>CM057453.1:1438297500-1440697500 GCA_016271365.2 Neoceratodus forsteri
CTGGCCTTGCTGTTGTCAATGTAGTTTTAGTTGTTAGGTATGTAACATAGCCAGAAACTTGCAAGTTGGTGGGAGCACAGGGCCAGAATCTCACCCCACCCTGAACAGGTACTGTATGCTAAGTGGTGAGGTACAGGCCAAGTAAGCTCATTAACATGAATGGTACAGCTTTGTAATACTAACTGCATACTAGTAATGATTGTCATGAGTGGCACAGCATCAGCCAGGCAATGCCCCACACCCCAGACCAGGAACTGGATGTTGAGTGCAGAGCCATAGCCCAAATAAAGCCATGGACATAAACAGTATACTTCCCTCTTATGAGTTCATACAACTTAGAACAGTGAAGAGTTGCATGGGCTGAGCCAGGCAATAGCCCCCTGCCCCATCTCCCCTGCCCTAAAGAGGTACTGGATGCTGAGTGTAGAGCCACAGCCCAAGTAAATATATGGGCATCAATGGTATACCTATGTGATTCTATCTGTAGACTAGTTACTACACTCATCAGTTGCACGGACTGAGTCAAGCAATGCCCCCACCCCGCCTCCCACTGACAGACCAGGAATTGTATGCCGAGTGCAGACCCGCAGCCTAAATAAAGAGATGGACATGAATGGTATACCTCTCTCATACCAGCTGTACAGAAATTACAGCAATGAACAGTTGCACAGCCTTAGCCAGGCAGTGCCACAACCCTTGCAGACCAGGAATTGCATTTTGAGTACAAATGCACAGCCCAAGTAAAGGCATGGACATGAACAGTGTACCTAGTTGATGTCAGCTGCACACAAGTTAGAACACTGAGCAGTTGCACAGTCTCAGCCAACCAACTCCCACCCCCACCTCAGCCTCCCCCCAGACCAGACAGTGGATACTGAGTGCAAAGGTACAGGTGAAGTGATGGCATGATCTTCAATGGTATACATCCATATACCAAATTCAGAGTAGTTATTAAACTGAAGGGTTGCACAGGCTGAGGCAGGTAATGCCTGTGTCACCACCTCAAGCAGGTAGTGGGTTCTTAGTGCACAGTCACAGTACAATAAAAGACATGGAGATGAATAGTATACCTCTGTCACACCAACTGTATTTAAATAATACTCAAGAGACATAGGATAAGGTTTAAAATTAGTTTTATTATTTAACTATTTAAATATCTTTAGGCCAAATTGTTTGGTTGCTCCTGGGATGGGCAAAAAAACAGTTCTTTGTATATATTTTTAATCATTTTTGGGTGTTTTGTGATTTTTGGTATTTAACAAACTAAATCTACACTGTTACATTTTTCTGCATATTACGTCTTCAATTTAGGTTTTATATAGAATAAGTAAGTAATAACATATGCACGTTTATGTAACAGAAAATGTATTGAACAACTTCTAATTTTGCTTACATCTATTGCTAAGTAGTATTGATAATGTGTCCATTGGCACTATCACATGAATGAAATAGACTACACAGTTACACATTTAGATAATCAAGACTAACAATAAATCATTGCTCATGTGGATATCACTATTTGAGACCTATTTAAGAGAAGTCATTAGAAGAAAATCAGAATTTTTTTAACTGAACAAATTTATTACATTTAGTACTTCACTACATACACACATTAGACAGTAAGAAACATTTAGTGGTTCTTATGAGCATATAAATATATTTTTTATAGAGAAATCACATGTGTAGATTATGTCAACAGTGTTAATGTAAGTAGCAATATTGTATATATGATTAGATACTTTTACTTCAATAGACATGTATTCTCACCAACTTCGTATTTGTCCATAACAACATAGGCCGTGTTCCCAGCAAATTTTCCATTTCTGTTAAACAGCATCATGAGTTGATATGAAACAGATGTATTGGTAGCTGCATCTCATATGCGTCTACTAGATGTTAGCTCTATCCACACAACAGACTGGGATGGCAATCGAACTGATACAGTTGGTGAAACATGATAATGGATGCCAGTTGTGGTATGTTAAGAAGTTGTATATTATTTCTGTTGCTTTATGGTGTCTGTCTGTGATTGGTTGTCTTGCCTTGTACTGCACCCCCATAGTTGTGTGTTCTGTGTGTGTGTGTGTGTGTGTGTGTGTGTGTGTGTGTGTATGTGTCTATGTCTGTGTCTGTGTGTGCCAGTGGGGGGGGGTTGGAGTTAGGGTTGAAAACCCTAACGTCGAATTTCCTTGCTTTTGTCACTGTAAAAAACCCTGTTGCATTAACGCCGTCTTTTGCAAAGAATTACACACACATACATAGTAAAAAAACCAAAACAAGGCACTGCATCAGCACATGATCTAAAAGCAAAACAAAATGGCTATATTAAATGCATGCTGAAAATAGAGTTAAAAATCTACGTTTCAACCTTAGGTTTTCTGCAGGAAATATCTAAAAGAGAAAAAAACACACAAAGTTAGTGCAGAGGGGTGGTAAAATGAGGGATATATATATGTGGGGGAAGAAATAAGGGGAGGCTTAGGGAGAAGAAGTGATAAATGACAAGATTAAGAGACAATCTGTGAAAGAAAAAGGTGATGATAGGAAAGATAAAGCATAATAGGAATGAAAGAGCTAGGGAAGTCCCCAGGTGGGGACTAATTAATAAGGCCTAGTAAGAAGACTGAAAGGTGACAAATGTGTGGGAAGGAGACAAAGATGGAGACATGGTGAAAATGAAAAATAAATTAACTGAGTACAAATACAAATAGACTTTAGGGAAAATAAGGGGTGGCTTAAAGATGTTAGTGGAAAATAAGTCTATCATTTAAACCAGAGGGCTGCTGGGAGCCAAGGCGGATGATCAGCTTGGCTTCCATGTTTTTCCCATGGTCAGAATCCCAGAAGCCCTGCTAAAGGACACAAGCAGAAAGGTCATTGACACTGTGGTCCTTGGAGATAAAGTGGGATACAATGGGTTTAGCAGTGTCACCATTCCTGACTGCTCTGTAATGTTCCCTGAAAAGGTCACAAGGCACCTGCAGTCTCTCTGATGTAAATAGTAGCTGTACACTTCCTGCAAAGAATACAATACAACACATTAGTGGAGGTGCATGAGAACTCCTTGGTGATGTGAAAAACACCTTAGGCCCCGAATTTTGGTCACACTGGAAATAAATTTGCAGGTGTAGCAGCGAGTCCTGTTGCAAGGTTTGATACCTGGGAGGGAGGAACTGTTAGAGTAGGTAGGCTGCTTTTAACCAGGAGATTCCACAGGTTAGGTGGCCAGTGGTAGGAGGCAATAGATGGTTCTGTAAACGAAGCACCAATGTTAGGGTCAGTTTGCAAAATGGGAAAGTTACTGGTGATGATCCTGTGAAGAGAAGGTGTGCTCTGATGGAAAGGAAGCACCAGGGGAATTCGCCGTTGTTCTTCTGTGACAGTATTCTTCCTGTGGGGGTCAAGGTTACGAGGCATGTTACTGACCCAGCAGAGTGCTCTGTCCACTGTGCTTTTAGTGCAAGCACAAACGGTAATGCACATGGTGACACAAACGTAAATGGTAACGCAAATGGTAATAGAAACGCAAGTGCAAAGTGACGCCAAAGTGAATAGTAACAGAAACAGAGACGCAAACACAAGCACATATGGAAATGCAACTGGTAACGCACACATTCATGGTACCACAATTGGAAATGCAAATGGTAATGGTAACAGCAACGATAACAGCAAAGGAAACAGAAACGGAAACGCTAATGCAAGAGTGTGCGAAAACACAAATCAGAATGTGCACTGTCACAGTAACGCACTGGAATGCATATGGTAACAGCAACAATAATGCCAAAGGAAAGAGATATGAAACAGTGCATACAGAAACGCAAACCGTAATATGCACAGTCATGGTAATGCAATTGGAAATGCAAATGGTAATGGTAACAGCAATGATGACGCCAAACGAAAGACAAACGCAAGGGCGGCCGCAAACGCAAATAAAAATGCACACAGTGATGCAAGTCAAAATGCAAACACAAACAGTAGTGGAAATGCAAATGGTAATAGTAATACAAACTCAAGCGCAAATGAAAATGCAAAGGATAATGCACACGGTGGCATGCACGGGGATGCTAATGCAAACAGGAATGGAAACGCAAGTGGAAACGCAAAGTGAAACAGTAAGGGAAGTGCACATCCTGGTTTTCCCCAACAGCTGCATAGAGAAACACAGTGAGTACAAAGAATGTATGCATAATAATGGGCCTCGGACTAGAAAATTAGCACTTGGAATACTAAATTGCTTATATCTCAGGATCCGTACGACGTAGAAAAAAAATTAAAATTTCATATTATTTATGACTTTCCTTGCTAGTTTTGTACTTAGCCCCCTAAGCATTTTTGTGACAAAAAGTCTGTATTTCAAAGTGTTTCCGAGATATGGGCCCCGAAAGGCACGGCGGACGCCACAATGTTAGTCTATGGGAAAAAGCATTAACTTCAGAGCACCAAAACTTTCCATCCATGCAATATTTTGTCACCAAGCTACCAAAAGGCACATCTGTGGGATGTTGGCTTTCTTCCTTCCAAATTTCAGCACAAAAGACCAAACCAGTGTTTTGTAGCAGGGTGCAAATAATTCCTGTTATTTTCCTCACAGTGTCAATAGTAGTGTTGCAAATCACGACAATTTAGCAAAAAAAATCATGAAAGTGTTGCAGGTTCGACGCTACTTATGCGACACTACTTTTCCCAAAAATATCAAAAACATATTTCTGGGGTGTTTAACCCCAAAATAAAGACATGCCTAGCATCCTCAGGGTCCGACTAAGTAAACACAAAAAGAATTGTGTCCCTAGAGGTCCCAATTTTAAATGCCAAGCATTTCTGTGATCAGTAACTGAAAACAAAATGGCAGATTTGTGACACTACTGGGGTCATTTGCGACACTAAAAATGGCATTTGCGACACTGTTGAGCTTTTTGTTAACTTTTTCCATTGACTATAATGGGAAATGTGTTTTTTGAATAACTTTAGAACCGTTTAATATTTTTTCACAAAATCTTCAAAAGACACATTGCAGACCCCGGCTGCATGTTCTCTGAAGTTTACAGACTGGTCACGCAAACTGTGCGAACTGTAGGCATGAGCAAAGAATGCGTAAAAAGCATAAATGTGCTAAAGAATGTTGCTTAATAACTCTACAACCGTATATCTGACCAGTACAAAGCTTGACAGGTCCCAAGATCTATACAACTACTCCAGGCCTGCCAAATTTCAGGCAAATCCATCATACGGTGGCAAAGTTATTAAGGTGCAAAATGTCACACTTTAACCTTAAAGGGGGTACTCAACCCTAACTATAGTGGCACTACTGTGCCAATATACATATATATATAGTCTTGTTACATAACAACAGGAACTGCAAAGCAAACGCAAATGGCAACAGTAGGCAAATCATTATGGTAACAGCAACAATAAAGCCAACAGAAACAGAAACAGAAGCACATATGGAAATGCAAACTGTTACACGCAAGGTCACGGTACTGCAATTGTAACTGTTAATGGTAACAGTAACAGCAACAATAAAACCAACAGAAACAGAAATGCAAGCGCATATGAAAACACAAACCGTAACGCGCACGGGCATGGTACCACAATTGCAAATGGTAATGGTAACAGCAACAATAACACAGAACAAAACAGAAACGCAAGTGCATATGAAAACGCAAACCGTTATGCACATGGTGGCGTAGACGGGAATGGTGATCCTAATAGTAACAGAAGCAGAGCTGGAAATGCTAACTGACACAGTAACAAAAGGGAACACCCTGCTTTTCCCAAAATTGCATTGAAAAACAAATTGAAAACAAAGGATATATGCATTATAATTGACTTTGTAGCAGAAAAGTATGACTTGGAATACTAAATTGCTTATATCTCAGGAACCGTAAGACGTAGGAAAAAAATTAAACTTTTGCATGAATTATTACTTTCCTGGCTAGGTTTGTGCTTAGCCTCCAATTGGGGGGGCTAAGCATTTTTTTTGATGAAAAGTCAGTAGCTCGCACCGTTTCCGAGATACAGGCCTTGAAAGACGCAACGGACATCATAATGTTATCCTATGGCAAAAAGCGTCAACTTCGGAGTGCCGTCACTTCGCTGCCCTGTAATATTATTTCACCAAAGGGCACATCTGTGGTATGTTGGCTTTCTTCACTCCAAATTTCAGCCCAAATGACCACAGTGTTATTTTGCAGCAGTGCTGCAAAGAATTCCTGTAATGCGTCAAATGCCGTAATTTTATCCTATGGGAAAAAATGCCAACTTCATAGTGCCATAACTTTGCCACCCTGTATTATTTCTTGACCAAACCACCAAAAGACACATCTGTGGGATATTGTCTTTCTTCCCTCCAAATTTCATATCTAAAGACCAAACCGGTCCCAAGATATTCAATATCAAAGTTTACTAAACTTTTCCTATCTATTCCACTATAAAAAATCTGCCCATCTTGTCCCTGTCTCGTGATCAAAGGTGACAATCAAAGAATCTCACGATCAAAGAATTTTCAGGCTCACGAACAAAGATTTAAGAACCTTATACATCGAAAAATTGAAGGAATTGCGGTAACCCACCACCATGGTTCAACAGAACGAAGCTCCCTGAGTAAAATCCATTCTCATTTGACTTCCTACGACACCTCTGGGCTGAGATAATTGTATTTTTAATTGGACAATCTCGTCCTTCACTCGCAATGCATGATCGCGATCAAAGAATCTCGTGATCAAAGAATTTGCAGGGTCACGATCAAAGAATTAAAACCATTGAAATTTAAAAAATATATATACAGTAATCATGGTAAATCACCACCATGGTTCATCAGAATGAAGCCCCCTGAGTAAAACCCACCCTCGTTTGACTTCCTACGACACCCCTGGGCTGAGAAAATTGCTTTTTTCATCTGGCCATCTCGTCCCTCATTCGCAATGCACGATCGCGATTGAAGAATCTCGTGGTCAAAGCTTTTGCATCCTCGTGATCAAAGAAATTGTTTGCTCACAAATAAGAGTGAGGGATGAGATGGCCAGATTAAAATCAATTTTCTCAGCCAAAAACTATTATCAAATAAAGCTGTTTGTTTGTTCAGGAGCTTCGTTGTGCCCCATCTGCATGGCCAAAATAATGTTATAATGATCCCTGGTAGTCTAGTTACCCCCAATAAAATATTTACATACCTGGTAGTCTAGTGCCCCTCAATAAAATATGTATGAATGAAATAATGCCCTGGTAGTCTAGTGGCCCCATCTCCTGTTTTTTATTAGATCCCTGGTAGTCTAGTGGCCCCCGAGCTGTATTGTTGTTATGAAATTTTATTATATCTCAATCTTATATCCCTGGTAGTCTAGCACCCCCAGTGTAATGAAAGAAATAGTAAGTCAATAATATGCCTGGTAGTCTAGTGACCTCCCACCCCCACCCATCCATCCAAGCCCACCCAGCCCCCTACCCTTCACGCCAGCCGGTGACTGGCACAGCCCTCCTCTCATCTCCATGGCCAGCCACCGACTGTCTGCATTACGAGCGGTAATGCAAAGAGGAGCTCTGAAAATATTTTTGACTAGACTACCAGGCATATTATTAACTCACTATTTTCTTTCATTACGCTGGGGGAGGTGCTAGACTACCAGGGATATAAAGATTGAGATATAATAAAATGTCATTACAACAATACAGCTTGGGGGGCCACTAGACTACCAGGGGGCCACTAGACTACCAGGGATGTAAATATTTTATTAGTGAGGTGGGGCACTAGACTACAGAGATCATTATTACATTATTTGACCATGCAGATGGGGGAACAACGAAGCCCCCTGAACAAAAACAGCTTTATTTCACAGTCTAGGGCACCCCTGGGCTGAGAAAATTGCTTTTTAAATCTGGCCATCTCATCCCTCACTCATGATGCACGATCACGATCAAAGATTCTTGCAATCAAAGAAATTGCACGCTCATGATCAAAGATTAAAAAATGGTGTAACGTGAGTTTTTGAATGATTTGAAGCAAACCAATGCCATGGTTAGATAGAATGGACCCTCCTGAGCAAAACCCACCCTCATTTGTGTCCCTAGCCCACCTCTGAGCCGAGATATTTGTGTTTTTAGGTCACAATGCAAGATCGCGATCAAAGATTCTCGCGATCAAAGAATTTGTCAGCTCACGATCAAAGATTGGTAGTAAGTCACGAATGAAGAATTTAAAAGCTAAAAACTCTGTTTCTGGACTGATTTGGATGGAACCAAAGCCACAGCTTGATAGATCAGGGTTCCCTGAGTAAAACCCATCAAAGTTTTACTTCAGAAGTGACCCCTGAGCCGAGATATTTGTGTTTGTGTAATCGGAAAACTGAAAACGAGATGGCAGACCTCGCGGTCAAAGAATTTTTGAAATTCCTCGGGATCAAAGATTCTTGGACTGTGAGGCTGCAAATTCTTTGACCACCAGGCACAACAAGATGGCCAGAACCCCGATTCTTTGATTGCAAGATATACATATAAATGTTCCCATTGGCTTATAATGGGAACTTAAAAGTGCCATAACTTTTGAATGCCTTAATATTTTTTCACCAAACAAAAAGTGGCATGTTTGGCCACCAAAGCTTTTTCAAACAAGCCATCTTGCAGAGACCACACAATGGCCATGCAGGACCACATTAAAAATGCCAAAAGGTTCCTCCAAAACTGGATAATTTTGCATTTTTCAGCGCTTTCGTACACAAAGACCAGCACTCCAATAGGAACACAATTTGGCAAATCAAGAGATCTAGTGCACCCCAACAGGGGTACAAAATTTCATGCAAATCCATTGAATGGGTCCAAAGTTATTAATGTCCAAACTTTTGACTTTAGTATGTAACTAGCTGCTCAACCCTAACTATAGTGGCACGACTGTGCCACTATAATATATATATATATTTTCTATGCAAAAAACTGCATAAATGCATCATTCAGGGTTAAAACACAAAAAGTCAGGAAATAAAAAATCTTTAGGGTTGCCTCCCCCGGACCTGCCCATCATCGCAAGATTGACAGCTGACGGGGTGTGTCATTGGGGTTGTGAGGCTTAAATCTCACCCCATTCCATCTGAAAATACATTCACAAGCCACAGTAAATAAGAATGGGGTGACATTTAGGCACTCACAACCCCAATTACACACTTACGCCAACCTGCGTCAATCTTGGGATGATGGGCGGGCCTGGTCAGGGGCAATGCTAAGATTTTCATTTCCAGACTTTTGTGTTTTAACTTAAATGATGCATTAACGCAGTTTTTTGCATTGAAATGTACTTTACTTTTTTGAGAAAGAAACAAAAGACTACAAGTTGGTGGGGAGCGGGCCCTTGGGCCCTGCACTCCCACCAACTTGTAAATATGAGAGTACCATCATACCATGGGTCCAAACTTATTAATGTGCAAAATTTTGACTTTAACATAGAAGTGCCTTTCATAACCCTAAATATAGTGGCACGACCATGCCACTATATATATATATATATATATATAGGTACCAATATGCTACTCGAGAGACAAAGTGTGACAATCAGGTTCCAAAATTTATTTGGGCCAATTGTCATAACCATATCATATTTACATTGGGTGCATGGTAGTATTTCAGTCCCCAACATAAAGATAGTTTGTAGTTCAGAGGTGCTAAAAATGGGATTAAAAGTTCCCACAAAGGGCAACGTAATGTGAGTAACATCGTGTCCTTGACAGCAAATTTGTCATATTATCAAACATATATTTTTTGATATTACTATGTCTATGGTATCTATTTAGGTAGCATAATATCTAACTTTTCAGTTTTTATCATAAACTTAACTTGTTGGTAATTATGCCACAATATGTTTACTGATCACAGTATGCCCAAATCTGGACATGTTTAAGTTTGGCTACCACATTCATGTCCTTGATTTTCTAGCCCATTGTTTTTGCACAACTATATTACCCTCATAGGAAAAGACAGAAATCACTTAATTTTCAGAAAGTGAATTATACTTTTTTTACAAGGGATTTTTCCACAGGATGTCACGTGAGTAACTCAGACTACACAGGACGTCACACGAGTAACACAGACACAACACAAGAAGTCACATGAGTAACATGGACACCAGAACAGTAGTATCAGTATCACACTAAGTGTCTCACTAAGTCATACCAAAAGTTATTGCTAATGTTCAACCAAAAAAATGATTGTCATACTATGGATTGAATCTCACCTGGTCTGTCTATTACATATACCAGCTGGTCCCAAGCCTACAATAAGAGAGAGGGAAACCAACTATATCTTTATGAGATGAATGGGGATGTTTGGGATTAATGCATGCCCTTGCTGCTTGTGATATTCAAGGCTGAAGGCAAAACACTGAACGTTTATTAGTGACTTATAACATGGGGTAGATAAAAGCAGGTGAGTGGTAAACAGCCATCAGGTGACCATTGCTTACTCCACAATATATGACAGCTAGTGGTGAACCATCCCTCTGAGAGATCAGCCTCTGTTTCTGTTCTGATCTTGTTATAGTGCAAAATTGCAGTCTGTGGAGCAGCCATTACTATCCCTGCTTAGTGAGTGAGAGCCGAGGCCTGCCATATAGTCCCAGGCAGTGCAGCAACAGTAGCTGTAGTGTTCAAAGTTTGGAGTCTTGCTTCTTACCCAAGCTTGTTCCCAGAGTGAAGTGTGTGGTCCCCATGGTCATTTTTCTGTTGCACAGTCAGATTGACAGGTAAATCCCATAGTTGTGGCATAAAGTCAGACGGAACAGTGTGAAGAGAGGGTGACCCCTCCAATGATGTCATGATCTGAAAGTGAGCTTTATGCTGGTGGACAGAGAAACAGAGTTCCAGAAAGACCTGCAAGTTCTGAGTCCCATTAGTTGCCATTTCTTAATTGGTAGAATACAGTCTGGTAGACTGCGTGACTGCACTGCTGGGGAAAATGTTTACTTGCTTGCCATGTATTAATGTAACCACAGACAGAGAGACAGAGCAGCTAAGCCAGTGGAGGTATAGACACCATGTCTGTACCACAAGAGGCAACTCCATATTTTGCACTTCGGAGCTACTATGCTGTCTCAGAAGGCATATCATGCACAATAAATGTCAGAGAAAGCATAGCAACACTTTCCTTCTGACATCTGTATGTGCATGACAGCCATTTTGTTGGGGACTATTTTTTTAGGCAGCAGAAAACAGAAATTTGCTTGTCTTTTATAAAAGGAGAAAAAACATGTATATTGCTTTCTCCTTGTTTTGTAGTGCACCCTCTGTTATAAGTGTAACAGCCCACTCCAAGGTGTGCGGTTATTGGGGATTAAGCAACACACTGGGTGTTGTGAGGACACTCAGCCAGCAGCCTTGTGCTTCACAATGCACTTGGGGTATTCATTAATCCCTAATAACTGCACACCCTGGAGTGGGTTACTTCCTACTAATAGAACTATGCCCTTGAGTGGGTTGCTTCAATCTTAAAATGTGTTTTAAGAAATGAAATGAAATTAAAACTGAATTCAGGGCCAGATCTTCAAAAGCTTGCCCATGTGCAAAACCTAGTTTTTCTGCACAAACCCAGATTTGTGCAGATGTCCATATTCCAAAGCCCTGTTATGGGCAAACAAGGTTTGTGTCCAGGAGATTTTCTGAGGTTGGCACAATACAAATGGAAAGTCATGAACCTGAAATCTGGTGAAGTCCTGTAATCACAGAGTGCAAGGTAATTTTGCATGGTCCCCTTGTGTGGTGCAGATATACACAATTATCCATGTTACTAACGATGCCATCCCCCAGATCACAGCCACAACTGAGGACACAGCCCCCTCCTGTTGTCAAATGGACCCCTCCATGGTACCGTCACTCACTATGTCCACAGCATGGTCCTGCAGGTGCATATGGCAACCAGTGCATTTTGGGAGAGGGTGCACTTTTAGGTTTCTTCAGCTATTGTAGTTAATGTCAGTAATTGTTTGATATGCCATGCTAGGCTTTCAGCCTATCATGCAGCACATGGCACACCAAACAATTACTGTGATTCACTGCAACAGCAAAGTAAGCCTAAAAGGGCACAAAAAAAATGAAATGAAAAAAAAAATACAGAACAAAGGGTAACACTTTAACAGTCACTGACAGCAATCATCCCAGTAAGGAAAAAACAGTACTCTTCTTCACTTGTACTGCCATGGAAGCCATTTAAGGCATACCATTTAGCACATAGCCCAGTTACTGAGATACACTGCAACAGCAGCCAAATGAGCCTAAAACTGCACAAAAACAATGAACAGGGTTGATGTTTTTGGTGACTGCAACCTGGTTACCATCAATTACAGTCATTTTACATCAATTATTGGTGTTTGTGCCCTTTTAGGCTCATTTTACTGTTGCAGTGAATCTCAGTAATTGTTTAATGTGCCATGCTAGACTCTTGGCCTAACATGCAGCACATGGCACACCTAATGATCACAAAACATATTGCTGAATTGTAAATGGTTCTGTGCTGGCGTTTGGGTGCTCAGTGTTGAGTCGGTGGGTGCAATATGTTTTTTAAAAAAGTTGCCATCTTATAGACTCCTGCAGATCTGAGAAATTTGTGGATTACCCAACACTTGTTTACTGCTGCTGTTATTTGCTGTTATTTGCTTTTCTGTGCTAAATGGCTTCATGCACTTGCACATAAAATAAATAAGTACTGTGAGTACGCTTGGAGTGCTGACCATTTTTCTGTTCTACAGAAGTGTTTTTACAAAAATAAATATGATATTAACCAGGATTTCTTTTTAAGTTTAGCAGATAGGCAGGTAGTTTAAAATTAGTTCTGGTGTTCTGATGCCTCCCACGCAATATAAGCCCCTAAAGAGATCAGGTCTACACAAACTGAGCACCTGCAGAGACCAGGTGCTATTCATTTACTCCCCAATACAACATGTATTTTATTTCTCATTACAGAACTCTCCAAACTGTAGATATGTTGTTCTGATGCCTAATACAAAATGAGCCCCAGCACTAACCAGGTCCAATTGATATACTCCCCAAAACTGCAGTTTTTTTGCCCAGTAGAGAATAAACTATTTAGCAGCAGTAACATTAAAGGTGCCCCTGATAGAGAATAGGATCACACAAAATGCTCCCCCCCACAGGGACCAGGCCACACAGAATGATCCCCATGTAGAGACTTGGTCTATAGAATAGGTAAATATGTATAACCATTTAATCTAGGAAACCTGCAATTATTCAGCTTTAAAATGCTTTATAATCAACTCTCCCTGCCCCTACCCCACCCTTCATAACCCAAGCTCAGCATCTTGGGACCATGAGGCAAGGTCCGACTACATTTCTCTGTGTTTCCCAAAAAGCAAATGTGTATCTTTACAATATGCAGACATCTGACACACCGGGGAACAAAGGAGCAGCTGAGATGCAGAGAGAGAATAGCCCACTGTAGTGCTCGTAACGTGCATAACTCAAAACTTCAGGAGGACAACATGTCTTGTCCAGAATGTAGGTGGCAGTACAAAGAATACAGACCCACCAGAGCCACAGCTTTAAAGAGCCATGGGATGATGACTGAAGGTGTCAGCATGCATTTCTGGTTCTGGACATTCTGGGCCAGTGGAAGAACCAATAGTAACGTGGGTAACAAAAGGACATGAAAATAACACGCTGTGAAAAAAAGGAATTTTTTAAATAAATGAGTTATAACAAACTGCAAGGTTTTGGCAGCATGTCAGTAACAAAAAGAAGGTCACCAGACACAATAATGCTTTTGGACCACAGTTCATGCAAATTAAAGGCACAGTCTGCTTAGGATGAGGTACTAGAGGGACACTACATGTAATGAACGTTACAGCTGTATAAAATGATTAAATAAAAGGCAAAAACTTTAATTCTGTACAGGGAGTTCTTGGGGAAGGCTTAAATGAAGTAATTAGATAACACATTAACAACAGTTGGGTTTCTGAGGCACAATAAAGGTCTGTATTTAAATATTTAAATTGGGAATGGAAGCAATGTCACAAAATGGAACCCTATTTGAAGGGCTAAATCGATGTTTGTGATAAAACTGAAAGAGCACAGTGGAACCAAACTGGGTCATGTTATGTTTAATATCTCTCCTAAAGTGGGACTACAAATTAGGTGTGTCATGTGAACTTTTTAGCAATTCAGCAAAAAGTTACATGGTGTCAATGTGCAGTAGGTATGAGTCTCTTGAACACTGTATTCATGCCTATATATATATATATATATATATATATATATATATATTGCCAGGAAATGTTTTTGTTTTAGCTAGCTTTAACAATGGTGTAAGCTCAGTTAGGAAATACAAAGAGTTGTTCTTAAAAAGGAAAAAGGAAAGCTGTCAGTTTATTTATTTGTTGTTTAAAACAAAATTCATGCTTTCCTGAATGCCTACAAGGTGTAATGAGGCATTTTGTAGTCAAGGATATGGAATGGTCTGTCGTGCCATTTGTTTAAGTTTCAGACTGCTCTGTAGGAGAAATATCCCCGCTTGATTGAAACTCAGGATTGGAGCAGCTTTACTTGCTGTTGCAATGCAGAGAGTTGCTCCAGCACTCCCATTTTGAGTTTAAGGTTTTGGATCACTCAGAAAGAGTGAATAAGTAAAAATAAAGTGCTGCCCACATAAAGGAAGCCATAGAAGGAGAGGGAGAGCATAAAGCATGTATTTAAACAGGAGTATACTAGATCCTCACTCTCTCTCTCTCTCTCACTCCTATGTCCAGTGTGCTTGTTTAAAATGTACCCAGGGAGCAGAGAGGCTTTACCTTATGCTCTAAACTTGAAAGCCGCTCCGAAGCTCCATGCCAGACGAAATCCTGTGTTCACTCCAGAGGAGTGAATAAAGTAAAACACAGACTGCTGCAGATTAAATAAACCCCAGGAGAGAGAGAGAGAGAGAGAGTAATTTACATTAAAAGTAAATAGAAACGTGCCTGCTCCTCTCTCTCTCTCTCTCTCTCTCTCTCTCTCAGTTCTCTCTCTCTCTCTCTCTCGCTCTCACTTGCTGCTCTGATGCACCAAACAGTATGGAGTGGGTGGCTACTGTTTCTTAGTAAATTTCAGTTTCTGCTCTGATGGAGAATGCTGCCCTGATACAAAGGGCACTGTTTTGTCGGACCAATGTCCGTAGGTATTTTAAATGTACACTGGCAGACAGTATAAAGCAGTATGAAAAGGGGGCCCAATACAAAACCTCACTTTTTAAACAAACCAAGGGCTCAAGCTTACTTTAATAAAGAAATAAAAACCCTTGTATATGAAAACACCTATACAGATACAGGGACCAAGAATAAATGTTCTTTTAAAATTGTAACAAATGCTTAATTATATGTTCACTTGGGAGCTTAAGCAGCAGGCAGGTAGGAAAGAGGGCTGGAGTTATATTCTGTTTTAACTGAAATATTTGAATAGTTTGTAAATGAAATTAGTTTTATGTGTTAAAAATTATTACCTTGAATTAGAACTGTTACATTGTAACTTTGGTGGCTTGGGGATAGTTGTTTGGCAGGGATACTTAGAGGGAAATTTAAATGTGTTGTTTGCCTGGTGTTTGGGGGAAGGGATATTAGCTGCAATTACCTTGTCTTTAAACAGGAATTACCTTGGCTTTCATTGTTCACTTGGGAGCTTAAGCAGCAGGCAGGTAGGAAAGAGGGCTAGAGTTATATTCTGTTTTAACTGAAATATTTGAATAGTTTGTAAGTGAAATTAGTTTTATGTGTTAAAAATTATTACCTTGAATTAGAACTGTTACATTGTAACTTTGGTGGCTTGGGGATAGTTGTTTAGCAGGGATACTTAGAGGGAAATTTAAATGTGTTGTTTGCCTGGTGTTTGGGGGAAGGGATATTAGCTGCAATTACCTTGTCTTTAAACAGAAATTACCTTGGCTTTCATTGTTCACTTGGGAGCTTAAGCAGCAGGCAGGTAGGAAAGAGGGCTAGAGTTATATTCTGTTTTAACTGAAATATTTGAATAGTTTGTAAGTGAAATTAGTTTTATGTGTTAAAAATATTACCTTGAATTAGAACCTGTAATTGTAACTTTGGTGGCTTAGGGATAGTTGTTTGGCAGGGATTCTTAGAGGGAAATTTAAATGTGTTGTTTGCCTGGTGTTTGGGGGAGGGGATATTAGCTGCAATTACCTTGTCTTTAAACAGGAATTACCTTGGCTTTCATTGTTCACTTGGGAGCTTAAGCAGCAGGCAGGTAGGAAAGAGGGCTAGAGTTATATTCTGTTTTAACTGAAATATTTGAATAGTTTGTAAGTGAAATTACTTTTATGTGTTAAAAATTATTACCTTGAATTAGAACTGTTACATTATAACTTTGGTGGCTTGGGGATAGTTGTTTGGCAGGGATACTTAGAGGGAAATTTAAATGTGTTGTTTGCCTGGTGTTTGGTTAGAGCCCTCCCACCCACCCTGTTTTGTATGCCTTCTAAATACTGAAAAGCCACTGGGGGTTGGGATTGAAGGACTGAGTATTTCTGTTTGGGACTGAAATTCGAAGCAACAGGAGCTGTGGGCCTGTGACATAATATGGTACCTGATGTCTGCCACACACCCTGTTAGTGGGACCGAACACACTGGACTGTATGTGTTTGTGAGACTTGGGAACGTTATTGGTGGAGTTGAAATGGGTTTGTAAATAACCACAGTCAGTATAGAGAGAAACTGTACTCCAGGGAAAGGACTGAAAAGGGGTGTGCTATTATAAACAGAGGGATAATCAGGGTGGCCATATTCCACCATGGCAGGCATCTTCGGAAGGGTTGTAGGCTGCACGAGCTGTGGGATGGCAAGCACCCTAAATTGGGCCTGGAGAGAGGAGGCTGCCCACCTGTAGACAGCTATCTTGTATCAGGAGGGAGGTATATTGGTTAAGGAGTAAGCTGTGGGAGCTGGGGGTGTCCAAGGATAAGGGGTGTGGATATGGGCAGCAGAAGGGGTGGGGCTGAGGAGGCTGGGCACGCTCTGGGAAATTACAGGACGTTATGTTACAGCAAGCAGGAGGGGGATATTAGGGACAGAGGACCCTTAGATAGGAAGTTGATGCTGAGGGAAAGCGCACGGGGAACATTCTGAATAGAAAGAGACTGAGGAAAGAGTCAGGAGGGCTGTTGTGCGAGCCTAAAACAGCAGACTGTGGAAGGGAGCCCTAAGGTGAACAGTGCAAGAGAGGGAAGAAGAGGGTCAGTTTAGAGATGCAGTCAGGAACTCTGTTACTTGATGGAGGCTGGCATAGAGTGTCACAATAAATTTGAGCTACTAGCAACCTAGAGGGGAGGAAGGGTTGGTGGAAATGAGGAAACTTATACAGAGGCTGGGGGGAGGGAGTCGGATACCCATAGGGCATCACAGACCAACTATGGAAAGGACAGACACAGTCCCAGAGGGAGAAGGGGAAACATATATGTTAAGCAAATGGGGGAGAGGCAACATAGTCCAGACATGAGGGAGGAGAGCATGATTGGAGAGAAACTGGGAGACAAGGAGGTGGGAGAGGAGCCCCCCTTCAGCAGGGAGGTCAGTATCAAGGGTGGGGCCCTAGCTAAAGGGGGACCTACAGAGAGCCTCTGAGGCAGGGGTACTATTACAAGGGGAAGGATGGTGGTGTGGGGAAGGGAAACCATCAGGGCCAGGATAAATGGTTCAGATAAGAGAGGGTTAAGGGACACCTATTCAGAGGGGGTTTGAGTTAAGGGCAAAATAGCAAGGAAGGCAGAAAGGGAGGGTGACAAGGGGTCTCATTAAGGCAGAAAGACTCCATGAAATTGAGATCATGAATAAAGGGGGAAGTGGGGCTGAGAGGGCACAGTGGAGGTAACCATAAAGATGATGGCGGAGGTTCTGTTACTGGGAGACTCGATGATTAGGGGGATCCATTGGGAGGGACAGGGGTGGATGCTATAGCCAGGTGAAGGTAGTGAGTATCTCTGGGCTGACAGTGCACAGAGCAAAGTTCATGGTGTATGAAATGGTTAGGGATTGTGAGGAAACCAGATTTCTGGTGCATTTGGGAACTAATGATCTAGAGGGAAATAGCAGCAAGGTTCCAAGAACTTGCCAGAGTCTGTCGGGATAATGGATGCAACATTTCCTTTTCGGAGATATTGCCAGTACCAAAGGCCTCAGTGGAGAAAAAAGAAGCTACAGAGGTTAATGACTGGCTCAGGAAGTGGGGTGAAGAGAATGGGTTGGAGGTTAGGAACTGGAATGGAGTTTGGGAGGATAAGGGACTATATGCCAAGGACAGGTTTCATCTTGCCCCATTAGGAAGGAAGTCCTTAAACAGGGATGGCTGACTACATACAAGAAAGGTGGGGTTTAGACTTGTAAGAGGGGAAGGGATGAGGAGGGGCTGACCAGAAGCCCTCCTCCAGATGAGGGAGTAGCGCAAGCCCAAGAGGGGAGGGGAAACAGACTGGAGGTGGAGGTTTCAGGAGGAGCAGGGGAGGATGGAAGTATAAGGAATCTGGGTGGGGTTTGACAAAGAGGATCAGGGTTAAGGTGGGGGTTGGTGTTAGTAAATGCCAGGAGCTTGAAACAAGTTGCTGGAGTTCCAGAGCCATGCTGTTCGAGGGGTGGATGTGGCCGAGGTCACGGAGGCGTGGGCCAACAAAACCATGACTGGGACCTAAATGTACAGGGTACACTATGCTTAGGAAGGATGGAAAAGGAGGTCAGAGGTGGAGTGGCTATGTTCATTAGAGATGATATAGAAATTGCTATGGTAGAAGAGGCAGAGGGAAACGTGGAGGCCTTATGGGTCACCTTACGATCCTCAGCAGGAGATAAGGTCAAGCTGGGAGTAGCATATAGGCCCCCCGGGATGAGTGATGTTTCAGAGGATGGTTTGCTGGACAACATCATTGCCCAGTGTGGTCCAAAAGGGGAAGGAGTGGTGTTGATGGGGGACCTTAATATGCCAGGTACAAACTGGGGAACCATGTCCTCTAAGGTGGCCAAGGAGCAGAGGCTGCTGGATGGCTTCCAGGATGTGTTCTAACACAGCATGTGATGGAGCCCACAAGGGAGGGGCATGTCCTGGATGTGGTTCTGGCAGATGGGGATCTCGTAAGACACATAGTTGTATGGGACCCCCTGACTGGGAGTGACCACAATACTGTCTGGTTTCAAATAAGCATGGGGGGAGGGGGGTGAGATCTAGGACACTGGCAGTGGACTTCAGGGGGGCAGACTTTATGGGCATGGGAAATATTCTCAAGGATCACTTGAAGGGGATTACCTCAATGACAAGTGTGGAAAGGAGATGGGAGGTCATAAAATGGGGACTTCATGAGGCAGTCAGGATCTGCGCTAAGTTGAAACATAAGGGAGCAAGGTCACATAAACCATGCTGGTGGTCCAGTGAGGTACAGGTAGCAGTCAGAGAAAAGAAGGCGCCTACAAAAATATAAAACAACAAGAGGGATAGGGATAAGGAAATGTACCAGCTTGCATCTAGAAAAGTCACCTATGGTGAGGGAGCAAAGTCCAGAAAGCAGCGGCTGGCACAGGGGATACATGGAGGGAAAGGGTTCTTCTGGTACATTGGGAGCGGAGAAAACTAAGGGCCATCTCAGCAGATTGAGATCAGAAGGAGGGTGGGTGGAAGAGGCGAGGGACCAGGCAGAGTATTTAATGAGTACTTTGCCTCTGTGTTCACTAGGGAGGATGGAATATCTACAAAGCAAGGCATGAAGGGGATAGAAGCGGCAGGGAGTGGGATCAGGAGCAACAGAAATGGAGCAAGAGGAGGAAAGGTACCCCAGGGTGTCACATCTGGATAAGGATAAAAGACAGTAAGGGGAGGGACGGATGATGCTATCTCCACCAAAGGGTGTGGTTAGCCTCAAGGCCCTAAAGAAAAACAAATCTCCTGGGCCGGATGGCATTCATCTGAGAGTACTATGGAATTGGCGCATACTGGCTGTACTTTCCATGAGCTTTTCAGCAGGTCACTTGAGACAGAGAGGGTACTTAGATTGGCAAGAGGCACATGTGGTACCAATCCATAAAGGGGGGTCGAGAAGTACCAGGTAACTATAGACCCATCAGTTTGACCTTGTGGTGAGAAAATTAATGGAGAGTATACTAAAGGAACGATTGGGGTGTACTTGGAGGAGGTGGAGGTCTGGATAGCCGGCAACATGGGTTTGTGCCAGGTAGATCATGTCAAACCAACCTTGTGGAGTTCTATGAATGGGTAACATCAGAACTGGACAGGGGTAAGCCTGTGATGTATTATTCTTGGACTTCAGCAAGGCGTTTGACTCTGTCCCCACAATGGTCCTGGTGGAGAAACTGATGGGGTTAGGAGTAGGCCCTTAGTGGTCAGATGGATTGAAAACTGGCTAGCTGGGCCTCAGAGAGTAGTGGTCTGTGGGGAGCTCCGAATCCTAGAGAGGTTGGTAGTGGGGTACCACAGGGCTCGCTCCTGGGTCCGATCCTGTTTAATGCATACATATCGACATCAGGAGGGTATAAGGTGTGAAATGAGTCTCATGGATGACTCCAAGATGGGAGCAGTAGTTGAGGGAGAAGAGGGAGGTGGCCCTGCAAGGGACCTGGACACCCTGGAAAGCTAGGCTCACACATGGAAATTAAATTTCAATATCACCAAGTGCAAGGTGTTGCATCTGGTCGGGAAACCCTAACACAGGTACACCCTGGGAGGAGGTGCTGGAGGCCTCAATAGGGAAAAGACCTAGGGGTCATGGTGGATACATATATGAATAACTCTGAGCAGTGCAGGAGAGCAGCTAGCAAGGCAAACAGGATGTTGGGATGCATCGTGGGGGATCACCTCTAGGAGCAAGAAGTGATTCTGCCGCTGTACAATGGACTGGTTAGACCACACCTTGAGTACTGTGTACAGTACTGGAGACCACACTTGAAGAGGGACATACAGCTCCTGGAGAGGGACAGAGGAGGGCAACAAAGATGATACGAGGGCTAGGGGATTTGACTTATGAGGACAGACTTGAGGAGCTCTGCCTGTTTTCATTGGAGGAGAGGAGAGACAGGGGACATGATTGAGGTCTTCAAGTACCTCAAGGGAATAAATAGGAGTAAACATGGAGGGATCTTTAGACTAAAGCAGGAGGTATCACCAGAGGGCATGGTTTGAAGTTGGAAGGTGGAAGGGTGAGGGGAAAAGAGGAGGAGGTTTTCACCGAGAGGGTGGTGGACCCTTGGAATGCACTGCCTGGTGAGCTGGTTCAGAGATCCACAGTGGAGGGCTTCAAGAGAGGGTGGGACAGACACAGAAAGTGGATGTATCAGATGATGGCCTGTCCCAGGGGGGTGGGGATGGATGATAGGGGTTTCTGGAGATCAAGGGATGGGAGGGTCTCGGCATCCAACTAAGGATCTAGGTTCAAGCAGACTCGATAGACCGTAAGGCCTAATCTGCTGGCAAATAGTATGTTAGTATGTTAGTATATGCAGAGTAAAGTCTGTACCAGGCTTACCTGACTCCGAAGGATGAATGATTGTTCCTATAGAGGAGCAGCACCCTCCGCAATCCCCTTTTATGTAATAACTTGTCACCCACAGAACATAGAGGAGGGACTTTGGCTTAATTACAATGCTATTAAGCATTTATGGGATTATTTTAGCCTTAAGCAGAGACGTTTACCTTTATTTTGATCTAGAAATATGCTTTTATTTTACCTAAAGATGATGGTTGGTCAACCTGTGTTAAATTATCTAGATAGAGATAGGCATACTTTTGTATTAGTTAAGGGTCAGGTCAGGTGACCCCACCAGGCAATATACAACCTCTTCAGTGTAGCAGCAAAGACAGATGAGCCTTGAATGTGAAGGAGTGAGTATCTTCCTGAAGTGTAGAAGCAGAGAAACATAGATGGAAAGGATCTTGAGTGTTGTAATAGATCTAGAACTGTGTGAGAGCTACTTGTTTATGTAGCGTTTGCTTTGATTTTTTTTATTTTAGTTTATTATTTTTGTTCAAGTTTAAAAAATAAATATCACACTACAGTGTGCTTTGCACCTGAATTGCCAAGTTTGTGTTATCTTTACCCACACACTGTGACAGAAGTGCATCATTTACCTGCCACTGATGCCTACAGCGTCTGTTTTCCCTGCGAATCTGCCACAAGTATCAAATTCCTTACACTTGTGGCATGTTTTGCCACAAGTATGTTACAGTACAACATATATCCTTACACTTGCGGCACTTTTAGTCACAACTGCATTACATAACCCATGTTACTGACATGCAGGGCACAGATGCCCACATATCTCATGTGGCCTGCCTTTGTGGCCCCTGCGCTCAGCTGCTGGCACCTGTCACTCCACTTTGTCTCCAATGACATACATGCTTCTGACAGTCACCATACTTTTGTCATCCTTTTGCTGCATGCCCCAGATAGGCAACATCTCCCCTGATGGCCTCCAATGGTATGTCCCCTCCCTTCTTCATACCCCATCTTTGTGGCCCCCCATTCAACCTCTCTCCATCACCATGCCACACTGCAGTGTCCCATACCATCTACTTGGGACAGGTGTCCCCACCATGTTTCTGAGTCCTGGGCAGACTTCCACAGCAACATGTTGATGTTGTCAGCAGCATTGATATATGTCACTGTAGAAGTGTCACTGTGTGGGAGGTATACCCTCTACTGCACCCTACTGTGAGACCTTAATGTCACCACATTCCATCTGAAATTACATTCACAAGCCACAGTAAATAAGAATGGGGTGACATTTAGGCCTCACAACCCCAATGACACCCTGTCAGCTGTCAATCTTGGGATGATGGGCGGGTCAGGGGGAAGGGCAACCCTAAAGATTTTTCATTTCCTGACTTTTTATGTTTTAATCCTAAATGATGCATTAACACAGTTTTTTTGCATAGAATTTCCTTACTTTTTGAGAAAGAATAAAAAACTAAGAACTTGCAGAACTTGGTGGGGAGTGCAAGGCACTTGGGCCTGTTGGGCCCTGCTTCCCATCAACCTAGAACTTGGTGGAAGCATGGGCCCTTCAGGCCCTGCACTCCCACCAACCTGCGGAAGGTGGTGGAAGCATGGGCCCTTCAGGCCCTGTGCTCTCACCAACTTGTAAATATGTGTGTACCATCAACACCCTCCAAATTTCAATGTAAAACACCAAACCATGACTGAGATATAAAAATGTTAAAGTTTCAGATTTTCAGTTGTCAGAGATGCAGAATTCTGTACCGGTTAACATTTTACAGGCACAACAACTGAAAACTACATCCATGACACTAAGGCTACGTACCATATCAATTTCAAGCCACCAGCACAATGCAAAACACTGACCGCAACACATAAATTGTGTCATGCAATATCTCCACAAAAAAAAATTTCTCTGACACATAAACACCGGAATTCACATCTACAAGACATGCCGAGAACACCCTCCAAATTTTAGTGCAAAAGACCAAACCGTGTCCGAGATATAACATGTTAAAGTTTGACATTTTCATTTATCAGAGTCACAGAATTGTGCACCTCTTAACAATTTATAGGCACAATGACTGAAAACTACATCCATGACACTAAGACTAGGTACTCTATCAATTTCAAGCCACCAGCTCAATGCAAAACACTGTCCGTGACATGTAAATTGTGTCACACAATATCTCTGACATGTAAACACCATAATTCACATCTACAGGACATGCCAAGAAAACCACCCAAATTTCAAATAAAAAGACCAAACTACTTCTGAGATATTTCAACTTAAAGATTGGTGAAATTGTCCTATCTAATGCATTACAAAATCTGGCCATCCTGTCCCTCCCTCGCGATCAAAGATGGCGATCAAAGAATCTCATGATCAAAGAATTTGCAGTCTTGTGATCAAAGAATTTGCAAGCTCATGATCAAAGAATAAAAAATGCTGTAACTCAAGTTTTAGGCAGAATTACATGGAACCACCACCATGCCTTGATAGAATGAAGCCCCCTGAGCAAAAGCCACCCTCATTTGTGTTCCTAGGCCACCCTCAGCTGAGAAATTTGCATTTTCAAAGGTCAATCTTTCCCTTACTTACAATGCAGGATTGTGATCAAAGAATCTGGCACGATCAAAGAATTTGCAGGCTCGTGATCAAAGAAATTGCAGGCTCACGATCAAAGAATAAAAAATGGTGAAATGCAACTTTTACAAAGATTTAGTTGAAACCACTGCCATGCCTCAATAGAACGAAGCCCCCGATCAAAACCCACCCTCATTTGTGTTCCTAGCCTACCCCTGAGCTGAGTAAACTGTATTTTTACCTCGGAATGCAAGATCGCGGTCAAAGAATCTCGCGATCAATGAATTTGCAGGCTCGCGATCAAAGATCATTAGCGAGCCGCGATCAAAGAATTTAAAATGTTATAACTCTATTTTTTGACACTTTTACATGAAACCTTGGCAGAAGACTCCAGGAGAAAGGACTGCTGTGTGACTGAACTTCTCTGCTGGGACTAAAGTAGAAGAACTTTTGTATTTAGACCTTTAATTTAGGGTAAAAAAACTAACAAACAAAACAAAACAAAAAAAAGTGTGTGTTTGGGTTAACTGAACTGAATGGGTAACTGAAAGTCATCTAGGTGTAAATCTCAGGTGACTGAAAGGACTTAACTGTTGTGAGGTTTAAATTACTTGTAGAAAGATCTGGTAAGTAGGGAGAGTGGCTTAGCTAGAAGGAAGCTACATTTAAAGACTGCCTTAGAAAGATTATGCTAATAGCTTGGCAGAAGACACCAGGAGAAAGGACTGCTGTGTGACTGAACTTCTGCTGGGACTATATTGCCCTTCCTCCCCTCCACCCTCCCACCCAAAGCTAGTTCTATTTTTATAGGCACAGGATTTGACTGACAACAGAACTTCCTGTTTAGGGGCAGGAAGTGAGTGATCACAGAACCACCAAGGACCCACCATCCTAGAAGGGCAAGAGTAGCTCTCTGGCCCCCCTAGCTGCTGGAGGTCTGCCTCTGAACAAGTAAGCGGTCTACTTGAGAATATAGGATATTCTTGTCTCAGAACAGGACAATCAGGAGCTTAAAGGGTACACAGGCAGAAAGTAAGAGAGAAAGAAAAAAACAGAGTAAAGAGTAAGGATTGCAAACAGTTAAGGGGTCAGAAATAAGACATGATTGAGTGGTGCAGTGCAGTGGCTGTGAAGCAGCAGTCTTCCGGAGATGTTCTGAGGATGCGGTGTTGTCCCATCTGCAGGCACCTCTCTGGGCTGAGGGGGAGGTTGCTCATCTCCAGGCTGAGTTGGCCAGGATTTGTGGGACCTCCTCTTCCATCCAGGGACCACCTGGTGCCACTGCCGTTGCCTCAGAGGTTGCCAAGAAAGAGGGGTTTGGACCAGTGGGCTCAGGGAGGTGAGGGTGGTGGAACAGAGGCACATCCCTCCAGCTGTACCTCCACACCCTATGCCATTCTGGCAAAGTGTGGTTCCCCATGGAGGCACCCACAGTGGAGACCAAGGAGGATGCTGGGAACCTCCACAGAGGAGACCCACAGGAGGGTGGCAGGGGACCCTGCAGGAAGGAAACAACTCCTGGTGGGGACCCATTGTTAGGAAGGTAGAACTGGGCAAGGAAGGGAGAGGGAGGGCAGGCCTGCCTGGCGCCATGGCTTGAGGGACAGGAGCGAATCCTCAGATCGCTTGAGCAGCTGCACAGGGAGGAGTTGATGCATTGTCCACTTAGGGACAATGACCTGGCTAAGAAAGGGATTATAGAAGTGCAGGAAGAGTTTGTGAATTGGGGAGGGCCTTAGTCAAGCAGCACGCACGGTAACCTTCTCGGAGGTGCTACCCATCTATGGTATAGAGAGGCTAGGGTGTTCCATACATGGATTCAACTCAGTGGTTGAAAAACTGGTGTGGAGCTCAGGATTTGGCTTTAATTGGGACTGGGTCCACCTGAGTGATGCAAGCCTATACTGGCATGATGGGCTGCATCTGTCCGGGAGGGAACCAGGATCCTAGGTGATAGGTTTAATGCTTCATTGGCAAGCTTTTAAACTAGCCAAGGGGAGGCACTGGAAAGGAGCAGGAAAACCTTAGCCCCCAAACAATCACGTAGTAAGTGTGGCAAACACCAACATGGAGGTGTCGCAGAGAGAAGGGCAGGGGTAAATGGAGAAAGTGACAGCGAAGAAGGACAGGATGGGGCAAAAGGGATAAGGCCATCAGGAAATGGAGGGTAATGAGTACCAATGCCTCGTAGTCTGGGCAACAAGCCCTGAGCTGGTGGCCTTAATGGAAGAGGGATGCCCGATATCATAGCAGTCACAGAAACATGGCACACAGAGAACCATGACTGGGATGTTAACATACCAGGGTACATAACCTAAGGCAGAGAGACAGGCAGGGGAGAAGAGGGGGAGGAGTAGTCCTTCATGTGTAGGAAGCGGGATAAAAGCAACTGAACAAAAGAGTAAACAGGGAGGAGAGGGAGGCACGTGGGGTCACCTTGAGACTGGAAAGGGCACCACAATCCGCACAGGGGTTAGTGTACAGACCCTCATGTCAGGGGGGAAGGAATGACAAGGATATGATGGAAGGCATTCTAGAATGGCAGAGAAAGGGAGATACTGTTGATGGGAGACCTGAATATGCCATATGTTAACTGAGCACATTTGCTGCAGTGACATCCAAGAGCAGGCCATTCTGACGCCTCATGTGGTGGCAGGCATTAGACAGCTAGTTTCCTGAGCCCACTGTGAGGGAGCAATCTTAGACCTCGGGACTTCAAACGGGGCAGTGAGAGGATCTCAGATTCTAGAAGTGGTTGCCATCTGGCATAAGTGACCATCAAACAGTGTGGTTCACGTTAAACTCAGCCACGAGTCAAGCTTCACACAAAAGTGAGGGTACTGGACTTTAGGAGGGCTGATTCTTGCAAGATCGGAGAGTGCCTCAGAAAAGCACCAGCAAACAGGCTAGAAGGAGGTGTGGAGCAACAATGGGGAATTATCAAACTGCCATCACAGAGGCAACAAGCCTTGTGTGAAGCAATAAACAAATCAAATGAAAGAAAAGCCGCCATGGTTCTCAAGAGAGGTGGCTGTGAAAGTCAGGAAGAAAAGATAGCATTCCAGAAGTATAAGGAGACACAGAAGGAGCAGGACAAAGAGCTCATACCAGTTGAGGCAGAAAGAAGCAGGAGGGAAGTCAGAATAGCAAAGGCCCAAACTGAGGAAAAGATAGCCAATTCAGTTAAGAAGGGGTAAACCTTTATAGGTACATCAGCGAGCCGAGAAAGACAAAGGGAGGGATAGTGAGGCTGAATAGAATAAACGTGGGTGGGCAGAGGGGACAGTGAAAGCAGGAATACTGAAAGAATATTTCTGCTCAGTATTCACAAAAGAGGAGGGGGAAGTGCTAATCCAATTAACAGAAGCACTCTTGATAGGGGTCGATCCCCTTTCACAGAAGAAAGGGTTCTGCAAGAACTCCTAAAACTGAAGGTGGACAAAGCAATGGGTCCTGATGGAATTCACCCCAGAATTCTAAAAGAATTAAGAAGGAACTAGTGAAACCACTGGCTACTCTTTTAATAAATCATGGAGGATGGTGTGATACCCTAGGACTGGAGGAAGGCGGATGTGATTCCCTTCACAAAAGTGGGACCAAGACAGAGGCAAGAAAACTACAGACCTGTCGAGTCTGACCTCTGTGGTAGGGAAAGTGATGGAGTCACTTGAAGGAAAGAATAGTTGAGTACCTAGAGGTCAGTGGAGCACAGGATCCAAGGCAGCATGGGTTCACAGCGGAAGGTCATGCAGATGAATCTAATAGATTTTGACTGGGTGACCAAAGTAGTAGACCAGGGAGGGCTGTGGACATGGCCTACCTAGACTTTAGCAAAGGCATCTGACACAGTCCCACACAAAAGATTATTAGTCAAAATTAATCCAGCCTGGGAGGTCCCAGGTAGCCTGTGAAACATTGGCTGGACAACAGGAGACAGAAGGTAATTGTAAATGGAGTCCGCCTGAAGAAAGGGCGGTTACTAGTGGGGTACCGCAGGGTTCAGTATTGGGTCCAGTCCTTTTAATGTCTTCATCAGTGGCATTGCAGAGGGACTGGAAGGAAAAGTATGCCTTTTGCAGATGACACAAAGATCTGCAATAGGGTTGATACACAAGGAGGCGTGGAAAGGATGAAAAGGGACTTGGCAAGGTTGGAGGAATGGTCTGACGTGATGGCAGCTAGGATTCAATGCAAAAAGTGCAAAATAATGCACCTGGGAAACAAGAACCCAGGGAAGAATACACAATGGGTGGGGAGGTAGTAACAACAACAAAACAGGAAAGGGACCTGGGGGTAATCATATCAGATGACCTTAAGGTTAGCAAGCAATGGAGAAGGCAGTAGGAGGGCTGGGGGTATACTGGGATGTATAGGAGAGGCATCAGCAGAAAACAGGAAGTTGTTATCCTCTGTACAGACAGTTGGTGAGACCCCATCTGGAATACTGTGTCCAGTTCTGAGACCCCATCTCCGCAAGGACATAGACAGGATAGAGGCAGTCCAGAGGAGGGCAACTAAAATGGTGCAGGGTCTGCAAGAGAAGCCGTATGAGGAGAGACTAAAGGAGCTTAATATGTATACCCTTGAGGAAAGAAGGGAGAGGGGGACATGATAGAAACTTTCAAGTACCTCAAGGAATCAACAAAGTCCAAGAGGGTAGCATCTTTCAGAAAAGAGACTTGCAAGAACAAGGGACACAATTTAAAGATAGAAGGAGGGGTGTTCAGGGGCAATGTGAGACAGTATTATTTCACAGAGAGGGTAGTGGATGCATGGAACAGCCTTCCTGAGGAAGTTGTGGAGTCTAAAACTGTGGAGAATTCAAGAATGCATGGACAGACATAAGGCAATTCTTGTGTGGGGCAGGAAGATATAGGCTGTTGGTTAAATAGGATCTGCGGCCTATCCTGTAGGTAGGGAAATGGGCAGACTAGATGGGCCTAGCGGTCCTTATCTGCCGTCAAAGTCTATGTTTCTATGTAAACCAAAGTCATGGGTTGATAGATCGAAGCCCCCTGAGTAAAACCCATGTAAGTTTTACTTTAAGAGTGACCCCAGAGCTGAGATATTTGATTTTTTACGATTGGATTTGAAAAACAAGATGGCGGACCTCGTGATCAAAGAATTCTCTGGTACAAAGATTCTTGAACCACGAGGCTGCAAATTCTTTGACCACCAGGTGGGACCAGATGTCCATAACCCCATTCTTTGTTCACAAAACAACCATATAAATTTTCCCATTAACTTATAATGGGAACTTAAAAGTGCTATGACTTTTGAATGCCTCAATATTTTTTCACCAAATGAAAAGCGCATGTTCGTCCAGCCATGGTCTTTCAGATGAGCCATCTCACAGAGCAGCACACCACATGACGGCCACACAGGGGCATGGACAAAATCCCCAAACTGCCTCCAAAACTGGATAATTTTGCATTTTTCAGTGTTTTCGTGCGCAAAGACCATAAGTTCAACCAAAACAAAATTTGGCAGATCAAGCGATCTACCGTGCCCCACTGTGCATGCCAAATTTCAGGCATATCTGTTGAATGGGTCCAAACTTATTAACGTGCAAAATTTTGACTTTAACGTAGACGTGCCTTCATAACCCTAAATATAGTGGCGCAACTGCGCCACCATAATATATATATATTTAACTCTTATGTTAAACCCCAAATTTTGCACTTTAATATTTTTGTAACCATATGATGGATATCCCTGAAAATTTGCATGCACAGTCAGGAACCATAGCTCTCTGGATCTGGCAAGTATCATTCCAGTCAGATATCCAGTTGCAGAGTTGCAGAGCGCCATAAAAACATGTAAAAACCCACTTTTTGGGCTATTTCTTTGCTTGAAGCTACAGCCAAAACAGTTTGTCCGTCTGGTCTGAAATTCTCAGGGAATATGTAGTCTGGGTCACTGATATGCCTTTTGAAGATTTGGTGGAAAAATATTAATCCATTCAAAAGTTATTCAATTTGAAAATATTTCCATTATAATCAATAGGGTAAAAAATATATGTGCCTCTCGAAAGCTGCTGGCAGGACATTTTACTGTTGTAAATGCCTTCAGTAGTGTCATGCATCTTGTTTTCAGTTAGCAGTGGAGAAAAATGGCTGTAGTTCAAATATGACTGCCCAAGGTAAACACTGACAGTTGTGTTTACCTAATCAGAACCTGATGAACATAATGCTGGCATCAGAATTTTAAAATTCCTCTTGGAAATATGGTTTTCAGCACTGGACCCCTGCTACTGTTGCACAATTTGCGACACTACTGCACTAAGAAACACCATTTCTTTGTCACCTTACTGCAGCGAAACAGTTAGGGCTTTTGGTCTGAAATGTGCAGGGTCGCAAGCCCTTGCCGCACAGATGTGGCTTTTGTTGGTCCGGTGAAAAAATTTACACCGGTTCCATAGTTACAGCATTCCGAAGTTGAGAAATTTCCCATAGGATAATACTGTGGCACCATGGTGGCTTTCAGCGCCCGTATCTCGAAAATGGTTTGAGATATGGGTTTTTTGCTCTGGGAAGCTTAGCCAGACTAATCATGAGTGGAGGTTTCCAAGTCATGAACACAACTGCAGTGGAATTTTTTTCATAGTTACTATGGTTACTGAGATATTGTCAAATTAGTGTTACAAGGGTTCCTTTTCATGACTCTAGGGCTGCGGTATGTCTCCATATTTATGTGTAAGTGGGAGCGTAGGACCCAGAGGGCTCATGCTCCCACATATGTATATCATTATGCAAAAATGGGTAGTGTGAAGGGACCCTGCACTCCTACAACCACATACCAGTTACATTACACTTTCTCAAAAAGAAGAGAAATTCATTGCAAAAAACTCTGTTAATGCATCAGTTAGGGTTGATAGTATAGCGACAAAAGTTTGTAAATGTGATGTTAGGGTTCCTACCCCTACCACCCCACTTCCCCGCCCCCACACACCAACAGGTATCGGGGTGTGCCATGGGGTCATCAGGCCTAACTCTCACCCCATTCTCTTATACTCTACCATGCCAGCTTGTTTACACATGGAATGGGGGTTAGAGTTGGGCATGATGACCCCATGGCACATTCCGATGCCTGTTGGTGTGTGGAGGTGAAGGTGTGGAAATGCTTGGTATTTAAATTTGGGACCCTTAGGGACACAATTCTTGCTGCATTCACCTAGTCGAGTCCTTAGGATACAAGCCATGTCTTTTCTTTTTGGGGTTAAACAAACCCCAGAAACATGTTTTGAAATTTTGTAAACAGTAGTGTCACAAAGTAGTGTCACACATTTGACACTTTTGTGATTTTTTTTGTGAAAGTGTCGCAAATCACGATACTACTTTGTGACACTATGCCCAAAAGAATAGGAAATCTTTGCCACCCTGCTGCAAAAGAACGGTTTGGTTTTTTGGGCTGGAATTTGGAAGGAAGAAAGCCAAGATCCCACAGATGTGCCTTTTGGTGGACTGGTGACAAAATATTAGAGGGCTGCAAAGTTACATCACTCTAAAGTTGATGTTTTTTCCCATAGGCTAACATTACGGCATCTGCCGCACTTTTTGGGGTCCGTATCTCGAAAATGCTTCAAGATACAGACCTTTTGTCAGAAAAATGCTTAGCCCCCCACCAGGGGCTAAGTACAAAACTAGCCAGGAAAGCCATAAATAATATGACATTTTAATTTTTTTATACGTCATACAGTTCCTGAGATATAAGCAATTTAGTATTCCAAGTGTTCATTTTCTGCTACGTAGGTCCATTATTATGCATCGTTCTTTGTATTCACTCTGCTTCTGAATGCACCTTTTGGGAGAAACAGGGTGTGTTTCACTTACTATTACAGTCAGCGCTTTCACTTGCGCTTCTGTTAACGCTATGCTAGCATTTTCATTTATGTCACCGCCTGCATTACCCTTTGCGCTTATGCTTGAGTTACTGTTACCATTTGCATTTCCATTACTGTTTTATTTGCATTTCCTTTTGCATCACTATGTGCATTACCATTTGCGCTTGTATACGCTGCCCATTTGCATTTCTGTTTCTGTCCTTTGTCGTTATTGTTGGTGTTACTGTAAGCATTAGTGTTTCCAATTGCATTACCATGACCGTTGCGTTACATATTTGTGTTTGCATATGTGCTTGCATTTGCGCTCTGTTTCTGCTACTGTTCCTTTGGCGTCATCATTGGTGTTACTGTAACCGTTTCCATTTCAATTGCATTACTGTTACTGTGTGCGTGTTTGTTACCGCTTATGCTTTCTGTTAGCCTTAGCATTTATATTTTTGGTAGCATTTCCATTGTCGATTGTGTTACTGTTTCCTTCTGTGTCACTGTTGCTGTTACTGTTTGCATTTTTGTTTGCATACTCAATTTTCATTTCACTCGGTCATACAGTTTTTGCGCAGTGAAGTGACAAAAAAATCACATGGTGGGCCCTGAGCTCCCACCACCACATTCCATTCACTATTTATAGTGCACATTCTCAAAAAAAAAGGGAAATTCATGGGAAAAAATCCATTTAATGCATCAGTTAGGGTTGTTCTACAGTGACAAAAGCGAGGAAATTAGGTGTTAGGGTTGAAAACCCTAACTGTGCATTCCTCCCCACCACCAACACCACCACCACACACACACATGCATGCAAGTAGGGGAAGGACCAAGGCAATACAACCAATCACACACAACCACCAGCAGGTAACAGGAATAACATACAACTATGTAAACCACAAAACCACACACCCATGCTCCCATCGGGCTGTCGCGCTGGGGTCGTTACTACTAACTCTCATCCCGGACATTCCATGACCGCTAAACATATATTACTACGGACAACTGGACATCTTGGGCCACACACTGCCACCAAGACATAACACACACTACACATATGGTATTTTGGGTTCATAAGATCCAAAACAGGATTTTGCACAATCCTGAAATACTTTTCAAAATCACTTTTGCAAATGCAAAAGTGTCGTGCTTTTGACACTTTGTGCTTGTGAACATATTTTATGAAAGTATGTTCCTAATGACTGCACATCTTTGCTATCATCCTGCAAGCAAATGGTTGGTCCTTTTACCTCAGATGTGCAGGATGGCAAGACCTGGTCCCACAGATGTGCTTTTTCCTGCTATTGTGCTAAAATACTTAAGTATTACAAAGTTACACTGTTCCAAAAGTGAACAATTTGCCATAGACTAACATTGCAGTGCCCATTATGTCTTTCACCAGCCATATGCTGAAAATAAAGCAAGGTACACCATTTTCGCTACTGCCAGCTTGGTTCACCTTTATGTGAACTAATCTCGAAGAACCACTTTGTAAATAATCTGTGATCTCCACTTCCTAGATTAACACAGGTATACACCTACTGCTGATGTGTGTGATTGGTTGTGTTGCCTTAGTCTTCTACTTGCATGTATATGTGTGGGTGTGTGTGTGGGGTTGGAGTGGGGTGGGGGAATGTGCAGTTAGGGTTTTCAACCTAACACTGAATTTCCTTGCTTTTGTCACTGTGGAACAACCGTAACTATAAATTAAATGGAGCTTTTTGCCATGAATATCTCTATATATATACATATACACACATCATATATATACATATATATATATATATATATATATATATGTATATATATATATATATATATATATATACAGTTAGGGTTGAGTAGGCACTTTAATGCAAAACCTCAAATTTTTCACCTTAATAGCTTTGTCACTGAGAACAGATTTGCCTGATATTTTGCATGCATGGTCTGGTACCATAGATCTCCTGATCTGGCAAGTCGTGTTATAGTCGGATGTAAGGTTGTGGAGCTAGCGAACACCAAAACAATGCAAAAACAAACTTTTGCACATTCTTTTCGCACCCACAGCCGCACACTTTGTCCATTCAGTTCAAAATCTTCAGGAAAGATGCAGTCTTGGTCACCGATGTGCCTTTCAAAGATTTGGTGAAAAATATTAAACTGTTCAAAAGTTATTCAGAAAAAACATTCATATTATAGTCAATGGGAAAGTTAACAAAAATCACAAAACTTTCGTGAGAGGCCATTTTACTGTTGCAAATGGCCTTTTACTTTCTTGAGGTGGCCATCTTATTTTCAGTTAGTGACACAGAAAAATGTCTGGCGTTTAAAATTGGGACCCTCTAGGTAAACTCTGCTTGTGCGTTTACCAAGTCGGGTCCTGAGGATGCTAGCCATATCTTTTGGGGGTTAAACCCCCAGAAATGCATTTTTAAAATTTTTTGCAAAATGCTTTCGCAAATGCGAATGTTTCATGATTTTTTTTTTGCAAAACTTTCGTGATTTGCGAAAGTACTCCCAAAATAACTACAAATCTTTGCCACCATCCTGCAACAAAACGCTTTGGTCTTTTGGGCTGAAATTTGCAGGGTGGCAAGCCCTGGTCCCTCAGAAGTATCTTTTGGTGGTTTGGTGCCAAAACATTACCAGAGCCCAAAGTTACAGCATTCCAAAGTTCAGAAATGTTCCCATAGGATAACATTGCAGCATCCATGATGCCTTTTGGGGTCCGTATCTCAAAAACGGTTCGATATACGGACTTTTCGTCACAAAAATGCTTAGTCCCCAAGAGGGGGACTAAGTGCAGAATTAAGGATTGAAAGCCATAAATAACATGAAATTTGAATTTTTTTTCTACCTAGTACGGTTCCTGAGATATTTGGGAGTTACTGTTCCAATTGCTCATTTTCATGTCTGTAGGTCAGTATTATGCCCTCAGAGTTAACATTCACAGTGCTTTTTGCTGCCCTTATCTTGGACACAGTGCAAGATCTGAATTCGGTTGACTTTATGTTGTGAGAACTACTCACTCTCACAATTACAACGACACTTGAAATTTTTTCTACATGCTACGGTTCTAGAGATATTGACAAATTAGTGTTAGATGGGTTCCTTGCCCCATAGGGCTGCTGTACAGCTACGTGCTTACGTGTAAGTGGGAGCACAGGGCCCAGAGGGCACATGCTCCCACAGTCATGTATCGTTATGCACCAATGGGCAGCTTGGGCCTGTCCTCCCACCAACACATACCATTTACTATTCATATTACATTTCCTCAAAAAGAAGGGAAATTCATTGTGAAAAACTCCATTAATGCATCAGTTAGGGTTGTTTCCACAGCGACAAAAGTTTGGAAAAGCAGCATTAGGGTTACCACTCCACCACCCGGCCCCACAGCCCATTACACAAACCCCTAACTCCGCATTCCCCACCACCCCCACACACACACATATGCAAGACACATGCAAGATTGTAAGATGCTATACCATTCATCCACATCTGTAAGCACAACAATCACAACACCATACTCCTTTCACATACCGCTATGTAATGGAAAACAAATACAGTATGATCGACTCTGTACTGCCAGCACAGTATGATGAAGCATTATTGCTGGCATGTCTTTTTCATACAGTGAAACGTAGTCTGTACAAATATTCTAAATACTGCTTTTTTGTGTCATAATTCAATGATTGGCTCACTGCAGGTATCGCTGCACCACATAGGCATGTGGTAGCAGTACAGACACGGCTGACACATACATAGTACTTTTCACATACTGCTCAGGTATGAAACTAGCACCATCACATGTTGTAATACTACTGTGTTAACTGGAAATACTCATTAGCAGCATGCTATGGTTAGCTTTGGATGTTACAGCTGTTGCTGTCACATGTTGCTTGTAAGCCATACTACAAAACATGACTACAGTTATCCAAACTCTTATTTCCAGTACAGCTATCTATACATAACATACTGTGTTTCTTCATTCCTTAACAATTGAAATATAGGCATCTGCTTAAATCTTGTTATTGATGTTTGTTACAGAGAAATGCTTACTGTGGGCCATCTCCCATGGTTGCCGCATGTGTGTGTACCCACAAGGTACTTTGATGGCAGCAGAACTCATACAGTTGCTGGACCATGATGATGGATGTGTCTTGTACTGCTTGCATGTGTGTGTGGAGGGGGTGAGGGGAATGCGGAGTTAGGGGTTTGAGGATGGGGGTGTGGGGGTGGGATGGTAACCCTAACACCACATTTCCAAATGTTGTCACTGTGGAAAGAACCCTAACTGATGCATTAATGTATATTTTTGCAATATATTATTGTAGCACGGTAGTGCTACCATAGTTAGGGTTGAATAGCCCTTTTAAGGTTAAAGGTTCAAACTTTGCACCTTTATAACTTTGTCACTGTTCAACAGATTTGTGTGAAATTTGGAATGGATGATCAAGAACCACACATCTTGGGATCTGCCAACTTTCGTAATGGTCAGATATACGGCTGTGGAGTTATTAAGTGAGATCTGCATGCGCGTGTATGGTTTTTGGTGAATTCTTTGCTCGCGCCTACAGGTCGAATGGTTTGTGCAACTGGTCCAAAAACTTCAGAGAACGTACAGCCAGGGTCCCTGATGTGCTTTTTGAAGATTTTGTGAAAAAATATTAAACAGTTTAAAAGTTATTCAAAAAACAAGTTCCCATTATAAGTCAATGGGAAAAGTTAACAAAAAGTTCGACAGTGTCGCAAATGCACTTTTTACTGTCGCAAATGGCCCTAGTAGTGTCGCATATCTGCCATTTTGTTTTCAGTTGGTGATGAGAAAAATGCTTGGCATTTAAAATTATGACCATCTAGGGACACAATTCTTTTTGTGTTTATTTAGTTGGACCCTCAGGATGCTAGCCATGTCTTTATTTTGGGGTTAAATACCCCAGAAATATGCTTTTCAAATTCCTGGAAAAAGTAGTGTCGCACTCATGACACTTTCGTGATTTCATTTGCGAAAGTGTTGTGATTTGCAACACTATTTTGTGACACTATGCCCAAAATAACAGGAATTCTTTGCCATCCTCCTGCAAAAGAACGGTTTGGTCTATTGGGTTGAAATTTGGAGGGAAGACAGCCAACATTGCACAGATGTGCCTTTTGGTGGTTTGGTGAAAAAATATTGGAGGGCTGCAAAGTTACACTACTCCGAAGTTAATGCTTTTTCCCATAGGATAACATTACGGCATCCGTTCGCCTTTTGGGCCTGTATCTTGGAAGCAGTTGCCAGATACAGACTTTTCGTCAGAAAATGCTAGCCCTGCATAGGGCTAAGCATAAAACTAACCAGGAATGTCATAATTCATATGAAATTTTCATTTTTTCTCGTCGTATGGTTCCTGAGATATAAGCAATTTAGTATTCCTCCTTTCTGCTCCGAGGCCCATTATTATGCATATGTTCTTTGTATTCACTGACTTTTCAATGCAGTTTTTGGGGAAAAGCAGGGTGTGCCCTTTCGTTACTGTGCCAGTTAGCATTTCCAGTTGTGTTTCCGTTACCATTTGCGTCACCGTTCCCATGTACGCCACCGTGTGTGTTATGGTTTGCATTTTAGTTTGCGCTTCTGTTTGCATTACTGTTACCATTTGTGTTTCCATTACTGTTTATGTTTTCAGGTTTTTTTTGTATCAGCCTGTGCATTGCCATTTGCATTTCTAGTTGACCTTCCGTTTGCGTCGTCTTTTCGTTTTGCATCATTGTCGCTGTTACCGTTACCACTGGCATTTCCAATTAGGTACCATGACCGTACACATTACAGTTTTGCGTTTCCGTATGCGCTTGCATTTGCATTTCTGTTTCTGTATCCTTTGGCATTACTGTTGCTGTTACTGTTACCATTTACATTTCAATCGGTACTGTGCCCATCGTGTTATGGTTTGCATTTCCATACTCGCTTACGTTCATCTTTATAGTTCTGTTTCCTTTGGTGTTATTGTTGCTGTTACAATTACCATTTGCATTTACAATAGTGGTTTCGTGACCGTGTACGTCACAGTTTGGCATCAGAATTTTAAAATTCCTCTTGGAAATATGGTTTTCAGCACTGGACCCCTGCTACTGTTGCACAATTTGCGACACTACTGCACCAAGAAACAGCATTTCTTTGTCACCTTACTGCAACGAAACAGTTAGGGCTTTTGGTCTGAAATGTGCAGGGTCGCAAGCCCTTGCCACACAGATGTGGCTTTTGTTGGTCCGGTGAAAAAATTTACACCGGTTCCATAGTTACAGCATTCCGAAGTTGAGAAATTTCCCATAGGATAATACTGTGGCACCATGGTGGCTTTCAGCGCCCGTATCTCGAAAATGGTTCGAGATATGGGTTTTCGATCTGGGAAGCTTAGCCAGACTAAGCATGAGTGGAGGTTTCAAGTCATGAACACAACTGAGTGGAATTTTTCATAGTTACTATGGTTACTGAGATATTGTCAAATTAGTGTTACAAGGGTTCCTTTTCATGACTCTAGGGATGCGGTATGTCTCCATACTTATGTGTAAGTGGAAGCGTAGGACCCAGAGGGCTCATGCTCCCACATATGCATATCATTATGCAAAAATGGGTAGTGTGAAGGGACCCTGCACTCCTACAACCACATACCAGTTACATTACACTTTCTCAAAAAGAAGAGAAATTCATTGCAAAAAACTCCGTTAATGCATCAGTTAGGGTTGATAGTATAGCGACAAAAGTTTGTAAATGTGATGTTAGGGTTCCTACCCCTACCACCCCTTCCCCGCCCCCACACACCAACAGGTATCGGGGTGTGCCATGGGGTCATCAGGCCTAACTCTCACCCCATTCTCTTATACTCTACCATGCCAGCTTGTTTACACATGGAATGGGGGTTAGAGTTGTGCATGATGACCCCATGGCACATTCCGATGCCTGTTGGTGTGTGGAGGGTGGAGGTGTGGAAATGCTTGGCATTTAAATTTGGGACCCTCTAGGGACACAATTCTTGCTGCATTCACCTAGTCGACTCCTTAGGATACAAGCCATGTCTTTTTCATTTTGGGGGGGGGTTAAACACCCCAGAAACATGTTTTTGAAATTTTTGTAAACAGTAGTGTCACACATTTGACACTTTTGTGATTTTTTTTGTGAAAGTGTCGCAAATCACGAAACTACTTTGTGACACTATGCCCAAAAGAATAGGAAATCTTTGCCACCCTGCTGCAAAAGAACGGTTTGGTCTTTTGGGCTGGAATTTGGAGGGAAAAAAGCCAAGATCCCACAGATGTGCCTTTTGGTGGACTGGTGACAAAATATTAGAGGGCTGCAAAGTTACATCACTCTAAAGTTGATGTTTTTTCCCATAGGCTAACATTACGGCATCTGCCGCTTTGGGCCGTATCTCGAAAATGCTTCAAGATACAGACCTTTTGTCAGAAAAATGCTTAGCCCCCCACCAGGGGCTAAGTACAAAACTAGCCAGGAAAGTCATAAATAATATGACATTTTAATTTTTTTATACGTCATACAGTTCCTGAGATATAAGCAATTTAGTATTCCAAGTGTTCATTTTCTGCTACGAGGTCCATTATTATGCATACGTTCTTTGTATTCACTCTGCTTCTGAATGCACCTTTTGGGGAGAAACAGGGTGTGTGTTTCACTTACTATTACAGTCAGCGTTTTCACTTGCGTTTCTGTTACCGTTTGCGTTAGCATTTTCATTTATGTCACCGTCTGCGTTACCCTTTGCGTTTGCGTTTGAGTTACTGTTACCATTTGCATTTCCATTACTGTTTTTATTTGCATTTCCTTTTGCATCACTATGTGCATTACCATTTGCGTTTGCATACGCGCTTCCATTTGCATTTCTGTTTCTGTTTCCTTTGTCGTTATTGTTGGTGTTACTGCAAGCATTAGTGTTTCCAATTGCATTACCATGACCGTGCAGCGTTACAATTTGTGTTTGCATATGTGCACATTGCGCTTCTGTTCTGCTAATGTTCCTTTAGGCGTCATCATTGGTGTTACTGTAACCGTTTCCATTTCCAATTGCATTACTGTTACTGTATGCGTGTTTGTTACGTTTAGCTTCTGTTAGCCTTAGCATTTATATTTTTGGTAGCATTTCCATTGTCGATTGTGTTACTGTTTCCTTCTGTGTCACTGTTGCTGTTACTGTTTGCATTTTTGTTTGCATACTCAATTTTCATTTCACTCGGTCATACAGTTTTTGCGCAGTGAAGTGACAAAAAAATCACATGGTGGGCCCTGCGCTCCCACCAACACATTCCATTCACTATTTATAGTGCACATTCTCAAAAAAAAAGGGAAATTCATGGAAAAAAATCCATTTAATGCATCAGTTAGGGTTGTTCTACAGTGACAAAAGCGAGGAAATTTGGTGTTAGGGTTGAAAACCCTAACTGTGCATTCCTCCCCACCACCAACACCACCACCACACACACACATGCATGCAAGTAGGGGAAGGACCAAGGCAATACAACCAATCACACACAACCACCAGCAGGTAACAGGAATAACATACAACTATGTAAACCACAAAACCACACACCCATGCTCCCATCGGGCTGTCGCGTGGGGTCGTTACTACTAACTCTCATCCCGGACATTCCATGCAACGCTAAACATATATTACTACGGACAACTGGACATCTTGGGCCACACACTGCCACCAAGACATAACACACACTACACATATGGTATTTTAGGGTTCACAAGATCCAAAACAGGATTTTGCACAATCCCTGAAATACTTTCAAAAATCACTTTTGCAAATGCAAAAGTGTCGTGCTTTGACACTTTTGTGCTTGTGAACATATTTTATGAAAGTATGTTCCTAATGACTGCACATCTTTGCCATCATCCTGCAAGCAAATGGTTGGTCCTTTTACCTCAGATGTGCAGGATGGCAAGACCTGGTCCCACAGATGTGCTTTTTCCTGCTATTGTGCTAAAATACCTAGTATTACAAGTTACACTGTTCAAAAGTGAACAATTTGCCATAGACTAACATTGCAGTGCCCATTATGCCTTTCACCAGCCATATGCTGAAAATAAAGCAAGGTACACCATTTTCGCTACTGCCAGCTTGGTTCACCTTTATGTGAACTAATCTCGAAGAACCACTTTGTAAATAATCTGTGATCTCCACTTCCTAGATTAACACAGGTATACACCTACTGCTGGATGTGTGTGATTGGTTGTGTTGCCTTAGTCTTCTCTACTTGCATGTATATGTGTGTGGGTGTGTGTGTGTGGGGGTTGGAGTGGGGTGGGGGAATGTGCAGTTAGGGTTTTCAACCCTAACACTGAATTTCCTTGCTTTTGTCACTGTGGAACAACCGTAACTAATAAATTAAATGGAGCTTTTTTGCCATGAATATCTCTATATATATACATATACACACACTCATATATATACATATATATATATATATATATATATATATACAGTTAGGGTTGAGTAGGCACTTTAATGCAAAACCTCAAATTTTTCACCTTAATAGCTTTGTCACCGTAGAACAGATTTGCCTGATATTTTGCATGCATGGTCTGGTACCATAGATCTCCTGATCTGGCAAGTCGTGTTATAGTCGGATGTAAGGTTGTGGAGCTAGCGAACACCAAAAAACGTGCAAAAACAAACTTTTTGCACATTCTTTGCTCGCACCCATAGCCCGCACACTTTGTCCATTCAGTTCAAAATCTTCAGGAAAGATGCAGTCTTGGTCACCGATGTGCCTTTCAAAGATTTGGTGAAAAAATATTAAACTGTTCAAAAGTTATTCAGAAAAAAACATTCATATTATAGTCAATGGGAAAAGTTAACAAAAATCACAAAACTTTCGTGAGAGGCCATTTTTACTGTTGCAAATGGCCCTTTTACTTTCTTGAGGTGGCCATCTTATTTTCAGTTAGTGACACAGAAAAATGTCTGGCGTTTAAAATTGGGACCCTCTAGGTAAACTCTGCTTGTTGCGTTTACCAAGTCGGGTCCTGAGGATGCTAGCCATATCTTTTTTGGGGGGGTTAAACCCCCCCAGAAATGCATTTTTAAAATTTTTTGCAAAATGCTTTCGCAAATGCGAATGTTTCATGATTTTTTTGCAAAACTTTCGTGATTTGCGAAAGTACTCCCAAAATAACTACAAATCTTTGCCACCCTCCTGCAACAAAACGCTTTGGTCTTTTAGGCTGAAATTTGCAGGGTGGCAAGCCCTGGTCCCACAGAAGTATCTTTTGGTGGTTTGGTGCCAAAACATTACCAGAGCCCAAAGTTACAGCATTCCAAAGTTCAGAAATGTTCCCATAGGATAACATTGCAGCATCCATGATGCCTTTTGGGGTCCGTATCTCAAAAACGGTTCGATATACGGACTTTTCGTCACAAAAATGCTTAGTCCACCAAGAGGGGGACTAAGTGCAGAATTAAGGATTGAAAGCCATAAATAACATGAAATTTGAATTTTTTTTCTACCTAGTACGGTTCCTGAGATATTTGTGAGTTACTGTTCCAATTGCTCATTTTCATGTCTGTAGGTCAGTATTATGCCCTCAGAGTTAACATTCACAGTGCTTTTTGCTGCCCTTATCTTGGACACAGTGCAAGATCTGAATTTGTTGACTTTATGTTGTGAGAACTACTCACTCTCACAATTACAACGACACTTGAAATTTTTTACATGCTACGGTTCTAGAGATATTGACAAATTAATGTTAGATGGGTTCCTTGCCCCATAGGGCTGCTGTACAGCTACATGTTGTGAAGGTGAGCACAGGGCCCAGAGGGCACATGCTCCCACAGACATGTATCGTTATGCACCAATGGGCAGCTTGGGCCTGTCCTCCCACCAACACATACCATTTACTATTCATATTACATTTCCTCAAAAGAAGGAAATTCATTGTGAAAACTCCATTAATGCATCAGTTAGGGTTGTTTCCTGGCGACAAAAGTTTGGAAAGCAGCATTAGGGTTACCACTCCACCACCCGGCCCCACAGCCCATTACACAAACCCCTAACTCCGCATTCCCCACCACCCCGACACACACACATATGCAAGACACATTCAAGATTGTAAGATGCTGTACCATTCAGCCACATCTGTAAGCACAACAATCACAACACTGTACTCCTTTCACATACCGCTATGTAATGGAAAACAAATACAGTATGATCGACTCTGTACTGCCAGCACAGTATGATGAAGCATTATTGCTGGCATGTCTTTTTCATACAGTGAAACGTAGTCTGCACAAATATTCTAAATACTGCTTTTTATGTGTCATAATTCAATGATTGGCTCACTGCAGGTATCGCTGCCACCACATAGGCATGTGGTAGCAGTACAGACACAGCTGACACATACATAGTACTTTTCACATACTGCTCAGGTATGAAACTAGCACCATCACATGTTGTAATACTACTGTGTTAACTGGAAATACTCATTAGCAGCATGCTATGGTTAGCTTTGGATGTTACAGCTGTTGCTGTCACATGTTGCTTGTAAGCCATACTACAAAACATGACTACAGTTATCCAAACTCTTTCCAGTACAGCTATCTATACATAACATACTGTGTGTTTCTTCATTCCTTAACAATTGAAATATAGGCATCTGCTTAAATCTTGTTATTGATGTTTGTTACAGAGAAATGCTTACTGTGGGCCATCTCCCATGGTTGCCCAGCATGCGTGTGTACCCACAAGGCACTTTGATGGCAGCAGAACTCATACAGTTGCTGGACCATGATGATGGATGTGTCTTGTACTGCTTGCATGTGTGTGTGTGGAGGGGGTGAGGGGAATGCGGAGTTAGGGGTTTGAGGATGGGGGTGTGGGGGTTGGATGGTAACCCTAACACATATTTTCCAAATGTTGTCACTGTGGAAAGAACCCTAACTGATGCATTAATGAATATTTTTGCAATATATATATATATATATATATATATATATTATGGTAGCACGGTAGTGCTACCATAGTTAGGGTTGAGTAGCCCTTTTAAGGTTAAAGGGTCAAACTTTGCACCTTAATAACTTTGTCACTGTTCAACAGATTTGTCTGAAATTTGGAATGGACGATCAAGAACCACACATCTTGGGATATGCCAACTTTCGTAGTGGTCAGATATACGGCTGTGGAGTTATTAAGTGAGATCTGCATGCGCATTTATGGTTTTTGGTGAATTCTTTGCTCGCGCCTACAGGTCGAATGGTTTGTGCAACTGGTCCAAAAACTTCAGAGAACGTACAGCCAGGGTCCCTGATGTGCTTTTTGAAGATTTTGTGAAAAAATATTAAACAGTTTAAAAGTTATTCAAAAAACAAGTTCCCATTATAAGTCAATGGGAAAAGTTAACAAAAAGTTCGACAATGTGTACATGAATGCACTTTTACTGTCGCAAATGGCCCTAGTAGTGTCGCATATCTGCCATTTTGTTTTCAGTTGGTGATGAGAAAATGCTTGGCATTTAAAATTAGGACCATCTAAGGACACAATTCTTTTTGTGTTTATTTAGTTGGACCCTCAGGATGTTAGCCATGTCTTTATTTTGGGGTTAAATACCCCAGAAATATGCTTTTCAAATTCCTGGAAAAAGTAGTGTCGCACTCATGACACTTTCGTGATTTCATTTGCGAAAGTGTTGTGATTTGCAACACTATTTTGTGACATCTACCCAAAAGAACAGGAATTCTTTGCCATCCTGCTGCAAAAGAACGGTTTGGTCTATTGGGTTGAAATTTGGAGGGAAGACAGCCAACATTGCACAGATGTGCCTTTTGGTGGTTTGGTGAAAAAATATTGGAGGGCTGCAAAGTTACACTACTCCGAAGTTAATGCTTTTTCCCATAGGATAACATTACGGCATCCGTTGCGCCTTTTGGGGCCTGTATCTTGGAAACGGTGCCAGATACAGACTTTTCGTCAGAAAAATGCTTAGCCCCCTGCATGGGGGCTAAGCATAAAACTAGCCAGGAATGTCATAATTCATATGAAATTTTCATTTTTCTCGTCGTATGGTTCCTGAGATATAAGCAATTTAGTATTCCTCCTTTTCTGCTCGAGGCCCATTATTATGCATATGTTCTTTGTATTCACTGACTTTTCAATGCAGTTTTGGGGAAAAGCAGGGTGTGCCCTTTCGTTACTGTGCCAGTTAGCATTTCCAGTTGTGTTTCGTTACCATTTGCGTCACACGTTCCATATGCGCCACCGTGTATTTACGGTTTGCATTTTAGTTTGCGCTTCTGTTTGCATTACTGTTACCATTTGTGTTTCCATTACTGTTTATGTTTTCAGGTTTTTGTATCAGCCTGTGCATTGCCATTTGCATTTCTAGTTGACCTTCCGTTTTGCGTGCGTCTTCGTTTTGCATCATTGTCGCTGTTACCGTTACCACTGGCATTTCCAATTGCGTTACCATGACCGTACACATTACAGTTTTGCGTTTCCGTATCGCTTGCATTTGCATTTCGTTTCTGTATCCTTTGGCATTACTGTTGCTGTTACTGTTACCATTTACATTTCCAATCGCGGTACTGTGCCCATGCGTGTTATGGTTTGCATTTCCATACTCGCTTACGTTCATCTTTATAGTTCTGTTTCCTTTGGTGTTATTGTTGCTGTTACAATTACCATTTGCATTTACAATAGTGGTTTCGTGACCGTGTACGTCACAGTTTGGCATCAGAATTTTAAAATTCCTCTTGGAAATATGGTTTTCAGCACTGGACCCCTGCTACTGTTGCACAATTTGCGACACTACTGCACCAAACAGCATTTCTTTGTCACCTGCTACAGCGAAACAGTTAGGGCTTTTGGTCTGAAATGTGCAGGGTCGTAAGCCCTTGCCACACAGATGTGGCTTTTGTTGGTCCGGTGAAAAAATTTACACCGGTTCCATAGTTACAGCATTCCGAAGTTGAGAAATTTCCCATAGGATAATACTGTGGCACCATGGTGGCTTTCAGCGCCCGTATCTCGAAAATGGTTCGAGATATGGGTTTTTCGCTCTGGGAAGCTTAGCCAGACTAAGCATGAGTGGAGGTTTCCAAGTCATGAACACAACTGGAGTGGAATTTTTTTCATAGTTACTATGGTTACTGAGATATTGTCAAATTAGTGTTACAAGGGTTCCTTTTCATGACTCTAGGGATGCGGTATGTCTCCATACTTATGTGTAAGTGGGAGCGTAGGACCCAGAGGGCTCATGCTCCCACATATGCATATCATTATGCAAAAATGGGTAGTGTGAAGGGACCCTGCACTCCTACAACCACATACCAGTTACATTACACTTTCTCAAAAAGAAGAGAAATTCGTTGCAAAAAACCTCGTTAATGCATCAGTTAGGGTTGATAGTATAGCGACAAAAGTTTGTAAATGTGATGTTAGGGTTCCTACCCTACCACCCCTTCCCTTCCACACAACAGGTATCGGGGTGTGCCATGGGGTCATCAGGCCTAACTCTCACCCCATTCTCTTATACTCTACCATGCCAGCTTGTTTACACATGGAATGGGGGTTAGAGTTGTGCATGATGACCCCATGGCACATTCCGATGCCTGTTGGTGTGTGGAGGGTGGAGGTGTGGAAATGCTTGGCATTTAAATTTGGGACCCTCTAGGGACACAATTCTTGCTGCATTCACCTAGTCGAGTCCTTAGGATACAAGCCATGTCTTTTTCTTTTGGGAGGGAGTTAAACACCCCAGAAACATGTTTTTGAAATTTTTGTAAACAGTAGTGTCACAAAGTAGTGTCACACATTTGACACTTTTGTGATTTTTTTTGTGAAAGTGTCGCAAATCACGATACTACTTTGTGACACTATGCCCAAAAGAATAGGAAATCTTTGCCAACCTGCTGCAAAAGAACGGTTTGGTCTTTTGGGCTGGAATTTGGAGGGAAGAAAGCCAAGATCCCACAGATGTGCCTTTTGGTGGACTAGTGACAAAATATTAGAGGGCTGCAAAGTTACATCACTCTAAAATTGATGTTTTTTCCCATTGGCTAACATTACGGCATCTGCCGCACCTTTCGGGGCCCGTATCTCGAAAATGCTTCAAGATACAGACCTTTTGTCAGAAAAATGCTTAGCCCCCCAACAGGGGCTAAGTACAAAACTAGCCAGGAAAGTCATAAATAATATGACATTTAAAATTTTTTATAAGTCATACAGTTCCTGAGATATAAGCAATTTAGTATTCCAAGTGTTCATTTTCTGCTACGAGGTCCATTATTATGCATACGTTCTTTGTATTCACTCTGCTTCTGAATGCACCTTTTGGGGAGAAACAGGGTGTGTGTTTCACTTACTATTACAGTCAGCGTTTTCACTTGCGTTTCTGTTACCGTTTGTGTTAGCATTTTCATTTATGTCACCGTCTCGCATTACCCTTTGCGTTTGCGTTTGAGTTACTGTTACCATTTGCATTTCCATTACTGTTTTATTTGCATTTCCTTTGCATCACTATATGCATTACCATTTGCGTTTGCATCGCAGCTTCCATTGCATCTCTGTTTCTGTTTCCTTTGTCGTTATTGTTGGTGTTACTGTAAGCATTAGTGTTTCCAATTGCATTACCATGACCGTCTGGCGTTACAATTTGTGTTTGCATATGTGCTTGCATTTGCGCTTCTGTTTCTGCTACTGTTCCCTTTAGGCGTCATCATTGGTGTTACTGTAACCGTTTCCATTTCCAATTGCATTACTGTTACTGTTTCGTGTTTGTTACCGTTTGCGTTTCTGTTAGCCTTAGCATTTATATTTTTGGTAGCATTTCCATTGTCGATTGTGTTACTGTTTCCTTCTGTGTCACTGTTGCTGTTACTGTTTGCATTTTTGTTTGCATACTCAATTTTCATTTCACTCGGTCATACAGTTTTTGCGCAGTGAAGTGACAAAAAAATCACATGGTGGGCCCTGCGCTCCCACCACCACAATCCAGTCTCTATTTATAGTGCACATTCTCAAAAAAAAAGGGAAATTCATGGCAAAAAATCCATTTAATGCATCTGTTAGGGTTGTTCTACAGTGACAAAAGCGAGGAAATTCGGTGTTAGGGTTAAAAACCCTAACTGTGCATTCCTCCCCACCACCAACACCACCACCACACACACACATGCATGCAAGTAGGGGAAGGACCAAGGCAATACAACCAATCACACACAACCACCAGCAGGTAACAGGAATAACATACAACTATAAACCACAAAACCACACACCATGCTCCCATCGGGCTGTCGGCGTGGGGTCGTTACTTAACTCTCATCCCTGGACATTCCATGCAACGCTAAACATATATTACTACGGACAACTGGACATCTTGGGCCACACTGCCACCAAGACATAACACACTACACATATGGTATTTTAGGGTTCACAAGATCCAAAACAGGATTTTGCACAATCCCTGAAATACTTTCAAAATCACTTTTGCAAATGCAAAAGTGTCGTGCTTGACACTTTTGTGCTTGTGAACATATTTTATGAAAGTATGTTCCTAATGACTGCACATCTTTGCCATCATCCTGCAAGCAAATGGTTGGTCCTTTTACCTCAGATGTGCAGGATGGCAAGACCTGGTCCCACAGATGTGCTTTTTCCTGCTATTGTGCTAAAATACTTAAGTATTAAAAAGTTACACTGTTCCAAAAGTGAACAATTTGCCATAGACTAACATTGCTGTGCCCATTATGCCTTTCACCAGCCATATGCTGAAAATAAAGCAAGGTACACCATTTTCGCTACTGCCAGCTTGGTTCACCTTTATGTGAACTAATCTCGAAGAACCACTTTGTAAATAATCTGTGATCTCCACTTCCTAGATTAACACAGGTATACACCTACTGCTGGATGTGTGTGATTGGTTGTGTTGCCTTAGTCTTCTCTACTTGCATGTATATGTGTGTGGGTGTGTGTGTGTGGGGGTTGGAGTGGGGTGGGGGGAATGTGCAGTTAGGGTTTTCAACCCTAACACTGAATTTCCTTGCTTTTGTCAGTGTGGAACAACCGTGCTAATAAATTAAATGGAGCTTTTTGCCATGAATATCTCTATATATATACATATACACACACTCATATATATATATATATATATATATATATATATATACAGTTAGGGTTGAGTAGGCACTTTAATGCAAAACCTCAAATTTTTCACCTTAATAGCTTTGTCACCGTAGAACAGATTTGCCTGATATTTTGCATGCATGGTCTGGTACCATAGATCTCCTGATCTGGCAAGTCGTGTTATAGTCGGATGTAAGGTTGTGGAGCTAGCGAACACCAAAAAACGTGCAAAAACAAACTTTTTGCACATTCTTTGCTCGCACCCACAGCCCGCACACTTTGTCCATTCAGTTCAAAATCTTCAGGAAAGATGCAGTCTTGGTCACCGATGTGCCTTTCAAAGATTTGGTGAAAAAATATTAAACTGTTCAAAAGTTATTCAGAAAAAAACATTCATATTATAGTCAATGGGAAAAGTTAACAAAAATCACAAAACTTTCGTGAGAGGCCGTTTTTACTGTTGCAAATGGCTCTTTTACTTTCTTGAGGTGGCCATCTTATTTTCAGTTAGTGACACAGAAAAATGTCTGGCGTTTAAAATTGGGACCCTCTAGGTAAACTCTGCTTGTTGCGTTTACCAAGTCGGGTCCTGAGGATGCTAGCCATATCTTTTTTGGGGGGGTTAAACCCCCCCAGAAATGCATTTTTAAAATTTTTTGCAAAATTCTTTCGCAAATGCGAATGTTTCATGATTTTTTTTTTGCAAAACTTTCGTGATTTGCGAAAGTACTCCCAAAATAACTACAAATCTTTGCCACCCTCCTGCAACAAAACGCTTTGGTCTTTTAGGCTGAAATTTGCAGGGTGGCAAGCCCTGGTCCCACAGAAGTATCTTTTGGTGGTTTGGTGCCAAAACATTACCAGAGCCCAAAGTTACAGCATTCCAAAATTCAGAAATGTTCCCATAGGATAACATTGCAGCATCCATGATGCTTTTGAGGTCCGTATCTCAAAAGCAGGTTCGATATCTGGACTTTTCGTCACAAAATGCTTAGTCCACCAGAGGGGACTAAGTGCAAATTAAGTTTGAAAGCCATAAATAACATGAAATTTGAATTTTTTCTACCTAATACGGTTCCTGAGATATTTGGGAGTTACTGTTCCAATTGCTCATTTTCATGTCTGTAGGTCAGTATTATGCCCTCAGAGTTAACATTCACAGTGCTTTTGCTGCCCTTATCTTGGACACAGAGCAAGATATGAATTCGGTTGACTTTATGTTGTGAGAACTACTCACTTTCACAATTACAACGACACTTGAAATTTTTTCTACATGCTACGGTTCTAGAGATATTGGCAAATTAATGTTAGATGGGTTCCTTGCCCCATAGGGCTGCTGTACAGCTACATGCTTACGTGTAAGTGGGAGCACAGGGCCCAGAGGGCACATGCTCCCACAGACATGTATCGTTATGCACCAATGGGCAGCTTGGGCCTGTCCTCCCACCAACACATACCATTTACTATTCATATTACATTTCCTCAAAAAGAAGGGAAATTCATTGTGAAAAACTCCATTAATGCATCAGTTAGGGTTGTTTCCACAGCGACAAAAGTTTGGAAAAGCAGCATTAGGGTTACCACTCCACCACCCGGCCCCACAGCCCATTACATAAACCCCTAACTCCGCATTCCCCACCACCCCCACACACACACATATGCAAGACACATGCAAGATTGTAAGATGCTATACCATTCAGCCACATCTGTAAGCACAACAATCACAACACTGTACTCCTTTCACATACCGCTATGTAATGGAAAACAAATACAGTATGATCGACTCTGTACTGCCAGCACAGTATGATGAAGCATTATTGCTGGCATGTCTTTTTCATACAGTGAAACGTAGTCTGCACAAATATTCTAAATACTGCTTTTATGTGTCATAATTCAATGATTGGCTCACTGCAGGTTGCCACCACATAGGCATGTGGTAGCAGTACAGACACAGCTGACACATACATAGTACTTTTCACATACTGCTCAGGTATGAAACTAGCACCATCACATGTTGTAATACTACTGTGTTAACTGGAAATACTCATTAGCAGCATGCTATGGTTAGCTTTGGATGTTACAGCTGTTGCTGTCACATGTTGCTAGTAAGCCATACTACAAAACATGACTACAGTTATCCAAACTCTTATTTCCAGTACAGCTATCTATACATAACATACTGTGTGTTTCTTCATTCCTTAACAATTGAAATATAGGCATCTGCTTAAATCTTGTTATTGATGTTTGTTACAGAGAAATGCTTACTGTGGGCCATCTCCCATGGTTGCCCAGCATGCGTGTGTACCCACAAGGCACTTTGATGGCAGCAGAACTCATACAGTTGCTGGACCATGATGATGGATGTGTCTTGTACTGCTTGCATGTGTGTGTGTGGAGGGTGAGGGAATGCGAAGTTAGGGTTTGAGGATGTGGGGGTGGGATGGTAACCTAACACATATTTTCAAATGTTGTCACTGTGGAAAGAACTAACTGATGCTAATGAATATTTTGCAATATATATATATATATATATATATATATTATGGTAGCACGTAGTGCTACCATAGTTAGGTTGAGTAGCCCTTTTAAGGTTAAAGGGTCAAACTTTGCACTTAATAACTTTGTCACTGTTCAACAGATTTGTCTGAAATTTGGAATGGACGATCAAGAACACACATCTTGGGATATGCCAACTTTCGTAGTGGTCAGATATACGGCTGTGGAGTTATTAGTGAGATCTGCATGCATTTATGGTTTTTGGTGAATTCTTTGCTCGCGCCTACAGGTCGAATGGTTTGTGCAACTGGTCCAAAAACTTCAGAGAACGTACAGCCAGGGTCCCTGATGTGCTTTTTGAAGATTTTGTGAAAAAATATTAAACAGTTTAAAAGTTATTCAAAAAACAAGTTCCCATTATAAGTCAATGGGAAAAGTTAACAAAAAGTTCGACAGTGTCGCAAATGCACTTTTTACTGTCGCAAATGGCCCTAGTAGTGTCGCATATCTGCCATTTTGTTTTCAGTTGGTGATGAGAAAAATGCTTGGCATTTAAAATTGGGACCATCTAGGGACACAATTCTTTTTGTGTTTATTTAGTTGGACCCTCAGGATGCTAGCCATGTCTTTATTTTGGGGTTAAATACCCCAGAAATATGCTTTTCAAATTCCTGGAAAAAGTAGTGTCGCACTCATGACACTTTCGTGATTTCATTTGTGAAAGTGTTGTGATTTGCAACACTATTTTGTGACACTAGCCCAAAAGAACAGGAATTCTTTGCCATCCTGCTGCAAAAGAACGGTTTGGTCTATTGGGTTGAAATTTGGAGGGAAGACAGCCAACATTGCACAGATGTGCCTTTTGGTGGTTTGGTGAAAAAATATTGCAGGGCTGCAAAGTTACACTACTCCGAAGTTAATGCTTTTTCCCATAGGATAACATTACGGCATCCGTTGCGCCTTTTGGGGCCTGTATCTTGGAAACGGTGCCAGATACAGACTTTTCGTCAGAAAAATGCTTAGCCCCCTGCATGGGGGCTAAGCATAAAACTAGCCAGGAATGTCATAATTCATATGAAATTTTCATTTTTTTCTACGTCGTATGGTTCCTGAGATATAAGCAATTTAGTATTCCTCCTTTTCTGCTCCGAGGCCCATTATTATGCATATGTTCTTTGTATTCACTGACTTTTTCAATGCAGTTTTTGGGGAAAAGCAGGGTGTGCCCTTTCGTTACTGTGCCAGTTAGCATTTCCAGTTGTGTTTCCGTTACCATTTGCGTCACCGTTCCCATGTACGCCACCGTGTGTGTTACGGTTTGCATTTTAGTGTGCGCTTCTGTTTGCATTACTGTTACCATTTGTGTTTCCATTACTGTTTATGTTTTCAGGTTTTTTTTGTATCAGCCTGTGCATTGCCATTTGCATTTCTAGTTGACCTTCCGTTTGCGTGCGTCTTTCGTTTTGCATCATTGTCGCTGTTACCGTTACCACTGGCATTTCCAATTGCGTTACCATGACCGTGCACATTACAGTTTGCGTTTCCGTATGCGCTTGCATTTGCATTTCCGTTTCTGTATCCTTTGGCATTACTGTTGCTGTTACTGTTACCATTTACATTTCCAATCGCGGTACTGTGCCCATGCGTGTTATGGTTTGCATTTCCATACTCGCTTACGTTCATCTTTATATTTCTGTTTCCTTTGGTGTTATTGTTGCTGTTACAATTACCATTTGCATTTACAATAGTGGTTTCGTGACCGTGTACGTCACAGTTTGGCATCAGAATTTTAAAATTCCTCTTGGAAATATGGTTTTCAGCACTGGACCCCTGCTACTGTTGCACAATTTGCGACACTACTGCACCAAGAAACACCATTTCTTTGTCACCTTACTGCAACGAAACAGTTAGGGCTTTTGGTCTGAAATGTGCAGGGTCGCAAGCCCTTGCCACACAGATGTGACTTTTGTTGGTCCGGTGAAAAAATTTACACCGTTCCATAGTTACAGCATTCGAGTTGAGAAATTTCCCATAGGATAATACTGTGGCACCATGGTGGCTTTCAGCGCCCGTATCTCAAAATGGTTCGAGATATGGGTTTTCGATCTGGGAAGCTTAGCCAGACTAAGCATGAGTGGAGGTTTCAAGTCATGAACACAACTGGAGTGGAATTTTTTCATAGTTACTATGGTTACTGAGATATTGTCAAATTAGTGTTACAAGGGTTCCTTTTCATGACTCTAGGGATGCGGTATGTCTCCATACTTATGTGTAAGTGGGAGGCGTGGGACCCAGAGGCTCATGCTCCACATATGCATATCATTATGCAAAATGGGTAGTGTGAAGGGACCCTGCACTCCTACAACCACATACCAGTTACATTACACTTTCTCAAAAGAAGAGAAATTCATTGCAAAAACTCGTTAATGCATCAGTTAGGGTTGATAGTATAGCGACAAAAGTTTGTAAATGTGATGTTAGGGTTCCTACCCTACCACCCCTTCCCTTCCCCACACCAACAGGTATCGGGGTGTGCCATGGGGTCATCAGGCTAACTCTCACCCCATTCTCTTATACTCTACCATGCCAGCTTGTTTACACATGGAATGGGGGTTAGAGTTGTGCATGATGACCCCATGGCACATTCGATGCCTGTTGGTGTGTGGAGGTGGAGGTGTGGAAATGCTTAGCATTTAAATTTGGGACCCTCTGGGACACAATTCTTGCTGCATTCACCTAGTCGAGTCCTTAGGATACAAGCCATGTCTTTTTCTTTTTGGGGAAGGGAGTTAAACACCCCAGAAACATGTTTTTGAAATTTTTGTAAACAGTAGTGTCACAAAGTAGTGTCACACATTTGACACTTTTGTGATTTTTTTTGTGAAAGTGTCGCAAATCACGATACTACTTTGTGACACTATGCCCAAAAGAATAGGAAATCTTTGCCACCCTGCTGCAAAAGAACGGTTTGGTCTTTTGGGCTGGAATTTGGAGGGAAGAAAGCCAAGATCCCACAGATGTGCCTTTTGGTGGACTGGTGACAAAATATTAGAGGGCTGCAAAGTTACATCACTCTAAAATTGATGTTTGTTCCCATTGGCTAACATTACGGCATCTGCCGCACCTTTCAGGGCCCGTATCTCGAAAATGCTTCAAGATACAGACCTTTTGTCAGAAAAATGCTTAGCCCCCCACCAGGGGCTAAGTACAAAACTAGCCAGGAAAGTCATAAATAATATGACATTTTAATTTTTTTATACGTCATACAGTTCCTGAGATATAAGCAATTTAGTATTCCAAGTGTTCATTTTCTGCTACAAGGTCCATTATTATGCATATGTTCTTTGTATTCACTCTGCTTCTGAATGCACCTTTTGGGGAGAAACAGGGTGTGTGTTTCACTTACTATTACAGTCAGCGTTTTCACTTGCGTTTCTGTTAACGTTTGTGTTAGCATTTTCATTTATGTCACCGTCTGCGTTACCCTTTGCGTTTGCGTTTGAGTTACTGTTACCATTTGCATTTCCATTACTGTTTTTATTTGCATTTCCTTTTGCATCACTATATGCATTACCATTTGCGTTTGCATACGCGCTTCCATTTGCATTTCTGTTTCTGTTTCCTTTGTCGTTATTGTTGGTGTTACTGTAAGCATTAGTGTTTCCAATTGCATTACCATGACCGTGCGCGTTACAATTTGTGTTTGCATATGTGCTTGCATTTGCGCTTCTGTTTCTGCTACTGTTCCCTTTGGCGTCATCATTGGTGTTACTGTAACCGTTTCCATTTCCAATTGCATTACTGTTACTGTTTGCGTGTTTGTTACCCTTTGCGTTTCTGTTAGCCTTAGCATTTATATTTTTGGTAGCATTTCCATTGTCGATTGTGTTACTGTTTCCTTCTGTGTCACTGTTGCTGTTACTGTTTGCATTTTTGTTTGCATACTCAATTTTCATTTCACTCGGTCATACAGTTTTTGAGCAGTGAAGTGACAAAAAAATCACATGGTGGGCCATGCGCTCCCACCACCACAATCCATTCACTATTTATAGTGCACATTCTCAAAAAAAAAGGGAAATTCATGGCAAAAAGTCCATTTAATGCATCAGTTAGGGTTGTTCTACAGTGACAAAAGTGAGGAAATTTGGTGTTAGGGTTGAAAACCCTAACTGTGCATTCCTCCCCACCACCAACACCACCACCACACACACACATTTGCATGCAAGTGGGGAAGGACCAAGGCAATACAACCAATCACACACAACCACCAGCAGGTAACAGGAATAACATACAACTATGTAAACCACAAAACCACACACCCATGCTCCCATCGGCTGTCGATGGGCGTACTACTAACTCTCATCCCGGACATTCCATGCACCGCTAAACATATATTACTACGGACAACTGGACATCTTGGGCCACACACTGCCACCAAGACATAACACACACTACACATATGGTATTTTGGGGTTCACAAGATCCAAAACAGGATTTTGCACAATCCCTGAAATACTTTCAAAAATCACTTTTGCAAATGCAAAAGTGTCGTGCTTTGACACTTTTGTGCTTGTGAACATATTTTATGAAAGTATGTTCCTAATGACTGCACATCTTTGCCATCATCCTGCAAGCAAATGGTTGGTCCTTTTACCTCAGATGTGCAGGATGGCAAGACCTGGTCCCACAGATGTGCTTTTTCCTGCTATTGTGCTAAAATACCTAAGTATTACAAAGTTACACTGTTCCAAAAGTGAACAATTTGCCATAGACTAACATTGCAGTGCCCATTATGCCTTTCACCAGCCATATGCTGAAAATAAAGCAAGGTACACCATTTTTGCTACTGCCAGCTTGGTTCACCTTTATGTGAACTAATCTCGAAGAACCACTTTGTAAATAATCTGTGATCTCCACTTCCTAGATTAACACAGGTATACACCTACTGCTGGATGTGTGTGATTGGTTGTGTTGCCTTAGTCTTCTACTTGCATGTATATGTGTGTGGGTGTGTGTGTGTGGGGTTGGAGTGGGGTGGGGGAATGTGCAGTTAGGGTTTTCAACCCTAACACTGAATTTCCTGCTTTTGTCACTGTGGAACAACCGTAACTGATAAATTAAATGGAGCTTTTTTGCCATGAATATCTCTATATATATACATACACACACACTCATATATATATATATATATATACAGTTAGGGTTGAGTAGGCACTTTAATGCAAAACCTCAAAATTTTCACCTTAATAGCTTTGTCACCGTAGAACAGATTTGCCTGATATTTTGCATGCATGGTCTGGTACCATAGATCTCCTGATCTGGCAAGTCGTGTTATAGTCGGATGTAAGGTTGTGGAGCTAGCGAACACCAAAAAATGTACAAAAACAAACTTTTTGCACATTCTTTGCTCGCACCCACAGCCCGCACACTTTGTCCATTCAGTTCAAAATCTTCAGAAAAGATGCAGTCTTGGTCACCGATGTGCCTTTCAAAGATTTGGTGAAAAAATATTAAACTGTTCAAAAGTTATTCAGAAAATAACATTCATATTATAGTCAATGGGAAAAGTTAACAAAAATCACAAAACTTTTGTGAGAGGCCATTTTTACTGTTGCAAATGGCCCTTTTACTTTCTTGAGGTGGCCATCTTATTTTCAGTTAGTGACACAGAAAAATGTCTGGCGTTTAAAATTGGGACCCTCTAGGTAAACTCTGCTTGTTGCGTTTACCAAGTCGGGTCCTGAGGATGCTACCATATCTTTTTGGAGGTTAAACCCCCAGAAATGCATTTTAAAATTTTTGCAAAATACTTTCATAAATCGCGAATGTTTCATAATTTTTTTGCAAAACTTTCGTGATTTGCGAAAGTACTCCCAAAATAACTACAAATCTTTGCCACCCTCCTGCAACAAAACGCTTTGGTCTTTTGGACTGAAATTTGCAGGGTGGCAAGCCCTGGTCCCACAGAAGTGTCTTTTGGTGGTTTGGTGCCAAAACATTACCAGAGCCCAAAGTTACAGCATTCCAAAGTTCAGAAATGTTCCCATAGGATAACATTGCAGCATCCATGATGCCTTTTGGGGTCCGTATCTCAAAAACGGTTCGATATACGGACTTTTCGTCACAAAAATGCTTAGTCCCCTGAGGGGACTAAGTGCAAATTAAGATTGAAGCCATAAATAACATGAAATTTGAATTTTTTTTCTACCTAGTACAGTTCCTGAGATATTTGGGAGTTACTGTTCCAATTGCTCATTTTCATGTCTGTAGGTCAGTATTATGCCCTCAGAGTTAACATTCACAGTGCTTTTTGCTGCCCTTATCTTGGACAGAATGCAAGATCTGAATTCGGTTGACTTTATGTTGTGAGAATTACTCACTCTCACAATTACAACGACACTTGAAATTTTTTCTACATGCTACGGTTCTAGAGATATTGGCAAATTAGTGTTAGATGGGTTCCTTGCCCCATAGGGCTGCTGTACAGCTACATGCTTATGTGTAAGTGGGAGCACAGGGCCCAGAGGGCACATGCTCCCACAGACATGTATCGTTATGCACCAATGGGCAGCTTGGGCCTGTCCTCCCACCAACACATACCATTTACTATTCATATTACATTTCCTCAAAAAGAAGGGAAATTCATTGTGAAAAACTCCATTAATGCATCAGTTAGGGTTGTTTCCACAGCGACAAAAGTTTGGAAAAGCAGCATTAGGGTTACCACTCCACCACCCGGCCCCACAGCCCATTACACAAACCCCTAACTCCGCATTCCCCACCACCCCCACACACACACATATGCAAGACACATGCAAGATTGTAAGATGCTATACCATTCAGCCACATCTGTAAGCACAACAATCATAACACTGTACTCCTTTCACATACTGCTATGTAATGGAAAACAAATACAGTATGATCGACTCTATACTGCCAGCACAGTATGATGAAGCATTATTGCTGGCATGTCTTTTTCATACAGTGAAACGTAGTCTGCACAAATATTCTAAATACTGCTTTTTATGTGTCATAATTCAATGATTGGCTCACTGCAGGTATCGCTGCCACCACATAGGCATGTGGTAGCAGTACAGACACAGCTGACACATACATAGTACTTTTCACATACTGCTCAGGTATGAAACTAGCACCATCACATGTTGTAATACTACTGTGTTAACTGGAAATACTCATTAGCAGCATGCTATGGTTAGCTTTGGATGTTACAGCTGTTGCTGTCACATGTTGCTTGTAAGCCATACTACAAAACATGACTTATCCAAACTCTTATTTCCAGTACAGCTATCTATACATAACATACTGTGTGTTTCTTCATTCCTTAACAATTGAAATATAGGCATCTGCTTAAATCTTGTTATTGATGTTTGTTACAGAGAAATGCTTACTGTGGGCCATCTCCATGGTTGCCCAGCATGCGTGTGTACCCACAAGGCACTTTGATGGCAGCAGAACTCATACAGTTGCTGGACCATGATGATGGATGTGTCTTGTACTGCTTGCATGTGTGTGTGTGGAGGGGTGAGGGAATGCGAGTTGGGGTTTGAGGATGGGGTGTGGGGTGGATGGTAACCTAACACATATTTCCAAATGTTGTCACTGTGGAAAGAACCTAACTGATGCATTAATGAAATATTTTTGCAATATATATATATATATATATATATATATATATATGGTAGCACGGTAGTGCTACCATAGTTAGGTTGAGTAGCCTTTAAGGTTAAAGGTCAAACTTTGCACCTTAATAACTTTGTCACTGTTCAACAGATTTGTGTGAAATTTGGAATGGATGATCAAGAACCACACATCTTGGGATCTGCCAACTTTCGTAGTGGTCAGATATACGGCTGTGGAGTTATTAAGTGAGATCTGCATGCGCGTTTATGGTTTTTGGTGAATTCTTTGCTCGCGCCTACAGGTCGAATGGTTTGTGCGACTGGTCCAAAAACTTCAGAGAACGTACAGCCAGGGTCCCTGATGTGCTTTTTGAAGATTTTGTGAAAAAATATTAAACAGTTTAAAAGTTATTCAAAAAACAAGTTCCCATTATAAGTCAATGGGAAAAGTTAACAAAAAGTTCGACAGTGTCACAAATGCACTTTTTACTGTCGCAAATGGCCCTAGTAGTGTCGCATATCTGCCATTTTGTTTTCAGTTGGTGATGAGAAAAATGCTTGGCATTTAAAATTGGGACCATCTAGGGACACAATTCTTTTTGTGTTTATTTAGTTGGACCCTCAGGATGCTAGCCATGTCTTTATTTTGGGGTTAAATACCCCAGAAATATGCTTTTCAAATTCCTGGAAAAAGTAGTGTCGCACTCATGACACTTTCGTGATTTCATTTGTGAAAGTGTTGTGATTTGCAACACTATTTTGTGACACTATGCCCAAAATAACAGGAATTCTTTGCCATCCTGCTGCAAAAGTACGGTTTGGTCTATTGGGTTGAAATTTGGAGGGAAGACAGCCAACATTGCACAGATGTGCCTTTTGGTGGTTTGGTGAAAAAATATTGCAGGGCTGCAAAGTTACACTACTCCGAGTTAATGCTTTTTCCCATAGGATAACATTACGGCATCCGTTGCGCCTTTGGGGCCTGTATCTTGGAAGCGGTGCCAGATACAGACTTTTCGTCAGAAAATGCTTAGCCCTGCATGGGGCTAAGCATAACACACCAGGAATGTCATAATTCATATGAAATTTTCATTTTTTTCCACGTCGTATGGTTCCTGAGATATAAGCAATTTAGTATTCCTCCTTTTCTGCTCCGAGGCCCATTATTATGCATATGTTCTTTGTATTCACTGACTTTTTCAATGCAGTTTTTGGGGAAAAGCAGGGTGTGCCCTTTCGTTACTGTGCCAGTTAGCATTTCCAGTTGTGTTTCGTTACCATTTGTGCGCCACTGCTTCCTATGTACGCCACCGTGTGTGTTACGGTTTGCATTTTAGTTTGCGCTTCTGTTTGCATTACTGTTACCATTTGTGTTTCCATTACTGTTTATGTTTTCAGGTTTTTTTTGTATCAGCCTGTGCATTGCCATTTGCATTTCTAGTTGACCTTCCGTTTGCGTGCGTCTTTCGTTTTGCATCATTGTCGCTGTTACCGTTACCACTGGCATTTCCAATTGCGTTACCATGACCGTGCACATTACAGTTTGCGTTTCCGTATGCGCTTGCATTTGCATTTCCGTTTCTGTATCCTTTGGCATTACTGTTGCTGTTACTGTTACCATTTACATTTCCAATCGCGGTACTGTGCCCATGCGTGTTATGGTTTGCATTTCCATACTCGCTTATGTTCATCTTTATATTTTTGTTTCCTTTGGTGTTATTGTTGCTGTTACAATTACCATTTGCATTTACAATAGTGGTTTCGTGACCGTGTACGTCACAGTTTGCGTTTCCATATGCGCCTGCTTTTTGGTTTCCGTTTCTGTTTTCTTTGGTGTTATTGTTGCCTTTTTACAGTTTCCATTTGCATTTCCAATTGTGGTACCGTGAACTTGTGCATTACCAGTTGCATTCCATACGCGCTTGCGTTTGCGTCTCTGTTTCTGTCACTGTTTGCTTTGGTGTTACTTTGTGCTTGCGTTTTTATTACCATTTGCTTTACCATTTCCATTTGCTTTACCACGTGAGTCACCAATGCCACTTGCATTTGCTTTGCAGTTCCTGTTACTATGTAACAAGACAGCATGCGGTGGGAGCATGGGGCCCAAAGGACCCTGCGCTCCTGCCACCACATTCCATTCACTATTTATCATCCTCATTCTCAAAAAGAAGGGAAATTAGAGGCAAAAAAACTCTGTTTAATGCATCAGTTAGGGTTGTTCCACAGTATGCAGCGAGGAAATTCAGTGTTGGGTTGGCCCCCTTGGACCCCAGCCCCAACCAGCATCGGGTGCGTGTTGAGGTCATTGGTCCTAACTCTCACCCCATTCTCCTATACCTCTGCTTCTTTACACATGTGATTGGGTGAGAGTTAGGGCCGACAACCCCAATGCGCACTCTGATGCCGGTTGGGGGGGTGGACTGGGGGGTCAAGGGGCTTCAACTCTAACACCAAATTTCCTCACTTTTGTTGCTGTGGAACAACCCTAACTGATGCATTATACTGAGTTTTTTTGCCTCTAATATATACTGCATATATATATACGTGCGTGTGTATGTGTGTATATATATATATAAAAATTGCAAAAAACTATGTTAATGCATCAGTTAGTGCTTTTAATAAAGTATCAAAAGCTGAGAAATTCAATGTTAGGGCTACCAATGCTACCACCCCAACCCACCCACCCTCCCTACACCAACAGGCATCAGGGTGTGCCATGGAGTGGTCAGGCCCAACTCTCACCCATTCCATATGTAAATAGGCTGACATAGTACAGTATAGGAGAATGGGGTTCGAGTTAGGCCCGCCCACCAAATTGCACACCCCAACGCCTGTTTGTGTATGGAGGGTAGGGGGATTGGGGGAGATTGGGTTGGTTACCCTAACGTTGAATTTCCCAGCTTTTGACACTTTAAAAAACCCATAACTGATGCATTAACATAGTTTTTTGCAATATATATTGTGGTAGCACGGTAGTGCTACCATAGTTAGGGTTGAGGAGCCATTTCTATGTTAAACCCCAAATTTTGCACCTTAATAACTTTGCAACCATTAAACGGATTTGCCTGAAATTTGGAATACACGATCAAGAACCATAGGCCTTGGGATCTGCCAACTTTTGTACTGCTCAGATATACAGCTGTGGAGTTATTAAGCATGATCTGTGCGCATGTTTACGCTTTTCTGGAATTCTACGGTCGCGCCTACAGGTCATACGGTTTAGCGACCGGTCCAAAATCTTCAGGGAGCATGTGGCGGGGTCCCCAATGTGCCTTTGAAGATTTCGTGAAAAATATTAAACGGTTCAAAAGTTATTCAAAAACAGTTTTCCATTATAAGTCAATGGGAAAAGTTAATAAAAAGTTCGGATGTGCGTCGCAAATACTTTTAGTGTCGCAAATGGCCCTGTTAGTGTCGCAAATCTGCCATTTTGTTTTCAGTTGGTGATCAGAAAATGGTTGGCATTTAAAATTGAGACCCTCTAGCAACCTAATTATTTTGTATTCACCTAGTCGGGCCCTGAGGATGCTAGCCATGTCTTTATTTTGGGGTAAAACACCCCAGAAATAAGTTTTCAAATTTCTGGAAAAAGTAGTGTGCAAAGTAGTGTCGCAGACTTAGCGAAATGTTGCAAATTTTTTGAAAGCTTCGCAAATCAAGACACTACTTTAAGTACACTATGCCCAAAATAACAGTAATTCTTTGGCACTCCGCTGCAAAAGAGCGGCTGGGAGTTTTAGGCTGAAATTTGGAGGAGCATGAAGACATCTCACAGATGTGCCTTTCAGTGTTGTTTTGAAAAATATTACATGGCGGCAAAGTTGCGGCACTCCAAAGTTGACGGTTTTCCCATAGGATAACATTCGGCGTAACGCATTGCAGAAATCCTTTGGCACCCTGCTGCAAAATAGCAGTTTGGTCTTTTTCCTGAAATTTGGAGGAAGACAGCCAACAGCCCACAGATGTGTCTTTCTGTGGTTTGGTGAAAAAACATTACAGGGAGGCAAAGTTATGGCGCTCCAAACTTTTCTTTTTTTCCCTTAGGATAACATTATGGCATTCGCCGCACCTTTCAGGGCCCGTATCTCGGAAACGGTGTGCGATACGGACTTTTCGTCGGAAAATTTCTTAGCCCCTTAGTGAGGGCTAAGATCCAAATTAGGTAGGACAGTTGTAAATAATATGACTTTTAAATTTTTTTTCTACGTCATACGGTTCCTGAGATATAGGGCCAGATATTCAAAACTTTGCCCCGGGGCAAAATTAGCACTGCCCAGTGGGCAAACTTAGCCCGGAGCACAGAGCACGCTATATTCAAAAGGAATAGCCCAGGGCAAACAGCTTCCGAATATGGCATGATAATGAGGCCATGCAAACTGGGCTGGGAGTGCAGGGCAAAAATAGCCCTGGAATAAGACAGCACTGAATAAAGCAACCAGGAAGTGCAACCCACAACAACAACACAGTACACAGCAACATGAGGGCAGGTACAGGCCAACTACGTGGCCAATGTGTGTGCCAGCAAATGCATGGACTCAGTACAGCTGCAGGAAGCAGCAGATGTGAAAGAACAGTGATCAAAACTGTATAATATTCCCCATTACCGTTAGCGCCGCTAACACATTAGCCGGCATTAGCGTGGAGCTAAGCAGTTAGCCAGGAGCAAACACGTTTGCCCGGGGCTACAATTGCCATATTCAAAAGTGCCATGCAAATGAGCCTACTTACTTACTCTCTGGGCAAACAACCAGATTAGTATCTCATTATACCCTGATTTGCATGCAGTTTGACCAAGCGTTACTGCAGAGTCCCACAGAGCCACCTGTAGGTCAGTCTGGAAGTACAGGGCTGACCAGGTCCAACCGCAGCTCCACCTGTAGGTCAGTCTGGCAGTGCATGATGATAGCTGCAGGCTACATGTAAACAGTACAGCATAGCATAGCATATTATACCCCAGGGGACAGGACACCATAGGCACAGGTGGTGATGGTGCTGCATGCCACTGTCACATTGTAGGGCATGCTACAGTGCACAGCAGAAACTACAGTAGCAAGGGGGCCAGTGGTGCGTGGACACAGCAATGCCTATGGTGTGTAGGGCAGTGATGATGACTGCACTATACACAGTGAGCGGCCCAATCTGCGGATGTTTTCTGACACTGGACATTACTGTTACGCTGTTGTGTGACCCACAGATGCTGCACCTGTGGCATGGATGCTCACAGTGACATGTACATTTCTGGCTTTGTGTGCTATGGCAGTTGTACAGCTGTGAGGTATGTGGCCGGGGGCATATATTATCCGAAAGGCACACTGGTGTTGGGATATTCTCAATACTGACCCATGTACACTGCATGATGTGTCCCAGCCTTGTGGCACACCTGATCCTGTAGCACAGCCTCGCCACCCATACATGCTCCCTCAGCATCCTCCATGCCTACAGTGCTGCATGTGTGTGCTGGCATCTGTTGGTGTCCACGGTGTGGTCCCACAGGTGTGTGCTGTATGGCCACACTGCCGTGCTGTCCACTGGTGGCAAGGTCACCACACTGCCTGGCATGGCTGGGACTGGTGACAGATGATGGCATCATTGTGATGCCATCAGTTAACAACATGCTTCCTCTATGTTTGGCTTTATCTATGTGTCATATTTATTTGTTAGGGTCGTGCAAAACCGCGCTAAACCCGGCATAAACACGGCAGAAAGCCATAATGTCGCGCAAAGGCTGATTGCCCAGGATTAAGACCAGCTTTTCCTGGGCGGTAATGTGCACCGCACTAAGTGTCATGCTAAGTCACGCAAAACCACTTAGCGCGGCGCTAGTCGCTGAATATAGCATTGCGCCTGTATTCATGTCAGTTTGCCCCTTGCATACATTATAATTTTGCCCAGCGCTAATGCAGTTTGCCCGCGCTATTTGGCCTTTTGAATATGGCAGACCCGCGCTAATCCTGCACTAAACCTGCGCAAATGTTTTTTCCCAGCGCAAAGTTTTGAATATCTGGCCCCTAATGTATTTAGTATTCCAAGATCTCATTTTCTGCGCCGATACTCATTATTATGCATACATTATTTGTACTCACTGTCTTTCTCTATGCAGATTTTGGGAAAACAGCCAATAGCGCTACTTACTGTTACTGTTGCTGCCTTTCCGCTTGTGGTTCTGTACCCGTTTCACTTACCATTGACGTCTACGCCACCATGTGCATTATCCTTTGCGTTTTCATTTGCGCTTGTGTTTCTGTTATTTTTTGCCATTTCTGTCTACAGTACTGTTTCTCTTTCTGTTTCACTTTGTGTCACGATGCCCATTGACATTTCCATTTGCAGGCACCATGTTACTATGTGACAACACATCACGTGGCAGACCATTCCCATCTACGCCACCATGTGCGTTACCCTTTCTGTTCTCATTTGCGCTTGTGTTACCATGTGAGCCACTGTTAGCATTTCTGTTTGCATTGCTGTCCCTGTTAGTATGCCACAACACATCATGTGGGAGCACGGGCCACACTCCACCACCGCATTATGCGGTGGGCCCAGCTCCTGCCCTGCTGCATTACACTATTTCTCGTTATCATTCTCAAAAATAAAGGAAATTAGAGGCAAAAACTCCATTTAATGCATTAGTTAGGGTTGTTCCACAGTGACAAAAGTGAGAAAATTTGCTGTTAGGGGTTGAAAACCCCCTTGCACCCACCCACCTCCCCAACCGGCATTGTGGTGTGCATTTGGATCGTGGGTCCTAACTCTCACCCCATTTTCCTATACTTCTGCTGCTTTACACATGTCATGGGGTGAGAGTTAGGGCTGATGATCCCAATGCACACCCCAATGCCACCACATGTGTCATCCTTTGCGTTTTCATTTGCGCTTGCGTTTCTGTTACTTTTTTGCCATTTGTGTGTACCATACTGTTTCTCTTTCTGTTTCACTTTGCGTCACCATGCCCATTGACATTTCCATTTACAGGCACCATGTTACTATGTGACAAGACATCACATGGCACACCGTTCCCGTCTACGCCACCGTGTGCGTTACCCTTTCTGTTCTGATTCACGCTTGTGTTACCATGTGTGCCACTGTTAGCATTTCTGTTTGCATTGCTGCTCCTGTTAGTATGCCACAAGACATCATGTGGCGGGAGCATGGGGCCCTTTGGGCCCCACGCTCCCGCCACCGCATTACATTCACTATTTCTCATTATCATTCTCAAAAAGAAGGGAAATTAGAGGCAAAAAACTCTGTTTAATGCATTAGTTAGGGTTGTTCCACAGCGACAAAAGTGAGGAAATTCGCTGTTAGGGTTGAAAACCCTAACTCCGAATTCACCCCCCCAGCACCAAACACACACAGACACACACACACATTCAAGTATGGGGGAGGACCAAGTCAACACAACCAATGACAGACATCCAGCAGCAGGTGACAGAAATAACAAACAATTGTCTAAATGTACTACGAGACATCCCCACCCACCTGACCAGGTACTGCATGCTCAGTGGAGATCAACAGCAAAACTGAGGCCATGTACACCAAACGTACACATCCCTGATTGCAGCTGCACACAACATACCACACTTAGTAGTTGCATGGCCTTACCTACCGATGCCCCACACCAGACCACACCACTTGTGGTGGGCCACCTGAGCAATAGAGTTCAGCAAAACCAAGGAGTTGTACAGGTATAATATCTCTAATTATAACAAGGGTTTGAGAAATGCAGCTTTCTAATTGACTGTAAACATTGTAACAGCCTTATGTTTAGTTTTATTAAGATACATGTAGAGCCTAACCATATGATGAACATGGTTTAATGTTGTTTAAAAACAGTTTTATTATGATAGCAATAAGCCACTCCAGGTATTATGTCAATGGTCAGTTTATCACTGTCTAGCGACATGTGGCACTTTCGAGCTATGCCTCATTCAACATTAAACCCTACAAGGTGATTAACAGACCATTTAACATAACTGTTGGTCATGCCTTATTGCTTAATTGTCTTTATGAGTAGATACTCTCCCTCTGCTAGGCACTGCAGCAGCTTTGCAACACAGTGTCCCACCCAGTTACACCATACACTGTCTAGTTACTGGAGAATGGCTGTGAATATGAACTCATGAAGATGAACAGTGTAACTTGATCATTACAGTCATCGAAACCTTAGTGTGATTACAACTGACAGAGTCAGTGATAGAGGATAACCCCTGCTGTCCTAGTACACTTACCCCATTGTGAGTTAAATCAATACTAAAAGACATTCTGTTTATATCTACACCATACCTACTTGATTCCTGTTTGTACCACAATTAACATAGTTATCACTTTGATAGCATCAGTGACAGAAGTGTGGCAAACCCAAACAGTAGGCATACAGCCTGAGTATGGAACAACTGTTAAAAAAATCACACTGTGTCCATAAGTGGCATAGATCACTCATTGCAACAATTGTAAATGTATTACTATTTGAATAAGTTAGTCATCACAGATGCAATGAGATTGTCTTATCAGGTACAACATACTCAGTAAGTGCCTACAGGAATCTATCTATATACATCTCCGATACAGGTACATCATTGTTGGCTCAGTAGTGCTATGATATTTAGAAGTTGCTTGGCCTGATCCATGCAATTACAATGTTTCTTACAAAGAATACTTACTGCATCTTTAGTATTGAAACACACTGAAGGTCTATGTATATACATCAGCAGTACACCTCCATCAGTAAGAATGATGTGATACTGGCAGTCACAATTTCACAGCGTTGAACAGGCATTGTTTTTCCATACGTTTACATCAGCCTCTATGTTGAGTAAACCATTGCAGTAAAATATACTACTATGTAAATCACCTACTAAATGTATCACTACTTTTATCTTGAGCATGCTAGTGTCTTGTAGTTAATTTATGTGCTTCTCTTAATTAATGTATACTCACTAGTGTTAAAACCTTTCTACAACTGTCATCATGCACCTTCAGCATTTATATTGAATAATGGCACAGTACCAGTTGTGGTGTGGTGTGGCAGCTCAGTAGGTAAGGCCATGCAACTACTAGTGTGGTACATTGTGTACAGCTGCAATCAGGGATGTACGCTGGTGTACATGGCCTCAGTTTTGCTGTTGATCTCCACTGAGCATGCAGTACCTGGTCAGGTGGGTGGGGATGTCTCGTAGCACATTTAGACAATTGTTTGTTATTTCTGTCACCTGCTGCTGTGGATGTCTGTCATTGGTTGTGTTGACTTGGTCCTCCCCATACTTGAATGTGTGTGTGTGTCTGTGTGTGTGTGTGGTGCTGGGGGGGGGTGAATTTGGAGTAAAGGGTTTTCAACCCTAACAGCGAATTTCCTCACTTTTGTCGCTGTGGAACAACCCTAACTAATGCATTAAATGGAGTTTTTTGCCTCTAATATATATATATATATATATATATATATATATACACACATATACATATATATATTATGGTAGGGTTGAGTAGCCCGTTTAAGGTTAAAAGGTGAAACTTTGCACCTTAATAACTTTTCCACTGTTCAACAGATTTGCCTGAAATTTGGCAGGCATGGGGGGCACCAAAGATCTTGGAATCTGCCAACTTTTCGTGCTGGTCGGATATAAGGCTCATGGAGTTGATTGCGACATCCATGTGCGCATTACGATTTTAGAATTCTTTGCTCGCCACAGGTCGCAGTGTGCGTGACTAGTCCAAAACTTCAAGGAAAGTGCAGCTGGGGTCCCCAATGTGCCTTTTGAAGAGTTCATGAAAAAATATTAAATAGTTCAAAAGTTATTCAAAAAACAAGTTCCCATTATAAGTCAATGGGAAAAGTTAACAAAAAGTTCAACACTTTCGCAAATGCAGTTTTAGTGTTGCAAATCCACCATTTTGTTTTCAGTTACTGATTAGAAAAATGTTTGGCATTTAACATTGGGACCCTCTAGGAACACAATTCTTTTTGTGTTCACCTAGTCTGACCCTCAGGATGCTAGCCATGTCTTTATTTTGGGGTTAAACCCCCCAGAAATATGTTTTTCAAATTTCTGGAAAAAGTAGTGTCACAAAGTAGTGTCGCACCTGCGACTCTTTAGCAAATTTTTGTGAAAGCTTTTGCAAATTGCGACACTACTTTTTCAGACTATGGCCAAAATGACAGGAATTCTTTGCCACCCTGCTGCAAAAGAACGGTTTGGTCTTTTGGGCTGAAATTTGGAGGGAAGGCAGCCAGCATCTCACATATGTGCCTTGTATGGTTTGGTGAAAATATGTTGCACAGATGCCAAGTTACGGTACTCCGGAGTTAACATTTTTTCCCATAGACTAACTTGGTGGTGTACGCCGTGCCTTTTGGGGCTCGTATCTCGAAAACGGTGCGAGATACAGAATTTTCATCATGACAACGCATAGCCCTATGGGCTATGCAGTTAGAGAAAATCTAGCCCAGAAACTCATGAATCATGTGAAATTAAAAAATGTTTTCTATGTCATACAGTTCCTCAGATATCAGCAATTTAGTATTCCAACAGCTCATTTTCTGCTCTGAGGCCTATTATTATTCGTACATTCTTTCTACACACTGTGTTTCTCTATGCAGCTGTTGGGCAAATACAGGGTGTGCGCTTCCGTTACTGTTACAGTTACCATTCCTACTTGTGTTTCCTTACCCATTAGCATTACCGTTCATGTGTACACCACAGTGTGTGTTACTCTTTGTGTTCTCGTTTGCATATGCACTTGCATTCGCGTTTCCATTTCTGTTTACTTTGCCATTATTTCTGCTGTTAATGTTACCGTTTGCGTTTCCAATTGCCGTACCATCACCGTGCACATCATGATTTGTGTTTCCTTATGTGCTTGCAATTGCATTTGCGTTTTTGTTTTCTTTGGAGTTATTGTTACTGTTACCATTACCATTAGCATTTACAATTGCGGTACCGTCACCGTGCGCATTACTTTGCATTTCCGTACGCGCTTGTGTTTGCCTTTCCGTTTCTGTTCCCTTTGGCATTATTGTTGCTGTAACACTTAACATTTGTGTTTACAATAGCAGTACCATGACCGTGCACATTACCAGTTGCATTTACATACACGCTTGCATCTCCGTTTGCGTCACTGTTCACTTTGCCATCACTTTGCACTTGCGTTTCTATTAACATTTGCATTACCTTTTACATTTCTGTCACCATTTGCGTAACCATTACCACTTATGCTTGCATTGCAGTTGCCATTACTATGTCACTATTATTGAGGTCATGGTGGAGCAGTAAATAGAAGGCCCACGCCCCACCACTGCATTCTGTTCACTATTTATAGTCCTCATTCTCAAAAGAAGGAAATTCATGGCAAAAACTAAGTTTAATGCATCAGTTAGGGTTGTTCCACAGCAACAAAAGCAAGAAAATTCCGTGTTAGGATTGAAAGCCTCCCTTGTACCCCCAGCCTGCCCCCAACGGCATTAGAGGTGTGCATTGAGCTCATCGGTCTGTCTCTTATTCTCCTATACCTCAGCTTGTTTACACATGTGATGGGGTGAGAGTCAGGATTGGCGAGCCCAACGCACACCCTAAGCAGCTGGTTGGGGGGTTGGGTTGGGAGGTGCAAGGGGGGCTTTCAACCGTAACGGCAAATATATATATAGCTATATGTATGTATAGGCACTTTAATGTTAAAGCCTCAAATTGTGCACTTTAATAACTTTGCAACCATTTGTCCGATTTCCATATTTTTCATGTTCCATCTGCTGTCATAGATCTCTAGATCTGACAAGTTACAATCTGCTTGGGTGTGTGGTTGTGGAGCTGCAGAGTGCCATATAAAGTGCAAAACAACACTTTTTTGGCCATTTTTGGAAAATTCTTTGCTCATCTCTATAGCCCGAATGGTTTGTCTGTCTGGTCCCAAGTTTTCAGTGTATATAAGGACTGGGTCAGCGAAGTGCCTTTTGAAGGTTTGGTGAAAAAATATTAATCCGTTCAAAAGCTATTGAAGTTTAAAGTTTCCCATTATAAACTATGGAAAAAAATATACATGTCGCCTTCAAAAGCACTTTTAACTTTTGCAAATGGGTTTGCTACTTTTGTGCTGCCACCATCTTGTTTTCAGTTAGCAAGGTGGAAAAAACATTGTAGTTCAAAAAATACTGGCCCTAGGTAAACACCAACACTTCAGTTTACCTAATTGGGGCCCTAGGAACATAACCCTGGAATTAGTTTTTCACCATGATGACTAAAAATATGTTTTTAAAGTTATTCCACCATCTTAGCAGTGGAACTTTCTCAAAAGTTTTGCATCTACAATGGTGGGACTTCTGTGAATGTTCCACATTACTTTTTCAAAGGCTCCCCCATGTAAACCAATAGTACTTTCATGAAATTCCATGGAACTATCATGAAAGTTCTGCAGTTCAACAGCCCCAAAACACCACTTTCTTTGCCACTTCATAGGAAGACAACAGTTAGGATGTTTGAGCCGAAATTTGCAGGGTGGCAAGTCCTTGCCCCACAGGCATGCCTTTTGCTGGTTTGGTGAGAAATGTACACTGGTTGCAGAGTTAGAGCAATCTGAAGTTCCAAATTTTCCTGTAGGATAACATTATGGTGGCTGCAGCACCTTTCAGTGCCTGTATCTCGAAAACAGTTTGAGATACAGATTTTTCACTAAGCGCTGCTCAGTACACCTTTTGGTATACTGAGCACACATGGAGGTGGCTAGGTCATGAATACAACTGTGAAATAATTTTTTCCGCAGTTGCTATGGTTACTGAGATATTGCCAAATAAATGTTAAAAGGGTTACTTGGAATGTCTCTAGGCCTGTGACATGTGTCTGTACTTATGGGTAGGTGGGAGCACAGAGCACAGAGGGCCTGTGTATCCACCTATGCATACTATTTATGCTAAAGTGGAAGCACTGGACCCTCATACACTATGTCTGTAAACTTATGGGTGGGAGTGCAGTGCCCAGAGGGCTCTCGCTCCTGCCTGTGGTTACAGTTATGCAAAACTGAAAGAACAGGGCCCTCCTTCACTATGTCTCTATAGTTATAAGTAGGCTGGAGCACAGGGCACAGCACTCCCATCCATGAAAACCATCTTGCAATACTTGGAGCACTGGGCCCTCAGGTGCCATGGGCTGGATTCACAAAGCTTTCTAAAGGTGCAAAACCTTCCCTAAGTCCCCAAAACTTCCGTAGCTATGGAAACAAAAGGGAATTTGCACTGAATGCTATTCACAAATCCCTCCGCAGCTGCAGAAAACAACACTAAGGGCTGTGGAAAAAAGTGCAGCTGCGGAAGTCCCTGAGGTAAAAAAGGTGTGAGATAAGTAAGGCACAGCCCCTGAAAGGCTATTCACAACCAGTTTTTTTCCACAGTTGTGGAAAAAATGTTACACACAGTGGAATGAGGTGTAACTCTCCCTCAGCAAACTGCAGTAGTGCCCCAGCAATTGGAATCAATTAAGGTGGAGGTGAGGCACAGGTCATAGCATCCCAGATAGCATAACAGTGGCTGCTTTAACAGCAACAAAAGCACACATTGCCATGATATGGCAACAGGCAACAACCACAAGACACAGTGCAGCTCATGACGGAGCCCCACAGGCAGTAGAGCCTGATCAGCCTGCAGTGAGTACTACCCCTGCAGGCAACAGGAACACCCCAGGGAGGGAGGACCAGCAGTGACAGTTGGCCACTGTGGTGCCATGGTATTGCTGGTACCTGTGGTGCTGCAGTGGTCCCAGTTGAGGGACTGGTTACTGGCCTCTTTGTGGGTGCTTTCAGCTTCATCCTATGGCAGCCCTGTTAAAGTCTGCTGTTCCAGCTAATTAAGTTCACTGTTGCTGTGCCTCCTAAGCTAGTTCTGCAGCTGCAGATCCGAAGTTGCAGATTTTCAGCACATGCGTAATTTCCGCAGATGTGGGGATTTTACTAAATTCTGCACCTGCTCAAAATTTCTTTATGAATATCACGCAACTGCATTTCCACAGTGCTGCAGGCCTTTTTCCTGCAGCTGTGGGATTTTTGACTTTCTTTGTGAATCCTGCCCTATGTCTCTACACTTATGGGTGGGTGGGAGTGCAGGGCCCAGAGGGCCCATGCTCCCAAATATGCATCTCATTATGCAAAAGTGGGAGAACAGGGCCCTCCTGTGCTATACCTCTACACTGATGGGTGGGTTGGAGTGCAGGGCCCCTCACTCCCATCTATGGATACCATATGAGTAACATTTCACTTTCTCAAAAAGAAAGGAGATTCATTGCAAAAAACTCCATTAATGCATCAGTTAGGGTTGATTCAACACCAAAAAAGTCTAGAAATTCAATGTTAGTGTTACCAACCCTATCCTCCCACACCCTCCATAGACCAACAGGCACCAGGGTGTGCTTTGCAGTCTTCAGGCCTAACTCTCTTACACATGGAATGGGGTGAGAGTTAGGGCTGACAACCCCAAGGCACACCCCAGCACCTGTTTTCTGTGGAGGGTGGGTGGGTAGGTTAGTAACCATAACATCAATTTCCAGACTTTTGTTGGTGTGGAATCATCCTTAACTGATGCATTAATGGAGTTTTTTGCAATGAGTATATCTATCTCTATATATATATATATACACACACACGCATATACACACACACACACACACACAGATAGATAGATAGATATTTATATGTATATCTTATACTGGTATGATAGTGCCAGCATAGTTAGTGTTCAACAGGTCATTTCTATGTTAAACTAAAAATTTTGCACTTTAATAACTTTGCAACTGTATGACCAATTTGCTCAAAATGTTCATGCGCTGTCAGGTATCATAGATCTCTTGATGTGGCAAGTTTCATTCCGGTTGGATGTGCGGTTGCGGAGATGTGGAGTGTAAAAAATGTGAAAATTACCATTTAGGTGAAAATCCTTTGGTGTGCCACATCTCTGAAATGGCTGGGGGTCTGATCTGAAATTGTTAGGTTATATGGGGTCTGGGTCACAGATTTGCCTTTTGAAGGTTTGGTGAAAAAATATTAATCTGTTCAAGAATTATAAAAGTTTTACGTTTCCCATTATAGCATATGGGAAAAATTATATGTGCCGTGCAAAAGTAGGTTTTATTGCCATGAAAGCACTTTTTGCTGCCTCAAATGGTATGAGTAGTGTCATGCTGCTGCCATTTTGTTTTCAGTTAGTGATGGGAAAAACACCATAATTCAAAAAGTACTGCCCCCTGGTAAACACCAACAGTTTTGTTTACCTAATCAGAGCCCAAGGAACACGATTCTGGCCTTAGTTTTTGAAAATAGTGGCCAGAAATATGTTTTTTTACTTGGCCGTTGGTAGCATCACAGATTTGTGGCACTATTTTTATGAAATTACGGCAGCTTAGTGCAACTAACAGCATTGTTGAGCAAAAACTGCCACAAATTGCAGCGCTGTTTCATCAAAACTGTCGCAGTTTGCGGCACTACTTTAAAAAAAATAAACATTGGCCCCTGTAAAATATCTAAATCTTTCCTGGGCATTGTTTTCAAAAAATATAGCCAGGAATCAGATTCCTTGGCCTCCGTTTAGGTAAACACTTGTTGGTGTTTACCTAGTAAAAGGATCTTTTATCCCTTTACTGCCTCCAAGGGGACCAAGGCATGTTTTAATGAAAAAAAAGGTTTTTGCCAACATCAGGGTGCCCAGTCCTTATGTCAATGGTAGAAATGCACTCCCCCACCACTGTGGAACACTGGGGAGCCCACTCCCAGTGCCCCAAATAAAATATTTATTTATTTAAATCTAAAACTGTTTTCAGGGATTTACAGCAAGAATTTAATATTCTACAGCAAAATCTGCTACAATTGAAGCTCCTACTCAATGCCAAGACAAAAATCATGCTTTTCTGTCCTCCAACCAAAGTGACTTCCGGAACATATTAGCCTGTCAATATATATATAGCAACTATGCAAGCAATAATACCCAACAGGGTGGGTGGTATTGGGCAATACCGGACCACCCAGGGGTGTAATGAGGCCCGACACCACAGATGGAGGACCTTATAGCCCCTGGAAGGTCTGATAATGCCTATACCACCCATCCTGGAGGGTATTATTGCGCTTAGAAAATGGGCACTGTAAGACAAAAAAAGCTGCGTAAAAAAATGCTTGCAAAAAATTAGTTTTAGATATGTTGTTAAATTAAATAGTTCCTCTACCTATACTGTCCCAGAGCCTCCATATTTGAAGCTTTAACTTGGTTGTCATTGTTACTTCTGCTCCCCAACACACAGGCACACACACACACCGAGGTAGAGCACGTCTATGTGAGGGCGGAACCATTTGGTGAATGGGGAAAGTAACCTGTGTTCTTCGTGGGTTTTTTTTTTGCCTGCGTCTTCTAGCATTGTGGTGGGAAGACCGTGGTAGCAATGACACTGAAAAGGGAGCATAACATCGGGAGCTTACCGGGGTCATCACTCAGGACCGTCAGGTTAATGAGAAAAGGGTCCTGTGTTCCTTGTAATTTTTTTTTTTTGCCAGTTTCTTGTAGCGTTGTGGTGGAAAGATCGCAATTGCAGTGAGGCTGAAAAAGGAGCAGAGCATCAGGAGCTTACTGGCGATCATCGCGCATGACCCTTTTAAAGCTATGATGGTGGGAACACTGTGAGTGCACTGTGACAGTGAATGAGGAGCGGAACATTGGGAGCAAGGTGCAACTTGTGTATGTTTTTACCATGTGGATTCCTAAACAAACTTGGGGACAGTGTTGTAATGCTGGGAGGGAGGGCAGCTATAGGATTTGTTGTTTACACTGGTGAGTCATGTGCAACGCATGTAATGGCTGAACGCTGGGGGGGTTTCATGAACTATCACTGGCTCTGTAAAAGATCATAAAATGAGACATGAAATATGAAAAATGAACATTTTTAAGTTTTGTGGTTTTTCTCGTTGGGGGAAAAAAACAGGTAAATGGCAATGGAATACATTTATTAGGGTGTGTTGCATGTGGCTGACATGAAGGTCTCGCTAAGCGATGAAAAAATGGGGCAGTTTGAAATTCTGTGCCCAGTGCTTCAGTCAATGACAATGCAGGCTGGGCACAAGGATAGCTTGCTTTGGCATGAGGCACGTTTGGGCTGGGTCTTTTTACTTGGTGGGCATCTATTGAAAATTAATGTACCCCTGTGGAATGGGTGCTGGCCAATCAGATGCCTCCAAGTAAAAAGCCCATTTTCTAAGCTGGGTGAAACTCTGGAAAAAGTAGACAAATTTAAATATCTAGGTTTTTTGTTGGACTGTAAGCTCTCTTGTATCACTCATGTTGAAGAATTATCTAAAATGTTAAAACAAAGGCTAGGATTATTCTTTCGCATCAAACGCTTGCTTACATATGAAGCAAAATTAAGATTAGTCCAAACAACATTCCTTTCACTAATTGACTATGATGACTTTCTTTATAGTCATTGCCCCAAAACTGTTCTTATAAAGCTCGATATCCTGTACCATAGGGCTTTAAAATTCATGACCGACTCCATTTAAAACACACCACTGCTCACTTTACATCCAACTAGGCTGGACCTCTTTATCCACCAGAAGGTGGTGTAATGCCTTCATTTGGACCTACAAAGCCCTCAGCAACAAACTCCCTCTTTACATATCCAGCCTCTTTAAATTTACACCTTGTGCATACTCCCTTAGGAAATATGCTTATAGTCTGCTTGATACTCCCAGGGTTAGATCTCGGTTTGGCACCACATCCATTAGTCACACCTTACCAGCTGTGTGGAATTCCCTTCATAGTACCCTAAAACTGGTCCACTTTGTTAGCCTATCCTTCTTTAAATCTCTTCTAAAACCTCTATTGAAGGAAAACTGCCAGCGTTTCACCTAGTCACTCCCCCTATGAAATTTTGTATGGTACTTACAATTGTACTTGTCCTCTGGCTCTCCCTGCCTCCCTTTTTACACTCCTCTGTCTGTCTCTGCTTTTGCTACTCCTTGTTCATCTCTCCATTAGACCTTATTCCCCTTGTCCTACCTCTTGATCTTCTATTATGCCTTACTCCATCTTTATAGATCATGCCCTACCTTTCCCCTTACCACCTTGTACTGCAATCGCATTGTACAGTTAGTTGCTTGCACTTATGTAGGTATGTAAAAATCTGTGTAACTTGACTGTCTGTCTTGTTATGTATTACCCATTGTATTGTATGAACTATTGTATAAACACTGCTGCATTTTTTGTATATTTTGTGTGTCCTTCCAGGACTATCTTGTAAATGAGAATCTCAATGTTGTATTTCCTGGTAAAATATAAAATTGAATTGAATTGTTTTTGCCGACATCAGGGTGCACAATCCCCATGTTGGCACTAGAACCTCCCCCCTGCCAGTGTGGGACACTGGGGATCCCACTCCTAGTGTCACCAGTTATGTCCTACCCCCCCAGTATTGTGGGACACTGGGTAGCCCACCCCCAGTGTCCCAAACTATTACTTAAACTGTACCTGTGAAAAAAGAATACAGTCCCCTGATGTTTTTTCCTAAAAAAAAGGTCCCTCATCGTCTTCCCATCCCCCTTCCCCATCCCAACCCAATGAGCAACCCACCATCCCACATCCAGTTTGCCCTATACTTACCACCAGAGATCATCAGCTATCATCTTCTGTTGACTGGGACACATCTACACTTTTCAAAGCCGAACCGCGAACTGAAGAATCAAGGTACTGTAAGCGCCATATAATGGCTCTCAATGATGTTTTGAACTTATGTTGATACCTCTGCCATTTTTCAGTATTATTGCACCAAATTTTCAACATGGGCTTTTGGGGACCCCACCTCATGAACACTGTCACTGTTGTTTCGTTACTCAAACCCATAAGGTGATTTTGTGGTTACTGCGTGAAATCACATTTCAGGACCAAGTAATGAAATGACAGTGCCAATTTTCATGAGGTGGGGTCCAAAAAAGCCCACATTTAAAATTTGGTGCAAAAATACCCAAACTTGTCTGAGTTACATGCAGTCATTTAAATATTTCTATGCACCCATGTAACATAGTCATTTCTTCACACCACCTCATGAACAGTACAGCTGTCATTTCTCACATCCTGCCTGAAATGTGTTTCTGCACCTGTGGCATGGAATGGTGTTTTGCCATGGATTAAGGAATTTTCACCTATGGGATCTATGAGTTGGGTTGATAAGAAGAATATGTTGAAAATGTGGGGTCAAAATATGAAAAAATGACAAAGTTATGACCATTCATTGCAATTCCAGTACACTCCATCATAACCATGGTAATTTTTAATATTTTGACCCCAGATTTACAACATGGCCTTCTTATTTATTTATTTATATTTGCATCGGAATTACAACTCTTTGAGTCAAGGAATCATTTCCAAAGGCTCCATGCACGTCAAATCAGAATAAACACAGCATACAAAGGATATACAAGATTTAGCAATAGCAGACATTACAAGACAGATACTTAATGCAGGCAATAGCAATGTGTAGGTAAAAAGTTCGACTAATAAAAGATAAAGAACATGAAACAGGAAAAACTTTGTCCTACACAGTTGAAACTGTAGTCCTATACAATGTGGTAGCTAGGCAGTTTGAGAATTATTACCCCACCTCATGTATGTTACAGCTGTAATTTTTCAAATCCTGCCCAAAATGTGTTTTCCCACCTGTGGTGCAGAATGGCATTGCAGTTGTGCAGAATTATGTTTTGAAGGGGCTTTGAAAATGCTATGATCAAGATACATGTCCTGGGGTAATCAAATGGCTATGGTGATAATTTGCTCGTGCATCTATGAAGGGATGGGTGAAATCACAGTACATCAGAGTGCAGGAAGATGAAGGTTAATTATAATGTCTCTACACTTAGAGATAGATGGGAGCACAGTGCCCTAAACAACTAAAGCTATGGTGATACTTTCACAAATAGTATGGGGATTCATTGCAAAAAACTCCATTAATGCATCAGTTAGGGTTCATATTACAGTGACAAAAGTATGAAAATGTGGTGTTAGGGTTCTCAATCTTAACACCCCATCCCACACACCCTAAACAACCCTACCACTCCACCCCTATCCTCCACACACCAACAGGCATTGGAGTGTGTCTTGGGTGACCTATTCTCCTATGCTGTATCATCTCAGCTTTCTTACACATGGAATGGGGTGAGCATTAAGGTCGATGACCCCAAGACACACCCCGATGCCTGTTGGTGTGTGGAGGGTGGGGGTGGGGTGGTAGGGTTGGTAGGGGGTGGGATGGGGTGTTAGGATTGGGAACCCTAACACCACATTTTCATACTTTTGTTGCTGTAATATGAATCTTGCACAGTATAAGGAACCTCACAATGGTTCTTCCTCGAATCATACATCCCCTGGCCCCACTACCCCACTATCAACCTCTCCTGATTTCCACTTCAAATTATTCTCTAGGCCAAGGGTTAAATTGGGCAGGAACTCACTGGAACTCAGTTCCACCTCCTCTAACACCTTTCTCCATTGAATACTATTGGAGAGTTCCACCACCTAGGGATGACAGTTCCACCTCCTACAAATGTATAGATTACAGTTCCACCTCCTGAAGAGAGGATGTGCTAGTCCAGATACTAAATATAAAAGTGAAAGGTTCTGATGGCCATGACAAGCTTGAACCCAGGCTGCTGCCCATCTCCACGCTGCCCCATTGCAGCTTTCTTCAATATGTCCCTTCTGCAGAGTGACCTACTGAACACATGGAAAATTGCTCACGTAGTACAAGTTCACAAAGGGGCATAAAGGAACCAGTAGAACATACAGGCTCATCTGAGTTCTTTGTACCCTGGCCAAAACTTTAGAAATACTGGTTTATAACCAGCTCAAAGTCTACACTGAAACACATTCTCTGCCAACGGATGCCCACTATGGCTTCAGGAAGAATCACAGAATGTACACAGCCCTAGTTTGGCTCATGTCAGACCTTCTTGATGCCCAGGAGGCTGATCAAGCAACCAGTGCTATCTTCATTGACCTGACAAAGGTGTTTGACTTAGTCAATCATGAGCTGCTCTTGCTTAAACTAAAGGGCTTAGGTCTTGATCAAGTGACCTGTTCATAGTTAAAAACTATCTGTCTGGCCATAAGCAACTGGTCAAATGGGGGTTAGCCAGTCTACCATGAGGGAGATCACAGATGGGGTTCTCCAAGGTTTAGTCCTGGGCCCTCTGTTCTCCTTCCTGTTCCTCAATGATCTACTCAAACACTGTGGTGGCTTCAAGTCCCTGCTTTATGCAGATGATGCGGTGCTCTATGGGTGCCACTCAGACCTCGAGTCAAGTAAGTCAGGTCTCAAAGCTGAATTTCATTTACTGGAATCCTGGTTTAAGGCCAATAAGCTCTTATTAAATGCTAAGAAAATTAAGTTGTTCTCTTTGGCCATCACCATCTCAGCTAAGAGTGGAGTGAACTACTAAAGTGTCTATGTCTTCTGTTAGCACCCTTTGCAAACTGTGTGAGAGGCCTTTCGGCACCATGCAATTCTGCTTAAAGTTGGACCAGCATAACATTCTGTGGTGATTTGCATATGCAGCCCATGATGCTTTGCATTGTGGGGGCATGTGTGATTTTGTATTTTCTTGAAACTTGGCTTCCCAGCCAAATGCCCTTTGGGGTAACCCTTGCCTCAGTGTTTGCGCACAGAGGTTCTTTGTCTCCTAAATATTTGTTCACTCAAGGGTGATCCTGTTGAGACTGTTGATTTAGTTAAATTTTGGGGTGTTACAATGGACCAGGAGCTCTCATTTAAGCTGCATGTTAACCAGGTGACCAAGTCATTCAATAAAACATTAGGTTTACTGAATTGGCTTAACCCATACCTTCCCTCTTACCTTTCATCACTCCTCTCCCTCATCTCCTCTGCCTCCTACTCTCACTTCTCTGGAGATCCTCACACTTTGCCATTCTTCATCCCCATTCCTTTGTTGGGCAATCAGCCTTTTTTTTTTTTATTTTATTTTTTTTTTATTTTAGTCTTTGGTAACCGGGTAAGGCCCACTAGGCACAAGTGCCTGTTTTCAGGGGCGACCTGGGAGCACTAGGCAGTTAAGTGACTTGCTCACAGTCACACAATATGCAAGTGGAGGTTGTGAGAATCAAACTCTGGTCTGGTCTGCTGGATGTACCAAGCTTGTTCACACCTCGTTCCTCTAACCTCTAGGATATACTGCCATCTCCCCTCACTTGGGAACTTGCTCCCCCATCCCTCTACTTCACTGCCTCCCCAGGCTGTCTCAAGTATCAGCTGAAATTCCTTCCCTCCCCCACTGATGTTTTCCCTCTTCCTGACTGTTTCCCACACAATAGCCATCCTGCTCCAGCACAGGTGTGGTCAAAATGTCTGTTGTTTTCTTTGCCTTGATTACTCATTTTGCACTTACTCTGCATTCTCTGCACTTTTTTGTAACTGCAAACTGTGCCTCTGCTATGTATTTTGTATCCCCTATTCCCTTCCCCTGGGTCACACCTGGAACTGAGCCTCGGCTCATTGTACCTCACCCAGTCACCAATTTTCAAATCAATAAATAAATACTTCACTACCAAAGCTAGGCTATGCATAGACAAAGCATCTTACTGCCTGTCATACTGAATGGTGTACTAGTCATATTCGAACTCAAAGGCACTGATCGCTCCAGCTCAAGGCCCTGTATCTCCTTGTATCTCGGTTTGCTACTAGTGCTGGCAGGAGGGAGCACCACTGTGAGATACTTTCCATGTTAAACTGGCTCTCCCTGGAAGGGAGACACCACTAGCCTGTACTCTGTCTGGTGCATAAAATATTACACTCCCCCCTCCCAAGCCTTGCTTCCATCCTGGAGCTTAAGCCACACAGGAGGAACCTCCAGTCTTCCTCTCAGATGCTCCTAACAGTACCTAGAAATTGTTCTTCTGCTGGTATGAGATCATTTACCTCTGTGGCAGCTAGGCTGTGGCACAACCTCCCATCTGATGTCCTGGCATGCCCAAATTTTAAGGCCTTCAAAACCTCCCTCAAGGGCCTACTTTTTGTAAGCAGCCAGTGTGAATGTTTCCACTGAGGCCTCTCTTTTTAATTTCTGACATGATCTCTGTTCTGCCTAAACAGTGTGTTTACTGTGGCAGCCTTGTGTTGGATTGTATTGTTTAAGTTAATATAATGAACTTGTGAATTTGACTGACCTTGCAAAGATTCTTATCTTTTGTTGACTCCACTGTACTTCACTGTTTATGGTTGTTGTATGTACTATTAAAATTATGACTGATGTATGCAATTAATTCTGGGTTGTTCCTGAAAAGGACTTTTAGTATCAGTGAAACTACCTGATTAACAAAATCCAAATACATAAATATTACAGCTGCTGCTGTATTGTGCATTCTTAGGAGGATAAATCAAAACATTTTGTACACCAAACCAAACCAACCAAGCTTTATTTCTAAAATGCTATTCCAGCATAGATCATAATGTTTTACACAGTATAATCAGTACTTTTAAAAACATGAAGTCAAGTTTCTAAAACATAGCAGGAATTTAAATATCAGTATATGCAAACTCAATTAAATAAGTTTTCAAGGCAGATTTATTTTATTTTAGTCTTTGGTAACCGGGTAAGGCCCACTAGGCACAAGTGCCTGTTTTAAGGGGCGACCTGGGAGCACTGGGTGGTTAAGTGACTTGCTCAGAGTCACACAGTATGCAAGTGGAGGTTATGAGAATCAAACTCAGGTCTGGTCTGCTAGATGTGTCAAGCTTGTTCACACCTCGTTCCTCTAACCTCTAGGCTATACTGCCAGCCCAAAGGCCCAAAATTTAAAGGCCTCAATGGACAGACATTCCCTTATACAATGAGGTAGAGAATTCCACAGAATCTGAACAGCAAAAGCAAACTACCTAGCTCCCAATCTTGTCAAATGGACCCTGGGAATCTCCAGCAATCCCTCATTGGCAGAGCAGAGAGGGCAAAGTGGGCGGTAGGGACAAAGGAGCTCTTGCAGGTACCCCAGTTCCTATCCATGTAGGGCCTTATATATCAGTAATCTGACCTTGAAGGTGATCCGTCACCACATTGGCAGCCAGTGCAAGGTGTGGAGCACAGGAGTGACATAATCAGATCTACGTTAACCTATAAACAATCTGGTAGCCACATTTTGCACCAACGGTAGGTGACAGAGGTCTACCTACAGTAGCCCTAGATATTGGGCATTGCAGTAATCAAGGCATGAGGTCACCAAGGCATGGACCAACATTGGAAGGTCATCAGGTGGTACCAGGTGCTTTATCTGGGTGACATTCCTCAGTTGATAAAAAGAGGACTTAACAATGACTGACATCTGAGTCTTAAGTGCCAGTCCGTTATCAAGAATGACACCCAGATTTCACACCCAGTCAGAGGTTCTCAGCTGGTTGCCCCCCAGCCATAGCCCGGATGGCTGCCCAGCTGATAATCCCTCTACCTGGTGACCTGGGTCCACAAGCAACACCTCAGTCTTATCCGGATTCAGCCTGAGCCAGCTGGCACTCATCCATCTCTGGATCTCAGGTTGTTAAATACTGTGACAGCATCATATTGTCCAGGCACGAAGGACAAGTACAGTTGAGATGTAATATTTTTTTTTTCAGGCTTGGTTTCCTCTTGATTCCAACCATTTCTTCATGCAATACCTGTCATAAATATCCATGTTAAGAGTGAAAAGTCTTTTAAGAAGTGACGAGCATCTATCTTACTACTGACTAGTCAGTAAATGGTTACCATTTCTCCTGCACCTAATTTTTGCCACACAAAATCATTTCTTGTACTGTAGCACCTCATGTGAGTGGTTATTATTTAAGAGGTGAAAAACAATTTGTAATTTGTAACTAAGCACAAAAATAGAGAATAAGTTCTAAGCTCTTTAATGTCAGCATGTGGTTTGGGTATCTTCTGTCAACGTTGATAAGTGGAATTTGAAACTATCCTATTCCAGTCTTGTTGTGTAAAGCTAGAACTAGTATGGGCAGCCCACAATTTTTATCTGCAATCAGCCTGGCTGTAGTTGATACTGTTTTCTTAAGTACACACACCACAAGAGGCCTGTGTATAATAGGACTTTTATATTATTTATTTTCCTTCGGTTTATAGGGCTAAGACAAAGATTTTCTTCAGAAAGTTCTTTTTCAGTTCCACAAGGAAGCCTGTTTGTAAAAGCTTACATGTGTTTACATTATGTAAGTGATGCAGGTATTCTTTTCAGGTCAGTTCAGTTTATTGTTCGATTAACAAAAATCATTACAATCACTACACAATAAAAGCACACCTGTCAACATTCATGATAAAATATTAAAAAGAGTGGGCTCCACAAAAGCTGTGTCATAAACAAAGACAGTCAATACGTCTAAATAATTCTCTATATAAAGTGACATTTTTCTACAGGAGGCTGCATCATCAAACATTTTGCAATTTGAAAATCAAAATGTGTACCATTTGAGAGGAAAACATGGAATAATGCATAGGCAGATCTATGTTATGAGGTTTTTTACACTTCAGGGGTGTGTAATAACCCATAAACCTTGAGAACAAAGCTCAAGAGGTTTATGAGGTCATCAAATAGTGAAGGTATGTGAAAAAAACCTCATAGACACACACCTGCCTATGTTTTACTGTCAAGGACAGTCACGTTTTTGCTATTATTGGTGACCCAAAGTTAGAGAACTCCCAGTCAGTTAAACTGTGCCTGTGTCAGGGTCCATTAGTATTGCTTTGCTCCTTTTTAAACTGGTTAAAAGAAAGGGAGGCAAATGTGTGTACATGCTATTGCTAGTGTTTCTATTTATTAACTGCTTGCTGGTCTTGTGCTTTGAATGCTATTATTTATTTATTTATTTGTCTATTTGAATTTTGGTAACTGGGTAAGCCCACTGAGACCATGAAGTCCCTTTTTCAAGGGCAACCTGGGGTGAGGGTACATAGAGCAAAAGTATACAATAGACAAAGAGACACTGTGCTATACGTAGACAAAAATAATAACTGCAAATTATGTTACAATGTGGTACAGTAAACAGGATTATAATACATATGGCGAGTCACAGTTCTGCAGTACACTCTATGGCAGTGTCATAAGTTATGTTTAGACAGGATAGGATGAGAGTACAATCTATTAGATGCCTTTGCTGGTGTAGTAACAAGATAAGGGTAAGATCGAGTAAGTCAGATGAGGTAGTTACAAGTTCCAGACACAGAGAAGAAGTTATGTAGAGCATGTTTGAAATTAGGGACGGTACTGCAGGAGAGGCTAGATGGGGGTAGGGAGTTCCAAGCTGAGGGAGCAGCATAGGCAAAGGATCTTCTGCCTGAGGATAGATGTGTCTTATGTCTAGCTAGCAGTGGAAGAGAGGTGGAGCAGAGAGACCACTTGGACTGTTTTCTTATAATAATGTTGGATAGACATAGGGGAGTGTAGAGTTGTGTGAGCTTATAGGTGAAGCATAGCGAGGAGTATTGGAAATAGTGTTGAAATTGTAGCCAGCTCAAAGATGCTAGTACAGTGCAATGGTGTTGACAGGGTGCTGCTCACACAACTCCACTCCCCTATGTCTATCCAACATTATTACAAGAAAACATTATTATAAGAAAATAGGCAGGATTTGTCTAGTGCACTTACCCGGTCAACAAAAACTAAATAAAATAAATAAATAATAAAGTGCCCTATCTTGTGATATATCAGATTCAATTGGTTCCTGCGAGAGGCCTTGAGTGATAAGAATAGAGGTGTCCCGCAGGAAAGAAGGGGCAGGAGTGAGATGGTAGCAATTTTTAGGCAGGATGCATTGAATAGCAGGGAACAAAGATGGTATAGTAAACTAATATTGGTGAAGGGTTTTGACAGTTTTGTAGTCATGTGCTTCAAAGGAGACGTTTGGGTCTAACAGGATGCCCAGGTTTTTTAAAGATTCGACCAATTCCAGGGGTTCCGTGTTACTGGAGAGGATGGATTCAAGTACTGTTATAACTTAAGATGTAACAAAATGGAACAAATGAAATGATTGGATGTCATTGAAAACAAGCACATTTGGTACTCAAATGACTTATCATCCTTTTTTATACATATTTGTATAAACAAAATTACTGACTTTAATTGAAATTTATTTTACAGCAACTGGTTTGCCCTCAAAATGAAGAAATAAACAGAGGGAAAAACTGTAGTCTTTTAAACAAAAAGCAACTGTAACTGGAAGGGACACAGACATGTGGGGAGTGGTGCAATGCACTGGCTGTGGAGCAGCAGTCTTCTGGGAGACATTCTGGAAACTGCATTGCTGCCCTATTTGCAGGCACCTCTCTGGTCTGAGGGAGGAGGTTGTTCATCTCCATGCTGACCTTGCAAGGATTCGGGAAACCTGCTCCCCCCACCCAGGCCACCGCCACTACCTCAGGGGTTGCCAAAAAAGAGGAGTGATTGGACCACGGTGAGCTCAGGGAGGGTGAGGGTGGTGGAACAGTGGTGCATCCCTCCAGTTGTGCCTCTCCACAATTCATTCACCACTCTGGTGAAGCATTGTTCCTCTATGGAGGCACCAGCAGTGGAGACCAAGGAGGATGCTGGGAACCTCCACCATGGAGACCCACGGGGGGGTGGACCAGGACCCCACAGGGGAAGGAAACAACTCCTGGTGGGGGACTCAATTGTTAGGGGGGTAGAACTGGGGGATGGAGGGGAAAGGGAGGTAAGGTGCCTGCCCGGCACCAAGGCTTGGAGGGACAGGAAACTAATCCTCAGGGGAAGGAAACATATTAAATTCAATGCTTTACAGTAACTGGTAATTGCTATTTTTCTTTTAAACTTAGATTGTGGGCTTTTAGTGACACTGTACTTTCTTTGTTGTCTTCACTTAGAATTGTTTTTGGGTTGTTGAAAATTTAAAACATAGTGGTGGTGTATTTCTTTGCTGTCTTTAATTGCTGCAAATTTAGTCTTGGCTTGTCTGACTTGCCCTGTAGTTTTGGTGAGGGGTGTTAATTGTCTGGCCTCTGACCTCAGCTACATGATAACTGGAGGTGGGGCTTAGTCAGAGTTGAGGTAGCAAGAGAGTTTTGTTTTCTCAGAAGAAGCCAGAAGGGGAAGAAAACATATTCAGTTCAGTGCTTTACAGTAACTGGTAATTGCTATTTTTCTTTTAAACTTAGATTGTGGGCTTTTAGTGACACTGTACTTTCTTTGTTGTCTTTACTTAGAATTGTTTTTGGGCTGTTGAAAATTTAAAACGTAGTGGTGGTGTATTTCTTTGCTGTCTTTAATTGCTGCAAATTTTCGTCCCCTCCCCTTTCCCCAACTCTTAATTATATGTCCTGTTAAATCTGATTGACAGGAGCTAAACACAGGGGATAGTAAGGGGTGTGGAGTAGGAAGGGCATAAGGGAGAAGAAGCCCACCTTCAGCACAACAGGTGTTTTGACTCATTTATTTATTTATTTGTTTATTTTCTTTTTTTAAAAAGAAAAGTATCTGAGGATCAGTGGCAGGATTTTTAGGACAGCAAATTAATAAAAAGGGAACTAGGAGAGCTTCAGTAGCAGACAAGTAGCGGAATAGCAGTATAATTGCAGTATAATGTGGGGAGTGGTGCAATGCAGTGGCTGTGGGGCAGCCATATTGAGGCATACCTTCTGGACACTGAGGTGCTGCCCTATCTGCATGCATTTCTCTGGACTGTGGGATGAGGTAGCCAGACTTAGAGTGGAAGTAAACTGGGTCAGGAGTACCATCACCCCTATCCAGAGACCACCCAGTCCAATGCAACTGCCTCAAAGGATGCCGAGAACGAGGAGCACTTGGATGACAGTGGGCTCAGGGAGGGTTACAGCAGTCAGGCAGAGGCACATCCCAGATCCTATTCCACTCAAGAACTCATATGCCACACTGGCAAATGGGGACAACCAAATAGAGGTACCCAGAGAAGTGGAAGGAAAGGATGTGGAGGTTAGCCAAGGAGGTGACCTCAGCGGGGAGAGCAGTGGACCCCAAGAGGAGGATTAAGTGAATCCTGGTGGGGGACTCCATCATAAGAGGGATCCAGCTAGGAACACAGGAGGGGGAGGACAGGGAGGTGAGGTGCCTACCAAGTGCCACGGCATGGAGGGATGGAAGGAAGATCCTGGGGATCACTGGGAAGGCAAGATGGGAGGGTGAGCTGGATGTCATTATCCACCTAGGTACTAATGACCTGGCAAATGGGGAGCCAAAGAAAGTTCAGGAAGAGTTTAGGACATTGGGGAGGGGTCTCAAGCAAGTAGCTACTTCTGTCACTTTCTCAGAAGTACTACCTGTGAGAGGCAAGGGAGAGCATAGGGGTGCATGCACCAGGAACTTTAACTCATGGTTGAAGAACTGGTGCTGTGAGGAAGGGTTTGGATTCATTGGTGACTGGGGACCCACCTGGAGTGATGGAAGTTTGTTCAAGCCTGACTGCCTGCATCCATCCATCCTGGAGGGGAATCCAAGCACTCAATGATAAGTTTAAATGCTACATTGACAAGCATTTAAACTAGCAAAGGAGGTGGCAGGCCAGCAAGGAGGGTACCTACTTGCTCACCCCCCACAGCTAGCAGTGGAACCAGTGAACCAGAGGGAGCTATCTCTACAAAGCAGTGTGCAAAAGATGGAGATTAGTGCCCAAGAGGTGGATAGGCAGAAAAGGGGCAAAATTCAGCAGAAGGACAGACAGCAAGGAGAACCAGGGATAAAGGACAACCAAGGAAGGGGCTGGAGGAACAGCAAACAGTCTAGGGAGGTCAAATCATGGAAAGCCATGTGTGCAAATGCCAGGAGCCTTAGCAACAAGATGGAAGATCTGGAGGCTGTCATGGTGCAGTCAGACCTGGACATTGTGGCCATCACTGAAACCTGGTGTAATGATAACCACGACTGGGAGATGGCCATACTGGCTACAACATATTCAGAAGAGACAGGGCAGGTAGGAAGGGAGGAGGAGTGGCACTGTATGTGAAAAATGACATAAGGGCCACAGAGATCCAGGAGGAACAAAATGGGGGAGAGATACTGTGGGTTAAGCTGGAAAGGAAAATGGGGCCAGCCATCCGCACAGGCATGGTCTATAGACCACCAGCCCAGGAGGAAGAAACAGATAGGGAGCTGATGCTAGCCATCCAAAGGATGTTAGACAATGGTGAGGTAGTACTGGTTGGAGACTTCAATATTCCAGACATGGACTGGACCATCCCAACAGCAGCATCAAGTAGGAGCAGATTTATCCTGGACTCCCTTCAGGGTGCCTTCCTCAAGCAACTGGTCATGGAACCAACTCAGCAGAAGGCAATACTGGACCTTGTGGGGAACAGTGACCACCAGTCATTGTGGTTTGAAATCACAGAAAGAGCAGAACCAAACCACACAAAAACATGTATCCTGGATTTTAGGGGGGGCAGACTTTGGGAAAATGGGGAGATACTTGAAAGAGGCATTAAGGGGAATGGGGCAGGAATCAGGGGTTGAGGAACAGTGGGCAGTATTTAAAATGGGGATTACAAGAGCAACAGAATTATGCAATAAGCAGGTTAGCAAGAGGAAAAGGAAGAGGAGACCATTATGGTTTTCCAAGAGGTAGCAAAGAAGTGAAAGCCAAAAGACTGCATTCAGGCAATAAAAAAAGACACAGGCAGAGGGATAGGGAGAAGTACCAGGAGAAGCAAAGGGAGGCAGGAGGTCAGTAAGGAAGCCAAAGCTCAGACAGAAGAACACATAGCAAAATCAGTGGGTAGAGGACAAAACCTTTACAGGTACATAAGTGAAAAAAGAAGGCAAAGGGAGGATAGTGAGACTGAAGGGGAGGATGGGGGCTGTGTGGAGGATGACAGCAGTCGCTTAAACATATTGAGCAGGTATTTCTGCTCAGTCTTTACTGAGGAAGAGGAGGGTAATGGGTCTGAAGGGAGTACAAGGCGTGAGAATGGTGCAGAAATGGGCACAAGTCCCTTTACACGAGAAAGGGTCCTGAAGGAACTGGAAGTAATAAGAGTTGATAAAGCAATGGGGCTAGATGGGGTGCACCCCAGGGTCCTTAAAGAACTAAGAGAGGTGCTGGCTGAACCGCTGGCTATCCTGTTTAACTGATCACTGGAAACAGGGGAGGTACCCAAAGACTGGAGGACAGCAGATGTAGTCCCCTTATACAAAAGTGGGAACAAAGAGGAAGCGGGAAACTACAGACCAGTCAGCCTCACCTCGGTAGTGGGGAAGATCATGGAAGCACTACTGAAGGAGAGACTGGTGGAACATCTGGTTGTCAATGGACTACAGGACCCAAGGCAGCATGGTTTCACCAGGGGAGGTCATGTCAGACCAACCTCATTGAATTTTTTGACTGGGTAACTAGGGAGGTGGATCGGGGAGGGCAGTGGACATGGCCTATCTGGACTTTAGCAAGGCCTTTGACACTGTGCCACATAGAAGACTATTACACAAACTGGGGAATATGGGTGTGGGCAGGATAGCAGTGTGGTGGGTAGGTAACTGGCTGGGCGGCAGGACACAGAAGGTGGTGATAAATGGCTGTCACTCCACAGAGGGAAGAGTGACCAGTGGGGTACCACAGAGATCAGTGCTGGGACCGGTCCTATTCAACATCTTCATCAGTGACATTGCGCAGGACCTAGAAGGCAGAATTTCACTGTTCACTGATGACACAAAGCGCTGTAACAGAGTAGACACACCAGAGGGTGTAGACAGAATGAGAAGTTACCCGCAGAAACTTGAAGAATGGCCAGGGGTTTATCAGCTGAAATTCAATGCAAAGAAGTGCAAGATAATGCATATGGGGCACAAAAACCCTGGCACAATATATCAGTTGGGGGTGAGGATATAGCATGCACCAAGCAGGAAAGGGATCTTGGGGTTATCATCTCTGAGGACCTCAAGGTAGGGAAACAGTATGACAAGGCAGCAGGTAAAGCAAATAGGATGCTGGGATGCATAGGCAGGGGCATCACCAGCAGGAAAAGGAGGTCATAATTCCACTATACAAGACACTAGTGAGGCCCTACCTGGAGTACAGTGTACAGTTCTGGAGACCTTACCTCACGTGAAGGACATAGACAGGGTAGAGAAGGTTCAGAGGAGGGCAACAAAGATGGTATGTGGATTGCATCACAAGTCCTATGAGGACAGGTTGAAGGAACTGAACATGTACTCCCTGGAGGAGAGGAGGGAGAGGAGGGAGAGAGGGGATATGATAGAGACATACAAGTATCTTACAGGGAGGAACAGGGTGCAGGAATACACTATTTTTAAGTGAAAAAGATGTTCCAGGACTAGAGGGCATGGGATGAAGTTGGAGGGAGGACGATTCAGAGAAATGTGAGGAAGAATTTCTTCACAGAACGGGTGGTGGACAAGTGGAATACCCTGCCAGAGGAAGTGGTGGGGGCTGAAACAATCATGGGATTTAAGAATGCATGGGATATACATAAAGGAATTCTGGAGGTCAGGGTTAAGGGGCAACAGACTTCCAAGCTCAAATGGGCAGACTGGGTGGGCCATAGGCCCTTATCTGCCGACACTGTCTATGTATCTATGTATCTATGGTAGCAGCGGCAAGGGAGAGGGAGCTGGATGTCATTATCCACCTAGGGACGAATGACCTGGCTGAGAATGGGATCAGAGCAGTGCAACAGGAGTTTGTGGAGTTAGGGTGGGGCCTTAGACAAGTAGCACACATGGTAACTTTCTCAGAAGTGCTACCTGTCTATGGCATGGATGAGGCTAGGGCACTCCGCACCATGGGATTCAATGACTGGTTGAAAGGCTGGTGCAGAGCTCAGGGATTTGGCTTCATTGGGGACTGGGGCTACCCCTTGAGGGATGCAGGCCTATACAGGCGTGATGGTCTGCATCTATTCTGGAGGGGAACCAGGATCCTAGGTGATAGGTTTAAATGCTTCAGTGGCAAGCATTTAAACTAGCCAAGGGGGGGAGGCACTGAAGAGGAGGAGGTAAATCCTAGCCCCCTCCAAAAATCGGGTAATTAGTGAGGTAAACACCAAAATAGAGCAGTCAATAGGGAGAAGAGCTGGGGTAAATGGAGAAAAAGACAAAGGCAGTAGGGACAGGGACGGGACAAAAATAAATAAAGCCATAAAAAAAGGAGGGTAATGAGTACCAATGCCCGTAGTCTAGGTAAAAAGCTCCCTGAAATGGTGGCTTTGATGGAAGAGGGATGCCTAGATATTGTGGCAGTCACAGAAACATGGTACACAGAGAACCATGACTGGGATGTCAACATATCAGGGTACACAATCTACAGGAGGGACAGGGAGGGAAGAAGAGGAGGAGGAGTAGCTCTCTATGTAACGAAAGGGATAAAAGCAAGAGAACTAAAGGGTAAACGGGGAGGAGAGGAGGCACTGTGGGTCATCCTGGAGACTGGAAATGGCTCCACAATCCGCTCAGGGGTTGTATACAGACCCCCATCTCAGGGGCAGGAAATGGACAAGGAAATGATAGAAGGCATCCTTGGGATGGCACAGAAAGGGGAGATATTGCTGATGGGGGACCTGAATATGCCAGATGTTGACTGGAGCACCTTTGCTGCAGCCACATCCAAGAGCAGGGCCATTCTTGATGCCCTACAGGAGGCATGCCTCAGACAGCTAGTTTTGGAACCTACTTGGGAGAGAGCAATCTTAGATCTGGTACTCTCAAATGGGGATGGAGACAGGATCTCTGATCTTGAAGTGGGTAGCCATCTGGGAACAAGTGACCACCAAACAGTGTGGTTCACGATAAACTTAGCTGTAGAGTCAAGCCACACAAAAGTGAAAGTACAGGACATCAGGAGGGCTGATTCTGTCAAAATGGGAGAGTGCCTCAGAAAAGCACTAACAAACAGGCAAGAAGGTGGGGTGGAGCAACAATGGGGAAACATCAAAACTGCCATCACAGAAGCAACAAGTCTTGGTGTGGAGCAAATAAACAAAATGAAAGAAAAAAACACTATGGTTCTCAAAAGAAGTGGTGGGGAAGGTAAGGGAAAAAAAGATAGCATTCAGGAAGTATAAGGAAACACAGAAGGAGCAGGACAGAGAACTGTACCAGTTAAAGCAGAAGGAAGCGGGTAAGGCAGTCAGAATAGCAAAGGCCCAAACCAAGGAAAAGATACCCAACTCAGTTAAGAAGGGGGATAAAACCTTTTATAGGTACATTAGGGAGCAAAGAAAGACTAAGGCAGGGATACTGAGGTTGAACAAAGAGGAAGGTGGTTGAGCAGAGAGCAACAGTGAAAAAGTAGGGATACTGAATGAATACTTCTGCTCAGTATTCACAGTGGAAAAGAAGGGGGAAATACCTAATCTGGTCAATAGAAGCACTCTGGATAGGGGTTGATATTAGTCCTTTCACAGAAGAAAGGGTTCTGAAAGAACTCTTAAAACTGAAGGTGGATAAAGCAATGGGGCCTGATGGATTCACCCCAGAATTCTAAAAGAACTAAGGGAAGAACTAGTAACATCACTGACTACCCTTTTTAATAAATCATGGGAGGATGGGGTGGTACCTGAGGACTGGAGGATGGCAGATGTGATTCCCCTTCACAAAAGTGGGAGCAAGACAGAGGCAGGAAACTACAGACTTGTCAGTTTGACCTCAGTTGTAGGGAAAATGATGGAATTACTTCTGAAGGAAAGAGCTGTTGAATACCTAGAGGCCAGTGGGGCACAGGACCCAAGGCAGCATGGATTCACAGCGGGAAGGTCATGTCAGACAAATTTAATTGATTTCTTTGACTGGGTGACCAAAGCAGTAGACCAGGGAGGGGCTGTGGACATGGCCTACCTAGACTTTAGCAAGCCATTTGACACAGTCCCACATAAAAGATTAATAAACAAATCAACCAGCCTGGGAGTGGGTCCTAGGGTGGTAGTCTGGGTAAAACACTGGATGGACAACAGGACACAGTGGGTAATAGTAAATGGAGTCCACAGTGAAAAAGGAGGGTGACTAGTGGGGTACTGCAGGGTTCAGTACTGGGGCCGGTCCTTTTTAATGTCTTTACAAGTGACATTGCAGAGGGACTGGAAGGGAAAGTATGTCTCTTTGCAGATGACACAAAGATCTGCAACAGGGTTGATACACAAGTTGGGGTGGAAAGGATGAAAAGGGACTTGACAAGGTTGGAGGAATGGTCAAATGTATGGCAGCTTAGATTCAATGCAAAGAAGTGCAAAGTAATGCACCTGGGAAACAAAAACCCAGGGGAAGAGTACACAGTGTGGGGTGAGATACTGACAACAGCAAAAATAGAAAGGGACCTGGGGGTAGTCATATCAGACGACCTAAAGGTGGTCCAGCAATGTGAGATGGCAGTAAGGAGGGCTGGGGGATACTGGGATGCATAGGGAGAGGCATCACCAGTAGAAAACAGGAAGTTGTTGGCCCACTGTACAGACAGTTGGTAAGACCACATCTGGAGTACTGTGTACAGTTCTGGAGACCCCATCTCAGCAAAGACATAGACAGGGTGGAGACTGTCCAGAGGAGGGCAACCAAAATGATGCAGGGTCTTCATCAGAAGACATATGAAGAAAGACTAAAGGAACTAAAGATGTATGGCCTTGAGGAAAGGAGGGAGGGGGGGACATGATTGAAACTTTCAAATACCTCAAGGGAATCAACAAAGTCCAAGAAGGTAGCATCTTTCAGAAAAAGAGATGTGCAAAAAGATGGCTCAGAGGTAATGTTAGGAAGTATTTCTTCACAGATATGGTTGTGGATACATGGAACAGCCTTCCTGAGGAGGTCGTAGAGGCAAAAACAGTGTGGGAATTCAAGCATGCATGGGACAGATATAAGACAATTCTAGTTGGGGGTAGGAGGAAGTAGGCTGTTGGTTAACTAGGATCTGCAGCTTATCCGTTAGGTAGGGAAATGGGCAGACTAGGTGGGCCAAGCGGTCTTTATCTGCCATCAAATTCTTTGTTTCTGTATGTAAAAATGAGTACAACAATAGCACAAGGGTAAAAAGATTGAAACTGCCAATGCTATTACTAAGGTCAGTGACATGATTCTGTCAGGCAGATTTCTGTTTCTTAGTAAGAAAATGTTTTTTCAACTTGTCTTTCACACATAGGTCCATGCAGTCACTGCTCATGGACAGCAAACAGCTAACTGAAAATGACAGAATAAAACACTATAATAACTGGGGGCAGAATGTCAGACCCGGTAATTACAGCATTTGCCATAGCAAAATAGCAGTTGATATAGGTGGTCACAGTTATGCAAGCAATAATACTCGACAGGGTGGGTGGTATTGGGCAATACTGGACCGCCCAGGGGTGTAATGAGGCCTGACGCCACAGGAGGAGGGCCTTATAGCCCCTGGAAGGTCCAGTATTGCCCATGCTGCCCACCCTGAAGGGTATTATTGCACTTAGAAAATGGGCTAACTGTGGCAGTTTAATGTGGGATTTTTAAAACAGTAAGAAAGTAAAAAGAAAAAAATTAAAGAGAAGTTTTAGTCATTTGATTATAAAATAGTCCCTCTTTTGTAAGGTACTCCATGTTCTGTTGCCTCGCTTTTCACACAGCTATTCCCTTGTATTTTATTTTTCCCTACTACTACTCCTGGAACAAGTACCCTGCACTGCAGAAAAGAAAAAAAAAAAAAAAAAGTGTTCTGAACTATGGTTTTAAATAGCGTTTTTTTTTCAACCAGTATTTCAGCATCGTAATGTCATGGTGGAGCGTGACCTAATTTGACCACTGAGCATGAAAGCAGGAGGTGCGATCTGTTTGTTTTGGGGATTTTAATGGTGGCTTTTTTTTTAGTTTACCAGTCCTCACTACCTTCATTGATGACCCAGGCTCACTTTCTTCCAGGTTTTTTTTTAGTTTACATTTTTAGTGGTTGCTAGTCCTCGCTGCTTGATGTGTGGACTGAGAGTGTGAACAGGAGTACTGTTCGTTTTAGAGGCATAGTTTCTCCCTGGAAGGTATGGAGCTGCAAAGAAGAACAGAGCTGTACGAGGACAGAAACCATTAGGTACTGCTGCCTGTTTCTTAATTTATGGGTTGGAATTGTTGTTCTTTTTTCAGCACCAGATCGGGGGAATGCCAGTACAGGATGCTGTAGCAGGAATTGGGGGGCTCTCGCTAGCTGTCTCGGGGAAAATGGTGGCGATGTGAAATGCGGGGGGAAAATATCAGGAAAGTAGCCAGTAGTAAGTCTGATGAAGGTTGATGTGTAGTTCTGTTTGACAGTTGGCACTGAAATAGGGAGTGTTGGGGAGAGTATCTCTAGCTTAGTGAGAAATAAAATGGCGTCAATTTTAAATTAAATTAGGTGCTTTCAGCCAATCAGAAAGCAGGCTGGGCACAAAGCTTCTTCAGTGAGTAAAGGTGTACTGGGGCTGGTGCTTTTTATTTCCTGGTCGTCTGTTGAAAGTTAATGTACCTCCCCAGCATGGGTACCAGCCAGTCAGAGACCAGGAAATAAAAAGCCCATTTTCTAATAAAAAATAACATACACCTTCAGATTTATGATCAGTTACAATCATTTCTAAATAAAATATAATTTCAGTTGTAGCAGTAACACTGCCAAATTTGAGAAGGCTGATACAAGTCATTAGTAAATTACCTCTAGGGTCATACTGTATAACCAACTCAAGGACTTGGAATTTAGGTCTGGTTACTTACATTCCCTCAGTGTACTAAATTATAGAATCCCATATAATAAGGACTGATGCATAAAGCATAAAATGAGTTATAATGGGCCTCAAAAAATGCTGAACAGCAATTTTTGATAAATACATCAAGTTGTGTTGTTTCTGAGCCATAACCTAATCCTCTTTAGAAAGGAACACATTTACTTAAAAAGCAACTCTGCCCTTCCAGCATGCTCTTTCATAAATAACATGTTTCAGTTATTACAATTTACTAGAGAATACATTGTTTTTTTCATTTTAAATGTTTCTTTTCAAGATTTACAGCACATCTTAATAGTCTATCTTAAAGGTCTCTATAAAAACATTTGTCTGCCCCCAGTTACCCTCAGAGTGCTTTCGTTTATGACATTGTAGTGCTCACCGTGACAAACTGTGATGTCACAAACAGCAACTGTGAGGTGAACAGGGGAGAGACAGATTTATGTTAAAAGACTATGTGAAATAAGTACTGTATTATCTACAATATTTAGTAGACCTACATCAGGAAAAAGTAAAAATGAATAAAAAAGTAACTAGAAAACAATGAAGTTAAAACACAATTGATGCAAATCTAGTGATTTTGAGCTTTTTATTATAGTAGAGAGTTGCTCTTTCAGTCAGTAGTTGGGGTTGAAGGAAAAAGCCATGAGATGGCATCACCTGGAGAAAGTTCAATTTGCCCTTGAATGATACACTGCCCGAGAGAGGATTGGAGTGGCGGGGGAGTTGTCATTTGTTTTAAATCGGATCTGGGCCTTGTAAATGTCCCAGTGGGAGTGACCAGATCCTTTGAATGTATCATGGGAGCAGGTGTAGGTTGCAGGATACTTCTCATCTACCATCCACTCGGGGATGGAAAGAAATTCCTGCAGGAGGTCGCAGACTTCATTGTCGACCTAATCTTGGAGTCCCCCAGATGATTGATTCTGGGGGACTTCAGTGCTTGAGTCGACACTGAACTCTCGCAGTTTGGGCAGGACTTCCTCCAATTGATGAACTTGTTGGGCCTTATACAGGTGGTTACCTCTGCTAACCATAATCATGGACATTCACTGGACCTGGTCTTCCTGTTGGGGATGGAGGTCACTGACCTGGTGGTGGAAACAGTCAGTTGGACCAGCCATCACACTATAAGGTTCAGGTTTGAGGCACCCCCCCAATAGACCTGTTCCTAAGGAGATGGTCCGGTACCACCCGTTAGGGGGTTTGACCCCTGATGGTCTTATGGCAGCACTGGACATATCAGGCATGTCGAGTGTATGCAGAGAGCTGGGGGAACTGATACTTGCCTATAATAAGGCAGTGACAGGTGCCCTCAACTCCCGTGCCGCTGCTTGTGTTCACCCCCTCACTCTTTTACCAAAGTCCCCTTGGTATGATGGGTCTTTGAAGGAACTGAGGTGAGGGGGAGTGAAGGTTGGAGCGATGCTGGTGGAAATCTGGTCTGGTGGATGACAAGCTTAGATTGATAGTCCTTTATAAATTCTATCAATCGACTATCTCCTGTAAGAAGGCTGAATTCCTGTCCAAGGAGATTGCCGCAGCAAGGAACTGACTGGCTCAGCTCTTCTGGTCCGTTGATAGGTTGTGCAATCCAACCTGTTTTCAGCAGCGGGGAGCATTTTTACAAACTAAGTGTGATGAGTCTGCTTGGTTTTTCACTGATAAGATTGACACAATCAGATCAGAGATCCATTTAGTGTACTCAAATGGGCTCTGCAGGGATCAGCTTGAGATGGCAAGCACCCAGCCTGTCTGGTCCGATTTTGGCCGGTTGGTGATCGAGGACATTGTGCAAGTCATCCAGGACATACACCCAACCTACTGTAGTTTGGATCTGGGCCCAATGCACCTCCTAGTGGGGTGAGTCAAAGTCATTGGCCTGATCCTTGAGGAGATAATCTGGTGTTCGTTGGAGACAGGGGGTGTTTCCAGACACCCTGAAGGAGGTGGTAGTAATACGTCTCCTGAAGAAATCCTCCCTCAATCCAGACTGCTTAGCTAACTACAGACCAGTCTCAATGACCTTCCCTTTGTGGGTAAGGTCATTGAGAAGGTGGTTGCGGTGCAGCTGGATCATCACTTACTATCGCATGATGTTTACAGTCCTCTCAGTCCAAATTTAGGAAGAGGCATAGTACCGAGACTGTCCTTGTTCGGGTACTCAGTGATCACCTGTTAGTGAGAGATCAGGGGAAGCTGTTCCATCTTGATTCTTCTTGATCTCTCTGCAGCATTTCACACTGTGGACCATGGGGTGCTGCTGGATCATGTGCGAATTCTCCGTGGACTGTCTGGTACAGTTCTCGGATGGTTTGATCTTTCCTCACTGGCAGGACTCAGAGGGTGGTGTTGGGGTTTTATTTCTCGGCCTCCCTCCCCCCTGTTATGTGGGATTCTGCAGGGCTGTGTGCTGTCCCCCATTTTGTTCTCCGTGTATATGTTGCCGTTGTGATGCAGATGACACTCAGCTCTACATGTCCTTTGTGCCCAAGCAGGAGAGCATGGTCTCGGTATTTAACAGCTGCCTCACCAAGATCCAGGGATGGATGAATGCCAACTGGCTGAAACTGAACTTGGACAAGACTGAGGTGTTGGTGGTGGACCCAGGTCACAATGGTTTGGGGGTTGTCAGTGGGCCAACCCTCTGGACTTTGGCTTGGGGGTGACCAGCTGTTTACCTCTGACTGGGTGCGAAATCCGGGTGTTGTATTCAACAGCAGCCTGACATTAAAATTTCAGGTGTCTGCTGTCATTAAGTTCTCTTTTTTCCATCTGAGGAACATTGCCTGGATTAAACATGTGTGGTCCCACCTGACATCCTTCTAATGTTGGTCCATGCCTTTGTAACGTCTTGCCTCAGTTACTGCAATGCCCTATACCTAGGGCTACCAGGAGTTGATATCCGCTGACTGCAGCTGGTGCAGAATGCAGTGGACAGGTTGTTGACTGGCTTATCAAGATCTTGCCATGTCACACTTGTGCTCCATGGCCTTCACTGGCTGCCTGTACATTGGTGGATCACCTTCAAGGTTGGGTTACTGACTTATAAAGCCCTACACGATCAGGATCCATGCTACTTACAAGATCTTCTGTGCCATTACCACCCCGTCTGCCCTCTCCTTTCCTCCAGTGAGGGATTGCTAGGGGTTCCCAGAGTTCAATTAATGTCCTCTGGGGCCCACTCATTCACTTTTGTGGCCCCTACCCTGTGAAATTCTCTACCTTGTCAGATTTGAGAGTGCCTGACCACTGAGAGTGTTAAGACTGCCTTGAAAACGCACAAGCTTAAGTTAGCTTTTTTGGATTGCGCAGATATTTAGCTTAAACTAATGTGATTATTTTAACTGTCTAATAGGATGTTTCACTATCTTAAATAGTTTAACTGTTTGTTTTATTTCCTATTCTGTATTCATAATTTTATTGTGTACTGTTCAGCATTGTGATATCCTGGAACAGCGCTTATAAGTAAAGAGGATGATGATGGACCATGGGTGCCATCTCTTACCTCCTTTAAAAAATTGGGAAAATTAGCTGGTCATGTGGTATGGTAGTAACATTACTGTCTGCCATGCTGGTGAGTGGGATTAAGGAGCAGACCTTGGTTGCTCATGGGGCTGGCCAAAGGAAAGAGGACTGAAAGTTCTAGGACTATTCTCCTCTCCTCTCTCAGAGAGTGGGAGTTCAATATCCCACTTGTCGGTTGCCTCCTGTTGGTAAACCAGTGGGTGCACAACAGGATGCCACAGCACATGTTGGGCTGTCTTCAGCGCTGGTATGCATGTGCCTGCAGAGGTAAAAACATGAAGTACAATATTGCTTGCATGTGAATGAGGGCTGAAAAAAATCTGAACAGCAGGATAAGTCCTTGAACCGCCACAGTCCCCACACCACTGACTGGGTGGGCTCCTCTCTCTCTTGATGTGGACTCTGATCTCCCAACCCCCTGGCTCTGAGCCCCCCCAAGGTGGGACCTCCGACACCTCCTGGTGCTCTATCTATAATCTAGTAGAGGGACCAGGACACGGTGGGAGAACTGGACACAGGCTGGAGAGACCCAGCATTGGGTGTGATTGCCATCCACTGGACCCACCTTCACCTACCAGGAAGCCACGGACATTTTCCTTTTTTCATCCCTCCCCTTGGTGTGGACATGCAATGCACTCCAGCAGATGCATGCACATTCCCACACACATATGCAGGAATGCTGCCACAACCAATCTCCTTTCATAGATCCCACAAGGCTGTTGTACCCCCAGCCTCCACTAGGAGTCACCCAAGGCAGGGATCTATGCCCCCCCAGAAGAGGAGAGCAGTCCTCTGGATGCTCAATCCTCTCCTCCCCGTCCAACCCCTGCCTCCCTGAGCTCGCTCCCGAGCTTGGGCTACCAGCGTGGCGCAAGGTGCAGCAGCACATTAGCCCTCAGCACCACCAGGCCGGCTTATATAAGTGCAACACAATCAGACTTGTTTACAGTGCTCCAATGCCCAAATCAGCCATGTCTCACCTTAAACCCAGACAAATTTATTTCTACCCCTCATATTACTTTTGTGGGACTTATTAAGTCATTGTTATGCTCTCTTGAAATTTGCAAACCATTCTGGAGTTGCCTGACCCAGAGGACACTAAGTAGTTGACCTTGTTTCTTGGTATGGTCATCAATGATTGTAAGTTCCCAATGGATTGCACGTTCTATTGGATCCTGAGTGTCACCATTCTGCAGAGAAGTTGAAATCATTTGCTTATGTGTGGGTGGTGGATGAAATGGCATTGGTACACATATGGGCTTCCCTTCATGCTCTGCATGGACCTCCAAGGTCTGTAGATGTTGCTGTTCATGTTTAGTATGGGGAAGATATATTTGCAGTTGGTCCTAGCATCTGTAAGCCAATAACGTATCCACCCAGTTTGACCTTGGGTAGTTTAATCATGTGGCCGGCCACTAATGGAGCTACCTAGGGTAGTTTAATCATGTGGCAGGCCACTAATGGAGCAAACAGCTGGATCCTGACCCTTCCACTGAGCTGGACACAGATGTGGTGCAGGTGCTACTGTTAGATACAGCTTAGGCATCTATTGTTTTGGTGGATATATTAGAGCGAGTGTTGGTGGCCGATCCACTTTTTGGTCAAGAAGAACATTACATTTGCATTCCCTCACCATTCCTTCTAGAAAACCTACTGTTGGTCTGTTTGCTTTTTCATATAGTTTCCTAAACTCTGGTCCTCCCTTCCCTTGTCAGTTCATTCTGCCTCTTCTGTTTTCTTCTTAAAGTCTCTCCTTCATGGCTAATCTTCTCCCTCCTGCAACTGTCCATGACTCCCCAAAGTGTTGCCCTGGCAATCTCTTTCCTTTATGCCCTGTTCATTGTTCTATAAGAGTAGTTCCATCATTTAAATTATCTAATTGTTTCTATTGTACCTGCCTGCCATATTGATTTTGTATTAAACTGTGATCATGCTACTTGATATATTGTATTTGCTGTATATAATTTTCCACATCCCCTACCCCCAGAATGTGTCTGGAAACAAGCTATTGGAAGATCAGTATGTCTTTCCTGGTGGAAAAAGAAAGGAAGGAAGGAAGGAAGGAAGGAAGGAAGGCAAAGAAAGACAATCAACAGCTGTCCACTATAAGTTTCAGAGGTGTTGAAACCCCATGATGTAGTGAAGGATGAGCTTTCATGATTGAGACTTCACTGCATAGTATGAGAAATCTGCTCCATTCTTCTGACTGAGTCTTGAGGCTGACCTCATGCTGGGCACCTACAAGTGATTAAAACCAAGCAGCATTACTGGGAGGCAGCATGGTCTAGCAGTTACAGCACAGGATTAAGAAATGAGAGACCTAGGTTCAAACTAAACCACCACCATCACTTACTCACTGTGTAACCCTGAGCATGTTTTTATGAAATGTGTATGTTATTGTGTAACTTGTGAATGTAATGTAATTTTCATGGACCATGGGTCATACCTGTAAAAGGGATTGTATCCCAGTGTGCTAACACCACATAAAAATCAAATCAAATCAAATCAAAAATCACTTAACCTCTCAGCGTTTCATTTCGTCTAGTTGTAAAAATGGATGAAAAGTAAAAACATGACCCCACTGAAAATAACCTATTGCATCTCAGCTGGGCAATCATGGGTAAACTGTATAACATTTGGTTGGAGGTTCACTACTGAATGGGATATTGAGACTCTCATTCAGGACTCTAGTGCATGCCTTCTGAGTGGCAAGAGTGCTGTGCCTAGGGTGGCACTGCTGTAGTCAGTGCCCTGGCCATGTAATCCCTGAGCGATGGTGCAGTGTGATATTAGTGGCTCTAGTATGATGACTTCCTTGCACAGCAGTTTCTGCTGATTCTATATAACCTGTAATTACTGTAGGTGTATGTGAAATTGCCACAATGCATTTTCACAGAATTTTTTTCCATAAAAATCTCAAATTCAGAAAGCATTGTCATTTTCCAGAAAAACACATTGTACAAAAACTTAAATTTTTTGCACAAACAACTGGTTTTTTAATGAGAAAATTGCATTTCACATGAAAATCGTGATTTTTGCTTTGCTTTGCCATTTGTGTGAAAATGACCAAATCCAGTGATTTTTCTCAGCAACACAAATTGAAACAAATATATTTTTGCAAGATTTTCACCCACAAAAACAAAACAAAAAACAAAGCATTTTGCCCAGTCTTAACTGTATTCCAAGTGCCCACAAATGATTCTAGTGGTCTCTACCATCAAGGATGTATTTTCAGATGTTGGACATGTTGGACATGTTGTACTGTCATTGGAAAATACTTGAGACCTCTATCACAGAAAACAGGCCACAACTAGTTTCTTTAGGGGGATCTCCAGACTTGGGGCATTGCTTATTATCGTGCTTCATACAATTATTAAGATGGGAATGATGCAGTCAAACCATTTAACCTCATGCTGAAACAGAGCCTGCAAGTAGCACGTGCAGATAAAACTGTCATTTGGGGGGGCTCTGCGTACCCCTCTACAACATATTCTGGTGGTATCATGTTGCAGTATGGGTTGTAAATTAATTTAGGAGTTAGCTAATGTTACAGCTCATTACGTCTGTGTACCATATTATTATTGTTCAAAATGTGGAGATAGCATGCTTGGTCTGACTTTTCTCGTTTGTATTGCTCCAAATAGATGATGGATAAGCATATTTGAAAATTGAAACACAATGTTAATATTAAATGCATGATGAAAATAGAGTTAGAATCAATGTTTTGACCATAGATTCTCAGAGAAAAGGTGACTATAAGCAAAGCAAGAAAATAATTGGGAAAACAAAAAGGTGATGATGGGTATGAAAAAGCATGGTAGGAGTGAATGAGTTGAGGACTCCTGAAGTGGGGACTAATTAACAGGCCATAGTAAGAAGGCTGAAAGATAACAAATGTTGGGGAAGGAGACAGAGATAGAAACATCTGTGGAAAATGAAAATAGATGTGCACACATAGCTGGAATGCCCACGAGAGCATGCCCCCCCCCCAACACACACTTGATGGAAGAGTGTTCAGGCATACCCACACTTGCGAACTCTGTCTTCTTCCCCACATTTGTCACCTTCTGTAATATAATCACTCCACCACCATGTAGTGTGTCCTGCACCTACTTCATGAGGGCAGACACTGGGGTGCCCAGCTCTGTTGCCCCCTTAGATCTGCAACACTGGGGTGCCCAGTGTCCACTGTCACCCTTGCACCAGTAAAAAAAATCCCTTGTAGTCTTTTTTTTGGGGAGTAATTCTAACCTGAAAAACAGAAAACTGTCCATCAATGTCTTTTGATGCTGACCCACCACACCCACTTACCCCCAATCAGCAGCCATCAACCCCACTCCCCACACCCTCACTCATCTAGAAATGGTCCACCGCTGCTGTGCAACAAAGCACATCCTTGTCCTGTGCCAGCCAGGAACTGAAGAAACAAGGTAAGTGTGCTTAATACTAGACACAAGCTATTTTTGGGAAACTATTATAGACCACCAAACTCAGGGAACGATTATAATATCAACTTAATTAATGGAATTAAGTCAGTATCAACTGAGAGGGATACAGTTAGAGTCTGGGATTTTAACCTCTCAGGGATCAGGGAATGATTTAGCAGGAACTACAAACCTAGAAAGTGAATTCCTGGACTTACAATCTAGCCTAGGTCTTCAACAACTGGTCACACACTAGCCCAATGAGGGAAACAATATCCTAGATTTAGTTCTTACTAATCTGGATGATGGTGATATCAATACAAAAATAAACTGTCCCTTGGGAGGCAGTGATCACAATACTATTTACTTTTGCTTAACATCTTTAGGTCTAAAAGAGCTGGTATAGACTGAATTACTGACTATAACAAGGCTGATTTTGGAAGTATCAGAAATTCCCTTACGAATATAGACTGAGAAAATATTATGGCTAGGTTAACAGTTGAAGATTCATGGATGTTCATTAAGAATACAATAATAAACTTGGAAAAAGTGCACGTACAGAAGAATAAGAAATATAACTCAAAATACAAGGTTCCTATTTGGCTAACAAATGCTATCAAAAGGCAGATTAATGGAAAAGAACATGCATTTAAAAAACTTAAAATCAACAAATCCAAGAAATCACTAAGAAAATACAGGGCAGAATAAAAAAATAAATAAACATATGACAAACAAGAAAAAAGCTAATTAGAATTCAAAATTGCACACACACAAGCTAACAATAAACTGTTCTATTCTTATGTTAACACTTACAAACTAACTCTGGCCAGAGCCAGCATGGCTGCAGCTGATGGGGCAGATGGGAAATGGCACTGTCCGGCAACTCCGGAGTGTCGGCGGCAGATTGGACACGGTGGACTCTGTCACCATGCCCAAGATAGCCATTGGAGTTATCTGCGCATGCTCAGGAATTCACACATGCGCAGTAAGCACCTGCGGCAATACCGGACAAGGCAGACAGTGCCATGATCTGGATGCTGAAAAAAGTAGTGTGGTGGATGAGCATCCGCCTCCACTACCTTAACTCCAAAGAAAAAAGGAGCGGACAGTCAGCTCCTTTGTCTCAATGATCCCAAAATGGCATGACCAGAAATAGCAAGTGTTATTGCCTCCTGAAGTCCCTAGTAATGGACAGTAGTACTGACGACAGGCAATAGTCTAAAATCTATTGCCCCCTTAACTTGTACATGATCATTTAAAAAAAAAACGTGATGCCAGTCCCCCAAAACTAGAGACCCTGCTTCCATTCTCTACCCTCCAGCTCCTTTTTTTCTGATCTTTCCCTGGTAATCCAAGTACCCGCCCCCCCAGCTTGGTCATGGTCATCACCTCCTTTCTTCCCCCCCAACCTTGTGACAGCAGCCAGTATTTAACCGCTGATCACCTGCACTACTATTTAAGTAAGTTTATCAGTACACTGCATGCATGTGTACAAAATCGATAAAGTAACAGACAATGTAAGTCATTGGACTTGTGTGAGACGGCATCCAGTAGTGGAGGTGATCAGAGGGTAAATACTAATTTCTCTCTCAGAGTCTGGGGTAGTGGGAAGGCAATGGCCATGACTGAAAAGAGGGTGGGCCACTTAACTAGCAGGGAAAATATTTTTTCTTTTTAAAAAGAGAATCAGGAGTAGGAAAAGTGAGACACTTTATCAGGGAAGGTTGTTTTTTTGCGTGCTTTTTAACAGAGGTACCAGAAGAATGTGTGTGTATGTGTGGTGGGTGGGGGGAGTATCACTGGCACCAGCATTTTTTGACTTTTGTTTATAAAGAGATAAGGTGGGGATCATCACTAGAGAAACTGGCAGTGGGGGGGGGGGCAACAGCAAGGTAATGCAGGCAAGGTTTAATGAAATAGATGTTGACTGGAATTTCAAGGTAAAGTGGTAAAATGTTTACCCCACGGGATGAACTATTGGCTTCCAATAGTTATATTGCCCTCAACCTTCCACTTCAGGCAATATAATTACTGTCAGTCAATAATACATCCCAACTCAGGCTGGTGCAGGACATAAAAAAGGGGGGAAAAGACTTCTTTAGGTACATCAGGGAGAAAAGAAGCTGCAAGAACCAAATTGTAAGAATTAAGAAGGAAGGAGAATGAGTGGAAGAGGGGGGTGAAAAGGCAGAAGTGCTCAATGACTACGTCTGTTCAGTCTTTACAAAAGAAAGGGAGGGGGCGCTACCCATAGTAGGAAGGAGGATAGAAACAGATGGGGGGTTGATGAATGGTGAAATCACAGTGGGGAGGGTGCTGGAGGTGTTAAAGGCATTGAGGGTAGACAAGGCACCAGTACCAGATGGAGTACATCCAAAAGTTCTGAAAGAGCTGGCAGAGGTCCTGGCAGGACTCTTGGTAGAATTATTTAATTCATCTCTAGATACAGGATGCGTACTCCATGACTGGAGACTGGCTCACATGGTCCCCCTCCACAAGACTGGACCCAAGGATGAACCGGGGAACTATAGGCCAGTAAGTCTAACGTTTATAGTGGGCAAGCTAATGGAGACCATCCAAAAGGAGAGGCTAGTGGCACTACTGGAGGTGAATGGGGGGCAGGACGGGAGGCAGCATGGCTTCATCAAGGACAGGTCATGCCAGATCGGCCTGGTGGAATACTATGACTGAGTGACTAGGCAAACTGACGGGGGCCATGTGGTGGATGTCCTGTACCTAGACTTCAGTAAGACCTTCAATTCCGTACCGCATGGGAGACTTGGAAGCAAGCTACGGGGCACAGGGGCAGGAGCAAAACTGGTTGGGTGGGTGGAAAATTGGCCAAAAGATAGGCAGGAGAGGGTGGTTGTAGGTGGGGAATACTCATCCCCTAAGCCTGTGACAAGAGGTGTTTCACAGGGGTCAGTGTTGGGCCCAGTGCTGTTTGGCATATTTATTGCAGACATCTCAGAGAGCATCAGCAGCAAAAGCAGCCTATTTGTGGATGACACCAAGATGGGAGCGGTGGTAAACGACCAGGTTGGGTAGCGGGGGCAACAGGAGGATCTGGCAAGGCTACAGGCATGGTCCAACAGATGGCAGTTGGGGTTCAGTGCAAACTAATGCAAGGTACTGCACTTCAGAACAAAAAATCCGAGGAGAATCTACCATCGGGTGAGGAGGGGGTGCGCCTGGAGGTAACAGAAGAGGAGCAGGATCTGGGGGTGCTCATCACGGGAGCAATGAACAATTCCATGCAATGCAAAAAGGCAGCAGCAATGGCCAACAAAATGCTGGGGTGCATTGCAAGGGGCATTACCTTGAGAAGAAGGGAGGTTATTCTACCGTTATGCAGATCGTTGGTTATACACCACCTGGAATACTGTGTGCAGTACTGGTGCCCATACCTACAAAAGGACATTAGGCTGCTGGAGAAGGTGCAACGTAGGGCAACAAAGATGATTCAGGGCCAGGGGGAATTGCCATATGAGGTCAAACTAAGAGAGTTAATCATGTACATACTGGAGGAGAGGAGGGACGGGGGGACATGAGTGAGACCTTAAACTACATGAAGGGGATAATCAAATCTATTCAAGAGGAGAGTGGGGAGAGACTCTAGGCTCTAGGGGCTGTGACATGAGATTGGAGTGGGGTAAATTCAGGAGGGAGGTGAGGAGGTATTTCTTTATGAAGATGGTGGTGGCAAAGTGGAATGCACTACTGGCTAAGGTGGTGGCATGTAACACAGTGGAATGCTTCAAGAAGGGGTGGGACAGGGCAAAGGGGAGGGTAAAGAGAGGGAAGGAGAGTGAGGGGTGGGGTAGCTGCTGAATAGGGAGCTAGCTGCAATCTCAAGCAGCCTAGATAGGCCAGGATGGCCTTTTGCTGCTGGCAACTTTCGTATGTTCGTATCCCTCAGGTCAATATTTGACCACAATATTCCTCGACTCCGGTCACTAGAAAAAAAAAACATGCCTGGAATGCTGCTTTAACCAATTGGATTCCAGGATTGTCTTTACCCAGTCAGAACATAGAACATAGAATTTGATGGCAGATAACGACTGCTTGGCCCACCTAGTCTGCCCATTTTCCCTACCTGTTTCATATACTGCAGATCCTAAACAGTCTGTGGCCTTACCCTCTCTTTCCTATCGCTATAGTTCCTTTATGTCTGTCCCATGCGTTTTAAATTCCCCTACCATTTTTGCCCCTATAACCTCTACCAGGAGGCTGTTCCATGGATCCACCACCCTTTCCATGAAAAAAACACTTTCTCACTTTATCCCTAAGTCTACCTCCCTCTATTTTCATATCATGGCCCGTTGTTCTTGAAAATCTTTTTTTTTTTTTTTTAAATGCTACCCTCTTGTACCTTATTTACACCACTGAGGTATTTGAAAGTCTATATCATATCCCTACCTCTCTCTCCTCTCCTCTCCTCTCCTCCAGGGAATACATATTGAGATCCTCCAGTCTCCCCTCATATGACTTTTGGTGCAGCCGCTCATGCATTTTTTAAAATGATAGTGTGAAATTTCTGTTGCACTAATAGCTTAATAGAAAAATTTCACTGGGTAAATAAATATTTGCTGCAGCTGGAGCATGTCCTAATTATATGGCACACCCTCTGTGCTGCTCTGCAAATCCTAACCCATGGATATTCCATCTATCTCTCAAGATAGATGCATGCCCCAAAAGAAACTTCAGTCATAAGTGGTCTCCTCCCGACACAGCCTTCCATCATCACTTGAATTCATGCATCTGAACAAGCTGGAGGCACATCACCTTTCTCCAAGCATTAAGATATTATTTGTTCAGAAGCCAATTTTTAAAAAAAGTCTGATATTTCTTTCTTTCCTTCCTTCCTTCCTTCCTTCCTTCCTATCAAATCAAGCTTTATTTTTATAGCACCTTTCAGAACTAAGGCGCTGTACATAAAATCGAATACAGACAAATATAAATATAAGTTAAAACAGAGACAATAAAACAAATTAACTATAATTAGGGAAGGCCAAAGTAAATAAATAAGTTTTTAGCTCAATCTTAAACCTGCCAACAGTCAGGCATTCTCTTAACTGACGAGGTAGAGAATTCCACAGGGTTGGAGCCGAAAAAGGAAAAGCATGGGCACCAGATGTCTTCAGTTGCACCTTGGGAACCTCTAGCAATCCCTCGTCGGCGGATCGGAGAGGATGGAGGGGGCAGTAGGGTACCAGGAGGTCTTGCAGATGACCGGGTCCCTGATCATGCAGGGCTTTAAAGGTTGGCAAGCCAACCTTAAAGGTGATCTGCCACTGAACTGGCAGCCAGTGCAGCTTGCAGAGCACAAGTGTAATATGACTGGACCTAGAGGTCCTAGTCAAAAGCCTGGCCGCTGCTTGCACCAGCTGCAGGCGGCAGATATCAACTCCTGGTAGCCCTAGGTAGAGGGAATTGTAGTAATCAAGGTGGGTAGTGACAAAGGCATGGACCAATGTTGGAAGATCGTCAGGGGGAACCAAGTGTTTCACCCTGGCGATATTCCTCAGATGGTAAAAAGGATTTGACGACAGCCGACACCTGAGATTTTAGTATCAGACCATTATTAAAAATAACACCCAGGTTATGCACCTGGTCTGAGGTAGTGAGCGGTATGCCATCAAGCAATAAACCTGATGGCTGTCCTGTCCCCAAACCCACCCCCGGGTGACCAGGGTCCACTACCAACACTTCAGTCTTATCTGGATTCAGTCTCAGCCAGCTGGTACTCATCCAAGTTCTGATCTCAGTAAGGCAATTATTTAGCACGGAGAGTGCATCATTCTGTCTGGGTAGAAAGGACATATACAGCTGAGTATCATCTGCATAGCAGTGAAAGCTCAGACTGTATCGCCTGATGATATCTCTCAATGGCAGCATGTACACTGCAAACAACATGGGGGCCAAGGTGGAGCCCTGCGGCACCCCTCAGAGCAGGGAGTGAGCACCAGAGGAATAAATCCCAGTGGCAACTCTCTCAGACCTGCCCGCGAGGAATGAATGAAACCATTTAAGGACTGTACCAGACAGCCCACAAAGAGGCTGCAGGCACTCCAACAGCACACCATGGTCCGTCCTTCCTTCCTTCCTTCCTTCCTTCCTTCCTTCTCTCACTCCCTCCTTCCTTCCTTGGATATTTTTTTTTTGGGTTGTTACCTGCATGCCTATCTTCCTTCTCTCCTACCTACTGCTGCTACAAAAAATATAAAGCTGGGCTAAGCTATAAAGTGCTTCATGCATGCAGACACATACAGAAACATCAGCAGCCTGGCTCTGTTTATAAAGTGTATAGGGGGTTATTGGGCTGTAGGTAGGTGACTTTCTGCACCTCTTTCTGTCCTACAGCCAGTATCTGCTTTCAGCATCAGTTGCTCAACCACTCCCCCTCCTCCTCATAGCAGTGTCCACTCTGGCCACCTGGCACTTCTAGCAGTGGTCAGAGGTCTAGGACAGGAAGGGGGGGATATTATGGGTCTCCTGGATATTCCAAGGCCATGCAGTTTCTGGCAATGTACCTCTCACTGAGTGGATGTCTCTACAGACTGAGGCACAGCAGCAGGGTTCCCTCACTGAGCATCCCTTCTGACTATCTCCCATCACAACCACTTACCCAACAGAGCCCCGAAAATGCTGGTGCCATGCCATGCAGCACTGCATCCCCCATGCCATAAATCTGCTGGTGCACTTCATGTGCCTTTTTCACAGCAAGGTTGTGATTTGCTGTAGCACACAGAGTGTGAACTGCAACAATGATATCAGCATGCGTTATGCACAGGTGCATGGCTGATGCAAAGAGATCTCAGTGGCTATGACATAGTGGGTACGATAGGCAAAATGGCCACTGACCACTCACGAGAGCAACCATCTTGAGAAGAAACGTAATTTCCTTTGGTTGCCATCTTAGGCAAGTACAACACCGGGGATCTAGGGTGAAACATAGAATTTGATGGCAGACAAGGACCACTTGGCCCACCTAGTCTGCTTATTTTCCCTACCTGTTTCATATGCCACAGATCCTAAATGATCCGTGGCCTTACTCTCTCTTTCCTATCGCTAGAGTTTTTTTATGTCTGTCCCATGCATTTTTCAATTCCCCTACTGTTTTTGGCCCTACAACCTCTGCCGGGAGGCTGTTCTATGGATCCACCACACTTTCTATGAAAAAATACTTTCTCACATTACCCCTAAGTCTACCCCCACAGTATTTTCATATTGTGGGCCCTTGTTCTTGAACATCTATTTTTTTTAAAGATGCCACTCTCTTTTACCTTATTTACATCCTCAAGGTATTTGAAAGTATCTATCATATCCCCCATCTCTCTCCTCTCCTCCAGAGAATACATATTGAGATTCTACAGTTTCCTCTCATATCATTTTTGGTGCAGCCCCTGCACCATTTTTGTTGCCCTTCTGTGAACCGTTTCTACTTTGTCTAGCTTGTGGCCATCTTGTGTATGGCAGCCCCCACAGGATTACTTGAGGAATTTTCATGACAGAGCCCATTACAGGGGATCACATGTTCCCCAAGGGGTTTGTTGGCAAGGGGTTGCAATGCCCCTATGGGCAATACTGGAGTACAAAACAAAGGGAGGACAGTCCATAGATGGGGCTATTATGCCTTCTCTCTTTTCTGTGCCCCTTTAGGCAGCCAAAAATACAGAATGCAGAACATAAGAACTTGTTCCCAATGCAATCTCCCCTTAGTGTGAACTCAGGCAGGAAACATGTGCACAGTGTGTGCAGTGAATGGTTCATAAGGTGATGACAATGTCCTGGATCCCTCACCATCCCAAGAGACAACTACGCTATCAAAGTCACCTGCCATCCTGGACTCCCTAATAACAGACCTGATGCAAGCGGCCTTCTTTTAGATGATGGAAAAGCTAAAAAACTGGCCAGTGGATCCACCCCCTGGCCCAAGTACACCTAGAGCTCCACCATCTAAGACGCCTCAAGTGGACAATAGTCCTGAGGATTCATCAGAATAGAATGTGAAAGGAAGTCATCAGCAGGCTCTGAACCCACGAAGAAGTATCAGATCTGGTCAGAATAGAGAGAGAGACTCTGGGCCTAGGGGCACAGCTAGCAGAAAAGATGGATGGCATTGACCCTCTACTCCAGGAATAGCCACAAGAGAACAACTTTTTTTCCCTCATGTAAAGTGATGAACAACAGAACTGCAAAGCAAGCAAGCAAAGTTTTATCTCTTAAGCACCCTTTCTCTGAGGCTTAAGGCGCTGTACAAAATGCAGGCAGATGAGAAAATTATAGTTAGCACAAAACATACAAAAAAGGAAAAAACAGCAATAAATAAGGAACAATTAAAAGGATAGTGTGCTAAGCCCCGAATGTTTCTCTAAAAAGGTGTGCCTTGGAATGGAAAGGAAATGGAAGGCCAAAGGAATGGAAGTCCCCAGACCTAGCATGCTAATCTGATACTGTAGGTGGATGCTCGAAAAGGCATACCCTATTCCTCAGGACAAAAAGGATGTCTGGTCATCGTTTCCAAAGATAGAACCCCCAGTCTTAGCCTTATTTCACAGAACTTCCATTATCATTGAGTGTGGTGGCACGGAAGGATGCTGTAGATAAGAGAATCAAGGACAATATGAAGTGTCTACATGAGAATGCAGTCCTGCTTCCCAGAACACATATGCAGTGCTGTATACCAGAGAGCACTGATCAGGTGGCTGAAGGCAGTGGTGAAGGTCCTCCCAGGCTATTCTGAACACATCTAGGCAGTTGATTATGGTGTGGTTGCATCAAAGTACTTGGCAGATGCCTCAGTAGACTCACTTAAGTTAGGAGCCAGAGCAGGAGCATTCCCATACAAATCCCGATAGGCTCTTTGGCTGAACCTCTGACAGGGCAACAATGAGCTGAAGTCAGCTCTCATGTTCCTGCTTTTCAAGGAATCACATCTGTTTGGGACAGGATTGTAGCCCTATCTGAAGAATAAAGGAGGCAGCAAAGGGGGCACTGATGGGAATTTTCACCTCCCATCGATGCCTTTCTTTCTAAATAAGTTCAAGTCATACTGGGGACCCAACAAGAAATCACCCAAAAATCAACAAAAACAATGGAGTTTTTGCAACCAATTCAGCAACAGAGGCAATTCCCTCTCCTGACAACCCCCTAAACCAGCACATTCTGTAAATATTGCCTGGCATTTTGGGCCATCTTCTTTACCCATTCCAGACTACCCTGCGTCCTCTCCACCACACGCCTCCTTCCCAGGTCCCCTGGTCTCATTCAAGGGACTCCCCCCCCCCCCAACCTCCTGAATCAGCCTTTTGTTTTGCTAAATTCCCACCTGGCACCTTTGACCAGACCTCTCTGCAGGAACCTTTTCTCTCCCACTATTTGCACCTACTTCTGCCCTGAGCACTAAATTGCTCAGGGCCCTCCCACCAATTTACTTGACCTTTATCTTTGACTTTTTAACCAACGGCCCACCTTTTTTTCTGATCTGTTTTAGCCACAAGCCCAAACCAGGCTCTCCAATTCAGCCGAGTGGCCCTGGTGCTGCTACCTGCTGGCGGACGGACCTCTGCATCCAGCCCGCAACCCCCTGACCAAGGAAAGCAAGTATGTTTGGTCAGCTCCTAGCTTGGAGCTGCCAGGCTTCAATTCCCGTAATTGGACTTCCTCCTGGGGACTGTGGCTGCTTCCCGATTGGATGTTGCAGATCCCCATTGAGAAAGAAAGCATACAAGGCACCTTTTTCAAAACAGCTCGACCACTGCCTTGCTGTACTGCTCTCTGAGAATTTTGTTATCGCCCACCCCCAGCCCCTCCTCCCTCCTTTATTAAGTACACCCAGTGATCCCGTCCCCTGAGGCCGCACACTAGTCAATTACAGCAACTCCTTAAAGGGGCTCTCCTTTCTGTAACTTCTTAAAGGGGCGCTCCTTTCTCGTGCTCAAATAACTTATCGTCCTCAATGCATCCAGAATCAAGTGCATTGACACTGACTATGGTCCTCCTCCTACTTCCTACAGTAACCCCACCTTATTTAGGACCATCACCCTCTATGCATAGTACCCCCCTTATCTGCAACACCTCTACCAGACCCCCTGATGCTCGATCACCTCCCCCCTTGGTACCCCCAAACACTTCCACCCCTGCTACCTCTTACTTCCCACTCATACCTTGGTCTCTTCTCCTCAGTGCCTTTCCCACCCTTCATACTCTACCTACCCCTTGCACCCCAGCACCTGGCCCCGTGTCCAGTCGCAAGGGGAGATGCCACAATCACTACCATGCTTTGGTGCACCTAATCACCCTCCTGTTGCTTCTATCAGGTAACATTCATCCAAACCCTGGCCCTGTGCCCAACCTTATGAACAAGCCTGCCCAGGCTCAAGGACTCTGCATAGCTTCTATGAATATTTGCAGCCTCCTTAAGAAGGCTGCTGCATTCCAATGCTGGGTTACTCAGCACCAACCGGACATTGTCGCACTCATCGAAACCTGGTTATCCATATCCACCCCGACTCCTTCGTCTCCCTCCCGGTTACAACCTTTTCAGGGAAGATCGGGTGGGTAATCGTGGAGGTGGTTGTGCTGTCTATATGCATGACTCCCTCCTTGGACATGCACTTCCACCACACAAGCTTGATAACGGAGTGCAAGCCATCACACTAAAAATCTCCCCCAACCCTGGTAAGGGCCCACTCTTTCTTACCATTGCTTATATTCCCCCCAGAAAGCAAGACCTCGCCATTCAGGTGCTTGCTGACTACCTCTCTGGTCTACCACCCAAAATGGCCCAGATAATTGTTGGTGACCTGAATATCAACTGGCTCTCTGCCATGGCCTTCCAAACCAGAGATACCTTTGCCGCCCTTGACATGTCCCAGTTTGTCATCAACCCAACTAGATTCAACCACTCTACTGGCTCCAGCACCCTCCTGGATATCACCATTACCAACCACCCCCAGAAGGCTCGATATCAGTGTACTTCCCAACTCACTTAGTGACCACTCCCTGGTAGTATTCTCTTGGTCCACTGCCAAGAGCAAACCTGCACCACAAACCACCCAGCGACGTCGCCTACTCCCAGGCAGCCTGCATCGCCTTAAACTGTACCTCTCACAACTGGATTGGTCCCCAATCAGGCTTGCACCATCCATAGATGAGGCATTAGATTTTTTTACTAGCGCTTCAAACACTGCCTGTGACCTCTATGCCCCCTTCGCTAGAAATCGCACCAAAAAGTAAAACATGCCCTGGGTTACCCCCTTCCTCCTTCACAGACTTAAAATGAGAGACAACCTATGGCACATTGCCATGGAATTTAGCAAGCCAGCTGATAGGCAAGTGTACAACACTAAGCGCAATAAGTGTACTTGAGCCATTCGACAGGCCAAAGCCCAGTACTACCAATCCGCTCTTGTCTCCTCCTGGGGGTCGGCTACAAACTTTTGGGATAATGTAAAGGAGCTGAGTGGGAAATCCTGCTCCCCACCCCCCCTCTCAACTCTCCTTTAATGGAACTGTCTGCTCTGACCCCCTTGGCATTGCAGACTGCCTAAACCACACTTTCTCAGACCCGAGTTCAGTCCTGCCCAGTAACTTCTTTGACCCCATCCCAGTAGCACCCCTTCCCACTCTCCAGAGACTCTCCTTTCTACCTATGTACCATCTCCCCGTTGGAGGCTAGACCCCTTCTGCATAAAGCCATTAGTAGCAGCAACCCCGGCACCGACCTACTGGTCACTAGGCTTACTTCGTCTGATGCCGGATGCTATCCTGGTCCCACTTACTGAGCTGCTCAACTGCTCTCTGTGCCTGGGGCAGTTCCCCAGCACATGGAAAACTGCCATCATCACTCCCATCCTAAAGAGCGGCAATTGAACTATCGATCTATCTCCATCCTCCCCCCACTATCTAAGGCTCTTGAAAAAGTAGTTGCCAACCAGCTTGCAGAATACCTGGCCATGCACAATATCCTGTGCCCTGAACAGCATGGCTTTCATGCAGGTCACAGCACCACGACCGCACTACTTGAATTCTCCAACTTTCTGTACTCTGCTCTTGATGCTGGAAGTTCTGCCGGTGCCATGTTCATTGACCTCTCCAAGGCCTTTGACACAGTTTGCCATCCTCACCTGCTTGACTCCCTCAGATGCCTTGGTTTCTCTCCTGGCCCCTTTGCATGGTTCACCAGCTACCTCTCTGCCAGAACTCAGTGTGTAAAAATCAATAGCAACCTAGCTGACACACGACCTGTCCGCTCTGGGGTTCCCCAGGGCTCTATTTTAGGCCCAGGTAAGATTCTTCTCTACGCGGATGACGCTGTGCTCTTCGCCGCTGACCCCAATCCCAACACACTCCAGGCCACCCTCCAACAAGCTTTTGATAGAGCTGAGCATTGGTTCACATCACGAAGGCTAGTCCTGAACCTAAAAAAGACCAAAGTTATGCTCTTCAACCATCACCAAAGCAAAGCCAGTGGTGCCCCTCTCGTGATACTGCCTAGTACACTAAACCCCATTGAGCAGGTTTTCTCCTGCAAGTATCTGGGCATTACCTTTGCTTCAGCACTCTCCTTCCATTCCCATATCAATGCCCTTTCTGCTGCCACCAATGTCAGGATTGGACTGTTATACCACCATAGGGACTGCCTACCACAAGAGGCCCTTAGATTGGCAATCACCTCCTCTGTCTTGTCGCTAATTGACTATGGGATGCCCACCTATGCTGCAGCTGACAACACTGCGCCTGCGAGAATCCAGCTCTCTATAAACAAGACCTGCAGGCTAATGCTGGGAGCCCCTAGGTGCACCCATATGTGCCTGCTGTACTCCACCACCAACTTGCTCAACCTTGAAGAAAGACTCCGCTTCCAAACCTGCCTTCTTGTAAGAAAGACCCTGCTAGGGCTCTCCCCACTGGGGTCGCCACCCCCCCTGCAGCATGCCTCCCCCTCAGTCTCCACCCACAGCACTGTCAAAACCTCCCTTATTGTCCCCAGGGTAAGGACCTCTATGGCCCAGAGATCCTTTTGCTATCGGGCTCCCTCCTGGTTCAATTCCCTCCCAGCCAATATAGCTGACTCCACTAAGCTTGGTCCTTTCAAGGTCTCCCTCAGAAGCCATCTGACAAGCACTCGCTGCTGCAACTGAACATAATCCCCCACCTGCCCCTTACCTTCACCCCTAGGCTGGGTTTGCCCTGTCTACTTTTGCTGTATATACCTGGGGTCTCATGCAACATCTGCTGACTAATGTAATAAAATATCTCTGGTTGCTACCTGATGTGGTACTCATGTACCTATATTATGACTACTGTGATTTACCTATTACCAAGCATGTACCACCAGTGAATGCCTGTAATACTGGTTGCTTTATTAATCTAAGCGTTATGTACTGTACTGTTTGTTTGCTGTGATGTATTGCTCTCTTGACAAGGTGCCTTTGTAAATGAGTCTATGACTCAAAGGTCTGTAAACTGATGATCTAATAAATAAATAAACAATAACAACAGGCAAAAGACAGGAAATGGATGGGCCAACCATTCCCCAAAGGGGACCACAACATACCCTCAAAATAGTGAGATTTGGCAGGTCCCCTCAGCAGCACTGCCAGGCAGGGGCAAATTGGCACAGTTTCTGGCAAGGTGGACCCAGTCAATAATTGGAGGGCTTAGCCCATGGTTCAAGGGGAGGGAATAGCTTTACCCCCTAACACTAACTAGCATGCCTCCAAAACTCACACAGCGCTTAGTTTGTTTTGGACTAAGCTGCGTGGTTCGTGGTCATGCTCTTGTGCTTCACTTTGTTCTCTGCTTTCTTTATTTCTCTCCCCCCATGCTCTGTGATTTACTTCTCTCCCATTCCCTCTACCCCGCCGCCTCCCGCAGTTGTTGGCCACCACTTCTTGGTCCCCACCATTGCTTGACCATCTTCTCCTTTCCTTTGCTTTTCTCTGGTTCCCCCTCCCCCCTCCATTGCTTTTTCCATTTTTCCCCGGGTGCCACTCAGCGGCTGCTCGCTCTGTAGCCCCCTTTCTCTGCCCCTTCTTTGTACCTGGTTCTTTTTTGTGTCTTCCTTTTTGGGGGGATTTCTCCTTTCCTCCTGCTGCAGCTGCCCAGCCTGCTTCCCTGCTTCACTCCTCTCAGCTTTCTCTTCCGTCTGTCGGGTAGTGTGTCCTGCTGGTACTGCCTGGCCATTCTCCCTGCTTCCTTTGCTCTCTCTTTCTCCACCTTCCTCTTCTACTATGTGCAGTGACCACTTGCCTGCAGTCAGTAATTGTCCTGTTCCACTGGAGGACATCCTTCCTGCTCTGCTACCATTTCTAGTGCATCCTCATCCACTCAGCATTTGCATTTCAGCTCACAACTTGGACTTCCAATTTAATCACTATTTGGACTACTCCCTTGCTCCTGTGCTGGACCCGATGCTTGGGTCCTGCCTTAAAGACGCAGTCCCCTATTTATCCTACATTCTATTCAGCACCTTGGGCTAAGGAGAGCACTATTTCGACTGAGACTGTTTTTCTGCACTCAGCCCAGCCATTCCTGCTTGTAACAGCTTGCATCAAGGCACAGCCCCTCATTCCTGGCATATTTGCCTTAGCCTGCTTTCCATAAACTGACTAATTATTGCAATAGCTTCTGAGCCTTCATACTGAGACAGTATTCTGCTGAGGCGTTCTGCCCCGCAAACATGTCCCAGCTGGCATTCCCGTTCACCCTTGGCAGACCCTATATTTATTATGGATCTCCATCCCTGCTTGCTCCCTTCTCGTACAGGAGTCCATTTGCTACCAATTGCAGCTCCTTTCTCTGCAAGCAAGCTCCTGGACTCAGGCTTCTCCTCTTCCTCTCATTCCACTAGAGATATCGTTCTCTGCCTCCTCAGGTCCCCTGCCAGACCTTCGTTATTGATGGAGATCTCCAGGCTCATTAATCTTTGCCCCTGTCAGCAGAGTCACCCTCCTGCCATGGACTTAGATGATCCTGAGGCGGGCACGTCATTGCTTCCTCCTTCATTACAGAACCTGCCAGCTCTCAGACAAAGGCCCCCTAAGCCTCGCTACTCCTTGAAGGACTGGACCATCCTTTGTCTCATAACTGAGCTCAAGAGACTGGGTGTTCCCCATTCTCCTACTGCTAAGAGGGAAGACTTATTTGATTTGCTCCTCCTGGCCAATGCTGGACCTAACACTACTCCTTCTTCCAATACCTTGCCGCCCCAACCTATACCTGACTCCTATGCTGACATGCGTACTCTCATAACTCTTCTTCTTCTCTCTTTGACCTCCAGAATCGCCTTATGTCCATTGAAGCCCATCTGTTTCTGCAACAGCTGTCGGTCCAACTATAACGGACTTGCAGGCATGCCTTTCAGCTCTTGAAACCTGAGTGGATACCCAGCCTAGCCACTCCATGTCTGGATTACCTCCCGCTTTGCCTAATGGCCTCTCCAGTACTTTGGAAGGGTTACCTTCATCTTCTCCACCATCCACGGGTCTGGAAGCTTCAGCTTCTCAGACTACCCTGGATCCTGCATCTTCCAGCTCAGTTGCTCCTCTTCCTGAGATATCTGCAATGCACCTGGTCCTGATTCACCTGCACAGAGACGTCATCGACAGCAAGGACATTAACCGCATTTCCCTCCTGATTTCTTCCCATGACAACCTAGAAAACAGAGGCATTTTCTGTGGCAACATCTTGGTGGTGCTGAAATCTTAAGACCCTCAGCTTGACAAAAAGCTGGCTGTCACCAAAATTGTGCTTGCATTGAGCTTATACAGGGACATTGCCTGGTCTGCTTTTCCTGCTCGCCTCCAGGAACTCGATTCTTACCTGTATCTCTTGGAAGAACTGGGGGCCAGATAGGGGGCATGCTTTTCTATGATTACCAACACTCCTTCTCCACCAAGGCAGCAGCCACCTTAGTTCACTTCAATACCAAGATAGATTGGTCTACCCTGGACAATGAATTGTTTTACCACTACTTTGCTGGCCAACGAGCCTTATCCTCCCAGCTGTGTGGAGCCTATTCGCACTTTGCTTCACTCAGCCTGCTTTCAATAGCTCAGTCAATGAATCCTCCTTCAAGACTCTCGCCCGGGGACTCTACTTCTGCTTCCACTGGCCTTATGCGTACCATACCAAATCCGAGGGCACTTCCTCACTCCAGTCATGATAGCAGAGTTTGACCACTCAGCTTCACAGGAAATCAAACAATTTGTAACAACTACAATTCCTCCAGCTGCTTTGCCTATGGGTGTCTCAACCTTCATGTCTACATCTTCTGTAGCGGAGCCCATCCTAGGGCCACCTGCCCATGCCTACTTCACTAGTGGCTCTTCGCTTCCGTCATATCTTCCATCCTTTTCTGGCAGCTTTTGGTCCAGCAGTCTCTGGTTTCTATCTTTATGCCAACCTCCAGTTGCTATGGCAGACTTACGTAGAGGTCCCACTATGCCAGCTCGGCCCTCGGAGGGGCTCCTTCAAAGACTCGATCATTTTGACTTTACTCTGTGGTGGACCTATGTGAGGGTCCCACCACCCCTGACCTAGCCTATGCAGTGGCCCTCATTCGTAACTGATCAAACTCTACTAAATGGCGCACCTACATGGAGGTCGCACCGCCCCTGATCTGGCCCATGTAGGGGCCTCTCTCCCAATTCAATCATTCTGATCTCTACTCTGTGGCAGACCTACATGGGGGTCCTTCCATCTCTGGTCAGACTCATGTGAGACCCTCTTATAAGACCAGTCCAATCTGAACTCAATGGGAGACCTAAGTGGGGGTCTACTTTGGCCCAGGTAGGGGCCTTGCTCATTCCTCCACTATTCCGTACATGCTAGATGGCAGACCCATGTGGGGTCCTGCCATCCCTACATTCTCCACAAGGTGGGGCCTAACTCATTGCTCAAACATCCTTCATCTAATTAGAGGCAGACTCACATGGGGGTCTCGTTTATTCCTCGACCATTCCGTATACGCTAGATGGTGGACCCAAGTGGAGGTCCCACCATCCTTGACAAGCCCACATGGGGGCCTGACTCGCAGTTTGAACATCCTACAATCTGACTAATGGCAGACCTACGTGGGGATTTCGCCATCCCTAGCTTTGTCTGCGTGGAGGCCTGCCCCATGACTCACTCATCCTTGACTCTACCCATGGCAGAACCACGTGCGGTTCTGCCATCCCTTGCTTGGTTCATGTGGAAACTTAGCCAGTAATTTGTGGATTTCCCACTCAAGGTGGACCTACGCAGATGTCCCACCCTTCCAGCCAACCATGGAGATCCTACCCTTCTCAAACGCACTTCTTGAAGTCTTCCCTTAACAGTCCTACTTGAGAGTATAGCCAACGTCAACTTGGCCTACAAAAATTCACAAGTGGTACATCAACTCTCGATTCATTCCTCTGCTGTCTCTACACAAACATAATTTTCCAGCTCAGCTCTGATGGGCCTGAAACTCAGCAACACTCTTTAGGATTTCTGCTCCATAGCTCATCAACATCCATGGACAAGGACCTGTTTCTTCTTAAACTACTACACTACAGCTGTCACTTACACCTCTTGGATCAAGATCATCTCCACAACGAAGAAGAAAATTCCTGAGAAGAAGACATCCATGACCCTTATCCTCCCTGGACAGTCACCCTCCTTCACTCCGAATTCATGATTTTGTATAAGAGTACCTCCATTAGTATGCCCAGAGGAAGGGCAGTTTGACAACCATGGTTCCTTGGAGGTTTCCCCCACAGGGCTTTTTTCCTCTCCTCTGTGCTGCCATTCACATTCTCTGAGCTGGAGGAGGTATTCACGATACTTCTTTTTGGGCTTTAAATTTTCTGATCCAGCCTCTCGATAAAAAGGGGTGAAAACGAGTAAAGCCACAGTAATGCACAATCATAAGTTCACACAAGCATGTTATCCCCTCACATTGAATTGAAGGGCTTAGCCCGTGGTTTGAGAAAAGGGAATAACTCCACCCCCAACACTGTTTAGTATGCCTCCAAAACTCACACAGCACTCCTCCCCACCTCCTCCTACTCGGTGCTCTTCTTACCTCTTCTCCTGGCTTTAAATTTTCTGATCTGGCCTCTAGATAAAAAAGAGTGAGAACGAGTGAAGCCACAGTAATACACAATCATAAGTTCACACAAGCATGTTATCTCCTCACATTGTATGGATAATTGGATGCTGGAGATCATTTGACATGGTTATGCAATAAAACTGACTATACCCCCACCTCACAGCTGATTTGTCCCCTCTCTATCCCCACAATGCCCAAACAAGACGGCATCGATAAGAGATGCGATACGCAACCTTATCAACAACAGGGCACTTGCCCAGTACCCAAGAGCTATGATCTATAAGGGCCATACTCCATCTTCTTCATGTTATGCAAAAAGACAAGGGCCCTGTGTCCAGTTTTGGATCGAAAATTCTTCAAACAATTTGTGCACCAACAGGTTTCAAAATGGAGACACTGCACTTGACTCTGGTAGTGCTTCAGCTTAGGGACTTTCTCACACCACTGGAACTGAAGGATGCTTAGCTTCACTTTACCATATACCATGCATATCAGAGGCTCCTGACATTTGAGGGTGGACAAGCACTACCAGAATACTTGCCTCCCCTTCGGTCAGGCATCAGCACCGAGGGTCTTTACAAATGGGCTAGTTGTGATAGCAGCAACAGTCACAGCAGAAGGAGTCCACGTAATCCCATACCTGGATGACAGGTTTATCAGGGCATGGTTGGAACAGGCAGTAGCAGAAGCAACATCAAATGTGTGCCAGTGCCTCTCAGAATCTGGAAAATCAACAATATGTAGAAAGTCACCTGACACCAGTGTAGCAACTTGAACACTTAGGAGCAGTGATAAACACAATCACCAATATGATGTCGCTATCTGAGTGTCCAAAATCTTTGCTCTGTGCAAGGAATGAGACAGGCGACATGACCAGCCTAGGACTACCTGCAAATATTAGGTCTGATGACATTGGGTATAAATGTGGTACCATGGGTAAGTTTACATATGAGACCACTGCAGTTGTGTGTACTCAGTCAGTTGAACCTGAACTCACAAAACTACAACCAACTATTCACAATATCCACATCCACCATGGGTAGCTTGAGGTGGTGGACCATTCCCAGCAATCTGCTCAAAGGAGTCCTGATTAACCAACAATAGAAACATAGCACAGAATTTGTTAGCAGAAAAGGGACAGTTGGCCCAATACAGGGTGACAATACAATGTCACCATAGTGACGTATGCAAGTCTCATAGGTTGGAGGGTGATGATGAGCGCCAGAACAGCACTGGGGAAATGGTCACACCAAAAATCAAGCTAATGATCAACATCCTTGAAATGCAGGCAATACTCAAAGTACTTCATCACTTCAAGAGCCACATCATTCGCACCAAAGATCAGAAAAAACAATCAGCGGAGAAAGACATCTGATGGCAATAATGGCAGTCTTTTTGGCAGGGAACCTCAACAGAGAAGCAGACGGTCTGAGCCATCAAACAATAAATCAGGAGGAGTGGAAGTTGTATTCATAAGTGTTTTGTACCCTCCAGGACAAATGGGATCTTCTGGAGTCGGACTCAAATGAAGTTCCACAAGCAAAAGAAAGCAGATGCCATAGACACACTATCTATGCCATGGGAATTTACAAGAGTGTACATGTTTCCTCCAGGTTCAGTGATCCTGAGCATTCTGGACAAAGTCAGACATTGCCAAGTGGCAATGGTTCTGATCACACCAGACTAGCCATGCAGTTCATGGTACTCCACGCTGATGGTAATGCTAGCAGACATGCCAATGTGCTTACTGGAAAGACTTGACCTTGTGATGCAAGGACAGGTAAAGTACCACAATCCAAGAGTGACAAAGCTAATGGCTTGGCTACTGAAAGAAATAGACTGATCTCTTGGATATTCCCCATAGATGGTGGACACACTGCTTCAGTCAAGGTGGCAGTCAACCAATAAGACTTATAAAAAGTGGACTTGTTTTTGCCATTGGTGTACAGACCAGGGCATTTCTGCTCAAGACTACTTCATATCTGATATACTGTAATTTCTGCATCAGGGATTCAATAAGGGGTTGGACCGTGTATCACTTAAAGAGACACTGTAAACCCTTTTTGCATCATACTGTTTCTAGTTGAAAACCCACATTTTATGATTGCTTATCTTATCTAAAATTAACTGGTGTTACTGGTTGTTTAATCTGCCTCCTTTCACAGTAGAACTGAAATGCATGCTAATGGTGTAATTGAACTCAACCTGGTTTTGTTTTAAATCCTTGATCTACTTTTGTTGCATACATCCTGAACATTAGGAATGACCCCAAACAAAACAGCTACTCATGATGCAGTAGCCTCCTGTCCTCCCATTGCATCTTGAGTAGCCTGACTGTGTTGGGGGCATCCCCAACTACAGCAAAACTGCGATGGGAGATGATTAAGGAATGTAAACAAAAGTGATGTAGTAACACCAGTATGGTGTGCAGTCTATTTTTCACTTTTAAGAAGGAAAAAATGAATCAGAATCAAACTACCAGTTGCATCAACAAATCCTACACAGTGTAAACAATCATAAAATGTTTATTTTAAATTAGGGGCAGTTTGAGCTTACGCCGAGCTGTCAGTGTCCCTTTAAAGTGCAGGTTTCAGCAATCAGCAATCAGTGAAGTCAGGGGGTCTTTCCTTGATCAGGGCACTGCAGGGGTGCAGCCAGATGAAGTGAGAGTCATAAATGCTATTTAAGCTATTAAGCCCCGAGTTTGCTCCCTGATGACACCATGGAAGCTGAACATGGTGTTGGGGGCATTGGCTGGGCATGCATTTGAGTCTATGGAGTCAGTTTCATTCTTTCACCTTACATTAAAGATGATTTTTCTAGTAGCTATCTGTGCAGCCAGATGAGTGTGTAAATGTAAACCATTATCCTGCAGAGAGTCTTTCCTGGTTTCCCATGGGGATATGGTAGTTCTTAGAACTGTGCCATCCTTTGTCCCCAAAGTGAACATGTCCTTTTCTCAGGTCACAGAACATTAATTCTGCCTGCATACTACTCCCATCCACCTCAGCTAGGGGGTACCTCCAGAGAACCCACAATATCTGAAGGAAAGATAGGTTGTTCATTCTGATTGGTGGCCATAAAGTGGGCACGGTAGCAACAAAGGGATCTACTGCCAGGTATCTCAAGAATGCAATCAGAGAGGCATATAGTGCTGTGGCTCAGCAGATACCAAACCAGTTGAAGGCACATTCCACCAGGGCAATAGCTACATCATGAGTGGAATGAGCCAGTACATCAGTGTCAATATGTGCACAGTGGCTACATGATCTTGGGTGCGTATGTTCACCAGATATTACAGACTGGATGTCCTGGATGCAGGCCAGGCAGATTTCGAGTAGAGGGTCCTGCAGGTGGCACAGCACAAAAAGCAGGTTACCCACCCAAAGCAAATCCTCAGTACTGCTACATGGAACCCATGGGTTACAGTTTGTGGAGCACCATAGAGGGTGTGACATATAGAGGATTGTCTATGGGGAGTTATTCACAGCAAGTATACTCTCGATCGAGAGGTCTCCATGGCAATGCTAGACCTTGAGAGCGAAGCTCAAGAGGTTGTCCATTGACATGGAGACCTCAAGATCGAGAATGTTTTTGTCTATGAATAATTCACCATAGACAATCTTTTATAGTGTATGGTGAGTCCAGGCAAGTTTTTAAAAGTATGTGAAGTACCTTCTTGGCGCAGTTTATTCAAGCGCCGCTTCTTTCCTCCATTCCTCGTCCCTTTTTACTGCTGTGGACCAACGTCATGCATGTGCGAATGTGTTCAATCTTGTTGTGCTGCACCAGTGACATAGTCTGTGTAGCACAACAAGATTGTGACACACTGAGTGCAGCAAACAACATTGTTCCAGGCATGGATTTCCATGCAGAACAGCATTCTATTGTACACTATATATTTTTACTCACCTGGTAAAGGTGGCTATATAATCACACTCTGTGGTGCTCTACTTCTTGTCCCAGGGGAACTAACTGAAGAGTTTCTGTAATGCGGAGGTCTCACCTTGTCAGCTGTGTCAGGGATGTAGAACGCTGTAAGTCTTTCATCAGGGTGCACTATGATTTTGTCAAGCAGTCACTGTTTAGTAAGACACTTACTTTATTATGGTTATCTAGCAGTTAAGGGACAATTAGTGATATTACAGAATTGTAGTCTTTTGCATAATGGTAGTCTGGGCCCTGGAGTCACCCTTAATGACAGTGGTGGCCATATTTATCGTGTAGTTTTACTGAAGATGGTATATTTATAACAATATGTTTATACAGTATATACTGTCATTAGTGAAGGCACGCTGTTAGGAAGGAAGACCCTTGTCTTGGTCTGTTTTTTTATTTCTTTTTCAGATGGGCTCTAGAAGTATCAACTAATGATGGAGGGCTGTGTAAGGGGAGGAGACCACTCAAGATTTCAGTGGGGGGGGGGCGTGCATGTAGCTTGAGGGATGGATGGAATACCCATGTGTTGGAATTTGCATAACATCATATAGTGTGATCATAATATAACCACCTGTGCCAGGTGAGTAAATTTGCGTTATTGTTCCATTTCATCTTCTTAGGTTTAGGGATAACGTGAGAAAGTATTTTTTCACAGAAAGGGTGGTGAATCCATGGACCAGCCTGCTGGCAGAGGTTGTAGGGGCCAAAGCCTCCCAGCAGAGGTTGTAGGGGCAAAAACGGTAGGAGACTTGAGAAACACATGGGACACACATAAAGAAATTCTAGTTATAGGAAAGAGAGGGTAACGCTGCAGATCATTTAGGATCTGCGGTATATGAAACAGGTAGGGAAAATGGGCAGACTACGTGTATCAAGCTGTTCTTATCTGCTATCAAATTATATGTTTCTATCTCTGTGCTGTAACTGACACTGGAAATCAATCACAGGTGGGTCATTACAAAACACTACAGGGTGGATGACAAACAGCTTCACCTACAATTTTCACATACTACTGTTGTCAGTCAAGAGAGGAAATGTGCACTTAAACACCTAGAAACTTGTACAAATTAAAACCTAGCCATCACAGTCAACCTGAAAAATAACAATGGAGTACTTAAAATATCCTAGTGACATGTTTATTCCAATTCATGAAAACAGACGGGAAAATCCTGTGTTCCAAGTTTGTTTCTGTAGCTGATCCTTTTGTTTGAGATTTCAATATTTCTTGTTTGTTTTCATTTATGCTCAGATGTGTATTTTTTAAAAACTGTGGACATCCCCCTTTGAGAAGATGGGCACGAAACAGTAGCCCCACACCCATCCCTGCTGGAGACAGCACTCAGCCGGGGACAGGCGTCTAAGCTGTACCTGAAAGTTTCATCGAGGGACAGAGGCTTTCTCCAAGCAGCAAAACCTCTAGAAGCAACCTTGTTTGCATAGGAACACCTCCATAAAGAGGAACAAAAAGTAGTAGTCCGAGCAAGGGAAATCACATCCTCTCAGCGTCTGTCTCCCACAGACGCACACACAAATACGCTTGAACGATTCAGTGAATCACAGGTCAGCAGCCTGGAGGGAAAGGCAGTTTGTGGAAAGGTAAACCAAATTTCTGGGAGGCTCAAGGCTGATACATGAAGGCTGGGGGTCTGAGGGCCACTAGGCCCCTAGAAGCTCTGGGGGTTTAGATGTTCTGTGGTGAGTTTTGGGGCTTTTAAACACTTTTGTTACAACTTCCCTACCCCTCACTCCAGGGGTGTAGGAGACTGAGGCTAGCCTTTAAGTCTGCAGCTGCAACTGGATTGGGCAACTGACTGACCAACGATGCCATAGAGCTGCCCTAGGCTATTCTTGCAAACCACACCCCCCCCCCCGCTGAGCTAGTGCCCACCAAGAAGCAACTTCGAACAGAAAGTGAAAGCCAGCAAAGTTAAGTACCACTGTCACTACTTCAGTGACTGACTGATAACAGTGAGGAACCTTCTGTCAGGATCAGGCAATACAAACCCAGTATCTCCACCATAACAATGACCAGGCTATGACTATTTACCCAGGTACTGAAACACTCATTGGCAATTACTCCTTTTAAGATGGGACAGACCTAAATGCAAGGTGGAAGAGTTGCTTTGTCTATAAAGAACAAATACTCTGCCTCAATTACACATTGTCCCTTGTTTTAAACAAATGAATGTAACTAATATGGAATGGGGTGTTCATGATTGTTATTTAAATTTCTATCATCTATAGCAAAGCGCAAAGTAATATGTGTTTTTTTTGTGTTGCTTGCACGCATGTGCAAGAAACATATTGCTTTCAGTAGTTAGGGAGAATGCCTAAATGCGTCAGTAAATTCAGACCACGTCACCACGCAATCAGCTGTTTTGGTGCATTACAAGCTACCAAAACAGCTGATTGGATGGTGTCCCCATGGTGACGGCTTCTCTGTCAGCCTCTCACAGTTCCCAGGAAGCCAACGGAAAGCTGCTGCCCACCGTTCAGTGTGCCTTCCAGGTGAAACATTTCAATAAAAAATAAAAGCCGATGGGGTGCCCAATCCCTCTGTCAGCATGAACCCCTCCCCAATTCATTTGCCAATGGGGAAGTCCAATCCCTGTTGGCATAATACACCCCCCATGGCTCATGCGTCCCCCCCAGCACACTGTATGGCCGATGGGGGTGCCCAATCCCCCGTTGGCTCAACTGCCCCCCAAAAAACTTCTATCTGCAGAAGTCTCCTTGGCCAACGAGAGTGCCCAATCCCCCATTGGCTCCACTGCCCTCCTAAAACTTCCAGTTGCCTATGCTGGGAGCCCACCCCAGCATGGCAAAGTCCACGTCATCTTTGCAAAATAAAAAACACCTGTTACAAAAGAAAACGGTCCCTCATTAACTCTCTTGCCCCCCAGCCCAGCCCACCCTCTGCGTGCCACTTCCCCACACCCTCCTCACCCCATAGTACCTCCGGAGGCCAGCGCGACAATCTTCGGTGGACCGGGAACACACCTGCACTCTTCAAAGCTGACCGCGAAACTGAAGAAATGCTGGTAAGTTGTATAATGGCATAAATGTTTTTTTTTCAACTTTGGTGCATATCTTGGCCATTTGTGGGAATTTTTTTCACCAAATTTTTAATATGGGGTTCTTGGGAACCCACCTCATAAACTCAGTTACTGTCATTTTGTTATTCAGTCCCAAAAGGTGATTTTGCGGTCACTGGGTGGAACCACCTTTCAGAACTGATTAATGAAATGACAGTGTCACAGTTCATGAGGTAGGCCCCCAAAAACCCTATGTTGAAAATTTGGTGAAAAAATTCCCATAAATGACTGTTTTACACACTAGCGTTGCACAGTTCCTACGCATGCTCGTAACTTTGAGCATTTTTAATATTTTCACTCCAGATTTTCAACATTGCCATTTTACCATACCTTCTTATGAACAGTACAGCTGTTATTTTTCACATCTTGCCTGCTTGAAATGTGTTTTCGCACATGCGAAGCGTAATGTTGATGGGTGTAATAGAAATCAATGTTCAGAACAGACTAAGAATATCACAGTGACACTGTTCATGAGGTAGGCCCTCAAAACCCAATGCAGAAAATTTGGTGAAATAATTCCCCAAAGTGGCTGTTTTATGAGCGTGCGTTGAGCAGTTCCTATGCACACTCGTAACTTTGAGCATTTTTAACATTTTCACTCCAGATTTTCAGCATTGCCATTTTACCACACCTTCTTATGAACAGTACAACTTTCATTTTTCACATCTCACCCGAAATATGTTTTCACACATGTAGCGCACAGTGGCATGGTCGGTGTGCGAAATCAATGTTTGGGACAGATTAAGAAAATTGGAGTGACATTGTTCATGAGCAGAGGTCTTAAACTGGCTATGTTGAAAATTTGGTGACAAAAGTCCATTAAATGACTGTGTTACAAGCATGCATTGTACAATTTCACGCATCCTCATAAGTTCCTGAAATTGTAATCTTTTCAGTCCAGATTTTCAACATTGGCATTTTTCCACACCTCTTTATGAACAGTACAGCTGTCATTTTTCACACCCTGGCCAAAATGTGTTTTTGCACTTTTGGCGCAGAATAGCACGGTCGCTGTGGGAAATCAGTGTTTGGGATAGATTAAGAAAATCACTGTGACACTGTTCATGAACGGAGGTCCCAAAATTCCTATGTTGAAAATCTACTGTAAAAAATCCCCAAACTAATTACATTACGGGTGTGCATTGTTCAGTTTCTACGCACACTCATGACTTCACCAGTTTTTTTATATTTTCACTCCAGACTTTCAACATTGCCATTTTTTACACCTCCTCATGAACAGTACAGCTGTCATTTTTCACATCCTGTGCGAAATGTGTTTTCACACCTGTGGCACCAAATGGCGCAGTCGCTGTGCAAAATCACCTTTAGGCTAATGAACTGATAGCATCACTGTTCATGTGGGGGGGATCACAAAAAGCACATGTTGAAAACTTGGAGTAAAATACCAAGAAACGCCTCAGGGTGTTAGGGTTTTGACATCAATGACCACCTGTGGGACTGATATGTCAGGGTTGTGACTTGGGATTGTCAACAGTAATGCTCATGCCATTCCACTCCCACCCTGCAGCCAGTAGCAGACATCGAGTTGCGCCTTGGACCCTTTGACCCCAGAGTTCACCCCATTCTCCTATACGGCACCCATTTCAGCATATTTCCTTATGGAATGAGGTGAGTGTAAAGCCCGAACACTTCAAAGCACACCTCAACACTTGTCAGTGTCTGCAGGTAGGGTGAGGTGAAATGTCGTGACCATTATGGGTGACAACCCAAAGGCACACCCCAATGCCTGTCCATCTCTGCAGGGTGGGGGTGGAGTTGACGTCAGTTCAATACTTCACTGCCATTCCTATACTGCATCTATAGAACTCCTGCACTTCCACTTAATCTGATGCACAGTAATATTCACCTGTTCTTTGTTGTTTAAATAGCCACTCAGCTGTTTGGTAGCCACACCACCTGAGGAAGAGGCTGTTACCTTGAAATGCTGAACCTCATTGTATGTTGGTCCAGCCACTATTTGTTGTTTTTATGCACTATGCACTTTAGTAATTAAACAAAAAATTACTCTGAGTCAGCATGAGTGCTTGAGTCTTCTGTGTTCCTGAGCACTTGCATTTGTAAGCACCCAGCCCTAACTGTGAGCACTGCCTTCTCTCTTGCCTGCTAATCTTTTGTAGCCTTATCTTATTGTAATCCTAGTTTTATATTTGACTGTTTACCCCTGACCATGTACACTCTGATACCCACTGTTTCTTGTACATCTGAAAATGTTTACTCTATGTTCCACAATTTGTTAATTTTCACAGTGCTATGCAATGTATGTATTGTCTTATTACTGATGTGGAACCTTCGAAAATGAGCCCTAGCTCAAAGGTATTTTCTCCAAGATTTCAATAAATAAATAAAATAAATAAATAAGACTGACATCTGGTTGTGGCTCCACCACCCAGTATTGTCATTCAACAAGAGAGCCATTTGGCGAGGTGCTATAAGACAGCCACTCAGCATCCCACTGACTGATCACCTCAGCTGCCCTCTGCTGTCTCTACCATCTTATTGTTTTGAACTTCATACGGGCACTCCTACCTTTGTTGTTCCTGACCTCTGGTTGTGTCCCCTCTACCCAGTGTCATTACCCATCCTAATTGCTGACTATGACCCCTCCACCTGCAGTCACTAAACATTCTGACTTCTGACTGTGGCATCTGCACCCAGTGTTGTTACCCATCCAGTGTGTTGTTTAGCTCAGAAGCTTTCAGTGAGCTCCTCAGTAATATCACAAGACAGCTACTCAGCACAGTACAGGTCCAGCTCTGAGCTACTGCAGCAAGAATGATGTCTCCCTACCTTGGCTGCCTCCTTCTGAACCTGTACCATTATCACCCCCAAGCCCGTAAAGGCACTACAGACATTACTGCCTCTACTATGTATCTGGGCTCATACTATGTTCCTGATATCTAGCTGTGGCCCCTCCACCCATTGCTGTCACCTATTCTGACCTCTGGCTGAGGCCTCTCAACCTGTGCTGTCACCCAGACTTCAAAATCTTATGACCAATATCATAATTCTCCCTCTGGCCTTGCAGCTCACTCAGACCTCTGAATTGTCTACAGCACAACTCCAGGGAAGTGTCCATGTTTGTAACCTCACCAACCTCTGTGGTCTACAATCTAGCCATGTCCTTACTGCCACTGAAGGGCATCCTCTTCTTGCTATTCGCTTTTCTGGTTTGCTCACTCATGACCTGCAATCTGCTCTGCTTAGTGCAGTGTTGTGGAGGTTGAGCGCCTATAGAGATTACCTTGGAGGTCACAAACCAGTCACTGCAATCGCCTTCATCTAGGCCTTCTGACTCTATCTGACCTTCTGGGCTACCATACGTACTTCCCATAGCCACTACCTAACACTTGACAATATCAGACTCACACTAGTGTTGCTCAGATAGTACCCTACCAGGTCAGATACCATTGGATACCATCACTTTGGTCAGATTTCAGATGGAGATGACCTTGTAGAGTATAGACATCTAACAAAGGATCCGACTTCCTAGGATCCACAGTAAGTATCCAAGGTACCTGTGGATCCAACCATTGGATTCATGTATTTGACCATTAGATCCAACTATCTTAGGCTGGATCCAGTGGATCCACCCTTGGATATCTGGATCTGACCTTAGATCCACAACTATTTGACTCTGGATATAAAATCCAACTTTGAATGGATTACAGTTGGATGTGGAGGTGGATACTAGTACTATCTGATGCAATGTAGTTAGAGCTATAAAAGCACTATCAGAGCATCACTAGCTCACACCTAGCAGTAAAGCAATGGCCATCACTTACAAACAGGCAGAAGCCTTTGCGGTCAGGCTCCACCAGTTCTGCCTCAACAGCACAGTACACCTTCATTTCCTCTGGCTCCATGCTGACAGAAGTGCCACTAACAAGAAATGGGCATCAGTTCTTCATCAGTCAGGCTTTTGTTCACTCTCTGTCCCCAACAGCATAGTATTCTTTTGCCCTGTATGGCTTTGTGCTGCTGGCACATGCCCACCAACAAGAACAAGCCCTTGTGTGCACAAGTCCCTTCACAAAAGAAAGGGTCCTACAAGAGCTCACTAAGCTCAGGGTGGACAAGACAAAGGGAATGGATGGCATACATTCCAGGGTACTAAAGGAGCAAAGGGTGGAACTAGCAGAGCCACTAGTAGAGCTGTTTAGTGAGTCTTTTAGCACAGGTGAGATCCCAGAAGACTGGAGAAGGTCTCTTGTGATCCCGCTCCACAAGAGTGGCAGCAGGGAGGAGGCAAGGAACTATAGACCAGTCAGTCTTACCTCAGGAGTGGGCAAGATTATGGAGGCACTCCTTAAGGAAAGGATAGTGCAACATCTGGAATCCATAGGAGCTCAGGATCCAAGACAGCATGGGTTTACAACAGGAAGGTCCTGTCAAACTAATCTCATAGATTTCTTTGACTGGGCAAGGCATAAAATAAGTGGGTTTGCATTGCAATTTGCGACCCAAGATCAGTAAAAAGAGAGTCAAATCTGACAATGATTAGCAGTCATTGCTAATCATTGCCAACTGGTCCTGGGTCCTGTAAAAGTGCCTTATTGGGCACTGCCACTTTAAATTGCTTTTTTTTTGTCCTGGTATCCATTTTATTGCCCTCCTCCTCTGCGCCCCAACCCATGAACCCCGAGCTGTTCCCTGATTGGTCCAGTGATGCTCCTGCTCTTCCCCCCAACCCAGTCTCTGCTCGGGAGAAACATGACTGAGTCCTTTTGCAGCACACCTAGAAGAGGAAGCAGGCATTGGGAGGTTGAGCAGGAGTTCAAAGGTGAGTTTTCTTTATTTTATTTCTTTTTTTTTTAATCATTGTTGCACCATCATCTGGTTAACTGAATTGTGTTTTTTTGTTTTGCAGGCGGTCAGAGAGAAGCACCAAGCTGGGAGGAGTGGTGGCTGAACCAAGGAGGAGCGGGAGGGAGGAGGCCTGACTGAGACCACGAGAGGGCATGGGAGAAACCTGGACAGAGTGGAGAGCAGGTGGCTGCATCATAGGGCAAGGCACAGTTGGACGGGCAGATTCGGTGACTGCAGAGGAGAGCAGGAGTGCAGCAAAATCAAGGAGCAGCAAAAACAAGTAAAACATTTTCATTTGGTCAGGGAGCCTGGAGGAGGGAAAAGGGGCATACGGACTTCAGGGCACAGATCGGGGGTAGGGCGGCGAAAAGACAATGAACAGGCAAGGCCTAGAGCTGGACTGTGGATAGTGTGAGAACAAGGGCATAATCACTGGCAAGTAGCTGGTGCCCTGCTTGAACTTTAAGTTTGTGCCCTGCTTGCAATGAATTTGGGAACAAACAGTGAAAGTAATTGCAGTGAACATTTGGGAACAGAATAAAGACTATGTGCCCTGCTTTGCAGAGATTATGGGGGAACCAGAACTTAAATGTGCCCTGCTACTATGTTGTGTGCTCTGTGTCTTTGCAATGAACATTTGGGAACAGATAAAGACTAAGAAAGCAGCCCTGCAGCCTGCTTTGCAGAGATCTGTGGGTAACCAAGAAGTAATGTGCCCTGCTACTTGTGTGCCCTGCTCTTTGCAGAACAATTTGGGAACAGAAAAAGAGACTAAGTAATGTGCCCTGCTTTGCAGAGATTGAGGGAACCAGAACTTATTTAATGTACCCTGCTTGTCAAGTTGTGTGCCCTGCATCTGCAATGAACATTTGGGAACAGATAAAGACTAATTAATGTGCCCTACTTTGCAGAGATCTGTATTTGTGTCCTGCAACTAGTTTGTGCCCACATGCAGTGAACAATTTGGGAACAGACAAAGAGACTAAGTAATGTGCCCTGCTTTGGCAGAGATTATGATGGAAGGAACCAGAACTTATGTAGTGTGCCCTGCTTATGTTGTGTGCCCTGCATCTGCAGTGAACAGTTTGGGAACAGATAAAAACTAAGTAATGTGCCCTGCTTTGCAGAGATGAGGAGGAACCAGGCAAAATACTTAATGTGCCCTATTAAGTGTTGTGCCCTGCTCTTTGTTTGCATTGAACTTGGGAACACAGATTAAGACTATGTGCCCTGCTTGTTTGCAGAGATCCATGAGGGGAAATTAAAAAACTTGTGCCCTGCTTTGGCAGAGTTAGGAGGAAGAAAAAAACATATTTTAACTGTCTGCCCTTTTTCTTGGCAGAAAATGAAAAAGTGTCATCATGTGCCCTGCAACTGCAGAGATTTTAACTTGAACTCACTGTGTTGCCCCTGATTTTTAGAGGAAGGAACTAACTGTGCCCTTGCACTTTGATTTGGACACACTACTTGTCTTATTGTGGCAGCAAGCCCACAAAAACTTAAGTAATGTGCCCTGCTATGCAGTGACTTTGCTGCCTGCAGCACAGTCACAATGGGAGGGATTGCCCCACTTAGACAGGAACCAGGGTTTGGTCTGAGAAGTGCTAGCTACTGGGTCGGGGGGGCTGGGGGTCACACGTCTGTTGCCAAATTTATTTTTTTCAGAAAAAGCCTCATGTGTTAATTTAAGTAGTTGCACACCCTGACACCTTGTTTTGCTAACTTCAAACTTCTTAATAATTACAGTCCGACATGGCTGGAGTTAAATTAGCAACTGCAGAGGGATGGTACCAAAAATATGATCCAGAAAAAAACTGGCTACAGATTAGAAGTGAGGGAGACTGTACAGTGCGTGTTAGTTGCAAATCATGCTGTGAGTATAGAGATGAGCTATGTGGGTTGAGGAACTTCAGTGAGGCATTAATTGCAGGTATTACAGGCCCCCGGCTAAAAGTTGACATCATCCGGAAACATCTTCTGACAGAGCAGCACAAGAAAGCTGTTAACATTTTGAAATTTGGTAGAACAAGGTCACCACTTGATATATATCACCATACCACAATTGGCAAGTTTAAAATAGTGAAGGGGGGGTTTAGGGGTTTGGACCCACACTCAAAACTTTTAATTTATTTGCATGGACAGCTTTCAGTAATGCAGAGGAACAGCACAGAACAATTCTAGGCAGGTTGATGGAGATCCTGTATATGATGGCCAAAGAGGACAACCCTATTAAAAAGTTTGAAGTGATAGCAGAAAAAGAGAAGCGCCATGGAGTTTATTTGGGCAAAAAATTCATTAACGCTGTTAGTGGGAAAGAACTCACAATGTGTATCGACAAGAACCTAGAAGAAAACCTGCTGGCAACTGTCAAAAATGCAAATTATTTTTCAGTGCTTATGGACGGTAGTACAGACAGTGGTGTACTTGAAAAGGAACTGGTTTACGTAATTTATGTAAATCCCATCAATGGTCACATGGAGACTAAGTTTTTACGAATGAAAGCTGTATCACATGACACAAGTCAGGGATTGAAAAATCTCCTTTTAGACATTTTTACAGAGTGTGGTCTTAATATAAAAAACATGGTTGGGTTTGGGGCTGATGGAGCATCTGTCAACATGGGTGTAAGATGGGGTCTTGCTGCTCTGTTAAGGGAAGACATACGTGGTTAGTTGGTGTTCATTGTTTCTCACACAGATTAGAACTGGCCATAAGAGATGCTTTGGATAACACCTATTTCAATGATGTTTCTAACTTTCTGACCCAACTGTTTTACCTCTATCAGAAAAGTCCTAAGAGAGTCAAAGAGTTACGGTCCCTTGCCCAGGCCATGGAGATGTCAGTTGAAAAGTCCAAGAAGGCCCATGACACACGGGTGCAGCATAAACTTCTTACCACCCATGCTGTTACCAAATCATTCCCCGTAATTTGTGCCCATTTAGAATCTATGGCTACAGACCCAACTCATGACCAGGCCAACGCCAAGGGAGTGTTGCAAATTATGATTAAATTCCAAATGGTGACACACCTTTTGTATTTTGAATAGCTGCTTCAGCCTCTTGCCTGGTTCTCACTAGCACTTCAGAAAGAAGTAGTTGGAATGCCAGAGCTACTTAGCTTTGTTTAAACTTTGAGAAACACTCCTGACCAGGCTAAGCAGAGTGGTCCCATAGGTGGCAGTGAACTTAATATTCTCTTAAAAAATGGGTCTGATGTTCTTTCAGGAGCATGTGCTAAAGTCACTTACAAGGGTCTGAAATTAACACATTTTAGTGGCCAAGTTGTTAAAACTTTTAAACAGCAAACTAAGAAATAAATTACAAACACTGAAAACTGTTGTGAACAAAGGTTCAGTTTGACTGATGAAACTAATATCTATAACCATGCAAAAGTGTTAGATACCAGACTTTGGCTAGCAGACAGAAAGGAACTGGAGCTGTATGGTAACAGTGACATTACTGCAGTAGCTGACCACTTTTCAGTACTTTTGCAGCCTGACTGTGACAGCACTCTGCTACTTGCAGAATGGCAAGAGTTTAAGATTTTTGCTCAAACCAATTTCATCAATCTTTCTGCCTCTGCTATCTGGTCAAAGCTGGCATGTGATTTCCAAAATTCTTATCCAAATCTGTTGAAGCTTGTCAATGTGTTGAGAGTATTTCCTGTGTCTAATGCAATAGTAGAAAGGTGTTTTTCAAGTATGAACAAGGTAAAAACTGCCTGGAGAGCAAGTCTGGCACAGGGTACTGTAGAAACATTGATTCGCATTAAAAAGCAGGGCCCCTCTCTTGCTGAATTCAAACAGGACAGGGCTGTAGACATTTTTTAGTGCTAAACCAAGACATCCTGGTGATTTTGCAGCTGAGGTTGGTGGACTACCCCCAGGTCCCTTACCCCCAAAACAGGCCAGAATAACTGGCTACATGCCTGGTGGAGAAGAGTAGCAACCCAATCCTTGTTGGAAGATTATGGTCAATCACTGTCCCAGGTGGAGTAGTTTTTATGAGGCAGGCTGGGGGGTTCATTTTAAATTTATATTTGTCACGACTCATGATCACGCTTCATAAATTTCACGAATTCTTGGTCTGCTTTGGCAGACATCCTTCACGGCTCTTAAAAAAATGTATTTGTGCTGCTGTATAATTGCTGTATTCTCTGAATGGCTAAATAAAATAGTATCAGTCTCAGAAACGTGTGTACCATGTGTATTTTATCAGTATAGAGCAAGATAAGTAGTTTTTTATGGGGGTTCGAGTAAAAATATAATTTTTTGATAATTGCTAATCAACTTCGGTCAATTGCTAATCATTTTTTACTTTGCTTAGCAAAGGCCGCTTAGTAAGTTTCCAACACTAATTTATGCCTTGCTGGGTAACCAGAGTGGTGGACCAAGGGGGTACAGTTGATGTCACCTACTTTGACTTCAGCAAAGCTTTCAATACTGTTCCACATAGAAGACTGATTAATAAGCTGGGTAGGCTCGGGGTGGGTCAGACGTTGGTCAACTGGGTGGCAAACTGGTTGGTGGGCAGAAAACAGAGAGTGGTGGTAAACGGTATTCAGTCAGAAGAGATGCAAGTCACAAGTGGAGTACCTCAGGGATCAGTCCTGGGGACAGTCCTCTTTAATATCTTCATCAGTGACATTGCAGATGGACTCGAGGGTAAGGTTTGCCTGTTTGTATATGACACCAAGATCTGCAACAGAATAGATGATCCAGATGGGGTGGGCAGAATGAGAAGAGATCTGGAAAAACTGGCAAAATGATCTGAAGAGTGGCAACTGGGGTTTAACATAAAGAAGTGCAAGATCATGCACATAGGAAGAGAAACCCTGAAGCTATCTGTAGGTTTTTTTAATGTATTTATTTATTTAATGATATCTTGGAGAACACCTGTGAGCGGATGCTCAGTTGTAGGTTCCGTGTCAGTTACAAAAAGAAAGTGAACAGGTACATAGCATTCCACACAAGGCATTACATTACAAGCAAGTACAAAATTGCATTGGTACAAGACAATACATTACAAGCTAGGTAAACAATAAATTGATGTGGATTACAAGACTGGGATAGCATTTAGCTTAAGGTATAACATTTAGACATTGTTTTGGCATTGGTGAGAAGGCACCTGCATTAGAGAGTTAAGCCTACTTGTGAGGGAAGAAACAGAGTGGAGAACAGGCACACGTTGGTAGGGGAGTTGCTGGCAATCACAAGGGAAGAAAGAGACTTGGGCATCATCATCACAGATGACCTGAAATCATCCAAGCAGACCACTAAGGCAGTAGGTAAGGCTAGAAGGATGTTGGGGTGTATTAGTAGGGGTATCACAATTCGTAAGAGGGACGTAATAATCCCTCTTTACAAGACACTGGTTAGGCCACATCTGGAGTACTGCGTGCAGTGTTGGAGGCCTCACCTGCACAAGGACATTAACAAAATGGAGACAGTCCAGAGAATGGCAACCAAAATGGTGCAGGGTCTACATCAGGAAACATATGAGGACAGATTAACGGAGCTCAATATGTATGCCCTAGAGCAAAGGAGGGAGAGAGGTGATATGATTGAAGCATTCAAATATCTTAAGGGCACTAACAAGGTGAAGAGTCTAACATGTTTTAATATAAGAAAAATATCAGGACAAGAGGACACAGCATGAGATTAGAAGGAGGCCAATTAAGGGGTAATGTGAGAAAGTTATTTTTCAAAGAAAGGGTGGTGGATGCATGGAACAGCCTACCTCAGGAAGTGGTGGATATAAATACAGTGCAGGGCTTCCAACAGGCTTGGGATAGGCATAAGGAATTAATACAGATGAGTATGAATAGGTAGGTCATTGACAGACTAAAAGCCTATGGCACATTCATAAGGTAGAAAAAATGGGCAGACTGGATGGACCTTGCGGTCCTTATCTACCATCAACTTCTATGTTTCCATGTAAGCATCAGTTCTCCATCCTTTGAGCCTCACCTATGTTTTTCCATCACGCACATAGGACCCGTCACCTCCTTTGGCTTTGTACCTTGAGCAATGCCCAGAAATGAAAACAAACAAGCAGAATGCTTTCACCTAACATGGCTTCATCCTGCTGGCAATGACACCAACAAGAAACCAGCATCAGCCTTCCATCAGCTGGGCTGTTGCTGCTGTCTGCTCCCAAGAGCGCAATATGCTTTCACCCCATATGGCTTCATACTGCAAGCAAATGCTCACTGACAACAACAGACAGAAGATCTCCATCAGCAGGACTGTTTCCACTCTTGCCTGGAAGATGCAATACACTTTGCCTCCTGTGGGTTTGTACTGCTGGCAATGCCACAAATGCATCAAACAAGAAACAGGTATCGGTCTTCTGTCAGATGGGCTGTCACTGGCTGTCTGCCCCTAAGAGCACAGTATGCTTTCACCCCCTAAGGCTTTGTACTGCAGGCAATGCCTACTGACAACAGCAGCCATCAGTCCTCCATCTGTTAAGCCTCACCCTATGCTCTGCCATTAAGGACACAGTTTACTTTCACCTCTAATGGCTTTGATCATGGGCAGTGCCCAGCAAGAACAGACAGCAGCCCTCCTTTAGTCAAGCTTTTTCTGCTTTCACCTAAACGACTCAGTACACTTTCACCTGCTATTGCTATTTAGTGCAAACTAGCATCCACCAACATCAACAGGCATCAGTCCTCTGTCACTCGAGCACTCACTTGTGCTCTACCTGTTAAAGACACAGCATGCTTCACCCCCTGTGGCTTCGAACCATAAGTTATGCCCACCATCGATAACTGGCAGTGAGTGTCCCTTGTTCAAGCAGTCACCCATGCTCTGTTTTCAAAGACAGTAAACATTCACTTCCTTTGGCTTTGTGTCGCTGGCAGTTCCCAACAATGACAGGCAGCAGTGTGGGTCTCAGGCAGCTTCACCTGTTCTAGCTTTATCCTGCCTCTAACTAAGCTCCTCAATGGAACTGCTCTTTTCACAAGTCTTACTCACTGGCTACAGCCGTCTTTTATCTTCCCAGGAGACACATTTACTGCATCAGCTACACCACTGACTGGCAATGCCACCTGCAACCTATCACTTAACTAATTCCTCTACAACCTACGATACATCCATCCCATTACCAGGCAGACACATAAGAACATAAGAAAGTGCTGGCAGAAGGGGACCTTCCAATCCATCTAGTCTGCCCATGTAAGCTACCCCCTTCCTAGCCTCTTTACTGTCTTATTTTTCCACAGTGCCTATCTCATGCTAGCTTGAACTCCCTTGCTATTTTTGCTGCCACGACCTCTAGGGGCAGACTGTTCCATGGCTCCACCACCTTTCCTGTGAAGAAAAATGTCCTGCTGTTTGTTCTGAACACCTCCAGGTTCCTATGCTCAGCACTGTCTGCTGAAGACTTGTAACTGGCAGATTGCAACAACACCTGCTCTACCAGCAGCCTTTCAGTACAGAGTAACCACAGGATAACTCACACCTATGGTACATAACCTTTTATTCATTTAGCTGCAGCACTCAATCAGGCCAGCTTGACCACTACCAGAATGGGATACAGACCACTCAGCTTGGGCAGTACTTCTCCCATCATGATTCCAGCATCCTGGATCCTGCTTGCATCAGCAGCTAGCCTAGTTACATGTTCATTACTCGTGGTGCCTGGAGGAAAGGCATACCAGAGGCCTTGTTTCCCCTGAGGTTCCCCCACATGTTTTTTTTTTCCTGTCCTCTGTGCCAAGGGATATGATAATTCCATGAGTTGGAGAAGGTCCTGCATTTCATTCTTCTGATCTAGGTGTCTCCTTTTGCAGGAACTCCCATTTCCTTTAGTCATAGGCTTCTGCCTATGGCACATCTAACTGGGGGGAAATAACTTAGAATAAGCCAAAGTTATGTTACATAAGCACCACACCACACCACGCCAGTACACCAGAGATCAGATGCCCAGTGAGTTTTCAGCTTGCTGGGGTTCAGTAGTCAGCTGATTGACCTCATCACATAGCCACTACTTAAACCTGTTGGAGCCAAACCTGATGGCTCTAGTCGGTGTCTTTTCTCCCCACTACCACCCTTTCCCAACTCTGGCATTCTTCTGAGTCTCCTGGGCCCCTTACTCAGGAACTCTTATTTCTTTTAGCCACAGGTCTTCACCTTTGGCACTCCTAACTGGGTAAAAATAATGGAGAATAAGTCAAAGGTACATAACATAAGCACTACGCCACACCAACACATCACAGATCCCATGCCTAGTGAAACATAATAAGTTTAGTAGGACACGTAAACAGGTCTGTTGCCAGCTGGGGTCTGTCAAGTTCGAATGAACACCCTCTTTTGACAAGCACCCTCCTTTTTTTTCATTATTTGTGACCGTTTTATTTATTGACTATCTCAGAGTGCTTGTGCACATGTGCTCAACCCTGGTAGTGCCTCCCCTCTTCACATGCCCCCCCTCATTCTGCCACTAATCAGTTCCCTCAGTGCAAGTAAGATGACTGGAGCTGCCTTGTGAGTCTTTCGTCACATCCCCTCATGACTGACTGGCCAGTCAGAGCTCATGTCAGGACAGTGAGTGTGATCAGAGTGAAGCAGGGCCTCTGTCCACAATTCACCCTGCCAACTGGCATATGAGGAGGATGGATCATGGCAGCCGGCTCAGAGACAACATCTACAGAAGACCAAAAAGAAGTAGAGGATGTCAGCTTATAACATCATATTTTCAGTGACTGGCAGGTAAATTTTGCAGGCCACCATCATCAAAGATGTATATCCCCTAATAACTGTATATCAAGAGCTAGGCTTTGCAGTTGGGTGAGGGAGCCATTTGAAGAGGGAGCGGAGTGCTGTTGCCGAGGGTGACCCACAGCTGGAGAAAACAACATAAGAAGGTGCCATTGCTGATGGACTTCTGAGAATTAAAATGGATTTTGAATAAAAATTTCATTTATACAGAATGCTGAGCCCTGAACTGCCAAGTGACCACCTGAACTGGACATAAACATCAGACTTCAGCATGCAGAATGGAGTGTGGCAGTAAAGTTTTTCTGTTTTTTTTTTTATTTGTACCACTATTAGTTTTGTGTGTTCCAGGATCGGATGACAGGCGGGGAGGCCACAAGTGAAGGTGGCAGAGTATGTGGAAGGATTCTGTTCTCCTGTGGAGGGGTTGAGCACTGTATCACTCAGAAAGCAGCTCCTGGTGCTGGTGCCCTGGTCAGCATGGGTGACCATACCCTGTGCAGCATGCTGTCCCCAAGGACGCCAGTGTGTGCATGCCTTCATGGCCAGAAGGAGGGGATGGACCAAAGCAGGGAAATACATTGCTCCAGCAGATCATGCTGAATCACTACCCCCATGTTCATCCGCACTAACACGGCCCTCAGCACACTGCCATGATCTCTCTAGACACTGGTGCCAGAAACAAAATAATTCCTCTCCTGGTGTCAACAGGGAAGGTACTCAGACACAGACATGTACTTACAAAGGCACGTGCACAAACCACTACCAGCAGTACACTCAGTGTACAATTTTTGTTTATCTTTGTACTCTTGTCCTGGCTTTGGCTGGGATCTGTATGTGCAGCTCTCGCTGCCCAAATGTTCCGGTGTGCCTGTAGTCAGGACGCACTTTGTTTTTGCACTGGCAGAATAGACCGAGTTGTGAAGAGTATCAGTTACAGCAGTGGAAGGGAGGTTTGGTGTGCTAGGGGAACGGACCAGTGGCAGGCATGTCAATTTGCAGCAGGGAGAGAGGGAGTGTGTTCCAGCTGGAAGAAGAAACCACATGGCAGGTGCGTCCCTGTATAGAGACAGAACGGAGTTTGGTCCAAACATAAGAATAGGCTGGGTGGTGGGTGGATTTCTTTGTAGCAAGGGGAAGGGACATTGGTTTTGCTGGGAAAAATGGACCAGGTGACAGGTGGATCTCTTTGGAGCAGCAGGAGGGACTTTGTTCAGACTGGGGTATTTAAGTAGGTGGTGGGTGCTGGGCCACCACATCTAGGCCATTCTCCCATTGGCTCAATTAGAAAAAAAAAGTTGCCTTATATTTTGTGGACATAGGTCCTGGGTTACTGTCCTAACTGGTAAGGGAAAGATTTGGTCCAAAGGTGCCTGGAAAAAATTGGTCCTGGCTGTCCGGTGGTTGGGAGGACACTCTGCTGTCCTTTCTGTGGCAGCTGTTACGGTCTAGTTATACTGTATCGGCCAGCTATTGGGTGATATGGTGGGTGCTGAGGTTAAGAGTTTTTTGGATATTTAGGGGCTTGATAAGGCCCTGTTCTGTGAAGGAAGCTTTTTCTGCTCCCCCCAACCCAAATAATGTGGCCTAATAAAGAGGTCTTATCTTCTCTGTAGTGAGAGAGGAACTTGGTGGCATTTGGCATTATGTGCCGTGTGTGGCTCTGATAGTCAGAAGTTTATTTACTTTTTTTTTTTTTTTGCTGTTCATTTGTCACCTACTGTTTATATTCATTGTGTGTAATGATGTGACAGGGTTTGTTTTATTGGTTTCTTGCTTATGTTAGCAGTATGCTGATTTAGCAGAATAACACAGGATCTTTTGTGCGGCTGTGCTGGTGGGACTAGTCAGGAGTTTATGTTTGGGGGGGTTGCTGTCTATTTGTCACCTACTGTTTATATTCACTATGGGTAGTTATGTGGCAGTGTTGATTTTCTTGGTTTCTTGCTTATGTTGGCGGTATGCTGATTTAGCAAAATAACACAGGATCTTTTGTGCGGCTGTTCTGGTGAGACTAGTCGGGAGGCAGATAGGATTGGTGGCAGCAGATGGAGTTTATTTGTGTGACTAGTCTAGTGCTTGGTCACTCCTTTCTGGTTCCCTGGCTGTTTATTGCTGAACTAGCAGCATATCTTGTCTCCCTGGCTCTATTCTTGGGTTCAGAACCAGCATTACCAATGACTGCATCCTCAGCCAGTTCTCTTCTGCTACCTTCCGTTTGATGTCACTGAGAGGGGGTTGGGGAGGGTGAGTGAGAGAGAGAAAATACTGCATAGTGGCTTTAAAATTTACTGGTACTGCCAGTGTTCTGGGATTGGGGAAGTGGAAGACAGAGAAAAGTACAATAGAGTGGCTTTACCTTTCACCTGCACTGTCAGTGTTTGGGGGCTGGAGGAGCGGTAGAGAGAAGTGCTACAGAGTGGTTTTAACCCTTACTAGCATTGCTGGTGTTTGGGGGCTGGATGTAGGAAGTGGAAGAAAAAAAATTGCTGCAGAACAGCTTTAACTTTTACTGGCACTGCTGGTGTTAGGTGGCTGGGTGGGAAGCAGGAGAGAAAGTGCTGCAGTGTGGCAAATGAGAGCCTGCTCAACAGGCAGAGTAGTGAGCTGTTATGGTTGGTACTGGAGAGTGGAGAGCCCTCTCAGTGGGGTGGCAAAAATGGGGATCAGACTGGATGGGTTTGCAGAGCTGCGATCATGGAAAATAGTTTAACAAAAAAAAATTAAAAAAAGGATCTGGAAAGGAAGGTTTGCTGTGCTGGAAGTAGAGAGGGTGGTCTTCATTTGTTTATATGGAGCAAAAAAATGGCCATACTGCATGCCAGTGGTCTTTGTTGCCTGATGAGCAACATGACGCTGCTGAGAAATGCAGCAGACCAGTCATATACACCGCATTTTTGGAAAATATGCATCAGAAGAAATGGCAAGTTCTGCAAGAGGACAGGCATGCTAACCACTTTTGAAAAGTGCACATGCAAAAGCAAACTGTGCATCACCCACCAAGGCGAGCACCATTGGCTGTGAAATAGGAGAGGAGGCTCATGTCCACATGCCTCATTGACTTAGAGCCTAATCCACCTCAAAACCCCCCTTACTTGCTCAGATGCTCCCAATATATTGGATTGCATTTTGGTTGCTCTGGTTGAGCACTGCTTAATTTTCCATATGGGACCTGAACACAGGCCAGACCCGTTGACCAGGTTAGGGAGTTTCCCCCTCAAAGGCCCCAGGCTGAAAATGACTGCTGGAAAGTGTGGGCAACTGAGGAAAAGAGCTAGAATCTGCCAGCCAGCTGGAGGGTTCCTTGGGATGAGAGCCTCCACTTGTGAACTATTCAGCCCATAGACACTAGAGCCGGTGAAAATAACCACTATAAAGAGCCAGGGCAAGCTCAGATCAGCCTGACTTGACTGAAAGAGATAGACTTGATTTCTGTACCTCAGCCTTTGGGTTGGGTGCCACCAGTTTCATGCCTTGGAATCTGCATCCACTTATCCACTTTCAGAGCCTGAAGCCTGAACTGCCCAACCAGGGATTTGGCTCTTGAAGAAGGAGTCACCTTGCATACAATAGCTTCACTTCTGTGGGAAAAGGCAGCCTGCATTTCTCTGAGTCTGCTGCAGGGGTTCTTCTCTGTAGGGGGGCCAAGCATACTAAGCTCTGAGTGACTGCTGTCCTTTGGGTGGGTGAATAGGAATGTCTCCTCCAAGCAGTAAAGAGGAGTTTTCGAGTTTCATAATGGCCTGCTCCTTTTACCACCAGTTAGCATGTTAGGCCCACTGTACCTTTAGTCAAGCCTGCCTGCCGAACCAGCATACAGGACATCTCCCAGTGATTGCTATTCAGCTGTATCCTTGGTGTTGCGAGTGCTCATCAGGGCTGTGTCCTACAACCTGTTTACTTAAAAAAAAGGGATTAGTTAGCTAGTGCTGGCAAAGACTACACAAAACTTTGCTACCCAGAGGAAATGATTGTTCATCCCCACAAAATACTTTTACTTTGGGTGCTCTATTGGCTGTGCTGGGATTATTATTTGGGGTCTGCACCATCTGATAAGTTTTTTTAACTCAGCACCATACTGTTTCATCAACAGGCCTGGATCCTGTCTGCTATTAAGTGTCTACACACATACAGAGTATTGGAGCTGCCCATATGGACTGTGGGTAACTGTTGCACCAGTTGGAGGTGATCGTTAGGAGCTATGGAGATTGATTGCATTTGGAGGGCAATGGCATTCAAACCTTGCAAACTGTGATTCTTACTATTTGCATTAGTTTCCTTAAATTTTTCCCTTCTGGAACCTTGTTCCTCTGTTCCAGTTCTCCCTTAATAAAGTCCTTCCTTGTTTGTATTGCATTTGTAAAAAGTTGAAAGGGCCTCACAAAGTGGAGGTGGTGCTAGCCCAAATAAACCAGTCCAATACTTGAAAAGAAAAGGCGCCACATCCCAACTTCTATCACAAAAAAGGAAACACTGGACATTGGTTCAATACAAATGTCCATACAGTACCTTTATTTTCCACACACAAAGCATTAAAAACTCCCAGTGCTCAGGCATGCACCAGCAGGTCCCAATGTTTTGTGCTCATGCACTTTGACAAGAGATCAGTGCTTCCTTTTTATGTTGGCTCGCGCCTGCATGGCCAACATATTGCATTAGTAGCAGATTTGGAGGCGTGGTCACTGTTGGGCGAATGCAGGGCATGCATCAGTAGGTGCATCCCTCATTTCCCAATAAAACAGCATGCAGGTGCCACAACAGGAATGCACAATGTGGTGAACACATCTAAGAAAAGGCCTTCTGCAATGACGGCCTAGCTTGTCATGCAGCGGCACCAAAACATGCCCTCCCTACGTACCTTTCCTGGTGAAGCCCTTCAGTTAACATGGCAGTGATGACTGCTGCCACGCGGAAAGATGACTTCAGGCATGCCCAATCCCCCTGTCGGCATGCCCCAACCCATGTTATTTGCCGATGGGGGAGCCCACTCCCCGTTGGCATAATGCACCCCCCATTTCAAGTGTGTGACGAGAGGGTGCCCAATCCCCCTCGGCATCATGTCCACCTTCCCAGTTAAATTTGCCGATGGGGAAGCCCACTCCCCGTTGGCATAATGTCCTCTCCACCATTTGTTGTGTGCTGATGGGGGTGCCCAATCCCCCGTCGGCTACAGAACCCCCCCAAAAAAAACCACCTAGGTGGCATGCTGGGAGTCCCCCCGCACGCCAAATGCCCCTGTAAAAGAAAAACCGTCCCACAATGTTTTTTTTTTTTTTTTTAAACCTGCAAAGCAGAAAACAGTCCCTCGTTGACTCAGGTGGCCCTCCCCAACCCGCGCCCACCTCTAAGCACCCTGCCCCCCTCACCCCATACTTATTTCCGGAGCATGGCGCGATGATCTTCGGTGGACCGGGAACACGTCTGCACTCTTCAAAGCCGACCGCAAACTGAAGAAATGCTGGTAAGCTATATAATGGCATAAATAGGGTTTTTTTCAATGTTGGTGCATATCTCGGGCATTTTTGGGAATTTTGGCACCAAATTTTCAACATGGGGTTATTGGGACCCCTCTTCAAGAATTCAGTCACTGTCATGGCGTTATTCAGTCCCAAAAGGTGATTTCACAGTCACTGCGTGGAATTACCTTTTGGGACTGATTAACGAAACAACAGTGCCACCATTCATGAAGGGGGCTCTCAAAAAGCCTATGTTGCAAATTTGGTGAAAACAATCCAGAAAATGGCTGTTTTACAAGCGTGCATTGCACAGTTTCCACGTACGCTCGTAACTTCGTGAATTTGTAATATTTTCACTCCAGATTTTCAGAATTGGCATTTTTCCACAACTCCTTATGAACAATGCAGCTGTTATTTTACATATCCTGGCTGAAATGTGTTTTCGCACGTCCGGCGCAGAATAGCGCAGTCGCTGTGCGAAATCAGTTTTTGGGACAGTTTGAGAAAATGATGCTGATACTGTTCATGAAGAGAGGTCCTAAAATGCCTATGTTGAAAATTTGGTGATAAGTGTCCATAAAATAACTGTGTTACAAGCGTGCATTGCGCAGTTTCCATGTACCCTTGTAACTTCGCAAATTTGCAATATTTGCCAGATTTTCAACACTGGCAATTTTTCACACCTCCTTATGAACAGTACAGCTGTCATTTTTCATAGCCTGCCCAAAATGTGTTTCCACACCTGTGGCGCACAATGGCATGGTGGCTGTGGCAAATCAACTTTTGGGACAGATTAACAAAGTCACAGCACCACTGTTCATGAGGGGAGGTCCCAAAATGCCTATGTTGAAAATGTGGCTAAAACAATCCCAAAAGTAATTGGGTTACGGACGTGTGTTGCTCAGTTTCTATGCATGCTCATGACTTCAGCAATTTTTCATATTTTCACTCCAGATTTTCAACATTGCCATTTTTTTACACCTCCTCATGAACAATACAGTTGTCATTTTTCACATCCTGCCCAAAATGTGTTTTCGTCCCTGTGTCGCCAAATGGCATAGTCGCTGAGCAAAACCACCTTTCAGCTAACAAACTGATTGTGCTGCTCTTCATGAGGTGGGGTCACAAAAAGCCTATGTTGAAAATTTGGAGTGAAAATACCAACAAATGCCTACGGCGTTAGGGTTTCCAACTGTAGCACCCAACCCTGTAGAGACTGCCAGGTGTCAGGGGTGTGACTTGGGATCTTTGGCTGTAATGTTCATGCCATTCCACCCCCACCCCCACCCTGCAGCCAGTGACAGGCATTGAGGTGTGCCTTGCAGTGTTCGGCCCTAAAGTTCACCCCATTCTCCTATACTACACCTGTCTCAGCGTATTTCCTAATGGAATGGAGTAAGTACAAGGCCCAAAGACCCCAAAGCACACCACAACACTTGTCAGTGTCTACAGGGTAGGGTGAGGCCCATTCTCCTATACTGCACCCATCTCAGCATATTTCCTTATGGAATGGGGTAAGTATAAGGCCCAAAGACCCCAAAGCACACCACGGCATTTGTCAGTGTCTACAGGGTAGGGTGAGGTAAAATGGCATGAGCGTTATACTTGACACCCCAAAGGCACACCCCAACACCTGTCAGTCTCTGCAGGGTGGGGGTGGGGTTGGCATCAGTTCAATACTTCACTGCCATTCCTATTATGCATCTCTAACTCCTGCACTACCAATGCTAATGCCAGCGAGACAACATTCGGCATTGACAAATGCTTGTTTGTGATAGATGTGATGAGTGGAGCCTTTTCTTGCATTGTATTTACTGTCTCTTGTCATCATTCCATTGCATGTTATTACCATACAGTATACTGTACAATAATACTTGGTTTGTGGGGTATTGTGCTACAAGGTATTGGGTCCTCTATACTGTGAATGGGATAGACAGGTTTGTCATAAGGATCCCCACAGGTGAAGGCACATTGCTTTTTAAAATCCCTCTTACTCCACTAAAACCCAGCTTCCATGTGTAACCCCACCCTGGCCCCTCTGTCTAAGGGCGTAATTTATCATCGCAGATGTTCCAGAGGGCAATAGAAGGATTACCACAATGCGTAACACTCCGAGCTAGTGCACCATGAAAATAAAGATAGGAAATTGGCTGTCCTACCTTTTGATGGCTTCATAACACTGTGCACTCTCGATCTCTACCTCTGTGATCTGGATTCACCCCAAACCTTTGGCTGCCAGATGCAGGACCTCAACCTGCAGCCTCCTGTCTCTTCTGAGCTCCCAGGTCCCTCGATCCTGATGCAGCATGATTGACACCTTCTGGAATTACAACTTATGAAACAAGATAAATACAAGGGGTTTCCATTTCGTTTTTCCCCTTCCATCACTACCAAGTTTGTTCCCGAACAGCTTCTTTATTTAAGCACCCGCATTCCAAATGATTTCAGGAGTTCAGGGGTCGCATCCTTTAAATAAATAAAGCAGCTCCATGGAGCTATCCAAACTTTTTACAGTTCACCCATTTTCTGGACCTATCGGGCAGACTAAAGGTTATACAGGCAGTACAAGCAGGTAATCTTCCCTCCAAATCTTGGATGGTTTACCCAAGCGGATCTTTCACTTGAAGAATCAACAGGTTCCTGGCTCACTGGCACTGGTAAGCCAACTCTTCCTTTTCCTTTGTTTTCTGAGTTACCCTTTCTGTCTGAACTGGCACTGGTCAGTTGCCCTATCTCCGGTGCGGAGAAGAGTGCTGCTTCCCCTACCTGGCCCCTGGACCGTGACCCAAATCTTGAGGGGTACCAGGATTTTTTATGTCCAGCTGAGGCCCTGTAACCCATACGCTGTCCTACCACATGGACCCTGATCCTGCTGGTGCTCCAAGCACTTCCTGCACCAGTCCCCACAGCCATGTACACTCTTTCTCCCCACTGGTACAGCGGCCCTTAAACCCGGTCCTGCTCCAGTGCCTGAGCTACATCTCCCAGGCTGCCTTGCCACTAAAGCATCCTGAGAACTGCCACCACTCAGTCCCTCTAAGCAACACACTCCTCCACAAATGGTGCCCACTCGTCTAACCAAGCTCTGAGATGACCATTTGAGAATGGTCCCAGCCTCCGGCCCACATCCCTGCCAAACACATCCTGGGACTGAAAAAGCTCCAGCCAAGAACTGACCCCCAAGGCCTGTCCTAAGACCTGGACTTGCCCTGCACTTAGATGCCGGTGCCCCAGGACCTGCCCCTCCACGCAGGTCCCTCTATATGGGAAAAGGGCCCCCTGGCTCCCTCTGCATCTGGGCTGCCCTGCCACACTGGATACGGGAGAAGACCACTGCCACCAGCCCCTCCCCTGTGAGGACCCTGCTACTGTCCCCACAGCCCTGGCAGCCCAAACCACTGCTATTATGGGATCTCATGGACTCCTGCCTATCCTGGCCTTCTCCTTCCCTAAGCCTCCCTTATCCCGACGACGCAGGTACCTGGCTGGCCATCCTCCCTTCAGAGCTCCCCTCCCAGCTTCTCAACACCACATCATTTGCAGAGGCCATCCCTATCTCCACACTTTGGGGGGAGGTCCCCCCACAGGCCCAACCCAGACCGTTGAGCTCCCTCCTTGCCTGCCTCCTCTGCTCCTCCAGCTGCCCCCTCCAGCCTCAGGCCTAGTGCCTGGGCTGGAAAATGGCCCCCAACTTCCTATCTCCACTCTTTATATACCTTCCCTAACCTGCCCTCTGCTGCCACCTTGAGGCGTCCAGCAGGGATTAACCCCCCAGAGCACTAATAAAATCTCTAGCTCTGAAGGGGGGGGTTGGAGGTGGAAGGGGTCCCTAATGGGAGCATAAGTCCCTCCAAAGCGGGGGGGCTTACATATGTTCCATCTGAAGGCCTAACGTCTGAGTCCCTTCTTTATTATACAGTACCTGGCTGTGTTACCCATTTTATGAGTGGGATACGAACATGCTAACATACAAATATGCCAGCAGAAACAGACCACCCAGTCTATCTAAGTCTGCTCGAGTGTGCAGCCAACAACCCTAGTTTGCAGCTGCCCCACCCCCTTCCCCTTTGTCATCCCACTGCCACCCCCACCTCCCCACCCTCGCTCTCCCCTGTTTCCTGTCCCATGCCCTTTTGAAGCTGTTCACAGATTTATATGATACCACCCATTCTGGTAGGGCATTCCATTTTGCTACCACCCTCTCTGTGAAATAGTGTCTCCTCATTTCCTTCCTAAATCTTCCCCTCTCTGTTCTTAGCCTGTGCCCCCGGTGACCCTCCCCTTCCTTAACTTAAAGACCCCATCTGCCCCATCCTTATTGATTACCCTCAGATACTTGAATGTCTCTATCATGTCCCCCCTGTCCCTTCTATCCTCCAGGGTGTACATATTCAGGTCTCTCAGTCTGCTGTCATAGTCTCTCCCCTCCATTCCACATATCATCTTTGTTGCACTCCTCTGCACCCTCTCCAGAAGCCTGATATCACGCTTTAGGTATGGCCTCCAAAACTGCCCAAAATACTTTAAGTGCGGCCTTACCAGTGACCTGTAGAGGGGCAAGATCATCTCTCTTCGCCTGGACGAAAACCCCCTTGCTATACACCCCAGCATTTTGTTCACTTTTGTAGCTGCTCTCCTGCACTGGGCAGTGTTGTTCATGGTCCCTGTTATCATTACCCCAGGTCCTTCTCCTCCTCAGTGATCCCCAGCTTAACACCCGCCCCAGCCAGTATTCTCTCCTTGGGTTCTTCACCCCAAAGTGTATAACCTTACACTTCTTTGCATTGAACTCCAGCTGCCACCTCTCTGACCACTCCTCTAGCTTGCGTAGGTCCCCCTGCAGCTGCTCCCATCCTTCCTCTCCACCCACCACTGTTCCGATTTTGGTGTCGTCAGCGAACAGACTTACCTTGCTCACCACCCTTTGTGCAATGTCTGATATGAAGAGCCCAAACAATACTGACCCCAACACAGAGCACTGTGGTACCCCACTCATCACCGGCCTTGGAGTTGAGAGCTCCCCTCTCACCACCACCCATTGCAGCCTGCCACTCAGCCAGCTTGTAATCCAGTTCATCATTTTTGCCCCTACCCCCATCCCTACCCTAGTTAGCTTCTCCCCAAGCCACCCATGAGGCACCGAATCGAAGGCCTTGCTGAAGTCCAAGTAAAGAACATCCACCACATGACACTTATCCAGCTCACCTGTCAAACAGTCATAATATCATATGAGGTTGGTTTGACAAGACTTCCCTGAAACAAACCCATGCTGCCTCACATCCTGGAGGCCATTGTCCTCCAGGTATGACACCAGTCTTTCCTTTAGTATCATTTCCATGAGTTTGCACACTATGGAGGTGAGACTTACCGGACGATAATTACCCAGTTCATCCCTTGGCCCGCTCTTGTGTAATAGTACTACATGTGCCATCCTCCAGTCCAGTGGCACACATCCCAACTTCAGTGAGGTGCTGTACAGATCCGCCAGCAGCTCCGCCAATACCTCTGCCATCTCCCTCAGCACCCTGGGGTGCATACCATCCGGCCCTGGTGCCTTGCCTACCTTCAGTGCCCTCAGTCCCTCTAGGACTCTACTTGCCTCATTTCTTCCATCTGTTGCCTCCTCTCCCCCTGTCCCCACCCTCCCAGCCCATGCTGGTAGCGGTCCCCCCTTTATTCCATGAACACTGAGCAAAAGTATTCATTCAGTGCTTCTGCCTGTTCCTCCCCCTTTTCCATCCACTCCCCACCCCTTTTTATCCTCACTATTATCTCCTTGCCCTTCTTTTTCTCCCTGATGTATCTGAAAAAGTCCCCCCTCCCAATTAATTCCCTATGCTAATCTCAACTCCCTCTGGGCCTTGGCTTCTCTCACTTTTCTGGGATGGTTACATAAACATCTTCAACATCCTAAGTTTGAATCCCACCACTGACATTTCTTATTTGCCACATGAAATTGAGCAAGTCACTTAAACATTTTCATTCTCTCTGCCAGTATGCTCACGCCCCCCTTCCCCAGAGCTTTTCTTTTTGCACCTACTTGTTGCTGCAGTTGTCCATGGATTGTAAAGCACTTTGGGATATGGTTCTTATGAAGCTGATATACAACACCAAATGTATTTTCTTCCTCTGCTTTTATCTCCGTAAGTATCACTTTGACTGTCACAATCACAAGATCTGGACATATGGATCGACTCTAACTTATCATCAAGCACCCATTCAAAAAAAAATTGCCTGGAAATATAACCAAATTATTCACTCTATAAATAGAGCATTTATTTCCAGGAATAAAGTATGTGTTATGAAATTATAGAAAACATGCGTATTACCCCACCTAGACTATGGAACCCCAATTTGGTGTCCATATCTTAAAAAATATATCAATTTAATAGAAAGGATACAGAGGAGAGTGACCAAATCAGTACATGGTTTAAAAAACTTAGAGTATGACAAAAGATTGGAGAAACTGAATCTATTCTCATTAGAGACTAGAAGAACTAGGGGAGATCTGCTGCTTATGTATAAAATTACAAAAGACCCCACCCTGATGGAACAATGTGGTATACATAGACTCCATAAAAAGTTAAACCTTAGATCACATAATAAACAAACTGTAATACCAAGAGTACACACTATCAAACGCTTTAACTTTTATAACATACATACTGCCAGGATCTGGAACAGTCTTCCAGGAAACATTATAGAGGCACCTACATTTGACACCTTCAAAAAAAGGTTAGACAAATCTCTTTTGGGTAATAGACCGAAGAGATAACCCCACTATGAGTGGGAGACAATTAAGTGGGCATTTCGCCTACTTTGTCTGAATACACCAAGTTAAACCAAGTTAAGTCAAGTTAAACAAGACGGATACTGTATGTAGGATGGAATAATGATTAGCCAAATTCTATTGAAGACTGGTTTTGTCTTGTGGAAGAAAAAACAAACAGAGGTAGCCACAAGTACTTAAATACTGCATACAGCACAAATCCCTTAACAGTAACAGGCAATTTCTTTCTTCTTCCTCTTCCTTGTACAGTAATTAGTTCATCTCTCCCCAATGGGATTATATTTGGTGGCACACCTTTATTGCAATAATACTTATGTTGTTGTCTGACTTAGGTGAAGCATTTATAAGCTTACCATCTGCTGAGGGGAAGTACTTGTTCTAACTTCACATGGTAGCAGATCCTGATCCCTAATTTTCCATTCATTCTTTCAATTCATTCATTTGCAGTTTTTTCCTTCCTTCCTTCCTTCCTTCCTTCCTTCCTTCCTTCCTTCCTTCCTTCCTTCCTTCCTTCCTTCCTTCCTTCCATAAGCACCATTCAATGACCAAGTCTGAGTCTAGGACAAGAAGCCTAAAAGAGCAATTATTGACTTTAAAAAGCATGCAACTAGTTGCAACACTCTCACTAATCTTTACTATCTTAAGTATTTAATGTTTTCCAATTATGAGCTTTTCAAATAATTGATATCACTTTGTATAATTTGTATATTCCTATGTACAACCTACTTTATAACTATGGCCCAATTGGCCTACTATATCGCTTTGTATAACTTGTTGTATACTTGTGTATAGCCTACTGTACTTTTTATATTTGTGTAATCTCACCAACTATGTATTTGTGAAATTATTGTCCCATTTTGTATCTATGATGAGAAGCCTTTGCAAAAGAGTCTTTGACTCAAAGGTTGTATTCTGATGCATCAAGGAAATAAAATATAATATAGTATTTTTCTCCTGAGTATTTTAAAAACACTTGGGCCCTGATTCACACATGCAAAGGACACAGAGTAGTTGCAAAGACCAGAGTGTGCCCACACTAAGTCTGTGACTCTATATAGCCTTGCTCTTCATGGTTACAGACTCTTTCCATGGACCCACAGTGTTGTTGGCAACACCCATAAATGATTAAAGGGCTGCATTGCTAAGGTGGAAACACAGTCTGCCCTCTGACAACTGTATAAGCTTGGGCAGGGGTTCTGGAGGACAAGGACTAGGTGGGGAGAAGGAGGGGATGTGATTAGACAGTCGAGGACTGCATTTACATCTTATGAAAAAAACAATGCTCAAACCTCTGGCCTGTGATTTGTCTGTGATGTATAAATATTTCAACTGAGACAGAAATGGTGAGTGTGCTTTTTATGTTGATTGTACGCATGCGTAAGAAATATGTTGTGGCAGGTTTCTCCACAAGCAGGTTGTAGAGGCACGGCACTGTTATGGCCAATGCCCCCACATCCTGTAAAGGCTTGTCCAGCTTCCCCCAATGCTGTGGCATGCTGCTGCTGACACTAGTTCAGCCAGCATGCCACCAACTTGTAAAAAATCAGGCACTGCAATCTGGGGCCGCCTCATCGTTGCAGCGTCAGCCATTCGCTGCAATGAGGGAGCGACCCGTCATTGCAGGGTGGGATCTTTTGTTTGTGAACATGGTGGCAGCTGCCGCCGTGCTCACAAACAATATTAACCTCCACTGCTGAGGGGGTGCCCAATCCCCCTCGGCAGTATGTTTAGTTGCCGACGGGGGCCCCAATCCCTGTCGCCTGCAGTGCCCCCAATATTTATGTTGCCAATGGGGGAGCCCACTCCCCGTCTGCATTATGTTTCCCACCCCACTTTTGTTGTGTGCCGACTAGGTGCCCAATCCCCGTTGGCTACAGCTGCCCCCCCCAAAAAGGAAGACTCCGTTGGCATGCTGGGAGCCCACCCCAGTGAGCCACATGCCCCTGCAAAATAAAAAACGGTCCCGTGATGTCTTTTTTTTTTGTAACCTGTGAAAAAGGAAACGGTCTCACGGAGGTCTCCCTTCCCCTCCCACAACCTGTGCCCACCCACTGCGCACCCTGCCTTCCCACACCCCCCTCACTCCATACTTACCTTCGGAGTCCGGGGTGATGATCTTCGGTGGACTGGAAACACCTCTGCACTCTTCAAAGCCGACCGAGAACTGAAAGCTGTATAATGGAATAAATAGGGTTTTTTCAACTTTGATGCATATCTCAGGCATTTTTTGGAATTTTGGCACCAAATTTTCAACATGAGGTTTTTGGGACCTCTCCTCATGAATTCTGTCACTGTCATGGCATTAATCGGCCCCGGAAGGTAATTTTGCGGTCACTGCACGGAATCACCTTTCAGGAATGATTAACAAAACGACAGTGCCAGTGTTCATGAGGCGGGCTATCAAAAAGCCTATGTTGCAAATTTGGTGGGAAAAATCCAAAAAAAATCACTGTTTTATGAGCATGCATTGCGCAGTTGCTATGCATGCTCGTAACTTTGCGAATTTGCAATATTTTCATCCCAGATTTTCAACATTGGCATTTTTCCACACCTCCTTGTGAACAGTACAGCTGTCATTTTTCACACCCTGGCCGAAATATGTTTTCACACTTCCGGCGCAGAATAGAATGGTCGGTGTGGGAAATCAGTGTTCCGCACAGATTAAGAAACTGACAGTGGCACTGTTCATGAGCAGAGGTCCTAAAATACCTATGTTGAAAATTTGGTGATGATACTCCATAAAATGACTGTGTTACAAGCGTGCGTTGCGCAGTGTGCACACACTCTTGTAAGTTCAAGAATTTATAATATTTTCACTCCTGATTTTCAACATTGCCATTCTTCTACACCTCCTTATGAACAGTACAGCTGCCATTTTTCATATCCTGGCCAAAATGTGTTTTCGCAGTTCCGGCACAGAATAGTGTGGTCGCTGTGGGAAATCCATGTTTGGGACACATTATGAAAATGACAGTGTCACTGTTCATTAGCAGAGGTCCTAAAATGCCTATGTTGAAAATTTGGTGACGAAAGTCCACAAAATGAGTGTGTTACGAATGTGCATTGCACAGTTTCCACGCACGCTCATACCTTGCAACTTTGCAATATTTTCACTCCAAATTTTCAGCATTGCCATTTTGCCACACCTCCCTATGAACAGTGCAGCTGTCATTTTTCACATCCTGCCTGAAATGTGTTTTCGCTCTTCCAGTGCACAATAGTGCGGTTGCTGTGGGAAATCGGTGTTCAGGATGTATTAAGAAAATCACACAGACACTGTTCATGAGCAGAGGCCCTAAAATGCCTATGCTAAAAATTTTGTGATGAAACTCCATAAAATGACAGTGTTACGAGTGTGTGTTGTGCAGGTGCCATGCACCCTTGTAAGTCTGTGAATTAGTAATATTTTCACGCCAGATTTTCAACACTGGCATTTGTTCACACCTCCTTATGAAAAGTACAGCTGTCATTTTTCACATCCTGGCCGAAATGTGTTTCCGCGTCCGGTGCAGAATACCGAAGTTGCTGTCAGAAATCAGTGTTTGGGACAGATTAGGATCAAGTGACTGGGGGGGGGGGAGTGACCGAGCTCAACTGAGCTTTGTCAGGACTGCTGCGGATGTCTTTGTGGGCAGGAGAAGGCAACAATGCAGACAGGACCCCAGTACAAAAGGTCAGTCTGCAGTGCCGGGAGAAACAGAACGAGCGAGTGAGGGAGGGGGAGTGAGTGAGCTCAACGGAGCTCAGTTGGGACTGTTGCGGATTTTTTTGTGGGCAGAAAAAGGCAGCAATGCATGCAGGGGCCAGTACAAAAGGGCAACCTGCAGCAGCCGGAGAAACAGAATGAACAAGTGAGAGAAGGGGAGTGAGTGATCAAGCTCAATGGAGCTCTATTGTGACTGCTGCAGATTTCTTTGTGGGCAGAAAAGGGCGGCAATGCAGTCAGGAGCCCAGTACCAAAGGGCAGCTTGCACCGAGGGCAGAAACAGAATGAGTAAGTGAGACAGGGGGAATGAGTGAGGCCAACAGAGCTCTGTCGAAACTGCTGCAGATTTCTTTGTGGGCAGAACAAAATGCCAGCGGAGGCAGAAGCCCAGTACAAAAGGCCAGCCTGCAGCACCACAAGAAACTGAATGAGCAAGTGAGACAGGGAGAGTGCGTGACCTCAACGGAGCTCTGTCGGGACAGCTGCAGATTTCTTTGTGGGCAGAAAAAGGTGCCAATGCAGCCAGGAGGCCAGTACAAAAGGGCAGCCTGCAGCGCTGACAGAAACAGAATGAGCGAGTGACAGAGGGGGAGTGAGCAAGCTCAACAGAGGTCTATCATCACTGCTGTGGATTTCTTTGTGGGCAGGAAAAGGCGGCAATGCAGGCAGGAGCCCAGTACAAAAAGCCAGCCTGCAGCCCCCACAGAAACAGAACAAGTGAGTGACAGAGGGTGAGAGAGTGACCTCAGTGGAGCTGTGTCGGGACTGCTGCACATCTCTTTGTGGGCAGACAAAGCCTCCAATGCAGGCAGAAACCCAGCACAAAAGGGCAGCCTGCAGCAGAAGGAGACACAGAATGAGCGAGTGAGGGAGGGGGAGTGAGTGAGCTCAACGGAGCTCTGTTGAGACTGCTGTAGATTTCCTTGTGGGCAGGAAAAAAACAGCAATGCACGCAGGGGCCCAGTACAAAACGGCAGCCTGCTGCGGTGGGAGAAACAGAATGAACAAGTGAGAGAGCGGGAGTGAGTGAGCGAACTCAACGGAGCTCTATCATGACTGCTGCAGATTTCTTTGTGCCCAGAAGAAGTCAGCAATGCAGGCAGGAGCCCAGTAAAAAAGGGCAGCCTGCAGCACAGACAGAAACGGCACGAGCGAGTGAGAGAGGGGGACTGAGCAAGCTCAATGGAGCTCTGTCGGGACTGCCGCAGATTTGTTTGTAGGCAGAAAAAGGTGCCAACAGAGGCAGGAGACCACTACAAAATGGCAGCCTGCAGCACCAGGAGAAACAGAATGAGCAAGTGAGACAGGGGGAGTGAGCGACCTCAACAGAGCTCTGTCAAGACAGCTGCAGATTTCTTTGTGGGCAGAAAAAGGTGTCAATGCAGGCAGAAGCCCAGTACAGAAGGGCAGCCTACAGAGCCAGGAGAAACACAACGAGCGGGTGAGAGGGGCAGTGAGCAAGCTCAACGGAGCTCTGTCATGACTGCTGTGGATTTCTTTGTGGGCAGGAAAAGGCGGCACTGCAGGCAGGAGCCCAGTACAAAAGGCCAATCTGCAGCTCCGGCAGAAACGGAACGAGCAAGTGAGAGAGGGGGAGTGAGCTACCTCAACGGACCTGTGTCAGGACTGCTGCAGATTTCTTTGTGGACAGAAAAAGCCACCAACAGAGGCAGGAGCCCAGTACAAAAGGGCAGCCTTGCAGCACCAGCAGAAACAGAATGAGCGAGTGACAGAGGGGAAGTGACCCACCTCAATGGAGCTGTGTCGGGACAGCTGCAGATTTCCTTGTAGGCAGCAAAACCTGCCAATGCAGGCAGAAGCCCAGTACAAAAGAGCAGCCTGCAACACCAGGAGAAACAAAATGAGAGAGTGAGACAGGCAGAGAGAGCGACCTCAACGGAGCTGTGTCGGGACAGCTGCATATTTCTTTGTGGTCAGAAAAAGGTGCCAGCGCAGGCAGAAGTCCAGTACAAAAGGGCAGCCAGCAGCACCAGGACAAACACAATGAGTGAGTGAGAGAGGGGGAGTGAGCAAGCTCAACAGACCTCTATCGTGACTGCTGTAGATTGCTTTGTGTGCAGAAAAAGGCGGCAACGCAGGCAGGAGCCCTGTACAAAAGATCAGCCTGCAGCGCCAGCAGAAACGGAATGAGCAAGAGAGGGAGAGTGAGGTAGCTCAATGGACCTGTGTCAGGACTGCTGCACATTTCTTTGTGGGCAGAAAAAGCCGCCAACAGAGGAGGGAGCCTAGTACAAAAAGGCAGCCTGCAGTGCCAGCAGAAACAGAATGAGCGACTGACAGAGGGCGAGTGACCCACCTCAGCACAGCTCTGTCAGGACAGCTGCAGATTTCTTTGTGGGCAGAAAAAACCTGCCAATGCAGCCAAGAGCCCAGTACAAAGGTGCAGCCTGCAGCACTGGGAGAAACAGAACAAGTGAGTGACACAGGACCACTGAGCGAGCTCAACAGACCAACGTAATCAACATTCGGCATTGACAAATGCTTGTTCTTGATTGCCATGCTCATCATGGTTGCAGACTCTTTCCGTGGGCCCACAGTGTTGTCGGCAACACCCATAAATGATTAAAGGGTTGCATTGCTAAGGTGGAAACACAGTCTGCCCTCTGACAACTGTATAAGCTTGGGCAGGGGTTCTGGAGGGCAAGGACTAGGTGGGAAGATGAAGGGGATGTGATTAGGCAGTCAAGGACTGCATTTACATCTCATGAAAAAAACAATGTTCAAACCTCTGGCCTGTGATTTGTCTGTGATGTATAAACATTTCCACTGAGACAGATGGTGAGTGTGTTTATTCTTGATTGTTGACGGAGGCCATTGGGCTTTCAGTAGCACCTCCTCTCCTGGTGTCACTCCCCAGTTTGTGGATAATTAATTGTGTTATTAGGGACTCCACTGGGTAGAAAAGGGGTACCACTGGAAAGGGGTGTGTAGGTCAGATTTTCCAGTTCTGCAGGGTTGGGCTGGGTTGGACAGAGTAAATCAGAACCAGAACCAGAACTAGAACCAGATCTGAAAGTGTTGTAATAGTACATCTATTTGTAAGCCCCCCCCGAATGGGCTTACCTATTTGGAGCCGTGGCTCTGCTTTCCCTGTGGCAGCGGTCAGTGGTCCCTGGCAGGATTTGGACCCATGCTATCTTTCTGCAGTTGCAGCCATTGGATCTGGTGCTCAGCCCATTTCTGGGCAGGCGGGCCGAGTGCAAGCTGATTGCTTCTGTGCTTCCGGGCCCGTTTTGGTCCTGGGTCCATTTTTATGGGGGTTGGCCGGCCTCTGGACCACTTTGAGGAGGAATCACTGAGTTTGTAAATAGTTTTAGAGCAATCCATGCTTAGGCACATGCGTGGCTACCAACCAAGAAAGTTTAAAGGAGCGGCTGCTCCATTTTTACAGGGAGTAGTTTCTGTGCCCGGCTGGTGCCACAGGGGTACATTGTAATTAGTTATTCTGGGGCTACAGGTCCCATAGGGCTTTGGGGCACAAGGTTTTTGGCGCCCATGAAATCGGTTTGGATTGGATCTCTGGGTTTTGGCACCCTTTTGAAAGGGATACAAAAGCTGGAGCAGTGCAGGAAAGGAAGGATTGAGAGAAGAGAGAGAGATAGAGAGAGAGAGGGAGAGGGAGAGAGAGAGCTTGTGGTGGAGAGAGGACCATGTGGGGGTGTTTGCCCACTCAATCAGGGAGACAGCCATTTTTTTTTAATTTTGTGTGCTGCAGTAAGGTTGGGAGGTGGGAGGTGGCTGTGGCAGCCATCTGTTGGAGCCCCTGCGTGGGGATGGTTTGAGCCTAGCAAAAATGAGGAGAAGAAAAGAGATGCCTGTGGGACCTGCAGCTTGGGGATGGGCTGTCAGTCGTTGGCCTGGAGGACCGCTACTGATCGGGATCCCCCAAAGAAAGATTTCTGCTCTGGAGAGAGCTGGGGGTGATGCCACTGCCTGCCTTTAGGCACCAGAGAAGGACAGAGTAAAATGGTAGAATGGCACTTGAAAAGTGAGGGATCCATGGGTCCAGGCAAAGCCTCTGGTCCCAAGACATCTCAAAAGTTGGAGAGCATGAAGAGACTGTGATTTACGGGTCCATGTGAGATCTAGGGGTCCAGGGCAACCCCTGGTCCTGTGAGGCTTCTGTGCAGAGACTGCCTAGTTTCAGAGTTTTGGAGCCAGGGGTGGGGAAGTTCACCTTGGCTGCTTGGGGTGACATTGCCTGCCTGGAGGGAGGGACTGCTGTGGCTTGTTGTTAAAGCCCTAATTTGGCCACGAGTTATGCTGCCTGTGTTGGACATGGCAGCCTGGCCTGAAAATGGCTGCCTGGAACCTAGCTGATGTGACCTTCATGGTTGAGAGAATTTAACTAACTTCTGATGTGACCTTCATAGTCCAGAGCACCTATCAGCTTCTGATATGGCCTAATTGGTCCAGAGCTACCTGTTGTGTTTTATTGCTCCATGGAGTGACTGTTCCTTGTTTTCAATTAATTGTTTATTTAATGGGATCCCTGTTTCTGCAGTTCTGGTGTTTACCGCATTCATTTAGATAAACTGTTTGCTGCTAACAAGGACTTTGCCTCCACAGCCCAGCTCCTAGTGTGTGTTCCAGGGTGTGCATTGGAGGAGTCTAGGGGGCCACACCATTACTGTCCTTTGACTGAAGAACCAGGGGATCATTGAGGAAGGGAGCAAGAGGCCTGCCTGGTGAAGATGGTCTACAAAGACCTCAGAGGCGAAAATGGCAAGGCCAGGCAGGTGAAGACTAGCGGTCTTCTCCTTTCTCCAGTCGCCAGCTCTGTACTCCTGAAGCATGGGGCACCCCAGTTCTGTCAGGTCTGGTAAGCCAGGCTGTCCAGCTATGTGAACTCAGTTTTCTGTTGCATAGTGCCCCCCTCCCCCAGAACTTTTACCACCATACCCCTAGATATGGGGAGGGGGCTTACATATTTATATGGCACCCTTCTACAGAGGCTCGGGGCATTGTACAGGTAAGAAAGGCAGATAAAAGCACAATAATAAACCAATAAATAAATCAACAACACTTAAATAATAACAAAAATAAATAGCTTCAGTTATTAAAATTAACTAAAATAATTTTATTGTGGCAGGTGCATAGAGGTGAGCAAGCTAGGAGTTTATCCCCCCTGGCGCCAAGCTAGAACTGAGCCTGGGATCTGTCTTGACTCTACGAGCCAAAACATGAGCTGAGCCCTGGCTATTGCTGGCTGTTCTCTTCATAGTAGTTGAACGTTTCAGACACTACACTAACTGCTCAGACAGACACAAATGCTTATTTTGACCACAATTGGCTCAGCTTGACCTTGGCTCTTAATTGCTTATAGACGTCAAGTGAAGCCAGGCACTAAGCTTGAGCCAGTTTCAAACTTGCTCTGGCTTGCCCACCTCTACAGGTGTATCAAGAATAGTGCCCGTGGACCAAGACTTTAGTTCCTGAAAGCCTTCTATAGGTTAATAAGCCTTCAATCCACTTTTGAAGGCCTCCACCCAGGGGGCCTCCTTCAGTCCCCAAGGCAAGGTGTTTCAAAGCAAAGGGCCAGCAACCTCAAACATACAATCCCCAGAGGGCTTAAACTGGACCCTTCAGACTGAGAGGAGACCCTCCTCAGAGAAGCGAAGGGGGCACGAGGACTGGAGAGGATTCAGAAGATCTGACAGGTAGCCAGGGTCCAACCCATGTAGGACTTTATAGGATAGTAGACCAAACTTGAAGGTAACATGACACTTGCAGATTATACAGGACTGAGGTCATTTGGCTAAAAGTTGAAAGGCCAGTCAGTAACCTGGCCACTGTGTTCTGCACCAGCTACAAGCATTTTAGGGTGCCTTCACTAACCCTGAGGTAGAGCACATTACAGTAGTCCAGCCTGGACATCATGAACGCATGTACCAGTGTCAGCACTGTGGCAGTGGCAGTGTAATATACAGTACAGTAATAATTAGTGATGCAATTAATAGAACAACACAAAACTAATGTTATACAGCAGGCCTGGACCTGCTGCACTGAAAAGGCTGGTGTGAACCAGTGACATCATTTCTTCTTCCATCTGTTCCATCCTAACCACCTTGCTCAAACACCAAAGGTAGCAATTTAGAGCATGCTGCCTCTTTTTCTGAGATACCTGCACCATTTTGCATTTGGCATTATGGCATCCTGCTCAGGAGCTGCTGAGGAGCTGCAGTCAGTGTATTCCCATAACTGTTATGGAGCTATGAACAATGTAATGGAATTGGGGGAGGGGGGCCGCCTAAATGTACCGAGATTATTGTTGCTTGCAGGTATACATGTATGGGGCTATACTCTATTTTATTTTATTTATTTTATTTAAAATTTGATGACCGGGAAAGGCACACTGAGCCAAGGCTTGTTTCCAGGTGCGACCCGGGTACAGAGTGTACAGTGAAAGCAGAGAGTACAAAAGTTGGGGAGTACAGTACATACAGTATATACAGACATTTGTACAAAGAATTTAGTACTTTACAATAAAATATGAGTTAACGTGCACAGTAAATAAATGAGACTGGAGTGTAGTCCCAGACTAGGGTATGTTGGTAGAGAATGTGAGGGGTTTCTTCTGTGTGCCGTGACCATTGGGGCATTTCGGGCAGTATGCTATATTATAGCCCCATACATGTATACCTGCCAGCAACAATAATCTAGGTACATTTAGGCAGCCCCCTTCCCCGATTCCATTACATTGTCCATAGAGATCCTGCAGCCCTGTTCCCTGCCATACATCATAATTATGCTGTTTTTTGGGAGGGGCTGCAGCGCTCATCAATTGCCCGGCTCACACACAAAAGTTACAAGCCGGGTGTTAGGGAGGAAATAACTTGTTTAATACTGCCCAAACAAATGCCACAAATAGCTAGGATACCTCTAGGGCACGCAACTCCATGTTATGGATTGCCTGCCAGTATTGTGTAAGTGGCTCTATAAATTGCAACTAGCCCCTCAGGAAACTGTCAGAGAGCAGTACACAGATGGACATGACAGCAGGTAAACAGGCATGCTAGGTGGCAACAAGCAGTGGTATACTACACTGACCGACTGGTCATACCATTTTTTTAAAGGAAAAATAGGCAAGTACTTAAACTGGAACTAGCCCCTTGGGAAACTGTCAGAGAGTAGTACACAGACTGATGTGACAGCAGGTAGACAGGCACACTAGGTGGCAAAAGACAGAGGCATGCTACACTTACCAACTGGTCTTTACTGTAGGTGTTTTTAGGAAAAATAGCCAAGTGCTCAAACTGAAGCTAGCCCTTTGGGCAACTGTAACAAATAAGTAGACATATTTTCTTTCAGGTGTTTTTTTCAGTGCAGTTTAGCTCTAGCCCCCTCCTGCCCAATGGCCAGAGTCAACCTGGAGAGTCTCCTGCCAGGCCGTGCTTCTGTTCCAGTCTCCATCTCTCTCGTTAACTTTTTTAATTATTTTTTAAGGTACTTTTTAATGCAGTTTAGCTCTAGCCCCCTCTTGCTGTACACAGTGCCCATGCCACTGCCGCCCTGGACTGCCTTCTGCCAGGACCTACTTCTGCTCCAGTCTCTGTCTCTCTGACCATTTTAAAATATTTTTTTCAGGTATTTTTTCAGTGCAGTTCAGTTGTAGGACACCTGCCCCAGACCCCAATGCCCAATGCCCACTTCCTGGACTGCTGCCCGGACTGCTGCCTGACCCTGTTCTGCTCCAGTCTGTCTCTCTCTCTCTCTCTCTCTCTCTCTGATTTTTTTAACAATATAATTTCTTCAGGTATTTTTTTAGTGCAGTTTAGCTGTATTCCCCCTTCCCCAATGGCATGCCCAGTGCCAAGTTTGCCCTGGACAGCCTTCCAGGCCCAGCTGCTCAACTGCTCCACTACTGCTATCCCAGTAGCATCAGTTTTTTTTAAAACAGGTATTTTTTAAGTGCAGTTTTTGTTTAGCAAAATATTTTAAGTTTCAATCTTCAAACATCATATGCAGTCCCAAGCAGACCAAATGAACACTCAGTATCTCAGTCTCAGTTTCAGCCTCTCTCTCTCTTTCTTTCTCTCTCTCTCTCTCTCCCTCTCCCTCTCTATTGCAGCGTGTGACTTGCCTCCCACCCAGACACTAGCTCCACCCCAGAAGCCAGCCAGCTACCCAGTCACAACCACTGTGATACCCCCCATTCCCTCTAAAGAAAGGCATCACAAACTATCACTTGCATGTCCCCATTCACTAATGGCTTTGAGTGATTTATACAGTGCTCTTATCTCCCCTCTCCAATAGTCACTTTCACCACTGGGCCAGGTTTCTCCTTCTTTAGCCTGGCATGCCTCCTCCATGTGCTCGTCCTCAGCTGCCCACCCAGTGCCACTCTGCCTCCTTCCCCATCCCCACAACAGCCACACTAAGTGACACCCCACACAGCCAGCCAAGGCTGGCACAAAGAGCCCATCCCTTCCTCCCTTCCTCCCTTCCTCACCTTACATGAGAGTCCAAGACTGTGTCCCCCCCACTCTCTCTTTCGCTCTCCCTCTACATCGCAGATCGAAGGAGGAGAGACGAGAGTGGAACGGATTCTGCAGGGTCCTAGTGCCTTGTCTCCTGGCATGCTGCAGATGCAGACTGCAGCACAGCAGATAAGTGCACAATGAGGGAAGGGATCAGCCAGGATTGGGAAGGAGGCAGAGGGACCAACTAGGGAAGGACTGTCTTCAGGGAGGGAGAGACTGGGAATGACTTTAGGAATGGGAGGATCAGGATAAAAGGAGAGAGAGAGACTGACTCAGGAGGACATCCCTCCACCCAATCTGTCTCAGAATATCTCTCTCTCTCTCTCTCTCTCTTCAGAGGTGCCCCATGCCCTATGTGCATATAGTGGCCAATTTGGCCATAACAATAATATCAAAATAGTGGGTGTGTCGAATTGGTTGTGGTTTGATGCTGACTTGCCAGATTGGGCCTGGCAATACCTTTCCAATGTGGATCTCTGACTCGGCCTGCTGCACACCCCTACCACGGAATTCCAGGGAGTGCTTGAAACTGGGATATGGTAAGGGCCACAGTACCACAAATGTGCCAGTACAATGTAAGGTTGTGACATGCACCCACATCTGCAGCCCCTCACTGGGAAGTTAGTAGGTGATAGTTCTGAAATCACCTGCTAATTCAAAATAAGGTATTTTGCATTGTGCCCCACTCACAGAAGGAGACTCCTGCCTACTACACTGTGTGCCTGCCATTGTCTATAATGCAGTCAGCTGGAGGTGCAATAGAGTTAATTGCAACTGACAATCCAACACCGGATTTTCAACAACTGACTTCATATTTTCTGTGTCTGTGACATCACAGTCTGTGTACACGGAGAGCACTGGGATGTCATAAATAAGTACAATATAATGTTAGAAGATTCTTATTAACCTTGCTCATACAGAATATATGGGTAACCTACAGTAGTAGCAATGTAAATATTGTAAACCTTGAGAAGGCCGCCAGGGAAGGCCAACTGAAAATATAAAACTATTCTCTATCAAACTGTGATATCTGAATACATTTTTGGTTTCTGGTACTGAATATTGAAGTGCTGTAAATACCTGCTTTTTAAATCAATGCTGTTCACTTGTTTTTCTCCTTGAATTTCTAGCAAAATGAAATTTCTCCATGGAGAATTTTGATTTGTTTTTGTAAAATAGCTGTGAAAAACACATTTTATGTAAAATTGAGTAACAAAAATAAACTATACATAGAAAAGTTAGAACTGGTTTACGTCTGGTTCACTCAGGCAGAACTAGAGGTTGCACGGAGAAACCAGAGTTTCCTGTTTAAATTCCATGCCCATGAAAATTAGTGAACATAACAAGGAAGGGCTTACAGCCATTTAAGTCTCTCCACTCAGACCTGTTTTTAATATACGTGTTACTCCAGTGATGTGCAGACTCTCCCACTACAGCTCCCTACCTGTAGTGCAGAGCCCAGTCAAACTGAACGAGTTGCAAGCAGTTTGAGCCAAACTTGAAAATTGTGTCAGTCTGTTTGTAACTCTGATTCATAGTGAAACTTTTCTATTTTGGGGGCATAGACATCAGTTTGAATCTAACAGACTGAATTTGTTCGATTGCTGTTTCTCACTCAGCTAATGCAAACTTTACTTTGTTCTTTGGCCCCATCATTTCCTCGTGTTACAAAAGAATCAAGCATGTGAATATTGAGGGGCTTCAGTTATCTTCTTGACCTTTTTTTTTACAAGGAAGAGGAAAACAGTTTGCACTGGGGCTTAAAGGAAATGTGTACCATTCTCTATTAGATGATTGTAAATGTTTCTAATAGCATTCTCTAGGAATGCAGCAAGGAGCTGCTAACAGAGGAAAAACAGGCAGCACCTTATCTGGGGTAAGGTGATAAACCAAATTCCAAAGGTATAAGGAAAGGATAGAAAGAAAGCTGGTATAAGAAGGAGGCAGAAAGGATAAAGCTATGGTTTAGTGGTAAAAAAAGGCAAGCAGGTTCAGAGGCAAATTTATTCATTTATTTCAAATATGTTACCTGGAAAGTCATACAGAGCTGGTATCAATTAATTTCCAGATGCATCCTAGAAGGAGAGGGAAGAGAAAAGAACAGATATAAGTGTGGTGCTCTGAATGAAGATGGAACAAGTGAGTAGAACAACAGAGTCTAAATTATTGTGCATAAGATAAAAGTTACCCAGACAAGGAGAGGCAGGAGCCGTCCAAGAGATTCAATGCCCGCAGGGCGTTTATTCAGAACCAGTGGGTAGGGAGACACAGTCACAAGAGGGGTAGGCAACACAACAATAGAGCGATAGAGAGAACAGGACTGCTTTTATCTCACACTGCTAAAATAACTACCAAAAGTATTTTGAGGTGCACTTCGGCCTATTGCCACTATACTCGAAAATGTCCTAGCAGTAAGCTGTATGTAAGACTAGTACTTATGCAGAAATCAGGTTCTATTCACTACCCACAGTATCTAGATTTATTATGGCAACAGAATCATAACAAAGTCTACCTGTCCGAAGTCTTCGGGCACATCGTCAATCTCCTTTGGTAGCTACAAAAGAAGTAAAACAGAACTGTAGAACACTTAGACACAATTCCCAGCACGGACCTAGTTAAGGACACTGGGGTGGTGAGAGGTTTTGTAAACAGACCATAGGTTTCTTGGCAAAACCCACTCTCTCCAAGGCTGACAGAAAGAAAGAACCAGAGAAGCTGGTTCCTGGAATGAACCCACTTTCGGGTTGTCGGATTCAACACTGGATGCAAAGGATTCCTTGGCCAAAACCCACTTCTAGGGCTGCCAAGGATGAAGAGGAACCAGGAGATGCATGGTGATGAATCCACTGGAGTACCACCATGACCTGGATGATGCTGCAGCACTCCAAGGGCCAGCAAGACTTTGAAGGATCTGAGGTGAAGATGGATCTCCAATGCAACCAGGAACCAGAAGGATCTGGCAGTATAGCCTAGAGGTTAGAGGAACGAGGTGTGAACGAGCTTGATACATCCAGCAGACCAGACCTGAGTTTTATTCTCACAATCTCCACTTGCATACTGTGTGACTCTGAGCAAGTCACTTAACCGCCCAGTGCTCCCAGTTTGCCCCTGAAAACAGGCACTTGTGCCTAGTGGGCCTTACCCGGTTACCAAAGACTAAAATAAAATAAAAAATAAAAAGATGGTTGATACTGAAGTATCGTCACAAGGAACTAGAACAAAACAATGAAACGGCAGATGTGTCCCACAATTGGCTTCAACGGACTCGACTTGCGGCGAATGACTTGGGGCACAGACCAGGTTCTTCCAGGATGTGCACACTCTTCTGAAGAGGGCGACCAATTTCGGGACATCAGGATCAGGAACCAAATGAAATGACATTGGCACGGCGGTCGTGATGCGCTTCAACTTCGGTGAACGCAACTTTGAACTGTAGGACAGAAGAAACGGCGGGTGCGACTTGTATGAACTGCGACAAACTCGACTTCAGCAAATGACACGGACGGAGTAGATGATCTGATGGCCGAACACTTTCTGGTGAAGAATGATGATGAAGATGTCCTTCTTCCTCCGGCTAGAGACTGATTCTGGACACGTAGAACAGCAGACCACACCATGGAACATCAATGTGGTGGAAGATTGAGGCTGTTCCCATAAGCTGGCAACAATGTAACTATTAGACACACCTTCTCGCAATACCAAGAGGACAGCGTGATGACCAGATAATTTGCCAGGAGAAGGGGCAAATTATAAATTTTGGGGCAATTATTTATTTGTGGGGCAATTGTTCAGATACCAGGGGCAATTGTTCTTATGCACGGCCAATTCTGCAGATGCCAGTGGCAATTGTTCATATGCCAGGGGCAATTGTTCATATGCATGGGGAATTGTTCAGATACCAGGGCCAGTTGTTTATATGCATGGGCAATTGGTTGTAAAACCAGGGGCAATTGTTCATAAAACCAGGGGCAAATAACCACAATCCTAATGTCACAATGTAGTCTTGGTGCTTTTAGCCATTACACAATCGTTCAGATGCTTAAGCAATAAATAGTGGCATAAATAGTACAGTTGTTACAGTCACTTTGCCGCATAATGTGAGCTAAGCACCCATGACTGGACCCTTTTCTGACTTTAGGACCTTCCTCGATAGGATCTGGCTACCACTGAGTGCTTGTTATAAATGCCCCAATCACTACACTCGGATACCACTTGCTACTACACCAGTTACCCTGAACACCAGAGGCCTAAATGCCTTACTTGCTATGGGGCCTGTATGCCCTACTTACTACTAGGCTGGCTTGCCTTCACTGGCTAGGCCTGGGCTGCCCTTACTACCACTGAGCTGACTTGCCCTAACTCACTAGGTCGGGCTGCCCTTACTACCACTTGGCTGGCTTGTCCTAACTCACTAGGCTGGGGTTCTCTAGTACCATGGGCCTGGTGCCTTCTCCTTTACTCCGGGCCTGATGCCCTCTTTAAACCTGTGGGCCTGGCGCCCTACCCTGTTGGCCTAGTGCCCTGCTTTACATTGGACCTGGTAGCCCACTTTACTTTGGGCCTGGTGCCCTGCTTCGCTTTTTGGGCCTGGTGCCCACTGCTTTACTTTGGGCCTTGTGCTCTCTTTAAACCTGTGGGCCTGGCGCCTACTGCTTTACTTTGGGCCTTGTGCCCTCTCAGAACTGGGCCTGGTGCCTACTCTTAATTTGGGCCTGGTGCCCTTTTAACTGTATGGCCCCTTTAATTATCTGGCTCACAGAGAGCCTGCTGTCACTCCTGGGGCAAATCGCTGCCTAATCCTGCCCCTCTAATGAATATTTATAGGCCTTTGACTGGCCTTGCTGTCCTGACCCCTCCCCTTGGGTGTCGCTACTGTCCCAGCCCCTCCTGAATATTAAAATTAGAAGGGGTCTTGCTCCCCGACCTGCGGCACTCAGCCGCTTCCTTCAAGTGCCTAATGCGCTAATATTTAAATAAAAAACAGTCTTTTTTTCTTGTGGGGCAGACAGCATGATGCAGCATGCTGCTGCCAACTCACCAAACCACCACAGGAACAAGGAGGTGAACGGGAGGTGGGAGGTCTTGCTGGCAGAGGGAGGGCAATAGAGGAGCTGGAAGCAGGTGCCGAGAGGGATGGCAGGGGGCCTCCAACGGCCGTCAGCTTTCATGTAATGATGCGGCTCTTCTATGCCGCTGACGGGGAACTGAAATGATCTTTTCAGGTCGCAGAAAAAAAAATTGGGTTGAACAGAGCCCACACCGCAGCAAGAGACCGGGATCTTTTTTTCTCTTTATGGGGGGGGGGACTGACGGACTTGACCGCACAGCCCAGAAGGAGCACCAGAAACAGCAGCAGGGATCTTCACTGGCTGGAGGAGGCACCAGGCAGAGTCAATGGGAAGGCTTCAACCAACCCTCAGGTAAGTCCTGTCTCTGTTGCACTCCACAGGTCCTCACACTCCACAGCCCAGCACGACTCTACTTCAAACGGCTAAAATCCCATTTGAAAAAATGCTCGGGGTTCGGATTCTGGAACCCCGAGCATGCGCCAAACAAATGGCCAGGGACTTGACAGGGCACCACATGCTGGCCAGGGACAGCGGTCCTAGAGCATGGGTGCCCACTCTCCTGCTGCCTGCTCTGGGAAATGGGGTGGAATGGAGCAGGCAGGAAGCAGGGAGAGAGAAAAAAAACTCTTTTTTTTTATTAACCCTGCCTAACACTTGTCTAGGGGCACTATAAGGACCCTCACCCTGAAGCCTCAAAGCCACAGTACAGCACGGGGACCCCTGGGGCAAAGCAAACCCCCAAATATTTCTGTGATGCCCCATTAATTTTAACCCCTTACTTTGGGGCATTACAGATTTGGGCCTGCCTAAAAATGCATGTCCCCATGTATTCCCTTAAACACTTTATAAAACACTTTCTTAACATGCTAATATTTCATTTAACACTCTGTGAAACCTTACTCTGATAAAACATTTTTAAGATATCTATAACTACTGAAAGAATTTTAAATTTACTAAACTAAAGTGACTGTGTCTGGGGAATTACTCTGAATAGATCTACGTACATATGGTACAATGAGACAAGTTGAGAGGTTTCCATTATGTACCTTCTAGGGGGAACACCTGCATCAGCTCTTTGGGATCTACAGGGTTGGAAACCTACGGGTTCTGGGATGATGCATTCTGGTTCCAGAAAATCTGGGATTTCAGGATTTACTTCTAGTACAACAATTGGATGGCCAAAGGAATTTACATTGGAAGAGCGAATTCAAGGCTCTTTGCACCAACTGGTTGGCGATTTCAGTCCCAACATTTCGTCCTTTATGGACTCCTGCCTCTTCTTTGGCGTAGAACTGTCCTTATCTTTTGCTACTAACAGCATCTCTAAAAGTACAGGCTTTCAGGAGATTCTGGTGAACAATCTTGGTATTATTTCCCAATTCTTTCTGAATCTTATACACTGGTAACTCTGGATAAGGGATTTCAATAATGCGGTAAGTTTCAGGTTCCCATTTTGAAGCTAACTTGCTGCATTTTTGAGTTCTTTTTAGCATCACTCTTTCTCCTATAAGTAAGGGTGTAGCATTAGCCTTGGTATCATAGTTTGCTTTTTGTCTTTGATGCACTTGCTCAATATGTTTGCCTACAATTTGTCCAGCTTCTTGTAGACATTGGTTATCTTCTTGCACCCAGTTCGTAGTTGGCTGTTTGACTTTGGTTTCATCAAGTGGTACTTCCAATACTAAGTCCATTGGGAGTCTTCCATGGTGTCTGAACATTAAATAATGAGGTGTATACCCAGTAGAACAGTGTATGGTGTTATTATATAGATAAGTAAGTTCAGGAAGAAGAGCTGGCCAGTAGGGACGTTTATACTCCGGTAAGGCTCGTAGCATTTCAAGTAAAGTCTGATTTGTTCTTTCACAGAGTCCATTGCTTTGGGGATGGTAGGCAGTAGTTTTTAGTTTGTGACTTCCATAAAGAGCACAGAGTTGGTGAAAAAGCTTAGATTCAAAAGAAGTTTCTTGGTCTGTAAGGATTTTTGTTGGATAACCAAAGGGTCGCATAAAACATCTTAGAAAGATCTCAGCTGTAGTTCAAGTGGATAGGTCTTAACTGCACTGGCAACCACAAATTTTGAGAAGTGATCGACCATAGTGAGAACATATATATAACCACTGGTGCTTGGTTCCAACTTTAGGTGATGTAGAGCAACTAGTTCTAATGGTGCATTACTGACTACGGGGTGAAGAGGAGCTTTCTGGTTACTCTTCTCTTTGTGTTTCAAAGTACAGGCTGGGCATTCTTCACACCACTTCGCTATATCACTATGCATTCCTATCCAATAAAATCTCCTTCTAATAACAGCCTCTGTCTTCTTGTGTCCAAAATGTCCTGAGTGATCATGGTATGCTTCCAATACTACTGATGCGCTAGTCCTAGGAACTATGATCTGGGTCAATTCCATATGCATAGTAGGGTCTCTACTTCGTTTAACTAGGCAACAATCCTGTATAGCCAACCGGGTTCTATGCCTCCATAGTTTCATCACTTCTTGATTGAGCTTTTTCCGTTCTCGCTGGGTCAGACATTTCTGTGCTGAAACTACAGCTTTAACTTGTTTAACAGTAGGATCCTGGTCCTGCAATTGCACCCATAAACTTTTTTGGTCAGCAATTGTATCATCCACTTCAGGTTGGTTTTCCATATCTGGTTCTGGAACAACTTGACAGCAAGCTTGTACAATTTCTGCCAGTACTTGGAGAAAAGGCAGCATCTCTGTGTTCTCCAACGAGGTGTCAGCTGCTTGTTTCCTCTTGTCCAGGCATCCGAGACAATGCATCCACATTTGCATTCGCTTTACCAGAGAGGTATTTCAGGGAAAATTGATAGTTCACAAGTCTGGAGGCCCACCTTTGTTCTAGTGCTTCTAGCCTTGCTGTGTTTAAGTGTGCCAATGGGTTGTTATCTGTGAAGACTGTAAAAGGGGTAGCAGCCAAATATTGATGGAACTTTTCTGTAATGGACCATACCAATGCTAGGAACTTGAGTTTAAAAGAGCTGTAGCGGGCATCATTCTGCTCTGAGCCTCTTAATCCATGGCTTGCATAAGCTATAACTCATTCCACACCATCTTGTTCTTGTGTGAGTACTGCACCTAACCCTTGTTGCTGGCATCGGTATACAAAAGAAAAGGCTTTGTGTAATCAGGATAAGCTAGGATAGGAGCTTCAGTTAGTATTTTCTTTAACTTATCAAATGCTCTTTGTTGCTCAGCTGCCCATACAACAGGACGATTCTTTGGGACTCGATCCTCTGTCGATCCTCTCAGAAGTTTGTGCAATGGCACAGCAATTTTTGAAAAGTCCTTGATGAATCTTCGGTAATACCCCATGAAACCTAGGAAGTTCCGGACATCTCTGACAGTAGCAGGAACAGACCAGTCTCTTACCACCTCTATCTTTTCTGGGTCTGGTGACACTCCCTCTGAGGAAACTATATGTCCCAGATAACTTACTTTGGATTGTAATAGATGGCATTTAGATGGCTTTGCTTTAAGACCATATTGAATTAGTCATTGAAACACCTCACCTAAGTGCAATAAATGTTCCTCATGAGTCCTTGAGTAAACAATGATATCGTCCAGATATAGTAATAAGATATAAAAATGTTGACTTCCTAGGCAATGATCGACAAGTCTCTGAAAAGTTCCAGGGGTGTTACAAAGTCCAAAAGGCATCCTCGTGAATTCAAAGAGACCCATGGGGGTGATGAAGGCTGTTTTTTCCTGATCCTCAGGTGCCATAGGAACTTGCCAATATCCGCTGGTTAGGTCTAAAGTGGAGAACATGGCGGCAGATTGAAGAGCCATGAGGGAATCTTCTATACGGGGCAAAGTATATGCATCCTTATGGGTGATGGCATTTAACTTGCAGTAATCAACACAGAATCGAATTTTACCATCCTTTTTCTTAACCAAAACAATCAGAGCTGCCCATGGGCTGTGACTCTCTCTAATCACTTCAGCCTCTTTCATCTCTCTGATCATTTCCTTCACTTGTTGGTACATTGCTGGCAGAATTGGTCTGAAACGCTCTCTGATGGGTGGATGTCTATTGGTACAGATGTGGTGCTGTACACCGGGAGCTAGACCAAAGTCCAATGGGTGCTGGCTAAAAGCTTCTTCATGGCATAAAACCACTTTTAGTACATCAGCTCTCTGTTCCGCAGAGTTCTTGGGATTGCCCAAATTGATCTTTTCAGCCCATTTCAGTATATTAACATTTCTCATTTCTTCTCCAGGCACCACCTTTGTATCTTGACTCTGTCCGATCTCCTCCTCAGCCTCAATAATGTACTGAATGCTCACAGTGTGGATTTGAGTGACAGGCTGATTACGGTAAAGTTGCATGTCATGAGTCCCATAATTTAGTACTCTATCAGGAATCTGACCTCTGGTCACGGTACCTGTACTCCGGGCCACTATTATGGGTTCATCTTTTCTAGTAGGATATGGTTCCACCAAAGCATCATAATCTTGACCCCTCAGGCCCACCTTTGCCTTACACCACAGGGTGGTTTCTGTGCCCTGCTTTAATGTCACTGGCCTGGTGTCTGTCACTCAGACTTTACCAGTCTCACCATCAGCATTGACAAACTGTTGGTGGCATTACAGATGATTAATAGTTTGCTGTAAAGCATGCTTATCCACTTGAGGTACATGCTTGGCTTTCTGTTGAAGGATCTGTACCAGCTCAACGAAACAATTCTGTAGGAAATTCATTCCCAAGATTAATGGTGGCAAATGATTGCTTTCCTTGTCACTAATGATAATGCCTTGTCATCCTTGAGTGTTTCTTCCCAACTGAATATCAGCTTCCAGATAGCCCAGATACGGTACTTCATTTCCATTGCTCACTATGAGCTTCACCCAAGATCTGGGAGGGTTTGAGATCGTCGGGCGTCTAATATTTCCGGAAATCTCACGCCTGCATCGTGGTGATCTGCGATCCCATATCCAATAAAGCCATAAGTTCAATACCGTCCACCTTTACTGATACCATCAGGCTCTTGCCAATAAAACAAGACTGATCTAGTGGGGTTGCTGGACCTGGTCATCTGGTCTTCAAGGGTCGGTCCTCATTCCCGAAGAATTTCTGTTTAAAGTTAAGGTGGCATCCACTGGCTGAATGCATTGTCGCTCCACATGGCCACTGATGCCACACCGATGACAGATAGGCCTTCCCTGGTTATCAAATCGATCTTTGAGGTGCCTTCCTTCACCCCCCCTTGGATGATCTGTGCTATCATTCCCTCTTCTTTCCTTTCCAGGCTGATTAAGGGACATTTCATTTTTCCACCCGTCTTTTAGGCCTTGCATCTCTTTACACATCTCTGCCATCTGGTGGGTCAGGGTGGCAATTTGCTCTGTCAACTCGGAGTGTTGATTAACACTGGCCTATACAGAGCAGATCGGTGCCTGCATCATTGGACCACACATCTGTCTATTCTCTGAATACCGGCTTGGATATGCGACGGGTTCTCTTCCATACTCTGATCTCTGTAGGGGTAGTTCCTCGGGTGAAAGTCCCTTTTTCCAGGCAATTTCTTCCATCCACCTTTCTTTAGGATACCTAGGCCACACAGTTCCCAATGAAGCTGCCATTTGTGAATAGGCCAGAGCTTCTTCTCCGGAGTGTCCAGAACCGAATACCTTAATTGCTTTTTCCTTAAAATCTAGGAAATCAGCCTCGGGGTCCTGCAAATGTAACATGTGGAGCTCTCTCCTCAAGACTTTGCTATGCACCCCTTCAAAAAACTTCTCTACCAACACTCGGTTCGCATCTCGGACTTCCTCAGCATCTACCCTCTCAATAGCTTGCAATAGCTCTTGCAGGCTCAATGCAAACTCACACAGGGTATCTTGGGGCTTCTGAGTGTGAGAGTAAAATTTCATCTTTAGGTCAGACACAGTTTGGGCATCAAATATCTGCTGCAGCGGCCTCTGTAGAATCTGCTGTGCCATAACTTTGGCTCTACTTGGCCAGGAAGGTACTTCTCTGTGAGCACCTCCTTTTAATTGCCCAATCAGAATTTCAACCTTCTGTTGCTCTGGGACCCGGTACAACCTGAACATCTGCATCTTCGAGCGAAACTCCCCTAAGTTGCTGGTTCCGCTTCCGTCTCTCTCTCTGGAAAATTGTGGAAGCCATGGCGCTCCAAAGTAATATGGCATCGTTAATGGTGATAGTGGCATACTTCCTTGGGTTCCATCCCAGTCTCTACCAACCGACTCACTATCTCCACCAGACAATCCGTTGCTACACCCTGGCTCCATTTGCACTTCTCCTTAAGCAACTCCAGCTTTGGACTCCTTGGATAAATGATTATCTAATCATGATGACTACACCAAATCTTTGGTTCTATGGTGCTCTGAATGAAGATGGAATGAGTGAGTAGAACACCAGGGTCCGAATTATTGTGGATAAGATAACAGCTACCCAGACAAGGAGAGTCAGGAGTTGTCCAAGAGATTCAATGCCCGCAGGGCATTTATACAGAACCAGTGGGTAGGGAGACACAGTCACAAGTGGGGTAGGCAACACAACAATAGAGCGATAGAGAGAACAGGACTGCTTTTATCTCACACTGCTAAAATAACTACCAAAAGTATTTTGAGGTGCACCTCAGCCTATTGCCACTATACTCAAAAATGTCCTAGCAGTAAGCTGTATGTAAGACTAGTACTTATACAGAAATCAGGTTCTATTCACTACCCACAGTATCTAGATTTATTATGGCCACAGAATCCTAACAAAGTCCACCTGTCTGAAGTCTTCGTGCGCACCGTCGATCTCCGTTGGTAGCTACAAAAGAAGTAAAACAGAACTGTAGAACACTTAGACACAAGTCCCAGCACAGACCTCGTTAAGGCCACTGGGGGTGGTGAGAGGTTTTGTAAACAGACCATAGGTTTCTCGGCCAAACCCATTCTCTCCAAGGCTGCCAGAAAGAAAGAACCAGAGAAGCTGGTTCCTGGAATGAGCCCACTTTTGGGTTGTCGGATTTAACACTGGATGCAAAGGATTCCTTGGCCAAAACCCACTTCTAGGGCTGCCAAAGATGAAGAGGAACCAGGAGATACATGGTGATGAATCCATTGGAGGACTACCATGACCTGGACGATGCTGCAGCACTCCAAGGGCCAGGAAGACTTTGAAGGATCTGAGGTGAAGATGGATCTCCGATGCAACTAGGAACCAGAAGGATCTGAGGTGAAGATGGTTGATTCTGAAGTATCATCACAAGGAACTAGAACAAAACAATGAAACAGCGGCCGTGTCCCGCACTGGGCTTTGACGTACTCAACTTGTGGAGAATGACCAGGGAGCGCAGACCAGGTTCTTCCAGGATGTGCACACTCTTCTACGGAGGGCGACCAACTTCGGGACATCCGGATCAGGAATCAAACAAAACGACACTGGCATGGCGGTCGTGATGCGCTTGAACTTCGGCGAACGTAACTTCAAACTGTAGGACAGAAGAAACGGTGGATGCAACTTGTATGAACTGCGATGAACTCGACTTCGGCGAATGACACGGACGGAGTAGATGATCTGATGGTCGGACACATTCTGGTGAAGAATGATGATGAAGACGTCTTCCTCCGGTTAGAGACTGATTCTGGACACGTAGAACAGCAGACCACACTGTGGAGCATCAATGTGGTGGAAGATTGAGGCTGTTCCCATAAGCTGGCAACAATGTAGCTATTAGACACACCTTCTCACAATACCAAGAGAACTCTGTGATGACCAGATAATTTGCCTGGAGAAGGGGCAAACTATCAATTGGGGGCAATTATTTACTTGTGGGACAATTGTTCAGATGCCTGGAGCAATTGTTCATAAGCCAGGGCAATTGTTTATATGCACGGGCAATTGGTTATAAAACCAGGGGCAATTGTTCATAAAACCAGGGGCAAATAACCACAATCCAAATGTCACAATGCAGCCCTGGTGCTTTTAGCCAATACACAATCATTCAGATGCTTGAGCAATAAACAGTGGCATAAATAGTACAGTTGTTACAGTCACTTTGCAGCATAATCTGAGCTAAGCACCCTTGATTGGACCCTTTTCTGACTTTAGGGCCTTTCTGGATAGGATTTGGCTTCCCCTGAGAGCTTGTTATGAATGCCCCAGTCACTACACTCAGATACCACTTGCTACTAGACCAGTTACCCTGAATACCAGAGGCCTAAATGCCTTACTTGCTATGGGGCCTGTATGCCCTACTTACTACTAGGCTGGCTTGCCTTCACTGGCTAGGCCTGGGCTGCCCTTACTACCACTGAGCTGGCTTGCCCTAACTGGTTAGGCCGGGACTGCCCTTACTACCACTGGGCTGGCTTGCCCTAACTCACTAGGCTGGGGTTCTCTAGTACCACAGGCCTGGTGCCTTCTCCTTTACTCCGGGCCTGGTGCCCTCTTTAAACCTGTAGGCCTGGCGCTCTACCCTGTGGGCCTAGTGCCCTGCTTTACGTTGGGCCTGGTAGCCCACTTTACTTTGGGCCTGGTGCCCTGCTTCGCTTTATGGGCCTGGTGCCCACTGCTTTACTTTGGGCCTTGTGCTCTCTTTAAACCTGTGGGCCTGGTGCCTACTGCTTTACTTTGGGCCTTGTGCCCTCTCAGAACTGGGCCTGGTGCCTACTCTTAATTTGGGCCTGGTGCCCTTTTAACTGTGTGGCCCCTTTAATTATCTGGCTCACAGAGAGCCTGCTGTCACTCCTGGGGCAAATCGCTGCCTAATCCTGCCCCACTGATGAATATTTATAGGCCTTTGACTGGCCTTGCTGTCCTGACCCCTCCCTGTGGGTGTCGCTACTGTTCCAGCCCCACCTGAATATTAAAATTAGCAGAGTCCTTGCTCCCCAACCCGTGGTGCTCAGCCGCTTCCTTCAAGCACCTAATGCACTAATATTTAAATAAAAAACAGTCTTTTTTTCTTGTTGGGTGGACAGCATGATGCAGCATGCTGCCGTCAACTCACCACACCACCACAGGAATGAAGAGGCAAACTGGAGGCGGGAGGTCTTGCTGGCAGAGGGAGGGCAATAGAGGAGCTGGAAGCAGGTGCCGAGAGGGATGGCAGGGGGCCTCCGATGGCTGTCAGCTTTCGTGTAATGATGTGGCTCTTCTATGCCGCTGATGGGGAACTGGAATTAACTTTTCTGGGCGCAAAAAAAATGAAGAACGTGGCTGAACAGAGTCCACACCACAGCAAGAGACCAGGATCTTTTTTTCTCTTTATGGGGTGGGGGGGACTGCCGGACTCGACCTCACAGCCCAAGAGGAGCACCAGAAACAGCAGCAGGGATCTTCACTGGCTGGAGGAGGCACCAGGCAGAGTCAATGGGACAGCTTCAACCAACCCTCAAGTAATCCCTGTCTCCGTTGCACTCTGCAGGTCCTCACACTCCACAGCCCAGCATGACACTACTCCAAACGGCTAAATTCCCATTTGAAAAAGTGCTCGGGGTTCAGATTCTGGAACCCCGAGCATGCACCACACAAACGGCCAAGGACTTGACAGGGCACCACTCGCTGGCCAGGGACAGCGGTCCTAGCGCGTGGGTGTCCACTCTTCTGCTGCCTGCTCTGGGAGGGGGGGAGGAATGGAGCAGGCAGGCAGCACGGAGAGAGAAACAATTTTTTTTTTATTAGCCCTGTCGAACGCTTGTCTAGGGGCGCTATAAGAGACCCTCACCCTGAAGCCCCAAAGCCACAGCACAGCACGAGGACCTCTGGGGCAAAGCAAACCCCAAACTATTTCTGTGATACCCCATTCATTTTAACCCCTTACTTTGGGGTATTACATAAGGTATAATGTACAAAAATCAATCCAAAGTTCTACTTTAAATCCATCACTGAAGCTGACACAATCAAGTATGTAAAACAGGTACTGGGTAAAATCAGAGTGAGAAGTGACACTTTGGACATGAAACTGTTGGCCCTGACCCTGGATGAACTTGCTCTTCCCTTGACCAAAATATTTAATTTCTTCCTGCAGTACTCCCAATTCCCGGGAATCTGGAAAACCACTCTAGTCATGCCTGTACACAAAAGAGGGGACCGCTCCCTTGTTGCCAACTACAGGCCAATATCAATCCTCTCCCTTTTTCTTCAAGGCCCTTGAAAGAATTTCATCAGACCAAGTGGTCACCTACCTCTGTAAATATAACATCCAGTGTCTACAACAGCATGGGCTCAGGAAGCTTCATAGCACCATCACTGCTTTTTTGAGTACACTAACGTCCTGCATGAGGCCCTGCTTACCTATTCCTGCTCCCTATATTCCCATACCAAATGGCTTCCCCTCCAGAATAGAATAAGATACTAGACATGCCTGCTTGTGAAGAAAGCTCTCCTAGGCCTCACCCCACCTTCAGTTCAAAACATGCTGCACCCTGTCCTCAACCACTATTCTACCAGGAGTATGACCAGGAATGCTCTATCAGTACCCTTCCGTTGAACAAGTCAGGCCCTGCTTTCCTTCACTGTCAGAGTTCCACAGTGGCTGAATGAACTACTTGAACCTCTGCGGGGCCTCCCTAAGATCTCCCTGTTCAAGAAGGAACCAAGAAAGGTGCTCTCACTCTGCTCCAAATGTAACTGCTCCAAATGATTCTTTGACAACTTGTAAACATATGCCTTATAGTACATCATTCTTAGATTTGCTCTGTCCTCAGCAGTGCTCCTGCTAATGATCATTGTATTGTTGCCACTCAGATGCACTTACTCTGCATGTATGGCAGGGATTTATTTAACTCCAAAAATTGATTAGCGTTTTGCTCATAAAAGTGCTAAAACATTGTGAAAATGCATAGCACTTGCCTCACTGTGTTTAACAAACATAACACTTCTAGAAAACCTATATAAATACTTTCTGTACAGTTACCATTGTCCCAAGAAAAAAACTGCTAATCAATTATTTAAAACCCTGTATGGTTCTTGACAATGCTCCTGTCATGGAAACATAGAAACTGACAGCAGATAAGGGCCACTAGGCCCATCTAGTCTGCCCATTTTCCCTGCCTAACATAAAAGCCGAAGACCCTACTTATTCTCCGGCTTTACCTCCTTGTTCCTATTGCTAGGGTTCCCCTCTGCCTGTCCCATGCATACTTGAATCCCCCCACTGTGTTTGCCTCCACCACATCTGCTGGGAGTCTATTCTATGTATCCACCACCCTTTCTGTGAAGAAATACTTCCTCATGCTACCCCTTAGTCTACTCCCTTCCAGCCTTATGTCATGCCCCCTCATTCCTGGACAACTCCTTTTCTGAAAGATGCTACCCTCCAGTACCCTATTTATGCCTTTTAAATATTTGAAGGTTTCTGTCATATCTCCCCTGTCCTTCCTCTCCTCCAGGGTATACATATTGAGGTCTCCCAGTCTCTCCTTATATGACTTTTGGTGCAGGCCCTGCAACATCTTTGTTGCACTTCTTTGAACTGCCTCCACCCTGTCTATGTCCTTACGGAGATGCTGCCTCCAGAGCTAGAGCTAAATGAGGCTTCACCAATGATCTGTACAGTGGTATCACCACCTCCTTCTTTCTGCTGGTGATACCTCTCCCTATGTACCCCAGCATCCTACTGGCTCTCCCCACAGCCTTGGTACATTGTTTGTCCACCTTTAGGTCATCAGATATGATTACCCCCAAAACTCTTTCCTTTTGGTGACCATCAGTTTTTCCCCCTCCATCATGTAATCCTCCCCTGGGTTCTTGCACCCCAAATGCATGATTTTGCACTTTTTCACATTAAATCTCAGCTGCCACACTCTGGACCATTTGTCCAGTTTACCTAGGTCCCTCCTCATTTTTTCCACCCCTCCTGGAGTGTCCACCCTTGAAAATGCTCTGATGGATTTGCTTTCTCTTTTTAATGTTGTAATCCCTGTAACAGAGAAATACAAAATCACACATACCCCCAGAATGCAAAGCATCGTGGGCTGTATATGCAAATCACAACAGAATATTATGCTGGTTCAACTTTAAGCAGCAATGCATGGTGCTGAAAGGCCTCTCACACAGTTTGTAAAGAGTGACAACAGAAGATACAGACATGTATTTCATCCTACCAGGACTCATCAGTGTTCCTCATCTGTATGACACCCCCAGTAAAATGAACCAGCTACCCTAAGTTGATCTATCTGGGTTATGTTGTGGTGAGCCCAATAAAAACAAAAAACAAGCTAAAAGACAAAGAATCTTAGTGTGGAAGCACTGAGGCAAGGGTTACCCAAAAGGGCATTGGCTGGGATGCCAAGGTTCAAAGAAATAAAGAAATACAAAATCACACATACCCCCATAATGCAAAGAATCATGGGCTGCATAATCTCTGTAACTACTCAGTGCTGTGGAACCTTTGTAAAAAAGCACTTGTGCTCAAAGGTGTATTTTCAAATAAATAAATAAATTAATAAATATTACTGCAATATGGAAATAAGTAAAACAATATATAGAAGTTAAAAAGAAAACACTTCAGAATAAAAATTTGCCATACAGTAAATTTCAAAACAGGCAAAAGAACATTAAACTATGAGCAACACAACAATGATATGAGGAGTAGGTATTAGTGACTGATTAAATGGAGGACAGGGGATAAACCGGTGTCAGTGTAGGGAGGAAGACTGCTGAAAGATGCCAACCCCAGTATCAGAAACAGCTGCAGGAGTGAATAGGGAAATCTTGAAGGAGAGATTTGAGAAGAAGAGAAAAAGCAGAATGAATAGAAGGGGAAGAAAGCCCCAAATTCTAGGGAAGATGACAAGAAGGCAGCTTGGACAGCAATAGATTTCAATGGTGGGAGAGCAAGAGAGTGAACACAAGCATTGCAAAGGGAGTAAGAGAGGTAGAAGGAAGGAAAGACAGGAAAGAAGCAAGATATGAGGGATGGGAGCCAAACCAAAATTTGGAGACAGATGAGGCACAGTGGGAAAGGCACATGACATCAAGAGAGGGGAGGGAAAAAGGCAAGCAGGTAGGGTTCAGTGGTTCAGAAGGGGGACACGCTAGTTTTAGTGGTTAAAAAAAGCAAATGGGGAATCAGTTATGAGAGTGGTGGAGTGTAATGGGTGTGAAGCTGCAGTCTTCTGGGACACATTCTAGAGACTGAGGTGCTGCCCAATTTACATACACCTCTCTAGGCTAAGGGCAGAGATTGCTGGACTCTAAGTCAAGCTGGCAGGAATCCAGAGGACCTCTTGCTCCTCTGAGGGGCCACCAAGTCTGCTGCCTTTGCCTCAGAGCATGCTTATAAGGTTGGACCTTGGTGGGCTTTGAGAGGGTGGGGGTGGTGGGTGGGGTACACAATCATCAGCCTGTGCCAGTATGAAATTCCTTTTTTTGTTCTGCTGGGATGGAATAGCTGGGAGGAGGCACTCGATGTTGTGGCAAGGGATGATGGGAGAGTCCTCAGGAGGGGAGACCCCAGGGGGAGAAAGAGACCCCCAGCAGAAAAGGAAGCAGCTGCTAATGGGGGACTTGATCATGAGGGGGGTAGGCTTTGAAGTAGGAAGTGGAGGTGAGAGGAAAGTAAGGTGCCTTCCTAGTGCTTCAGCTCAGAGGGATGGAGAGTTGATCCTAAGAATCACTAGGTTGGCAGGCATGGGAGGAAGCTAAATGTTATTAGCCACCTGTGGAGTAATGACCTGGCAAGTGATGGAGCAGGAGTTGTGCAGTGGCAGTTCAGTGAACTAGACAGAGGTCCTAAACAAGGTGAACGGTGGCATTTGCCAAGGTGCTACCTGTGTACAGCCACGGGGAGGATAGGGTACTCTGCACCTGGAACGTCAACAGTTGGTTAAAGGCATGTTAGAAAGAGGAGGGGTTCAGCCTCACTGGGGGCTAAGGCTGATCTGGAAGTATGTAGGCCTATGCAGAGGTGATGGACATCATCCTTTTGGGAAGGGGACCTCAGTACCTAATGGGAGGGTTAAATGTTACTTGGATTAGCATTTAAACTAGCTGGGGTCAGGCTGTTTTATCAAGGGAGGCATAAATTTCCTCCCCCTGCAGGCTGAAGCAACAAGGAAGGAGAGCCTGAAGGGAGAAAAATCCCCCGGGCAGGGGCGCAGGAGGGAAGGAGGGTAGACAAGGTGGAGGACAAGGGAATAAGAACAAAAGATGCAGAAAGACAGATGTAGAAGAGACACGAAACAGAGGGAGCAACAAAGGAAGGAGGAGTCTTGGGGAGCATCACAGGCTGAAAGGGTGAGGAAAAGGGGGTTGCAGGCAGGGAGGGAGCAAGGTTCAGATAGCCATGTAGGCCAATACAAGGAGTCTGGGAAATAAAATTCCAACCTGGAGGCCATCATGGAGGAGGTGGACCTGGACCTAGTGGCCATAACTAAATCGTGGTGCACTGAAAATCATGACTGGGATATGGCCATACCAGGCTACTCTCAGTTCAGAAGAGCTAGGGAAGGGAGATGGGGAGGAGGGGTTGTTCTGTATGTGAGGGAAGTTATTAGGGCTATGGAAGTGCAAGGCAGCTTAGAGGTAAAGGAAGGGCTGGAGGTGCTGTGGGTTACCCTGGAAGCAGAAGCTTGGGCCACTATTCGTAGTGGGGTGGTATACAGACTTCCAGCACAAGGGGAGGATTTGGATAAGGCACTATGGGAAACCATCAGCAAGATGGCAAATAAGGGAGAGTTACTGCTGGTTGGGACTTTAGTCTGTCAAATGTGGACTGGGGCCTTCAACCTGCAGCTTTGGCTAGAACCAGGACAATCACAGACTCCCTGCAGGGGGCGTTTCTCAAGCAGCTAGTCAGCAAACCCACTAGAGCAGGGCTATGCTGGACCTGGTGCTCACTAACAGATGTAGTATTGCAGACATCACAGTGGGCAGTCACTGGGGACCAGTGATCACCCTACAGTATTGTTCAGCATTAAGACAGATGAAGAGGCAAACCACATGAGGACAAGGATCCTGTACTTTAGGCCGGTGGATTTTAAAGAAATGAGAGTCTGCCTTAGAAGCAACCTGGCAGGAGTGCGCTTGCCAGGGAAGGATAAAAGAACAGTGGAGAAAATTAAGGGAAGGCATGGTGAAGGCAACCAGCCTGTGTGAAGGAAGTGAGCAAAAACAGAAGGAAAAAATGCCACTAGGGAAGTGGCCATGAAAGTGAAGGGAATAGAGTGGCATTCAGCAGGTACAAAGAAACACAGTGGGAGGAAGCTAGGGAGATGTACCAGGTAAAACAGAGGGAAACGAGGAGGGCAGTGAGGCAAGCAAAGGCACAAACAGAGGAAAGGATTACCAAAGGGGTGGCAGAACATACGAACATACGAATGTGCCAGCAGATAAAGGCCTTGTGGTCTATCTTGTCTGCACGAGTGTGCAGTTCCCACTGTATTTACAGCTCGGAACTGCCCTCATCCCCATATCCCCCCTTGATCCCTCTCAAATAACTCCTCCCCCCCTCTCTCTCTCCCATCCCTTCAACTTTCCCGCTTACCCTGTCCCAACCTCTCTTAAGCTGTCCACCATTTTTAGGGATACCACTTCCTCTGGCAACTCATTCCACTAGCTACCACTTTCTTGGTGAAAAAGTGACTCCTCATCTTCCTCCTGAACCTCCCCCCCACCAACTTTCGGCTGGTACCTCTAGTGGTCTTGTTTCCACTAAGGATGAAAAGGCCCTTGGTGCACACCCTGTTTATACCTTTAAGGTACTTGAAGGTCTCAACCATGTTCCCACCTCTTTTCTGTCCTCAAGAGAGTACATGTTGAGCCTCCTGAGCCTCTCCTCATAGATGTTGGCTTGCTGGCCCTGGACCATCTTGGTTGCTTTCTCTGGGCCATTTTCAGTAAGTTGATATCCATATCAAGGTAAGGGCACCAATACTGCACACTGTACTCAAAGTATGATCTCACTAGAGACCTGTATGGCATCAGAATGACCTCTGCCTTCCTGTTGGTAATTCCCCTGGCTATGCTGCCCTTTATCAGATTTGCTTTGGCTGCAGCTTTCCTGCAGTGTGTATTAATTACACACAGGTCCTTTTCTTCATCTGACCTCTTTAACTATACACCACCCAACCAGTATTTGGTCCCTGGGTTTTTCACTCCCAAGTGCATAACTTTACACTATTTAGCACTGATCCCCAGTTGCCAAATGTCAGACCATTTCTCTAGCCTAGCCAGGTCTTCCCTGAGTTCCTGTCTCACCTCCTCCATGTCCTCCCTCACACAGAGCTTTGTGTTGTCTGCTAACAGGCAGATCTTACCCTTGATCCCATCCACGATGTCACTTATGAATATCTTAAACAACACCAGACCGAGCACAGAGTGCTGTGGGATCCCACTGGTCATAGGGCTAGCTTCTGGGAATCTCCCTCTGACTACCACTGTTTGGCTTTTGTCCTGCAGCCAACTTCTGACCGACCTAACAAGTTTAGCCCCCAGGTCTTCTACTATAGTTTCCTGACCAGTCTCCTGTGAGGTACAGAGATAAAGGCCTTGCTGAAGTCCAGATACAGGATACCAACCACTTGGCCCCTGTCCACTGTCCACTGTCCTGGTGACCCAGTCAAAGAAGTCAATTAGGTTAGACTGGCAGGACCTCCCTGATACAAACCTATTCTGACTCACATTCTGGACCCATCTTCCTCCAGAAAGCTCACCAATCTCTCTTTTAGGTTGGTCTTCAACAGCTTGCCCACTGTTGAGGTCAAGCTGGCTGGCCTGTACGTCCCTGGTTCATCCTTTGGCCCATTTTTAATGGAGAGGCATCACATATGTAGTTCTCCAATCCCAGAGCACTCCACAGAAATGTTAAACAGGTCTGTTAGGGTGCCCACCAGAATGTCCTCAAGTTCCCTTGGACCCTTGGATACATGCCATCCGACCCTGGGATATATCCACCTTCAGGGTCCTTAGGCCCTTGTATCCTGTCAGTTTGAATGATGTTGTCCATGACATGCTCCCTGTTGGTCCCCAACCCCCCCCCCTGTTCCCTTGTGGCACTGGTCTCTCCTTCTCTCTAGTGAAGACTGAACAGAAGTACTTAAGAACCTCCACTTTCTCTTCGCTAACCTCTGCCCAGCCACCTTCCTTTTTTAATCTATCTCATCCTTTTTGTTCCCTTTCTCCCTTAAATGCTGGAAAAAGGGCTTCTTCCCTGTTTTTACCCCCCTGTGTTAGCTGCACTTCCGGCGTAGCCTTTGCCACCCTAACCGCTCTGCTCGCCTCCCTTGATTTAGCAGAGTAATCCACCCTATCCTCGTCATGCTGAACAGGTTTGTACTTCTGGAAGGCTGCCTTCTTGTCACCTACAACTTTTTCCACCTCCTTGCCAAACTAGCTGGGCTTTTTGGCCTTAGTTTTCTTACTTTTTTTTCTTCTTACTTTTGATTTTGGCACACTCCGTGGTGGCCTTCATCTGTCCCTCCTTTATTGTTGCCCATTTCTGTTCCACATCCATCTCCCTTCTGATCCCAGCAAGGTGTCCTACTAGAATTTTTCCCGTCCTACCTACGTCTGCCCTCTTAAAGTCCAGCACTCTTTATCCTGGTCCTGATCATCCCCTTACCCATGTCAAGGAGGAACCACACCATGTGGTGGTCACTACCTGCAAGTGGTGCTTCCACTTTCGCATCATGAACATGCTCACAGTCGGACAGGACTAGGTCCAGTACAGCCCTCTCCCTAGTCGGTCCCATGATACCCTGTGATAGGAAACCACCCTGAAATACATCCAGCAGTACTTTCTCCCCTAGAGCAGGAGGTAGCCAAGAGTTTGCAGTCCATCCCGGGTAGATTGGAATCCCCCATTTTTTACTACATCCCCCTCACAGGCCATTACCATAATTTGAGACCCTAGTACTGTGTCTAACTCCTCTTTCTAGGAAGGTGGCCAGCAGGGGAGAAGGGGGCAAGACATTCTTCAAGTACATAAGTGAGAAGCAGAAGGCAAGGGGAGGGATAGTGAGGACAAGGAAGGTGGCAGAGGGTGACTGCACAAAGGAGGATCAAGAAAAAGCTGACATTCTAAATAGGTATTTCTGTTCAGTCTTCACAATGGAGGGAGAGGTGGATGGACCACCGGGGAGCAGCAGGAACATGGGGGGGGGGGTTACACAAGTCCATTTACAGAAGAAAGAATCCTGAAGGGGACTTGCAAACCTGAAACTGAACAATGCCATGGGACTGGATGGGATACACCCAAGGGTGCTAAGTGAACTCATGGAGGAGCTTGCTGTCTGACTGATGGCCATATTCAACAATTTACTTGAAACAGGAGTGGTTCCAGAAGTTGGAGGAGAGCAGATGTAGTCCAGCTCCATAGGAGCGGCAGCAGGGAGGCAGCTAGCAACTAGAGACCTGTGAGTCGCACATCAGTGGTATGGAAGTTAATGGAATCACTGTCAAAAGAAAGGCTAGGGGAATATATTGAATCAAACTGGCCAAAGGCAGCATGGATTCACAGGGAAATAGATCAGGGAAAGGCAGTGGATGTGGCCTACGTGGACTTCAGTAAGGCCTTTGACACTATGCAACACAGGAGTCTAATAAATAAATTGGGCAGTGTAGGGGTGGGATTAGAGTTGTAAACTGAGTGAAAACCTGGTTATAGATAGGTAGTGAGGGTGGTGGTAAACAGGACACCCTCTACTGAGGGAAGAGTGACCAGCGGGGTGCTGCAGGGCTCAGTACTGGGACTGGTCCTTTACAATGCTTTTATATGTGACATTGCAGAACAGCTGGAAGGGAAGATACCCTCTTTGCAGATTACACCAACATTTGCAATAGAGTGGATTTCCCTCGGGGTTGGTGAAGAAAATGAGTAAGAACCTTAGAAAATGGTACCAGGTCAATTTGTCAAAGGAAGAACTGCGCGGAATAAACTGTGCGATCAAAACAGCTAAAGGCGTAATAGCTACAGGGTCAGCATAGCAAAGGTAAATTACTGCTATCCCTGTAGTTATATTGCCTTTAAGAGAGAGGTGAAAGGCTTTGGCTGGCAGTGTGCTGGCTGAGCAGCTGCCGTGGCTCAGTGAATAGAGTCATAGCCAGTGGAGGGTGGTGGAGCGGTGACAGACTGGGGCTTGATTCCCAGTCTTCAGGACATTTTTGTTTGTTTGTTTAGTCTCCCCCTGAGATTTTTTGCTTTCCCTGAGTTTAGTCCCCCACTAGAGTTACTTGTCTAGGGATGGAGGGGGTTCGGGAGCGTGGGGGGCAGAGCCCCCCGCAAACATGTAATTTTTGTGTTTTTCTTCACGGACGGTAGCGCTTGCTGTTTTGCTGAGTGCTACCTCCATATTTGGCAATATGCCGGTGTGGTTGTTTACTGTGATGTTATTTTCCACAGCATATTGACCCCGTGCCCAGAAAACTTGAGGCGTGATCAAGGGTATGGCAACTGGGCACAATGCCAAAAAGTACAAAATCATGCACCTAGGGCATAGAAATCCAGGAACTGAGTATAAAATAGGAGTGAGGAACTGGCAGTCACTAAGCAGGAACTAGACCTTGGGTTTATAATATCTGATGATTTCAAAGTGGCAGGGCAGTGTAACATGGCTATAGGCAGGGCCAGTGGGGTCTGGGGTGCATAGGGAGAGGTATCCCCATCAGGAAGAGGGAGGTGGTGTTATCTCGGTATAGGTTGTTCATGAGACCCCACAAACAAAAAGGTAGAACTACAGATAATGGCTCACTGATATTCAAAGTTTATTAAGCATCCACATAAAGTTCACTGGTGCTTCGAGGGCACAATCCTTCTTCATCAGGGGGCGGAGTTATAGCAAAATAGCACAGTACCTAAATGTAGAGATCGATGTGTAAATTATTATAAGATCAATTCAATCAGAAATATTGGGCAACACAACATATAAAGATGATCAGAGGTAAACACTTAGGTCTAACTCCTTATTAAGTCCTTTCAGAGCAAGGAATCCAACACAAAAATCATTCAAAGGAATGAAATTTTCAGTAGATGGAATTGTTACAACTGCCAAACCAAGGGTAAAAGTGGCCATCGTGTGGTCTAGAATAGTGCAATATGAATGTTTCATTATATTTTTAACTTTCCAATTATTTGACACTGTCTGCCATGTCTGTATCACACAGATGTATTTATGATATAAATATATTTTTTAATGTTCATTTCATTTTATGTTTGGGGTGTGGGTATTGAGTGGTGTAAATGTGATCCAATATATTTAGCGTATCACATGCCTTTCTGTTGCTGTGAAATTTCAAAGTTTAAAATACCTCATGCATTGAAAAGGCATTTAAATGTTCTTGGTATGATGTGATATTGCCCCCTTATGAAGAGGGATTGTGCTCTCGAAGCACTAAGGAACTTAATGTGGATGCTTAATAAACTTTGAATATCAGTGAGCCATTCTGTGTACTGCTACCTTGCTCATCTGCCATATGGTACAGTTGTTCCAAACTAAGACCTGCTAGCGCACAAGGTTCTGTGAGTTTGTTGACAAGACCCCACCTGGAGTACTGTGTCTCCAGTTCTGGAGGCCGCATCTCAAAAAGGACATAGACAGGGTGGAGGCAGTCCAGCAGAGGGCAACTAAAACGGTGCAAAGGTTGCCGAAGAAGCCGTATGAGGAGAGACTGAGGGATCTCAACATTTACAGAGGAAAGACTGAGGGATTTCAATATGTACACCCTATGGGAGATGAGAGGGAGAGAGGAGGGACATGATAAAGACCTACAAGAACCTCACAAGAGTGAACAGGGTGCAGGAGGGGAGCCTGTTTCAAATGAGGATGTACACCAGAACAAGAGGGCATGCAATGAAGCTGGAGGGGGGGAGTTAGGAGGAATACAAAGAAATAATACTTCACTGAAAGAGTGGTGGATGCCTGAAACAGTCTGTCAGACAAGGTAGTGGGGGTGAAAACTGTGGGGTGCTTCAAACATGTGTAGGATAGGCATAGGGGAACACTGATGAATAGGCTGGAGACCAGTTAGGGTTTGTGGAAACAGAAAAAGCAGGTAACATCTGGAAAGACTGAATGGGCCAAGTGGACTTTTTCTGTTAACAAATTCTGTTTCTGCATTTCTAGCATCCCATAAGTGAACTGATGGGTTAGATTCAGCAAATGGCTTCAGTAAAACAGCATAACATTTTCAAACAATTGTGATGTGGAGGTATCTATTTTGGGAACAGGGAAGGTGTTTCTGATAATGTTACTGCCTCAACAGACCTAACAGTGTGCAGTGAAGCAAATTAAAACAAACTTCTTCTACTGACACTGATTGTGTCAGATCATGAGAAAAAGCATTGGGATCTCTTGTTACAGTCTACCAAAGATAAGATTAAGTGTTTTCTTCAAATTTATTAGGATCCTTGTCAACACAGATCAGTTTTTTCCACCTGTTGCGCTATATACTGATAAGTCTGGTGAGGCTGTGACACATCACACCATTCCTATCCACAAAATGGAGGCCTCCATATTAATTTTTAAAAGGTATTTTTCAATGTTTTACTGAGGTCATTTGCAAAATATAACCTAGAAATCAACTATATTTATGGATAACTATAGTAAATGTTGAAATAATCAAATAGGGAATCGTACACGTTCCCTTTAAATGCACTGGGGTGAGTGGACCAGCAAGAGGCAAATGAAATTCAGTACTGTGAGATCCTCCACTTAGGCCCAATAACTTCATGTCAGGGGTACTGTTTAATGGGTAAAAAACTACTGTAGCAGCAATGTACCACAAAAAAGACCTAATGGGCAGTATTGATCAAAAATGAAACTATCAAATTAATGGGGACTTTGCAGAGCAACAGTGAGTAACAAAAACTGAATGCTGGGCTACATTACAAGTGGAATAGCATGCTGTATATATCACCAGTAAGGCCACCTGTGGTAGACACAACCTTTTGCCACCTACAAGGGACTCCGGGTTCAATCTGCTGTACTGAGAACTGAAGATGGAATGGGTTGCAACTTAAAGAGAGGCAGACAACAGTTCAGATGCAGCAATTAGTTTTTATTCAAGAATAAGTGCAGGGGTCACAATCTGCTATTGGTATAACTGATACTGGTACAGTGGGAACACTTTATGTTGCCAAGAACTATAAGGCAATGCTAAGATTTCTACATTCGCTAGCAATTCTGATTAACTCTAGACTCTATTGCATTTCAATGAACTCTAAGCTATGGTGGTAATACGAATTAACTCGGAACTCTAAAGCATCTATGAACACTAACACTACCCCTACCCTGACCAGATGTTTCTAAAGTACTGTTGGGTTAATGCTCGTTGCAGCTGTGAAGGACTTGTTAGCAAAGGGGTGCATCTGTGTGGAGACCTTCAAGAACAAATGCACCACGATAAGACCAAGCATTCAATCTTTCTCACTTTATCGCCAAGGCGGGGACCAGCAGAGGAGGCTCCTCATCCCCAAACTGACAAATTTATAGCCCAGTAAAGGTTATCCCAGACCACCGGGCTGATACACTTGTGTACTTCTCTATCTGTAGAGGATCGTGGCAAGCCACTGATCAACAAGAAGGAAGAGGCCTGGTAAAGGTTGTCCCAGACCGCCTGACTGGATGCATGAAGAATTTCTGGATCAGTGGGAGGTAATGGTAGACCACTGATAACCAGGGAAAATGGCTTTCTCATTCACAGTACCCTCAGGGTGTTGGTAGGAGGTCAGGTCAGACTGCCAACTAGAGTCACCAGGAAACTCGGGAATTTGGCAATGCAGGTATGTTGCTGCTTTTGTCATCCTTGATCTTGTAGTTTTCATCATCCTCAATCTTGCACATTTTGTCAAACCTGAAACAGAAAATCCCACCCCATTACGCATCGGAGCCCTCACTATTGAGCCAGCATGGCTCCTAAGCTTACTTTTACTGTTCCTTATCGGGGTAGGGACCTAGCAGAGAAGATCAGATGAGGGTGCCTGGCCTAACTACTCCCTAGCTCTAGCTTGAATGGCCACCCACTTAGTAATCCACCAGGTTTGGAAAAAGCAGCAGTTCCTTCATGACAGTGATGAAAGCAGTCTCTGCAGTTCAGTGACCAGGGTGTGTAATCCAGCAGCAGTTCAATGTAGGATATCACAGTCCAGAGGTACACAACACAACTCCAGGTTAACTAGCACAGTATAGAGATATTTAGCACAGTTCTGAGACAGTGAACATAGCTTGAGAGCAAATAGTACAATCCTGAGGCAAGTAGCACAGTTTTGGAAAAATTAACACAGGTCCTGTGTAGTTAGCACAGTTCTGGGGTAATTAACACAGTTTTGGGGCAGTTAGTACAGCTCTGGGGCATTTAACACAATTCCATGGTAATTAACACAGTTCCAGGGCAATTAACACAGTTCAGCAACTTATTATAATAGCAGGAGCATTGCCCATTGAACCCTGATAATATACCCTGGGTGCCCTTGTTTCCCAGCTTGAACTGAATCCCTCACTTTCACTTGCCCTTCTCACTGGACTTGCTAGCCCACTCCAACTCTCGGCTGCCTCTATGTGCGGTCCAGAGGTGGGAGGCATCAGGGAAAACACACCCCCAAGTGCAGCTTCGGCTGCTTTAACTAGCACCCCTTTGGTATGACTAAATCTTTCAAAAAAGAAACAAGAATGCCCATTCTACAGGGGCTACTGCATCCCTTGGGAGCTTGCTCTTAAATATACATATATACCAAATTAGGCATGTCCTGCCACTCCTCCCAAGGAGCTGGATTTATATTCAGCTACCTCTTTTTCTTTGCTCCCTTCCTGGAGCCTGATTTTGATAAAATCACAGAATTACAGAAATCTGATGGCAGAAAAGGACCATTTGGCCCATCAAGTCTGCCCTTCCCCCCTTCCCCTAATCCTCTCCACTCTTTCGGGCCCTCCCCTTTCCCTCACTTCCCAATTCCATATGTCTATCCCATGCCCTCTTGAATCCCTCCACCATTTTGGACTCCACCACCTCTTCAGGTAGTTTATTCCAGGCCTCCACCACCCTCTCCATGAAGAAACGCCCCCTCACATTGCCTCTATATCTTCCACCTTCCAATCTTAGGCTATGCCCCCTAGTTTTAGCCCCCCTCCTTCCTTCTGAACAAGCTCCCCTCCTTCACCCTGTTAATTCCCCTCACATATTTCAAAGTTTAAATCATGTTCCCCCTCTCCCTGCTAGTCTCCAGTGGGTACAGGTCCAATTCCCTACACCTTTCTTCATATGGTTTCCCCTCCATACCGTGCACATCTTGGTTGCTCTTCTATGAACTCTCTCCATCCTATCAATGTCCTTGCATAGGTGCGGTCTCCAGAACTGAACCCAATACTCCAGGTGTGGTCTCACCATGGCCTTGTAAAGAGGCATCAACAACTCCCTCCTTCTGTTAGTTATGCCCCTCCCAATGCATGCCAACATTCCATTTGCCTTCCCTACCGCCTTGCTACACTGGCTACCCACCTTAAGACTGCTCGATACTATAATACCCAAATCTCTGTCCTGCTCTGTTTTTTTTATTTCCTCCCCTCCTAAAGTGTAAGCTGCTCACTTGTTTTTATGCCCCAGATGCATCGCAGCACACTTTTTGGCATTGAATTTCAGTTGGCAAGTTTCCGACCACTCCTCTAGAGTCCTCAAGTCTTGCATCATGGCCTCAACCCCGGGATGTCTATTACAGATATTTGTATCATCAGCGAATAGGCACACTCTTCCTTCCAGACCTTCTGCTATATTACTGAAGTATATATTAAAAAGGAGGGGTCCTAGCACCGACCCCTGAGGCACCCCACTTGTTACCCCCCTCACCCTGGAATGCACCCTTTTTACCACCACTTTCTGACTCCTGCCTGCCAACCAGTTTTCCACCCACCTAGTTATTTTTGGTCCCACCCCTAAGCTTTCTAGCTTATTCACTAGCCTTCTGTGAGGGACTGTGTCGAAGGCCTTGCTGAAGTCCAGATAGGCCATGTCCACTGCCCTCCTCCAGGTCCACCACCTGCATCACCCAATTGAAGAACTCTATCAGGTTTATCTGGCAGGACCTCCCATTCATGAATCTGTGCTGCCTTTCATCCTGCAGCCTGCTGTCCACTAGGTAGTCCACTACCCTTTCCTTTATCAGTGCCTCCATCTCCTTTCCCACCACCGAGGTGAGGCTGACAGGGGGGTCATTTTCTGCCACCTCCTTACTGCCTCCCTTGTGCAGTGGCACTGCATCTGCCCTCCTCCAATCCCCTGGCACACACCCTGCATCCATGGAAAAGTTAAACAGTCTCATCAGTGGGGCTGCCATTTCCTCCCTCAGTTCCCCCGAGTACTCTCGAGTGCAAGCCATTCAACCCCATTGCCTTGTCCACCTTTAGCCTACCCAGTTCCTCCCTTACCCTGTCAATGCTGAGCATATTTAGATCTACTTTTATCCCTTTATCCCTTTACTGCCCTTCCCCTCCAGCTCCAATCCCCTACCTTCCCCTTCCTCTGTGAAAACTGAGCAGAAGTAGTTATTCAATGCCTCTGCTTTCTCAAAGTCCCCTTCCAGTCGTATTCCTCCCTCCCCCTGCAACCTTACTATCCCCTGCCTTGCCTTCCTTCTTTCCCCCACATACCTAGAAAAAGTTTTATCCCTCCTTTGGCTCACTTTGCTATTTTCTCCTCAGTATCCACTTTAGCCCTCCTTATCTTCTGCCCTGCCATCCTCCTCTTTTATTTATTTATTTTTTTTATTTAGTTGTTTAACCAGGTATAGCACACTAAGCTGAAAGCTTTTTTACATGAGCGACCTGGGAGCACAAGGAGTTTAAGTGACTTGCTCAGGGTCACACAGTATGCAAGTGGAAGCTTTGGGATTCAAACCCAGGTCTGGTCTGCTGGATGTCACCAGATTTGCAGCTCAGAGCCTTAGACCACTGCGCTATACTGCTTCCATACTGCCACCATTTTCTCTATAAGCTTCCCCTCTTTGTGTCTTCTTATATTCCCTGAATGCTCTTTTCCTTTCCGTGACCGCTCCCGCCAACTCACTTGTAAGCCAGAGTGGTCTCCTCCTTTTTTGGTTCTTCCTCACCTTCTTAATGCAAATTTCTGTGGCCTTCAATACCCCACCTTTGATAGCTCCCCATAGCTCCTCAACATCCCCTATGTTTCCCTTCCCTGCCATTTCTTCCTCAGATATCCTTCTCATTTTGTTAAAGTCCATCTTTCTAAAGTCCATCACCCTCGTTCTAATATGATTTGTCTCCCTTCCCATTTTTAACCTGAATCTCACCATCTGGTGCTCGCTAGTGCCTAGTCTGTCTCCCACCTCCACCTCTTCCACACTCTCTCCATTTGTGAGGACCACATCCAGCAGGTTTTCTACCCTAGTGGGCTCCCTGACCAACTGTTGCATAAATACCCCATTGTAGCACCTCTAGGATCCCCCTACTGCTGGCTGATACCACAGCCAGGATCCCCAGTCCACATCAGGGAGGTTTAAGTCCCCCACTAGCAGAAGTTCCCCCTTATGAGCAATCTTTGTAACTGTCTGTATCAGCTGCCTATCCCCTTCCTCCCCCTGCATCAGAGGTGTGTAAAGCACCCCTATCCTCAGTGATTCCCCAGTCAATTTGTCAAGTGTGGCCCACATGTGCTCAGACTCCCCTACCTCCTCCTGCCCTTCCATTGCCCTAAAGTCATCCTTCACGTATAATGCCACCCCACCCCCTCTCTTTCCATCCCTGTCCTTCCTAAACAGTCTGTAGCCTGGGATAACTGTCTCCCAGGCATTGTGTTCTGTCCACCATGTCTCACTTACCGCTACTATGTCCAATCCCTCATCCACCACGATGACCTCCGAGTCCACCATTTTGTTCCCTAAACTCCTGGTGTTGGCTAATAATCCCTCCCACCAGGACCTCCTCCCTCCCTGCTCTCCCCTACTACCCTTTGCTTGTTCTTGCATTCTGCCAGTACTTTATCTCCATCCTAAGGGGAAGCTGATAGCCTCCCTTCACTCCTGCTTCTTTGAGTGGCCCCTTCCTTGACCCCCCCAAAGTCAGTTTAAATTATACTCTCTTTCGATGAAGTCCTCTAATTTTCTCTTTAACACTGCTTGTACTTCCCTGCTCAGGGTAGCCTGTCTGCTGCAAATAACCTGTCATCCTCCCGCCTTGCTCCCCAGTCCCCCACTGCTCCATACCCCATCTGTCTGCACCAACTCCCCAGCCATTGATTAAATTCTTCATTCCTCTGCTTCCTTGATGTGCTTGCTCTTGACACCATCAGAGCCTCTGAGAACACCATCAACTGGAACCCCACACTGCTGCAGAACCTAGCAAGCTCCCTGAACCTAGCCTGTACCTCCACTAGACTACACCCCTCCAGATCATTGGTGCCTAGGTGGAACACCAAGTGTGCCCTCTCCTCTTATTGCTTAGAAACATAGAATTTGACAGCAGATAAGGACCACTTGGCCCACCCAGTCTGCCCATTTCCCTACCTAATGGATGAGCTGCAGATCCTAGTTGACCAACAGCCTACTTCTTCCTACCCCACCCCCTAGAATTGCCTTATGGCTGTCCCATGCATTCTTGAAATCCACCACTGTTTTTGACTCCACAACCTCCTCAGGAAGGCTGTTCCATGCATCCACAACCCTCTCCATGAAAAAATACTTCCTCACATTACCTCTGAGCCGTCCCCCACTAATCTTCAAATTGTGCCCCTTGTTCTTGCACACCTCTTTTCTGAAAGATGCTACCCTCTTGGACTTTGTTGATTCCTTGAGGTACTTGAAAGTTTCTATCATGTCTCCCTCTCCTCCTTTCCTAGAAGCTATACATATTAAGCTCCTTAAGTCTCTCTTCATATGTCTTCTGGTGCAGACCCTGCACCATTTGTTGTCCTCCTCTGACTGCCTCCATCCTGTTCCAGTTCCTTGCAGAGATTGGTCTCTAGGAATGGCACGCAGTACTCCAGATGGATCTCACCAGCTGTCTGTACAGAGGGCTAACAACTTCCGGTTTTATATTGGTGATGCCTCTCCCTATGCTTCCCAGTATTGCCCCAGCCCTCCTTACTGCCCTCTCACATTGCTTGCCCACCTTTAGGTCATCTGATATGACTACCCCCAGGTCCCTTTCCATTTTTGTTGTTGTTAGTATCTCACCCCCCATTGTGTACTCTTCTCCTGGGTTTTTATTTCCCAGGTGCATTACTTTGCACTTCTTAGCATTGAATCTAAGCTGCCATACATTTGACCATTCCTCCAGCCTTGCCAAGTCCCTTCTCATCCTTTCCACCCCCACCTTGTGTATCAGCTCTGTTGCAGATCATTGTGTCGTCTGCAAAGAGACATACTTTTCCTTCCAATCCCTTTGCAATGTCGCTTATAAAGACATTAAAGAGGACAGGTCCTCGTACTGAACCCTGTGGTACCCCACTAGTAATCCCCCTTTCTTCAGCGTGGACTCCGTTTACTATTTACCCTCTGTGTCCTATTCTCCAGCCAATTCTTTACCCAGGCTGCCATCTTGGACCCACTCCCAGGCTGGCCAGCTTGTATATTAATCTTTTGTGTGGGACTGTGGCAAATGCCTTGCTAAAGTCTAGGTAGGCCATGTCCACAGCCCCTCCTTGATCTATTACTTTGGTTGCCCAGTCAAAGAAATCTATTAGATTCGTCTGACATGAATTTCCCACTGTGAATCCATGCTGCCTTGGGTCCTGTGCCCCTCTGGCCTCTAGGTATTCAACAATTCTTTTCTTCAGAAATGATTCCATCATTTTCCAATCACCGAGGTTAAACTAACAGGTCTATAGTTTCTTGCTTCTGCCCTGCTCCCACTTTTGTGAAGTGGAATAACATCTGCCCTCCTCCAGTCCTCGGGTACCACCCCATCCTCCCATGATTTGTTAAAGAGGGTAGTCAGTGGTGTCACTAGTTCTACTCTTAGTTCTTTTAGAATTCTGGGATGAATCCTATCAGGCCCCATTGCTTTGTCCACCTTCAGTTTTAAGAGTTCTTTCAGAACCTTTCTTCTGTGAATGGGCTGTATCAACCCCATATCTAGAGTATTTCTATTGTTTGGTTTCCGTACTTCCCCCTCTTCATTTGTGAATACTGAGCAAAAATATTTGTTTAGTATCTCTGCCTTTTCACAGTCACCCTCTGTCCACCAACCCTCCCCTTTATTAAGCCTCACTATCCCTCCCTTGGTCTTCCTTCGCTCCCTGATGTAACTATAAAAGGTTTTATCCCCCTTCTTAACTGAGTTGGCTATCTTTTCCTCAGTTTGGGCCTTTGCTGCTTTGACTTCCTTCCCTGCATCCTTTTGCTTTTATTGTTACAATTATCTGTCTTGCTCCTTCTGTGATTCCTTGTACTTCCTGAATGCTTCCTTTTTCTCCCTAACCTTCCCTGCCACCTCCTTTGACAACTGTAGTGGTTTCTTACATCATTTTGTTTTGTTTATTTGCTTCACACAAAGGCTTATTGCCTCTATGATGGCAGTTTTGATTATTCCCCATTGTTCTTCCACCCCTCCTTCCTGCCCATTTGCTAGTGCATTCCTTAGGCACTCACCCATTCTGGCAAAGTCAGCCCTCCTGAAGTCCAGTACCTTTGCCTTTGTATGGCTTGACTCTACTGCTGTGTTTATCATGAACCATACTGTTTGATGGTCACTAGTTCCCAGATGGCTACCCACTTCTAAATCTGTGATCCTCTTGCCATCTCATTTGAGAGTACCAGGTCTAAGATTGCTTCCTCTCAAGTGGGTTCCAATACTAGTTGTCTAAGGCATGCCCCCTGTAGGGCATCTTGAATGACCCCACTCTTAGAAGTGGCTGCTGTAAATGCACTCCAGTTAACATCTGGCATATCCAAATTCCCCATCAGCAATAGTTCCCCTTTTTCTGCCATTCTAAGGATACTTTCTATCATTTTCTTGTCCATGTCCTCCCCCTGAGATGGGGGTCTGTATACAACCTCTGTGCGGATTGTGGTGCCATTGCCTGTCTCCAAATTGACTCACAGTGCTTCCTCTCCTCCCTGTTTACCCTTTTATTCTGTTGCTTTGATTTCTTCCCTTATGTAGAGAGCTACTCCTCCTCCTCTTTTACCCTCTCTGTCCTTCCTGTAGATAGTGTATCCTGGTATGTTTACATCCCAGTCATAGTTCTGTGTGTACCATGTTTCTGTGACTGCCACAATATCCAGATGTTCCTCCTCCATCAAGGCCACTAATTCAGGAAGCTTGTTACCCAGACTATGGGCATTAGTACTCATTGCTCTCCATTTTTTGATGGCTTTACCTCTTGTAGCACCATCCCTGTCCTTATTGACTTTGCTTTCTTCATTCACCCCTGTCCTGCTCCCTACTGAGTTTTCTACCTTGGTCTTCACATCATTTAGTACCCTGTTTTGTAGGGGGAAGCTGGGAATTCCCTGCTGCTTATCAGTGCCTCCCCCCTTGACTAGTTTAAAAGCTTGCCAATGAAGCATTTAAACCAACCACCCAGAAGACTTGTTCCCTTCCTGGACAGATGCAGACCATCCTGCCAGTATAGGCTAGTATCCCTCCAGGTGGATCCCCAGTCCCCAATGAAGCCAACTCCCTGTGCACTACACCATTTTTTCAACCATCCATTGAATCACATGGTGTGAAGTACCCTCGCCTCACCCTTGCCATAGACAGGCAGCACTTCTGAGAAGGATACTATGTGTGCTACTTGCCTTAGGCTCCTCCCAATCTCCACAAACTCCTCCTGCACTGCTCTAATCTCATGTTGAGCCAAGTCATTTATCCCTAGGTGGACAATGACGTCCAGCTTAGTCTCCCATGCAGCTGTTCTCATGATCCTGAGGAAGCGCTTCCTGACCCTCCAAGCCATGGTGCCAGGCAGGCACCTTACTTCAGTTTTCTCTGCTTCCCCCAGTTCTATCCCCCTAATGATTGAGTCCCCCACCAGGAGCTGCTTCCTTTCCCTGTGGTGTCCTCTGCCTCCTTCCTGTGGGGCTCCCTTGTGACAGTTGTCCGCAACCTCCTTAGTCTCCTCTGTGATTGCATCCATAGGGGAACTATGCTCCATCAGAATGGCGTATGGATTGTGGAGTGATACAACTGACTGGATGTGCCTCTGTTCCACTACCCTCACCCTTCCTGAGCCCACTGTGGTCCAACTGCTGCACTTTCTTCACAATCTCTGATGTAGTGGTGGTGGTGGCTCTGGTGCTTCCTGGGTGGGGGAGGTTCCCTTACTATTGTCCAGTATGGCCTGAAGATGGGCAACCTCCTCCCTCAGGGCAGAGAGTTGCCTGCAAATAGGGCAGCATCTCATCCTCCAGAAAGGCTCCTGGAAGACTGCTGCCCCACAGCCAGTACATTGCACTACTCCCCACATGTCTGTCTACCTTCCTGTTTATTCTGTATGTTTTTTTTCAGTGATTGTTTTGTTATCTATAAATATATTTATATTATGTGATGTGTATGCTTATATTGTCAGTGCAGTGTGCTAGAAAGGATATGACAGTGGTATGCACCTTGCTCTCTTGAGGAAATCATGTCAGAAACCCTGGTATAGAAGAAATGGTATCGGGATGGGTGGAGTGAGGGGTAGGGGAGGGTTTGGGCCCAAACTGTGCCCTCATGAAACAATCAGCTAAAAGCTCTGACCCACCACTACGATGAGTGTTGACCTTCCTGTCAGCTTGCCCCACGAGGGTATATTGTGCCTCACCTTTAGCACCACCACTGGCAGACACTCAACCCAAATGGTGCTGCTCCTGCCTCCACCTTTGCCACATCTAATTCCCTTTAATATTATTTCAATGTTTGTGGAATAGCAATAGGGAGAGATGGGGTATATAGTGCTTGTGTAATTTGTAATACTTTTTGTAGCTTTACCCTGTTCTCACGCTTGAGTAGTAGGTATGTAGGTAGTAATTTGTAGGGAACAGAAGGTCCGTGAACAAGGGTGAGAAGAGTGACAGAAAAGGAGGAGGAGGGGATGGTGGTGAATGAAAAAACACTCCCTAAGCAAGGGAGGTGTGTTAGAGGAGGGCTTAAGTAGAGGATGTGGGAGGAACTATTCCCCACATTGAACCTCAGGCAAGCCCTCCCATTCAATGTTTGTGGAATAGCAATAGGAACAGATGGGGTATATAGTGTTTGTGTAACTTGTAGTACTTTTTGTGACTTTACTCTATTCTCGCCCTTGAGTAGTAGGTATGTAGGTAATAATCTGTAGGGAGTAAAAGGCCCCAAAAGATACCTTCTTCAACTCATGGAGAGTATGATCCCCTGGCATTCAAGAGAGGAAAAACCTCCAGGTGGAGAAAACCTCTAAAGACCCATGGCTGGAGGTCTGCCCGTCCTCTGGGCATACTAAATGGAGGTGGACCTAGGTTCTAGTAACCAAAGCTAATTTGAGGTTGATGAACTGCTTGGAGATATGATAATCCATCCTCGATCCATGGATGATGCTGATCGTATGATTATTCTGAAGTTGAAGAGTAGGTCTGTTCTGAATGAGCGATAGAATCATAAGTATGAAGTAAATCTGGGAGAAGGAGGGCGAAGGAAGTCCAAGTTTCCAGGATGATGAATGATGCTTGTCCAATGAAATGCAAGAGTGTAATGGGTGGGGGGACCATGGCTAGATCGATAAGATACTAAGCTGGGAATGGTGGAAATGCAATGGTACAAGAAGTCATTGGTGAATGATCCAACTTGTGAAAGGTTTGAATGTAAGAGTATGGTCTGGAGGCTAGGAACTCTGTATTGAACAAGGAGTCGCTAAGAAAGCATCCATACAGTAGAATAGTAGAAGAGTATTTGAAAGCCCTGGAGATGATGGTTCATTCTCGATCCAAGGATGATACAGACTGTATGATGATCCTGAGGATGAAGGGTACGTATTTTCCATAGGGATGGTAGAATCCTATTTGTGAAGCACATTCGGTTAAAGAACAGCTAATGTAGTCCATGTTTCCTGAGGTGACAAAGGATGCATGTCCAAAGGGATTGGATGGGTGTAATGAGTTGAGAGAGCAAGATTTGATCAGTATAAGACCAGACAGTATACTGTGGAAGTTGTGATGGTTTGTAAAGTTATGGGTGACTGATCTAATTCATATAAGTTTGATGTTTGGGGTAGTCTGAAGGGTAAATAATCAATTAGTGAGCGATAAGTCACTAGGTAAGCATTCCAGAGTAAAATAAGTAGAGGAAATTTTTGAATGCTTGATGAGAGTAATGCCATCAGTGATTAGTAAAGCACTAGGGGAAGATTTGCCGAGCCGTCCAGATGGTAGCCTAATATATATGAGGAATGATTGTAAATTTGGTATGAGGAATGGATGAATTCTTTGGTCTTGATGTTCGTGACTTTATGCCCAAATCCTCCGCTGGTACACTGCCTGAAGTAAGTATGGGTATTCCTGTGGTGTGATCATTTAGGAGATGCACTGTGGTGGTATAGGTGGTTAAGTTTACAGGTGATCCTGATGCTGAAGTACTTGTGAGAAGCTTGGGACAGATGAGAGGAAGAGTCTGTAGGCTGGATTAGTAGTGAGCTCGATTAGTGCAGGATGCCATAGGATGTTAGTGCTACAGCCAATTAATACCAATTGGGACGCAAGGCTGAGTTGGTGAATTTGACTTGGCTGTTACAGATTGCCAGTTAGAATTCAGGAGAGCCAGTTCTCAGTGGTGGTCTTTACAGTAGAGATTAATGAAGGTACTTTGAGACAAAGAGTCTGAAGGGTCCGCTGGAAGAGCAGTTAACCCGGCTGAAGGTACTAGATGAGGAGGTGCGGATGATAGTAGAAGGAACAGCAAAGTCCGGGAATGAAATCAAGGTTTGGATTACATGGAGTCAGTAACTGGCTAGCTGTGGAGATCCCACAATGAATAGTCTGGAAGATATCTGGGCAATTCCTAAAACTAGCAATGACTGTTGGGAAGTAGGAGATGAGTAACTTGGTCATCAGAGTCAGTGTTGAAATAAGAGGTGGCAGGAGGTAAAATGGATGATATACATAGTTGAATGGGTTATCTTGTGATTCCTGGTATCTGTAGAAGTGATGCTGATTAGAAAGTTGGAGTATGACGGAAGGATTTAAGTCCTTTCCATGTATGAGGATAGCTAATGAGACAGACATACAGGGAAGTCATGGTGATTGGATGGACAGGGATTGGAGGGTATATCCGATGGAGACTGAGGAGATCTTCCTATTGTCCAGGTGAATGAGATTCCATGAATGACAGAAAAACTGAATGAGCAGTAAAAACACTATGATAACATAGGAGTCTATGGGGCATGTGAGCCAAGAAATGTTTGCTGGCAGTAGTATTACCCAGAGTAATGACTTAATGATCCAATGAGTAGTGGAAGGGTACTGTTAGAAGGGCTGGAGTAGAAGTAGGGGATGGATTATATGGAAAAGCAGATGACCGAGTAGGAGTACTGGTTGGAGATAGGATACAAGGCCCAAAAGAGCCACATCAAACAGTACAAAGCCCAGAGCCAGCAAGGTGAAAATGAGAAGGCAGCCATTCAAAAATGGGACAGAAGTCCAAAGCGGATCCTGAGGAACTGAAGGAATAAGCAGAGGGAGCTATGGGCTAGGCAAAGCCGGATGACATCCAGAGCAGGAAGGTACAGGACCTGGTCAGTTCCATGGTGAACAGCAGCGAATCACAGGAAAGCTGAAGCAAGGCATTAGATGATGATCCACAGGAGGCCAAGGAACCAAGCCAAGCACCATGAGCAACTGAGGCAAGACACAGGAGTCCCACATCTGACGACAGCTGGAAGGACTAGAGAAATGATGGAAGGCGGTGGAGTGATGAAGGACGAGGTCCCAAACCAGTAAAGAAAACAAGTTCAGACAACAGCCAAACTGGTGACCTGCAGCAAAGTCATCCAAAAGGCAGTCAATCTGGAGTGAGAGAGGGACTGAATGAGGCAGCAGGATCCATGTGATGAGGGAAAGGAGGCTAAAGGGGCTAGAGAACGAAGGTCCATGGAAGAGCGGGATGGCGAGTGGAGTCATGCAAAGCTGGAGGGTCCTGTGATGGAAGGGAAGTGGCAAACAGGTAGGATGGAAGGCAAACAAGTTGAAGAGGTCCAGGTCCATGGATGAAGTCACAGGCAGAAGTAGGAGGTCCAGGTCCAGAGGGGTTGTGGCATTGGGTAGCGGGAGTATAAAAACACATGTGAAGCAACAGAATGGAAAGACATGCATCCAGATAGGACATTCGAGGCAAGATGATCCGGGCTGGATTTGGCTAGTGAATATAGAACAATGAGAGAACTTGGATGAAGAAGTCCTGTTGCTGAATGGAATTGGCAATCTGCATTGGTGTAGATGCAAACAGTGGAGATGGTCCATGTTAGAGTCAGGCTCCCGGCAAGGGAAGTTGGTAGATGGGACAAAGAGTCTAGGCTGCAGATGAAATAAGATGGAGAAGCAAGTCGAGCAAAGTCCTGTTCTTGAAGGGAGCGGCAGATGGGTATCAGGCTGAAAACATAAGATGAAGCAGTAGACTGTAGACTCAGGCAACCGTCAGGGATGGCAGAGGTGGATGGTGGTGACCTGAAGCAGTATAAGTAGAATGATGAGGGTACACAGAGTAAGAGTTCCATTCCCGAAGGGAAGCAGCACCTGGTAATAGGTAGAGAAGGTATGGTACAAGTCTGTAGATTGTAGACATGACTCCCATCCTTGGTAGTCGGGGTGAGCTAACCTGCACTTGATGCTGCCAAGCAGTTAGGGACGGAGGATGTAAAGTTAGTGAGTAGGAAGAAGTTCTGTTCCCGAAGGGAAGCAGCAACTGGTGTGAGGTAGAGAAATATGGTAACAGTTTGTTGATAGTAGACATGGCTCCCATCTCTGTCAGGCTGGGAAGTAGTTGGAAGTAGACTGTAACAGAATCCCATCCCCGGAAGACAGGGGAAGCCTACCTTCGTTCAGCACCTCAGAAGGTCCAAGTTAGGGACAAAATCCGGAGTACTGCTGGTATGGTCTGGCAGAAAGTTAGAGTGCTGCTGAAGAGAGGGTAAATGAGGAAACAGCATTATAGATTAATATGAAAGATGTCACATAAATAAGGAGGCAATGTATGAAGGATGGAAAAAGTGGGCAAACGAGCAAGAGTGATAGTGAGAGATGAATAGCTGGAGTTGAAGCAATAACGATGGAGTGCAAGGGAGGACCCCACAATAAATGGATGCACTCAGAAGGGGGAGTATTGATGGGGCTAGATGAGTGATATAAGTAGCAGGGGCGGTAATGTGTGATCAAGCCCAGGGACTGTAAAATGGGAAGAAGGAGGGGGCAAAGAGAATGCAGTGGAGGAGTGTCGGGAGGTCACTGAGATGCAATAAGATAAGCAAAATTGGAAGGAGAATTCTCACTGGAGAAGGACGGATGGGCAGGGTACAATGCTTCAGAGCATGAGGTGGCTAGCAGGCAGGGCGGACTGACAAGATGGCAACCATATCAGAGGGCTTATGCACCAGAAACCCAGCAAGATGGATCAGCATTCTCAGGAGTGAGGGTAGCAGCGTTATATGGAGCAAGTATGGGCAGCAGTGGAGTAACGAGAGTGGACAAATGATGTAACAGCAAAGCCATAGGTATGAGATAAGTAAGTGAGCCATAGATGCTAGTGTTAGGAAGTGGTGGAAGTTGATGGGATGTAACAGCCTGCATAAGTAGCTATGCAGTATTTGTATGATTGCATCGTCTCTGGTCCCAGATGTCTGTATGATTACCAAGGCATTCAAATGTCATGGGTTTCACTACAAGAGGCAAATTCCTGCTATCAGGATAATAATATCACAGATGAAGCCAGTAGTGCAATAATGACAACATTCCACGTGGAGCATATTTTATGTAGGTAGACAGAACTATGTGCAGCGTGAAAGCCAAGCTGAAGGTACGTGGAGTAGGCTTGTGTGTCCCATCCTCGGCAATGCATCAAACAAAGCAAAAAATAGCAAGCACACTCACCGCTACTGTATCCCAGTTCAGGATGCAGAGATAAGGGCCCAGTGAAGAAGACGGCACCGAACTGCTGGGGAGGCAGGGAGATCTGTGAAGAGAACCTCCGCAATTGGTGTCATGCAATAATTGCACATATTCTGTCGAAGCACACAGTTATATTTTAGTAGGCATTTTATACTGGGTACAGTTTTCAGCAGCCGGCGGAGTTGGACAGGAAGCGGGTGCGCTGCCAGAAGAACGGGACGAAGTCCAGGGGAATGGGTGGACTGGGCTGAGAGCCGCAAGGAAGGTGCCAGGGAAGGTGAGAGGTAACGGAGGGCGAGTGGAGAGACCAAAAAAAAAGAGAAGAGGGGAAACACCCAAAAACAAACGGGAGATGGAGGTGATCGGGAGAGGGGAGTGAGGGGCAGAATGATCCACTGAGGAGAGAGATCAAATGGACTTAGAAGACAGGGGTGGGGGGGCACAAAAACGGAGAAAGCAACAAGGTGGGAAAGTGAAGATGCACAAAGAAGGGGAAAAAACACACCAGACAGAGCAGCAGCAGAACGAAATAGGAGGCACAGCTACACGAGCCATGCAGGGAGCTCAGGGAACGAAAAAACACTCCCTAAGCATGGGGGGTGTGTTAGAGGAGGGCTTAAGTAGAGGTTGTGGGAGGAGCTATTCCCCACATTGAACCTTGGGCAAGCCCTCCCAGTCCCCTGTGAGCACTACCCTGCTCCTAATTTCCTTTTTCTTGTAGTTTTGACTTTCTATCTTACACCTCTTTTCTGGCATACTATTTCCCTCCCTGGACCCATTTTCCCCCATGCCCATCTCCTTCCCCAGTGTTTTGCCCTCCCCCTTGACTAAATCTCTCATTCCTCCTCTACTGATGTCTCCACCAGACCCCTTCATCATAGCCTCCTCTTTCGAGGACTCTGATCCCTCCCCTCTTGGCCCCTTTCCTTCCTGTCTCCGGTCTGAATCCCTCTGGGCTCAAGTGCCCTCTACCTTTCCCCCTGCCTTTATATTTTCCCTTCCTGAGCCAACTGTGCGCTCCCTCCCAGCCCCCTCTGTGCATTGTGTCCTCCCTTAAGTCTGCTTTCACCCATTCTTGTTTTGGTTACTACTCTCCAGGTTCCCTCCCAAAAGTGCATCCCCCCTTACTGATCCTTCTACTACCTGAGCCTCTCCTCCATCTCGTATTAACTCCTTGCTGCCGCTCTCCTTGCCATCCTACACCTCAAGTGCCCCAGTGGTGCAATTTTCTTTCCTGTTCTGCCCCCTTGCTTCATAGCCTGCTGATTCCTCTCCCACCATCTCCAGATGCTTGTCCAAGCTCACTTCCTATCTGTGTCCTGTTCCCCCTTATCCTCCACCCACCCCTTCTATCCTCAAACTCCATCTCCCACTGAGGCCCCATGTTCCCTCTTATCTATAATGGGGTGTATCTGTTCATTACTACAACACCTCCTACATTGCCAATGTCTTTTTCCACTACGGCCCTACCAAGGCAGCCAACCCCATCTCCCCTATTTCCACCCCTCACCCCACCTCACTTTCTGAGCACCTTCTGCCATCCCCCATTCCACCCTCCCGCCATGCTGCCCTTTTCTCGTATGGTCCTTTGCCTCCTGTGACCTGGCTTATTTAAATAAATTTAAATGTGCCCACCCTCAGGATGTCCCTTATCACTGGGGCTTTCCCTTGCCCATGCCTGATCGTTCTCAGTGCCCGCACAGGGAGACAGCAAAAACTTTCTTTTCCTCTTTGTTTTTATTTAAATCTGGCAGACAGCACCTGCTCACTGGTGCTGCTGCTGACTCACCGCCCTAACCTGGGGAGAGGAAATCACAGGAGGAGGAGGAGGAGGAATTTGGGAAGCTGGCTGCAGGCTGGAGGCAGGTAGTAGGTGAGATGACTTCTGGGGGCCTTACTGTTACTTCCTGGCTGATGCACACTCTCTTCAGGATGCAGCTGCCTGCTTGATAATGTGGCCTCTGGGGAAAAAAAAGTTACCTTTTTCTTAAATAGGAGACAAAACAACTAATGGGGCTAAACAGAGCCTGCACCGTGGCTGACCACTATTACTTTATAGTGTATGGTGGAACGCTGTTCCGCATGGAAATCCATGCCTGGAACAGCGTTGTTTTCCTGCACTTGGTGCATCACGATCTTGTTGTGCTGCACCGAGTACGTCACCAGTGCAGCACAACAAGATCGAACACATTCGTGCATGAGCAATTGAGGTGCCAATACGGCAACGCCGGAAAAGTTGAAGCGCGGCGGCAGAAACAGAAGTAAGCTTTTAGATACTTGTTCCTGTGTTAACCGAGTACTGCGTATGGTTGCCCATACACTATAAAAGATTGTGTATGAGCAACCATACACAAACAAGGCAGTTGTAAGATCTTGAGGTTTCCGTGGTAGTGGACCTCTCGAGCTACGCTTTCGAGGTCTCCGGTTACCACGGAAACCTCTCAATCACAACTGCCTAGTTTTGTATGCTTGCTCATACACAATCCTCTATGGGGATCCCGCCGAAACTGCTGGACTGCCACAATGCTACTGGGTACAGTGCCTTTACTGGGGGATGAGAGGAGGACAGCAGGTGAGCCTTTTTCCTTTCCGCCACCATCCTGTGTCCCTTTTCTCCCTCGGACCATGACTGGTGAATGTCTTCTCTTTTCTGAGTGCTTGAAAGCTCTTCCAACTAGGCTCTTCACTGCCTGCCCACTATACTTACACTAACAGCTAATTCTGCCATTATCTCTCAGCCTTCCCCAGCATTTGGGACACCACGTCCCTAGTAATGCTGGGTCCAGCAACAGTCCAGCATGGGCTGGACTTTCAAAGAATGCCCTGGCTTGCGCTGCTTGCTCGGGGGGGGGGTCTAGAACGGAGCAAGCACCCAGGGACAAGAAAAAAAACCTTTTTAAGACCCCAGACTTTGGCTCCCAATGAACTGATGGGAAAAAGGGGAAGGGGGAACATTTCTTGGCCATGGCCCCCTATACTGAGCCTCTTACATCACTCACGATTGTCTAAAAGGGGGTGCATTCTCTTTCTGTGTACCACTGTAGGTCACCTCTTTGGGGCAGTATGCCATCCGTGGAATATTGTGTGCTGTTTTGGTCACCACTGTATAAGAGGGATAGTGCAGAAAATGAGAGGGTGCAGCAACAAGCAAATCCAGAGAGCAACTAAAATGATTAAGGAGATACAGAGGTACGGGGAACATCTAGACTAGCCAGGCGTGTTTTCTCTGGAAGAAAAGGAGGCTAACAGGAGATATGATTTCTGTTTTTAAAATCTTCAAATGATAGAATATGATGACTCGAGCAGACCTTTTCATGTTGTTCAGGGCAGAACTAGAGGTCATACCATACACTTACAGTAAGGGGAACAGAGTTAGGAGCAATGTGAAAAAGTACTTTTTCATCCAGAGAGAGAGGTTAACCTTTGTGACAAGTTACTAAAGGAAGCAATGCAAGTGGGCAGTGCTGAATCCTTTGGACCAGTTTCTCATGGAGTAAAATATTGCTGGCAGCAGCACTGAATTCACTGGGGAAAGGAGGGTCATGAAGTTCATACCTCATAGCAGAATTAGAATGTCTGGGGGAAGGCGATCAGGTCTCAAGGTTTATGTACAGAGAAGGTGTGACAAAATCTGCACTGTACCAGTCCTCACTGATTCTGGCCTAGGGAAAAGCAGATGGCTTCTGCTTGCATTGGTTAGCAATCTCACATCTTTTGTAAGGTACATACATTAATATAGTTCTCTATCCGTGAGAAAGTTGGCCTGGATACTGATGGTTGTGAACAACCTCGGTATGCTTGTAAAATGATGTGATGCCTCCACTAGGGTAGAAATAGGGGTACCTATACACCATACTGATTACCCCTCAGGAAGTAATATAGTTCCCCCTCCCACACAGAAATACAATCCCCAAGCAGTAAATATGACTCTGAAAATAAATTGCAAATCCACCCAATTTAAGATGCAACAAACCAGGAATTTATTTAGAAGGGAGGGGAGGAGCCAGCCCAGTGGTGTGGAGGGCTAAAGCTCTGAGTGCCTTACCTCCTGCCACACTGACAATCCATGTTCAGGAACAAGCACAGGTTGCAGAGGGTTGGCCGGCTGGTGGGGGGGCGCTAGGAGAGGATCGAGCAGTCGACTGGCAGCTCGCCTCTCCTGGATTGGGGTGACTAGCCATCTCTGTTCTTGGCTGCCACCAGATGGAGGCCTGGTGGTAGCTCATGGGAGCTCTGGGAGGCAGACGTAAGTCAGGGGTGGGGGAGGGAGCCATGGTTCTGGGACTCGTGTGCCTCCATGTGCATGTGTCGCCTAGGCGTACTGCAGTGAGAGGAGAGGGATGGGAGAAAATCAGGAGGTAAAAGGGAAGGCACAGCAGGGGTGTAAAATGCCTGCACAGCCCAGCTCCACCTGCCACACCAATGGGGATGCCTGCAGTGACTACTGGATTCAGGTATCGGAGGCAGGATGCCTCCCCGACCCTACCACGGGGGGGGGGTATTGAATCACCAGGTAAACCCAGGGAGGTGCTGGATGGTGGATGGTGGTGGAGAAGCCTAGATGAAAGAAGTCTAACCCTGTTGTGGCCATGGAAGAAAAACAGATTATAGAAAGAAGGGAGGGGAGGTAAAAAAACAAGCAGTAGCATGGTGAAAATGGAATCAGGGGGACTTACACCCTATGCAGGTACTATAACAGTTGGCGCTTGGCTTCCAAAACAAAATTTAGTTAACAGAAATGGTGTGACACAGTATGTTTCTATTTAGGCTGAAAATAAAGCAAAAGAGTTAAATTAAATGCATGCTGAAAATGGAAAATAAGAAACACGGGGCCCGATTTTCAAAGCATTGGAAATGATGCAAGGTGCTTGTGTCAAAGAGATATGATGCAAGGGGCTCACTGTGCCACACCTTGCATCATTCCCAATTTTCTATTACTGCCAGTGCCAGTAGGGGGTCCGACTGCACCAGCCCAGCTTGCGTTGTGCTTGCGGCAGACACACGGCTGCACCGTGGAGGAGGGGGGCGCTCTGCTGCTGAGCTGCAGTATCCCCTTTGGGATTCATGAAGCCCCCCCACCTTGGCAGCAGCCTCTAATGGCCCTTTGCACCACCACCTCACCTCCAGACAGTGGGGAGTGGGTGATCAGACGTGCAGTGCTGGCACAGGGGTCACTGGCAGCTGCTCAGGCCAATGTGTGTTGCCAGCTGCACAGGAGCATCAATGTCCGTGCAGCAGTATGTGAGCCTGAGGACAACACCCGATTACAGTACATATTTATTGAACTATATTAAATCCAAACAGCAACGCAGAGTCAGCTGCATACTCTTGTTGCCATACAAGTCTGGGGTAAGGGGAGGTTACGGGGGAGACAGGTGCAGGAGCACAAGCACAAGAAAAAAGTCACAGCACAATTGAAAGGCTTGCCTGTAATTCAGTGGCCAAGCAGCCAGCCACTCCCACTTCCTGAGCTATATAAGCAATTCCTCTCAGCCTCACTGTGAAGCATTTTGTCTTTGCAGCTGGAGGCTATGTTGGTTTGTCTTCTGAGCTGGCTGGGGCCTAACCCCACCCCCCCCAGCCTGCTGCTTCTGTGTGTCTCTTTGCTGGACTTCAGTGTTTGTTTTCCTGCTTCTGGTTTGTATCTTTCCTCCGGCTGTGTGCTTCCCTGTGTTTTGTTTCTTGTTTTTTTTTGGGGGGGGGGGGCCTTTCCCTGTTTTGCTGTGTTTTGGTTTCCTCTTTTGGGGGGGCTTTTATTTTTAAGACTCCTAGCATACTGCTACTACAGAGCTCATTCTGCTTGCTTTCAGTTACAACTCTCAATTTACTGCACTGCAACTGCAAACCTGCTCAGAGCTCATGCTACCGCTTTCAGTTACCTACAACTTCAGCCACTGCTGCTGACTGTTTACTTTAATTACTATTGTACCCAGTGCCTGTGTTTTAACACTGTACTCATTTGACTACTGCGGTACAGGCCCACTTGCTTCTGCTGCTGCATTGTTTATACCAAATCCTATTCTACCTTGTTTACTCTGAGGTTAGCTAAAGCTCCTGCTGAGGCTATTAAACTAGCTTTTATATCTGCATGTGGTTCTCGGCCTTTCATCGCTTCCTTATTTGTCCTACGGTGGGGACTGGGAGGTGTTTAGGGGGTCATGGCCTATGTGGTTAATTAATTTTGTTCTAAATCCTGTCTTTGCCGCCGAAAATCCTCAGTTTGTCACCTTGATTTGGCTATTCATGTCTAGCTGGCTTGCCCCTAACTCAGTGCTGTTTACTTGCTATACGGTTGTTATGCAGGTCCACCTATTACTACTACTACTGCTTACTGACCTATCAGGTCCCCACTTGCTTACGCAACTGTTGCTCCTTGCTTACGCAAACCATTGCTGTATGCCTAGTGCCATCCCCTCTGCTTCGCCTGGGATTCTACTGCTCTCAATCTGCATCCGACCTTGCAAGGTCTCAGCACTCACTGCTTCTTATGATCTCAGCACGCTATGCTCATTCAGCTCACCAGTTTTACAGCTGTCAATCAATTCTGGGGCATGCCAGCCATTCTAATCTGGCGCAGGTTCCTGCAGCCGATGGTCTCGCTCTGCATTTAGTCCACATCATTAAGCATGTCCAACTTGGGGTGGGATCCTTCTCATCTGGCTCATAGCTGGGAATGTCCACACCCCGGGCTTGGCTTTAGCTGCCTGCTGCACAACAACAGCTCCTGGTGTAGAATTTAAGACTAGCGGTGAAGGGTGGTTACGACGCTCTCCTTTGGCTCTAGTGTTCCACTATAACAGTTGGCTATTGACTTTAGTGGTTTCCCTAGCAAGGCACCTTCACCGCATTCTCCCCACAACTGCCTCTGGTTCACCTGGTTTGATTTAGGACGGGTAGGCCAGGTGAGTGCCTCAGCAGTTGTTGCTCTCCTCCTTCGCCTTGGATGCTCGTATTGTTGCAGAGTTTTCTCGCAACCTTCCATGACGTTCCCGCTAGAGGGTTTGAGTGAGAGCCTTCCTCCAAATTGGAATATTTTCCACCTCCCTTGAACTGGGTTTTCCAAATTGCAGCTGCTGAGTCAACACTAAATAAACTATCCCAAGCCTGGAGGGAAGGGTACCTAGGCCTTGGATCCCCAGAGATTTTCTCCTCATAGGGTTTTTTTACTTTCCTCCATTGCCTCAGGTCATAACACTTAGTTAGCATAGTTGTTTTCCCCTAGTTTCCTTAGGTAGGTTCCATTGTTGGATGGAGGTGGAGGATGTCCTGCCATTCCCCCTCTCCTTAGGGGATCCCCTTCTCTCAATGCAAGACATCACTATTCTTCTCTACTCTATGTTCCAGTTACTGCTTCCACGTCACTGTTACTGCTTGCTCATAAGCATCCTGTTGCCTCCTTTGGGAATGACACTGCATTTCTTTTGGGGATTCCTAAGGTACCTTTAGCCACGGGAACCATCCCGTGGCACCTCTAGGGGCAGAACCCTCTCTGTGAGTTCTTTGCTTCGTATTCCTACAGGGTGGTAATTCCTCTGGAATAGAGAGTGCGAACGGCCACAACCAAACTAACACAGTTACACAAGCATAACACTATACTGGCTGCATAGGTCAGTGAATAAGAGTAGTAATAAAATAAAAGCTGGGCACAGCATGATGAAAAACAGTGGAAAAGGATGCCGCTGGAGACAGCAAAGTTACAGCCAAGGCAGCAGATGTCAAGAGATCTGTGAACATGGTATGTACTGCACAGGGAGGCACCCTCAGTCTGGATGAGGCAGTTTGTCCTGTGCTGTCTCCTATGACCAGATACAGATGTTTTCTTTGTCATCCATGGGGGGGGGCACATTCACAATCAGTGAGGGTGGGATTGTAGTGCTACACCACCTGGCAGTGATTGCTCATTATAGTCACAAAGACAATTGCTGCCAACACTGACCCTGTCCCCAGTGCTTGCCATGGTGCTATGGCTGGCTTCCACACACTTGCCCTGCTCATCCCCATATCCCATTGTGCCCGTACCCCCCCCATGCTGGGACATTGGGCTGCTGCTCAGCTGCTTCCACTTCACACTGTATGCTCTCTGTCCATGCTTACTGTGTGACACCTATGGACATTGCTAGTGTCCACCTTCCACACATTGGGCATCATTGTCACCGTCATTGCGAAGGCGAATGAGCCTGGTTGCACCATCCAATGTTGCACAGTTGCACATTCTACTCTTGGGGACAGCTGTTTACTAGCCAGGGGCTGACAGACACCTCTGTTAAACCCACCCATGTACCATTTGTGTGGCGCATGGTAGCGTTTGTGAAAATTGTTGGGAGTTTGGTGCCAGACCCTCCTGTACCAAAATCTGGTGCAGGGTCCCTGGAGCACTGTGCTTTGGCACAAGCTGATATTTGCCCCAGCTTGTGATGATTTAAGAACTCATTTGAAAATCAGGCCCAAGGTTACAACAGTACAAACAAACTCTAGTCAGAGCCAATATGGCTGTGAAAAGCTTTGGGGATGCTTTTACTCATTATTTCTAATGAATTGCACAATGCAGATCTGTGGAGAGGCAGTTTCAATGTGGTCTTCCTTTTACACATTTTTACAATGTGTTTTCCTGGAATATACTGTATCTGCTGATTCCTATATTCTAAATTCTAAATGACCTGCCTCAGTCCAGGAATTTATTTATTTTTTTTATACACATTATTTCTTCACCCCCTTGCCTGAGTAACTCTCTCCAGCATCTGCCTAACCCACTCTCTACCTCCCGCTGTGGCAACCGCAACTACTCCCTCACTCCGACCAGGCTGCACCCCGGATCTAAGCCCCCACAGGGAAGGGCTGCCCTATCCTCCCAGGGCACTCTATCTATAGTGTAGTGAGCCTGTCAGAGTGGAGGGCCCAGGAGAGTGAGTAGCCCAGCATTGGGAGTGTGAAGCTGGCAGCAGTGCCTTTGCTTATCCTCTGGAGGGGGGGTCCGTTTTTCCTCTATTTCCCCAATGCTTGGTTGTGCAATGGTGTCAATGGCACTATTGATGATGCCTGCCGCAGCACCACCCCTCGCAATGCGTGGCAATGCAAACTCGGCTTTCCCCCGGTTTCCACCAGATGTCGCCGCTGTGCGATGCAACCCCTAGAGCCCTCCATGGGAAGAGAGAGTAGCCCTCCGGACGCTCAATCTCTTCCCTTGCCTGCCGACCTCCGATGACCTGAGCTCGTTCCCGAACCCAGGTTGCCAACGTAGCATGAGGTGTGGCATCCAGTGCCTCAACCCTCAGCGCCACCGGGCCGGCTTCACTCCAGCAATTAAAGGTCCTTCTTTATGCAGGTGATGCTGTCATCTACACTACCCATCATGACCCCCCACCTTGAAAATCAACTGCAACTTGCTTTTAAACAAGTCGAGGACTGGTTCGGAACTCACAAACTGGTAATGAACTACAAAAAAATAAAGGTGATGCTCTTTAATGATGCCAGAAGGAAACACAAATCCTTTCCTCTCATTATCAGGAACTGTTCAGGTGTCCCTCTTGAACAAGTTGATCATTTCAAATACCTGGGGGTAATTGTGGACTGCTCCCTTTCCTACTCCAAGCACATCGAGAATGTGGCCAGGACAGTTAACATCAGAATAGGGCTCCTTCACAGACACAACTGATGCTTGACACCTGATGCCCTGAGAACCGCTATCAACAGCACAATCATTTCCATCATTGACTACGGCCTGGTCATCTACAGCTCTGCACCCCCTACCTCCCTCCTCAGGATAGCAGTGGCCTTCAACAAAGCCTGCAGGCTGCTTACCAGTTCACCATGCCTCATGCACACCTGCGACCTTTATGAACAATCTGGATGGCTTCAACTTAACAATAGAATTCGCTATCAAACCTGCCTGTTAGCCAAAAAAAACAGTTCTTGGACTCTTACCTCCTGGAGTTACAAACCTTCTAAATTTATTCTTGGGCTCACAGCACACCAGAAACTCCATTCATCAACTTTTTACTGTTCCAAGATGCAGAACCACACAGGGACAGCAGTCCTACTCTTACCAGGCCCCCCTCTGGTTCAACGACCTTGGTGCAGAACTCACTACCATACCAACACTCGGCCCTTTCAAAAACCTACTATGACAACATCTGCTAGAGAATAATAGCTGTGACTGCACCTGAGAAGGGCTATCTGTTTCCCTGCTCTGACCTGCTCCCCTACAATTATACCCCCCTGCCCCCTCACCTCGAACCTCTCCCTCCTGTCCTTATTCCCTCTTATTTGTTCCTCAAGCCCCTACTTAGGAACCTGTCCCTCTCCACTCTCCCCTTTTTACCTTGCCCAACACTGCCCTCCCCTCCCCACCCTCACTATGTTTCCTCTGTCTTTGCTCACTGTACAAGTATCTTTTCCTTTGATATGACAAAGCCACCAATGGCTGCTCTTGTCCTCACTTCTGACCAGGCGTTCACCAGGACTATAGTTTTTTTTTTTTGAAATTAAGCTTTATTAATTTTTTAAAGTATACCATATCACAGGTTTACATCAGAACTGTCATTGAGTCACTTAACAACTCCCCTGTACACCAGAGTCATAAGTGTAACATGTTGTGGGAAAAAGAAAACATCCCAGTAACCTTATGCCTCCCCCTTCCCCAACCCTAACCCTCCCAGAGTGTGCATACTTAGTGCATTATATAATTTTATCATATTACCATGAAAGAATAGAGTTAGCGACAAAATAGATGGGGGAAAAGAGCATCAGAGATAAATCTAGATAACCCCTAATGTAAATACAGCGTGTATAATTTATCCCATTTTTTGTGAAACAAGTCAATGCGATCACGAGAACTAGCAATGAGTCTCTCCATATTAAAGCAAGTTGATAGGTCTTTCAGCCACTCAGTGTATGTTATGGTTAATTGGTCCATCCAATGCTTGAGCACTAGTTTTTTTAACCACCATGGAGATTAGCGCCATGTGAAATCTGCGTTCATGGTTCCCAACTTTGGAATATATACCCAGGATGCATATTTCTGTGGTGAACAATCCGTCCAGACCCAACAGAGGATCCAAATTGGACTGAATAGAATGCCACAAGGGGGTCACTTTTTCACATTGCCAGAAGATGTGGAGCAGATTCCCTTCTGATTGCAAACATCTGGAACAGAGAGGGAGAGGGAGCTTCCCTAATCAAGCCAATTTGACCGGAGTATAGTACATGTTATTTAATATATGATATTGAATAAGTCTGAACTAATCCTGAGTGTGATATCTATATAGGTCTTTACAGATTCGCGACCAATTAGGGATGAGATCAGGCAGAAGAGAAGTCCAAACACTAGAGCCTGAGAGGGAGTCCGGATATTTAAGACCCAACAAATAGGAATATATAGATGAGATCCCATGGGATTTGGCGGCTAAATCTTGAAGTTGAGAGAGAAAGGGACTGACTTGTGAGCAACGAAATTCGGTACCAAAGTTAGTGCTAATGAGGTGTCTCAGCTGGTATACCTTAAAAATATTATTATTGGGAACATTAAGCCTGGCCATAATATCCAGAGAAGAGAGTCCTGAGAGTATAAATTCTCCACCAGGGCTTCGTGTAGTTGAGGAAGCCAGTCTAGGGTAATCATTGAGCCTCCTAACCTAATGTTGGGATTTAGAATAAGAGGTTGTGCCACGTCTGTTTTTGGGGAAATTTTGAGATAATGCAGACATTGAGAGAGGACTTTAAGGGAAGTGATAATGGTTGGATTTAATATTGAGGATGGGAGTGCTGAACTGGGAAGAAAGAATATGGTCGGAGAGCAGAGATTGGCCTCTACAAGTATTCATCTTTCGATTTAGAGCCAGATCGGGAGGGGTCCTTCAGCCCTATTTGGGAGCCATCTGCCCAGTTTGGAGAGGTGAATAGCCCAGTGATAAAATATTAGGTTAGGGAGACGGAGTCCCCCCTTATCTTTGGGGAGGCAGAGTTTAGGGAAAGAGCATCTGGGAGATTTATTTTGCCAGATAAAATGAGAGAGGGTGGAATGTAAATGATGCAGATAGGAAAAGGGTAACCAGAAGTCCAGTAGATTAAGAGGGTAGAAAACTCAGGGTAGGACGTTCATCTTGATGATGTTGATTCTACCCCAAAGAGAGATGGGGAGTTTGGACCATCTTTGGAGGTCTAGTTGAATATTGGTCATTAGGTCATCCAGATTAAGCTTCTTGAGTAGAAGTGGGTCATTGGTGAGGTGTATACCCAAGTACTTAATCAATTTAGGAGACCATCTCATGCCAAATCTAGTAAAGCTAGCTTTATGTGTGAAGGAATTCAAGGGGAATATTTCTGATTTAGCTAGATTCAGTTTGTAATGAGAGAGGCTGCCATACTGTGTGATGACCTGAAGAGCATGCGTTAACAACGTTTCGGGGTGGGCAATATGGAGGAGGATATCATCCGCATAGACAGAAAGGACCAACTCTTGTAGCACTGGGCAGCCCTGGATATATGGAGATCGTTTAATATTAAGAAGGAGAGGCTCTAAATATAGATTAAACAAAAAAGGGGAAAGGGGACAACCTTGTCTGGTCCCTGTAAAAAGGTGGAACAGTGAGGAGAAGACACCATTACAATAGATCTTAGCCGAGGGAGATCTATATACTACCTGGATCTACCAAATAAAAGAGGTTGGGAAGTCCATTCTGGCAAGCGTTGCCCATAGAAAGTCCCAATTAACTCTGTCAAATGCTTTTTCAGCGTCTAGAGAAATTAGAGCCATCGGAGAGTGTGATGATTGAGCTGCATGTGAGATATGAGAGAGGGTTCTAAGGTGATCGGCAGGGGAGCGGCCTTGCACAAACCCTACTTGCTCCAGACTCAGAAGGTGAATCCAAATCTTTTTAATCCTCTCAGCTAAGATCTTGGTTAGAATCTTAATATCGCAATTTAATAGAGAGATGGGGCGGTAGCTTGCAGGATCTTTGGGTGGTTTATCCGGCTTAAGGATTAGCACAATCGTGGCATCTAACAATGTAGGATCTATGGTATCAGCTTCAAACATGTACTCATAAAGCCTAAGGAGAAGAGGGGCTAGTTTCTTACTAAAGGTTTTGTAAAAATTAGATGGGTATCCATCAGGACCCGGTGCTTTATCAGGAGCTATAGAGACAAACGTCTCCTCTGCTTCAAGCAGAGTGATGGGAGAGGTGAGAGCCGTTTTATGGTGTGGGTGGAGGTGAGGAAAATCGAGATCCTCTAAGTAGGTTGAGATGTCCGAAGGGGACGATGGGGAGGGGTGTCTGCTGTAAAGCTTGCTGTAGAATTCTTCAAAAATCTGGGTAATCTCTCTGGGTGTAGTTTTAACTACGCCCTCTGGTGTTTGTAGCATCGGGATCAGTCTCGAGCTCTCTGTCTTTTGCAGTCTGAGGGCCAGTAATCTACCGGCCTTTTTGCCTTGGTCGATATATTTGGATTGGGTTTTTAGAATAGCGTATTCTGCTTTTTCTTTTAGTAAGTCCATGTATTCGTTCTTTAGTTTTAGCAGAGATTCTAACGAGCCTGGGGGGGAGGAAGGGGACTGTGAGTGCTCTAATTCTTTAATTTTGGTTAGCAGTGAGGCTGCCTGGCCACCCTGCATTTCTTCCTCAGTGAGGCGATTTTAATTAACTCCCCTCTGAGGTAGCATTTCAGGGAGCACCATATTGAATCTTCTCTCGGGGTAGAATTTTTACTAATTCCATAAAATTAGAGATTAGGTCTTTAATATGAGAAACAGTCTGATTGTCCTTGAGGAGTTGGGTGTTTAATTTCCAGATAATGTCCCGCTGAAAATTAGGGTCTGGGGAGATCCTAACCCAGACAGTTGAGTGGTCTGACAGCACTATCGGCTCGATACCTGATTGGAGGAGACTGGGAAGAAGTGAATTACTGGTCAGAATGTAGTCTATTCTAGACCATGAGTTACGTACCTGAGAAAAGAAAGAAAAGGACCAGAGTGAAGGGTTAGTAAGCTGCCAGGGGTCACATAATCCCAAAAGTTGCGTGAAGTCCAGTAAGGCTTTTTGGGCTGGGGTTACTGGTTTTATTGGCGTGTAGGTTCTGTCAAGAACTTGACTTGGTGGGATGTTCCAGTCCCCTCCTAGTATTAACTGTGAAGGTAAGAGATTACCAATCCTATCTGCTAGGGTCATAAAAAACTCTGGGTTCCCTCCCACTGGGCCGTAAACAGAGCCGAGTACAATATTGCAATTATTGAGACAACCTTTAACCAGTATAAACCTGCCCTCTGGGTCCATTAGTTTCTCTTCTGCCAGAAAAGAGACATGGTTCTTAATTAAAATGGCCACCCCCCTTTGCTTGCTACAGTTCCACTCACAGAAAATACTTGAGAAAAACCAGACCTATGTAACCAGATTGTTTCTTTATTTGCCAAATGGGTTTCCTGAAGCATAAGAACGTCAATCCTAAGTAAATCACAGTGTTTAAAGACTTGGTGCCTTTTAGTTTTGTCTCTGAGCCCTTGCACATTCCAAGTAGCTATCTTAATCGACGTCGTAGCCATTCTTGAGCTATTAAGCTAAGAAGATGAGAATTATTGTACAACCAGAATGAGAAGTTATTATGGCACACTCTAGAACCCTCTTTAAACCAGACCACTCTATACAAAAAAGGGCACCCACGCCCCTGATATATAGGTACTGCCAGGAAAATGTTAGAAGCCTTGAGCTGTAGTTGGAGATTTATGTCCTGGAACCAGAAACAACCCCCCCAAACAAAAAAGAAACCCATCCAACTATATACACAATAGTTCCAAGTTTGGGCAGATATAACCCAAAAGAGCCAACAGCAAATACCTGGAACTAAAATCCTAAGGGCGAATCTCAGGAGCTTCATGTAACAATACCCTTCTGGTATGGTATTACTATGAGAATTGGGGGGTGATCTGTTAGACTGTGTCATCCAGCATCCTGTAAAGCTAACCCCCATAGGATTCTCCTGTGGATCGCCATTCCCCCCCTTTATCAGCTCGTGAGGCAGCTTCCTACGAGCATATCCCACCCCTGGGTGCCCCCTTCCACCCTCTCGCTACCGTAGTAGTTTGAGAGCCACTCCCTGTAGTGGCCAAGGAAAGTGGTCTCATAGATTAACAGGACCAGAGGCTGAAATCAACTCAAACGTGGGGGTTATAGCACTCGCCATCTTTATGCTGATAGGAAAGATCGCTTACCATGGCATGTGTGTTCAGGCCCTAGTAGCGAATCCATTCTCGAGTATGAGTGGAGAGCAAGGAATTTTAGGCCCACTGTCAGGTTGGACGAATGATTATCCCACCACAACCGGAATACACTGGGGGGCATATTTTATTGCAGGACCAGAGTCGGTCCGTGGCAAAATCGGCAAGCCGGAGCTGAAACCCAGCCCAAAGGTTCCGGGATAGTCCCTGGGAAAGCCAAGGCACTCGTGGCCTTCCGAAATTGGGATTAACAAGCCTCCTACCCATTACCAGGCTGCTCGGCCTTACTATTTACAGCAAGAACATACAGGTAAATAACAAGAAATTATCTATTCTTTAACAAGAAGGCAACAGAGCTGATGTGACTGCTAGTTAGAACAGTACTTAGTTCAACCCTCTTTAAATAGGTTGGGAAGTTTAGAGGCTAAATCCTTAGTGGCTTGATCCGGAGATTCATAGGTGAACGATGAGCCTTCGATTGTAACTTTTAAGTTGGCTGGATACAACATCCTGAACCGGATACCTGTCGCGATTAGCTTGTGGACGATTGGGTGAAAGGCAGTTCTTTTCTGTCTAGTCTCGATCGGAAGGTCTTGTGCGATTCTTATCTTGGATGACCCCCAGGTTATGGATTGCAGCTCTCTGGCTTTACTGAGGACATGCTGTTTTTCTATGAAGCTTAAGAATTTAATGATGATAGGACGAGGAGGGGAATCTGGTGGGGGCTTCGGCCTCAGAGATCGATGGGCTCTTTCAATGTGGTATTGAGGAGTCAGTGGTGAAGGCCCCACGACCTTGTGAAGGAATTTCTGGAGAAACAAGATAGCGTCTGAGCCTTCTTCTGTCTCAGGCAACCCAATGATTAGGAGGTTGTTCCTCCTTCTTCGCCCTTCTAAGTCCTCCGTTTTAAGTTGGAGCTTCCGGACTTGCTGTTTCAGTAGGATGATTTCTGGATCGATTTTGTCTCTCCATCTCTCTTGGGAGGTAATTCTAGCCTCCTAGTCGATCATTCTGCTGTTTAGTGTGGTAAGGTCTCCTTTAATTGACTTGAGCTCAGAAGTAATATTTTCCAATGCCTCTCGAAAAGGTGATAGCTCTTGGAGGAATCTCTCCTTGGATAAAGGGACTACCGGGGGATTAGCACTGCTCGACTTAATCAGGTTCCCGGAGCCCTGGTTCCTCGTTTTCTTTGAGAGCTTTTCAGGCGTGTTAGGTGGAGTGTGCCGAATTGCGGCCTGCTTCATCTCTACCTCCATCGCCGCAATAAAGCTTTGCGATGCCAAGATACATGGATAGAGTCGATAGGCAGAGGTTGAGAGATCCCCAGTTGCCACTGTTGTGCACTTTGGAGGGATAAAATTGAGTTTAGATCGATTTATAACAGATGGCTGGTAGGAGCCCAGGGTAGGTGCAGCCTTCAGGGAGCTTGCATCACGTGACCTCACCAGGACTATAGTTAAACATGTTGTATATGACTCCCCTACCTTACTGTATCACACTGTTGTTGAATGCTAAAATCCTGTTGTTGTATAATCTGTTTAGCTAGTGACTATTGTACTGCTCCCATTGTATGTTTTCCCACCCTTTTGATGTGGAACCTTTGTAAATGAGTGGCTTCTTGCTCAAAGGTATTGTAATCCAAGATTGAAATAAATAAGTAAATATATTTAGCCTGGATAGTTCATAGAAGAAATAACATCTTATTTTCAGTGGGGCTCTACATCTACACAATATTATGCTGCATAGTGTAAAATCAGAACACTCTAAAAACAATATTTTCACATCTGGGGGGATATATTAAGTGCCAGATCGATGCATGAGCAGAAAGATGAGTTGCACAAAGAAGGTGCACCGGTCGGCACTGATACAATATTCAAAGAGAATGCGCCACCGGTACAGGGTATGCATAGCGTTCCTGTTGAAAATGTGGTCCTGGACGGGAGTTGCAGTGCAGGCGGCTGCCTAGTCAGGTGCATCCAGGGTGACCCCAACTGAATACCTTTACATGTTATGCACCGTAGCTCCCATGGGTGATATTCAGCTCAGGAATGCAAATGAACTAATTGAGCATGCAGGGTGCAAACGGGCCTTATGCATGCTCATTACCAGCTCATTTGCATGTTGGCATGGGGATGAATGCGCTGGAGCAGCTCTTGCCCCCAAGTCCTGACCCCAATCACTCCCATGTGGGACAGACTCTGAAGTCTCTGATGGTATAATGGCAGTGCCCACCCGTTCCACCAGCCCTAATCGTACCGGAGTCCAGGCTCTATCGATTCCATATTGTACAGACCCAAATGCCATCCCTAATTGCATCTGAATAACCTACAGTCCATGTTCATAGTGTAGTGGCCCTGCTCCCCTCAATGGTGCACAGATACCCCCCTCCCTGCCCCCGCCCATCCCATTGCGATGAATGGCTCTGTAATGGGATTGTGCCACTCTATTGGTGGGTGGCAGAGCACTTGCAGTAGGATGCTGGAATGTGTTCTATAGAGGCATGAACTGTGTGTGGGTGATAACACCCAGTGGCCATACTCCTCAGGCACTGGCATGCAGATCCATCATCCCGGTGCCATTGCACTTCTCAGTGTGGGTGATAGCCAATGCTGTACCCACTCACACAGGTCCCAAAACAAGCATGTTACAGCTGACCTCCCAATTGTTAGTTAATCTGCAGTTCCCCAATTGTACAATCTCTAGCCTGAAGCATACACTGCAAATGGCATTACAGGATACCGCACCCCATGGCACCTGGAATACTTCAGCAGTCTGGAGAGTGGCATGTTATGCCGGGAAACAGGGGAGAGTGTGGACTTGCAGCAGTGTATGACAGCAGGAAGATACAGTATCGGCAAGACATGCATTGGAGATATGTAAATTCCCTCTTCAGTTTGCCAGGGACATACATATGACTGCACACACTGGTGGATTTGCAGCTGGCATGGTGTCCCAATGCATGGTACAGCCAGTTGGGTCATTCCAGACTGCAGGTCCCCAGCCCAGGTTCAGTGCAGTCAATGGCTGGCAATGGCAGGGTGTGGAGGGCAGCGCCAATCTTTGCAACAGGTTGAGTATGGGGGGAGTGAGGGTGACTGTGTACAGGGGCAGTGGATGGGAGTCCTTTAGACTATGGATATGGACCACGGTTTCCTCTGGTGCAATTAGGTCTGGGGGGCCCCTACATTATGGAGCTCTTCAGGGATGGAGTTGGCTAGTTTGGGGATGGAAAGGGGTAACTCTAGTCCACCAGGGCTGCCAGGCTGCTGTGCACCTGGGTGCACATCTGCAGCCTGCCTGTGGGTGGCTGGCCGGGTTAGGCCAGCTATTCATGACCTAATTGTGGTCCACGTTGCTGTGGACTGTGAGGGCCACATTCCCACTGAATATACTGCAGCATGGCATATGCATGGGATTACCCCCTCAACTTGAATGGCATACCATCTGTGTGTGCCCTGGCCCATTCCCTTGCAGCCGGTGCATCCTGCACATTTGAATATTGCACTGCTGTGCATTGCTGGAGTTGTGTGGCACATCTCCCTTTTCCACTGGGATGTGCTGTGTATCTCCTTTGACTACAGGAGCCCTGGACTAGGTAGCCTGAATAAATACATTATAAAAATGGTAAAATCATGACCACACAGAAAACAAGATATTGCATCCAATCTGGGACAGGCTGAGTAAATACAGGTGCAAAAATGTGTAAATGAACATCCCTGTGACAATGAGATGTAGCAACTTCCCTGCCCTATCCAGGATACAAAATATAGGATAAGAAATATTCAGTGCTCCTAGATCCAAATAACCATTACTCTATAAGAAACCCTCATTTTCCCTGTGTTTTTCCCACAAAGGCAGAATCAAATCCCTGTATAAACCCCTGTAGATTTTTCCATAAGCCATTGGTTCCTTATTTACGACTTTGTTCTTTATTTGTTATATCAGCAGCCTTTTATTAGGAAAAGAGCTCTGATTTGCTGCTCAGTATTAATGTTATATGTCACGGTGGCCTTGGAATGATTTGGATTTATATGTTATGCATAAGGTATAATGGGGGACTATATGAAATAACAAATATCAAGCTCATTATTTCATGAACTATACTCAAAATTAGTAATCACAAATCAGACAATCTTTCAAAAGATACTAGTAATGCCTGTATACAAATTGATTGCAAATAGAGACATATATATGTGTGTTTGTATGTATATATATATATATATATATATATATATATATACACACACACACACACATATACACAAATGCTATTTTTTCATCCTATAGTTGTTAGTTTTCAGACAAATTATTATCAACTTTTTTTCTGTCCACCTGATGGAATATTGAATGAGTTAAGTAAATTTTATTATTTTATCAAGGCCCTGACCCAGCAAATCAGTAAATACACACTCAGTATATCATATTAAAAAATGACAAAAAAACATTCTTCTCTTTGCAGTTGTTTGATCAGGAATTTTATAAATGGTGTAAGTTCTTTTTGTTACATCTGTGTTGGTCCAATAAAAGGTATCAGATCATTTGCTTCTGTATTACTCATGGTTTGTCAGCAGTTTATTCATTAGATGAGGTCTCCCTTGCCAGAGTTTGACTGTTTCTCCACACCTCCCCCAAACACACACACACACACACTCACTCTTACTACAAGAGAGCTCAGTAACTCTTATCTGTTATGTTTGGGAAATAGACTGCAGCCCTTTCTGTCAAAAAGAAATGTATGCATTTAGTCTGGGTAGTTCACTGAAGACCTGGCATTTTGTCAGATAGGTCTTGAGAGGTTAAAAACAGTATAAATCTTTACAAAATTTGCTGGGAAAGGCTAACATTTATGAGGTATAAATCTTTCTTGAAAGATATTCATCCCCAACTGAAGTTAGTAGCAAAAAATGTTTAAATGCTAATCATTTAAATGTACAAGCTGTTGCATTTCAAAGGGGCTAAACACATCTCTAGTTTAATAGGCAACCAATATTTAACAAGCTGTTTCAGTTTCCTAATGACCATCAGATAAGCAGCTTGGAGTTATGTCTCCAACATTCTAAACAGAAAGAAGGGATTATTTTGTTTTAGTTGTCATAGTGATTTGTAGATGTGGAAGAATACATTGAAAAGTCAAAATAATGTGTTCCACGAAACTCCATTTTCAAGCTACAGATAGCAAAATGGCTGTAGGCTCAACCCACAGCCATAAAAAGGATGGCATAGTCATAGACATGTTGACATAAATGTTCTCCATGCTGACATTATTTGTTGTGAACAGGTCAAAACACTTTTTCCTAGTATCATTGTTTTCTTTATAGATCCACCCTGAAGAAGACACAACTGTTAAAACACTCATTCTAATTTTATTTTCTATTTGAAGTGTGAATTTAAGTGAACCCTTTTGATACATGTAGTTTAAAAAGGAAAAAAAAGCAATGATCAAAAACAAATTAAATTCTCTTGTCCAGTGAACATGTGCATGATACATCAAGTCATAATCACGTGCTATATATAGAATATTTCCATGAACATAATGTTTAAATATCATTTTAGTCTTTCTGGTCCATGGAAATACTGCAGCTAGGGACTGCACCTGACAACTGAATGGAAAATTAAAGATAGTCCCCAAAACACTCAACGTTATTCTTCTGACTGTGTACATGTGCAGCCTGAATAAGGTAGGAAGGTATGCGGTTGGATGAGGAAAGAATTGTATTTTTAAGGACAAAAATGATGTTCTACAACATATCAAAATTATAAAATGTCTGTCAGCATAAATGCATTTATTGTTAGTGTAGCTGTTTTAGTCAACTTACTTTGTTCATCCTTGATGTGCTGTCTGTATCATGAGCATATTCTGAATAAGGTACTGTAGATGTACTTTCACAAATGGCAGTGTACTTTCTCTAACATTGCCGCAGTGCCTGAAGCACTCACATTCTCACTTTCATTGTTTGGGTATCAGAACTTCTAACATTCAGTTCACAGTTCTCAAACCCTGAGAATGTGAATGAGACCACTCAACTGTAACATCCCAATACACAAAGTGGCCTGGGATACTCATGATTCATACCTATCCCTCTGCACACCTCTATGTCCTGACACCCATCATCATCACCAGAGGGCATTTACAGCCCCTGCCTGCCTCTCTTCATAAGTGTAGAGTGTTGCTTGGGGGAAGGGGTAGCATGGTGGGTGGAGCTGTGGATCCTCTTCCCAAACTAAGTGGAAGATCATGGGTTACAACAATCCCCCATACCCTGTAGTGGCCATCATTCATTTTTAAAATGAAGGGACTGTGCTGGAGAGGCCCCTAGCCCTCTGCACCAGCTCAGAGGACTGGGGCAGGTGGTAAGGAAGTCAACTGGGCCCCCAGGGATGCCCTGCAGCTGGGCAGAGGGGCTCATAAAATAAATTCTGCATGAACTCTGCCTATGTAGGCTGCAGCCCATCTGCCAGCTCTCCATACCATGGAAATGAGGTCTGGAACTGGGCACTAGCCTGCCCCCTCACCATGCATGCCCCTGACCAGGTTGTATACACAGATGCTCCAGTGGTACAGACTCAGGGAGTGGTGGGGTTGTGCCTCCAGGGCTGTGGATGTGGGAAGGTCACTGCATGTGCAGAGCTAGAACTCTGTGCAGCACAATCTTTCACATGCATGCCTCTGCAGGTGTGTAAGGCTTTACAGAGCCAGCAACTTGGGGAGAAGGTGCTCGACTTAGTCACAAACTCAGCTTAACTACATTAAATTCTTAAAAATATTTTATTTCATACACAGACCTCAATGTTTCACCATGTTTCTGGCTTCTCCAGTGAATTGATTTATTTTCTATTAAAAATATCCATTCCTACTATTGATTCATGAATGTTGTACTTCATAAATCATGTAAAATTCATAAGTAGCCCTCTATAAGGCAAACAAATGTAAGCTATAACTCCTTGAATGTCCTTATTATGTCTTTCTTCTTATTCATAAGCACACCACTTTTAATGTGTAAAACAAAAAACTCAAGAGTAGAAAACTTTAATTACACAAATCACACCATCTGTGAGTGGTATGCAAAACACCAGTTGTCAACAAGTGCTTCTTTAAAAAGGCATATTATGCCTAACAACCAGTATACCAGGGAACCTGAATAAACTCCATTTTGCATAAAGTCTCTGCTCTTTTCAGTTTATTTATCCAAGAAGAAGAAGAAGAAGAAGAATTAGCATTTATGTAGAGTTTTTCATACACATTGTATCCCAAGTGCTTTACAAGCAATGAGAGACGGTAGTGAAGTGACTATAAATGTGTAGTGACAGCCATTTTGCACATCAACACCTGCACATAGCCTTGGACAATTGCATGAACCGGTATTATGGGCAGGGGAATTCTGGACAGGATAGCGGGGAAAATTCCCTTCTTGGCTCAGCTAGTCTCCATCCAGTAGTGACAGTAGATCATAGGGCACTTTGCCTGACTGGCAGGGGTTCCTCTAGGCCAAGGGTTAGCCTGGGTTTGTGGAAATTGAATGCGTCTCTGTTGGAAGATGTACAGGTTAAAAAACAAGTAAGACAGTTTATACAGGATAAAGTAACTTACATAGATACATAGACACTGTTGGCAGATAAGGACCTATGGCCCACCCAGTCCACCCATTTGAGCTTGTAAGTTCCCTTTATGTTTCTCTAGAAGTCTGTTGCCCCTTACCCCATCCCTCCAGAATTCTCTTATGTCTATCCCATGCATTCTTAAATCCCATGATTGTTTCAGCCCTCTCCCCCACAACTTCCTCTGGCAGGGTGTTCCTCTTGTCCACCACCCTTTCTGTGAAGAAATTCTTCCTCATGTTTCCTCTGAATTGCCCTTCCTCCAATTTCATCTCATGCCTTCTAGTCCTGGAACATCTTTTTCACTGGAAAATAATGTATTCCTGCACCCTGTTCCTCCCTGTAAAGTACTTGTATGTCTCTATTATATCCCCCTCTCTCCCTCCTTTCCTCTATGGAGTACGTATTCAAGTCCTTCAGCCTGTCCTCATAGGACTTATGATGCAATCCCTGTACCATCTTTGTTGCCTTCCTCCGAACCTTCTCTACCCTGTCTATGTCCTTACGTACTGTAGGTAAGGTCTCCAGAACTGTACTCCAGGTGGGGCCTCACTAGTGTCCTGTATAGTGAAATTATGACCTCCCTTTTCCTGCTGGTGATGTCCCTACCTATGTATCCCAACATCCTATTTGCTTTACTTGCTGCCTTGTCGCACTGTTTCCCTACCTTGAGGTCATCAGAGATGATAACCCCAAGATCCCTTTCCTGCTTGTGTACAGTACATCACATATTATCTTTGGCTTGTCGGCTAGGTACAAATCTAGAATGATCCAGGTGAATTAATTGAGGTATAATAGTTTTTAACCTCCATGTCAGTATGGAGGTGAGAAGCTTTTAATCAATGTTTAAAAGGGAGATTGGTCAATAGGAAGAACAATTTGAGGGGTCATTGCTGAGCTTGAGGAATCACAGAGATCATTGTTTGTGTCCACAATACGGACAACTATCCTTGATCTCCTAGAACCGCCATGTATGCCTGCAGTAGGAGGGGGAGAACAGGTTTTTAAAATGTTTTATAAAACTCACTCCCAAACCCATCCATCCCCAGGAATTTCCCTGTCCTAAGTCCCTCCTAGTTTCTGGAGCTATGATAGGGGATGTCAGGGCCTCATTCTGCTCCTCAGTTGCCTGAGGTAAGTTTAACTTCTGCCAATATTGGGAAACAGCCTGTGGCCCTGGGTGCCCTTCTGCCCTATAGAGAGTGGTATAGGGTAGATAGATAGATAGATAGATAGATAGATAATGATAGATAGACAGACAGACAGACAGATAGATAGACAGATAGACAGATAGACAGACAGACAGACAGACAGACAGACAGACAGACAGACAGACAGATAGATAGATAGATAGATAGATAGATAGATAGATAGATAGATAGATAGATAGATAGATAGATAGATAAATCATTTATTAAGCACCCATTTCCACAGACTCTGGGCGCTGCACAAACCACAACAATAAAATAAACTAGTTAATAAAACCAGCCAATATACAACTTCTAGCAATTAAAATCACAATAGTTTGTTTCCATTCAACAGTTAATCATAAAAGGCCAGCCAGAATAAATATGTTTTGAGGCACTTCTTAAATGCTTCTACCAAGGGAGCCCCCTTCAGATTCTCAGGCAAAGAGTTTCACAAGGTGGGCACGGCAGCCAAGAACGCCTTATCTCCGGAACACCTCAGCCTCACCCTGGGAACCTCAAGAAGGGCTTCCCTGGCAGAACGATGTGCCCAAGAGGGGTGATAGGGGACAAGAAGATCTTGCAGATAAGCAGGTTCTGCATTGTGTAGGGTTTTGTAGGTCAGAAGCCCTACCTTGAAGACAATCCTCCACCTGATCGGCATCCAGTGCAGTTCGCAGAGGACCAGGGTGATATGCTCAGATCTCCTAGCACCTGTCAATAATTTTGCTGTCATGTTATGGACCAGCTACAGTCTGTGGAGGTTGCCTCCAGATAACCTTAGGTACAGGGCATTACAGTAGTCCAGTCTGGAGGTGACGAAGGCATGTACTAATGTGGGCAGGTCATCAGGCAGAATCAGGGATTGGATTCGGGTGATACTTAAGAGATGATAAAAACCACTCCTGACGACGGCTGACACTTGGCCATCCATGGTCAGTCTGTCATCCAGGATCACACCCAAATCCTTCGCCTGTCTGGAGGGGACAAGAGGAACACCACCTAATACTAGGATGGAGGGTACTCCTTTACTCCCTCCCCCGATGAACCCGGATCCACCATCAGCACCTCAGTCTTGTCGGGGTTTAGTCTAAACCAATTTTGAGCCATCCATGCCTGGATCTCCTAGAGGCAGTTATTAAATGCGGCAACCGAAACCTGGTTCTCGGGTGCACAGGACAGATATAGCTAGGTGTCATCTGCATATCAGTGAAAACCCAGTCCCTATCACCTGATGATGTCCCCCAGTGGCAACATGTACACTGTGAACAACAAAGGCGGCAAGACTGAGCCTGGCAGAACTCCACAGCACAGAGGCTTTGGGACAGATGAGGCAAGTCCCATCGTTACCCTTTGTACTCTGCCTGTTAGGTATGGCCTGAACCAGCAGATGACCTTTCCAGACAGGCCACACCAGAACCTCAAGCAGTCAAGCAGCACCTTGTGATCCACGGTGTCAAACACCGCTGAGAGGTCAAGGAGGACTAAAATGGTATGGTCTCTCCTATCCCTCACCATCAGGAGGTCATTCAACACCCTCACCAGGGCAGTCTCCATGCTATGCCTTGCCTGGAAACCAGACTGAAATGGCTCATAGGAAGATGAAGAAGTGATGTATCTCCCAAGCTGAACAGCCACCACTTTTTCAATAACCTTCCCTAAAAATAGGAGGTTCGACACCAGCCTGTAGTTGCTGAGACAATCCAGGTCCAGAGAAGGCTTTTTCAAAAGAGGTCTAACCAAGACGTCTTTCAAAGCCTGTGGAAAGATTCCACTCCTCAAGGAACTCCATAGAATCTCAGCAACCACAGGTCCCAACAGGTCCAAACATCTGACCAGAAGCAGGGTTGGTCATGGGCTGAGATCACAGTGGGTAGGTCATAGCTTAGAGAGTATCCCCACCACCTACTCCACCCCAGTTAGCTCAAATTCATCCCAGACAGGAGCAGTGTCTCTATACCTCTCAGATAGTCACTGATGCCCTTTCAAGAGACACTTGAGGAGACCTCTGCCCTGATGGAGGACACCTTGTCAGTGAAGAACAGAACCAGCTCCTCACACTTATTGACTGAACCCGCTCCCCCCACACATAGACAATCAGGATGTAACAATCTGTCCACCATGAGGAAGAGCTGAGCTGGTCTATTCCTCACCACAGAAATCTCTCTAGACAGAAATTCCACCTTCTTCCAAGAGATTGCCCCCCTGATAGGCAACGTAATGTGACTTCAGGGCCAATCTGTCCCCCTCCAGTCGAGATCTCCTCCAGTGCCTCTCTAACCTCCACCCCTTTGCCTTTAAACCATGCAGATCTTCATGAGAACAAAAGGGTCTGCAGTGTGTAGACAAAGGGTGGAAACAAATGGGTGTGATGGAGTTGAAGGCAGCAGAGACAGCCCTATTATAGGCCACCACTGCCTCCTCCATCCCCACCACACAAGCCCCTCTCACACTTGATAGATCCAGTACCGCCACCAGTCCCATAGAGGAAACACCTCTCGAAGGGTGGTACCGGACCATCTCCACAGGGGCAGGACCTTCTAAGGGTGGGGTCTGCCAATGTGAAACCCACGGTACCATGATTTGTCCAACTTACTCGATCAACCCTGAAATGACTTATTTCAAGATTCAAAAAAAAGACCAAATCCAGTGTGTGGCCACCTGGGTGAGTGGCAGATGTTACACTTTGCATCAGATCCAGGGCCCCAGTGCTCTGCAGGAGATTGTGGCCCAAACCTGGAGCCCCAACATCGACCCAGGCATTGAAGTCCCCCAGGATCAACCACCTGTGGGCCTCCAACACCAGGTTGATGACCAGCTCCTCGATCTCCAGCATGAAGTCCCTCACTAAACCAGAGGGTCGATAAATCACAAGGACCCCAAAGCCCACAACCCCACCTTGTCAAGCAGCCACACACTCAAACATCTTATTTTGATCAGCAGGGAGCACCATGAGTTTCAGGTCAGATTTAAAACAAATAACCCCCCCCGCCCCTGCAATCCAACCTCAGGCTGTGTAACATGGAGCACCCGACTGGCATCGCCGCCTCCAATATGGGAGTGGCATTTTCATCTAGCCAGGTCTCCGTTATACAGGTCAGGTTGACCAAGGAAATCAAGTCTGCTATTTATGCCTTGAATACCTCAGAAGTTTCAGGGATAGTGCAAGCTTCCTTTCATTCATGGGGTGGGTCAGTTTAGAAATTTATGCCCTAGCCCTCTTTGCTCTCAGGTAGCCTGCTAGCAATTTGAGGGCCCTTGACACCCCCCATCATAGTACCCAAGCCTCAAGAATAAGATCTGTTGCTTGACTTTATAGTCCTGAACCAAACCCGAACTCTCACTTGAGTTGGACAAACTTCTTACCCCAGTGCTTGTCCAGCTTTGCTTTCTGTAGTTCCCTAATTTTTGCAGTTGGTTCTACCTTTCTGACCTCTCTATGTTTCTTCCTCCTTGAGGAGATCTGCATAAATTTGCCCATGAGCATAGCCTTGACTGTGTCCCACAATATCGGGGGGGGGGCCCTCAGGGGAGGCGTTATCGTGTATGGCCTGTTCTATGAAGTTTGGGATCAATGTCTTCACTTCTTTGTCTTGCAACAGTGAGACATTCGGACTCCAAAATATATTATGTTTACCCAAACCATACCCAGGGTAAGTTTAACAAAATATAGGAGCATGATCAGGGAGCAGGATTATGCATTGTCCAGGAAACGCAACCCTTTCATTGATAAAGTGGACTTATTTCATTGTTGATCAATGATATGATCATGGTTTGGAAAGACACTGTACAGAATTTGGAAAATGTTGTTCTACACTTAGAAAGCACAAATCCAAATTTGAAATTTGCAGTGTCTTGGGGTAGAGATCAGATTCAGTTCCTAGACCTAGTGATTTCAAAAATTGACTGTAATGGAGTGAAGACTAATGTTCATTTTACATTTCAGTTCAAACTACACCAGACATGCAGTTGAGAATGTGCCGAAACAGCAATACATTCATCTGAAATTAAATTGTAGTACACCAACAGCATATGTGGGGGGGGGGGGCCCACGTGCTTAGAGAACACTTTCAGATGAGAGGTCACCCTGAGAGTTGAATTACTAAGGCAATAAGGAACTCAGATGAGATTGAAAGGCAAAGGCTGTTGCCTAGAAATGCTATAACTAACAATATGAACTCTAGGAGTGGTAACAATTTCCTTAATTTCATTACTACATACACTCCTCAATTATATCTAGTAGAACAAGTGATTCAGAAAAAAAGGAAACAGTCAACATCCTGCACTCACCACCCAAAATAACAGACTGCTCACCATGTATCCAAGGTGCTTCAGTTTATTAAAGTGCACTTTAATAAACTGAAGCACCCTGGATACCTGGTGAGCAGCCTGTTATTTTGGGTGGTGAGTGTGGGATTTTAACTGTTTGCTTTACTTCCTGGTATATCCTGGCCCCCCATGACCCTGTGCAGCCTCTGTTTGTTTCTCTACTGATTTTGAAAAACGTGCACATTTTTCAATTAGGGTCAGAACTGTAAAACTATTCTTCAAACACTCCCAGAATGATGTACCTCAGAGGGAAAAACCTTGTGGACCATTTAGTAAATAGTTGACATGTTACCCCTGATTGTGGACTGCAATTCCCTGCTTTGTCAGAAACCCACATTTGTAGCTAAGTTTTGCCCACAACTCTCCAAAGGTAACATTTTTCCTAGTCCAAATACAGGAGAATGCCTTGAAATTAGAAAATCTGTAAATTGCAATACTATTGGTGTGTTATACCTGGCAGTATGTGAGTGTCAGTGTTTTTACATAGGTAAAACAGTATGTAAACTCAAAGACAGAATTGGGGAACACTTGTAATGTATAGAGAAAAGGGATTGGGAGAATGCCTTGACTCTCCATATTATGAATAACATCCGAGGACAACATAATTTTAAATTTCATAGTATAGTGGTAATGGATCCAGAAGCAAATGATAGTATAGAGGTAGTAAGACCAGGATCCAGAGGAGGTGACCTTAATAACTTGTTGTTCAGAAGAGAGGTATTTTGGCAACACAGGCTTAAAGCACATGCAGGAAAAAGTTTAAATAAGGCAATTCTGATTGTAAGGAAATAGAGGTTATTTGGCAAAAAGATTACATGAGACACAGGTAGTTGGTACAAGTTTCCTTTGTTATGCAGTTTGTTGCACATAGCAGTACAAATGCATAGATTAATCTCATAGACTGAAATTATGTAGCAGTTAGTAAACAGAGGTAATATGAGCAGCTAGGTTACCTTTCCCTGGGAGAGTGGCACAGGTAGAAGTCTTCTCAGGATGGTATCCGACTCTCATCTGCTCAGCCCTCTTGGACATATATTTATAATGGCATACAAACATTGCTTCATGCCAAAGCACAAATAATCTCAGGAAATTATAGAACAATGCGTAGTACATTCCTTTTGCTATTTAAGCAGAACCTTTGCAAAGTTTCTTGTTACTTTGCAGCTGCATGATGTCACATGCCGACCTTGTTCTACACACGTAACAGAAACTATTCTTTCTTCACCTTTATCAGCAGTGGTCAGTCTCCTTGCCTTCTCTCCCAGGATAAAAATAATCCTGACATGTTGCATATGGTGAAAAACAACTTATTTTCTCATGGTCAGCATTTTGCAAATGCAGCACATTTCCACTACTGATAGTGTGTGTGTGTGTGTGTGTGTGTGTGTGTGTGTGTGTGTGTGTGCAGCTCTGATGGCCCAGCATCCAGATCCTCACAAGTTACTAATTACCCTAACATAAGTCATAACATGCTGTGTGTTTCTTACTAATGATGGGCACTATGCACTAAGTGGGCAGGGGTACATGGAAAAGTCACATACACTGCCTGCGCTCCTGCACCCTGCAGACAGGTGCACCCATACCAGCATTCACCAATGCTGGCAACCTGTCTGCTGCTCCTCCATCCCTGGTGTGCAGGACTCTGCAGGGCTGCCGGGGGCGGAGTCGTGGACCCGGGACGGGCATCCAATGGGATGCCTGTCCCGGGTCCACTAGTGGATCCCTCGCACTGCAATGCAAGGATCTGGGGTAGTACATGCTGCCTAGGCACCCGGACCCATGCAGCATGGCCCCTATGGCTGGTCAGTGCACTGGCCCAGCCACGGTGAATGGCACCCTCCCAGCACTCTGCAGCTCTCCAGCAATGGGACCCGCCTCCTGCTTGCACGCCCACAATGGCAGCTTTGCCCTGACCACTCTGTGGCCATACCCCCAAGCCCCCCATAGGCTTGCATGTGCTACAGTTCCCCCGCAACATCCCCGTGCCACTGCCAATTGGACGTATTGGGCACTCGCCCATCTCACTGCCCCTGTCCTCACCGACTGCCTAGTGGGCAGAGGCAGCACCACGGAGTGCATAATCCAGTTCCCCTGGTCTGGCAAATGGTGTCCATGGGGGCATGCAGAGGGTTAAGGCAGGGTCTACCCTTCACCAACCTCTGCACCCATGTGGCCAGCACAACACAGTTTAGTGAATACTGCGTAATGCTGGCATGCCCCCAGAATGCCCCAGCATTGTACAGTCTGCAGACATGGGGGATCGGGTGCTGTGAGTCTGTGTGCCCCTCTTTTGTGCATACCATGCAGGGGGTGTAATGGGTGCAGAGTCGCTACATGCCCCAGATATGCATGCATAGCCATTTCTCATCATTCATGCATAGCACCCGTTATTAGCAATATCTTATATGCAGCAATGACAGATCTAATGATCTAATAATATATATGCCTAAACTCCCCCTTCCCCCTAACACTGTTGGCAAAATTACAAAGTAATTTTGCAAAGTGGTGTCACCAAGAGAAAAATGTTCCATATCACTTTGATTGGAAAACATGAGCATACTTTAACATACTTAATTATTTGTAATGCTTACTTAAAAGGCATCTAAGGCAGCATAGCATAGTAAATAGAATAAGCACTAAAATAACCTGTAGCACAATTATTTATTTATTTAACAATTAAATTTTGGTGACCAGGTAAGCCCTAAATTAACAGTTTAAAACTAATTTCTGTCTAAGTGTTGAAATTAAAAGATCAAAATCACCATCATGCAATAAAGAATTCAAAGATTGTTGAGCATGTTGCATGCTATTACTAATTCCAATCAAATAATCATCTTTACAAATAAGCAAAACTTTCAAGTCTAGAGAAAGTGGAGAAATACGCACATTGAGGCTGGAATATAATTTATAACATAATTTTGATGACCAGGTTCACTTAGAATATATTCCTTTTAGTGAAGTGACACTAGTAGCATAACTTTTTGACCAATGACAGTGCGAGCAGCAGGTGTAAAATAGAAGTTTGAAACAGTTACTGGGCATGTTAGTGTCCCATATGGAAAGGATTTATATTTTGTAAATATGTAATACTGATCAGCAATGTTGTAGGTAACTTTAACCATAGAAAGGTGCCATTTGGTGAGCTGTACTGGGTGTGTGCCATTTTGGACTGACAGGATGCTTATGTTTTGCTGAATAACTCCATCAACACTGCACACAGGTGTCACCACATCAAAGACATCACAGCAGCATACGTAATGATGCCCGCTTACTGAGCAGCAAGCAGAATGTGGAACCTGACACAGGGCCATGATGGGGTTGTACACTACTAGGGAAGGTTTGTCCATCCTCTCCATATAAATGTCACCTTCCAAGTAACCCACAGAAGGAACTATAGCCTGTTTGTCAAACAGAGTCTCAGCAGGATCAAATACTGCTGAAGAAACTGTGAAAGAGAGGAACAGGCTATCCTGTCTAGAACAGGACCTACTGGTGTAGCAAGCTCCCTGGTTGGGATGTAAGGTGACATACCCCAAGTTTCTAGCTGTCACAAAGGAAAATGTCTGACAGGCTTCAAGGCATCCTGCATGGACATCTTGTGACCTGGTTACACATGCTGGACAATACCATTTGGTCAAATAGTTATCACAGTTGAGATCTTGGAAATGTCCTGATTTCACATCTCTGAGCAAATTAGTAATCACTGTGAGAACATAGTTCCCATAAGTTGTGCATCTTACTTCTACCTATCATCTTTTGGTAGGCCTCTCTATTATTTACAGTAACTAGTTCACTGTGCTTGGCCTGTGCATCATTAAACAATCTTACTGTGTCGTGCTTATTGTAGAGTAGACAGTGTATTTTTCATCTCAGTGGCCAAACCCTGAATTCCCTGCAGATCAGGGTTCAAATCAGATTTAGTAGATAAGGTTAAAAATACCTGGCATGCCTCATTATGGTTTTTATGTCTGCCATTTTCCAGACTAAAATGGCAGACCTAAATAACCCTGATATAGTACTTTCCACCTAGGCACTGCAGCCTCCTGGAGTGTAAGGCATCATTCCATTGGGCAGTTTCTTGGCCTGCTGTGTGTGAAAGCAAATCTGATGCTAAAGCCTGCTATGGGGTCTTGGGCTCTAGCATAATATGAAGCTATCATATCCAAAAGAAAATCATTGTATAAACACACATTAGTAGAAGCACAAGAATGACTATGGTCAGTCATGTCCCAATAAGAAAACTTCAGAAATCACAGGAATATGCATAAACGTTCCCAGTACAGAACATCAGTAGCTTTTGCCTGATGCATGGCAATGACATCTAAAAGTAAAGAAATATAAAACAGTGATACATTTGCTCCCACACAAGGCCCATATTCCACCATGCCACAATGTAAAAAATTAAAACAAATTAAAAAATTAAAAACAACATGTTTGTGCATAAACTGTACATCATTCAATGTCCCCAAGATAGACATAACAGTCAAAGCACTGAATGGGCCCAGTCTCACTATAGTGCAAGGATCATAGGAACATAGGAATATTTTTCAGGTCCAATTAGCAAGAACTGCCGAAGACAGGACCTGCCACCGAAGTGGTCAAATTGCCCATTTTTTATACCCATATGTGAATCTAGTTGTTTCTTAACCATAGCCATGCTACCAGCTTCAACTATCTCCCTTGGTAGGACATTCCATACATTCACAACATGTTGATTAAACCATTTGGCTCGTTTGGTGATATTACATTTGTTCCCCATCAATTGACTAGAGTGTGATCTAGTCTGGTATGATTGTTTCATTTTAAGATTAAAAGCCCCTGTCTCCCATATCTCAGCATTTTTAAAGGCCCTATAAATGAAGCACAGATCCCCTCTCGTCCTTCTGTAACTCATGGAGTACACATTCAAGGTTCTCAACTTCTCACTGTAACTAAGATGTTTCATATTTCTGATTTTCTTAGTATATGCCCTCTGTACCTGTTTCACCCTAGTTGCACCTCCCACAGTTTGAGGTGCAGACAAAGGTGCGCCATATTCTAAGGTTTGTCTTACCAACGACCTATACAGTGGCATCATAACTTCCTCCATTCTGCTCCTAATATTCCTCAAAATGTTCTGCACCACTCTTTTACTTTTCTTAACTGCTTCGTTATTGTGTTTTTCAAAACTTAGGTTGTTTGAAATATATACCCCCCAGGTCAGATTCCTCTACTGTCTCCAATATAACTTTATTGTTTAATGTGTACTGATACATTCCATTATTTTTCCCAAAGTGCATTGTCCTGCACATTGCCTCATTAAAGTTCAATTTGTTTTTTTGCCCATAATTCCAGACCATATAGTTGGTCCTGCAGTTGTTGAGCAGCTTCTTTATTGTTGACAGTCGTACCTATTTTGGTATCATCGGCACATTTGCACAACCATGCCCCTCCCTTTACCTGCATGGAATGTACCAGTATATTGAACAATAGTGGCCTCAAAACTGACCCCTGCGGGACACCACTAGCACCCTTCCTCACTCGGATTGGTGTCCCCCTGATCAGGACTCTTTAAACTCTGCCATCCAACCATGAGCAAATCCATCTACACAGGAATTTATTTAATTTATAATCCTGCAGAACCTGCAATAATACCCCATGGGAGACAGAGTCAAAGGCCTTTGTATAATCCAAGTAGATGACATCCACTGGAAGTCCTTTGTCTAAGGCCTGGCTTACAGGTTCCAAAAACTGCATTAGGTTTGTTATACACAACCTTCCCCCAGTAAATCCATGTTGGGAAATGTCAATCAGTCCCAGATTTTTCATATTATCAACCAAGTACTACTTAACATACCCCTCTAATACTTTCCCAAGTATTGATATTATACTAATTGGTCTATAGTTCTTGACCTGTGTTTTATCTCCAGCCTTGTGAATTGGTGTAATATAAGTGATTTTCAAATTTGTGACAACTATTCCTTCTTCCAGTGATCTATTAAATAGTGCTGCTAGAGGTTTGGCCAATTCTTCAGCCACATTTATTAGAAATAGAGGGCTAATCCCATCAGGGCCTGGTGATTTATATAAGAAATAATACCCTTCAGGGTGGGCATTATTGGGAAATACTGGACCGCCCAGGGGTGTAATGAGGCCCGACACTGCAGGCGGAGGGCCTTATAGCCCCTGGAAGGTCCGGTATTTCCCAATAATGCCCACCCTGGAGGGTATTATTGCACGTTGAAAATGACTATCTGTGTACATTTTAATGAAGTTGTAAAATAATACAGTAAATGCCTGTGAAAAAATTAATAGAAGTATTTGAGATACATGTATTTATAAAGTAGTCCATAGGCTGTTCCTGGTGCTGTTGCTCCTCCCGGCAGCATTCTGGTGGATTGACAACCCCCCCATTGCTGCCCCCCCAGTGAGAGAGAGTCACACACACAGACACTGATTGCTAAAGGAGAAAGGGAGTAAAGTCTTCATAGGACTGACTGGCAAGTTTTTCTTTTTTGGTGTTTGTTTCGTTTTTTCGTCTGAAGTTCCATCTGTGTGCTCTGTGACCTTTGACCGCAATGTAGGAGGAAGTACAAAAAGCGCCATTTGCGGTCGATGTAAAAGGAAAGAAGAGATTTCTTGTGGATTTATTTAAATAGTGAGGTAAATGCTTTTTTTGTTGCTGACTGATTGTGAGGGAGTTCTGCTGAGTGATTATTGTCTGTTTTCGGTCGGCACGGTAGTGCGAGATCGCACTCGGGAGACAGCTTTCAGGGTGCGTGACAGTGCCGCTGCAGTTGGGAGAGTGATGCAGTTGAGTGACTCTTCCAACCGCAGGATTACTGGAGTGTTTTTTTTATTTGTTTTTAAGATTAGGAGCGGCTGCAAGTACATTCTGTTTGGTTTGGCTAGGGGAGACGAGTACCTCTCGCTAAGTGAGAGAAAAAGATGGCGAGCATTTTTAAATTTTGCTCGGGGCGTTTAGCCAATTAAAAAGCAGACTGGGCACCAGTATGGAATGTTGGGCAGTGAGGTGCCACTTGGACTGGCACTTGTTGTTTACTGGGCAGCTATTGAAAAATAAATGCCCAGGTTGGAGCCAGTTTCAACCAATCAGGATAAAGAATCTACTTTGCCCATTTTCTAAATCTGTTTAAGCCCTTTGAACTTTTACAAACCCTATGTGCAGTTATATACGGAAGATCTGAGGCTCCCTCTAAGTTTTCATTCCTGTCATAGTTCACCTTATCTTGATTCAGACATATGCTTGCAAAATGATTAATTAGGGCATTAGCCATCTCCAGTTCTCCTTCTAGTACCCTATTGTCAACAGTTAGACCTATTTATTAAGCTATTTGTTTTCCTTAAACTTCCCACATAATTATAAAAATGCTTAGAGTTGGTCATTCTTTCTGTTGCTAATTGGAATTCAGCTTTTGCTCTTGATTTTCTAATAGCCTTTTTACATAAACTTGATCATTTCTTATGCTTTAACATTCTGCCCTGCATTTTCTGCATCTTTAATTTTCTATGGGCCTTATTTTTTTGCCTAATTAATTTTTGGATATCACCAGTAATCCACCGGGGTATTCTACCAGTTATATTTGTTTTTTACATGCACATATCTCTCGATAGAGGTCTGCAGGATATCCTTAATTTTATTCCATGTCTCCAGCACGTTTAATCCATTCAATTCCCCATTTCAGTCCATAGATGACAACAGCTTTTTGATTTGGGAGTAATCTGCTTTCCCAAAATTTCTGGCCTTTGTTATACCCCTACATGCTGGTTTTGTTCCCACAATATTGAATTTCACCATGTTGTGATCACTTGTTCCAAGAGGATGGATTAGCTGAACATCCCTGACTGTGTTTTCCATATTTGTCAATACCAAATCCAATATTTTTTCATCTCTTGTCCCTTCTGCCACCAGCTGATCCATTCCCTTATTCCAACAAATGTCCATAAAAAAGCTTTCCACATAAGTTTTTCCTATTTTATCTACAAGAGTCTCTGATGCAGATGAGTGCTTAACACTGGGAGCCAGTAGTGACAGTCTAAGGGCCCTCAATATGATGTGTGTCACAGTCTGAGGGCTTGGTTCTGCATCACATGCTCAGATGCCTGCATTGGGTTGGCACACAAGATTCATTTAGAAAGATGCAGTGTTCTCATACAAGTGTATGTGTCCTTCATACTGAAGTCCTATAGATAAGGTGTTGTAGGCCGTCCATAGATGTCTCCCCCAGAGGGCAAATTTCATCTAGCAAGGCATTCTGTGTCGGACATGACTGCCTCATCACTGATAGGTACCTTTTACAGTGGTGATGGTGCTGAAGGTGACAGGTGGCAAGCCGAATCCCGTTCATATGCTGGCACCACTCGGTGGTGTATGGTCACCTGGATATGACCCAGTGTCAGTTTCTGAAAGACAAAAGAAAAACAAAGAGGATGGCTTCTGCCCCACCCTCATTTGTAGATTAGTTCTGATCTTAATCAGTTTCAACTGATTTACATGAAATCCCTGATCCCTATTCTTTTTCTTGTTGTCCTCTGTAATCCTAACTTTGTACACTGTGGGGCTGCATCAATCAATAACAGTATATGGGCCCTCCCATGGTTTAATGAAGGGTCCCTCCTGATTATAAGTCTTGACCAGTACCATGTCTTCTACCTCTAATTGCATTTCATGCCATTCCTTGTCTATGTTCATGTTATTTACATATTGAGTCACCCCAATTGAGGTAGCAGCTGAAAGGTAAAGATCCTGCAAGATTTTCAGCAACCTATTTACATATGTTTCTATACAGACACCATCCATTTGTGACATGGATAAACCATCCACCCACAAGTGTTCAGGGAGTTTCATTTTCCTTCCAGTTATCACTTCATAAGGAGGGAAAAACAATGTACTGTAAAAACAGCATAGACAAGGGATGTACCATCTGAGACACTGAAATGTTATACTATCAGACATGAAAAAAACTATATTATGGAGTAGCTAATCAAAGTTTTGGGCAGGTCACCCCCCCCATGAGACACAATGCCATGTCCCTACTATGGACCATGTATGCATAGTAACACAGGGGAATCTCATTCATGATAAAATGCTAAAACCTTAAAATGTGGAAATTTGAAGGTTAGTTTCAGAATATTTCTCTGTTTTAATTGAGGCATTTGTTCAGTAGAGTAAAGGGTGTTTGAATTATAGTGTATTGCATTCCAGCCAGTCATTCCTTCTTAAACTATGACTAAGGACTAAAAGCTGTCAGATTAACCCATAATGAGTCAGTTTAGTTTAAGGCAACACTTTTAGAAATGTGCACCCCCACTATTTCTCGGGGAAGGAGAGCAAAGAAAAATAGAAAGTTAAATTTCTAAACCTCTTATGGTTAACAAACAGTATGACCTGCTGGTTACATAGTAGGGGTATGCCATAAGTTGGGACTCCCTTGCAACTGAGATGGCACAAATGTGCCAAACAATGGAAAAGCTACAAATAACTTCTGATGAGAAAACATTAATAGCTGAAGAAAAACCTTCTTGTCTCTGTTCACAATTAGGTAGGTGCCCCCCTTCATTAGGTTCAAACCAGTAAAAACTGTGGCAGGCTGGCAGCTGCCTGGACTCTGTGCCACTAAAGGAATTACTTTAGCTGGCCTGGTGGTGTTGAGGGTTGAGGCGCTGAACGCCACACCTCGCACCACACTGGTGACCTGGGTTTGGGAATGGACCTGGGTCGCCGGGGGCTGGCGGGGGAGAGGAAGAATTGAGCATCCCATGACTGCTTTCCTTCCTCTGGGGAGAGTGGGAATGACACATCCTGCTGCAGTGGTGACTGGTGGTGGCCAGCTGCACTACAGTGGCATGCAACCAAGGGGGGGCATGGCAGGCGTCAGCACAGATGTGCTTGGATGCCTTTGCACGTCCGGCTACCAGGGGCTCAAAAAAGCAGAAAATAGTGGGCCGACCTTGGCGGCTAATGGTCATACCCTGCACCCCCAGACACGAGAGGTGCCTTTGTCGGGATGTGGCCAGTCCTGTACGATGATGCGTGTCGTGCACCAGACCAGGTCCGGGGGTGCGGGTGTGGTGGCCAGAGGTCATGGGGCCCACTCCGCTGTGAAGGAAAGTGTTAGAAGATAAAAATAAAGGAATTTCTTCAGTAAGTACAAAGGGTAGGGGTTTAATCATATTAGTTTATGCCACACCATACTTTTGCATTAAAATACCTCTTTTTACTTACATAAACTGTGTAAACTGATTCCATCCCGTCATCCTGCATTCTCATTATACAATGCCTAATTCCATTATTCTAATGTCTCCACCTTGAATATACTGTGTTTTCTGCTTTCTTAGACTCCAGACCATCCTCATCACCTCATTCACATACACAAACCCTTTTCACATACAAAGACAATCTTGCCATCAGTTTTATCCTTTGCTTGCCCAATTTTCTGAAGATACCTGTGTGTGTGTGTGGAGGGGGGCTGGCAATGCGTTCAATATCTGGACCCTCCTCACTATATTTTTAGAAACTACATTTTCCTTTAAATCCCTCACACCTATGAATCACATTGCATTTATTTTCATTTAATGCAGGTGTGAAGGGGGTTAACCAGGTGATTGCAAAATATGTGTAAAGAAACCCTTCTGTTTTTGTTTCCTTTTTTTTCAAGCTGCAAAAGTTGAATAGTGGAAAATATTTAACCTTTTCCCTGCCTGATTCAAGGGAATAGATGGCTATCATCAAATGTGTTTTTTACCAGCTGAGGAAAACAGGTCCGTCTCCCCATACGACGCACAGGGTAAATGCCAGATCTCACCCAACAAGTAACACACCGAAATCTGTCCAATGGAAAATCACGTACACAAATGCTCACAGCCTGGGAAATAAGATCCCAGACCTGCAGGCAATAATGTCAGAGGCTAAACTGGACATAGTAGCAATTAATGAGATGTGGTTTACCAGTAACCACACTTGGGAGACTTCAGTACCTGGCTATATACTGTTCAGCAGAGACGAGGTGCAAAAAGGGGGGGGGGTGGAGTGGCCCTGTATGTCAATTAAAATATCAAAGCTACAGAAATTCAGAAGGAGCCAGAAGAACTGTGGGTCACCCTGGAAACAGGAAATGGGACAGCCATAAGAACTGGGGTTGTCTACAGGCTCCCAGACCAGGGGGAGGACATAGACACATTACTGTTAGAAGATATACAAAGCATAACAGCTAAAGGGGAGGTTCTGATGATGGGAGACTTCAATATGCTGGATACAGATCGGTCAATACCAGCAGGAACATCTGCCAGACCTAGACGCATGGTGAATTCCCTGCAGGGGGAGGGCTTCAAACAACTGGTACAACAACCCACAAGAGACAGGGCTATCCTAAATCTAGTACTGACTAACAGGGAAGAGATCACAGATCTCCAGGTAGAAGGTCACCTGGGGGCCAGTGACCATCACATGGTATGGTTCAATTTGGCCACTACAACTAAATCATCCCATTCCAAGGTAAAAATATAGGATGTCTGAGGAGCTGACTTTGATAAGATGGCCAACAGAGTTAAGCTAGGCCTGGCAAAAAGAAACACAGGTGAGGGGGTACAGGCAAAGTGGACAAGCATTAAGGATGCAATACTTGAAGCAACATCCCATTGTGTTAGACAGAAAAGGAAGTGCAAAAGAAGAAGGAAACCACTTTGGTTCTCAAACACAGTCACAGAAAAGGTCAGAGCCAAAAGGCTGGCCTTCAGGAAATATAAGGGAATACAGCAGGATGAAGATAGGGAGGCATACCAAACTGCCCTAATGGAAACAGGGAAGGCAGTAAGGCAGTAAGGCAGGCAAAGTCCCAAACTGAGGAAACACTAGCACAAACAGTAAAAGAAGGTGACAAGATTTTCTATAGATACATTAGTGAAAGGAGAAAGTCCAGAACGGGTATTGCTAAGCTCAAATGAGAAAAGGGTGTGTGTGAGGAGGAGGACCCTGTAAAAGCATCTATCCTAAATAGATACTTTTGCTCAGTATTTACTGAAGAGAAGGTAGGGCAGGGCCCACAGCTCAGCACCATGGACACAGGGGGGGAGGGAAGTGACCACTACTCCCTTCACAAAAGAAAGGGTTCTACAAGAACTCACTAAGCTCAGGGTGGACAAGGCAATGGGACCTGATGGCATACATCCCAGGGTACTAAAGGAGCTAAGGGTGGAACTAGCAGAGCCATTAGCAGAACTGTTTAGTGAGTCTCTGAGCACAGGAGAGGTCCCAGAAGACTGGAGAAGGGCTCATGTGATCCCGCTCCACAACAGTGGCAGCAGGGAGGAGGCAGAGAACTACTGACCAGTCAGTCTTACCTCAGTAGTGGGCAAGTTATGGAGGCACTCCTTAAGGAAAGGATAGTGCAACACCTGGAATCCATAGGGGCACAGGATCCAAGACAACATGGGTTTACAAAAGGAAGGTCCTGCCAAAATAATCTCATAGATTTCTTTGACTGGGTAACCAGAGTGGTGGACCAAGGAGGAGCAGTTGGTGTCACTGACCTTGACTTCAGCAAAGCTTCCAACACTGTTCCACATAGAAGATTGATAAATAAGCTGGGTAGGCTCGGGGTGGGTCAGAAGTTGGTCAACTGGGTGGCAAACTGGTTGAAGGGTTAAAAACAGAGAGTGGTGGTAAATGGTATACAGTCAGAAGAGATGCAAGTCACAAGTGGGGTACCTCAGGGATCAGTCCTGGGCCAGTCCTCTTCAATATCTTCATCAGTGACATTGCAGATGGACTAGAGGGGGAAGCTTGTCTGTTTGCAGATGACACCAAGATCTGCAACAGAGTAGATGATCCAGATGGGGTGGGCAGAATGAGAAGAGATCTGAATAAACTAGCAAAATGGTCGGAAGAGTGGCAACTGGGATTTAATGCAAAGAAGTGCAAGATCATGCACATAGGGAAGAGAAACCCTGAAGCCACCTATCGGCTGGGAGGGGAGTTGCTGGCAGTCACAAAGGAAGAAAGAAACTTGGGCTTCATCATCGCCGATGACCTGAAATCATCCAAGCAGACCTCTAAAGCAGTAGGTAAGGCTAGGGGGATGTTAGGGTGTATTAGTAGGGGTATCACAAGTCGTAAGAGCGAGGTAATAATCCCTCTTTACAAGACACTGGTTAGGCCCCATCTGGAGTACTGCGTGCAGTACTGGAGGCCACACCTGCACAAGGACATTAACCAAATTGAGGCAGTACAGAGAAGGGCTACCAAAATGGTGCAGGGACTGCATCAGAAGACATATGAGGACAGATTAATGGAGCTCAATATGTATACCCTAGAGCAAAGGAGGTAGAGAGGTGATATGATCGAAACATTCAAACACCTTAAGGGCATTAACAAGATGAAAGAGTCTAGCATGTTTCAATATAAGAAAAATAGCAGAACAAGAGGACATAGCATGAGATTAGAGGGAGGTCAATTAAGGGGTAATGTGAGGAAGTTCTTTTTCACAGAAAGGGTGGTGGATGCATGAAACAGCCTACCACAAGAAGTGGTGGCTATGAATACAATGCAGGGCTTCAAACAGGCATGGGATAGGCATAAGGAAGCAATACAGATGAGTATGAATAGATAGGCCACTGACAGAGCAAAGGCCGATGGCACAGTTATAAGGTAGAAAAAGAAATGGGCAGACTGGATGGGCCTTGCGGTCCTTATCTGCCATCAACTTGTATGTTTCTATCATCTGGATTAAAACCCTAATCCCACCCAAAGACCTGCCATCACTGGTGCATGCCTTTGTAACATCCAGTCTCGACTACTGTAATGCTCTTTACCTTGGAGTCACTTGAGGGAACCTCCACTGGCTGCAGCTAGTGAAGAATGCAGTGGCCAGGCTGCTGATGGGGCCGCCAAGGTCCTGTCATGTGACCTCAGTCCTGTGGGGTCTGTACTGGCTGCTGGTCAGGGGGAGGATTCTCTTCAAGGTGAGCTTGCTCACCAATAAGGCCCTATATGGATCATGCCCTTGCTACCTGTCAGACCTCCTCACTTATGCCATCCCAGCCCGCTCCCTTCATTCCTCCACTATGGGCCTCCTGGCAGTTCCGAGAACCGGGCTGAAAACTTCAGGTGATCGTTCATTTGGGGCGGACAGCTAAGTCCTCTGGAACTCGTTGCCAAGATCTTTGAGGGAGGCCCCTATGGTGGAGGTGTTTCAGAGGGGCCTGAAGACTCACCTTTTTAGCTTGACCTTTCTTACAGATGTTTTTTAACTCATACAAAACTTTTACATTTTACTAGTTTGTCAATTTTGATTGTACGGCACCCAGAGCCTCTGGGATTGGGTGCCAAACAAATAAAAATCTATCTATCTATCTATCTATCTATCTATCTATCTATCTATCTATCTATCTATCTATCATCCTAGGTATAAAGCAGAATATGGCAAAAATATTCAAGCCAAAATATCACATAGTACAGTACTATTATCAAAATATCAATGTCATCACAAAGTTATTGTTACTATACACATATAAAGAATGGCTATAAACATTTCTGTCTCTCTGTTGACCTGGCTGTTCTATCTCTCAGTAACTTAACTGAGATAATATTTCTCAAAATAGTGCATAGCACTTAAACATTTCCTTCGTACTTACAGAAGAAAAACGCTTAGTTCAAATTCACACAACAGACTGCAGGACAGCAAGATTCAGATAACGTACAATGCAGTTCATAGCATTTGTTCTCTCTCAGTGGCACCACATCCCACAAGTGACAAAAAATAAATTGCAGTCTAGTTTCTTATTCACTCAGTCTTACTGAGATAACATTCTTCAAAATATATCCTTGAGCATTTGTACAGCATAAAACAGAAACCTATCACACAGAATTGCCTTTTCCTAACAACTGCTGTGTGTGTGTGTGTGTGTATGTGTGTGTGTATATAGAGAGAAATATTCAGTAGAAGATATTTTCCTTCCTGGTTGGCCAGACCAGGCGGAAGGTAAAATGTAAGATTAGTGTAAAAGAGAGAGGAATGCTGCAGAGCAGTACATAGAAAGGAAAAGATTTAAAGTTATGTGGCATGATGTCAGCTGTGAGCATGTCTGTTTACACCTAACCTTTGTCAATGACAGACACCACTACGGGAAGGAGACATCACTTCTCACTCTCATCCACCAACTGTTCATTCTGTTTCCTTAACAGATCCAGAAACAAATGGTTTGATACCTTTTATTGGACCAACATAGATGTAACAAAAGAAAACAGTGCTTAAGCTTTTGGACCAACCAAGTCCTTCCTCTGAAGCTTATGGCAGTTGTTTGGTAAATCACATACTATTAACACCCAGCTCATACATAAAAAAAACAGAAGGAATTCTAATTGGTTTAAAATGCCTTTTTCCAAAAATAATAACAGAGGTTCTATGCAAGAAACCAGTTTTAGTCAGCTGGCAACTATGAAGCACTCCAAGGTCAAATGTCAGAAGAGGGAGATAAGAGGAATACTTCCAGGTGACAGGCAGTTTCATTAACTGACATCATGAATGAATGATTGTGTTATGTGAGTACACTCTTAATTAAACATAAGATGTTACAGTATGTTAGGACTCTTGGGTCACATACGTAGTGTATTTATACTTCCTTCCAACTAATTGTCTACATTATAATGTCACCGGGGGGGAGGGTAATTCCATTAGTTTTTGATTTAGATTCCTAAGACGGTTTCTGTATTTATAGTAGATTAATTATATACAGACACAGTTTAAACTCTAAACATATTAGGATACATGATCTCATTCCCTAGGGTGTCCATGGTAGTTTTTTTTTTATTGGTCACTAATTCTAACATTTGATATTTCTTGTAAAAATCTTGTTCAACACTGAAGGTTTTAATGTTTATGAAATATAGTGTCTGGTTGACTATATAGTTGATAAATTGTCTCCAGGTAGGTTTAATAGTTTATGTACGTGTTAAAGAAGAGGTTGTTCACTTTAGGGAAACATCTCTGTATACCATACTATTGCCATACATAAAATATTTCTGTTTTATAGTTTTTAACTTGGAATACTATCTTTTTAAACATGTACTTAAGTGGGTATTATATCTAAAGGTCTTGTGTTTAATTAAGAGTGTATTCACATAACACAATCCGAGGAAGGACTTGGTTGGTCCAAAAGCTTAAGTACTGGTTTCTTTTGTTACATCTATGTTGGTCCAATAAAAGGTTATCAAACCATTTATGGTGTATGGGGGAACGTTATTGTGCATGGAAATCCATGCTTGGAATATCCTTGTTGTGCTGCCGTCAGTGCGTCATGATCTTGTTGTGCTGCACTCAGTATGTAACCAGTGCAGCACCACAAGATCGAACGCATTCATGCATGCACAGTGTAGCAGCCACAGCAAAGAGGAAGCAAGTAGTGCCGGAAAGAGCCGCTACACGGAAGCCAAGTAAGGATTGTTTTAAAAATGTTACAGTTACTTTCTACATCCATTCACTGTTTTTTTATGTTGAATAGACTCCCCATGCACTATAAAAGATTGTCTATGGGGAGTCATTCACAAACAAGGGTCTTCTCAAATCTTGAGGTCTCCTTGGCAACGGACGACCACTCGAGCTTCATTCTTGAGGTCTAACGTTGCCATGTAGACCTCTCGATTGAGAATATTCTTGTTGTGAATGACTCCCTATAGACAATCCTCTATGTTTCTGGATCTGTTCTTACAAGGACCAACACAGCAACTAACTATTTCTGTTTACTGAGTAAATCATTTTCTAATCTGAGTTTGGCAGAGTTTACTCTAACAGAATCAAACTTAGCTTGCAAGACAGATTTAGTTACGCAAAACGCCTGAATACACATTGCTTTCTGCATCTTTTGATTGGTCTTTTTCTCTGCTTTCCACTGATCAAACTGTTCCTTATAGTAACCCCACAGACCTGCCTTCTGAGGAGCTTCCTTGCAAAAGTCATCTAGCTTATACTTACAGTAGCTAAAACTTCTACAATAATAGCCTCTATCCTGACTAGCCAGCCGGGTTCTTTTGGCTGCGAAACTAGACACCCTAACTCTCAGGCTATGCCTAGTTCATCCCCTCTGAGCAGCAACCAGGTTGTGACCCTTTAAAATTGCCACTCACACCTTGCATCACTAATGGAACAACTGCTTTTGGGTCCGGAACCCCTTCTTAGTTTAAATTTTTCAGGGTCCCCACAGGAGTTGCCAATTGTAAAGAAACTGTTATGTGTTTGGTAAAATGATCACAAAATAATCATACAGCACCAGGTGGTTGGTACATGTTTCCTTGTTATGCAGATTAGTTCACACCCTTGCAAAATGTCTTGTTACTTTGCAGCTTCATGATGTCACATGCTGGCCTTGGTCTGCACACATAACAGAAACTATTCTTTCTTCCCCTTTATCAGCAGTGGTCAGTCTCCTTGCCTTCTCTCCCAGGATAACAATAATCCTGACATATTGCATATGGTGAAAGACAATTTATTTTCTCATGGTCAGCATTTTGCCAAAGCAGCACATTTCCACTACTAATAATGTGTATGTGTGTGTGTGTGTGTGTGTGTGTGTGTGTGTGTGCAGCTTTGATGGCCCAGCATCCAGAGCCTCACAAGGTACTAATTCCCTTAACATAAGTCATAACGTGCCATCTGTTTCTCACTAATATTATTAGCAATATCTTATATGCAGCAATCACAGATCTAATAAGCGGGATGCCTAAATGATCCCCCCATTTTTATGAACGCACACTCATATTCCCAGTGTAAACTACAATTTCTCTCCAATATCAGTAGTATTTTGAAGAGAGCTCTTGCCCTGACACACCATTTGTAAAACTCATGCATGATTTTGCTGATTAACTAGGGTTTGGTCTGATGGAAACCTGTCTTGTCCTTCAGGCCTCAGATAAAATTTGTCTACTTGCTGCTTGTGCAGCCAGTATGATAGCAGTTTACCTGCTTTTTCACCCCATCCCAGTATTTGTGTTTAAGTTTAAGCGCTGTTAACTCAGCCTTCCTTGTGGTAAGCAAGTTGATTTGAAGCCTAAGAATTCTAATCTCCTTAAACAGGAAAAGGTTCACCTTCTGATCTTTATCAGCTTTATATAATTTTTCTTTCTCCATAAGCTGCATCTTCAGATCTTTCTGCTTATTTTCTCTTATCCTCCTGTGGGCAGGAGCATACCCATTATGCAACCTCATAGTGTTGCTTTAAAAACCTCCTGAAGGGTGGTAACTCTTGTGTTCTGCATATCATTTAGGGCAAAATAGGAACCAGCCTCCTCCTGGAGCCACTTGCTAAAGGCCTTGACCTGGAGAATAGTTCAATCTAGTTTCCACAAGGCTGATTTAGGAGGAACCAGGCCCCAGAGGACTGTCAGGGTCACTGGGGCATTGTTGGAGAGGTAGGGGGAGCAATGAGAATGGACACTGTCATTTGAGTAGCCAACAGAGATAACAGCCAAAAGGCAATGTGGCTGGAACTAGAGTGCATAGTCAAGAGGTATGTATAGGCTAGGTCTTGGATATGTTGCTGATGCCTGGTGTCCATTGTGATGTAGACAGCCAGCTCTGAGTGCTCGAGTGCTGTATTAATTTTTTTTATTACGTATAAAATATGTGATGGGAAGGTCAGTTTGAGGAAATTACTGTCTTACTGGAGCTGACACATCAAAACCCCCAGAGATAAGTTCAAAGGACAGGAGGTAATTTAAACTGCAGAGATCTGGGGCGCAATTACCTTGTCAATTTGCTTTCATCCCAGGAAATAAGATTAGCCATTCATAATGCCCTCAGGGAGATTCTTTGACTTGCATAGTTGCCAGGAAGGACTTGTGGGGAAGGGTGTCAGAGAGAGGCCAGAATGGACATTGAAGAGGTTTGATGTCTGAGCCAGGGAGGACCAAGATGAATTTGGAAGGTCCAATATACATTTCCCAGGGAACCCTTGAATTACATCAGAGAGATCTGAGGTGTAGATTCCAAGGTCCAGACAGGATTAAAGAGGCAAATACACTTTTGCTTTGAATACAGTGACTTAGATCAAAGAAACTTTTGAGATGTATGTGTAGCGAGCACAAACCGGTTTTGTCTGGTTAACCTGAGGAGAGGAAAGTCAGTGAGGTCACCTCATATGTTTTTGTAAATATATTATCTGGAGACCCTGTATTGTAAAATATAGATTTTGATACACCGAGTAGTTAATGACCTCATGAGAAGGCCGGCTCAGAAGTGTGTTTAGTTGCTGAGAGATCTTGACAGAGACACACAAGACAATATTGCAGACTGAGAGAAGAGAGACCCTCAAAGCACTGAAAGAAAGTAAGCATTAGATTAGACCAGTCTAAATGTATGTATTGTAGGAACTGTACTTTTTCCTGTTTGTTTTAAGGCTGTATGTGATGGGATATATATTTTATTCTGTAATTATTGTTCTGATTTGATATGTTTAAAGTAAAGAGATTTTTTTTCAACGGAACTGTCTGTAGTGTCTTGACATTTCTTTTTATTTAAGTGGAGCTTTTAAAGGTTATAAGTAACATTCTGTATGGGCTTATTATATACCAAACTGGGAAATGGATAGAGTTCTCTAAAGTCTTGCATAGAGTTCTAAGGGTTCATTTGAAAGACCTGGTTGGGTGCCCATAGGCAAAGATATCTGGCCCCCCGAAGACAGAATTATCTAAGCCTGATAATTGGGTACGCTAACAAGAGGTTATCAGTTTGACTCCTTCCAGAGCTTGAGACTAAGGTGACTTGAACCCACAAACAGACAAGAGGGTTACCTTGTCTGTTACACTGTACACAAATCATACGCTCAGAGGTTGGCACTTTGGGAGTAGAGGGTTGACCGGCTGAGCGAGTTTGTGACAGATTGGTAGGCAGCGGTGGCATAAAAAGTTTGGTGGTATAAGCTTCATTGTTCAGTGTGTTAGCTTCAAACCATTTAGCTCACTTGGAAAAAAGAAAGGCAGTGTTTTATTTCAAAAGGAAACAGAACTATATCCCTTGACTTACAGTTAAGTTCCCACCCATTTTATTTTTTTTCTGAAGTGCCAGTCAGTATAGTATTAGTAGTGAGAGAAGAAGAAAATGGCTTCCGACTACAGAGGTGCACTGTAGATTTCTTAAAGCAGCTGTGCGGGGAAAGGGGAGTCCCATTTGGGGTGAAAGCCAGTAAGCAGAACCTCATAGAGGCCCTGATGGTAGCAGATACCCAGGGCAGCGATTCACCAACCATGACTGAAAGGGACCAGACCTTGAGTGTGGCAGAACTAGTGGCTAGTGAGGGGTCCCGAGCCGATGAGGTGGACAGCAGGGCCACTGTCAGTGAAGGGCCACAGCAGCAGGGGAAGGTCACCAGTATCCTGAATCCAGAGGTACTCAAACTGTAAATTGAGTTGCGGAGGATAGAACTGGAGGCAGAGAGACATCAGAGGGAGGTGGACTGTGAGGAACGTGAGTGCCAGTGAGAGGCAGAGGAGAAGAGAGAGTGAGAACACAGAGCTGCAGAGGAGAGAGCAGCGCTAGTGGCAACACGAACTGGAGAAGCTACGACTCCAACCATCGGCACCAGGGCAGATAAGTGGCTTGAGTTTAACTGGGACTGCAGGACTGGGTTACAAATTGAACTCTAAATTAATAGCTGAGTTTAAGGATGGGGAGGACATGGATGCCTTTTTAAATTCTTTTGAAAAAGTTTGTATTCAGGCTAAAATTCCTAAAGAGTCCTGGAGCTTTCAGTTGTGCCTGCTACTTACCCGGAGAGCTCAGGATGCATTGGGTCAAATGGACAATAAAGACAGTGATGATTACAGCAAGTTAAAAGATGTACTACTAAAAAAGTTTGAATTAACTGCTGAATCATACAGAGCTAAATTCAGTAAGCTCAGGAGAAGCCCTAATATGAGCTATGAGGAGCTAGGCACGAAACAATGTCGGTTTTTAAAACGTTGGTGGGAAGGCATTGAGGCAAACACTGTCGATAAAATTGAAAATGTGATTTTATTAGAACAATTTTATTGGGCATGCCCAGCAGAGTTAAAAACCTGGCTAGAGGACTGAGATCCAAAAACAGTGCAAGAGGCTGCTGAACTCTCAGACCGCTATGCCAAGAGCAGACCTGCTCTGAAAGAAAATGGGGCGAGTGTGGCAGCGCAGAAAGAGAAAAGCACGCCTTCAGGGCAGCTAAACCCCTCACTGCCTCCAACAAAACCAGTTAGCCCCAGGTTTCAAAGAAAAGATTTCTCTGAAGTAAGAAATGTTTGTTGGTTATGTAAAGAAACTGGGCACATTGCCAGACAGTGTCCAAGAAGGGAAAGCAATAATATGCAGAGTAGTACCAGAAAGGAAGTGGGTTGTTTGTGTGTCCCTGGAAGCATGCCAGTGAACATCAGGGAACACATGCACCCAGTCATGGTGAATGGTGTACAGATGCAGGGGTTAAGGGACACAGGGGCATCCCTGACATTGATGAAAGGGGATCTAGTACAGCCTGGTCAGCTTATCCCAAATAAATACGTAACTATACAAGGGTTTACTGGTGAAGAGAAAACATTGCCACTCACTAGTGTTCTCCTGGACTGGGGTGAAACAGGGGAAACTGTGCAACAGGTGGCTGTAGCCAAAACATTAGCAGTGGATGTGATCTTGGGTAACAATCTCCAGCAGGGGGTGGTATGTGCAGTTACCCGTAGCCAAGCGACCAGGGAAAACTGTAGTTCCCTGAGCCCCCCAGAAGCCATTGGGGAAGATATTGAGAGGCTGGTTCCCCAGTCTGTGTCTCCAGAGGGGGAGACTGATAAAAAGGGGGTAGAAATTTCCCCAGTAGCAAGTAACCACATAGCTACAGAGGGTTACTCCGTAAAGGGAGGGGTGACCTCTTGTCAGAGGGTTGGGATTGACAGTGATCCTGAGGGACCTGACGCTAGTGCTAGGGACCCTAGTTTAGTGACAGAAGGGGACCTGTCCCATGCCTTGGAAAGGTGTGAGGGGTTTGCAGCTGCTCAGAGACGTGACCCTAGTTTAGAGAAGCTGAGGGTTGGGCAGACTTGGACAGTGCACGGGGAGGTGACGGCAGGCATAGGGTTTATTGGGAAAATGGACTTATGTATACACAGGCAGTACAGACAGAGGGAGGGATGCTAAGCAGGCAGCTTGTCATTCCCCAGGGATATCATGAGCAGTTGCTCAAGGTTGCCCATGATATTCCCTTGTCTGGTCATCTGGGAATCATGCGCACAATGCAGCGGTTGGCCCAGAATTTCTACTGGCCTAACTTCACCCAGCAGGTGAAGGATTATTGCAGATCTTGTCACTGGCGCCAAGAAATAGGGAAGGCGGGCAAGAAAACCCAAGCCGCCCTGATCCCCTTGCCCATAGTGGAGGAGCCATTCCAGAGGGTGGGAATGGATATTGTGGGGCCTTTAAATACTACCAGATCCTCAGGGAAAAGGTTCTTCCTGACTGTGGTGGATTTTTGCCACCTGGTAAACAGAGGCAGTAGCCCTTTCCTCACTGAGGACGGACAAAGTGGCAGATGCCTTGCTTGGGATTTTCTCCCGTGTTGGGTTTCTGCAGGAGGTAATCACCGATCGAGGGGGTTCCTTCATGTCAGACCTAATGAAATGTCTATGGAAGAAGTGTGGGGTGGTGCAGAGATGCACGACACCATATCACCCGCAAACCAATGGGCTTGTGGAATGCTTCAATGGTACCCTAAAGACAATGCTCCGGGCGTTTGCTGAACAGCATGGGAGAGACTGGGAGAAATACCTTCCCCACCTGTTGTTCGTATACAGGGAGGTGCTCCAACAGTCGACAGGATTTTCCCCCTTCGAACTCTTGTATGGACGCTGAGTACATGGGCCCCTAGACTTGATCCAGGAGGACTGGGAAGGCAAGCACGCCACCCAGGGAACTCCCATTGTGGATTACATCCTAAGGTTTAGGGAAAGGCTGAAGGAGCTTATGGGGACAGCCCAGAGCAACCTGGCAGCTGCCCAACAGAAACAAAAGGTATGGTACGACCACAAAGCCAGAGCTCGCTCGTACATGGTGGGTCAGGAAGTCATGGTTCTTATTCCGGTCTGGAAAGACAAGCTGCAAGCTGAGTGGGCAGGACCGTACAAAGTGGTTAGGAAAGTAAATGACGTAAACTACATTGTGGAGTTACCTGACCGTAGACAGACAGAAAGAATGTACCATGTCAACATGATGAAGCCATATGCAAATAGGGCTCACATGGTGTTTGCAGTGTGTAGTCATGGGGAGGGAATGGATGAAGGAGACTCCTTCTGGACTTGCTGGAAGACAATAAGTGGGAGTCCTCTATGGATGCAGTAAAATTGTCTCCCCAGCTGACCCCAGACCAGATCCAGAAAGTGAGGGAGGTTTTAGCAGACTTTGCCCCCTTGTTTAGCACCAAGCCTGGACTAACCCCCTTAGCAACACACGATGTGGAGACAGGGACACAGACACCCATACAGAGGACAGCATATCAGGTGTCAGAGGCTGTCCAAAAGGACATTAGGAGGGAAGTGGAGGAGATGCTGGATTTAGGGGTAATCCAGAGATCCCACAGTCCCTCTGCCTCACCCATAGTCCTTGTACCCAAGCCAGATGGCTCAACTCGTTTCTGTGTAAACTATCATGGACTGAATGCAGTCATGAAGTCAGATGCCCACCCGATGCCCCGGACGGACGAACTCCTGGATAAGTTGGGGGGGTGACCTACCTTACGACCATTGACATGACAAAGGGGTATTGGCAGGTAGATTTGACTGACAGAGCTAGGGAGAGGTTGGCCTTCATCACTCCAATAGGCTTATTTGAGTTCAAAGTAATGCCTTTCGGAATGAAGAATGCCCCGGCCACTTTCCAAAGATTGGTGAACCAGGTGTTAAATGGTGCTGAGGAGTACGCCGTGGCATACCTGGATGACATTGCTGTCTTCAGTACCAGCTGGGATGAACACCTGTCACACCTTAGGGAAGTGCTGGGCAGAATACAGAGGGCCGGGCTCACTGTCAAAGCCGAGAAGTGCCAGGTGGCCATGGGAGAAGTGGCATACCATGGGCATGTGGTAGGCCGGGGACAGCTCCATTCTAACCAGATAAAAATAGAAGTAATACAGGCATGGCCCAGACCAGAAACTCAGAAGCAGGTCAGGAGTTTTCTCAGGACAGTAGGGTACTATTGAAAATTTGTACCAAATTACAGTGCCCTGGCTGCTCCCCTATCTGATCTGACAAAGAAACAGATGCCCAAGAAAATTACCTGGGGTCCAGCCTGTGAGGAAGCCTTTACCAAACTGAAGGAGACACTGTGCAATGCTCTTGTTTTGACAAGTCCGGACTATAGCAAAACTTTTGTAGTTCAGACGGACGCCTCAGATGTGGGTATTGGGGCAGTACTAAGCCAGACATCCAGTGAAGGGAGGGACCACCTGATAGCCTACCTGAGCTGAAAGCTGCTCCCCAGGGAACAATCATACTCCATGGTGGAAAAGGAGTGTCTTTCCCTAGTGTGGGCCCTAAAGAAATTTGAGCCATACTTGTATGGGCAGCCTTTTGTGGTGCAAACTGACCACAACCCCCAGGTTTGGGTGTCACAGATGGGGAAAAACAATGGCAGACTGCTCAGATGGAGTCTTGCTTTACAAGAGTATGATTTGAAAATCATACATAGGGCTGGAGCCAAAAATAAGAACTCAGATGGACTGTCTAGGGTCTATGAGGAGTGAACTTATTTGGGAAGCTCATCCCATGTAGGGGATGGATCCCCCAAATTCAGTCTAGGTGGGGAGGAGTGTGACATAGACAGCCAGCTCTGAGTGCTCGAGTGCTGTATAAATTTTTATTTATTACATATAAAATATGTGATGGGAAGGTCGGTTTGAGGAAACTACTGTCTTACTGGAGCTGACACATCAAAACCCCCAGGGATAAGTTCAAAGCACAGCAGGTATTTTAAACTGCAGAGATCTGGGGTGCAATTACCTTGTCAATTTGCTTTCATCCCAGGAAATTAGATTAGCCATTCATAATGCCCTCAGGGAGGTCCTTTGACTTGCATAGTTGCCAGGAAGGACTTGTGTGGAGGGGTGTTGGAGAGAGGCCAGAATGGAAATTGAAGAGATTTGATGTCTGAGCCAGGGATGACCCAGACAAATTTGGAAGGTCCAATATACATTTCCCAGGGAACCCTTGAATTACATCAGAGAGACCTGAGGTGTAGATTCCAAGGTCCAGACAGGATTAAAGAGGCAAATACACTTTTGCTTTGAATACAGTGACTTAGATCAAAGAAACTTTTGAGATGTATGTGTAGCGAGCACAAACCGGTTTTGTATGGTTAACCTGAGGAGAGGAAAGTCAGTGAGGTCACCTCATATGTTTTTGTAAATATATTATCTGGAGACCCTGTATTGTAAAATATAGATTTTGATACACCGAGGCGGAGTTAATGACCTCATGAGAAGGCCGGCTCAGAAGTGTGTTTAGTTGCTGAGAGATCTTGACAGAGACACACAAGACAATATTGCAGACTGAGAGAAGAGAGACCCTCAAAGCACTGAAAGAAAGTAAGCATTAGATTAGACCAGTCTAAATGTATGTATTGTAGGAACTGTACTTTTTCCTGTTTGTTTTAAGGCTGTATGTGATGGGATATATATTTTGTTCTGTAATTATTGTTCTGTTTTGATATGTTTAAAGCAAAGAGATATTTTTTCCAACGGAACTGTCTGTAGTGCCTTGACATTTCTTTTTATTTAAGTGGAGCTTTTAAAGGTTATAAGTAACATTGTGTATGGGCTTATTATATACCAGACTGGGAAATGGATAGAGTTCTCTAAAGTCTTGCATAGAATTCTAAGGGTTAATTTGAAAGACCTGGTTAGGTGCCCATAGGCAAAGATATCTGACCCCCTGAAGACAGAATTATCTGAGCCTGATAATTGGGTATGCTAACAAGAGGTTATCAGTTTGAATCACTCCAGAGCTTGAGACTAAGGTGACTTAAACCCACAAAACAGACAAGAGGGTTACCTTGTCTGTTACACTGTACGCAAATCATACGCTCAGAGGTTGGCACTTTGGGAGTAGAGGGTTGACCGGCTGAGCGAGTTTGTGACATCTATTAGTGAAAGCAAGGACATCATGCCCCATGGTGCAGGTAGGGTCTTCATGTGGGGTTCAGGATTGCCTGAGTTATGGTCTAAACAGAGTTTCATACTGAGGTTCATACTGAAGCTAATAAGGAGCAAAAGGCAAATTGCCCATAAAGAGCTCCTATCTCATATCCTATAATAATGCATAGCCCCATTTTTCAAAATCCAAACATCTAGTTTATTTTTGAAACTAGATTTGCTTTCACTCAGTATTAGCTCAATGGGAAGGGTATTCCAAAGATTCACCACTCTCTGTGAAAAATAAATGTTCTTCCTGATATTATTACATTTCAAGCAGTGCAGTGGTAGTGAGTGTCCTCAAATTCTATTTTGTTAAATAAATAAGGGTCCTTGATAATGTCCCATGTAAGTAGATCTCCCCTTATCCATCTCAATTCAAGGCACATAAGGTTTAATTTTCTGAGCCTGTCATTGTAGGTTAATTCTTGTAACCCCTGCACATGCCTTGTCATTCTTCTTTGTACTATTTTAATTTGAATAATGTAATTTCTTTTATAAGGGTACCAAAACTGGGCACAATAGCAATGGTGTGGTCAGACATATGATATGTACAGAGGTGCCAAAATCTCAGGATCCCTTGATCTAATAATTTTTTGTATTGCCCACAAGCCTTTGTTTGCCTTACTTCTTGCTTCATTTGTTCACCTAGAACAATCAAAATTATTTGATACATAGACCCCAAAATAATTTTCGAGTGTGGTTTCTACTAGTTGTTTTCCACATAGATAGTATTTATGTTTCTTACTGTTGTATCTCAGATGCATAACTTTACACTTCTCAAGACTGAATTACATTTCAGAAGCCGCATCCCACTGTATGGTTTTGATCAATGTCATCCTGTATTCGGGCTGCTTCCTCAAAGATGGCACATGTTCCACCAATTTTAGAATCGTCTGCATATTTAGTTGACCAGCTACTTAAATTCTGTGTAAGGTCAGATATGAAAATGTGAAAAATGAATGGGCCAAGAACTGACCCCTGAGGCACTCCACTGGTACACTACCCTCCTGTGAAAGAACCCCACTGATTGCTACCCTCTGAGTTCTGTCACTCAAGCCAGCTAGATATCCACTTAACCAATCTAAGGTCCACCCTCTTATTTGTAATTGTTCTGTCACAGCCCGGGGGGAGAGGGGGAAGGTCAAAAGCCTTGCTAAAATCTAAAAAGGTCACATTACAAGGAGTGTTCTTATCCAATTGGTTACTAATTTTTTTGTAGAAGCATAATAGAGTTGTAACACAAGACCTACCCCTGGTAAAACCAGTTTACTTGCAGTAAATATTACGTATGGATGGTTGAATTTTATCTTTTATAATGCCTTCTAGAAGTTTGCATATAATAGATAAGTGAAAAGGTCGATAATTTTGGATGTTATGTCTGTCTCCCTTTTTTACAACTGCAGTTAGTGTAGCCCTACAGACATCTTGCTATGACAGTAGAAAGAAAGAGAGCTCTCCAGATTCCCAATGGACTAGATAAAATTAGAGGGTTTGTGGTATTACTATGCTTTCATTCAGCTGAGAAGTGTTTCAAATCATTATTTTATATGCTAAGCTTCAGTCTGGTTAGAACTTTCTTTCAAGAAAGACTTATTGCACATAAACATGTCAGCTCTTTCAGCCTTTCTCAGCTATAAAGGAAGATAAGCAGACAACCCAGGGACCATAGCAGTGAGTAAGTCAAATGTCACAGAATGGAATGCTTATGAGGAAAATCATCTGATGTTGCAATTCTCACTGAAGATGAGTTAAAAGGCCCCTAAACACAGTTCGTGTAAGTTATAGTTTTTTTTTTTTATTACAGTGGAGGTTTGAAATGTACTGTTCATATGCACTTTTTCATCTTAAAACTTAGCATGCTGTTGAAATTCTGTTGCTAAAGTACTGAAAAAGGAGTTTGCTAGTCTGTGCTGGTTATGTGCCTTCTGCCTTAAAACTTAACTCAGCTAAGCTAGCTGTTTTACAGGGAGTGCATTTTTTACCTTTGGATTTCAATAGTATTTACTGTGCCTGTGCTCACTATTTATCATGTTTGAGGTAGAGAAATATAACAATGTTGAGGACATACATTTAAACTTTGATATTCATATTCAATCATACAAATTTGAGCCCATGGTATCAAGTGTTAATCAGTGTTAGGGGGCACAAGCTGCATCTGATTCTGACATAGAGACTGACAGTTCTGATTCAGATGACATAAACCGGAGACTTACCTTGAAATGGTTAGTACAGTATTTTTAATTAGTATTACCTATCCATTGCTTTATCTGTAATTTAGTGGTCATTGTCTGTTTTATTTAGCAACACAAATGTATTCCAGTCCTATATATCATTTGTGATAGTCCTCTCTCATTATATTGTATAGCAACTCACTGACCTATGCTGTGTCACAAACTGTATTTCTATAATTTTATGTTTGCTTGTGTGCATGCGCAAGAAACATTATGTGGCAGCTTAGGAGAGAAGCGGGTTGTGGAGGCATGGCACTGTGACAGCCAACGGAGGCATTGAATTTGGGGGCTTGGCACTGGTGGACCAATGGAGGCACAGTGTGCTGATGACACTGGCTTCCAAAAGTGCCACCAACTTGTAACATTCTTGCCGCAGCAATCAGGGGTCACCTCGTCATTGCAGCGTCAGCCATTCCGCTGCAATGAGGGAGTGACCCATCGATGAAAGCGGAATGTTACCCTGAGTGTAATATTGTTTTGAGAAGTGGCGGCAAGCCACCGCCATGTTCACAAACAATATTAGATTCACTGCCCAGGGTGCCCAATCCCCTCAGCAGCATGCACCCCCCAGACAGTCTTTGTTTGCTGATGGGGGTACCCAATCCCCCATCGGCTACAGCCAGCCCCTCAAAAAAAACACTCAGGTGGCATGCTGGGAGCCCACCCCAGCATGCCAAATGTACCTGTTTAAAAAGAAAAACCATCCTGTGATGTTTTTATTTCTCCCTGTAAATCAGAAAATGGTTCCTCGTTGAGTCCGGTGGCCCCACCCCCAACCCACACCCACCATCTGCTCACCCTACCTCCCCACACCCCCCTCACCCCATACTTACCTCTGGAGCCCAGTGCAACGATCTTCGGTGGACCGGGAACACGTCTGCACTCTTCAAAGCCGACCGCGAACTGAAGAAATGCTGGTAAGCTGTATAATGGCATAAATAGGGTTTTTTCAACTTTGGTGCATATCTCAGGCATTTTTGGGAATTTTGGCACCAAGTTTTCAACATGGAGTTATTGGGACCCATTCTCATGAATTCAGCCACTGTCATGGCATTATTCGGTCCTGAAAAGTGATTTTGTGGTCATTGCATGGAATCCCCTTTCAGGACTGATTAATGAAATGACAGTGCCAGTGTTCATGAGGTGGCCTCTCAAAAAGTCTATGTTGCAAATTTGGTGGAAAAAATCTAAGAAATGACTGTTTTACGAGCATGCATTGTGCAGTTTCCACGCACGCTCATAACTTCACACATTTGTAATATTTTCACTCCAGATTTTCAACATTACTATTTTTCCACACCTCCTTATGAACAGTGCAGCTGTCATTTTTCACATCCCGGCCAAAATGTGTTTTTGCACTTCTGGCACAGAATTTTTTTTATTTTATTTTATTTTTTTTTTTATTTTAGCTTTTGTTGACCGGGTAAGTACACTAGACAAGTATTATGCCTATTTTCAGGAACGACCCAGGAGAGTACAGCATAGGGATACAGACATTTTTACAGAAGAATGTAAGTACCTCATGACAACATGTAGGAATAGTAACATTGTCCAGGGGTATGGAAGGTCATAATAAAACTTATAACTTTAAGGTTAATGAACCCCCGGGGTGAGTAGATCACCTACAAGTTCTAACAAACCATATACACATTAGAGACAATTTAGAAAGGCAATGTCCAGGGAACCTTGGCATAGACAGTATGCCCTAGGTCAGGTACCCTGGTAATTGGTAGAGTCATGGAAAACAGCAGGAGTTACGGGTAGCATCTGTGGGAGGCAAACTTTGGACTGGAAAGACAACCATTGATAATTACTCTAGGGAGGCTTAGGGCAGTCACACGCTGAGGCTTGTTTAAGGAAACCCCAGGGAATTACGAAAGCACAGATGGGAAGAGGTCAAACGAATATGCACAGGAAGGGAGTTCCAGAGTCTGGGCGCACATGCGAGCGAAGTCCCGGTCACCCATGAGGGTACGGGTGGAGGGGACTTTGAGCATCCCTGGGGCCTGGGACCTAAGGTGGTAGGTAGTAGTGTCAATTTGCAGCAGAAGCAGGGCCAGCTGCAGGGGGGTGCCGGTTCTGATCACTTTGTCCATGAGACAGCCCACCCCGAAGTCCAGGTACCTAGCTGGGGAGAGCCAGCGAAGTTTATCGTACAGCTCACAGCGATGGGTGAGACGGGGGACAGCAAGGGCAAAGCGACAGATGTTGTTATATGTCGTGTGCCACCGAGTGAGATGAGTCTTGAGAGAGCGAGTGAATAGGTGCAGTCCATAGCTGAGAGAGGGAAGAAGAACACCTCTCGCGAGGGCTAGTCTAGCTGCTGGTGTGAGGTTGTACTTGGCCCTGTAGGCCAGGCCCAGCTTGCAGTTTACTGCCCGCAGATGTTTTGGATGTGACTGCCCATGTCAAGCTGGGGTCAAGGGTGACCCCTAGGTATTTGGCAGAGTTCACTACAGGGAAGGGAGATCCGTCAGGACTGGTAATATTTAACAATGCTGACGAGGCTTTGATTTTGGCTGTTGAGCCAAAGAGCATGGCCTGTGTTTTTTTCAGGTTCAGGACCAGTTTGTTTTCAGTAATCCAGGTTAGGACATTGTTAAAGTCTTCGGACATGTGCTTGTTGAGAGTAGCAACATCACGGGCGTGTGCCAGGATCACCAGGTCGTCAGCATAGAGGGTGGCACTGCAGGTGGTTGTCACCACAGGTAGCTGGTTGATAAAGAGGGAGAAGAGGAGAGGGCCCAGTACTGAACCCTGAGGGACACTGGAGGTCACTGGAAGGGACTCTGAGAGGACCTTATTGAAGCTGGTCCACTGCGTTCTACCATGCAGGTAGCCCATAAGCCATTTCATGGCAAGTGGAGAGAGACCGAGTGACCACAGCTGTGAACCAAGCAACGTGTGGTCAACAAGATCAAAGGCTTTGGACAGGTCAATAAATATGGCTCCGGAGAGTTTTCCCTGATCCATGGCTGATCTGATGCTGGATGTGACCGAGATCAGGGCTGTAGTGGTGCTGTGACCCTTGCGAAAACCATGCTGGGCCGAGGACAGCAACTCATGTGACTGGATGTGCTCCGAAAGCTGTTCGGCCACTACCTTTTCAAGGAGCTTACTAAGGGATGAGAGGATGGCAATCGGGCGATAGTTATCCGGTAATTTAGGATTGTCCTGCTTCAGTACTGGGACAATCCTTTCCTCTTTCCAGATATCGGGGAAGGTACCGCATCCGAGGGATAGGTTAAAGATGTGGGCTACTGGATAGGCAATGTGAACAGCACCAAGCTTAAGGAGCTTTGATTCCAGGTTATCTGGGCCAGGACTGGAGTACTGGGAGAGGCCAGCTAAGTGCCTCTGGGTGTCCAATACAGACACTCCCCTGAGGTTAAACATTAGCTGCGGGAGGTGAACCTCCCTCCGGGTCGAGGGGGGAAGGGAGGGTGAACTCTTATCGGTCGAGAAGAGTGAAGTGAAGGCTGAGAGATCTGTGAAGTGTGAATTTAGGGAGTTGGCAATGGTGTGGGGGTTCATGCAGGAGACCCCATTGATAAACATGTCGGATACCCCTGGTTGGGAGGATCCATTGACAAGAGTTTTTATATTCCTCCAGAATCTCCTGGGGTCGCTGGCGGTGCTAAGTAGGGCGGACTTGCAGAAGTCACCTTTCGCAGCCCTAATGGCCTTTTACAAGTGTTTCTTAGGTGTCTGTATTTTGGAAAGTGGTGGGATCACTGGAACTTTTGAAGTGGGCCCAACACTCTCTCTCCGCATTTGGGCTAAGAGATTCCCATGCAACCAGTGAGTAGAGACCCCTCACCCTACGGGTGACCTTGAGAGCATGCTTATCTTGCAGGGTCCCAAAGATGGTGATGAAGGTGGAGGTTGCCACTGAGGGGTCAGTGGCCCTAACACCTCGGACCAGTTGGTAAGCTGTAGGTCCTCCAGGAACTCCCCAGGGTCAAACCTGGAGTAGTTTCTGACATGCAGGATTTTGTGAGGAATTTTGGGGGAGGAAATTTTCCATACACAGTAGACCGGTGAGTGGTCTGAGATAGAGTCCAGCAGTGTACCTGCTGAGGAGATTCTGTCTGGGCGGTTGGACATGATCCAGTCCAGTAGGGTACTGGAGGATCCGTTCGCTAGCCGCCTGATTGGATCCTGGATAAGTTGAGTCAGGGTAAAGTTATCAAGTAGGGACTCATACTGCTTCACACTACTTCCAGTTCAGTTGAGGTTGACATCCCCTAGGATTAAGAGTTCATTGTCCCCAACGTTGGGACCAACTGAGTCCAGGAGGTGGGTCAATCTGGGGAGCCCACCCTTAGGTGGGTTATAAGTGCACACCAGGTGCAGTTTCTTTGTGTCCCCAAGTAGGAGCAGCACATGGAGTACCTCACACTGGGACACGTGGGATTGATGGTGGGAAACTTGGGAGACTTTGAGATGGCACTTGTGGTAGATCAGTATGCCTCCCTCCCTCTTGCTCCCCGCTCTGTCCAGGCGAGTGAACTCGTACCCAGGGAGGATACAGGCTGAGTCAGGGATCGAGGGTTTGAGCCAGGTCTCAGTCAGTCCGAGGATATCGGGTTTGTAGAGCGCCATCCACGCGACTAGCTCATCTCGGTTGTGTAGCAGGCTCCAGATGTTGAGATATGCTACTTTTAGACCCTTGCCCACGCCCATACAGAGGGATATTCTGGGGTTGTATGGACCTGGGTTAGTTTCTATATCTCCTGCCAGTGGTAGTGTTAAGAGGAGGAGCCATTGGAGATACCACTTCATGGTGGATTGGCCGGCTGAGGGATTGAAAGCACGGATACGCTTAGACTTGGCAGAGAACATTGGACTCTGGAGGTCTAAGCAGCATGTGGGACTGCATCGAGACTTGGAGGTCACAAGGGTATTTGAGAGGGAGAGATCTGTTATCTCACAGGAGGAAGACCTCTCCCAGTTTCCCCCCAGTGATATTGGGGTGGAAGTGGCCGTTTGGAACAAGGTGAGCCCTAGAACAGGACCAGCTAGGACCAGCACCCTGTAAGAGGCAGGCAACACACCCTTGTCCAATGTCAGGGAGGTGACCCCGCCCGCCTTGGGTGGGGGGTGAGTGTGCCTGGACCACATCCGGACTGAAGACATTGGACCAACTGGAGAGTTTGTACTAGGTCCTTTCGGCGCCAAGTTTGAAGTTCAAAACAGTCAGCCGGAGGGGCTCTGAGGGGAGAGAAAGGGGGCTTGAAACTTGGTAGGAAATAGGAACCTGGCACAGTTGGTGCAGGCAAGGTAGATGGCAATATGAGCAGGACTGAAGGCTAGTGGTCAGACAGAGACCAGTCTAAGCTTCAGGAGGGGCGGCACTTTCCCTAGGCGCTGTGAGAGATTGTAGGGGGAGCTGTATAATTCACTTAGGCAATCAGGGTAGGCTCCTTTGGACCCCGTGGATGGGGATGAGCTTAGGACCTAGGACAATTAAACAACACTGGCCTCTTAAGTCACAATAGGCAGTCTGAGGCTCAAGAGGGTTAGTAAACTACTTTGAATAAACGAGACATTCCCTAGACAGGGGCTGATCTGGAGGGACCAACAGTGTGATAGCAAGCTAGACTCAAAACATAGTCAAACGCAGGCAATGAAGAACTCACCATAATCGGTGAATTATGCCAACCCAGATTGAATGAGATAAGGCGGAGAGAGCTATTCTATGGGTACTTGCCAACTAAGCACCTTAAGAGTTAGCAGTACCCCCCCCCCGCAACGGCTGATCGGTGGGGATCGGCAGGTGAGATGGCAGGCTAGGCACAAAATAAGCAGAGCACAGGCAGTAGAGAACCAACTTTGACCATGTCCTTATATCAGCACAGCCTAAGAGTTGAACGTGGAGAGAGCTTCACAGTGGGTAATTGCAAGCTATGCCCCTAGAATGCGAGATTGGACCGCCCCCACTGGCTGATAGGGTGAGATTCCTCACGGGAGGCGGAGCAAAACTGGCATATAATATCACAAACAACCTGGGGTGGTGGGAGGCTCCAAAAACTCTCCTTAAAGATTCAGCTGCCGGAGGCCGCTGGAGCTGCAAAGCCCACGGCACCTCTCAACTTGGCTTTCGCAGCAGGATTTGGTTTGCGAGGGGGGGGGGACCTTCCAGGAGCAGGTCACCCTCTCCTCCCCTCCAGCACGAACGTCTGGCAAGTCTAGGATAGGTGGGGCAAGCTCGCCCTTTGTAGTGGGCAGTGAGAGCGTCACTACTGGCTGGGGCCAATGGAGGTGTGCATTTTCGGCGCCAAGATTCAAAAAAAAAGAATTCAACAGGTTGGGAGTCCTTGGAGTGCAGGTATCAGCGATGGGGTCCCGGATTCACTCCGACGAGCGAGACTCGCCACAGGCGTGGTCACTGTGGGAAATCAGTGTTTGGGATACATTAAGAAAATCACAGTGACACTGTTCATGAGGAGAGGTCCTAAAATGTCTATGTTGAAAATTTGGTGATGAAAGTCCATAAAATGACTGTGTTCTGTGCATGCATTGCGCAGTTTCCAAGCATGCTCAAAAGTGTGAGCATTTTTAATATTCCCACTACAGATTTTCAACATTGCCATCTCTTCACACCTTCCTATTAATGGTACACTGCCATTCTTCACATCCTGCCTGAACACCCACTACAAACACTCTCTGCATGCCTAGCCTTGCAAAAGGGGACCAGGTTGTTAACTTACCCAGGGGGTCCCGCTGCGGACTCCTCTCCTAGCTCTTCCAGCCTTGTGTAGTGATATTAAGGTCAAATGAGCCATATGCTAAGGTAAATGCTGCTTGCTCTGTAACCAGTACTCTCTGGTTCCACGACACTAGTGCCATCTGTCATTTGTGTTCTATTATTGTCTCTTTTGACCGCTACTCCTCTCAGCCTTGGGAGCTCTGTACTCTGTAAATACAGGTTCAGTGTCACTTGTACTATCTGCAAATGTTTATCTATTATATGTCTGTATTATTGCTCCTCTTCCCCCTTCCCCCAGGATGCATCTGAAATCGAGTGGTCCTCCGCTCAGCATGCCTTCCTGGTAAAACTCTTAAATAAATAAATAAATCTGTGTTTTCGTACATGTGGCACAGAATGGCACGGTTGCTGTTGGAACTCAAAGTTCGGGACGCATTGACAAAATCACACTGCCACTCTTCATGAGAAGAGGTCCCAAATGCTTTCATTATGTGGGGTCACAAAAAGGCCATGTTGAAAATTTGTAGTGCAAATACCAACAAACGCCTGAGGCATTACGGTTTCTAACCATAACATCCCACCCTGTACAGACTAACAGGCATCGGGGTGTGCCTTTGGATTACCGACTGTACTGCTCATGCCATACCACCCCCCAGCCACTGACAGGCATCGAGGTGTACCTTGGACTCTTTGGCCTGAACTTCACCCCATTCTCCTATGCTGCACCCATTTCAGCGTATGTCCTTATGGAATGGGGTGACTATAAACTCAAACATCCCAAGGCACACCTCAACACGTGTCAGTGTCTGCAGAATAGGGTGAGGTGACATGGCATGACCATCATGGGCGACGACCCAAACACTTACCCTAATGCCTGTCCATCTCTACAGGATGGAGGTGGGGTTGGTGTGAAGTTCAATACTTCACTGCCATTCCTATTCTGCATCTGTCTAACTCCTGCATTTCCAGTGCTAATACCAGCAAGCAAACATTCGGCATTGACAAATGCTTGTTTAATATGTCTTTGTACTGATCAGTTCTGAACAATATCAAGTCATACTGTTTAGTGTGTGTGTGTGGGGGGGGGCTCTGCAGAGGTGCCCATATGCACCCATTGTTATCATAATTTGATGGTGCTTCATATTAGTTTATTAGGGGCTGTGTTTGAATATGGTTTCATCTTGTGTTGCAGTACAAGTATGTGCATTTTTTTCTCATTGTATATGTTGCCTATTCTGGTGTGTGTGTGTGTGTGTGTGTACTGTGAGGGTGGTCCTGACTGTCTGTTCCTGTACTGCCACCTGTGTGACCACATGTGGATGTTCATGGACAAGGGTCAAAACTGGCCCTAGTCCCACTAGCCAAATACTGTTAGATATTGTTTTGGGAGAGACAAAAATCTTTGTAAGAATAAAAAAAGCATTGCAAGTCTTACTTTTACCACTTTGAAAAACAAGACCACGATCCTAAGCATGCACTTGATGTTGCCATGGACGTGACATGCATGCTCAGGATTACGGTTCTGTTTTTCAAAGTGGTAAAAGTTTGACTTGCAATGCTCTTCATTATTCTTGCAAAGATCCCCATGCACAGAAGAGCATGATTTTTTAGCCCCAACTATCACTTACAGTTATTCAGGAAATTTGCACATGCGTAATGCATGTTCACATTGAGAAGAGGCATCCAGCAGCAGAAGATTGGCTAAGCACTAAGGTAATGTGCTTGGTCTGAGCTAAAGTATATATTTTTAACATTTAGGTAACAGAGCTTACTGTTACTCAAACTGGGGCACATGAATAGTTTATTTTGCCTATATGTTATTACAGGCACACTGGTCACACAAGTTCAGTATAGTTGCTGAAAGCTGACAGTGTCCCTTTAATGTGTGCACTGCTCATGCACTGCATTGATAAAAGTTTCCAGACAGCTGCAAAGTACAATAAGCTGAAACTGAATATTAGGAAACTTTAATTAATTCATTGTAGTGAGCAGTGCACACATGAAGCAACTCACTGAAAAATACTAAACCAGTGAGTTGGAGGGGCAGCTTAATGAGACTTGTACTGTATGTTATACTGGAATATATATGCATATACTGTATGTGTATGTGTATATGTATTAGTCAGTGTGTGTGTATCACAACAATTACAAAGTGCAGTTAGGTTGCTCAGTGGTTAGTGCAAAAATTGCTAGTTTACATTCCCCTGCTATCAAGATCAGTTTCTGCCTTATGCATGTCATTGCAGATTCAAATGAGGTGTCTAGTGGCAACCCCCCACCCTCTGATGTCCCTCGGAGTCTGAAAGAAGAAAATGGTCCCTCAATGTGTAATTTTTAATCTGTAAAAATGTGTGTAGACAGTGCACTGTTATGTTATACTGGAATATATATGCATATATTTGCATAAGTGTGTGTGTGTGTGTGTGTGTGTGTGTATCACAGCAGTTAGAAAGTGCAGTTAGGTGGCTTAGTAGTTAGTGCAAAAATTGCTAGTCTACATTCCCCTGCTATCTAGATCAATTTCAGTCTTATGCATGTTATTGCTGATTTATATGAGTTGTCTAGTGGCAACTCCCCACCCTCCAATGTCCCTCGGAGCCTGAAAAGAAGAAAACAGTCCCTCTGTCTCTTTTTTTAATCTGTAGAAATGTGTGTAGACAGTGCACTGCTGTGTTATACTGGAATATATATACATATGCATATATATGTATATGTATATGTATTAGTGTATGTATCACAACAATTAGAAAGTGCAGTTAAGTGACTCAGTGGTTAGTGCAAAAATTGCTAATCTGCATTCCCCCGCTATCTAGATCAGTTTCAGCCTTATGCATGTTATTATTGCTGACTTACATGAGGTGTCTAGTAGCAACCCCCAGATCCCAGTGTAAAAATCCACTGTCCTATGGAGGACATGTCTTTCTGCTGGAACCGGTGACTGCTATATGAAAAATAAGGTAACTACAGTTGAAATCACATTAAAAATACATTGAATTGCACTTACCTTATTTCTCATATAGCAGTCCCCAGTTCCAGCAGCAAAACATGTCTTCAATGAGAGAGTGGATCTTCACACTGTGACCTGTTGAGGTGAGTGAGGGTGTGTGGTGGAGTCTGGGAGTGTGGGGTGGTGGTTGCTCAGTGGGAGGTCAGGCTGGGGGATGGGAGTTGCATCATCACCCAGTCTGCCCTATTAATCCCTATCTAGTGTGAGGCCCCATGACCAAACTGAACTCTGGAGCTCCCCCCTTGCCTCCAAGATACCCTTGTGTTTATCCCACTCTTTCTTAAATTCTGTGACCATTTTAGCCCCTACCACCCCCTCTGGTAGGCTATTCTAGGTGTTTACCACCCTCTCAAAGAAAAAAATATTTTCTCACGTTTCCCCGAGCCTTCCCCATTTAACTTCTTTTTGTGCCCCCTTGACTTGGAGCATCTCTTACTTTGGAAGCTGCGTCCTTCCTGCACTCTGTTTATACCAGTGATGTATTTGCATGTCTCAATCATGTCCTCACCTCCCTCCTTTCCTTCAGGGAATGCATATTTAACTCCTTTAGTCTTTCTTCATAGGTCTTATCCCTCAGGCCCTGCACCATTTGACTTGCCCCCCACTGCACCGTCTTCACCCTGTCTGTGTTCTTTCTCAGATGGGGCCTCCAGAAGTGGATGTAGTATTCCAGGTGTGGTCTCATGAGTGTCTTATACAGGGGCCAGAGGACCTCCCTCTTTCTACTCGTGATATACCTCCCTATGCATCCAAGCATCTGGCTAGCCTTTCCAGCTGCCTTAGTGCACTTCCTGCTTTCTCTTAGGTCCTCCGAGATGATAACTCCTGTGTCCCTTTCCTGCTTTATGACTGTCAGTACCTCCCCACCTAGTTCGTACTTTGCCCCTGGGTTTTTCAGGGATGTACCTTGGGGGGTTATGCTGTGTTGCTTGCAAAGGCATTTTTTTCAAGGGTGGAATGCAAATACAAACTCCATTTGTGGATTCTCTTTTTCACTGCTTGGTTTGGAATCTGACAGTAGGTGTTTAACCCTTGGCCTTTTATATTCACTGAGCAGCTTGGGACACTAGTATCTTATCGTCAAATAAGATGACAGTGAGTAGATACTGTTTTGTGACTTGGTATATTAAAGGGGCAAATTTGCCACACAGAAGATCTTGGGCCCTTATGCATCTTAAACAGTACTCCCCACAGTAGTTTTCCTTCAAGAGACACATTTACTAACTGCAGACTTTCACCTACTCAGACACAACTGGGTGGGTCAGCTCTTTGGGGTGGGCATGGATAAGAAAAGAACAGGGGTTGCAATACTGTTTTCATACGAATAGCTTTTATTTTTACATCAGTCGATATCTGAAAACATGGGCAGATATATTTTATTAAAAAGCACCATGGACAGAAAATAGGTTATCCTAGCTAACTTTTATGGCCCTAATAAAGATGACCCGCAATTTTCCGTGAGACTTTTGGTCCACATGGTCACCTGGCCAGATCTGGCAGTCATCATGGCGGGGGACTGGAATTCTCCACTGGACAGAGATTTAGACAGATCAGATAAAGCAGAGTACTCTCTTACACCTAACCGCCTAACCAGACAGCCCTACAAAACCTTATCGATACCACCACCTGTTGGAGACCTGGAGAACACTTCAACCCATGGCAAAGGAGTGTACTTTCTTTTTCTTCCCCCTACGGTACTCATTCCAGACTAGACTATTTTTTAATCAATCTTTGTTGCATGCACGGCTTGGGGTTGGCAGAAATCCTACCCTGGGTCATTTTGGACCATGCCCTAGTACAGCTCACCTCCTACTTGACCTCTTAGTAGAGGTGGATATAATACGGCAGATGAATAACAGTCTTCTTAAAAACTTCAGATTGGTTATCCACTTGAAGGAATTTTCATACTACTTCTTTCAGCAAACTCAAGGTTCTGTCTCTAGGGCTGATACCCTTTTGGGAACGTACAAATGTGTGGTGTGGGGATAAATTATCAGTCTTGCATCCAAGGCTAAAAAATAGAGGCAGACCAAACCATTGGAGCTTCTGGCTCAAATCAGAGCCCTTGAGCAACATCTCAAAGAGATAGCATCAGAATAAGTGGTATTGCAGCTTAATAAGGTTAGGAGACAATACCACAAACTCAATAGGGACCAGGCTGAGTTGGCTTTGTTTAAAACTAAATTGACCTATGTCTCTTCCGGGACAAATTTATTAGCTCTATGGCTGAAAAAGTAAGAAGCCTCCTGGTATAGTAAACACCTCAGGAAACAAGATTTGCAAACTATCATATCACACCCTAGGCAGATAGTGTAGGAATTCCAGGCTTTTTATAGTACTCTGTAAGGGCTGGGGGACAAAGGGGTAAACACAAAGGAAACAGACCATCACTTTAACCAGGTAGAACTTCCCCAATTAGAGGAAGAAGCTCAAGCTGTCCTTAAAGGTCCCATTACTCTAGTAGAGTTACAGGCCTCTATGCAAGAGATGGCTTTAGATAAAGCCCTGGGTTCTGCTGGGCTCACCACACATTTTTACAAAGTATTACAGGCTGAGAGATCCTGCCTAAAATAGTGGTGGTATTTAACAAAGCCTATGAAACTGGTACGTTGGATGCTACCATGCAAAAAGCTTTCATTTCTGTCTTACCTAATCCAGGCAGGGCTAAAAGTAGTGTTCTTAATTAGAAAACCTGTTTCTTTATTAAATGTGGACTTTAAATTATTAGCCAAAGCCTTAGCTTCCAGACTCCAACAGGTATTGTCACATCTCATAAGCCCTGAAAAATTAGGGTTTATGGCATATATGCTATATTCAGATTACTTAAGGAAACTTCAACACATCATTTCCTCCTCCAGGGAGGATCACACCCCAGCAGTGTTGGCCTCCCTGGATGCAGAAGAAGCTTTTGATAGCATCTCCTGGTGTTTTTCCCAGAAAAATAGCACTCGGCAAGGATGCCCTCTTCCCTCTGGCACCCGGCAAGGATGCCTGCTTCCCCCTTTCTTTTTAACCTATATTTGGAACCACTGGTGTGCTGCATGCAGCTTAATCCAGAAATAACAGGGGTACCCTTTGAGATGTGACAATATACAATATCGGTATATGCAGATGATATTTTATTACATGTATAAAAATGGCCTCATCCCTTCTTGCTGCTCTGGCACAGACTGAAAACTTTGGGAAAATCTCCTTCTGTAAGCTAAATATAGGAAAGGCTCAAGTACTATCTCTAAATATCTCTACCAGATGAGGGGACCTTACTGATCTAGGACTGTGCTGTGTCAGTAATGCACTTATGTATCTTGGTATTAAAGTGATCACGTTTACTACCATGCTAATGCAAAAAACCTTTACTGATCTCTTGTGGGTGATGAAACAAGACCTAGATCACTGGACAGGGTTGTTCTTATCATCTTGAGACCACATTAATACGGTTAAGATGAAGAGATACAGGGAATGCAGGGAGAGGCATAGGCACTGTGGGTCATCCTGGAGATGGGAAATGGCACTACCATTCTCACTGGTGTGATCTACAGACCACCCATACAAGGGGAAGAGCTGGACAGGGTACTTGTAGAAGCCATCCACAAAATGACAGCTAAAGGGGAGGTGCTGCTGGTAGAAGAAATCTGCCGGATGTGGATTGGAGCAACCGGGCTGCAGCCTCAGCCAAGAACAGAGACATCCTGGAAGCCCCACGGGGGCATGCCAAAGACAGCTAGTGATGGAGACCCCCTTCCCCAGCCAGAGGGAACGATTTTGGATCTGATACTCACCAACAAAGGACATAATAACAGACATAAAAGTGGGGATACATCTGGGATCAAGTGATCACAGTACAGTGTGGTTCAATGTGAGAACAGCAGATGAGTCAAACCACACAAAAGCAAGGGTCCTGAATTTCAGGCGGACCGACTTTGCAAAGATGGGGGAATGTCTTAGAAAATCACTGGCAGAGAAGGAGAAAAGAGGGGGTAGAGGAACAATGGAAGAATCTTAAGGGAGTCATAGCATAGGCAACAAGCCATTGCATTAGGTAAGTAAGCAAAACAAAGAGAAAGACAAAAACACTGTGGTTCTCAAAGGAAGTGGCCTAAAAGGTAAGGGCAAAAAGGGTGGCATTCAGGAGGTACAAGGAAACACACAGGGCAGAAGACAGGGAACTGTATCTGGAAAAGCAGAGGGAGTGAGGCAGAGAAAGCAGTTAGGAGTGCAAAGGGGCAAACAGAAGAAAAAATAGCCCAGACAATAACAAAAGGGGACGAGTACTTTTTCAGTCATGTTAGTGAAAGAAAAAGACTAAGAGTGAGATTGTGAGATTAAAAGGGGAAGGAAGGAAGTGTGCAGAGGGAGACCAAGAAAAAGCAGAAATACTGAACAAGTATTTTTGTTCAGTATTCACAGAAGAAGGGGAAGGGGAAGGAACAAAGAAAGGCGATGGAAGCACCACTGGGAGGGAGGCGGACACTAGTCCATTTAAGGAGGAGAGAGTCTTAAAGGAACTCTCCAATCTGAAAGTGGACAAGGCAATGAGGCTGGACGGGATACATTCCAGAGTATTAAGAGAATTCAGGGAGGTGCTGGCAGCACCACTGACAGCCCTGTTCTACAGTTCGCTGGAAAGAGGTGTGGTACCAAAAGACCGTAGGAGGGCGAATGTAGTCCCTCACCACACAAGTGGGAGCAGGGAGGAGGCTAGCAATTACAGGCCAGTCAGCCTGACCTCGGTGGTGGGTAAACTAATGGAATCTCTACTAAAAGAAAGGTTTGTGATATATCTTGAATCCAATGGAGCACAGGATCCGAGGCAGAATAGATTCACAGCAGGAAGATCTTGTCAAACAAATCTGATAGATTTCTTTGACTGGGTGACTGGGGAGGTGTATCAGGGAGGAGTGGTGGATGTGGTCTACCTGGATTTCAGCAAGGCCTTCAACATAGTCCCACATAGGAGGCTTGTAAACAAGCTGGGTAGCCTGGGAGTGGGTCCCAGGGTGGTAAACTGGGTCAAAAATTGACTGAGAATGATAGGACACAGAGGGTAGTGGTGAATGGAGTTCAAACTAAAGAAAGGGAGGTGACCAGCGGGGTCCCACAAAGATTAGTGCTCAGACCAGTCCTCTTTAATGTCTTCATAAGCAACATTGCAGGGGGACTGGAAGGGATGGTGCATCTCTTTGCAGATGACATGAAGATCTGCAACAGGGTTGACACTCCAGGAGGGGTAGAGAAAATGAGAAGGGACCTAACCAATCTTGAGGAGTGGCCAAGGATGTGGCAACTGAGATTCAGTGCAAAGAAGTGCAAGATCATACACTTGGGCACAGAAATGCAGGGGAGGAGTACATAATGGGGAGGGGGGAGGTACTGACAGCCACCAAACAGGAAAGGGACCCAGGAGTAATCATATCTGATGATCTAAAGGTTAACAAACAATGTGAGAAGGCTGTGAGGAGAGCCAGTGGAATGCTCGGGTGCGTAGGGAGAGGTATCTCCAGCAGAAAGAAGGAGATGGTGATGCCACTGTATAGAACATTGGTAAGACCTCATCTAGAGTACTGTGTCCAGTTCTGGAAGTTGCATCTCTGGAAGGACATAGAGTAGAAGCGGTTCAGAGAAGGACAACAAAAATGGTGCGAGGGCTGCACCAAAAGTCATATGAGGAGAGACTGGAGGATCTCAATATGTATTCCCTGAAGGAGAGGAGAGAGAGGAGGGATATGATAGAGACTTTAAAATACCTAAGAGGTGTAAATAAGGTACAAGAGGGTAGCATCTTTAAAAAAAAAAGATGTTCAAAAACAAGGGTCCATGATATGAAAATAGAAGGGAGGTAGACATAGGGGTAACATGAGAAAGTATTTTTTCACAGAAAGGGTGGTGGATCCAATCCATGGAACAACCTCCCGGTAGAGGTTGTGGGGGCAAAAATGGTAGCAGAATTCAAAAACGCATGGGACAGACATAAAGTAACTCTAGTGATAGGAAAGAGAGGGTAAGCAGCAGATCATTTAGGATCTGCGGAATATGAAACTGGTAGGTAAAATGGGTAGACTAGGTGGTCCCAGTGGTCCTTATCTGCCATCAAATTCTATGTTCCTATGTTTCTATGTGGTCTCTTAAACCTGTTTTTTTTGAGATACTGTTCTTATGCTTGTCAGGTGTCCACTGTTCCCTTCATTCTATCCCATGCCCGCTTGAATCCCCTGACTGTGTGCACCCACCACCTCTACTGACAGACTGTTCCAAGGTTCCACCACCCTTTCTGTAAAGAAGTACTTTCTCATGTCCTCCTGAACCTCCCTCCCTCCTGTTTATATCCACTCATGACCACGTGACTTTGAATCAGAATTCAGGGTAAATAATGCAAAGCTGTCAGGGTAAATAATGCGAAGATGCAACGGAAACCACCAAATATCAGTAACACATGGTTGTGGATGCAAATGACACAGCATCATGGGTACATGCAGTAGCTCTGAAGAGGTTTGTTTGGCTCAGATCAACCATCCTGTCAGAGGACACAAAAACAAAGGCTTTGGATTTCCCATTCGAGGGACCATTCCTCTTTGGGAATAAAACAGAAGTCTACATGAAAAGGGTTGATGAACAAAAAACAGCCTACAAAAACTGGACGCAAAAGGAAAGACCTACTTCATCCTTCAAGCTACTACTTCCTTCAAGTCATATGGAAGGGAAGGTAGAGGCAGGGCTTATTATCCAAACCCTTATATGGCTACCCTCCTCTGAGGGGTGGCCAAAGAAGCAGAGGCAGGAGAGGTGCAAGGCAGAAGCAAACAGTAGCTCCTAAATTACCAGAAAAACAAAATCCCTGACTTTGTGCATGCCACCACAGAACCCCTACCAGTGAGAGGCTGCCTGACTTATTACTTCCAGGAGTGGAAAACCATCACCACAGACAAGTGGGTGCTGGAAGTGGTGAGTCAGGGTTTAGCCCTTTATGAGCTTCCCAAAACTAATGAGTCTAAGGGCTTTTCCTCCACCCCAACATCAGGAAAAAAATCCTGTCAGGGCTGGAGGTTAAGAAACTGTTAAAGATAAAAGCCACAGAAAATGTCCATTCTTCACACTGGGGAAGAGGCTTCTTCTCAAGGCACTTTCTCATGGTTTAGGGAGGAGGTTGCTAGATTCCAGGCTGAGTTGGCTAAGATTCATGGGACCTCTTCCCCCCACCCAGAGGCCACCAAATCTGCCACCGTTACCTCAGAGGATGCCAGTGAGGAGGAACAGCTGGACTATAGTGGACTCTGGAAGGGCATGGGTGGAGGGACAGAGGCATATTCCTCAACCGGTATCACTACAAAATTCCTACACCTCTCTGGTGGGGCAGGATTGCCAGGAGGAAGCACCCACGGTACTGACCAAGGGGAATATGGGGGCCCTCCATAGAGGAGACCCCAAGGAGGGTGGTAGAAGACCCCAGAGGAGGAGGAGGAAACAACTTCTGGTGGGGGACTCAATTGTGAGGGGGATTGATTTGGTAATAGGAAAGGGGGATGAGGCAGGTTAGGTGCCTACTTGATGACCTACATCCATGTTGGGTGGGAATGTTTCTACCCCACATTCCCATCCAACATACCCCCTCCTCCCACCCCCTACCTCAACCTATTGTGTCATATCGACACACCAGTACTGTTCACATCCTACTGTGCTTTTCGCAACTCCACTGTTGCCTTCCCCACTTCCCTCCTCCCCTCAATGTTGCTCCTTCTTATTTCCACATTTCTTCCCTATCTCCTCCCCACTGCAGCCCCTTTTCCAACACCCTTCTCCTGCCCCCCTCCCTCCCAACTATTTCTGCCAGGTTCCGGTCTCCTTTGCAGGGTTCTCTGCATCCTGAAGTGGTCCAGGCCCTGGCCCTCCCTTTTCTACCCCTCTTCTTTCTTCCCACTCCTTAATTCTGCCTCCCTTCCACAGTTCTTGAGTCCTGTAGGGGTTTAGTTTGGCTGTCTCTGCTAACCCTCTTCCTCTCTCTCACCTTCAAACCCTGACCCCCTTGCATCGTTTGCTGAATCCAGAAAGGGCCTAGACTGGCGCTCTCTCTCCCCTGCCCCTTCCTCCCCTTCTAATCCTTCACCCGTCCACCTCCCTACCTACCTTCACCTTCCTCCTCTCCAGTTCCCCCACTCTCTTCTCCTCCCTCCCCCTTTTCTGCCTGGTCCAGTCCCCTTGCAGGGTTCTCAGCATCCTGAGGGATTAGTTCTGTGTCTCTTTTTCCCTCTACCTCCCTCCCCCTCTCTACCCCAACTTCTCTACCTCCCTCCTCCCTTTCCTTTTCTCTCTTCTCATCTACTTTTCTGCTTGGTCCTGTACTTCCCTTCCCCTTTCTCTCCTCCCCTCTCCATTTCTGCCTTGTCCTGTCTCCTTGCAGGGTTCTCAGAATCCTGAAGGGGATTAGTTCTTGGCTGCACTTCCTCTCTTCCTCTTCCTTCCCTCCATCCTCTACCCATCACCCTCCCTCTGCCCTACTTGTCGTATAACTGTTCTCCCTTGTGTTTATATTAGCACTTCCCATCTTATGCTTAGCCTACTTCCCTAGCACTTCAACTGTGTCAGTAATCTGCTAACCTATCCCCTGCCATTTCACTGCTCCTGTGCTGCTGCATTGTGTGATTATCCAAATTTGGTTTTGTTCTCCCTCGCTGGTTGTCTAGGTCATTCTGCTCTGTACTTGTACTCACTGTTACGTTTTAGTTATAGTTACTTGTATGGCTCGTGCATTGAAATGTAATTGCTGTCCTCAGAACTATTGTAACCTCCCCCCCCAACAAGTTTTAGTAATTGTACCTGTATTGCTATGTGCTAGCTACTCCCAACTACTGTAATCCCCCCCCACCACCAGACGCTTTTGGAAATTAGCTGTTTACAGCTCATGTTGCCTTTCCTGGTGAAACATTTTCCAAATAAAAATAAAAAAAATAAATCCATCCAGGAGGGGAACTGCAGTCCTCAGTGGATGGTTTAAATGTTATTTTGATGAACATTAAAACTAGCCAAGGGGCATGGCAGAAGGAATCGGGAAGTCATAAACTACCTCCCCACACAGGCTGAAGTAGACAGTAAGGAGAATCCAAGGGGAGAGGAATCCACTGTGGTGCAAATTAATAAAGGGATCGGGGGGTAGAGATAAAGGAAGAAAGGAACTGGAGCAGGGTGTCAGAACTAGTTCAAAAAAGATTTGAAACTTCCTTGAACTCTGATGTTCGAGTTCTAATTTAGAACTCGAACACTAAAGAGTTCACAAAAGGGTGTGAATTCTGTGCCTTTTTAAACATTGCCCGCCCTGCACCCCGCAATGCTATACAGCTCGCAGGCGCAGGGAGGGACTTAAGGAAGGACTTCCTGGCTGCCAGTAGGGAGGGACTAACAGTGGGAGGAGGGTGCCATCATGGCACTGGGCTGACACCACAGAGCAGTCTGGCAGGCGAGTGGCTGGTGGCGAGAGGCGCGGAGGACACAGGGAGGGAGTGACAGCTGGGAGGGAGGGACTCAGGAACTGGATGCCTGGCTGCAGTATTTGGGAGGGGAGGGAGTGAATGAGTGGCTGGTGAGCATGAGTGGCTGGCAAGAGACGCAGAGGGCAGAGAACACAAGGAGGAGGGAATGACAGCTGGGAGGGGGTGACTTAGGGACTGCTTGGCAGCTGCCGTATTGGGGAAGGAGTGAGAGTGACAGCTGACAGGGAGGAACTCGGGACAGAGGACAGAGTCAGAGTCACATGAGAGACATTGCACAGCAGAAAAATCAGCAGCTAGGCTGGTGCAGACACTGCAGAGTAGACTGAACAGAGCAGCAGAGTGCAGTCAGCCAGGCTGACCGATAATTATTTTGTTTGTCGGGCTCGGGCAGCAGGCAGTGCCAGGCAGGCACTAGAGTGGGCTGGGGAATGGGGATTTGGGGAAGGAAGGGGAACCCTCCCCAAAAAAACACTTGTGGCAGAAAAAGGAAGGGCCAGAGGAAAAGCCAGGCAGTGGAAGAAGGGGGGGGGGATCATCCTGCTGTGTGCCCTTTTGACTACACTGTACCCAGTGTGTGTGTTACCATGAGAGGCCCAATGAGTGGCTAGTTGTGTGGTGGTATTCTCCTTAAATACATGCCAGAAATATATTTCCCTGTTGGGAAAATAGACACATGAATGAAATCTTTTTCACTGTGTTTTGAGACGGTGTGATGAGTGATTCCATCTCCTGTGGCCAGCCATCACCCTGCTGCTGTGTGCCCTTTGACTGCACTGTACCCTACCCAGTGTGTGTTACCGTGAGAGGCCCAATGAGTGGCCAGTTGTGTCTTTGTGTGTGGTGGTATTCACTTCCTTAAATACATGCCAGAAATATATTTCCACATTGGGAAAAGATACATGAATGAAAATCTTTTTCACTGTGTTCTGTGATGGTGTGAGTGATTCTGTCTTCTGTGGCCAGCCGCCCATCACCCTGCTGCTGTGTGCCCTTTGACTGCACTGTACCCTACCCAGTGTGTGATACTGTGAGAAGTCCAATAACCGGCCAGTTGTGTGTGTGTGTGTGGTGGTATTCATCTCCTTATATACATGCCAGAGATATATTTCCACATTTGGAAAATAGACACATGAATGAAAACCTTTTTCGCTGTGTTCTGTGACGGTGTGAGTGATTTCATCTCCTGTGGCCAGCCCGTCACCCTGCTGCTGTGTGCCCTTTGACTGCACTGTACCTACCCAGTGTGTGTTACCGTGAGAGGCCCATGACCCACCTCACTAAGGTCACCGGTCCACAAGGTCAGCAAGGGACTTGTATCAGCTGCTAGGGCACAAATAGGCAGCAACAGCCATGGTACCCTGGCCCCTTTTACAGATGAGAGACGTTCAGTACCACTTAAAAAGGCAATGGCATCAAAGGTCAAACCCATTAAGTCAGCTAGTACCAGTCACAGTCAGCATGATCAGGACTCTAGAGTGGTGGAAGGAAGTGGACAATTTCAGAGAAGGAATCCCATTCCAAAAAGTGTCCACAAAACTAACTCCAACAACAGATGCCTCCCTACTGGGGTGGGAGGGCATCTAGATGATCACACAGTAAACAGGGTCTGGTTCACACAGGAACAGCAAGACCACATCAACTCGCTGAACCTCAGGGCTGTACTCCTGTCTCTACATTACTTCTCAGACCATGACCAAGACCAGCCAGTCCTGGTCAGAACAGACAATACCACCACAATGTACTACATAAACAAGTAAGGTGGCACCAGATCCACAAACCTATGCACAGAGACAATGAGGATCTGGAATCTAGCATACAGTACTCCCTAAACACAGAAATCCACTACTGTACATCTTCCAGGAAAGGACAATGTTCTGGCAGACTCTTAAATTCTTAAACCTCAGAACACTGAGGCTGAAGGCTTGCTTCTTGAAGACTTAGAGTGTTCAAGCATGAATCTATCCAGCAGAGTATCAAACATTCTGAAAGTTTAAAGAAAACATTTCACAAGAAAATCCTACTTCTCAAAATGGAAAAGATTTTTTTTTTTTTTATTCTTTTTATCCCCTCCTGGACTCCCCCTGCACTCCCCTCCTTCAGGCTGTCTCAATGCCCTCCAGACTCCCCCACTGAGTCTGCCCCTAGAGTGTCTCTTTTTCTCAGGTGCTCCTACCTGCCTCCTTAGCACCTTACACAGCGGGGTCTGCCCGTGTTGTGTCGTCTGGGTGGCCGGGGCTGCCGTCTCATCAGAGTGCCGAGGTTGTTTTCCAGTTTTCTGTCCCTCCCCTCTCACCCCCGAGGGCCTTGGCTCGAGCGGAGACGTGCTTACGCACGCCAAGTGCCGGGCGGGCGCCTCCCTCCCCGCCCCTGCCCAGGAAGTCGCTGCCCCGAGAGTCTGTGCTTCCACCGCTCTCTCAGCCGGGTATATTAAACACCCCTGGTCCCTCCCGAAGGAGGAGGCATCCGTTGGGGCCGCTCGATCCTCCTTCCCCCCTACCGACCCCCGACGGCCCGAGTTCGTTCCCGAACCCGGGTCGCCGGTGTGACGCGAGGTGTGGCGTCCAGCGCCTCAACCCTCAGCGCCACCGGGCCGGCGTGGAAAAGATTTTAATCTGGTGCACAGGTAAGGGTGTCTCTTCCCTGGAAGCTGATTTAAATGTGGTTCTTGATTATTTAGAACATTTGCAAACAATACAATCCCATCCTACCTTTCCTCCTAGAATTCAATTAGAAAAAAAATTCCTAAATATAATACGGGTTTAAAATATTCTTTTCTGCATGAGCATTTAAATATGTTTATACACTTCATATTATACACGTCTTTTAAAATATTTTGGCATGGTTACATAATTTCTAAAGTTTGTCTTATTATTTTTTCCAGTTTAGCTTGATATAATCATTGCAGTTAGCTAGTTAGTATTTCTCCCTTCTGCTCTTCAGCACAAATCTAATATTAGAATACTAGAGAGGGCCAGCCCGCCAGTGCAGCGGTAACACTACCCCTTGTGATGCTGGCAACCCAGGTTTGGGAATGAGCCCGGGAGCAGAAGGGTCAGCCAGAAGGAGGAGGAGGACTGAGTGCCCTAGGGGTGCTCTCCTGCTCCGGGGAGGGAAGGATGCCGCTCTCACTGCAATGCCACCACCTTGGTGCTCACAGATAGAGGTGCAGTGGGGCACCATGTGGGAGAGGACATTGGCCGGGGTCCAGACAGACATCACGTCTCAGCGTGTGCTTTCTCTATGGACCCTCTTGATCACCTATGTCCTCAGTGGTCTGGGAAAAAAAAGGAAAATGGCCCTGTGTCTCGCCTGATTGCGGGGCTGGTGGGGGAGGTGCAGACTGGTCGGTCGGAGGCCCGACACATGGCACAAGTGGGGGTAGTCACCCCTCCCTACTTCCCTACCCAGGGGGTAATCCGTGGCAGGATGGGGGCTGAGGACCATGCAGGCATTCATGCCCTCCCACTACCGGGTCCCCGATGGTGAGAGGCGAAGATGAAAAAGGGGCGTGAGCATGAAAATATAAATAAAAAAAAAAGAATACTAGAGAGAGCATAACCACACAGCATTATTTGAATGGAGTTCTGATTCCCCAGCACCACTCTAATCTCCAAGGCAACATCTCAGCACGGAGATGATGCAGTTTTTATATTGGCTCACTATTGGACCCATTGGAAGAGACATCATTATTACTGTAACATTTTCTTCCTGTTGCTCCCTGGTGGTCCATCCCCCACTGTGAGGACTGAGCAGAAATACCTGTCCCAGATGGTAGCTTTCCCATGTTCCTCTTCTGTGTGGTCTCCCCCTTTTGTCCTTCTAATCCTTAATCTCCCTCCACTTGCTGTCCTCTTCTCACTTATGTATCTTAAGAAAGTTGTATCCCCTTTTGTGACCCCTTTTGACTATCGTTTCCTCTTTCTGAGTCTTTGCTCCTGTCACCACCTTTCTTTCTTCCCTCTGTTTTACATGATATACATCCCTGTCCTCCTCCGTAGTTCCTTATACCTCCTGAATGCCACCTTTTTTTCCTTCACCGCCTTAGCTACTTCCTAAGAGAATCATAATGGTCTCTTTCTCACTTCCTTCATGCAGAGGCTGGTTGCTTTCATTACTATATGCCCTTCATTATTTACCCACTGTGTCTCCATCCCTCCCTGGCAATCCCTCCTATGAGGCAATTTCTGAAGCAGTTTTCCATTTCTTTGAAATCCTCCCTCCTAAAGTCCAGGACCATCATCCTCATGTGGTTTATCTCTGTTCCTGTCTTTATATTAAACCACATTGTACAGTGATCACTGGTAGCTAAGGAACTGCCCACTACGATGTCTGTAATGCTGTCCCTGTTTGTAAGCACCAGGTCCAGCACTGCCCCACTCCAGCTGGCTCTTTGATTAGCTGCCTGAGAAAAGCCCCTTGTAGGGAGTCAAAGATGGCCCTGCTCCTTGCTGAAGCTGCAGTTGAAAGGCTCTACTGCATGTCTGGCAGTTTGAAGTCACCAACAAGCAGCACCTCTCTCTTGTTTGCCATTCTATTAATGGCTTTCCCAAGTGCCCTAACTCATCTCCCTGTACTGGATGTCTGTACACCACCCTAGTACCAGATAGTTGCTCCAAAGGCTGTCTGTAGTCTGACCCACAACACCTCCAGCCCTTCTTTGTCCTCCATGGGCTCCTGGACCTCCTTGTCCTTGGTTCCCTCCCTCACATATAGTGCAACCCCTCCTCCCTGTCCAGTCTCTCCTGAACAAAGAGTAGCCAGGTATGTCCATGTCCCAGTCATGGTGCTTGGTGCATGACAACTCATTTATGGCCACCAAATCCAGGCTAGCCTCTACCATGATGGTTTCCAGGTCTGGAATTTTGTTTCCTAGACATGACTCCCTATACCTTACTCCCTCCCTGCCTGCTTCTCTGCTTTCCCACTTCTTTCTGCCTGTACTGTGCCCTGAAGCTCCCCCGATCCACCTTTTCCCTTCTTATCCTCTCCACATCCTATCTTCTTTAATCCTTTACTCTTGCTTATCTTATTTTTACCCTCTTTTCTTCTGTCCTGTCCCCACCGCTATCTTCTTGTGCCCTTGCTCTAGAAGAGTTTTACTCTCTTTTCCTCTGCCCTGTCCCAAACTCTGTCTTCTTGAGCTCCTGCCCTTGGGGAGTTAACTCCCCTTGGGCCCTCTCTCCCTGCTGCTCCTTCATCTGGAGGGGCATTTGTTGCATCGTTTGGTTTTACAGCCTCCCCTCCTGGCTAGTTTAAAATGCTCATCCAAATAGCATTTCAACCTTCCACCAGGGACTGCAGTCCCCTTCCTAGAAGGATGTAAGCCATTTCCCTTATGGAGAACAGTATCCTTCTAGGTTGCCTCCAGTCCCTCAATGTAGTGGAAGTCCTCTTCCATGCACCATGTCTCAACCAGATGTTAAATGCCCTGGTGCAGAGTACCCTTTCTACTCTCTGGCCCCAGTCTACCAGAGAATTGAATATTCTCACCATAGAAGTGAACAAGATGCACTACAGTAGCCAAGAAGCCCTAACACAGCAATTGTGATTGAAGTGCCACAGAGAACTAGGACCCTTGCCCATAGGACAGTCATACTATGCCTCATGGCACTTGCAGGGTTAGATTAATCAATGTTAACCCAACCCCTATTAATGTCTTAATGCTTACAAGTATTTGGTACTCAGAAGACTAAGAAATGTCTAGTTCTGCATAAAATCTCTTTTAATTTGATTTAGATTAATATGAAATATTTTAACATGTTTGTAGGTCACTTGCAGTCACTTGTACTATATGAGAGGTTTCTCTTCAACTTTACTTCAGTGTTTTGCCTTTCAACAAATGTGTGTAAAACCCATCTAATACTACAGTGTGTGACTCTAAGGGACATACATACCACACATAATAAATATAAATTTCTTGAAATGTCAAATGTCAGATGAGCTGCATCTGAGGGTGCTCAAGGAACTGGCAATGGAACTAACTGAACCCCTGGTAGTGCTGCTCAACAGCACAACTCAGGCAGGATGTTTCCAAAAGACACCCCCTGGTGAAGAGGTTTTAGTGCCTCAAAGCTCTGGGGCATGTCAAGTTGTGGTTATATGTATTGCATTGGTTGCACTCAATGAATGTCTGCACTTATAGACCTGTGAGTCTTACCTCTATTGTCCGCAAACTTGTAAACCATCTGGAGAGCTATGGATTCCAAAATAGTAAACAGCATGGGTTTATGGCAGGAAGGTCTTTTCAGACCACCTGATAGTATTATTTGACTGGGTAATAAGGGTAGTGGACCAGTGGGTGCCATAAGGATTGCTCCTGGGTCCGGTAGCACAAGGTGTGTCTTTTTGCAGATTGCACTAAGCTCTGTGGCAGAGTAGACAGCAAGAATGGGGTTAGACAAATGCAAAGAGACTTGCAAAAGCTAGACATGTGGTCAAAGGTTTGGCCTTTGAAATTCAAAGCCAAAAAAGTGCAAGGCGATGCACATAGAGAACAAGAACCTGAGGACAGCGTACTGAATGGGGGAGGGTAACGCTGTGTGAACCTCTGAGGCAAGAGACCTAGGGATCATCATCAGTGACTCCCTAAAACAATCAAACAAGTATAAAAAGCCCTACAGTAATGCAAACAGGATGCTGGGGTGAATAGGAAGGGGTATTGACAGCAGAAAGAAAGAAGGAGGTATTACTACTCTTCTATAGATCCCTGGTGAGGCCCTACCTGAAGTGCTGTGCCCAGTTCTGGAGTCCTTACCTGAGGAAAAACAAGGACAGGCTGGAGACAGTGCAGCATAGGGTGACCAAAATGATTCAGGGCCAGCAGGGCAGATCTTATGAGGATCAGCTCAAAGCACTGAACATGTACTCGCTGGAGGCCAGACGAGAGAGGGGAGATATGATAAAGACCTTCAAGTTCCTGAAAAGAATGAACAAAATAAACCATGGGAAACTATTTAGCATAAGTAGCAGATAATAAACACAGGGACATGAGTGGAAACTGACAAGGGGATATTCAAGAGGGAAGTGAGAAAATGTTATTTTACTGAAAGGGTGGTGGAGCCATGGAACAATCAACCAGCTGATGTAGTGGGCACCAAAACTATCAGTGGTTTCAAATATGACTTGGACAGAGTGAAGGGCTTAGTGGTTGCTCAGGGTAATAGCAGAAGTATGGGGAGCATGAGGGTGGATAATGTGGGTTAGAACCCTGTATGCACAATAGGTTTCAGGTTTGTTAAGTTTTATGGGCAGACTGGATGGACCAGTGGTCTTTTTCTGCAGTTATTGTCTATGTTTCTATGTTTCCATGTCTTGTCACTTGTGTTTATAATAAAACATGCATTACTTTACTAAACATTTACTTTTGTATCTTCAGAAAAAGATCTGTCACAACAATATAGCTTAATTAATATGGTTTGTACTTTGTGTATTTGCACAACATTGTTTCAGTCAGTCTATGTAAGCAAGGCAGTAGGGCTTCAAAGTAATGTTATAGTAGTTGGGCTCTTCATAGTATTGCGGTATCAGTAATCCGCATATCAGAGATATAAAATCCCACAGAACCATCTTGCTTACACAAAATGTGCAGAGCTAGGGTGGTTTTACCCTAGGTCTGACTTTCCAGATGTCTTTTGTTTATTGACTGGAACCTATCATTATCTTTATATAGTTTTTGAAAACAATTTCCATTCTTTTTAAAAAGGCAGTATGCAGCAGGAAGTTATCTGCCTATCAAGTCATGTGTAAAAGAAGACTAAAGATGTTCCCAAGGAACAACCAAAAAGTCTATTTACAGCAAAGGCTTCATAAACATATCATAAGTAGCACTGGAATCGGCCAGAAGAGAGGTCCACTAGATTACCAGGGATTACATCTTCTAAAAAAAACTGACACTGGGATTGGGGTGGGTGGGTGGGGGACCCTGACTGTCAGAAAGTTTAGGTTCGAGTCTGGGAGGACAAACTGAGTTGGGAGCAGGGAGGGTATTTTCATACAAAGAAAATTGGGAGTGAAGAGGGAGGGGGACCACTAATGACTGGTTCATTAACAAAGCATTTAATATAGCAGGTGGTTAGTTAACAAACTAATCATTACTTGTGCTATACTCAGGGAAAAGTAGAACGTAACAGTCACAGAATGTAATGGATAAGCTAATTTGTTAATCAAGTAATCCATTACAGTATGTTACTGTTACTTTCTCTAAAAGAGCATGTCTTTCTCAATGCTGAAAATCTCACCTGCTCCCATCTCAGCATGCCCTCCCAGACTCTAAACACCAACTATCTGGTAATTTAGTGAGTGGACCCCCTCCCACCAAATCTTAGTACCACTTCAGCTGTACTAAATGAAATTCCTAGTGACCAGTGGTATCCCCTTCCAGCATTTGCGTTTGGAGTTTGGGAGAGTATGCTAAGATGGGAACAGGCCAGGTATTTCTATATAAAATACAATTTGGATAATGATTAGTTTATTAACAAGCACCTAATGTTGGTTAGTTAGTGAACTAATTAACATTTATCACTTGTGCAGTACTCAAGGAAAAGTAGACAGTGACAGCCACATTATGTAATTAATTAGTTTTTTTTTTTAACAAAGCAATCCATTACAGTATGTGACCATTACCTAACATTCCCCTAAGCAAGTGCAGCTTTCTCAGTGATGAAAATAATCTCCACTTCCAACTCAGCATGTCCTTCCAGACTCTGAACCTATAGTCTATGATAACCTGGTAGACCCCCTTCCTGTCTGATCTCAGTGCCACTCCTATTATATTAAATGAAATCCCTGATGTTCAGATGTATCACCCATGCCCTCATTAACCATTCTCCCCTCAGTGATGGGGACTGGCACAAACCCACCTCTCTCCTCCATGGCTCTGTGGCACACAAAAATATTGTATTGCTATGGCACTCTGTATAGTGATACAGTACTTGTGTTACAAGATTTGAGAAAAAAAAACTATGTCTGAGAAAAAGCAAACTGTGCATGCATGTTAACAACAGTTGTGAAAAAAAACATTAAAAATAAAATCTTAGGAATTAAAGAAAATATTTGTCGGAATGAAAAAAAAATGGCTGTTAGTCATAGATTTTTGTTTCTGAAATCTTGTCACATAAGTCTTTTATTGATATACAGAGTGGCACAGCAATACAATACTTGCATGTGATAGATGGCAGCTGGCTACAGGGTAAAAGGTGGGTATGTGCCAGTTGCCCTGCCAGGTGGGGGTAAATTTGGGGTTGGGGGATTCCACTGGAAACAAGGGATTACATATATCAGAAGCGGCACTAGGATTGGCACAAGAGGGGTTTCAGTAAACCACCAGGGAGTTGGAGTCTAGGAGGGTATGTTAAGATGAGCGTGGGAAGGATATTTCCATATAAACAATTTGGGTTAGAAGAAGAAGGGGGGCCATTAATAAATAGTTTATAATACCTGGTGCACATTTTTTCCCATAAGGAAACCTGGTTCTAATTCATTGCTATAATCTGCGGGTTATAACGATGAACACGCATCGGGTTTTCCTCAGTCCACACATGCGCTAGCCAATGCTCTTCCTGTACTCTGCACTGGAGACTTCACTGCTAGTCACACTTGTTTGTAAGTTACTTTTAAAAAAATATTGGGGCTTTCTCCTAATATCTTTAACTATAACACAAAAACAAAAAACGAAAGAAAAAAGAGAATTGAAACGTTTGGTTTTGACACCTTCTTCAGACTGGACAATACTAAAAGCCGACTGGTCCGTGGCTCCACAGACAAGTCTGTTTATTTTCTATAATTGCTGTGGTGAAAAAACACTTCCCAGCAATTATATCAAATAAAGGCTGGGTAGGTGTGTAAAACTTGAATTTTACACACACCCTCAGTGTCGGATGTCTCATATGTGTGTAGCATTCTTGTTATAACCCCCTACCCAGCCATTATTCTATATATGATAACTGGGCTCCTTTTTTTTCCACAGGTAAACCTGGTTATACTTTGTCATTATATCCAGGTAGTTATAATGGCATTCACACACCAGGTTTCCCAAAGAGCCTACACACACTTGCTGCTGCAACCTACATGGTTGCAAAATGAAAGTGTCAGCTGCCAATGAAAATTCTCAGATCATACAGAGCTCAGGCTGTGGTCTGTTGTATGTGGGTGGGAGATGGGACATGTGGCTAAAATGGAGCACTGCAATTATATGAAACAAAGCTTGGGGGACTGTGTAAAATTCAAATTTTATGCACACCCTCAGTGTGGAATGAAATTACAAACCTTTCGAGCTTTGCTTTTGGGATTTATATAACATCCCACACCTTGGGAATGTATACAATTCTCATTACACCAGCCCCCCTGGCAATAGTCTATAAGTTAACAAACCACCTAATGCATTAGGTGGTAAGTTAAAGAACATATCATTACATGTGAAGTACTCAGGGCAAAATAACAAGTAACAGTCACATAATGTAATGGATATATTTTTTTTATTGAATAAGTAATCAGTTACAATTTGTAACTGTTACTTAATCTCCTCTGAAGAAGTGCATCTTTCTCAATGATGAAAGTAACCTTCCCACTAGCTGCTAGGCACTCTGTCCCAGACTCCGAATACAACCTACCTGATAGTCAAGTGGATCTCCTCCCTTGAACTGTTGTGGCAAATTATTTTCACCTAGCAGCCACAAAGTGACAGAGTCCACCACCCACATGCCCAAGGCTGCTGAACTGTTTCCATCTTCATGAACTGGACCGACCTGGTGGCAGCAATCAGTACCGGCACTGAAAGCAGCCTGCTGTGAAGAGTGTGAGGGGGCAGGGCACTCTGCTTCAAAAGTGAGCCACTGCAAGTGGCCCTCTGTGGAGTGGCTCTTCACATGAGTGGCTCTCACAGGAGTGGTGAGAGTCCTCATTGAGAGTCACAGGTGGGAGGCATAGTGGAGGCTATTTTAAAATTTTATTTATTTGCTTTCTTGATTTAGGTTATATAAGTTCATATGTTTCACCTATTACTATAGGGAAGGTTTTAATTTCCATACAGCATTTGAAGTCTCATAAAGTTCCAGGACCAGACAAAGTATCGGGAGAAGTATACAAATGTATGGAACAAGAATGGGCAGAGATTCTAGTACATTTTTTAAATAAATATATCTTGGGTAATTATGTCCCCCACTCCTGGTGTGGGGCTATAGTTGTCACCATTTATGAGAAAGGGGATACACACATGCCCAATAACTATAGGCCAATTAACCTTCTTGACATTGCTGGAAAAATTTTCTCAAGGATCCTACTGGTCAGATTATTAACTGAATTGTGTAGGCTGGGAGCTCTTTCTCCATTACAAGCTGGATTTAGAGAACAGTATTCAACGATGGATAACTGTTTTGTTTTGCATCATCTCTGTGATAAATACATTAATCTCTGGAAACAGAAAAGTTACGCAGCTTATATTGATTTCACATCTGCATTTGATACAATTAATAGAGGCAAATTATGGGAATTAATGTCAAATTGGGGTATATCCCCTTCATTAATAAACAGTATTCGACTACTTTATTCAAATGCCTGGGCACAAGTTAGACTTGACCTTAAAAGTAATCTATCCAAAGACTTTCTCACTACTGTTGGGGTAAGACAGGGGTGTATTTTGGCACCAACACTGTTTGCTATATATAAATAAATTGTTAATTAATTTAGTCAAAGCTCAAACTGGCTCTCCAAAAATCAGAATAACATCCTGTGCTGCTTTAGCATATGCGGATGATATGCTTATCCTTTCATTATCCGCATTCAGTTTACAAAAGAAATTAAACATTTTACAGGAGTATGCTAACACTATGAATCTTAAAATTAATACAGAGAAATCAAAAGTAATGATTTTTGGAAGTAGTCATACTACTTGCAAATGGATTATTAATTATCAAAAAATGTAAGTTACATCTGATTATACATATTTAGGTCTTACTTTTACAAATAAACTTTCTTGGAAGCTTTACCTTGAGACATTAAAAAAGGTCGGTAACATGACTTTTGCCTTAAGAACATTCGATAGCAGATATGGGGGAGGGACCATTAGACCACTCTTAAGAGCAATAGAGGCAAAATATAATTCCCAAATTCTCTATGGGACAGAAATATGGGATCACAAACATCTCAAAGTTTTAGAAAAAACTTTTATCCAAATGCTATGAACAGCCCTGGGATTTCCAAAAACGACCCCTACAGCCTTTGTTAGGGCAGAATTGGGAATTGCCAATTTAAAAGCACTGGCAGAGTTGAGACTGGATAATTTTTGAATTAGAATTAGTAAATTGCCAGCAGATAGACTTACAAGACAATGTCTACAGGAAAAAATATTTTGGGAAGAAAATGGATATAAGAAATCAATATGGTTAACATATCTAAAAAGAATTCTTGGAACTGTGGGCGAATTAAATTTATTCAGTCTAGCTGATAATGAAATAATGATCACAGATCAGTATAAGAAATACATTAAAAAATTATTAGTAGATAAGTACAAGAAATAAGATCTGGAGAAGATCTCAGAATCTTGATTTGCTAAATGGTATAGACTTAATGACAGTGAACATCAGTATCGATATTACTTTCATGTATTGAGTTGTCCCTTGGAATGAAGGACACATGCAATATTTAGGATAGCATTCTGTGATTCAAATGTTCTATATGCAAGACTGAATAGAATAAAATATTCTACTTATACATTATGTTATCGTGCGGGTGAAAAAATTGAAAATTTGTTGTACATTATATTACGATGCCCCATGTACAAAAAAGCCAGACAAAGATGGCTAGCCAGTATCCTCTCCTCTTTACAGGGCTGTGATGATATGATCATATTAAATATATTGTTAACTACTGAAGATGATTATGCAATAAAGAGAATGGCTAAATATCTGTTGACAATACAGAAAGTAAGAAAGAGGATTATAAGTACAACTGTTAGTGTATGAGTGGATTCATCCACTCAGATCCTTGCACTTGTACTGTATCTCCCATGTAGAATATGTGCTTTTTTAAAATGCTTTTAAATTTGTTATATATGATTATTTTGTATTATTTGTTGATCTGTTTGTTATTTATATGTTTTGTAATAATCTTTTTACTGTGATCGAACAATAAAATATTGAACTGAACTATTTGTTTGTAATGCTGTTATTTAGAGTCTTGTTAAACTGTGATTTTGGCAGCATACCTGTTTGTACTCTCCTGCTACACACTTGGTTGCCTGTGAGGTTGGGGATTGTATGAGTGTGTTAATTAGTTGGTTTGAATGGTGGTTAATTGAGGTCGCTATTTGTTTGTATTAGTAGTGAATGGTTGCTTGTCTGTTGGTTGTTTGTACAAGATTAGGTTGTTTATGTTATTTGAGGGGGGTTGGGCACTTTAATTAGGGTAAGTTTTTAAATTATGAAAAACAGCAGTCCGAATGTGTCTTTGTTTCGGACCCCAGTGGATTACTTATGCTTTGGCCCTGCTGCTTGCCCTCCACACTTTTGCTGACCTCCCTTTATTAGCTATGGTGATTAGGCACTGTAATGAGGTTGGGAGTGGGAAGGAGTGGCATGATGGGCAGCAGGGTGTTTGAGGTGTAGCGGGAGTGAATCATATCAGTGTGGTCAGGACCAGGAGGCACCCTGGGGTAAAATGGAGCCATGAGAGGGGCCAGATATGTTTGGTACCCTTTTCCAGGGCTCTCACTGGACCACTGGATCAGCAACCTCCACTAGTCCCCTTTGGGCAGTTCTATGTAATGCCAGATCGATTAGGAACAAGGCCACAATTTTTAAAGACTTGATTTCCTCAGTTGATCTGGCATGCATCATGGAGACCTGGCTAGGGGATGATGCAGGTCCAGTTTTGATGGAGTTTATCCTAGCTGGGTTCTCCATAGTGCACTGCCTGAGGAGGGAATACGGGGGGGGTGTGGCCATTTGTTTTAGATCTCACCTGAACTTTTCCATGCACCCAGTGGGTTTCACTTCATCATTTGAATACATGGCTGTGCATGTGGGTCCAGGCGCAGGCTGCAGAATCCTTCTTGTATACTGGCTTCTGAGGTGCAAGGGGGATTTTCTGCAGGAAATCACAGATTTCATCATAGATAAGGTGTTGAAGTAGCCCAGTTGGTTGATTCTGGGTGACTTCAATGCCTGGATCGATCATGAACCTTCACAATTTGGTAATGACTTCCTCCAGATGATGACCTCAATGGGCCTCGTACAAGCTGTTGCTTCTGTGACCCATAGCCATGGTCACGCCCTGGACTTAGTGTTCTCACTAGGGCTTGAGGTCTCTGACCTCAAGATTGATCCAGTCATTTGTTCTGATCACTACACAGTAAAGATCTCATTCAAGGTCCCCCATTAGTCCCTCCCCTGTTGAGAGGGTTTGCTACCACCCTTTGAAGGGGTTGTCCCCAGATGGGCTGATGGCAGTACTGGACCTTTCTGGTGAGAGTGCTGCTTGTGCGACAGGTACATGTGAGGCAGTGGCAGCCAATAATAGTGCTATCTTCAAGGCACTTGACTCTGTTGCACCAGTCCATATATGACCTAGGCCTTCTCACCTGAGGCTCCCGTGATGGGGTTCTCAAAGAGATGAAGACCAGAGATCAGAGGTTGGAGTGTTGTTGGCAGAGGTCTTGGTCTGAGGAGGACAGACTGGCTTTGAGAATTCACTATGGTGAATATCAAAGGGCAATCAACCATAAGAAGGCAGTGTTCCTGTCCAGGGAGATTGCTATAGGGAGAAACAGACCGGCTCTGCTTTTTTGGAATGTGGACAGGCTACTCTATCCTGCCTGTCTGCAGCAGAAAAGAACAGTTTCAGTTGCTCAGTGTGAAGAGTTTGCTCTGTTCTGCTCTGCTCTGACAGGGTGTAATTCATTAGGGCTGTGATCTCTCCAATGGGTCAGATGCAGCCCTGCAGTGGTGAGTCACGCATTTCCAGGGGCACTCCTATTGTCTGGGATGAGTTTAGGCTGGTGGGCATGGCAGAAGTATGTGAGGTGATTTTGAAGCTGCAGCCCACGTACTGTGACCTGGACCCAGGCCCAACCCATCTCTTAATGGGATGTGTTGAGTCCATTGGTCCAGAGTTTGCTGAGATTGTCCAGTGTTCACTTTTGGAGGGGCTTTTTCCCAGCACCCTGAAAGGGGCACTGGTGAAACTCCACCTAAAGAAACCATCTCTTGACCCTGATATCTTGGCAAATTATAGACCAATCTCTAACCTCCCATTTTTGGGTAAGGTTATCGAGAATGTAATGGCTCTGCAGATCGAGGCACACCTTGCAGCTTATGACATCTACAAGCCATTCCAGTCTGGATTTAGGTCCAGGCATAGCACCAAAGTGGCATTATTCAGGGTGCAGAATGATCTCCTCAGGGCGAGAGATAGAGGAGATCAGTCAGTACTCATTCTTCTCAATCTGCCCTCAGCATTTGGCATGGTAGACCATGTAGTGTTGCTGGATCACCTTAGGATTCTCTGTGGACTCACAGATACTGTCATCAACTGGTTTGAATCCTTTCTCACAGGCAGGATACAGAAGATAATGATGGGGAATTTCTCCTCCTGCCTGAAGCTCCTGCCTTGTGGAGTTCCCCAGGATTCAATCCTGTTACTTATGTTGTTTGCAGTGTACATGATTTCCTTGGGTGAAATCATTAGATGGTACAGCTTGGGTTTTCACTGTTATGCAGATGATACCCAGCTATATATGTCATTTGATCCAAGGACGAGTGACACCATGGAGGTGCTTAATAAATGTCTGACCGAGATCCAGGACTGGATGTCCTCTAGCTGGCTAAGACTCAATCCTGACAAGATGGAGGTGCTGGTGATTAAGCCTGGTCACTGGTGGGATGTGGGTGCTGCTGGGATGGGAATGGGGTTATTCCTTGGCCCTACTCCTTTGGCTGAATCTACTAAGGTGAAAAATCTGGGCATCGTCCTTGATGATGGATTGACACTTGAGGCCCAGGTGTTGTCCGTCGTCATCGGGGGTGGTTTTTGCTACCTTGGAAATGTAGCCCAGATCAAAGCCTTAATTCTGCCTTATAATCTCCCCTCACTAGTGCATGTCTTTGTTATGTCTAGACTCAGCTACTGCAACACTTTTTACCTCAGGATCAGTGGAGGGGTTCTCCATCACCTGCAGTTAATGCAGAATGCAGTGGCAAGGTTGCTGATGGGCCTTTTGAGGTCTTGTCATGTGACCCCAGTCCTACATGACCTGCACTGACTGCTGATGAGATGAAGAATTTCTTTCAAGATGGGCTTGCTCACCTATTAGGCTCTATATGGATTGGGCCCTGGCTACCAGAGTGACCTTCTGACTCCTGTTCACCCTGTGTGCTCTCTCCTCTGAGGGCCTCCCAGTGGTTCCCAGGGCCTGGCTGAAGACCTCTGGAGAGTCATCATTTGAGGTGGTGGGCCCGATCCTGTGGAACTCACTCCCAAGATCCTTGAGGGAGGCCCCATTGGTGGAGGTGTTTAAGCAGGGTCTGAAGGCATATCTTTTCAGAGAGACGTTTGTGAACTGCCTATGTGTTTTAGTAAAAGGTAGATCACAGAGCTGTTTATTTTAAATAATGATTTTATTTAGGTGTTGCTGTTGCTTATTGTTGTTTTGATATATCTAATTGTACTGATGTATGCTATTTTATTTACCTGTACAGCACCCAGAGCCTCCAGGATGGGGCACTTTATAACTACATTTTTACTTACTTACTCCCACCTAGAACCCAGTGCCAACTATTTTATAAGATGAAATCAGACCACAGAGGAGAAGTATCTAGTAGTTACTGGTTTGGTTTGTTTGGTTTATTTAGCTTGTATGTGGCACCCCTCCAAAGCTAGGAGTGCCTGTAAAAACAAAAAAAAATGTACAGACCATAAATAAAAAGAACCATAAAACGCTAAGAGATAAAATTCCATTCATATATGCATACATCATACAATTAAATATTACATAGAACTCACACTACAGGTAATGCAGCACTGATCAGCCAATTACACAAAAGCTTACTAGAGAAGGTAGTGCTTACACTTATTTTTAAAGGACTGCACACATCTGGCAGTGTGGATTCTCACAGGTAAAGAGTTCCAATGGATTGTGGCTGCCACCATAAAATCCTGGTCACCAGCAGACTTTATGTGAGATGGTGGCACACTTAGCAAGCCCTGTCCCCTAGATCTCAGATCCCTTAATGGCACTTAAGGAGTCAGGCGAACACTGAGGTATTGGGGGCCCAGTCCATTCAAGGCTTTATATGTCACTTAAAGCAAGTGGAAATCAGTGTGACACCTGACTGGCAGCCAGCCTAGAGTCCATAGAGAGGGAGTGATATCATCTGATCTCCAGCAGCATACCACGAATGAACCAGTTGCAGGTGCCGCAATTGAATCCTAGAAAGCATTTGTGGAGCACACATCAGTAGATAAGAAGGGAAAAAACAAGGGTGTTGACTAAGTTGACAAGATCAGCAGAATCAAGCAGGGTTCATGGCCTGGAGACATTTTTTCAGATGGTAAAAGTAGCTCTTGACAACAGATGACACTGGGGAAACAAATGTCAGCTGTCTGTCAAGAACTACTCCCATAGGCTGGCCCCATGGCACAGAGGGCTGAGGGGCTAAGCACCTTACCTCTCAACATGCCAGTGACCCAGGTTCAGGAACAAGCTTGTGCCACTGGGTGTTGGCCAGGAAGGAAGAGGACTGAGTGTTCAGAGGACAGCTCTCCTCTCCTGGGACAAGGGGCAGCCTTGTCAACTTGGCCCTTGGCTGCCACTGGGTGGAGGCCCAGAGGTAATATCAGCAGCTTGAGTGACATGAAGAGAGGGGCTGCAGTTGTAGTGTGTGTAAGCTTCCTAGTACATGCGCTTATGCCATGGCAGGGACAGAGGGGAGAAAACTGGAAAATGGTGGTCACAGGCTTTATGAATCCTTTCCTGCCTGCCCTCACCCTGCACTGTCACCAGTTCACCAACCCACAAATTTGGATGCAGGGTCTCTTGGGTGGGAGAGGATGGCCCTTCCCTTCCCAGCCCCACCACGGGAGGGGTAATCCATGGGGGATGTGGGGCTTTGTGGACCAGGTAGGCAGTCACCAGGTGAGGGAGACAGAGACAGGGCTGGGAAGCCACCTGCAGTGTGCCCAGAGAATAAAATACATATGAAAAAAAAACTCCCAGGCTGTAGACTTTTTCTGCTACCTGAAATCATATCCCTCCCCCCAGGAAGGTAAGCTCAGGCCACCTCGAACAGCCAATATCTACATAGTTCCCACAACTAACAACTCAGTCTTGGTGGGGTTTAATGCCAGCCAATTGAAGGCCATCCAAACCCCATTCCCTCCCAGCACTGCACTAATCTAAGCATCAAAAATATCCTGTTAGAGCAAAGGACACATACAGGTGGGTGTCATCTGCATAGCAGTGAAACTTCACATTGTAGTTCCTAACGATCATTTGCAAAGGTAGCATATACACTGAGAAAAACACGAGTGAGAGCACAGAACCATGACGGACTCTGTAGTCAAGAGCAGCCAGCCATGACTGGCAAGAGACGAGCACCACTGAGTGCTCTCTTCCTTTGTGGAATGACCTTAATCAATGCAAAACACTCCCAAATAGCCCTCTGAGCTCCCCAAGTCTGGTCAGTAAACATGCATGATCTCAGTGTCAAATGCCAAAGAAAGATCTAAAAATATCAAAACAGAGATCTTCCCATGATCTGTCATCAGGAAAAGATTATTGCATATGCATACCCTGATCAAGGTTCTCTCAGTGCGTGTATATGTTTGCTGTGGAAACCAGTCTTAAATGGCTCAAAGATCATTTTCCTCCAGGTGAATTAAGAGCTGTGCCACAACCACCTTCTCAACAAACTTAACCAGAAAGGGAAGGCTGGAGACAGGATGATAATTGGTAGGTATATCCAGATCAAATGATGCCTTCTTAAGCATGGGCCTTACCACCACTCTTTTCAAGGGCAAAGGCAACAGCCCCTACCATAGAGGGGCACTGACTATTTCTCTCAACACAGGAGCAAGTGACCCCCATCCAGCCTTGAGCAGCTTGGTGGGTGCAGTGTCCAGCAACCAAGTGGTGCACCACATGCTCGTGACCACTCTAAGGACTGCCTCCTCATCCAATAGCTGAAACTCCCCCCCAACCATCCACCAAACCACTTGAAATTTCTTCTGTATCCCTGTTGCCCACCAGTTGGGTAGTATAGGAAATCTGTCCCCAGATGCCGACAACGTTAATGTTGAAGAGCTCACTCAACTGCTCACACCTCTCTGTGGAAACAAGTTCCCTGTGCTGTAGACAGTCAGGATGTAATTAACTGTCTACTACAAGGGAACGTATGAACAGGTGACTCTTCTCAGTTGCAATCACGGCAGAAAATAATTTCTTCTTTTTTGCCATGATAGCCTCCTCATACAGCCTCAAGTGCTCATCCAGTAACCCAGAAACACAGAAAGGCAGAATTTGATGGTAGATAAGGACTGCTTGGCCCACCCAGTCTGACCATTCTTTCCCTGCCTATAGTGTTACCACAGACCCTACTTGATCTCTGGCCCTCTTCCCCACCTTGCTTTCCACTGAGATTCCCTTATGCCAGTCCCATGCATTCTTTAACCCCACCACTGTAATCAACCTCACCACCTCCACTGGATGACTGTTCCAGGCATCCAAAACTCTTTCTGTGAAGAAATGCTTCCTCACATCTCTCCCAAATTTACCCCCTTCCAGCTCCATTACATCTCCCCCTATTCTTGTGCATCTTTTTTTCTGAAAAATACATCCCTCCTGTAACTTATTTAACCCAGTGAGGTATTTATAGGTCTCCATCTTATCCCTTCTGATGCAGACCCTGCACCATTTTAGTTTTCCTCCTCTGGACAGTCACCACTCTGTCTGTCCTTCCTGAGATGTGGTCTCCAGAACTGTACACAGTATTCTAGGTGGGGTCTCACCAGCAATCATACAGTGGTAATACCACCTCCCTCCTTCTGCTGGTGATAATCTTCCTCATGGACCACAACATCCCATTGGCCCTACCAACTGCCTTGTCACACTGCCTGGCAAACTTGAGGTCATCAGATATAATTACTACCAGGTCCTTTTCCTGTTTGGTGACTGTTAATACCTCTTCGCCCACTTTGTACTCTGCCTTTGGGTTTCTGTGTCCTAAGTGCCCTTGACCATTCTTTGAGTGTTCTCAGGTTATTGCATGTTCTTTCCTCCCCCCCCCCCCCCCCCACTGGAGTGTCCACCTTATTGCAGATTTTGGTGCAGACCTTTCCTTCCAGCTCATCTTTAATGCCATTTATAACTAGGTTTGGGCTACCTGTCAGGTAGCTGGATCGGGTAGGTCAGGTATTGGCAGTTTTTGGCTGTGTAGCATAGCTCAGGTAATTTATCAGTCTACATGACATAACAGTGTACTTCAAGAGTTGAGTAGTTTTGACAAAAGTAATGGGTAACAGGTAATTTTTTTAAACAGGCATTACAAGCAGCCTGTGGGGTCCTGAGACTCCTGCCAGGACTTTCCAGGCTGGAAACAGGCATGAAAGGACAGCCTGTGGGGTCCTTCATGAGCTCATAGCACAATTAGGAGCATATGACATCAGGCTGTCAACCTGATTGGTCAGTGATGTCTGTGCTCCATCTGCTGTGAGCCTGTTGCACAGATAGCAGATGGACTCTCGAGGGAGTGGAAGGAATCGGGCACTCACTCTGCAGACTGCCACTATATCTCAATAAAAACTTATAAAAAAATAATAAAAAATTAAAAACATACACAAAGGAGCAAAGGAGTGGGGTCAGTGTTGGAGAGTGAAACAATCTCAGGAGGGAGGGGGAATCGGGGGATCATCATCTCAGTCGAGGAGGTGGATGGTAGTGCAGTACTAGGGAAAGAAGGAGCAAGAGGGGACAAAAAAACACTGAAGGCAAGGCACTGGAAGCTGGTCTGTGTCCCTGCAGCACAGTGATAGCCATTTAGGCTATATTACACTGTCTGTTAGGTGCCCTGAGCCCTGTCATTTATTACTGTGACACAGTAACACTGTGTGTCTCTCTACAGTGTAGTGAAAGCCATTTCGGCTAAACAGCTATATTACACTATTTGTTAGGTGCCCCGAGCCCTGTCATTTATTACTGTGACATAGTTACACTGTGTGTCTCTGCATCATAGTAAAAACCATTTAGGCTGCATTACACTGTCTGTTAGGTGCCCCGAGCACTGTCATTTATATTACTGTAACATAACTACACTGTGTGTCTCTCTGCAGAATAGTGAATGTCATTTAGGCTGTATTACACTGTCTGTTAGGTGCCGTGAGCCCTGTCCTTTTTACTGTGACACAGCTACACTGTGTGTCTCTCTCTGCAGCACAGTGGAAGCCATTTAGGTTGGCTATATTATACTGTTTGTTAGGTGTCCCAAGCCCTGTCATTTATATTACTGTGACATACAGTAGCTACACTGTGTGTGTCTCTGCAGTATACTGAAATCCATTTAGGCTGTATTATACTGTTTGTTAGGTGCCCTGAGCCCTGTCATTTATTACTGTCTGTGACATAGTCAGCTACACTGCCTGTCTCTGCAACAGTTTGTGAAACAATATCCATTCCTTTCATGGCTGTGTTTACCATGTCTCGTATTTCCCAGTCTAAGTCTACTAAAATGAAACACAGTGCTGCTGCATGTGAAGCTGTTAATGATATGGACAATGTGAATAATACCACTAATGAAGAATGTAGTGACAATAATAATAACATCACCAGGACTGGCATGAAATGTCCTCCTGAACCCAAAAAGCATGTTAGCAATGAAATGATAGTAGATTTTCAGAAATAACTGACTGGAGTCATTTGCAGAGGTACTGAACATTTTGCCACATGTGCCAAGATACTTCCAGCTGCTGAAGCAGCATGCAAGGAGGCATCCTCCTCAAATATAAGCTCAGATGCTGAGGCAGCGAATGCCGATAGAGATGGTCGTGATAGTGGGAACTGGGAATGGGATAGCTCAGGCTATATTCCACATGATGATGACACTTCCAGTTCTTCTGAATCTTGTGGAGATAAGGTCTGTAGTTTCAATGAGGGTGTAGGAGAGGATGCCATTGTAAGGCATGAGAGGCAAGTTCAGAAAAAAAATCATATGCTGAATGTAAGAATAAGAAGATGAGCATGAATGAGAACAATTCATCTCCACAAGGAAATAGCAGTGTAGGGTTTCCTCCAGGTCCCTTGACTGTACAAGAAATAGTCCCAGGCACTGTAATATAGAGCATAAAAGGTAAATCTTTAGGGTGTAATTTATTTTATATTGACCCTGCAGACAACTCTCGAGCTGTATGCAGTCTGTGCAAAAAGAGCATCAGTCATGGTGGCAAAGCGGGAAATTTTGGAACATCAGTAATGATATGACATGCAAAGGCAAAACACCCAATTGAGTGGGGCAGGGCAAGGAGTGTGGTTGGTAGGGGCAGTAGTGGAGGTGGTGGTGGTGACGACCATAGTGACAATGAACTTGAAGCAGAAACTGACACTAAATCACTTCATGTGTCTTGCAGTCTTCCCAGACATAGATTGTTTTCTTCTGACACCATCAAGTACTACAAAAAATCCTGAAGTAGTACTCCATGTGAAAAAGGTGTAAAATATACATTCCCCCAAAATTATAAATATCTCATCATTCTCGTCAACTAACATTACAAGAAAGTGTTGTGAGACATCAAAATTTATCTGCAAGCATCCAATATGCCAGCTGTTAAATACAGCCATTGCAGAGCTGTTGGCCGATTGTCAACTCCCTTTTGCTTTTGTTGCCCAAAACGGTTTCCTCAAGTTCATGAACCAGATTGAACCATGGTACTTCATTCCCTGTTGAACCTGTTTTTCAAAAAAGGCTGTTCCACATTTGTATGACTTGTTGTGTACTGCAGTCATTAAGCAGCTGAAACTCTCTGAGGGGGAAACAGGTTCACATAACCACAGATATATGGACCAATCAATCAATCAAAATCTTTATTTATCCAGGTGAACATAGTTGAGCAAGCTCATTTACGAGATGGACCTGGTTAGCTCCAGGTCAAATGGTACAATGCATACAGAGATATTTACAATAGAGCCAAATAACACAAGTAAAGAACAATTAGTGCAATTAATGCAAGTAAGTATTCAATGTTATATCAGTCATATCAGTTCAGACATCTTCTGTAATATTTAAGGAGGACATAAAATGAGGCTTATTAGGAACTTCAGTAGGGAGAAGTGATGGGCCGCTCGTGTAGGGAGCTGCCGCACACACAGAATTTCAAAAGTAGTGTAATCACACAGCATCCCTAAATGTAACACTCTAAACAGAAGGATAAGGGTCTTAACAGTCAAGGAGAAAAGTAATTACAGTTCTTTTTTGGCAAATTTCAGCATGGAAATCAGATTTATGCTTGGTTTAGAACAGACACAGAAGCAGACTACAGGAACCAATCGGAAGCCAACGCTGAGGAGCACTCACTTTCTGATTGGATGGCTGCTAATGCCGTGCTTTGCTTATGGAGAGTCCGAGCTTAGGTTCTCAGGTGGCGGTAGAGGCAGCGCCGTCTGCCCTGTGCCCGGGTATCCCATGCCTATGGGCAGGGAGCCCATGGAGATCATATCCTTGGCAGGGGATGGAAGAAGGGGTCAGTATTAAGTACTGGGCCACAGACAATCGAACATCTGAACCAGCAGGAGGACCAAAACAGCAGGACAATAGAATTGGGTATTACTTGATACCTAAAGACTGGCCTAACCACAGAAATTCAGAAAGGAGTGTAATCAAACAGAGTCCCAACTCTTGACACTCTAAACAGGAAAAAATAGAGGTCATAACTGTTAGGCAATAAGTAAGTACAGTACATCTCTTTTTTGTGCAAGTTTTATACAGAAAATCAGACTTTAGCTTAGTATTGAGGGAGACACAGGAGCAGACTGCAGGAGCCAATAAGATGCCAGAGGAGAAAAGCGCTCGCAAATCCGATTGGATCAGCAATGCTGCACCTCTCTAGTAAGGAGTCCAGTCTAGGTGTCTTAGGTGGCAGCTATGGAAGCAACAACCACACGGTATTCGCATTTCTCCCACCTGAGGGGCAGGGAGCCCCTGAAGTGCTAGTCTACGGTAGGGAAAAGAGTTAGGGGACAGAGGAAAGATAGTAAGAGTGGAATGCAGTGGAAAGGGAATATGAAGATGAAATAGGGCAGATAAATGGTACAGGGTAGGGGAATAAGAGCCACAGAATAAGCAATATGTAAAAGACAGCAGGGTGAGGGTGGTGTAGCAGCCGCAAAAGCCATGAAGAGATAATAACCCTACAGGGATTTCTAGAGGGGAAACACATTTAACGCATAAGACGCTCACAGAGTTTAGGTCACCAAAGGTTACAAGCAATCATAAATTCAACTAATCTCAGAGGGCAGCAGCCTGATGCTTCGGACTAAAATTAGTGGCTGGGGTAGCAATTACAAGGCTCACACACATACTGAGCATATAGGGATTTAAAGGCATTCATACTGTGGAGGCTGCTGAAGTTCAATAATTTTTGTACTTTGTTCCACAATCTTGGCAACAGGAAACTAATGGCCACTCTGCCATAGTGAGAGGAAGCCTTGGGGATACATAATGTGATGTAGGATGCGCTTCTTAGGGCATACGTTCCTGGCTCACTTAGTGGGAGACAGTCTAGTATATATTGTGGAAGCCACTTCAAGAAGACTCTATAAGTCAAAAGGACTGTGTTTTTCTTACGCCTAAACATAAGAGAGGACCACCTTATGGCTTTGTACAAGGAACAATGATGGGTAGAGATGGGGAGATCAGTAATAAACTGGATGGCCCTGTGGTAAAGTGTATCCAACTTTGCAAGCGAGGCTTTGGGACATTGCCTATAAAGGAAATCTGCATAATCAATCAGCGAAAGAAAAGTAGTTTGGACAAGGCACATTTTTGCATCTCTAGTAAGAAACTGGTTAATTCTAAAGAACAGCCCCAGCCTCTGCCTTAAGTTCTTTACAAGGTCTTCAATGTACTCAGTGAATGATAGAGTATGGTCTAGCCACACACCTAGGTATTTAAACTTTGAGACAAACTCCAGTTTCTCTCCAAGAATTGTAGTAATCTGAGGTAGTGCTCCAGAGCTGGCTGTATTCATCATATGACTATAGGGCGAGAACAACATTGCTTTTGTTTTTTTAGCATTTAGAAGAAGTTTTTTTATGGAGGAGCTGGTACTGGAGCTGGTTAAATTCCTCCTGGAGGTCAGCACAAGTGACTTCAGGTGTCGGACGACTTATATATACAACCATGTCATCAGCAAACAGGTGCATGTTGGCCTTGTTAATACTCTCATCAATGTTATTAACATAGATAGCGAATAGTAAGGGACCAAGTATGGATCCTTGCGGTATTCCCCTCAGTAGAGGTTTGAGTGGGGATAGCTCACCCTCAGCCTTAATTTGTTGACATTATCCTACAAAGTACTCAGTAAACCAATGCAAAGAAACTGAGTCCAGGCCTATACTCTTCAGAGAAGAGAGAAACAGGCCATGATCCACTGCATCAAAAGCCTTACTAAGGTCTAGAAATTCAGCACAGACAAAGTTTCTGTTGTCCAGTTCTTGGTACCAATCATTTGTTACTTTGGCAAGGGCTGAAATAGTGCTGTGTTTAGTTCTAAAGTCAGATTGCATAGGGTTTAGTAGGTTATTGGATTCGAGGTAGTCCCTTAGTTGGTTGCTGACAATCTTTTCCAGAAGTTTTGACAAAGATGGGAGGAGGGAAATTGGTCTATAATTGTTAAGGCCACAGGACTCCCCTTATTTAAACAAGGGGATGACATAAGCAATTTTCCAGATCTGGGGAATAAGCCCTTGGGACAATGACAAGTTAAATAAGTGGGTGATAGGAACAGCTAGGACAAGATAGGCGATTTTAAGGAAATAAGGATCCAAAGAATCAGCAACAGCACTTTTCTTAATATCCAATTGAAGCATGAGGTCTTCAACCTCTTTCAGAGAGACCGGGTGGAACGAGAAGCCAGGTACCGGGGCAGGAGAGTCTGAGCATGGGACACTTAATTGGGAGCTGACCAGAGATGCAGGGGAATTGTTGAAAGCTAGACCAGCTGTGGCAAAATGATTGTTAAATGCATCTAGGATTCCCGATTTATCATTGATAGTAGGACTCCCAGTTGTAATCTTAGGTGGCAAGGAATTACCAGGCATATATCCGGACATGTCCTTGATTGTCCTCCAAAATTTGGAGGAGCACTTTGCTGCAGAATCCAATTTGGTAAGATAAAATGCTGCCTTAGCATCCCTGATCATTTTCATACAAGCATTGCGTGCCCTTATGAATTGACACCAGTCTGAGTCAAGCTTAGTACGGCAAGCTTTTTTCCATAACTTATCCCTACTAAGCAATGCAGCTTTCAGCATGGCAGAGAACCAATGACATGTTTTGTTTTTTACATGAATTTTAGCCATAGGGGCATACATATTTAGTGCCCCAACAAGTATATCATGGAAAATATCATATGCCGAGTTAACCATGTTAGCTAAGTAGAAGTCTTGCCAATGTGGTGAGTGTTCCAACTCATAGACATAGGCAGCCATATCAAAGTTATGACGGGACCTTTTTGTAAGAAATTTAGCTGTAGGTCCTGTATGATGCAGTGATCTGACTGCAGCAATGAAGCAATGGTCACTGTCATCAGCAAAGAAGGTTCCAGCATGTGAGAAGAGATGAGGCTTATCAACTAAAATAACATCCAGCAGTGTGCTGTTGCTCATGTTCTTTTTGTTTGGGCGTGTGGGTTTGTGAATTAGTTGCACCAACCCGCAGGAATGGCAGAAAGTGTTTAAGGGTGAAGTAGTCTTCGAAAACCAGTCAAAGTTAAGGCCCCCTAGGATGTTAGTTTCAAGGTTCTCTTTCTCCATAATAGAGCCAAGATGTGTAAGAAGGAGTGTACCAGCAGATGGGAGTCTATAGCAACCAATCACTCTGGACCAGCAACTAAACAAGTGATGACATGACTGTTACACCTCATTGGGCAAGTTTTCAGTCAGAAAGTAATAATCCCCACTCTACTGTATGCAGTAGGAAGCAGGCTGTATTATGTGTCACAACTTTTGAGGAAAACCACACTGCTGTGAATAATTTACAGGAGCTGGAACAACAATTTCAGAAATGGCTCACTCCGTATTCCTTATCTCCAGGGTTCATAGTGTCAGATAATGGTGCCAAAATAGCCAAAGCTGTTAGAGAAGGCAACTACTAACACATACCTTGTTTTGCACATTGTTTAAATCTTCTCATCCATAGTTTCTTAAATGGAAACAGAAATGTTGGTAAGCACCCTCTGGGAGCTTACTAGTTAATTAGGACAGTTAGGCAGAGAGAGAGAGAGACATGGTGCTGATAGGTCTCGGATGTAGGCCTGCATGCTGCTGGCAGGTGGGGCCCCATCCTTAGGGGTATAAATAGTAGGGATTGGCACCAAGAAAGAGAAAAAGAGGGGGAGTAAGAGAGAGAGGAGTCAGGGTTTGGGCCCGCAAGTTTGGCCAGAGGTCCGCGGTGGGGCCAGGGTGGGCTGCTTGCCATCCTGGCCCCCCTCCTTTCTCAAAGACTTGCATGAGAAAGATGCAGCGGTTCAGGCAGTGAGTGAAACTGGAACAGAGGAGCAGCAGGTCTGGGTCCTATTGGTGAAGTTTGGGAGCCAGAGCCCATGAGAAGCTAAAGGAAGGAGGCCCACCAAGTGATCTCTGGCACCTAAGTAGGGTAAGCACCAATGGGGGCCCTGTTTTTGTAAGTAATATCACCTGCTGACAAGTACACCCTGTGAGCCAGTAGTGTTTCTGTGAGTGGGCCTACTATGGCAGACGGGGCCTTGGGCACAGTCCACAGGTGGCAGCCGGGACTGTTGAGGGCATAGAGGTGGCATTTCTACTCCTTTTTCCTGGCTGGTGGCTGCTACAGTGTTTGGGCTCTCAGGGATGCAGCCTGTGGAGGCAGGAAAAGGTCCATGTGGGGAGTGGTTGGTTGGGACCCCGGCGGGGTGGCAGGCCATCTGGCTGCTTTGCATGGCACAGCAAGCAGTCCCCTTGGTGAAGGCAGTCCAGAAATTGAAATTTCTGCATGAGTGGATAGTGCATGGAGTTACTGGACAGGCCAGGGGTATGCATAATTGCCTGGAAGAGCCCAGCTGCAGGCGTGTGGCATCAGTTATTGGGCATCCAGAAGATCTTCACTGGTTTCTGTTCTTGCTAAAAGGAACACTGTTAAGGAAGTGTACAACCTCTCTGTAAGAGAGCAGCTCCCTGTGTTTAAAAGCAGCCCCAGTATGTGTAAAGTAACCCCTCTGGTAACAAGGAAAGGCAAGGCATCATAAGGAATTGGATTGGGTCAGTAGAAATGTCTTGTGCTGTCACAATTGCTGCATCAGTTTAAGTATTGCTGAGACTAAGAGATGACAAAAGTAAGCCTGTGTCCAAAGTGAAGACAGGGTAACATGAAGGAATATGAGAAAAGAGTGCTGCTGAGTCTAAACTACCTCTAAGGGTGGGCTGTTTTGGCCCCAGTTTAATGCTGCTGTCAGAAATGTAGCCTTTTCAGCTTGAGGGAAGGTCGGCAAGTCATAAATCAATCTGCTGGAAAAAGAGATTGTTGCAGAACAAATGTCAAGTGTCTACTTGTGAAGTACCTCCACTGTACTTGTTACCCCCATGCTCCATGGAGTGGTTTATCAAGTTTCTCGTTCCATATTAAATCAGTTTTTGCACTTTTGATGCTGGAGTGGACATTGAATTTAATGGATTTGAACTGTCAATGTTGTGCCTTTTAAAGAACATTGCTCCCTGCAGTTCTCCCTCTGAAGCAAAGAAATGTACCTGCTCCTCAATCTGCGAAGCCATCTCACACCAACAGAAGAACCAGGTAATGAGCATATTCTGTTTTCTTGGACTGTGTTTTCTTGGGTTGTACAGCACCCCCCTCCCACCAAGTTACCACTTGGATACCTCTAGACATTGGGAGTGGGGGCTTGCAGTGGAACAGCTGTTAGGTCTTGCTAGGAAAATAAGTGGGCATTTCGGCCACTTTGTGAAAGCACAAAAAATCCTGAAGGGCTGCAGAAGTCAAACAACTTATCATTTTACATGCTGGAAAGGCTTCTTGAACAGAAAAAAGCTGTACATGACTACACCATGTAGAATCAAATAAGTAAAGTAGACATGCTCAGTTCCAGCAACTGGACTCTACTTGAATCTTTGGTCACCTTACTGGAGACATTTGAGGCTGCCACACATGATGTCAGTGCAGACAGTGCAACTCTGAGTCAAATTCTTCCTCAGATAAGATTTCTTCACATTTTCCTTGATGACATAAAGAAAAATTTTCAGTGAAAAGAAGACACAGCCGCTGTTATGCTGGCAGATGAATTGAGTCTCAGACTGTTGATTGATCAGAGAATAAATGCCATGTTTAAGAATGACATCTATGTGTTGACTAAGTTGCTAGATCCCCGCTTCAAGTGGAACATTAAAGCCATCCTTCCTGCAGGGGAGACATTGAGTATTGATGAGATCTTCAGCTAACCAAATATGACATTGCCCTACAAACACCATTAACTGATGTACAGCAGTCAAACCCTGCCATACCATCACAGTGCATCTCTGGCGCAGACAATAGCACATCTATCAATTCTTCACAATCACCAGTGTCATCAGTGAGAGAAAAGACATCTACAGCTACTTCTCAGGTATCCTGTGTTCAGGTTCAGAAAAGCAAATCACTTCTGAGTTGCCTGCAACAACATGGACTAGTATCCTGTAAAGAAAGCGCAACTGGTTCATTTGCCAGACTGGTAACCATCTCACACAGCACAATATCCTGAAGTATTATATAAACCATACTGTGATTGGTCTCGAGGAAGATCCATTACTCTGTTGGAAACAAAAGAGAACAATATGGCCAGATCTAGCATATCTTGCAATAATGTACTTCAGTTGTCCACCTTCAGGCATATATTCAGAACGCATATTTAGTGCAGCTGGAGGAATAGTCACTGATCAAAAAACACTGCTAAGTCCTGTAAGCATGGAATGACTTACATTTCTCAAAATGAATGCTAACAATTTCCTAATTGACCCAAACACTGAATTAGATTCTGACCCTGAACATGAACAACAGCCTGCAAACAGTGATACTGAATATGATGACTAGGTTGTGTACGAAATGAATAGAACCATCACCACTGCCACCATGCTAGTCACATGTGCCACACTACTCTTAGTTTTCTTTTGTCAATCATCAGTTTCATATTACGTAACTTTGATGCCCACCGTGGGTATAACTTTTGGAAACAGCAGCAGCCCCACTCAGAGCAGCTGTGCCTCTAATATCTACCTCAGTAATGCCTACCATGGGTATAATTTTTTGAAACAGCAGCCGGCTCACTCAGAGCAGCTTTACCTATTGTACCTACCTCAGCAATGCCCACCATGGGTATAGTTTTTGGAAAGAAAAGCAGGCTCTCTAAGAGCAACTGTGCCTCTTGTACCTGCCTGAGCAATGCCCTCCATGGGTATAATTTTTGGACACAGCAGTATGCTCACTAAGAAAAGCAGCATCTCTCGTACCTGCTTGAGCAATTGGGTATAATTTCTGGAAAAAGCAGCAGGCTTGCTAAGAGCAGCTGCACCTCTCATACCTGCCTCAGCAATGCCCACGTGGGTATAATGGTTCAGGGTATCTAACAAACAGTGTAATAGCAAAAAAAAAAACAAAAAAAAAAACAGTCTTTCACATGATTCTTGTCATGGTCAGAATTGGGAAATCAGGTAGTAGAATGGGTTAGGTAATAACTACCCGACCTAACTACTCGGTTTTCATCTGGGTATGTTAGGGCAATTTAGAGGTACCCATGGGTAGTCTTGAGGGTCGGGTATTTTAGTACCTACCCATGCCTACTCATAATGACATTGAAGAGAACAGTCCCAGTACTGAGTACTGAGGCACCTTGCTGGTCAATCATCCTTCTCCAGAGTGAACTCTGTTTACCAGCACCCTCTGTTGCCTATCTCTTAACCCAATTTCTTACCCTGTTTGCTACCTTAGGTCCCACCCCTAAGCTGGTCAGCTTCCTTATGAGTCTCCTATGTGGAATAGTGTCGAAAGACCTTCTAAAATCTAGGCAGGCCATGCCCCCCACCCCACCCTCATCAATTTTCCTTGTCACCCAGGTAAAGAAATCTATCAGACTAGTCTGACATGAACTCTGCCCCCCCCCATGAATCTGTGCTGCCTCAGGTCTTGTAACCCACTGGATTCAAGGTGTTGCACAATCCTTTGCTTTAGCAGTGTCTTCATTAACTTCCCACTGCCAGTGTCAGGCTGACTATTTTACAGTTGCCAGCCTCCTCCCTGCTACTGCTTTTGTTTTTGTATAATAAATTTTATTGGTTTTCCAGAAAAATAAAAGAAACAAGGAAACACATAAATCAAAACAACCATAACATACATAAGAAAAAAAAAAAACAATATCACATTTCCTCAAACAGGATTCCTGGTCAGGGCAAGCCCCTTGGATATACATTCTAATTATTGAAACACAAAACATTTAGAGAGTTATACTTAAGGATCTAAAACTAGCTTGCCAACCATGGCCTTAAAAAAATAAGCAACAAGTTTATACTTTATTTATCATATTTAGGCATGCTTATTAAAGTGAATATTAAGGTAGCTATATACATAGCTTATCACCCCCACCCTCATCCAAAGGGATAAGAACAAAATGTTATACCTTCAATTATCAGAAACATAGGAAACATGCAAAATGTACCTAACCACTCTAAATGCTTACATGAGCCCCTAGTACATATTTTTTAGAGACAGAAAAGAACAACAGGCTGTAGCCAGAGCCGATACGGCTCTGACAAGCTGCCAAATGACCAAAGTTATATGTGTGCGTAGAAAATTTTGAATGCCCTGGTGTAACTTGACCATTTTTTTGAGTTGTTGCACCAGATTTTCAACATGGCCTTTTTGGGACCCCACCTCATGAACTGTCATTTTGTTCACTTGTCCTGAAAGGTGATTTCGCAGAGCGACTGCACCATTCTGTGTGACAGGTGCGAAAACACATTTTGGGCAGGATGTAAAAAATGACAGCTGTACTGTTAATAAGGAGGGGTGCAAAAATGGCAATGGTGAAAATCTGAAGTGAAAATATTAAAAATTGACAAAGTGGGGAGTGTACGTAGAAACTGCGCAACGCTCGCTTGTAATGCAGTCATTTTTTAGAATTTTTTCACCAGATTTGCAACATGGGCTTTTTGGGACCACACCTCATGAACAGTGGCACTGTCATTTCATTAATCAGTCCTGAAAGGTGATTCCACCAGTGACTGCAAAATCACTATTTGGGACTGAGTAATGGATTGACAGTGACAGTGTTCATGAGGTGGGGTCCCAAGAACCCCATGTTGACAATTTGGGGCCAGAATTAAAAAAAAATGGCTTATTTATCAACATAAGTTGAAAACCCCATTGACTGCCATTATAGCACACTTATCTTTTATTCTTCAGTTTGCGGCTCGACTTTGAAGAGTGCAGATGTGTCCCGGTCCAGAGAAGATGACAGCATCGACCTCTGGAGGTAAGTATGGGGTGCGGGGTGCGGGGTTGTGGATTCTCAGTGGGAGGGTGGGGATGGGGAGGAGGCCAAAAGAAACACTCCCTCGTTGTTGCCCCAGTCCCCTACTGGGGTGATGACGAGGATTGTTCTTTTACAAAAAAAAAACACATCAGGAGACTTTTTTATGAACAGGGGAAAAGAAAAAGAATACATTTGGTCACACTAGGGTGGGCTCCCCAGTATGCCACATGAGTTGAGGGGTACATGATGCCGACACCTGGATTGGGCACTCTGATGTTGGCACGGAAAAAAAAAGAAAGAGGAAAAAAAACATACATTTGGACACACTCGGGTGGGCTCCCAGTGTGCCACATAAGTGGGGGGGTTCATGATGCTGACACGGGGGTTGAGCACCTTGATGTCAGCAAGGGGAACATAAAAGCATACATTTGGGCACACTGGGGTGGGCTCCCAGTGTGCCACATGAGTTGGGGGTACATAATGCCAACATGGGGATTGGTCACCCCAAAGTCAGCGCAGGGATGGGGAATGGAGGGAGTAGGGAGGACTGGAGCAATGGGAGGGTGCGGGAGAAGTGCCATATGAAAGATGGTGGTGGCAACACAACTATGCATGCATGGCACTTGCGCATGCATAGTTGGGGTGAATGGCATTCTGCCATTCACAAGATGGCAGCATCAGCGGAACTGCACATGCGCGCAAGTCACACATGCGCAGTTCTTGCCCCAGAATGCGGAAGTAACAGCCGAAATAGTGTGGCTGTTCCTCTGTAGTGGCCAGTCGTGGTGGAGTGTTCAAGCTCTGTTGGACTTTCAGAAAGATACTTCCAAAAGTCCAGCAGAAGGTGCCACAATCAGTTGTTTTAAGGCAAGACATGCCAAAATGGCAGTAGGCTCCGTCCCACAGCCATAAAAAAAAACGATCTTCATATACATAGTCAGATCCAGAAATGCTAACCTGTAGAAGCACCAAATGCAGCACCAAACAAAAATAAAGCAACTGTCTAGTTATGTTACCTTGTACTATTGATCATTAGGACATTGATAAGGCTCATCATAAAACCTGTTCAATCTGCATGCATACCCATCCTCCACCCTATGAAAGAAATCCAGGAGAGTTACCAAAATAAAATCATTCCCCCAGGCCATGCTCATGTTGGCAGGGAATGGGGGAGGTCCTCCTTTATCCCTCTGCCTTAACAATGCATCTGTATCAGACCTATATGGAGAACCTATCTCTGGGTATTTATTGTATCCTGTTTAGCTGGAAGGAACCTCAGTTATTGTACCCTGTTTAACTGGAAGGAACCACTCCTGAGGATGTTCCATATGGGTGACCTATGGGCCCCACATGTCCTCAAACCTAGATCCTTGTCCCCTAGTGTCATACAAAACCTCAGATAGGAGACTGACTGAGACACCCTCGTGTACCATTCTCTGACTGAGGGAGGATCAATTTGTCTCCATCATATAAGGATCTGCTGCTTAGCTTTCATGGCTAAATGGTGCAGCAGAAGTGAACTGTTCATCCCATCCCCATCATAGAGAGCACATAAGATCCACACCTCTGGGGTAACTGGAGTATGTGCTTCTATAATGTTCCTGGTTGTGTCCATAATGTCCTTCCAAGAACCCTGTACCCGAGGATAGTACCAGAGGATGTGCACTATATTCCCTGGGGTGTGCTGGCATCTCCAACAGTGATTGGGGACCTGCAAGCCCATTTGCACCAGCTTGGCCGGAGTTCTGTGCCAATGTTCTGAGATTTTTTTCTGAATTAACTGTAATTTGGGGTCTGGAGTACTAGTGTGCACCGATCTCCAGCATGCGGTCCATTTTATAGCAGTCACCTGGGTTGAGAAGTCCTGGTTCCATTGGAGCCATTGACTTTCCCATGTCAGAAGGTGACAATCTTGTACAAATTTGTAGAAACCGTGGTTCCCCCTCCTGGCATCTTTCAAGATCCCTTCTATAGTTTTGTGCATGTCTGAAAGGGCAAGGTATAATGCAGGCCCAGCCATCCTTTCAGTTCATGCCTAATCTGAAGGTAGTGCCAATGGTCATGAGCCGGGGGACCAAATTACTCCCTCAATTGGGCAAAGGACTTTAAAATACTCTGCTGTTATTCACCAGGTCTTCAAGGGTTAAAATCCCTCTACCCTACCACTCCCTCCAGTGCAGTGGTTGGCCACCTACCTTAATACCCAGTTTGTTCCACATGGGTTCCATCCTACCTAGGTTGGAAGAAGCCCAACCCTTCAGTTGCATCATCAGTCCACAAGCTTTCCTGGAGAACTTGGCTGTAGGGCCAAACTATTATTGAGCGGGGGAGGGCCCAGTGAGGCTAAACAGATGGGAGAAGGACTGTACAGAGCTTGTTCTACATCTGCCCAAAAAAAAGGACAGTTGATTGAGGATACCATCAGTCAGCAAAAGACCTGTTTGGCACCCTGCTCCACATGGTATGTCCATAGCCAAGGAAGGTTCCTTCTGTAGTGGGACTACATATGCCCTGCTCCAGTCCTCTGGAACCACCCCTGCTTCCAGTGAGTTGTTAAAGAAGATTGTCAGAGGTGCAGCCAGTACCTCTCTTAGCTCCCTCAGTATCCTTGGGTGTGGTCCGTCTGGCCCCATAATTGGTAAGGCTTTGCCTGGAGTTCAGTGGCCAAGCAGCCAGCCACTCCCACTTCCTAAGCTATATAAGCAGTTCCTTTCAGCCTCACTGTGAAGCACCTTTTCTTTGCATCCGGAGTCTCTGCTGGTTTGTCCTCTGAGCTGGCTGGGGCCTACCCCCCCGCCTGCTGTTTCTGTGTGTCTCTGCTGGACTTCAGTGTTTGTTTTCCTGCTTCTGGCTTGTCTCTTTCCTCTGACTGTGTGCTTCTCTGTGTTTTGTGTTTCTTGTTTTTGGGCCTTTCCCTGTTTTCTGTTTTGCTGTGTTTTGGTTTTGTCTTTTTGGGGGGGCTTTGTTTCTAAGCTCCTAGCATACTGCTACTCAGGCTCATGCTACTGCTTTCAGTTACCTATAACTGCAGCCACTGCTGCTGTTTGCTTTAATTACTATTGTACCCAGTGCTTGTGTTTTTACACTGTACTCACCACGCTCAAACTACTGCAATGCAACTGCAATCATTATCTGTATGTTTCAGTTCAACCATAGCTGCTCCATGTTGCATACTCAATTCTTTTCACCTGACACAGTTTACTCTGACCCTAGCTATACTGCTCATTCCTGCTGTCATTCTATTTGCAGCTTCATTGCACTGCCTGGCTACGCCTGCTTTCAAAGCATTTGTCTCCATGTTTCATTGCAGTTACAACTCTGAGGTCAGCCAACTAAGCTCCTGCTGAGGCTGTTAATATCACTTGTTATTAAATCTTGCCTTGCCTCTGAAAATCCTCAGAGTGTTTGTCACCTTGATTTGGCTATTCAAGTCTGCCTGGCTTGCCCCCAATTCAGTGCTGTTTAATTGCTATACAGTATGTTATGCAGGTCCACCTATCAATACTACTGCTTATTGACCTACGTGCAGGTCCACACTTGCTTACTCTACCATTGCTCCTTGCTTACGCAAACCATTGCTTTATGCTTACTGCCATCTCCTCTTCTTCAGCCTCTGGAATTCTGCTGCACTCAATCTGTATTCGACCTTGCAAGGTCTCAGCACTCAATGCTCATTACGATCTCAGCATGCCGTGTTCATCATCTCAGCAGCTTTTCATCTGTCAATCAATTTCTGGGGCATGTCAGCCATTCTATTGTGGTGCAGGGTTCCTGCAGCTGACGGTGTCTCGCTCTGCATTTAGTCCGCATTTTGAGTGTGTCCAACTTGGGGTGGGATCCTTCTCATCTGGCCCATAGCTGGGAATGTTCTTGCCCCAGGCTTGGCTTTAGCTACCTGCTATACGACAGCAGCTCCAGGGGTAGAATTTAAGACTAGCAGTGAAAGGTGGAAAAAGTTACCTCCTTTGGCTCTAGTGTTCCACTATAATGGTTAGCTATTGACTTTAGTGGTTTCCCTAGCGAGGCACCTTCACTGCATTCTCCCTACGACTGCCTCTGGTTCACCTGGTTTGATTTAGGGTGGGTAGGCCAGGTGAGTGCCTCAGCAGTTGTTGCTTTCACCCTGCGCCTTGGATGCACGTACTGTTGCAGAGTTTTCTCGCAACCTTTCACGGCATTCCCGCTAGAGGGTTTGAGTGGGAACCTTCCTCCAAATTGCAATATTTTCCACCTCCCTTTAATTGGGTTTTCCAAATTGCAGCTGCAGAGCCGTCACTAACTAAACTATCCCAAGCCTGGAGGGAAGGCGACCTAGGCCTTGGATCCCCAGAGATTTCCTCCTCATAGGGTTTTTTTTCTCTCCTCCATTGCCTCAGGTCATAACACTTCGTTAGCATAGTTGTTTCCCCTAGTTTCTTAGGTAGGTTCTGCTGTTGGATGAAGGTGGAGGATGTCCTGACATTCCCTCTCTCCTTAGGGGATCCCCTAATCTCAACGCAATCCATCAGTATCATGCTATGCAAGCCTGAGTATTCATTACATTATCCTACTGAGCATCTCATGCATTATTAAACTGCATATGCTTCTCCGCTACTATGTTACAGTTACTGCTCCTATGTCATAGTTACTGCTTGCTCGTGTGTTTCATGTTGCCTCCTTTGGGGATGATACTACATTTCTTTTGGGGATTCCTAAGGTACCTTTAGCCACGTGAATCGTCCCATGGCTCCTCTAGGGGTGGAACCCTCTCTGAGAGTTCCTTGCCTTCGTATCCCTACTGGGTGGTAATTTCTCTGGAATAGAAAGTGTGAATGGTCAAAACCAAACTAACACAGTTGCACAAGCATAACACTATACTGGCTGCATAGGTCAGTGAATTGGTAAGGCTTTGCCTGGAGTTCTGTGGCCAAGCAGCCAGCCACTCCCACTTCCTGAGCTATATAAGCAGTTCATTTCAGCCTCACTGTGAAGCATTTTTTCTTTGCCCCACCATACTCCCCTCCTCCTTCTCCAGTGGCAGCACTCTCTCCTTAGAGGGATTCCTAAGGTACCTTTAACCACGAGAATCGTCCCGTGGCATGTCTAGGGATGGAACCCTCTCTGAGAGTTCCTTGCCTTCGTACCCCTACAGGGTGGTAATTCCTCTGGAATAGAGAGTGTGAATGGCCAAAACCAAACTAACACAGTTGCACAAGCATAACACTATGCTGGCTGCGTAGGTCAGTGAACTTGAGATTTGAGTCCTTTCAGGACTCTTTTCTCTGTAAAAAGAACTAGTGTCTACCTCCCACCCTCCAGTGCTCCTGTTTGGTTTTATATGGCCAATCCCCTTCCTTCATGAAGACTGAACAAACATTTTTAGGATATCTGCCTTTTCCTGATCCTCCTCTGCATAGTCCCCCTGCCCTGCTTCACCTCACAATCTCTCCCCTGTTTTCCTCTTTTCGCTTATGTACCTAAAAAATGTGTCACCTTTCAGTACTCCCTAGGGTGTTCTTCCTTCCTCTGTTTGCACCTTTGCACTCCTTACTGCTTTTTCTGTCATCCTCCGCTTTTCCTAATTACACTTTCCCTGTCCTTTTCCCTCTGCGTCTCTCTATATACCTCCCAAATGCTACCTTTTTAGCCATTACCTTTTTAGCCACCTAATTTGAGAACCATAGTGGTCACTTTTTCCTCTTGTTTTTGCTCACTTCCTTTACACAGAGGTTTGTTGCCTTCACCATACCCACCCTTAGCATTGCCTACTGTTTCTCCATCCCACCATAGTCATCCCCCCCCACTAAGCCATCTCTGTGGCATTCACCATTTTTTTTTTGAATCTGCCCTACTGAAATCCAGGACCCTTGTCCTTGTGTGGTTGGCTTCCGCTGCTGTCCTTAAGTTTAACCACACTGTATGGTGATCACTGATCCCAGGTGGCCTTCCACCTTTATGTCTGCAGTACTGCCCCTGTTAGTGAGCACCAGGTCTACTATTGCCCCATCACGAGTGGGCTGCCTGACTAGTTGCCTGAGAAACACTCCCTGCAGGAAGCCCATGATGTTTCTGTTTCTAGCTAAAGCTGCAGCTTGAAGGCTCCAATCTACATCCAATAGATTGAAGCCCCCCACAAGCAGCATCTTCCCTTTTCCTGCCATTGTGCCACTATTTTCCACTAGTACCTTTTCTAATTTCTTTCCAAGTGATGAAGGTCTGTAGATCATACCAGTGCAAATAGTGGCTCCCTTTCCCTTCTCTAGGGTGGCCCACAGTACCTCCAACCCCCCATTCCCCTATGAATCCCTGTACAGTATCTCCATCGCTTTGTTACCCTTCCTTACACTTTCTTGAACTAAGTATAGTCTGTTATGGTGATATCCCACTTGTGGTATGCTGTGCACCATGACTCAGTAAAGGCCACAATATCAGGTCTTCCTCCACCACAATGGCCTCTAGGTTTGGAATTTTATTTCCTAGACTTCTTGCATTTGCCCATGTGGCCTTCCAGATTTTGTTACCACTCTGCCTGTGACAGCCTTTTCTCCTTTTTGCACTGCTTCCTTTTCCCCTCTTTTTATAGCTTTTTCCCATCCCCATCCCTTTCTGCCACTCCGCTTTTTTCTTTTTTTTTTTTGCACCGTTGGAGGCTTACCTCCCCTCTAGTGTTCCCTTCTCTTTGATTCATTCTGTGGGGAGGGGGGAGTTTATACCTTCCTGATTTCTTCCACCACCCCTCTCAGCTAGTTTAAAGTTATGATCATCAAAGTATCATTTAAACTGTTCACTGAGGACTGTGATTCCCTTCCTAGATGGATGCAGGTCATCAGCAATGTATAGGCCCTTATCCCTCCCAGGTTGGTCTCCAGTCCCCAATGTAGCTGAACCCCTCCTCTTTACACCATTTCTTCAACTATGAGTTGGACCTCCTGGTGCAGAGAACCCTATCCTACTGCCTGTCATGGATAGACTACACCTCAGCGAAAGCCACTGAGTGTGCTACCTACCTAAGAACCTCCCCAGCTCTCAAAAATCTCCCTGCACAATCCCAGCTCCCCCTTCCTGAGCAGGTCATTCATCCGTAGGTGAACAATGACATCCAGCTCCCCCTCCTGCCCCATCAGCCAAGCAGTCCTTAGGATCTGCTTCCATCCTTGTGTGTTGAGGTGCCAGGTAGGCAGCTCACCTCCCTCTCCTTCCCTTCCTGCTCCAAAATCTATCCCCCCGACAATAGAGTCCCTCACCAGAAGTTGCTTCCTTTTCTTCTGGGGTCCATTCCCTCCCTCCTTAGGGCCTCCTGTGTTGAAGACCCCACATGCTCCCCAGTCACAACCATGTCTGCCTCCTCCCAGCAGTCCAATCCCATCAGAGCAGCAAATTAGTTGTATAGTGGCACCAGCTGAGAAATGTGTTCCTGACCTGCCACTCTTAGCCTCCCAGAGCCCACCATAGTCCAGTCAGCTCACCTCCTTGTCATCCTCTGGGGCAATGGTGGCAGACTTGGTGACCATAGAGTGGGGAAAGAGATTCCCTGAATCCTAGCCAACCAGGCCAGGAGTCTAGCAACCTCTTTACACAAGTTTGTGTGCATCTGCCTCAGACTTCATCCAATTGCACCCTTACTTATGACCTGCAACCTTCATCTGCCAAAGCTGTAATGAAAATCATGGAGTGTGTTGGTGAGAGGTCTGCAGGCATGAATGGACAGGTGCCAGAAACAACTTCAAGAACTCTGAAAGCAAAACAAGGCATATGGGTGAGCTAGTAGGATGGTTGAATGCACTAGTAGAACCTTCTAAAGTAGACAGAAAGAAGTGATTCTACCCCTGTACGGGTCCTTGGTGAGGCCACCTTTGAAGTACTGTGCACAGTTTTAGAACCCTCACCTAAAGTAGACAAAGGCCACCTAGAATTGATCCAAAGGAGAACAAAAATGATTCATGGCCAACATGGAAGGACTTATGGGGAAAGATGGGCTGATCTCAATGTGTACTCATTAGAGGCCAGGGGAGAGAGAGGGGGACATGACTGAAACCTTCATGCACCTGAAGCATATACTCAGGTTGGACTGCCAGCAACTATTTAAATAAGGAGGGGTCCATCACAAAGGCCACATCTATAAGAAGGGGGGGAGGGCAGGAATTTAAGTGTGACCTAAGGAAGTACTTCTTCATGGAGACAGTTGAGTAAAAATGGAACTGTCTGCCTGAGAAGTTGGTCAATGTTAAGATGGTTGCAGGTTCCAAGAAGGGGTGAGATAGACACAGGGGACTAGTGAAGATGGTAGGGGTGGGAGTGAGGGGTTAGTTCAAATGGAACAGAGGGATGATTGATCTTCTTAAGTTTGGCTAGTGCTCAGCTGGCAAGGACCTAGACAGAAACTAAGCAGATTAGATGGGTCATGAGTCTATGTCCTTACATTTCAGCTATGTGATTCCCTACTAGTCTAGTGGGTCCCCCCTCCTACCCAATCCCAGTCCAACTTTTAATGCATTAAATAAAATCCCTGATGCCCAGTGGTATCCTCCCACCCTCTCAGTTTATAGTGGCGGAGACTGGCACACACCCACCTCTCACCACTATGTCCATCTGCCATAGCAGGTATTGTACTGTCATAGCATTCTGTGCATTGATACAATATTGAGGAGCAAGACTTAAAAAAAAAAGTGAACTGTGCATCTGCACAAACTTGAGGGGTGAGGGGATTGTCCCAAATTTTGTTTAATCCTTTTTTTTTATTATATCTAACCTTTTTTTTACCAAACTTGGGTGGTGGTCTAGTTATTATCTCTCCCCGCAACCACCTAAGTGGTTACTTGTAAACCCCCTGAAATGTGTTTTCAAGGGGTCACTGACAAATGCCATTTTGAGCTTGGATTTACAAGTAAGCACTTATGTGGTCATGGTGGAGATGGTAGTTAATCTAATTGTCTAGTTTGGTGGAAAAAAAATTAAAATAAAAAAAGTTATGATCTAAGGAATTTTTGTGTTGAAAAAATCTACTAAGTCAGCACACATACACAGTAACTTTTTGTCAGACTTATTTTGTTTTAAATCTTGTCAGTATTGTATTACTATACAGAGTGCCATAGCAAAGTAATACTTGTATGTGGCAGGTGGGCTTGTGCTGGCTGCTGTTGTCAAGGGCATGAACTGGGGGGGGGGGTTACCATGTCTGGACACCAGGGATTTCATTTAATACAACAGAAGTGGCATTGGTATCAGGTGTGTATGGGGGGGAGGGGTCCCCTAGACTACAAGGGATTTCATTTTGTAAAATAACTTGCACTGGGATTTGGGTGATAGATGGAGTCCACTATACTACCAAGGAACTTGGATTCAAAGTCTGGGAGGGCATGTTAAGATAGGAGAGGAAAAGGTATTTCCTAATTAAAAAAACAAACATTTGAAGATTGTTGCATTCTACTGAAGGAACCTTCTGGAGTCCTGCCACTCTAGGAGGTGATTGATACATACCCTCTTCTACTGAGGGGGACCAGGAGGTGCTCCACCATGCTTGGCTGCAATGCTGATATTCTCAGGATCAGGTGAGGCAGCACTCCTGAGGATAAACCTTTAGAAAAAAAAAACAAATTGTTGTTAGCTAATGAGCAGATCTGTGACATGGGGTCCAAGCTTCTGTGCATGAGGGATACTATCTATATTAACAAAATCTGTGCATGCTCCAACATTAATTTTCAAATGTATTTAATTTAAAAACTGAGTTCATTTCAATATTTAAACCTCAAGAGACATTATTGTAGGCCACCCTCTAACTCGCTGCCGAATTTCCAAATTATTTACTTGGTGATTATTGCTGTAGCCTTGGACATAAAAAACAGCACAAAACTGGCAAAAAGCAGTATTGTATACTAACATCTGCCATTTAAAAACAGAGGGATCAACATCAAATTTTCTGGCTTTCTAAATGCTGGTGTAACCCCTAGGTGGCACTACCCCAATGGCTACCACCCCTGCCTGCTGAGCAACCAGTAGGTTAAGGGGCCTGAGTTCTGAAACGGGTGCCTCTACCCAGAGGTCAGGGTTATTAGTGGTGAAATTAGCCTGGGCACAGCCCTCTGGGACACTGTAACCCCCCTTGATTCCTGCCAGAGGCTCATACAGTATGCAATAGTTACTTTCACAATACCCCTGATATGCTTTGCAAGTACCCAGCCAGTGTACACTTACCACCAGGGCTGGCTTCTTCAGTTCAACCCTGGGAACCCCTCTGTAAAACAAGATCAAACAGAGCAAATGGCAACAGTACAGTAATTTGGGCACAAACAGGATCCACAGACTGGTTGCAATGCAGAAAAAGTAGATCTGATTTATTCAGGGGATTTGAACAAGGAAGGGGACAATCAGATTAATTGGCTTAATTTCTTTATCAATCACACAGTTATGCATGCAGTCAGAGTCCCTCAAACAGTCACACTTCTGGGTACCCAGGGGAGGTGGAAGGTGGGCTAGCCAGGACTGTTGCTCAGGATAGGCCGGCGTTGCAGCTGGTTGGGGCCCTGTAATGGAAGACACAACTTGCACAGCACACTTTTGTAATCTGGAGCCAGATGGCTCAGTTTGTGGAGAGAAGAAACAAACCAAAGGCACCAAACACCGTGAATTGGTTCAATGCCTACCTAACACACAGGAGCCAATGAGTCAAAATTGGGCAGACGTTATCCAGCTCCAGAGATGTACTCCTAGGAGTCCCTCAAGGATCAATTCTAGGGTCCCAGCTTTTCAGCCTCTTTGTAAATGACCTACCCACCGCCTGTGACACCAAACTTATTCTTTATGCGGACGATGCTGTGCTGCTGAGCAGCAACACCTCTCAGGCTGCCCTACAAACAGAACTACAGAACTCTTTCAATAAACTCGAGGACTGGTTCAGTAGGCAAAAGCTGCTACTAAATTACAAGAAAACCAAGGCCATGCTGCAATCCAGCCCCTAAAACAAACACAAGCATGCTCCTCTCGTAATCACCAACAAGGTTGGTGAGCAGATTGAGCAGGTGCACTTGTTCAAGTACCTTGGAGTCACCATTGATGACTCTCTCACTTATATGCACCACGTAGACTCCCTTGTCAAAGTGGTAAACACAAAGATCGGGGGTCCTCTATAGGCATAAGAAATCCCTCACCCCGGAAGCACTCCGAATCTTAGCCTCCAGCTCCATACTGTCCACGATAGACTATGGGCTGGTGATCTATGGAGGTGCTATTGATACAGTGCTCAAAAGGGTCCAAATTGCACTCAATAAGGCATGCTGCCTCACCCTGTGTGCAGATCACTACACTTATACTTGCACCTTGTATGAGCATACAAACTGGCTTAATCTAAAAGATAAGATCAAATACCAAACTTGCCTCCTGGAAAAGAAGGCATTCCTCGGAAAAACACCACCCTGTATAGGAACCTGCTCAAGGCTTCTCTCTCAACACACATCACCAGACAGAGGAAGAATTGAGCACTGTCCATACCATTCTGCCGAACCTCACTAGAGCACTGTGCTTTCTCCTATCGGGCCCCCCTCTGGATAAATGAACTCCCAATGAAATTACAAACAAACAACAGCCTGTCTCAATTCAAAGTAGGCCTCAAACAGCACCTAATGTCTAACTCAAAATATAACTGCTTCTCAGGCCCCACTTGATAGACAGGCCTACCCCCAAGGTAACACCCAGCGGGGCCACCTAGAGAACCCTGCCTCCATTCCAGCCTAGCCAAGGGCTTAAGTAAGCTATCAGTCCTCTTTAAACACACTTGGTACTGCCCCTCCCAACTCCCCCCCCACACACACCATACTCAACAAAGCCCTCTGGAGCTGCTCCCCTTCACAGCCCCCTGTTTCACTATCCCCCACCTCTCACTTTCTGCAGTTGGTTTCAAACCCAGTCCCCCTTGTTTCACTGTCACCCAGCCTCTCGCCATCTGGGATAGCGTTAAACCCTATGTAGTTACTCTGCCATAGTCTATCAATGGATTTGGAGGTTTCCAAGGGTGTGCTACATAGGGCAACCGATTAGAAATAGCTTAGTATTCAATTACAATTGCTCATTTTTTTTCTCCTATTTGTCTAATTGCCATGTAATCGCTCTTTAATGCCTAATGATCAGGCCTCTGTTACCACTGAATATGTGTATTGTCTTATTGTCCACCCCGACATGGAACCTTTGTAAAAGAGCTCACGCTCAAAGGTCTTTCTGAAATACTAATTAAACAACTAAACACAACAAATCAGGTGGCACACTTAGACTAAAAGATGGTTGCAGGCAGCAACCCTGATAGCTACTCACGATATCCAAAACTGAACACAGGAGGGATGAAGATTGAGACAGCAGATGAATTCTCTGGTTTGCCAGGAGAAGCAGGGCCCACACGATCCACCGCAGCATTGTTCCTGTTCAGGTGTGAAACAGGGGGCTGATCCCCAGGTGGGTCTCTCATCGATGGCTCTTCACTGTGCAGCAGGGTAGGGTGACAAGGCTCTTGTGGCAAGGCCCAGCAACATGGAGATGCAGTGGGGTCAGTCCGTTTCTGCAGGATATAGCTTCTTGCACACAGTTCATGCAAGGGGGGGACTAGATCGCGACCCCCTTCCAGTTCACTGCACATTTATACGTTTGGGGGAACTTACTGCACCAGGCAGAGCACTTCTTGGTCACAATCGATACGTCCTCTGCAATCCCCAGAAGTAGCGAGGGGAAAAGGGGGTTTCTGGCAGGCCAATCGCATTCAGCACAATCTTCGGTCCTCCTCAGGTACAGCCTGCTCACCCTCCAGAAGCTTACTTGACTTACACAACTCACAATCAGTTCAATAACAACTCTCACTCTCTTCTCAGAACAATGACCCAACTTGCAGGCTTCCATTTAGGCCTTCATACAGTTCTCCCACTCGAAACTACACAGACGCTTGCTCGGCTATCACGAGCTGATTCTCACTCGACTCCCAGCTTAGATTTGACTTGCCAGCAGACAGCTTGTGGTATTTCCCTCAGATCTAAAAACAGCTCAGTTGGTCAGCACAACTGTCAATCACACAAGAGCTCCCCCTTTAGTAGCAAAAGGTGCCAACAGTCCAAAACTACAATTCCCACAGGTTTGGGCCAATAAAGCCCCTATGATCAGTCTCCATCTTAGAGTCCCCTTTTACTGATTGGTGCAATTCGGCAGTCTGGAACCAAAATGGTGGAGGCAATCAGAACAGTCCTTTCTGTAAAGGAAGCAGGTTAGAACAAACCCCAATATCAATACCACTCTAAATAATGTTCAGCAAATGGTCACATCTTTAAACAGGGCTCCCTCTGTGCACTTAGTGATGTCAGATATGGAGTGAGATTCAAGCAGCCCGGGTGGGGCTCGAGCCTGGGAACACTCAGTCCCCCTTCCAGATTAATCATAACTGCAATTAGGCAGCTCTTAAAGAGACAGGACATCGAGGCTGTTACAGGCACTCTCTAGCAACACTAGTTAAATGGCTATAGCGCTGGACACCATCCTGGCAGCAAGCAATTAGGCCAGCTCACGGAAGACTTTCCTGGAACCCCCATTTGTAGGGGGGTTACACTGGAGTCTCATTAAACCCTAATTTTCTTTTTAAATGTTTGATCCATTTCTGAATATTAATTTCCAAAAAACTGGGTTTAACAAAGAACTGTGCAGAGACCCTAACTATAATTGCGCTTTAATAACTGGGTGACTTTTGTTTTTACATAGTAGAAGCTGCTTATAATTCACTGTTATAACAGTGAATATGCACTAGTTTCTGTTCTACAGTGCTCATGCTCAGTAACCCATATAGTTGTCTCCGCAAGTGCCATCAACTGGCAATCACACATCTGCTTTCCCCCTCAGTGACTACAGTAAAATCAAAGTTTGAGCACTAAAAAAAACAGGAAAATGTATATTTTCTCATTAACCCTTACACTTTGCACTCCCTTCCTTGCACCAAAACTAAAACGCTCTCTCTTATCTCCATGGTAACTACTGTGAACTTTTAACTCTGAATCTAATTAGCATATCACTATGATAACTTTGGACTGGACCTCCAAAAAATTTAAACTCTATCAACTATATACAGTTTTTAAGACACTTTAGCTACTTGTTTTTTGAATATTAGGATGTTTTAGCAGCAGAAAAGTTACGTGTTCTCTCGAGTTTTCAGTAGCTGCCATTTGAAGCACATGTTGCTGTTCTAATTCTAAGGTCAGTTAAAGCTAACCTTTTCTTGTGAAATAAACTTGATTCCTTGAACACTTCAAGAAGTATTCAAATACAGTCTTTCACATATTTGCCATGGTTTTCCCACTTGTCTATAAGAAGTTTCAAATAAATAAAACACAGGCACATGATTTTTAAAAATGATATCTTTATTTCAGTTACTCAGGTTGGTAAAACACGTCTCCCAGCAATTAGATAAAGCAACCCATGTGGGGTGCAAAACTCAAATTTTATGCACATCCTCAGTGTGGGATGCTTTGATAAACCCCAAGGGCAAAAGCATACCACACCGCAGGCTTGCATAAAATTCTCATTATGCACTTCCCCAATGTATTATTCTATACATAATGACCATGAAAATAATATTGCCAGATAAATGCTTTATTATAGTTGATGATGCTCCTATACTGAGAATAAATCATTTACATTATAGTTTATAGTTAAGTGTTCTTATTGATGGTAATTCCCTTCTGCAAAATGCTGCTGCCTGTTGCATTATTTTTCTGATGTCAACATACAGCTGTACTATTATTCTCACATCCCATCAATGGTATAACAGCATCCTGGACTGTGGTAGGGCTCAAGTGCAAAATGGGCAAATCAGGTAGCATGACACATCAGCAGTTCTTTTACAGTTCCAATTTTTATTTTATCTTTCTTACATAGAAGTTTGCAGCAGGACAGATTTTATACAATGGACTAATCTGACAGGACACTACAGAAAATAATCACTTTTCTACTCCTTAGAGCACTTTATCGCAACGTCCTGGAGTTCACCTCCAGACCCAAAAGCAATGTGAATCTCATGCTCAGTATGCAGCTTTTATACCCTGAAGGGGTCAGGTGACATCTAAACCCCACCCCTCTACTTTCTTTCAAAGAGCATATCTTTATTTACAATGTTTATATTTTATTTAACATCATAAACATCATATAATCCACATAATTACATAATTATATGCACAGAAGTGAATTACACTCTTTCAGTGGGATTTTTAATACGTGATCTAGCTCCAGAAAGCACCACCCCTTCTGGCACAGTATAAAAATCTTGAATAGATGGCCGGCCAGCTCTTAGTAGACTGCTGGAGTTGAAGGAAGTTGCATTCCAGAGCTTGTAAGACGCCAACAATAGCAAACTCCCTTCATTTTCTGAAAACCCCACAAACAGCACAAAACCTCTTTATTTTACTTCTGGAAGGTATGTAGAGCTCAAAACATTGTGTTTCTTTTGGAAAATTTCATTTTGGAGGAAACTCGAAGGTTAAATGCCTTTGCGACAGTGCATAAGTTCAAATGGCTAAAATTGCCGGCGCTTGCACTATCGCACTGTTGAGCAGGAACTCAGCAGCATATCTCTACAAATGAATGCCACATTTCAGCAAAGCTCTTGTAAAAAGAGCATAACGGAGGTCAAGCTAAAGACCCAGGAAGTTCTTTCATTTATTTAAAAGCCTGAAAAGTGCAACAAATATTTACAGGCTTAAAAGGCCACAATAGAGCATTTTAAAGCAGTGCCCTGAATATTTACAAAACTAAATGCTTTCTCAGCAGAGTATACCCAGGCTACAAGCCAGTATTTTAATAAAGAAAACAGAGGAGAACCAGTAGGTTCTCAATACTATTTTTGAATTGCAAAGGCACAGCCAAGTCCTTGGAAGCACAGCAAGGACAAATAGGGCTAAAACAAAGTTATTAAGCACCGCCTTGCAATATTCCAAATGGAGGACTATATCTTTATAAAATCCTCCCAAATAGTCTTACAAGCAAACATGTAACAGAGGGGAAAACCTGCAGAGCAGTAAACAGCTCTATACCCTCTTCTAATAAAGACAACAAATACTTTTTACTACAAGCAACAGAATACAAACAAAGAGGACAGAACAGGGGAGGTTCTCATCATTATTGTAGAGCTTGCAATATCTCAGTAAACCCATTTCCCAATGGCTGATATTTCAGCCCATCTCACATCATTTTATTTATTCCCTTCCTAAACCATTTACCACTGTTTAATTACACTTCTTTCAACATTCAGCAATAAGTAGAACACTCGTTTATTTTCTGTTTAGAGCAACCAGCGTAAGTTTGTACTTTTAAATCCAAGAAGGAAGGGGGGGAGAAGAAAATTCTTATAAACCCAAATCTAGTGTTTATTTTTATACACTTCTAGAACAACTAATAAAAACCCAGAAGCGTTTTGAGTTAGTTAACCATTTTTACCAATACACCCTTCACCCGTTTATTTAATTTTTAAAACGCTAGGATGTAAAGTTTAAACAAGCTTAAAGCTCAGCTAGTAACTTCCCTCGTTAATATTTAAGGGACCTAATCTAGTAACCCTAATATATTTACTTATACACCAACCAGATATTCTGCACAAAGCAATATGCCCCGTTTTAACTTTAATTCAATCCTTGCCCCTGGATGGCAACTACTTATTGAACTAAGCCAACCAGAGCACTTAATATACAGCAACTTAAGAAAATTAGCACAGTGGAATATACAGCATGACTGTGCGGCAATGCAAAAAGCACAGTACCCTTTTTAGTCACTGCCAGCAAAACATTTATACCAATCTGGTATAGGCTCAGAAGCAAATAGAAAAGGAAAATATATATAAATCAGGGTCCCCTGACCCTTCTGGCCTCTATGACACTCCTCCCGCTAAGAGAGCAGACCGTTTATTTGGTTGTCCTACTTCTATATTTCCTTTATGTTCAGGGAGGGGCTTTGTGGAGCTCCAGCCCACCCACACCTAAGAGCTCCACCCCAGTGTCCCATTAAATACTGCTCTAATCAAATAACATACTTTAAGCCTTTACTCTGGGGCTTATAACCAAAATCAAAGGGGTATAATCTCCGCCACAGTTCATACTAGCAACCTCCCTCCTAAACAGTATAAGTCTTTAAGATATATTGTACTGACTTTCCATATGTAATCAGAATGCATCTAACTTAAATCAAAACATAATTATAAAAGACTAGAAATATAAAACACAGCTGCAGGCAGCCAACCCTTCAGCTGTAAGGAGAAAACAAAAATGAAGGAAAGCACCACATAAATATGCATTCATTTAACGGTCTGTCACTATACTAATACTCTTAGTCAAAGTAATCCTACTCATTTACTTTACTGTTGTGAGACAGATGGTAATCCCATATTATCCATACCATCATTTAATTTACAGGATTTATTCCACTGACTACTCAATTTTCTTACCATTGACAGTACCAAATCTCAAACACTTCCCATCCTAATGTTCTCATATTGTACCCCTTTAACTAGTAACCCCCTCATTACTCTCAATAATTAGTAATTACCTGTACTATACGAGGGTTCAATTCCCTTGACTGGGAGCCACTTAGGAATACAATATGCTCAGGGCTATTCCTCTAATCCCTCTCCAAATGTATTGCCCTTTTATAAAAAATACAGTGACATCAGTGCCCATTTTGTCCATTTACCATTCTATGTTATTAAGAACACCTAAGATAAAATACCCCATCCTAAGGTGTAATAATAAACTTTGAGCCCCTACCATCTACAGCTCATGTCCCTTTTAATTACCCTCCCCTTTTTCCAAGGGAGCCAATTATTGCGTTCTTTTCCCTTCTGAACTATACTTGTTTTGGTTTGCAGTGTCTTTCTATTCTGAGTGGCTGCCGACCTCCTTAAATAAACAGCCATTTGATGATACATCCCAGGCCAATGAAAAGATGGAATGAGTTCATCTTGACTCATATGCTTAATGTTTGTACATAATGCATCTAAGACATCCTTTCTGTATCTACGAGGTACCACCACCCTAGGATCCACTTGCTTAGTATGGGGATTTGGTCTTATATGGTACAATATATTATCCTTCACTTCGTACCACCATAACCATCCTTTCCCCCCTTCCATACCTGTACTATCCTTGTTTAAGGTAACATGGCTACTTAACTGTTGAATTTCAGGATCCTCAGCCTGTAAAGTTTTCCAGCAAGCAGCAGATAAATCACTAAAATGTTTATTACATGACAAAAGACAAGTCCCTTCGACCTCTACTGCCTCTTCTGTTTTGACTGTAGTCTTCACCCCAGACACCAAAACAGTCTCACCTGGGGACTTGTCTGTCATCTGTCTTCCATCATCTCCAACCCAATACATTCTCTTGAATATGGGTAAAACAGGAAGCTGGTCCTCAACACAATCCACACAGGACATCTTTTCTGACATCTTCACAGGCCTTTGAAATACAGAATTGTCCCTTATTACTGTCAATTAGCTCCACACCTCCTGGTACCTTTGTTCCACTTCTTTCCACCAGCTCTCTGCCTCCATCCAGCAGTTAAACAGCCACCATATGGCATCCATTTGATCACTCTGGTCACTTGTCTGAACAGTCAGGGTTTCACTATGACTCCTCATTTGTAACTTAGCTTGTTCAAGCAGGGTCTCACCATCATCCTAGAACCATTGCTCAGCTGGCTCCATCACTGGAAAGTTCCTGTCACCAACAGCCAATAAAGAATATCCAGTCCAATGTACTGTCCTGCTATGCTCACTGCCCACCAGACCTTATGCAGTTCACAGAGATCCCACCACTGCCACCATATGTGGTAGGGCGCAAGTGCAAAATGGGCAAATCAGGTAGTGTGACACATCAGCAGTTCTTTTACAGTTCCAATTTTTATTTTATCTTTCTTACATAGAAGTTTGCAGCAGGACAGATTTTATACAACGGACTAATCTAACAGGACACTACAGAAAATAATCACTTTTCTACTCCTTAGAGCACTTTATCACAACGTCCTGGAGTTCACCTCCAGACCCAAAATCAATCTTAATCTCATGCTCAATATGCAGCTTTTATACCCTGAAGGGGTCAGGTAACATCTAAACCCCACCTCTCTACTTTCTTTCAAAGAGCATATCTTTACTTACAATGTTTATATTTTATTTAACATCATAAACATCATATAATCCACATAATAACATAATTATATGCACAGAAGTGAATTACACTCTTTCAGTGGGATTTTTAATACGTGATCTAGCTCCAGAAAGCATCACCCCTTCTGGCACAGTATAAAAATCTTGATTAGACGGCCAGCCGGCTCTTAGTAGACTGCTGGAGTTGAAGGAAGTTGCATTCCAGAGCTTCTAAGATGCCAACAACAGCAAACTCCCTTCATTTTCTGAAAACCCCACAAACAGCACAAAACCTCTTTATTTTACTTCTGGAAGGTATGTAGAACTCAAAACATTGTGTTTCTTTTGGAAAATTTCATTTCAGAGGAAACTCGAAGGTTAAATGCCTTGGCGACAGTGCGTAAGTTCGGGTGGCTAAAATTGCCAGGCCTCGCACTATAGCACTGTCGAGCAGTAACTCAGCGGCATATCTCTACAAACGAATGCCACATTTCAGCAAAGCTCTTGTAAAAAGAGCATAATGGGGGTCAAGCTAAAGACCCAGGAAGTTCTTTCATTTATTTAAAAGCCTGAAAAGTGCAACAAATATTTACAGGCTTAAAAGGCCATAATTGAGCATTTTAAAGCAGTGCCCTGAATATTTACAAAACTAAATGCTTTCTCAGCAGAATATACCCAGGCTACAAGCAGGTATTTTAATGAGGAAAACAGAGGAGAACCAGTAAGTTCTCAATACTATTTTTGAATTGCAAAGGCACAGCCAAGTCCTTGGAAGCACAGCAAGGACAAATAGGGCTAAAACAAAGTTATTAAGCAGCGCATTGCAATATTCCAAATGGAGGACTATATCTTTATAAAACCCTCCCAAATAGTCTTACAAGCAAGAATTTAACAGAGGGGAAAACCTGCAGAGCTGTAAACAGCTCTATACCCTCTTCTAATAAAGACAACAAATACTTTTTACTACAAGCAACAGAATACAAAGAGGACAGAACAGGGGAGGTTCTCAACATTATTGTAGAGCTTGCAATATCTCAGTAAACCCATTTCCCAATGGCTGATATTTCAGCCCATCTCACATCATTTTATTTATTCCCTTCCTAAACCATTTACCACTGTTTAATTACACTTCTTTCAACATTCAACAATAAGTAGAACACTCGTTTATTTTCTGTTTAGAGCAACCAGCGTTAGCTTGTACTTTTCAATCCAAGAAGGAAGGGGAGGGGAAGAAAATTCTTATAAACCCAAATCTAGTGCTTATTTTTATCCACTTCTAGAACAACTAATAAAAATCCAGAAGCGTTTTGAGTTAGTTAACCATTTTTACCAATAAATCCTTCACCCATTTATTTAATTTTTAAAATGCTAGGATGTAAAATTTAAACAAGCTTAAAGCTCAGCTAGTAACTTCCCTCATTGATATTTAAGGGGCCTAATCTAGTAACCCTAATATATTTACTTATACACCAACCAGATATTCTGCACAAAGCAATATGCCCCGTTTTAACTTTAATTCATTCCTTGCCCCTGGATGGCAACTACTTATTGAACTAAACCAACCAGAGCACTTAATATACAGCAACTTAAGAAAATTAGCACAGCTGAATATACAGCATGACTGTGCGGCAATGCGAAAAGTGCAGTACCCTCTTTAGTCACAGCTAGCAAAACATTTATACCAATCTAAGTATAGGCTCAGAAAGCAAATAGAAAAGGAAAAATATATGTAAATCCAGGGTCCCCTGACCCTTCACAGAAACACTCTGTGACATGGACAAAGAATCTTGGGGCATACTTTGCAATTGTTCCATTTGCTTGTTTTGCCTGTATTCAATAAAAAAGAGCCTGTTTAAAAAAGTTAAAGAAGCCTTTTTTTTGTTTGTTTTTAAATTTCACAAAAGAAATCTGAAAATTGAGTAATGTTTTGTGGAATTTTATTTGTCAGGGTGGGTTGGCATTTGGGTATATCAGGGTTGGGGGACAATGCACTAAATTAAATAACTTTTTATAGTTTGTTCTGTTTCACAAATGTTTCAGATTGCCTGTTTTGATCATTCTTGTTATCTTTGATAATCAGCGGTATTAAGGTGATAGGTACTTTTCTGAGTCAAATTGGACATCAGCAATTAGATATGGGTCTTCCAGTATATTTCCTGGATTACATGCTGTTTTTCCAGCATTTGCTAATGAAGTATTCCAACCAGGACCGCACATAATACTTTTTAATTCTGACTGGGATATTTACATTTTTTCACCCTTACTGACTTCTAGTAATTAGGAATAGGAATTACCAGGCTTCTTCCTTGGTTTACATGCTTGATAGACAGCATTTTCTAAGCCATCTTGCCTTCATTAATCTGATTAACAGTATTATGCCTGCATCTGTAATTTTCTGAATGAGTGTAACATTACCGTCTGACAGATTTTTTTCTGTCTCACCTTTAGAGGTGCAGCTAATTAAAACTTCACCAGTGAAGTGATTATGAATTTTATTACTTTGCACTTAGTGAATCTTCATAAAGTACTGTTTGGGTTACTCACTTTGCAAAGCCACCTTCCTGAAGAACTTTGCAAAGTAAATTCAATAACAAAGTCTGTTAAAACTTCACAGGAAAATTTGAAACCACTATCCTCCTCCAGATTGAGTTAGTTGGGCATGCTGTGAGGAAAGCATGACATTGCACAGGCAGTGGCACCGAGGAGGTGGGGGAAAGGAGGATGCAAGTAGGCAGCAGGCATTCTGTTCAGTTTACACCTGTGGCTTGTTTAGTGATGAACATGCTATGAGAAAAGCATGACATTGCACAAGCAGTGGCACAGAGGAGGTAGAGGAGAGGAAGATGCAGGCAGAGAGCAGGCATTCTGTTCAGTTTACTCCTGTGGCTTGTTTAGTGATGGACATGCTATGAGAAAAGCATGACATTACACAAGCAGTGGCACAGAGGAGGTGGAGGAGAGGAGGATGCAGGCAGAGAGCAGGCATTATGTTTAGTTTGGCCCTGTGGCTTGTTTACTGATGGATATGCTATGAGGAAATCACAACATTGCACAGGCAGTGGCACAGAGGAGGAGGGGAGAGAGGGATGCAGGAAAGTAGTAGGCATTCTGTTCAGTTTACTCCTGTGGCTTGTTTCATGGTGATATATATCTGAGAGAACATACATGACAAAATACAGATATCATGTAGAAGGTGAGACAACATAACATGAGAAAAGCACATGTGATTGTAGCTTTTACGTGTATGTATTGTGTGGTTAATTATGTTAAACAGTCAAATGAAGAGACTGTCATTTAGGAGACCCTATGCTTGTGTTGTGTGTTTATTGACTGTGACCTGACCCTCTCCATCATCAAGATCTGAATTCTCTCTCATTGGGAATTCACTCTCAGATGCCTCATCGTCAGACTCTGATTACTATGATGTACCTAGAGTTGCATCCTTCTATTATGTAAATAGTGCAGTGAAAATGGATGTACGTCTAGATGGGGAATGCAATAGCTATTCATTTTAATAAATGTAAGCATTCCTACGTTTTGTGGAGGCAAATTTATGTGGCGGTCATGCACAGTTACACCCGATGCGCTCACCACCTGTTCAGAACTTGTTGGTGGGCAGCTAAGATGTTTTATTGCAACGTGTGTCAACGCTGGCCATTAGTTAGCCTTACTGGCCCAGTGCAACAGGGATTCCTCCTCAAGTGAGTTGCTTGGGTTGCACACGTATGCTTCCACCATCTGTTTAGCCTTTATTAATAATATATTCTCATTATGGTCTTCCACCTCATCTGGCTCTGCACCACCCCCTTGTAACAGTACAGCCCATAAAGGACTGGAAGATTTTGTTGTCTTGCTGGATGTGAATTGAGAATGCAATGTATGTTTTATGCCTGCCCATGCTAAATGACTTACACTTGGTGTCGACACTCCAGTCAGAACCACTTAATTTACTTCTGTTGCCTTGACAGCAACATCACTCCATGGACCTGCCTGGCAAGAATTCCTTTAAGGTACTCACTTGCTGCCTTGCACTCTCAATAACTGATGAAATGCCATGTTTATGCTGAGGGTCCAACATGGTAGAAATTCGAAGCTGTACAGATGTCCGTATTCCTTGAAGGTAAGTGTTGCTGCCAAACATGGAGCATGTGCTCCATCAAGGCTCTGGTGACTGTATCTCCACTGGCCTCAGCTTGCTCCTACAAATTGCAGACAGCCTTCTTCAGCACATGCAGAAGTGGTATGGACTGGCTAATGGAAGCAGTGTCCCCACTCACTGCTTAGGTTGCATGGTCAAATGGTTTCAATATCAATATCAACCCATCCATTAGCTGCCACTGCTCTGCAGTCAAAGAGATGGATGACCCAAACCTGTCCTGGCTGGTATGTAGCAGCATGTACTTATATACAGCTTTGTATTGCTCACAAAATTGCTCCAACATAAAACCCGATGATCAGATGGATAGGCAATTGGCTCCAGGGCCGGACCCAGAGGGTCGTAGTTGGCGGGATAGTCTCATCCCCAAGGAGGGTCATTAGTAGGGTCCCACAGGGATCAGTCCTTGGGCCCCTTCTGTTCAACGCCTACATCTCTGACATAAGGACAGGAATCAGAAGTGAGATGAGTTTGTTTTCGGATGACTCAAAACTGGGGGCGATGGTGGATGGGGAGGAGGGAGGGTGGCCCTACAGGGGATCTGAGGCTCTGGAAAGATGGTCTAGAAAGTGGAAGCTGAGGTTCAATGCAGGGAAATGCAAGGTACTCTACCTGGGGGCCAGAAACCCGGGCCAAGTGTACACCCTGGGGGGTGAAATGCTACAAGTCTCGATGGCTGAGAGGGACCTGGGGGTGGTGGTGGATGTCAAGATGAACAACTCGGAGACTTGTAGAAGGGCAGCAGCCAAGGCCAACAGGATGCTGGGATGCATTACTAGGGTGATCACCTCCAGAAGGAGGGAAGTGATACTCCCTCTGTATAACTGCTTGGTGAGGCCGCACCTCGAGTACTGCGTGCAGTTTTGGAGGCCACACTTAAAGAAGGACATTAAACTCCTGAAGAGGGTCCAGAGGAGGGCAACCAAAATGATTTGGGGATTGAGGGACAGGACCTATGAGGAGAGGCTCGAAGAGCTAAATATGTACACATTGGAAGAGAGAAGGGACCGAGGGGACATGATAGAGGTCTTCAGGTACATGAAGAGGGTAAATAGGGGAGGAACAGTCAGGATGCTTTGAAGGAAGGAGGAGGGGGCCACTAGAGGGCATGGGTGGAAGCTGGAGGGGAAGATTCAGGGGAGAAAGGAGGAGGTGCTACTTCACTGAGATGGTGGTGGAGCCATGGAATGCGCTGCCTAGGGGGCTGGTGGAGGCAGAGATGGTGGAGGGGTTCAAGAGGGGGTGGGACAGGTACAGGGGAAGGGTTCTGGAAGTAAAATCCAATGTAGTGAGAATATCCAGAACTGGGAAGGGAGAAGCCAGAGAAGGCGAGGGGGGTAGCAAGGTCAGCACCCAGGGTAGGAGCTGACCAAACAAGCAGTAACGAAAGACCGTTAGGCCTATTCTGCTGGCATTTTAGTATGTTAGTATGTTCCATCTACTGACAACTTCTTGTTTTAAGTGGTGCTGACAGGGTGTTCCTAATTTTGAGGTCCCGAAGCTGATCGCTGGCCTTTCCCAAGTGAGCAAAATGAACACAAATCCTGTGGCACAAAGTGAGTAACCTCTTCACATCTGGTTGAATGAGGAATTCCTTAACTACCAGGTTGGTACAATGTACAAGGCAATGTACACACAAAAAAATACCATCTGACAGTGCCTTTATAGTATTTGAATCATTATCACTCAATATAAAATGTGCCTTAAGCAACAATGTGTGCAACCAGCTGTCTATTTAATCAAATAAAGATGAAAGTATATTCGTCTCACTGTGTGCTGTTACCATGCTTTTCATTGCTAGCATGCCATGTGGATGAACTCCGGGTGCAAGACTTCCACCATTGCAGTTCTGCATCATGCAGTTCTTAATAACAGGATTCCCTACCACAAATGGTAGTTGTACCCAGTGTGCTGTGACATACAAATAGGAACATACAGCTTTGTTGAATCACTGCTCCACATGTCCATACTTAAATGTATGGATTTGTATGTGGAATGCTGCAACCCATGTAGCATGGAAGTGCTGCAACCTATGTGTCAGGGAACTCCTCACAGCATCATGTAGCTTGGGAACAGGGTGCATGGATCTACAAATTGATGGAACCCTTCATTCTCTATGAATGAAAATGGCAGCAAGTCTATTGCTATCATTTCTGCAGCAGCAGCACTCAGTTCCCGAACTACTACGTGATCGTTAAGATATTTTGTGTGCCTAGTCAAAATGTTTGAGAGTTGGTTATGATTGTGATGACTAGCGGTGGGCAAAGTTCGAAAAATTAACTCCACGGAGAATTTTACGAAATTTTCACAATTCACAGACTTAATCTGCAAGACGAAGTTCCACTTCGCCATAAAGGAAAAATTCATGAATTGCAGAAAATGCTGACTTCACCTAATGTCACCTATGAATTACAGTTCTAAAGTGAAGTTAGCAAGAATCTATGAGATAGGAGGTCACATGGGGCTGCCATGAGCTGTTTTGGCAAGTGTAGGCTGAATTCAGTGTAGTGTGAGGAAGAGAGAGTTGCAGTTAGCTGTGATCTGAAGCTTCATGCCAAAAGAACTTATCAAACTGTGTAAAATATAAACTTTTTTTCCCCACAGTCAGTCTACTAAATGTGTACTGTGCCTTGTGCCTCTAGATCACCAACTATTTACTTAGCTTGAAGTAGTAGGGCCCCATATTCAAATGACTTACATGGCACAAAATGGAAATGCAGGGCACATCTTGGAAAACACACGATGGCGCAACATTCAAAAGGGTGTAATGCATTGCACAATTCTGAATGCATGATGGCACACATATAATGTACATTATGCAGATAAAGGGGGTAGACACCTGCATGCACTGTGCATATGTATATGCAGAGGAAATGCATGGCGCATGTGTTGCACATCCCACATTTGTACCATGCAAACTTGGGTATAAAAGGGGCAGCCTTAAATTAGCCTGACACCCAGTGGCAGACTGCTGAACTGCAGGCAGGATGTCTTGGATACCATTCCACATGGCTGCCATCATGGCTGACTTGGGGATACTAAGGGAAGAGCAAGGTGGATGATGAAGGGCCTGTAGGCAGTATGCCCCACAGAGATGGTAGCAGTCCCTTGTCACATTTGAACAGCTAAGTGACACACAAATCATTGACAGGTACCATTTCAACAGGGCTGTCCTGACTGAGACAGCTCTGTGAACTGCTCCATGATGAGCGCCATGTACCCACACACAGAAGTCATGCCATGACAATAGAGACCAAGGTCATAACTGCGCTGAGCCTGCTTGCCATGGGCACCTTCCAGATACTGGTGGGTGACACCACCGGCATCACCCAGTCAGCCGCTTCTCATCTTCTCACCCAGTTCTTAGACACTCTGCTGCCTAATGCTAATGAGTTGATTCAATTCCCTAGCACACCAGTGGAGTGGACAGGAACAATGCAGCACTTTTGCAGGGTTGCACGCCTAACAGCAGTACTAGGTGCCATTGACTGCACCCATGTGACCATCAGAGCACCACCTGGTGGTGACAAGGATACAGTAACTCCTCAATATAATGAACCCTGTTATATTGAATGCTCAGGTATAATGAATGCTGAGCGTGGCTCCCAACTTTAACACTGACAATCAACTGGCACAATTGTCAATATCAAAACCGTGAAATGCACTGTGTCCAATTAATCATGCTACCTGCCAATATGTAGCCACTTAATAACTTAGAAACTTAAGTACTGTAGCATTATTAGTGTAGTACCAATTAAAAAACAATTAAAACCCCTGCTTAGGCAAGTGCAGTAGTTTTTGGAGGATGTATAAGTCAAGCAGCACACACACATCTGTATGTACATTTTCACAATGAAGTGCTCAGGTTATTCTGCCCAGACACAGCTAAACATTCTGGACCGGCTTAACTCACAATCACACTGTATATAAACTCTGACTCAGGGTTCAGTTAGGACCCTCTGAATCTGTAATCTACCTTGTGTCACAGCTTAGACCAAAGGACTACTTAGGATTCTTGACGCAATGTTTATACACGGTACTATGTGACCTATGTATAAATACTAGTAAATGTTATGTTTGTGCTTTCTGTACTGATGTGGAGTCTTTGCAAAGGAGTCTATGACTCAAAGGATTGTAATTCCGATTCTCTTCAATAAATAAAATAAAAGAGTGGAGACAGTTTGGCTAAACTCTCTGCCAAAATAGGATACTCCAAGTCTTTCATCTGTACTTGTCAAAAGCAGGAGCAGTCCCTGTGGGAGTTCACCAGTGAGTGTGAGGATAGGGAAGGACATTCTTGCAAGAAGTAAAATGCCCATGAAGGCTGCCCTGCTCCTAGATCAGTGCCCAGCATACCCTCCTGAAAGTGAGCTGAGATCCAGGGATGGTAGGATCAAAATAGTGCTCTTGCCCCAAAACACCACTTCCTGGATCCAGCCACTTGACGGGAGAATCATAGCAACCTTTAAAAAAAATTACTGAAAGTGACTGCTGGGTTGGAGCTGGAAGCTGAAGAGGCATGTACTGCAGGGGTGTCCTAGTGTTTGTGTGAGGCTGAACTAAAGGGAAGTATTTTTTCCTAAATTTGCTTTTGTTTAAATAGCTTGCACTGGGAGAGGGATAAGTATTTGGGTGTTTAAACAGTGCTGTTTGGATTAGGGTGTATTTTGGAGTTCAATTCTGTGCCAGTTGAAAGACAGGAAACTGCAAAGAGAGGTAGACTTTTGGGAGGGGCAAGTGATTAGCCAAGAGCCATTTTAGTTAAGGTGCTTCAGTTTGGAGCTGGAAACTGAAGAGGCATGTACTGCAGGGGTGTCCTGGTGTTTGTGTGAGGCTGAACTAAAGGGAAGTATTTTTTCCTAAGTTTGCTTTTGTTCAAATAGCTTGTACTGGGAGAGGACTATGTATTTGGGTGCTTAAACAGTGCTGTTTGGATTAGGGCTATATTTCAGAGTTTAAACAGTGCTGTTTGGACTAGGGCTGTATTTTGGAGTTCAGTTCTGTGCCAGTTGAAAGACAGGAAACTGCAAACAGAGGTAGACTTGGAGAGGGGGCAAAATATTAGCCAAGAGCCGTTTTAGTTAAAGTGCTTCTGTTTGGAGCTGGGAGCTGATGAAGCATGTACTGCAGGGGCGTTCTGGTGTTTGTGTGAGGTTGAACTAAAGGGAAGTATTTTTTCTTAAGTTTGCTTTTGTTCAAATAGCTTGTACTGGGAGAGGGGTATGTATTTGGGTGTTTAAACAGCGCTGTTTGGATTAGGGCTGTATTTTGGGTGTTTAAACAGTGCTGTTTGGATTAGGGCTGTATTTTGGAGTTCAGTTCTTTGCCCATCGAAGGATAAGACACTGCAAACAGAGGTAGACCTGGGGGAGGGGCAAGAGATTAGCCAAGAGCCATTTCAGTTAAAGTGATTCAGTTTGGAGCTGGAAGCTGAAGAGGCATGTACTGCAGGGGTGTCCTGGTGTTTGTGTGAGGCTGAACTAAAGGGAAGTATTTTTCCTAAGTTTGCTTGGGTTCAAATAGCTTGTACTGGGAGAGGGATAAGTATTTGGGTGTTTAAACAGTGCTGTTTGGCTTAGGGCTGTATTTTGGAGTTTGGTTCTATGCCAGTTGAAAGACAGGAAACTGCAAGCAGAAGTAGACTTGGGGAAGGGGCAAGAGATTAGCCAAGAGCCATTTTAGTTAAAGTGATTCAGTTTGGAGCTGGGAGCTGAAGAATCATGAACTATAGGGATGTGTTTGGCCCTGCCTGAGGAAAGGGGCTGAGGTGTGCAGCTGTGAAAGAGGCTGATTGACTCTCATGGGAGTGGCAGTGGGCCCAAATCCCACCCTCCCCATCCTTCTCACCTCCATTTTATCCACACTTATGAGGTGGTGGTGCATTGGGATTAGTAGAAATCACTACCAGGTGCATCCGCTAACATGCTCTAACAGAGGGGATTGTTCTTTGTAATGTTATAGAGTGATATGTAGCTCTGGTTTAAGAGGTAAAAGTTAAACACTTGTAGATAGTACTGCGTTTTGTACTTAGGTGTAGCATCTCAAGCTGTATTGTGCTGGGAAACCTATGGATGGTGTGGTATCATAGTTATCAATCAATCAATCAATCAATCAGTCAATCAGTCAATCTTTATTTGTTTAAAAGGTGCCTTTCCAAAGATCAAAGGCACCTGTACATAATTTAAAAAAATCAACATTAACATATTAAAACCGTAAAAATAAAAATATGATAATCAATCCATAAACAAATACCAACTGTACTATATTAAACCTCTTCTAAAAATGCAAGATTAAAAAGATGTGTCTTGAGTTATATTGTAATGCTTTGGATGGTCAGGCAATCCCTTATCTGCTGAGATAGAGAATTCCACAGGGTAGGGGCCATAAATGCAAAAGAACAAGCAGTGGATGTTTGAAGATGAACCCTGGGAATCTCTAGCAATCAATTGGTGGTGAATCAAAGTGGTCGGGAGGGGCAATAGGGAGAGAGGAGAATTTGAAGGTAGCGGGGTCCCTGATCATGTAGGGCTTTATAGGTCAACAAAAAGACCTTGAAGATGATACACCATCACACTGGGAGCCAGTGCAGTCTGCAGAGGACTAGTGTTATATGACTGGTCCGAGACATGCCAGTCAGAAGCCTGGAAGCCGCATTCTGCACCAGCTGCAGGCAATGGATATCAACCCCGGTAGCCCTAAGTAAAGGGCATTGTAGGAGTCAAGGCAGGTGGTCATGAAGGCGTCGACCAAAGTAGGAAGATACTGGGAGGAACCAGGTGTTCCACCTAGACAATATTCCTCAGGTGGTAAAAAGAGGTTGTGACAATGGCTGACATCTGCGACTTCATGGTCAAACTGTCATCAAAAATAACACCCAGGTTCCGCACCCAGTCTGAGGTAGTAAGCTGGACACCCCCAAGCCAAAGACCCAAGGGTTCTCCTGCTGGCACACCCACCTTCTGACAATCAGGGTCCTTCACCAACACCTCAGTCTTATCCAGGTTCAACCTCAGCCAACTAGCACTCATCCAGTCTTAGATTTTGGAAAGGCAATTGTTAAACACCATAAGAACATCTCCCCGCTCGGGTACAAAGGACACATACAGCTGAGTATCATCTGCATAGCAGTGAAAACTCAGCCTGTGCCACCTAATAATGTCCCCTAATGGTAGCATGTACACAGCGAACAACATGGGTGCCAAAAGGGAGCCCTGCGGCAGCCTACAGGATAGGGGGAGAGGATCAGAGGAATAAATTCCTGAGACCACTCTCTGTGTCCTATCCTTAAGGTAAGATTGAAACCATCTGAGGATGGTATCTGACAGTCCGCAGATGACCTGCAGCTGCTCCACTAGCCCACCATGGTCCACAGTGTCAAATGCCGTGGAGAGATCAAGGGGGACCAAGATGGAACGAGTCCTCCGATCTCTCGCTATTAGAAGGTCATTAAGCACCTGAATAAGGGCTGTCTCAGTACTATGCCTCTTCCTAAATCTGGACTGGAGATAGTTATAGACATTGTGAGTAGACAAATGATCATCCAGCTGCTGTGCAACTATCTTCTTAATAACCTTACCCACAAAGGGCAGGTTAGAGACCGGTCTGCAGTTGGCAAGATTATCTGGATCAAGGGAGGGTTTTTTAAGGAGTGGTCATACAACTGCCTCCTTTAGGGGATCTGGAAAGATCCCCCTCTCCAATGACTGCCAGACTATTTCAGCCAGGACTGGGCTGATGTCCTCAACACATCCTATGAGAAGACGCATTGGGGCCGGATTCAAACTACAGCTGGTTGGCCACAGAGACTGAATGATCCTCACAATGTCCATGACGTCCGGTCGACCAAAGTGAGACCAGACAAGCTTGGTGTTCGCAACTTCCCACCATCCTCCGCCGCACCCTATAGAGAGGGCTGGATGAATACCAGACCTGATGGTGACAACCTTATCTGCGAAGAATCGAGCAAACTCATCACATCTTTCTTATGACAATGCTCCACCAGACTACAGACAGATTGGATTGCACAATCTGTCTACAGTCCGGAAGAGCTGAGCTGGTCGATTCTACGCAGCGGCAATCTCCGTGGACAGGAATTCTGCCTTTTTATGGATGATTGTGTATTGATAGACAACATAATGATGTATCAATCTAAGCCTGTCAACCTCCAGGCTGGACTTCCACCAAGCCCTTTCTAGCCTTCGACCCACTTTCCTCATCTCCTTCAAGGCCCCATCAAACCATGGGGACCTTGGGCGAAGGGTGAGTGGTCGAACACAAACAGGAGCAATGGAATCCAGGGCATCTGTTACCACCCTATTATAGGCAAGTACAAGATCCCCAGGACCCTTGCATTAGTTAGTAGTGATCCTTGCATTAGTTAGTAGTGTTTTATGTTTCTCTGCAAGTGGAGTTGGTATTGTATTTTTAAGTAGGGAATGAACTGGTTAGAAACTTATAGATAGAACTGTATTTTGTAGTTAGTACTGGTATCATGGGTAGGAGAGTGGGCTGTAATGGATGTGGGGCAGCTGTTTGGATGAACATATTGTGGAGGCTGGGGGGAGTGTCCAATCTGTCACAGGCTGAAAAGACTCGAAGAGGAGGAACTGTGACTTGGTAGAGAGTTGGAGAGGATGAAGGGTGGGGGGGAAGCTGGGGCTGGAGGGTCTCCCTCAAGGAGCAACATGAGGACACCGCAATGGAGGAACATCGGATCAAGGGAGGGGATGTGGAGTAACATGAGGACACCATAGAAGAGGAACATCGGATCGAGGGAGGGGATGGGGAGTAACATGAGGACACCACATGGGAGGAACATTGGCTCGAGGGAGGGGATGGGTAGGGGGGTGTGGGAGCAAAATGAACAGGAGGCCTGGCACTGAAGGGAAGGCTGAGATGAAGAGGAAGGAGCCAATGCACAGTATTGCAGAGGGTACAGGTAATAAGTCTTCAGTGATGGCAACATTGGGGGGAGGAGGAGGAGGGGGTGAAGGATCTCTAGAAGGGGAAGGAGAGGGAAAGAGGGGAATGTACAAGGGATGGTAGTTGGTCAGAGGAGGGTGGCAGGGTTTAGGGGGAGGGGCACAGCTGGAGGGATGGTCAAAGAGAGCAGGGATACAGGGGAGAGAAGCAGGGCAGATAGAAAGGACAACAAGGTCATAGGAGAGGATGGGGCTAGAGTTGAAGGAAAGCATGTGGAGGATAGTGAGAGAATGGTGAGGGGATGGGTCAGGTGTGGGGGAGGGGGGAGCCACAGGGAGAAGGGTGGAGCTATGAATGTGGTAGACTCGAGGAATAGGTACCTAGGTATTAGGGTGGAGGCGGAAATGAGGAATGAAGGGGGGGTATTCTGCTGCTGGGGGATTCTATACTAAAAGTGATCAGATGGGGCAGTAAGGGGGAAAGGCATAGTCGTATATGGGTGGAGTCTATACCTGGAGTAACCAGACAGGGCAGGACAGTCAATTCTTGAGCTAAATAGGGGTAGGAAGAAACAACATCTTGTGGTGCACACGTGGGTACAAATGACCTGGCGGGGTAGACATTGGAAGTAGTATGGGAGAGGTTCGAGGAACTGGGAAGGTAGTGTGAATCGATGGCATTTTCAGAGGTTCTCTCAGTGTCCTGCGCACGTACAGTGAGGAAAGGGAGGGTTGAGGAATTCAACACATGGCTGGGGGAATGGTGTCAAGCCATGGGGTACGGGTTGGTGGGTTACTGGGGCAGAACCTGGGACAATAATGAACTTTGTATTTCCTGGACTTTTATCTTTGTTTCTGTGGGACGCCGGTCGTCAGCGGCTGAAATTGTGTCCGGATTTCTAGCTGGGACCTGCCTCTCGTTTTGGTGCTTGCTACCCTCTCTGTGTCTACTAGCCCCCTGAACTGGCCAGTGTGCATGGCGTGAGAGGCTGCGCTGAAATTTGCCCGATTCCAGCTGGAGCTGGAGGAGTGAGTAGGGGAGCAATCATCGTTGTGGAGGGGGCGGGGAGGATTCTTTATAAAAGTAAGTGCCGCTCGCAAGTGCGAGTGTTGTGAGTGGCGCGAGCACCACTCGGTGCTGAAATTTCTCTGTTTGAGATAAGAGGAGGGAAGTGGGCCTGTTTATTGAAGGTTTTTAATTGTGTTAGCTAGGCTATTTAAGGTAGGAATGTTTTAAATTGTTCTGAGTCTGTATTAATTAATATTTGTTCGTTAGTTTGTTTAAATCAGAAATGTGTAGGGGGTCTGTAGGGTGACCTGTGGGGGCTAGGATTACCTATGGGAACTCACAGCTGCATGCTCTGCATCCCTTTATCCCTCTCCCTGTGTCCAATATTATTATCAGGCGTTACAGGGAAGTGGGGATTGTAAGGGATTGCTCTGCTTGTGGGCTGTGGGTTGACCAGGAATGGGTTGATGGAAGGATAGAGGTGGTTAGGTCCAGGAGACGCCCTGGATTATTTAGGGCATCTAGGCGAAGCCAGACGTGGTTAGTGCCCATTTCCAGGGAGACCACCAGACCGAGTGGTCAGGTAACCCGAGGGGCTGCACCACCCTCTACATCTCTGACGGCAGTGCTGTGCAATGCCAGGTCGATCAGAAACAAGACGGCAATTATTGCTGCCTTGGTTTCATCAGTCGACCTGGCTTGCATTACGGAGACCTAGGTGGGAGATGATGCTGGCCCTGTTTTTGAGGATATACCGTTGTGCACTGCCCCAGAGAAAATAGCAGGGGTGGCGGTGTAGCCATTTGCTTTAGATTTAGCCTGACCTTCACCGTGCACCCGGTGGGAACCCCAGGTTCATTTGAGTGTGTGGCCATTCGTGGAGGACTCGGCATTGGCTGCAGGATTCTCCTCATCTATCTCCCTCCTGGCCCGATGGGGGGTTTCCTGCAGGAATTTGCCAAGTTTGTTGCCGGCGAGACATTAGATCCCTCTAGATGTGTTTTTCTGGGGGATTTCAATGTCTGGGCCGAGGATAAAATTCAAAGGTGCACCGGCGAATTTTTGCAAAGTATGTCCTTGTTAGGGCTGATGCAGTTTGTTGATGCACCTACTCACCGGGATGGCCACACATTGGACCTGGTGTTCTCACTGGGGATCGAGATTGTAGATCTTGCGATTGATCAGGTATTTTGGTCTGATCATTGCATGGTGAAGTTCACGATTGGGGCTCCCGCCGTAAGTTTCTCCCCTGCTGAGATGATTCGCTGCCATCCTTTACGTGATCTTACCCCTGAGGGTTTTATGGTGGCAGTTGACTTATCTAGTATGGGTGGTGCATGCGTCGGGGCTGTTGATGTCAGGGTGGACACCTATAATAAGCTGTTATCTGACACCATCTCCCTCGCACCTATCTGTGTACGACCCAGAACTTTGTACCTGAGGTCTCCGTGGTATGATGGAGATCTTAGGGAAATGAAGAAGATGGGTCGGAGATTAGAGAGCTGCTGGAGGAAGTCCTGCCTGGAGACGGACAAACTGGTCCTGTGTGCGCATTATTGCGCATATCAGGAGGCAATCAACCAAAAGAAGACAGCATTTTTGTCTCAGAAGATTGCTGCTGGGAGAAACCGACCAGCCTCACTTTTCTGGACTGTTGATAGACTTCTCCATCCTGTCTGTCTCCAGCCCGGAAGAGTTTCCTCAAATGAGGACTGAGGATTTTGCTAGTTTTTTCTCGGACAGGGTGTCTTTGATCCGGCTGGAGGTTTCTTCAGCCAGCAATACCATTGCTGACAGTGGTCGCCAGTTGTGTGCTGAGTGCACTCCGCCTAGTTGGGGAGAGTTTAGGCCAGTGAAGGTCCGTGAGGTTATTGAGGTGGCAGTCAATCTGAAGCATACCTTCTGTGAACTGAACCCATGCCAACACGTTTCTTAATGAGATGCATTGAATCTGTTGGCCCGGTGTTTGCCCTGATTGTCCGGTGTTCCTTGAGTCAGGGTGTCTTTCCAGATGCCTTGAAGGAGGCCCTGGTGAGACCCCTTTTAAAGAAATGTTCTTTGGACCAGGAGGTCAGGGCAAATTACCGTCCCATCTCCAATCTCCTATTTTTGGGGAAGATTGTCGAGAAGGTGGTATCGCTTCAGTTGGAGGAACATCTCATGACTCACGAGTTGTATGATCCTTTCCAGTTGGCTTTTTGGGCCAGACATAGCACTGAAACTGCATTAGTTCGGGTGCAGAATTACCTCCTCAGGGCTAGAGACCGATGGGACAGGACAATTCTTGTTCTCCTCGATCTCTCATCAGCATTTGATACTGTGGACCATTGTGTGTTGCTTCTTCACCTGAGGGACTTATGTGGACTCACCGGTATTGTCATCAAGTGGTTTGAGTCCTTTCTCACCAATAGGAGACAGCGGGTTGTGATGGGAAATTTCTCATCTACACCCTGCCTCCTTTTGTGTGGAGTTCCTCAGGGCTTGATACTGGCCCCAATGTTGTTCACAGTATACATGCTACCCCTGGGGGGGATCATTAGGAAGTATGGCCTGAGTTTCCATTGCTATGCTGATGATACTCAGCTATACTTATCCTTTGCCCCAGGAACATCAAATGCAGTGGATCTGCTAAATATCTGTCTGGCTGAGATTAGTGACTGGATGGCCTTCAGCTGGTTACGACTGAACCCTGACAAGACTGAGGTACTGGTAGTGGAGTCGTACAGAGATCGTGATGGGATGGCCTCTGACTCTGCAACTGGACTTGTGCTAGGAGCTGCGTCATTGATGGCCTCCTCTTGGGTGCGAAATCTTGGTGTGATTCTTGACAGGAATTTGTCCATGGAGGTTCAAATATCTTCCGTGGTACGTTCCTGTTTTTTCCATCTTAGAAACATTGCCCGGATTAAGCCCCTTGTTCCGTCTCTGGACCTCCCTACCTTGATACATGCCTTAGTCACTTCTAGGCTTGACTACTGTAATGCCCTCTATCTCGGGGTCTCTGGGGGCTCTCTTCACAGACTGCAGCTAGTGCAAAATGCTGCTGCCCGGCTTTTGACCAGGCAAAGTAAATTTTGCCATATTACACCTGTGTTGCGCGAATTGCACTGGCTGCCTGTCAGGTGGAGAGTGCTCTTCAAGGTGGGTTTTCTCACCTATAAGGCCCTACATGGACAGGGCCCTGGTTACCTGTCAGTTCTCCTGGTACCTTCTTCCTCTACCCATAATCTCCGCTCTTCTAGTGGTGGCCTCCTAAATGTTCCAAGAGCGAGATTAAAATCTGCAGGCGATCGAGCTTATAGTGTTGCGCTCCCACTCTTGGAACTCCTTACTAGCTGTAGTTAGAGGCCCCACTATAATTGCCTTTAAGGCTCACCTGAAGACCTTCCTATTTATGCACGCTTTTGGGGTGTAATTCTGATTATTTATATTTATTATTTTTAATTTATATGTTTATGCGGTATGAAATGCTGTAAAGTTTTGTGCGGTGCCCAGAGCCTCTGGGATTGGCTGCTCTTTTAAATAAACTTGGCTTGCCTTGCCTTACCTATATGCAGGGGACAGGCTACACTTGAGCAGGGAGGGGAAGGGGGTATTAAAGCAGAAGACGGGGGGGGTAAATGTTAGTTAGTTAAAACCTTTATTTTTAAACAGGAGTTCAGATGGAAATATCACATCATTAGGACAAAGTCCTATTTTCAAGATGGTCCTGTAAAATATAATATAATGTACTTCTAAACATATAAATCTAATACTACAACAAAGACACTACTTTACAAGATTACATGAATAAGTCATTCACAATGTAATACATCAGACATCTAAAACTCATCTATAACAATCACAATGGGCTTTTAGTTCAGATCTCAGGCTTATTAAAAGTGCTTTTAAATCATTAATTTGATTACAGTATACAGGTTTCAAAGCCTACCATAATTTATTAACAATAACCGGAAATCTTAGATTACTGTATGAGTTTATGATCCTTGGAAATACAAAACCTCTTAAGTTTATATCTCTCAAATTGTATACATGGTTTTTTATTTCCAATTTGTCATAAAGGCCTCAGGTTGTTGAAATTTTATTACTTTAAAAATTTGAATTAACCAAGAAATCTGACATTTACTATCTTGTGTAAGCCAACCTAATTCACTAAGCACATCACAGTGATGTGCTTTATAGTCTTTTTGTATTGTGAATCTAGCCATCTTATGACATAATTGATCAACTTTCAATAACGATCTCTTAGCTGCTAAACCATATATATGATTTCCATATTCCAAAACTGGGAGAAGAAATTGATTTATGACCTGTTCCCTCATTAATCTGTTCATACAGAAACCAGAACGTCTAAACGCTCCCAACCTTTTATTTACCTTCATTATGGTTTCTGTTATATGATATTCAAATTTCAAAGATGAATCTATCCAGACCCCCAAATATTTATATACTGTAACCTGTTCTAACGTTTCATTATTTAATGTTTTTATTTTAACCATTTCTTTACCAGTATCAGAAGGGGTTTGCTTTCTTCCAAAGACCATAAGCTTAGTTTTTTTACTATTAAGTATTAAGCCAGATTTAGTTAACCATTTTGATAAACCTGTAAAATCTTTCTGAAGATTCTTTTGCATTTCTCCATATGTATATCCACTAGCAATCAACAAAGTATCGTCCACATAAAGATTTATATTAGAGTGTTTTACACAATCTGCAACATTATTGATATAAATCAAAAACAATGTTGGCCCTAAAATGGAGCCCTGAGGTACTCCTCTTTGTACATTTAACTTATTGGATAACACACCGTTTATACAAACCTGTTGTGTTCTTTTTAAGAGATAAGACTTAAACCAATTTTCTGTCTCCTCAACCACACCAATTTTGGCCAAACGTTTAACCAAAAGCCCATGGTTAACTGTATCAAAAGTTTTGGATAAATCCACGAACACCGCTCCAACCGATTGGCCCCTCTCTAGTTTTGATGCAATAGCATCAACCACGTCGGTGAGAGCGGTGCCCGTGGAGCACCCCTTATGAAAACCAGATTGTTGTTTTGTTTTTAATGAATACTTTCCCAAATGGTCAACCAATTGTGCTTGAATTAGTCTTTCCAAAATTTTAGATAACCCAGACAGTAATGCAATAGGCCTATAATTAGTTGGTTGAAATGAATCACCTGAACCTTTATATACAGGAATAATTTTAGTGTTTTTCCAAACATCTGGAAAGACACCCTCAATCAAGGACCAATTAAACAATTTAGTCAATATGGGAGCTATCACCTGAACTGAATCTTTCAGAGACCGATTTTCAATAAAATAGCAGCAAAGGTGGATTTAAACTAGGTGGGGCGATGGCAAGTGGACAACTGGTAGGCAGAGATCCAATGGAGGGGAGCCAAACAAGCTTACCCTCCAAGCTAAAGGAAAAGGAATTGGGGTAGTGGCACGGGGGGGATTAGGAGTGGGGAAAAGCAGGGAGGGGTAGGGGAGGAAACAGGGTGGAGGATAATCTCACTGAATGCAAGAAGCCTAGGTAACTAGTCAGCTGAGTTGCAGGCCCTCTTGGCAGTATGGAGGGTGGACATTGAAGCCATCATGGAAACATGAGTCACCCAGTACCAGGACCGGGGTATGGTGATCCCGGGGTATAGGATATTTAAGAAGGATAGGAATAAGGGGAAAGGTGGGGGAGTGGCAAGCTATGTATGGGAGGAGATAAGGTGTATAAGAGAGGAGGAGGAGGAAGGCAGGACAGAGGCCCTTTGGATGCAGTTTCAAGGCCTGAATGGTAGGACACTGAGGATGGGGTAGTATACAGACCACCAGCTCAAGGGGATAACCTGGATTAAGAGTTAGCTGTGCAAATTAGAAGGATCTGTAGGAAGGGGAACACAGTGGTGGTGGGGGACTTCAACCACCTGGGGTGGAGTGGAGCACTCCAGCTACCACGAGTGCAAAGGAGCAGGTCATATTAGAAGCATTTCAGGACAGCTTCCTGGTGCAGTTGGTCCATGAGCCGACTAGATTGGAAAACACTCTGGACCTGGTAATATCAAATGGGAAGGCTGCAAGGGATCTGAGAGTAGAGGACCCTCTGGCTGGGAGTGACCACCACTCGGTGTGGTTCACGCTCGATATTGGTAGGAAAACAGGGGTTACAGGAACCAGGGTGATTGAATTTAAGTGGGCGGACTTTAAAAGGATGGGGGAAATTTTGGGTAGGCATCTGGTGGGAATTCAACCAAGTTTGGATGCTAGTCAAAAATGGGACATTATTAAAAAAAGGCTGGTGGAGGCCACTGGGATATGTACAAGGACACAGAGTAAGAAGGGAAGGGCAAAGAAGCCCAGTTGGTTGACTCAAGTGGTCATGGAGGGAGTGAGGGCCAAAAGAAAAGCATTTCAGGGACTCAAGAAATCAGGAGAGGAAGATGACAAGGATGAGTATACAAAGAAGTCCAGGGAGGTTACCAGGCTAGTCAGAGTGGCCAAGGCTTCAAGTGAGCTAAGACTGGCACAGGGTGTTAAGGATGGAGAAAAGGACTTTCTTCAGATACATAAGTGAAAGAAGGAAGAACAAAGACAAAATTGTGAGGATTGGGAAGGACAGAGGGTGGGTGGAGAAGGGAGTGGATCAGTCAGAGGCACTAAATGAATACTTCTGTTCTGTGTTCACAGAGTAGAAGGGAGGCAGATACCACAAGGGAGGGGTGGAGTGGGCTGTGGGGGGGGAGGGGTGACTGATATAGGGATTACAAAGGACAGGGTCCTAGAAGGATTAAGGGCACTAAGGGTAGATAAGGCACCGGGACCAGACGGCATTCACCCTAGGGTAGTTAACGAACTAGTGGAGATCCTGGCAGGACCACTGGCTGACCTGTTTAATACCTTCCTGGACACAGGATGCATACCACAGGACTGGAGGATGGCCCATGTGGTGCCCATTCACAAAAGTGGCCCAAAGGATGAACTGAGCAACTACAGACCAGTGAGCCTCACGTCAATTATGGGTTAAATCATGGAGACAATCCTAAAAAGAAAGACTGGTGACCTTTTTGGAGGATAATGGACTCCGGGATAGTCAACAGCATGGGTTAGTCTTGGGCAGATCCTGCCAGACAAATCTAATTGAGTACTACGACTGGGTGACCAGGGAGGTAGACAAGGGCCATGCGGTGGATGTCCTGTATTTAGACTTCAGCAAGGCCTTTGATTCCGTGCCGCATGGGAGGCTGGGGGGAAGCTGGAGTATATAGGGGTGGGAACAAGGATGGTCAAATGGATCAATAAGTTACTCAATGGAAGGCAGCAAAGGGTGGTGGGGGGGGGACTCTCATCCCTGAGGACAGTGACGAGTGGGGTACCACAGGAATCAAAACTGGGTCCGGGTGCTGTTTGGGATATCCATAGCTGATATCTCACTCAGGATCTGGAGTAGGATCAGTCTGTTTGCAGACAATACGAAGATGAGAGCTGTGGTAGATGGCATCAAGGGCTGGAGGGAGCTGCAGGAAGACCTGATCAGACTACAATAATGGTCAGAAACATGGCAGTTGGGGTTCAATGACAAGAAGTGCAAGGTACTGTACTTCGGGGCTAGGAACCAGGGGAGGAGCTATCAGCTGGGAAGGGTACAGTTGGAAAGCACCGAGGAGGAAAGGTATCTAGGTTTGCTTAATAATTGGGAGTATGTACAGCTCAGCTCAGTGCAGGAAGATGGCAGCAAAAACAAACAAGATGCTGGGGTGTATAACGAGGGAACTCTCCTCCAGAAATAGGGAGGTGATCCTTCCCCTGTACAGGTTGCTGGTCAGGCAGCACCTGGAATACTGCATGCAGCACCGGTGCCTGTTCATGAAGAAGGATGTCAGATTGTTGGAGGGGGTGCAGCGTAGGGAGACAAAGATGATCCAGGTATTGGAGGTAAAGTCCTACAAGGACAGGCAGGGCAAGCTGAACATGTACTCCCTGGAGGAGAGAAGAGATGGGAGGATATGATCAAAACCTTTAAATACTTAAAGGGGATAAATAAGACTAACACAGAAGGGATTTTCCAGATTAAAAGAAGGTGGTATACGAGAAGGCACCAGCTGAGATTGGAGGGGGAAGATTCAGGAGGGAAATCAGGAGACATTTTTTCACAGAACGATTGGTAGACAAATGGTATGCTCTGCCCGCGGAGGTAGTATCCTGTAGAACAGTGGGTGGTTTTAATAGGAGATGGGACAGAGGGGGTGGGGTAATGATGAAGAGGGGTGGAGAGGGTGGGGCAACTGCAAGTTGAGGGGCTAGCTGCACAATCGGGCAGATCGATAGACCATGAGGCCTGTTTCTGTTGGTGTTTTCATATGTTTGTATGTTCACCTTGTGTCCACTGAAAGCACTGGTGTAACTGAGTTTTTGAAGAAACTCACCTTAAAAGACATTGCCAACTTGTGCGAAGAAGCCTGGGCAAATGTGTCAGAGTCTGCTATCATATACTGCTAGCAGGCAACACTTGGGGGGAGCATTTGATGAACTGCTGATTGATCTGGAGAATCCCAAAGACACTGATGATACAGCCGAGACTGCCAGTCTAGCACAACAGCTTGACTTGCTGCCCCAGGATGACTCCGCAGTCACATCAATTGATGATTGGCTGTGCTCAGATGACAAAGCCAGAGCACATGATCTGATGACGGATGCTGACTTTGTCAACGCTATCAGCCAGTCAACTGGAGAATGGGAAGATGACAAGGAGAAGGTGGATGAGTATGAGGAGGACACAGCTACAGTGCCCTCTTACCAGCAGGTGATCGCAGGCATCAAGGCAGGACTGCTCTGGATGCAGTCCAGAATGCAGACCCCATCAAGGAACTACAACTTCGAAATTCACTCTCGTATGCTAGAGACCAGGCTATCAAACATAGCGCTACTCAGACCAAAATAACACATTTTTTTAAATGCCCTGATCAGGCTGAAAAGTGATACAGCATGCATTAAAAGTGCCTGGACTTGTTCTGGGCATTTAAGTTTTCCTTTGTTTGCTTACGCTTGCAAGTGTTTAATTAAATGGATACACATTGTAAATTGCAATACCTTCGTTGCTTAACATTTTTTTATGGGTCTGGGGTTGTGGGGGTGGTATGGGTGTGTGTTGACAATAGCATTTTATGATGTCCTCAACATAATGAATAGGTCGCTATAACGAATCAGCTTAATGGACCCCAAGCCATTCGTTATAGCGAGGGGTTATGTATATATGTCAACCGGAAGGGGTACCATTCTATCAACTGCCAGGTGGTGTGCAATGTCACAGGGAACATCACAAATGTCCTGGCCTGATACCCTGGAAGTGCACATAATTCATTCTACTGATACCAGCTATCCCTGTGCTATTGCTTTGAGTCTGGAGACATACCCAGTGACCATCTTGTGGGTGAGTGAAACCACAGCCACTAGCAAGGTGTACACATGGTAACATGGTGCAGTGATGGTGGATGTACAGGAGTCACCACAGAAAGAAGGGGTGTTGGAATGGCAGACATCCATTGGACATATGGGAGGGAAGGAGGGAGTCATGGGACCTGAAGAGGACTGTCACCAAACAGAGGTGTAAATCTGGCATAGGAGGGATGTTGTGTGATGGGGAGCAGTACAGTAGGCACAAGATCCAGAGGTGGTACTAGGCAGCAGGAGGCTGTAGCATTGCGGAAAGGTTAGTGCAACATGCCACATAAGATGGTGTGATTGCTGTGTGGAACAAACATCCAGAGGATGTGTCTTGATCCACAGCCAGATTGGCATGCAGGTGGCAGTGGAAGTGACAGTGGAAAGACAACAGCAGGGACAGGGACAAAAACAGGAGGGCAACTATCTGCATTAGTGACAACGTGGGTGGGGAATTTTTCAGAAGAGGCTGACTATATGGAAAAGTTCTGTGGAGAGGGCAGAATGTAATGTTAGTAAATGGCGTACTAACAAATCACCATCCTTTACACAGGAGACAGTATGTAACCCCTCCGGCTGCAGATACTCACCCCAATGCTGCAGCCCATGCCCAAAGTGGAAGACAGGTACAATGAGGCATACACAGCAAAAAAAGACATCATAGCGCTCATGTTCAGAATACTGAAAATGTGTTTCAGATGCCTGACCAGCTACAGGGGTGCCGTACAGTATAGCCCAAATAAGGCCTGTGGCATATTCCTGGCTTGTTGTATACTATACAACATGGCCATAGACCAAGGAATAGTTTTCCAGGACCTGGAGGGCTACAATGCGGAGGATGTGGAGCTGCCAGAAGAGGCTGAGCATCAATGGTATGGCAGGAGTGACCCAAGATTGGCCTTGAGGGGACAGCGGCACAGGAACATCATAGAGCAGGTACACTTTGGAACCCAACGGTGAGTATAGCCTGCAGGTGTGACATTGCTGTTATGCACACAGGCACAGTGTATGTGAGTGCACATTGGGACTCATGGTAATGGTAAGTACAGGACGATCTTGCATGATGTGTACATAGGTGTGAGAAACTGGCATGCACCCATGTCCACATCTGAGACAGCATTGGTAAGGATACATAGAGGTACTGATGGCAGCTTGGCATGGGTCAGAGGCAGACCATTGGCATATGCCCACAGTGGTAAGTCACAGGTGCACTCATCACACCCATACCAGTCCCATGCCACCAGGAATCACATCCATGTCCCAGATTCCATCCATACAATGTGGCAATGCCATAGGGGTTGTAAGGTGGGTCAGTGTGGTATACAGGATGTGGACAATGCACAACCATAGGCATTACAGGGCAAAGGTAGACCCAGCTGCATCCTGGAGGCATCACAGGCATGCTGCATGGACCCCAGATCCTTCAGATGTTGAGCGTGTGGCCACCAAGGACACGAACAGTGCCTCGGCCTGACAATGCAGCTGGACACAGTGGGGACAGCCAGCCCATCTGGAGTGAGGAACTTGCCCTTGAGGGGGTTGCACCACGTGTCCATGTGGCCCACTGCGATGTCATGGTGGGTGTGGAGAACCAATACCTTGGTCGGGGGGTGGAGGGATATTGCACGCACACATGGGATGGGGTGTGAGGGGAGATGCAAGGGACAGTGGGTGCACTGGGGGTGCTGGGGTAGCTGTTGTTGCGAGGTGTGTGGGGGGTGGTTCAGCCACCAGGTGCAGCATGGGCTGTGGTGTGGTCCTGTATTACTGCTGCAATACCTGACAACCCTGCATCAGTGTCCTCACAGGAAATGTGAAGAGCCTCCATGTGTTCCACATGGTGGACAGAAGTCTTCTCCTCATGGAGGTGCATGTGTGGCCACAACCCCTGCACAGTGTCATGGAGTGCCTCCTGGCTCTCCACGGTGGCCCTCAGTAGCTGTGTATGGTCGGTAAGCTGGTGTTCTTGGGCCATGTTTTCAGGGCTGGTGTCAGGCTGCCGATCAGGGGATCCTGGTGTGAGGCCATCACAACACATTGCACCCCCACATCTTGCTGCTGGGGTTGTGGGGATGATGCACGTGCTGGTACTGCACATGAAGGGGCTGCCTGATCGTTTACCTAGTTGGGCTCTGACTGGTCATATGTTCCCTGCTGCTGGGCACTAGTGCCCTGCTGCTGCACCTGTGCAGTCTGCAATATGTTGCACTCTTGCTGTGCAGTAGCCGACTGCAGTTGTCGGGCAATTTGCTGTGGAGAGGCCGGCCCTGGATGGCTGCTGGTGGCATGTGCAGTGTGTGGAGGGTTAACCTGAAGCACATGGGAGGCAGTATCAGGGATGACACTTTCAATTATAGTGCTATCATCCCCTGACTCACTGGCAAGCACCTCCACAGCAGTGAGGAGGGCATCTGCAAATAGGGAGCTGGTCTCATCATCATCATCCAGCTTCCCTTGTGTGTGCAGAACCATGACAGATGACCCCACACTGTCAGTGGACACAGGTGCAGGGACATGCTGTGCAGTGAGCTGTACCTGTGGACCACCACCTGTCCTAGGATGTGATGGTGCTGTGGAAAAAAAGATAGACCATAGTTACGGATGCATGTCATATATACAATAATGTAACTTACACAGGTAGGTGCACATGCTTGTACCAGGATTGCATGTGAAACTACACACAGGCAAGAAATAGGTAGCAATGCACACGCCAGCCATGCTAGGGTGCACATATATGCTGTGGAATGCACAAACATACTGTGGGAGAACTGGGTTGTCAACACAGTGCTACAAAACACGGTTATTGTGAAGAACACATACATAGGGGAAAAACATGCATGACCAGACAAGATATACAGCATGTGTACTTACAGTGCTGGGATGTGCCATGCTCTGTTTCGTATCCCCCACCAGGAACACCCTGCACAGTCACCTGGTGGAATGTGGTGGCCATGAGTGCCTCCTATGCAGACATCTGTGTAGGCCTGTAGGGTCCACCACCAGTGACCTGTTGTTCTGCATGGGCCTGGGCCAGTATGTCTTTGGCGAATACACATAGGCCACTGACATGCTTTCTGCATGCCTGGGGAGTGTGGTTAAACTGGCCCTGTGCATTCATGGCCTCTGGCACCTCCCTCCAGGCCTGTTCCTTCTCCTGCGGTGTTCCCACCGTCCTGGACAGGAGGTCTTCATGGGCCACATAGGCCTCGGTGAGGGCCTTCAGTTCATCTTTGGTTAAATTTGGTCATCTGTGTTTTTCAGTTGACATTTCTGGTGCTTGTGGAACAAACAGGTAGAGACAGGCCCAGTTACAAAGACATGGAAATGAAAAGAAACACTTTTCACAGAACAATAAAATCCACACACACAAACATGAAACAACACCAACCTTCAAGGCTGCAGTACCTCTCAGTCACCTCTGAGGAGTGGTGGTGCTGCCCTGCTTTTATGGTAATGTTCATGCAAATGAGCTGAATAGATTCCAGTAATGAAATGCAAATGTGCTATTTGGGCACAGACTGTGCAATGTGACTATTTGTATTTTCTGACTGAATATTGCAAAGATGTGCATCTCACAATTGGCATCCCATCGCACATTTCCATCCGCTCTGCAGAATGCCATGGCACACAGTCACAGACGCCAGCCTGATATATGCAACATCTCACTGCTCCATGCCGGTCACACACAGCGCTATTTATTCACGACATCAGTGATTAATTGCTCATGCTCTATTGACGGTCAGTTATGTGCAACACTAGCCTGCCGTGCATGCCCCTTGCAGAGAGTGGTATAGTTGGTGCGAGTCATGGCACTGAGCTCCCTTCAAAATATGGTACTGCACAGCTGCTAGGCATGAGCGGTAGCATGGGGCACCACTGGTGGATTCAGCAAGTAGTGAAATGGGGGGCGCATTAACTCAAATTCAGAAACATTGTAGAGGAGTCCGGGGGCATGCACCCCCAGAAAAATTTTAAAAATGTAAACATAGAAACATAGACTTTGACGGCAGATAAGGACCGCTTGGCCCATCTAGTCTGCCCATTAGGTGTTAAATGTTACATTTTAGTATATTTTCTGTGTCATATAATGAATTAAAAAGCAGTTTATTTTGTAGAAGTTTGTCCCTGATACAGCAAGTACAAATACACCTTTCACATACTGTACATGAATCATTGTTATTGACTGCCAATATTCTCACACACATTGTTTCCAGTGGACCATTATGTAAATGAAAACCAGCAGATTCGTAGAAAGCCCACATTTAATGGCTAGAATACTGGTTGCATGAGTCAATGTTGTACCAATAATAGGAACAGAAATGCAGAAACTGAGTTACAGTGTATTTATCACAATATAAGAACTCATTTTGCAAATAAAAACATATTTATAAATTTTTATGAATTTGGACATGAAACGTATGACAGCCTAAATTTTCTCCTACTACATTACTCAACAACCACAGTGTGTATGCATCAGTGTTTACAGTAATATGTAAGATGTAAATACATACTGCACAATATCAGAGAGAGAGAGAAACTAAGTCTGAGAAGTTTTGTATTGTTCTATCCCTGGTGCTCATGGCAATTTATACTTTAAAACAGAGTAGTACATAGAAATAAAATACAATTATTATAAAAGCAAAAGACCAATAATAAAGACAGACAGACAGAGAGATAGATAGATAGATAGATAGATAGATAGATAGATAGATAGATAGATAGATAGATAGATAGATAGATAGATAGATAGATACTGTTGATACGGGCCCAGATATTCAGAAATGTGCCAAAGCCCGGTGCAAGTCCGGCACAGTGCAAATCCGATGTGCCATGGTGCAACAGAAGCCATATTCAGAGGTTGCACAGGCTGAATTGAGCCAGCACATCCCGGCTGAATATGGCAGAGTTGTGCTGTGGCGCAAACAGAGTTGACCATGGTGCAGACACAGTTGCACCATGGCGCAAAAAGAAATGCTCCAGTGCAACTGTGGGAGCAGAGCAAAAGAGAGGGGAACAGCACAGAGAACAGACCCAGGGACGGAACCATGGAAGCACAGTGACAGGCCACAGGAGGCCTCCACCATCAGGGCACAGCAGGGCACCCACAGGCACCCAGGCACCTGACCCCAGAACACAACAGTGTCAGAGACAGCAGGCAACGCGAGGTGCCAACGTCTAATAGACGACCACCAAGGAGCCCTCATAGGCCGGGCCATTGCCCCCAAACCATAGCAGGCCACCTCCAGGACCATTCAGTCAAGCACACACACGCCACACAGGTACACAGAAAGCCACACAGTAGGCACTGAATGTGCCGGGTGGCAGGTAGCATGGCTGACCATAGGGGAAAGGCCACACAATGCCAAGCAGGGGCCCCAACACAGCGTGTGGACAGTACCTGACCAGTGACCATGGCTGTGTGCCACCACCACACACAACTGCCACACATCCCTAACAGCTGGCCCATGGGCACCCCAAGGCACAGCCACCGACCCATGGGATGGACACCACCACAGTGGGACACTCCACAGCACACAGCAGTGAACCACAGAAGCACAACATGCACCCCTTTACATGCACACCACATGGACAGACACTGGACCACTGCAGCATGGCTCCTCATGCCACCTGCAAAGCAGACACAGGCAGGTAAGTCAGAAAATACATATTTGTATGAAACTATATACAATAACCAGGGGCTGGGAAAGGGTAGGTATAGCGAGGGAAGGAGACAGGGAACAGGGACTGTACAGTGGGAGGGGGGACTGTAGGGGGAGGTACATCAGGGGAAATGGGAAAACAGGGGCAAAACTAATGGCGATTCCGTCCTGCCACCCTGGTGCCCAGACGCTGCTTCCGGTCCACCACCAGCATCCTTCGGATCTGTACAACCACCTCCAGCATGTGGAGGCCACAAGAAGAGTCTGGTGCAGCAGTCTGGAGAGCATGGAGCATGGTGGTCTTCGCCGCTGGACACCTCTAACAAGGGACAGGACAGGTGATCAGTGCAATGTCCCAAGGAACCATGCCCACCCACAGTGTGCAATGGGCAGTGGAAACACACGCCCCTGGCGGGCCCGTAATGGCCACCCACGGGGGGGGTTGGCCAATGCCAGCCAGCAACTTGGCACACCACAACATTGCACAGGGGTGGTCCCTGCCACACAATGATCACATGGCACACCGCACCGGCAGCACCACAGCAACAACAGTGGCAGCCGGGCACAAACCCACCCCACCAACAGCCGGCACACATGTCCAATGGATGCGCCACAGTGGCATGCACCACACACAGTGTGACATATACAGCTGCCATGGCACATTCACAGGTGGCCATTCCCACACTCACTCCCCCACCACTCCTCATGTACAGTGCGAAGGACCATGACAGTGCCTACCTGCCCCCTTCAGCACTGCTAGTACCGGTCCTGCTCCACCACGTCCCACTGCAGCCTGCTGCACTGCTGCAGCCAGGGCCCTCCGATGGTCCTGAGGTCCTGGGAATGGAAAGAAGACAGGTGCACATCAGGAATCGACCACAGCAGCTGCCCCCCACCCCCACCCATGTGCACAGGGTGTGCCCCTGCCTGACACATCCCGCACGGCTGCATGGCTGCATTGCAACACAAGCGGAAGCTGGCAATACCACCCCACGATGTGCACGACAACAGTGTACCCCTCTGCAGGGCATGGCAGGCAGCCAAGCCAACACCACAGTACAGCACCAGGGTAGACATGCAACACGGGATGACTTACCTGGCTGTGGCACAGCCCCTCACCTGGCACATGCCTGTAGCCTCCTCAGGCACTCTGGGTCCCACCGCATGAGGTCCCCATAGTGGTGGTGGTGGCATTGTTCTTCTGTTCTGGGCACCCCCATCCTGTGCTCCAGGCTGTTGGCTATATCCTGCCACACAGTGCCCCTGGCCCTCTGCAGGGGCACCTGCCCAAAGAGCTGGGGGGCGTGGGGCTCCACGCAGGCCACTAAGTTGGCCAACCTGACCTTTGACCAGTTCTGGGCCCTCCTGCATCTTGCCTGCATCATGTCAGCTCAATGCATTCGGTGGTGAAAATGGTGGCAGGAGGCACACATGTCCACACCATGCGCCTGCCACATGATGCATGGGAGCATGCCCAGTGCATGCCCATTGCACAGTGCCAGAGATGCGCAGAATGGGCATGGCTATGCGGGGTCGCAGGGTCAGAGGTCTGACCCAGAGATCAGGGTCAATCAGCATTGCACACATGTGTGATAGGGCATGGCACCCCCATGTGCAGCCATGCACGTAGCTGGCCCATACACAACATGCGTAATGCCACTGCATTGCACTGTCCACGCATGGTGCATGATTGATGCCATGATGCCGTGATGTGCATGCACACTGTGGGCCTGCACACTGCACATGCATGTGCATTGCACTGTCGCGACTTGCTCTGGTACAATCCCATTGCGCACAACACAATATCGCGATATTCAGTCACCACATGGAAATGAGCTCATCAGCCAGTGCGTGGCACGGTGGGTGCATTAGCATGTAATCACTGTTGCACCCAACCTTATTTGCATGCATTGTACCTTATAAGCACCACAGAACAGCACAGGCTATGGACTGGTATTGCAACCTTGATAGGTAAGTTGTGCATTCCGCTGTAGCCCACTGAGAGCTGACAGCACTGCATGGTGGGACGGACTGGGGAGATGATGCCACTGTCACACTGTGCTGTCCATGTTCACAGGCAGCAACATGTAGGCACATGAGAAGGGTGAGGAGTGAGGGCCTGCACCGAAGCACAGGCCCAACTTCACAAAGGCAGAGACTGATGCTCTGTTTGAGGCCTACCTGGACAGGGAGCCCCTGTTGAGTGGTGCCATGGGCACACCACAGGCCAGGGCTGGTGGATGGGAGGAGGTGGCAACCTGCATGAACCAGCATGATAGCCACCAGCGGTCAGCGCAGGAGTGCTGGAAGAAGGTGGGAACAGACAAGCGGTGGATTAAGGAGGAGGTGGTGGCCATCCGGGCGTCCCATACCACCACTGGAGGAGAGCCTGCAGATGCACCCACACTAACGCCACAGGAGGAGTTGGTGGCAGCCACCATGCACTGCACCATGGAGGAGGATGTGCCTGGAGAAGGATTCCAGATGGGTGGCAGCCCGTCACTGCATGGTGGGTGCGCGTCAGTCGCGCGCAGCCAGCATGGAGCGTGGTGGTTACGGGCATGTTGAGGTGCATGCAGCCGCATGCATGTTGCGTGCATGTGTACACACCCTACGCATGCCATGCTGCAGGACACATGTAGCAGCAGTGTATGGGGGGCACATGTGGGAATTGCATCACTGACACACCTTTTTCTCTTGCAGCACCAGCACACCTCCATGCAGATGATGGGGTGCCAGCAGCAGCAGCAACCGTGGATGCTGGTATGGCCCTGGAGGATGGCACCCGGGGGCCCAACAGGCTGCAGCTCAGCATCATGGTGCAAGCAGATGTCCTGGACCTGGGGTCGGATAAGACCCTGGATGTGTTCCTGCAGGATGCCAGCTTTGGTGTCCTACGTGCAGAGACACAGATCAGGGTGGGGTACGACTCCAATGACAACATCACACTGATCCTGAACAGCATGAGCAACATTGTGGGTGAGACGCCCCTGCTGGCATCTGACACAGGCACCATGCCCAGTGCTCTGCCAGCAGCGGAACAGCTGCCCGCCACCACTGCAGGTGCAGTAGTTGCACTGCCCCAGCCATGCCTTGCAGTGGTGGTGGTGCAGCCACGCAGGTGCTGAGTGGCGTACAGTGGCTGGACTGGTGATAGCAGCAGGCCACGGGTGTCACCGGGCCACCAGACACAGGGTCCACTGCCGGTGCACCTGCTGTGCCCATTTCTCCTGCAGACCCCACTGTGCAGTGTCCACCAGAGGGGGGGCTGTGCAATGTGGCTGGTCACAACAAGAGGATCAGTGTCCCACCCGGGAGCCCCATGATGCCAACCGGCTGGCTGAGCACACCCGTTTGCTGTGGGCGTCCGTTCAGCAACAGGTGCTGCTTGCCACTGGGGTACCTGCACTGCATGTGGAGGTGCACCAGTTAGCTGAGCAGTAGGAAAGGGGCACTGCGCAGATCCTGGTGGGGATGCAGCACATTCAGGAGGCCACGACTTCATCCTTGGATCGCATTGCCACAGCGATCAAGGATGGCTTTGCGTTGCTGGCTGCCACAGGGCATGGCCATGCACAGGTGACCTCCTGCAGTGTGCTGTCCACTCCACAAACCCAGCATCGGGTGACCCCAACACAGTCAATGCTGGGCTCTGATGTAGGCATCCTAGGCACACCCAGGGCTGGCCTGTTTGGGCACCTGCACACCCCCACGTGGACACGGTCATGGTCCCATAGTTCAACCCCTGGGGGGCTGTTGCTAACCTCCCCCATGGCTGATGTGCAGCCTGTGGCTGCTGATCAGGCCTGGCACAGCCACCCCTGTGGCCGTGGTGGCCATGGTTCCATGCAGCAGCCCTGATGTGTGGGTCACCCTAACCGTAATCTGCAGCTGCTGCCCTGTTCGCACATGGGCAGTGTGTGTGTGCCTACCACTGGTGTCGCGCCTGTGTGTTGTGCTACATGCTGCCTGTGTGCATGCTTGCCTGGCTGCTGGACCATGTTGCATGGGCATGATGAGGGCAGTCTAGCACTGGTTGCACCTGTGCACTGGTGCAATGCATCTGATCCATGCCACATACCAACGCCTGGGGGGGTGTGTGTGTGTGTGTGTATGTGTGTGCTGTGTGTGGTTGTGTACCACTGACTCTCCTAACCCTGCCTCATGCCTCTGTGTGTGCATGCCCATTGTCATGCACGCCCCTGCATGTGTGCTGTACCTGTTAGTGTGGCCCATGCATGTGTACTGCACCACCTACCTGTGTGCACCATAGTGCTCCTGTGTGATGGTGTCCAAGTGGCGTTGCACCTGCTGGAGCAGCCAGGGGTCCCTCTGCTCAAGGGGTGACTGCCCACCACCCTTCGGCCCATTGCCTCCATTGTTCCCACCTCGACAGCTATCCCACAGTCAATGGCCATTTTGTGCAGTATGCAGCAGGCCAGGAATAGCCACAGGCTTTTGAGGAGCTGCACTGTAGGGCAACGCCTTGACCTTGTTCAGGGTATCGAACCATAAGCTTGCGATGCCAAAGACACTGGATGATTTTATGTAAAGTCTCGCTGTACCGCTCCTCTGCTGGGGATGATGTGCACTAGTAGGGGTTAGCAGCCAGTACCTGAGTGGATACGTGCTGTCACCTGTGTGGAGATTGACATGGTTAGCCCTCTGCTATTCTTTGCTATGCCTCTTGCCTGTCCCTGGTGCCCATGCCACCATGCACACCCTGCCCACCCCTATCCCCAGGTATGCTCTGCCCATCATCCCTTGCCCATGCCATACTCACCTACTAGGTGGCTCGTGGGGATGTCCCCACATTCAAACCTGTGGCACAACACAGAGCTGTGCCAGATGAACATGTCATGTGCACTACCAGGGTGTGTGGCGCAGACATTGGTGATGCATCCCGTGGCATCGCACACCACCTGGCAGTTGACACTTGGGTTCCCCTTTCAGTTGATGTATACCATGCCCTTAGGGCCAGGAGGCATTTGGATGACCACGTGGGTGCAGTCAATGGCCCCAATTATGCCAGGCATATGTGCCACCCTGGGGAAGTCCTGCATGGTTGCTGTATGCTCCACCTGTCTGGTGGTTGCCTGCATCTTCTCACTGCACAGCTCACAGAGCTGCCTCAGAATGCCTCTGTTCAGGCGGTACCAGCCTATGATCTCAGTACCACTGTAGTTCTCAACGGTGATGCAGGCATGGTACCACTTGTGTCAGGCATACCACTGACAGGCCCTTCCTCAGCCACGTTGCTGTTTCTCCTACCCCCTCACACCCCTCATTACTGCCTCCATCATGAAGGGCTCACTGTCCATGGCCCTTGCTTTCCACTGTCCCCCTGCTGGCTGTGTGCCACCCTGGTGCACTGCTTGTCTGTGTGTGTGTGTGTCTCTCTCTCTCTCTCTCTCTGTTGCTCTCTCCCTCTCCAACACCACATCTGTCCCTTTCCCTCTGTGTGTGGGCTTTGGTCTGTCTGTCTGTCCGTCTGTGTGTGTCTCTCTCTCTAGCTGTCTCTCTCACTCACTCCCTATCACTCACACCTCTGGTGCAAGTGCTGTCTGTGTGTTTGTGCCCTGTATTTCTAGGAACAAGTCTGCTCGGAGCAACTTTGATTGTGCCGCACTTGCACCATGGATTCACGGTTGAATATGCCACTGTGCTGGATATTCATGGGAACGCCCCCTACTCTTGCACCTGCATTCATTATAGTTGTTATTGGCGCAATGGATTTTGTGCTGCGCAGTGGCTCTTGCTGAATATGGCTCCTTGGCATAATACCAGACTTGTGCCGGCACAACTGCTCTGAATATCTGGGCCCCAGTAGATAGAAAGAAGACAGACAGAGAGATAAACTTTTACTGTATATCATAATCTCCCACAGATTTTTCTAATATTATTCCCAGCTGTGTGCTTTTCTAAAATACAATCATACAATAGACCTGTCTCAAACACTAAGGGGTAATCCTCATTTTCAGATAGACTGCCAACTCTCTTGTCTGGCTGGCTCCCACAACTAGGGGATTGCCAACTTAAACATTTTGTCAAGGAAGGTGGGAAATGGCTCTCCTCTCTGGAGCTTATGAACAAATTTAATATTCTGCATACCAGTATTTTTAAGGTTTTCCAATTATGCCACCTTCTGACAAAGGTCATGGGGGTCACCCCCCCACACAATTTGCAAATTTATTTTTCCAGTCAGAACTAAGTCCTCTCGGAGGCTTCCCAGAAGCAGTCTCCAAAATATTTGGCATCTTCTATAACTGGACCTGTCCTAACAGTCTTGCTCCTACAGCTTTTTGGTCCTCTCTTTTCCTGGGCAAAGACTTCAATTGGTCTCTCCTATGGCAAAATTACCATACATTCCTCATTCAAGACAGATTCCAACTTATGCAATTTAAAATATCACATAATATTTACTATTCTCCACAAAAATTAGCTATGCTAGTTATTATACCCTCCCCTATTTATACTCGATGTCAGCAGGATGAAGGAGATCTGCTTCATATCTTTTGGAGTTGCACAAAAGTAGCCCCCATTTGGGCCACTATCAAACAGAGGGCAGATCCCCAATTAGGTTTGTCTGGCCTGTTTACCATGGAGATATGCCTCTTGCGTGACTTTTCAGCTATTCCAGTTCTTAACAGAAAATACCATATGGCACTAATATCATTATCCGTTAAAAAGGTGGTCCTGAGGCACTGGAAGGATAGCACAGAGATTACTTATACAGAGTGGCTACAAGAACTCCTGGCAAATCTCAGAACTGAGCGGACCATTGATAGTCTCCAAAATAAGTCCAAGAGGTTCAATAGAATTTGGGGCCCCCTGTAATCCTTGTATTCCCTACAATCTACTGATAGCAATACCTCTACCTCTAACTGATGTGGTACCAGAACATAGCTCTGTGCTGGGTACATGGGGAGAGAAGAGATTCTTTATGTATCTGAATATCTGTTGACCAAATCATGTATACTACACTGCAGATCTACTCTCTGTATTGTAAAACTTTAATAAATTTTGAATGGAAAAAAAAAAAGATTTTTCTAATATCAAATTCTGCTAGATTGTTCTTGTCTATAAAATCTAAAGCAGCAATTGTAATAAAGTTACTGTATATAATCACTGTTAAACTATAAATTTCATATATAAATATATTTTTTGCATTTTAGATGTTGGAAAAAAATACATGAATCTGGAACACTAGACATCAAACTTCATAAATAGTATGACAGAAAATTTGTAGTTATTCCATTGATAAAAACAAAGATTTGCATTTACAGTAAAATATTGCAAACATTTAACTGTGGGAGTTTACAATACACCTGTTTCTGTATGAAGATAAATTATTGTTTTTTCAAATCTTTTATGAAACTAACATCATGGGTGTTAAGTATTTTCATTTGAAAATGTGTTTTATACTCAAATTAAAAAAATAACTCTCAAAAGGATACTGATTTATACTGGGGAATGGATGGAAGACGGCATGACTGCCCATATTAACCATCCACCTGCATTAGCGGGTCCAAATACGCCCTCTGTTAAGAAGGTATTCATCTATTTTCTTCTTGAACATATTTACATTACTACATTCTATTATACTTTCAGGTAATTTGTTCCAAAATCTGCATGCTGTTTGTGTGTAAAAATTAAATCTCCCATTGTTGGTTGAAGAATCAATTTTTAATTGCTGTTTATGTAATCTTAAGCCACTAGGTTTCAACTGAGATGAAATTTCTAGTTCCTGCATTAATTCTCCATCTTTAATAATCTTATACAACGTTAAAAAATTGCCCCTTAATCTCCTATTTTCCAAACTAAATAACTTTGATTTCTGTAACCTAGTTTTGTAATTGAATCTCTTCCAGCCCTGCACCATTTTTGTAATTCTTCACTGGATTCCCTCTAATCTATTTATCTCTCCCCTATACTGAGGACTCCATAGCTGAGACCCATAGTCCAACAATGGTATAATATATGTTTTATATAATGACAGTACCAGTGTAACTGACCGACACATGAAATATCTTTTAATATTCCTAATCATAAAGTTGATTTTCCTAATCATGCTTGAACAATGCTCTTTGAATTTCAAACAGCAATTAACAATAATTCTACAATCTCTTTCTGTACCAACTTTCTTAATTTTTCCCCAGTTAACTAATATTCCCCATTATTATTTAATTTACCCATGTGTAAAACAGAACATTTATCCACACTAAAGTGCATTTCATTTAACTTTGCCCACTCCTCCACTTTTAATAGATCTTGTGATAGTTGATCAGCACCCCTTACTGTATTCACTGTTCCTCCCAATTTCACATCATCAGCAAACTTCACTATCCAACTATTCGCATTCATGTGCAAGTCACTAATATAAACAGAAAACAACACGGGGCCAAAAACAGACCCCTGAGGCACCCCACTCACCACCTCTCCCTCATCTGATAAATAACCCCATATTCTCACCCTCTGCTTCCTCCCTGACAACCAATTTCTAATCCTTACCACCAGTCTAGAATCAATCCCTATTTTCAATAATTTATTTATCAAGAGATCATGAGGCACCTTATTAAAAGCTTTTTGAAAGTCTAGCATTATTATATCTGTTTGAATATTATTACTAATGTTTTTATTTACCTTATTATACAAACTAATCTGATTTGTAATGCAAGATCTGTGCTGTCTGAAACCATGTTGGGTAGTGTCACAATAATTAAGCATTTTCTGGTTCTCTTCCAGTTTAAGCTTGAGAAACATTTTAGCTAGTTTACATACAAGTGAGGTCAGACTAATTGGTCTGTAATTGGAGCATACAGATCTAGTACCCTTTTTAAACAAAGGGATAACAATGGCTTGACGCCAGTCATCTGGCACTAATCCTGTGTTAAATGATGAGTTTAACAAATTGGACAAAGGACCTATGATATTTTTGATAGTTTCTTTTAACATCCTTGGATGTACCAAATCAGGTCCAGCTGATTTATTTGGTTTTAATTTATTAACCATCTCAAACAATTCTTCATCTGCTATTCTCAACTCCAGATCTATGCTATTACTATTAATAATGTTGTTAAGCCCCGATTTTGATGGAGAAAAGACTGAAGTCAAAAATTCATTAAATTTGTTAGCTATCTCAACAGAGCCACTTATAATCTGCCAATTATTCATTATTGGACCCACATTTTTACTCAGTTTGTTTTATTTTTTATTTTATTCTTTGGTAACCGGGTAAGACCCACTAGGCACATGTGCCTGTTTTCAGGGGAGACCTGGGAGCACTGGGCGGTTAAGTGACTTGCTCAGAGTAACACAGTATGCAAGTGGAGGTTGTGAGAATCAAACTCAGGTCTGGTCTGCTGAATGTATCAAGCTCATTCACACCTCCTTCCTCTAACCTCTAGGCTATACTGCCAGCCATAACTAGTAATAGTTTTTACTATTAATATATATAAAAAAGCTCTTCCCACCTTATGTGCAATATTTAATTCTACTCTTGATTTTTCTTTTCAAATTTAGTTTCTTTAATTGTTTTACTTCAGTCTTATACTTATGCAAGGTTGATGAAGACTGACATTTTTTCATTAATCCACAAGCATTCCTTTTCTTATTGATTTGTCTTAGTACCTTCCTGGTACACCATGAGGATAATTTACCTTTTTTATTGTATAGTCTTTTATTCAGTACATACTTATTTTCTAAGGCCCTAAGTTTTTTTTTTTGAAATATGTCCCATATTTCATAAGTATCTTTGTTCTGAAAATCTCTTTCCCAACACCAAGTTTTTAGTCCGTCGTTTATTTTGTAGAAGTTGGCTCTGTTATAATTTTTAATTACTTCCTTGCCCATTATTTTGTTTAATTTATGTTTATATATACATGCCACAAGTCTATGATCACACCCTGCTAAATTATCCTGTAATGCAATATTGGATACTTTATCATTTATGTTTGTAAGTAACAAATCTAAAATGTTATCACTTCTGGTAGGTTTCTTAATCATTTGCTCTAAACCTGTGGCTGACAGTGCATCAAGAAATAGATTTTCTGTTGTACCAATTGCCATGCCATTTACCCAATTAATATTAGGGCAGTTAAAATCACCCATAATTATAACTTCTCCCTTTTCAGGCATTACAATTATCTGTTGATTAATTGCCTCATTTATTTCTATACTTGAATTAGGTGGCCTATAAAACACACCTAGGTGCACATTTCTTGCATATTTAGATTCAAGTACTACACAAAAGGATTCTATGTCCTGATTTATTGCCTCAAACATATAGCTCTGAATGGTATCTCTAATAAAAATGGCTGCACCCCCTTTTCTATTTTGTCGATCTTTTTTATACAACTTATAGCCCTCTATATTTTTGTTCCAATTCACATTACTATCCCGCCATGTTTCTGATATCATACAAACATCAATATTCTCCTGATGTAATGCAATCTCCAGTTCAGCTTTCTTCATAGAATTTAAGCTGTGAGCATTCAGTGCTCATATTCTTAATTCTCCACATTTAGTTTTCTCCCTTTATACTTTCAATTTTACGTAGTTATTATTGGCAATTCTACCTCTAGCCCCTTTCTCCCCAAATGTTTTAGTTTAAACAACTATTAATAACCTGCCAAAATCTAACTCCTAATTTTCTGCTTCCCAATATATTCAAATGTAAACCATCCCTTCCAAAATATTGATTGTTATTAACTAAGTCTTCCCAATGTGGTACATATCCTATTCCTTCTTTTAAGGTCCAGCACATCAACCAATTATTTATTGATTTGATTTTATATGTTCTATTCTCATTTGCCCTAGGGACTGGTAGAATTTCTAACAAATACAACTTACAATTTAACCTGTAGGCCTCATTTTTAATTTATTTAAATTCCTCCATTATTTCAGACACACTTTGGTAGTGAATATTGTTTGTACCTAGATGCAAAATTAGCACAGATGATTTATCCTTTTCTTTAAAAATATCCATCAACATGGATTTAATACATCTTATTTTAGCTCCAGGAAAATAGCTGGTAGTTACAATCTCCTTATTATCCTTAGAGGTGTACCTATCGGTGTATTACAGGATAGAGTCAGCTAAAATGTACAACTGTTTATATTTCATTGTTCACTGATCATTTGTTTCTACATACTCCTCAAGGTCCATGTTCTGATTTGAGTCTCTCTCTCTACCTAAATTAATATTATCTATCATAGGTCTACCCCTAATGTTACTCCTAGATTGTTCAACATGGTCAGATCCAATATTATCTTTCAATCGTCCAACAGGGTTCAGTGCTAAATCAGTAGATGTAACCAATTGGTGCATCACATCAACTACCTCTCCATTACCCATTTCCAATGGTATTACCTGCCTATTTGCCATATCTTTTGGCATAACCACAATGGACTCCTCACCAGATTGCTCATTTATAACTAATGTTTGTGTGGAATCAGTCCCCTTCCTTCCTATCACTACATTATCCAAACTATCCTCATTTAAATCGATTAAGAATGTGTAGCCATTTTGCAAGGGATTCTGCCATTCCATAGCCCTACGCCCCTTCTTGAATTTTCTAGTTTCCACCATCCAAGAACCATCATCATCAATTTGCCTTACTCTTGTTCTATTTTCCACCCCCATACTTATAAGTAACCCTTGTTCACCAGAACATAAATCATTTGCTTCCTTACTTTCATAAACCACCCCTCCTCTTGTATCCTCTACATTCACACATCCCTCCTTCCTAGTTTCATTTTGGTGTCCTGAACTTTCAAGCTGTCTTTTCAGACTTGAAATCCTATTCCTTAACTCACTAATTAATATACATTCCATGCATGTATATATTAAAGTCTCTTTTATTGCTTCAGTGTTCAGTTTATTGCAAGTGCTGCATCTTACAGCCAGTGTCCCATTCTCTAATTTCACTATGTTGGAATCCATCATTCAGTGTTCCAGCTATGTACTCCTCCTTCCTGCTTCCCCTGCTGATATTACCCCACTTACCAGCTCTCCCGGCTGACACCAGCAGACACTATCAGTCACCTTTACTGTTCACCTTAACTGACCTCGCCGATGCTGGGCTTGCCGATACTTGCTGCAATACCACAAAAATAACAGGGGAACTGGAAGCAGCATTTAGCTGGTGTCTGGTTTCCTCACTGCACTAAAACCCCACCAACAGGTTAAAAGCAATTCAGGTGCCCCTAAAAGATCACCGAATACATCTGGGTTATCAATATTTATCAAAAGAGTGCTAAATATACCTCCCAGCATTGTTTCTTTCAGCCCTATTGAGGACTTCCTGGTCTTGCTCTGTGGCCAAGGCAACGCCTCTCACAGGCCTGATGTTCCTTTAGCCTTACAGACTAAGTGGTAAAATAACTCGGCTCTGCTTCTCCAAATCGCTGCACTGTTCTAGCAGCTGGAAAACAGTATAGGATGTTCTTTATATTTTTGCGTCTTAACTATGATCACCATGTCATTTAATCATGTAATGTTTTGATTGACAGCAATACGTTGTTGGTGAATAGAAAGTCAATATGAAATGTAACATATCAACACCAATACAAAGATTTAATGTGTAGTAATTTAAATTTATCTTAATTTAAAGGATTTGGTAGTAGCATACGCCTTGGATGTCTGTTGGCAAATTTATCAATAATAGCACTGTAGTCCAATGAAATATCTCTGTGTATGAAGAGTAATAGCAAGACATTCAAACAATCTTGTCGCATTGTGCTCTGCAGGTGTGATTTAATTAACTTTAGGGAAGAATTGCCTCTTTCAACACCATCAGATGTTACTGGAGTTATCTTAAGAATATACAACATAAATGCTATATTTGAAAACATATGCATATTTGTATGTGCAAAAGTTTCTTTTCATCATGTGGCAACACTCTTGGACAGTTGGCTGATATAGATTGCCATTTTCTTTTCCATAACCTGATCTCTTGGTAGAAGGATGACGGTGAGGGTAATCCATCACAAAAGAACAATTTTAGTTAATTGTCTTTTTTCTCAGATAGACTCACAAGATTTGGTGGGATAAGAGAAAGACCTTTCACAGCTGTAAAAGACATTGTTATAAACCTACTAGAGAGTTCTGAAATTATGTGGTCCAAAAAGGGGACAAAGACTGTCCTCCTCCAGTACACCTCTGGTGTTTCAGCCTCTACATTGCTCCACTTAATTTGCTGTTTGCAGCAATGAGAAATGGCTAGCTCCTCCATGTTACACATGCTACCCATTTCAGACATGCATTTAGACAGGACTTGGAACTCCTTCTCACAATTTTCTCGAATACTGCGGAACTCAGGCAAGGACAAGCTCAATCAATCAATCAATCAAATTTTATCGTATGACTAAAGAGTGTTCATAATATCAGTACAACACAGTTAATAAATATATACATTTAAAATCATGTCCTAGGTTAAATACATATATATAATACACATCATTTAAAACAATTTGTTGGGAAACTTGAATACAGTGAGAGATTAAAGTGCAAGAGGCATATTTCAAGTCAGCACATTAAATACACACATACATACATATAATCCCCTACTTGTACAATAAACACAATTCAGGGCAGATATTGTAAAGCTTGAATACAATAAAGAGATTAGAGTGCAAGAGACATATTCCTAACTCAGCACAGTCAAATTCATATGATTCTGATCTTACTTTTAATATTTATTTATAGCTGAAAAGTACTTTGCTGATCTTTTCAGGGACCACTCATCCTCTGTATGCATTAGGATACTGGTTAACATTGTTTTGTCTAGCTGGCAAATATTGTTTATAAACGGTCTCATCCAGTTCATCCTTTGAGGCACAGACTATTTGCAATTCCATAGAATGTGATGTAAATCTTTTTTTCCCCGTAACAACAATCACAGTCAGCTGATACAATCCCAGGTTTTTTTGTATCGAAGTTCTAAAACTTTACTTGGGAATTGCTCAAATTTATGTATTATGAAGTTTTGTCTAAGTTTGTAATACGTTAGGATATCCAAATATGGTTTATACCCATGGAAGTAATTATTTACAGCAAACCACTTGGAATATTGTGTCCCAGCGATAGTGTCCCGATCTAGATTATTCCAGAATCTGGTAACTTTCTTTGAGAAATACTTATATTTCATATATAGCACTATTCCTTGTTTTACAGCTTTCTTGAGATGAATAAGTTTATTTATATTTTTTCAGCCTCAAGTATACAATGTTGAGCCAGTACCCTGTCTTGTATCCCAAGCCCAACCAGTGTTCTTTTTTCTTTAGACACTGTTTTACTAGTAGAGCATCATCTTGTCATGTGCATTTAATCCAGTAATTAATTTTTCTGGTCTCAATTGCTGCACTAATGTCTGTTAAGCCCAGTTCAGACCTGATGTAGGCATGTCACAAGTGACCATTTCTCACGATGCATCTTATGGCTTTATACAATGGTGTCATTAATTTATTTGGGTTGTTCAATTCCCAAACCTCACACCCATGCAGGAATTGGGCCTCAAATTTTGCCTGCACTACATTTACAAGTGGTTTAATAGTTAAACCGCCATATTTGTTGTTAAACCTAATCAACCCTGCTACCGTCTTCTTTAATCTTTCTAGGAGTAGATCCAAATGCATGACCCAACTGCAATTTTGTTGCACAACTACTCCAAGGTAAACATAGCTGGCTACAACTTCTAATTTTTTATCTCCTATGTACCAACTGCCTTCAGTTTTTTTACTTCCAAATACAAGGGCTTTAGTTTTGCTCACGTTAATTTTTAATTTTAATGCTGAGGATTCCTCATAGATAAAGCTTAACTGGTTCTATAATCCTTTTTTTGATAATTACATTAATATAATGTCATCGGCATAGGCTAACAATGGGCAAGAGAGATTCTTTATTTTTAGTGTATCTTGATCAACAGTTGCACATTTGCTCAACATATTTTCAAGGTATAGGGAAAAAAGCAGGGGAGCAAGCACACATTCCTGCCTAACGCCCCTATTACTTATGAAGGTGCTAGACGGTTGGCCTCTACTTCCCAGTCTGATCTTAGCCCAGGTATTCATATAGAGTTGCAATATTATTGCAACTATATTGGGATCAATGCCTCTGTCTAAAAGGGATTTCCAAAGTAACCCTCTGGACACATTATCAAAGGCAAAACTACTACACAGTTTTTGACCTCAAAATTTCACATATTTTTCAATTAGATGTTTTAACACAAAGATGTTATCAGTTGTGGAATGTTGAGGTCTAAACCCTGCTTGGTATATTGAAATTCTGCCAGTTTTCTCAACTTCTTCTTGGTGTCTATTCAATATGACTCTTGAAAAATTTTTTAGTTCGATATCCAGAGGACTTCTTGGTCTGTACATTGTTGGATCTGTCAATAATCCCTTCTCATGAAGCGGTACTATATTTGCCCCCTTCCAAGTATCCAGATGTTTATTAGCAAGAGTACATTTATTATAAGGGACAGTGAGGAAACAGTACCATAAGGGTGTTTCTATGAGGAATACTTTTGAGGGAATCCTATCTGGGCCTGGGGTTTTCTGTTTTTTTAATGTGTATATTGCTAGATATACATCATCTATTATTATTGGGTGAAATGTGTTATTAACTAAGGTGATTTGCTCAGTTATTAAATCTTCTGCAGGTTGCAAAGTAAATTCCCTTAAAATGATCGAATTATCTTTCTTCAGATATATATGAATCTATGTTTACTTTGTTCTTATCAGTCCCCTTGGCAACCAGTATCCAAAATTTCTTTGAGTCTTTATTCCTTACAGCTATTAGCATATGTAACACCAGGGGGTCCCCACCCCTGCCTTTTTACTAAAATGACAGGTGGCATGCTGTTGGCATTTGGCAGCAATACCTGGTGGGGGACCTGGGTTCGGGGAAGGATGAGATTACCTGGCACAAGGGACCTAGGTTTGGCTACTCTGCACAGGGGCACCCAAGTAAATCCAGCTACAGGAAGCAATAACTGTAATGTCCAGAACCAGAATTGGGATTTTTCAGTGTGGCTTTATTTATTAACTAGCTGAACATAAACAAAGCATTGCATGGTCCCCCAAAGGGCTACGTTACTGTATGTGTAGATTAGAGGTTAGCACAGTGGTCCATTTGAGGAATGAACACATTACTACAGTTGTCTGGCTTTGGACCCACCAGGCACTCAGCCCGGACTTTGCATGTGCATTGGATACATAGCCTGACTGGCCCAGTTCCCCTGCCGGCCACTTGACTGATGGTCCACTTGAAGAATGAACCCAAACTTTACTTGGAAAGACATCCCATCAAACAAGGAGACTCCCAAAATGTGGCTCCCCACATCACTTAGAGTCTGCGACTCCTAGAGAGATTTGTTTTCGTACTTCCAATCGAACTCCCATCAAACAAGGAGTACTTTTCCCATCCTGTGGCTCCCCACACCACTTAGAGTCTGTGACTCCTAGAGAGATTTTCAAGTTGCGACCCACGTCTGGGTACCCACCCCATCACTGGCCAAGTGCATGAGGCAAGTAGCAAAAACACAGAAGAAATCTGTAAAGGTGGACCTGGTTACTAAAGATGGGGGTTTTTCCCACCTCCAGCTCCCACAGCCCATACCCGGCCATTTCTCTGGATACACACAGAAAACTTTAGGACTTTAAAATGTAGATTGAACGGTGGATGACCTGAAGCACCCCCTCTACAGCGAACTTTAAATCCATTTAAAACTTTAAACTGTTTGACTGCTCTATTTGTTTGTCCTAGTTGACATAGTCCTCCAAAATAGCAGTCCACATTCATTTCCCAACTGAAGAAAACAATTTGTTTGCCCCTTCAAATGGAGCCAAACACTCACCCATTTGTTGCAGGTGCCCCACAGGCAAAGTACTGTAACCTTTGCTGTTACACAAGAACAGACAAAACAAAATCAGGCAGCTTCCTTCCATGGTGGGAGAAGGGGATTGGCCCTGGAACCCACAGAGAAATTTTCCTCCCCCCACTGGAGGGAGGGGGCACTGAGACCGGGGGAGCGGTCTCCACCACTTTAAAAAAAAAGTAAACACAGGAACACTTCTTTTTTCTTAGTGAGAGATCAAACAGCAGACTGCTGCTTCCTTCTTGCTTAAGGACAAATGGAAGACTGACTTTGAATTTCCCAAAGTTCTAAACTCACTCCCTGAGCTGTAGATTCCAAAGTGGCACATGCAGCTGCGACAGTTCTATAGTGATGTCATCTCTCAAGTCTCAGCTGTGACTGAGGACAGAGTGAGACAGTGTGAAACCCATTTAACTGGAGTTTCACAAGCTGCCTTCCCTGCCTACCACTAGGTCTTACTGGGATTCTAGTAACCCCGTGTAACAAAGGGGTTACACTCACCCTTGACCAGGAAAATGACTGTCCCCAGTCATTATGCACCCGGCCTTAGGCCATCCCACCCTATGTGCTACTCATGAGGGGGGTGATCAGGTTCTCCTACCATGTGCAAGCACAGGTAGGCAACACTAAGGGCCTAGGAGGCCATAGCTGACACATCAGCCTCTACTCTATCCACTTACTATGGACACCTAGTGGCTCTTGGTAGAACCGTCCAGAGCATAGCCCTGATAGATCAGCACTGCAGTCCCTATGGCTACTGAGGACCGCAGCCTGTCTATCCCCCCAATCCTCTAGGGAAAACCTATCTGCCTCTTAACATAACATCCCAAACAAAACAAAACCCGGGGACCTCCCCGACCTTGGGCAGCCTGCAACTACAACCATTAGCAATAATAACACAGTACATTTAAATTCTACACCATAAGCACTGATGAGGAACTCCAATGAGCCCCTCCTCCTCTTCTTGTCTTCTCTTCTGTCTTCCAGGAACACCTGTAAGAAAAGACAAAAACAAAAAAAAAACACATCCTCATCTGCATGTACAGTCTATCTAAACAACAACAATGACAACAACAACCCTTACCATACAGAAAAAACAAAACACTGAACAATCCCAAAAAAGAAAATTATTTATTTATTTTTTTTTTAGAAAAAGGTAGAAAAACAGTATTTACATTAAAGTACAGTAATGACATTGGTAACCATACACCTTTTGGGGGGGATGGAATGCCCTAAAAGTCCCAATTAGTGACCACAAGGCCCGAAGGCCAGTCCATTAAAGAGTCTCTCCTGGGCTGGAGCCCCGTGAAACATAGTTCTTTAAGGCAATAATCCCGAAGGGAAGAGTCTTTGCGGGCAGTTCACACATTTTTGAAGTCTGTAGTGTAGGGTGTGTATTGCAATGATTTTTTCGGACTTACCAGCCTCTTGAAGTATTCGGATTTCACAAACCTGGTCCCTTCCGAAGACTCTCCCTGGCAGCATTTCTTCTGATACAGCTGAGCGGACATCTTCCGGGAACCCACAGGAGTGCACAACTGGAAACAGCTGGTCTGATGTCATAACTGGAGAAGGAACCTTAGAACAGGAACAAAAAGAAAACAGCTGGTCCGGCATCATCCGATTACCAGGCGATGAACAGGAAACAGCTGGGCTGGTGTCCTCTCTGGATCTGAAGTCATCTGGTGGTGCCAGTAGATGGTTGCTGAACAAGACAGTGCACTGTGGATTGATGAAGGTGGGGCACCTGATTCCTGGTTTATTCATATTGGCAGTTCAATAAGGGCACTTCACAGTCTAGATGTGGCACTATTGACTACCACTGCTCGGCTCTCCATTTTGTAGGCACAGGCTTAATTACTGGGAGGTCCTTGCACTGAGGCCAATAGTAGAGGGGGTCAGGGGCTTGAATTATTACTCTGTCTGGATGCACATAATTCACACAGTGGAAGACTTCACGTCCCTCTCCGTCCACTATTCTCACTCTGTCCATAAACAGTGTCCTGCCTCTCTTCCTCTGTGTATACTTTTCATGAAACAGTCTATTCTTTACATGCTGGTTAGCCCCAGGATGCACTTGTTTCATTGCTTAATCCGAGATCCAGGATTTCCTGCAGTTCTCAATCTCCTCCCAGACTCTCCGAGGAAAGGTAGGAAAGGTCATACCAAAGATTTAATTGGCCTTTCTATGAGCCAGTCTCTCCTCTTTACTTGCTTTGGTCAATCTGAGACTGCTGGCCTGGCTTGGGAGTGGCCAGTCCTGGTTCTGCCAGCTTCGCATCCTCAATGAAATTAAAACGGATCCCTGACTTCTTCTTCTTCTGGTGAAGCCAGGGCAGTGGCATCACCACCTTCTTGAACACATTCCTCCGAGGCAAGATCTTGAGGCTGTGTACCCATTCCTTTCTCACAAGGCCACATAGGTTCCCCCTCATCTTCCTCTTCACTGAGGATCTGAGCCCAGGAGTGAGCAGTAGTTCTCACCCCCGAGACTATCCATTCATCACTGGGAGCGGAGGTCGACACCTCCCATTCAAAGGCCTCCCGCATCTCATCTTCACCTTCGAGACTTGGGCTAGACCCCCCCACCCAGGGGACTATTGATGCTTTATCTTAACTTGCTTTCTGAGATCCAGCATCCAATGCTTCAATTTCAGATTCAGTCTCTAATTCTGCACTCTCTAACTTTGTGCCACACTCCCGAGGACCTTCCACAGGTCTGCTGATGCTGTGTGCTGCCAATTGCAGATTCTTGAAGTTGTGTCCATGTGGAGCCAAACGAATCTGGAGGTGCTTTATACAAGCCATATTTTTGTAGACACCCAGCACAGTGAGGAATCATGAAGACATCCCTTCCAGCACTCAAGCACATCTGGCATACACGCACTGGATAATTAGGAATTGCCACATCAGGAGGGAGTTGCCCTCTATAGCACCAATTTTCAATATCTCTCAATCTATTTACTGCTGCTGTTACTGCAACCCGGGCATGATCTGGGTAATGAGCTGGTCCTGAGGCCATAACTGCAGAAAAATAAACAACAGTTCACTGTAACTGAAAGTCCCACTTTAATGAACACACTCTGTAGCTTTAAAATTGCTCCTCTGCTGCTGTGTTTACTTTACCACCCCACCCTGTAATGGCAGCGGCAGCACTCCTGTGCATCAACAATCAGACTCTGGGTCAAGCCACTGCGCACCCGATTTACATCAGCTACTAATAACTTTTACTCAAACTGCACAACTTGCTCTGTTCTAGCTGTTCACACATTTACAGGATTTTCCTTGGACTTTTCACATGCTGGCAACATTCATTTAATTACAGTCCCTTTAACTTCAGGTTTCAGCACAGGATTGCCTGTTTCTACTAGTGTTGCACTTTTTACAACCTACAGTCTCTCTCTGGCTGCAAACTTTAAACTGAGGCTACTTTCATTGCTATGCACACATTTAATGGCTTTACAGACTTGCACTTGCCAGCAGGACATCACACAATCGCTACTTGCAAAGCTACTATACAGCTGCAGACACATTTTATATGGCATTACTGAAAATCCCTGAATTGAGCAGTTTTAAATTCGTTTACTCACTGTTATTGTAGCAGATTGCTGCGATGGGGTAAAACGGCCTGCAGCCAGATTTTGAAGGCCTCAGACTGCAAATGGGCAGGCAGTCTCCGCGATCATAGTATTAACCACACAATTCACTGATCCCACGATTGATTGGCGGGTTGAGCCCGATTTTTAACTAGAAAGTCACTTTTTACTGTTTACAGCGCTTTGAACACTTCGCGAACGCTCCTCCACTGCCAGTACATGCACTACTCTCTCTCTCCCTCTCAAATGCTGAGGCAATCACAGAAGAGCTGGCTGAGGGGCCGGACTAATGGAAAACTGACCAACCACACGACGCCATGCAAATGAGCCTCTTCTTCCTCACGAGGGCTCCTCTCCTCATGGCGATCATCGAGCAGGCAAATTTAAACTGAAAAGATGCACTTTTTTTTTTAAAACTGACTCCACGGCAGGAGCCCATTTCAACCATGTAACATTGCCATTAACTCTGCAGTCTCTAGTTTTGCACAGAAAGCATTTCCAACATCCAGGGCATAATTTCTCTGTTGCTACCCCTAGTTTTCCACACTTTCCTTCACATAACTTTATTTTAAAAGCATTTCAAACATCCAGGGCATAATTTCTCTGTTGCTACCCCTAGTTTTCCACACTTTTCTTCACAGAAATTCATTTTAAAACTGACAAACGCTGTAAACTATGTTGATGCAGGACAAGGACACACACTTTGGCTTTACAGCTCCTTGGTAAACAGTTGGCATTTTTCAAACAGCAGCACAAGATTCACAGCACACAGCAACACACTAGGGAAATTGTTTCAACTTTTTTGGGCTACCCACTGCCAGATAGCCAAAACGCTAGCCTACTTGTCCAAGCACCTTCCTTCCCGAACAAATCCCAGTGGTGCCTCCATTTTTGTAACACCATGGGATCCCCACCCCTGCCTTTTTACTAAAATGACAGGTGGCATGCTGTTGGCATTTGGCAGCAATACCTGGTGGGGGAACTGGGTTCGGGGAAGGATGAGGTTACCTGGCACAAGGGACCTAGGTTTGGCTACTTTGCACAGGGGCACCCAAGTAAATCCAACTACAGGAAGCAATAACTGTAATGTCCAGAACCAGAATTGGGATTTTTCAGTGTGGCTTTATTTATTAACTAACTGAACATAAACAAAGCATTGCATGGTCCCCCAAAGGGCTACGTTACTGTATGTGCAGATTAGAGGTTAACATAGCAGTCCATTTGAGGAATGAACACATTACTACAGTTGTCTGGCTTTGGACCCACCAGGCACTCAGCCCGGACTTTGCATGCGCATTGGATACATAGCCTGACTGGCCAGGCTCCCCTGCCAGCCACTCGACTGATGGTTCACTTGAAGAATGAACCCAAACTTTACTTGGAAAGACATCCCATCAAACAAGGAGACTCCCAAACTGTGGCTCCCCACACCACTTAGAGTCTGCGACTCCTAGAGAGATTTGTTTTCGTACTTCCAATCGAACTCCCATCAAACAAGGAGTAATTTTCCCATCCTGTGGCTCCCCACACCACTTAGAGTCTGCGACTCCTACAGATATTTTCAAATTGTGACCCATGTCTGGGTACCCACCCCATCACTGGCCAAGTGCATGAGGCAAGTAGCAAAAACACAGAAGACATCTGTAGAGGTGGACCTGGTTACTAAAGATGGGGGGTTTTCCCACCTCCAGCTCCCACAGTCCATACTCGGCCATTTCTCTGGATACACACAGAAAACTTTAGGACTTTAAAATGTAGATTGAACGGTGGATGACCTGAAGCACCCCCTCTACAGCGAACTTTAAATCCATTTAAAACTTTAAACTGTTTGCTGTATTTGTTTGTCCTAGTTGACATAGTCCTCCCAAATAGCAGTCCACATTCATTTCCCAACTGAAGAAAACAATTTGTTTGCCCCTTCAAATGGAGCCAAACGCTCACCCATTCGTTGCAGGTGCCCCACAGGCGAAGTACTGTAACCTTTGCTGTTATACAAGAACAGACAAAACAAAATCAGGCAGCTTCCTTCCATGGTGGGAGAAGGGGATTGCCCCTGGAACCCACAGAAAACTTTTCCTCCCCCCCACCGGAGGGAAGGGGGCACTGAGACCGGGGAGTGGTCTCCACCACTTTAAAAAAAAAGTAAACACAGGAACACTTCCTTTTTCTTAGTGAGAGATCAAACAGCAGACTGATGCTTCCTTCTTGCTTAAGGACAAACGGAAGACTGACTTTGAATTTTCCAAAGTTCTAAACTCGCTCCCTGAGCTGTAGATTCCAAAGTGGATCATGCAGCTGCGACAGTTCTATAGTGATGTCATCTCTCAAGTCTCAGCTGTGACTGAGGACAGAGTGAGACAGTGTGAAACCCATTTAACTGGAGTTCCACAAGCTGCCTTCCCTGCCTACCACTAGGTCTTACTGGGATTCTAGTAACCCCGGGTAACAAAGGGGTTACACATACTAGACCATTTGGCTTCATAACATCCCTTTTGTTTCCCAATTATTAGTTGTTTGCATGATCTTCTTGCTTTAATTAACTGTGCTAACTTTTGTTTACATTTGGTCTTGCTGTAGCATCTGCACAATTTTCTAACCTCAGATTGTGCCTTCTTACGGTCCTTGTCATACTAAGTATCTATAACCATGTCTTGTATATTTTTTAAGGGATACTCTCGTCGTGTCTTAATCTCTGAGAAAAATGTAGAAATCTGTGTTATGAGACTGCATAAGTCCAAGGAAGTAATAATGCTAAAATATTGATTTAGTATGGAGCTAGTTAGAACTGGCAGAATGTTTGCATATGACTCTTGCTTCCATATTATTCTACGGGCTATCCTGGCTTCAGTAAATGCTAGATTATCCGGTTCAAGTATAATATTTCTGTTCTGTTTTGTTTCAAATACAACTGGATAATGATCACTCTCCACTCTTATACAAACAGAGCAATTGGACCAATAGTTCGGGAGACCAGACCAAAAGGAGAAATCTACAAGAGAGGCAACCCTAGTGGATACAAAAGAATATTTACCTTCCTTGTCCCCTCTAAATCTCCCATTTAGTGAGTATAAATTATATTCCTTCAATATGTCTATCAGTAGTTTCCCACAATTATTTTTCACATTATCTTTAGTTTTTCTCATCTGCAAAAGATCTATAGTGCAGATATATGAAAAAATGGAGTGTTCTGAAAGGCCATCAAATGGGCCAATACAGGCATTAAAATCACCCAATACCACTAATTTGGCTGCTGGAAATGCCAGGTGTATCTCCATTAATAGTCCAGACAGTTCTGTCCATATCGTGATGGAATAATAATTAGAGTTTTCAGGGGGTACGTAACAATTAACAATTACTTTATCATTTTCCTCATCTCTTGTTATATTCACAAGGCAATTCTTATATGACCCCCACCCTAATACCTTGTGAAAACTTCCAAATTTAACAAAGGTGATACAGTAAGCCCCCCAGAAAGTCTGCCAGCTCTTGTATCTTTAGTCCCAGGTACATGAAAGCATTCATAGCCATTTAGGTACACCACGTTATTCATATTGTGCCATGTCTCTTGTAAGCAAATGACCTCGAATCTGGTCAGAAAGCTTTTACATTCTTTATCAACCATCTTATTGTGCCAACTAGCTATATTCCAAGAAATAAACATAGTCCCTTCTAATATATGGTTATCCAAGCTAGGTGCATTCATCTCCATACCACAATCAATTATGAGTGTCTCCCTACTACACAGTGGCACAGGGTCAAAATATCACACAGCAGAATGCTGTGTGACTTAATCACATTGCACGATTTCTTTACATCTTTTGTTCTCCCCCCACACCCCCCATTATGGGGGACTGTGCCCCCGGACCCCCCCACTTAGGATTCTAACTATGGGGGGCCTAACATGGAGAGTGCACAGGTCCGGGGCTCACGCATAATGCTGTGTGCTATTAGGCGTATGACACTATGACCCGGTACGCTACATAGTCACTCTTCATTATATCCAGCAAGCAGCATGAATCTGTTTGCCAGAGGTAACGAAGTATCATTTTCCCTTTCTCATCGTGGTATATCACCCACAGTAACATTGTCAAGAACTATTGAATTCACAAGGTAAAAGCCCAGATAGTCCACTTTAGAAGCCTGTAACAATATTAGGTCAGTCAGCCTGTCATTCATGACAGATAGATCGATCTGGCTGCTATCATGGGCACTCTTAGCTGATATGGATCTCATGTCTTCAGCTGGTACTGCCAGAACATTTGTTAATAAATCCTTGATAGACTGCTTTAGTTTATAATTGTTTTTCTGATCAAGTGGACTCATACCAAATAGAGTCAACAGTCTTAACTTAAGTACCTTTTTTTTATTATTCTCCACTGTTTTGTTAAATTGTGCTCTATTTGGGTAGAGGAGAATTACATTGTTGTCCTTTAATTCCCCACCGTTGACCCCATTGTAATTTGCAATTCTGGGTGAAACAAAAAGAATATCTATTATTGTTGCTGAATTAATAGGGTGATTTCTAATCTCCACAATATCTTCCTCTATCAATTCGATATCCAACTTTCTGTTTAAATAGGCTATAACATGATACTCCAGGTTTGCTGGCTCAAAATTGCCCCAGTTCATGGGTCCATGCAATCTAATTAAGGGGTGTATGTCTATAGGGTTAGTTTGTGGCTTATTCTGTATATTTACATCACTAATTATTCTTTTATCCCTTCTTTCCTTCCTTATCTATTTAAACTGATGTATTTGTCTGTAAAGTATCCTTGGCATGTCCCAATTTCTGATTAACTTCAACAATCTCTTATTCCAATCTGTCCAACTGTGTCAGTAATTTATTTTGTATTGGGCCTGTGTTACTATCAAGGAGGGGACAGAAGAGTACTCCATTTACCCCACTTGTACTTTCTCCATTTGTAGTGCTATTTGACTCACAGACCTGTACTAAGGTCTGCATGTTCTTAGCTGTGTTTTTAGTTTTTTCTCTTTGATTTAGTCTTCTTGTTTTTCTGAACCCCCCCCCCCTTAGCTTGTTTCCTTTGCATTACCGGTGTATCTGGTACTTCAACCACACTAAAATCTGGCCTTAATTGGAGGTCCTTTTTAGGTGTAACTATATTTTCTTTAGTCTTTGTCTCACTGCCTGTGGGAGATAATTCTTGCCCAAATTTCATAAGTATCGGATTTATTTTCACCTCGTTAAAGGCAATGTCAGTTCACATATTTTCAATCAGATTCTTATTAATGACTAATTTTTCCATCAGGATCAAAAAGGCATTGTTGGGATTCCTAAACAGAGCAATTAGCTCCTCGCTAAAACAGGTGAGTATAAAGTTTCCCATCCTTTGTTCTGTTGTTTCCTTATTATCAATTTCATTTTTTTTAACACCACAGCTACTACAGTACCATGAATAATTAATCTGTTCATAAAGTCTCTTATGGCCATCTATGGTATGCCATAATCCTCCAGAACTTCTCCTATTTCAGCTTTATTATTCTTGTGATTAGTAGCTATATTACCTGATTGATTAGGAAGATTAAATGGCTCATTTGTATACCAGAGGTTTGGTGACTTTTCTATGCTATCAATATTGACTACATCTCTGTATCCTCCTGATTCTTAAAATATGTGTTATTAGGGGTACCATTCACTAGATTAGATTCCCTAGTAGCTATAATATCTCTTTGACTAGTGTCCACCTCATACTCTTTTAACAACTCAAGGCTGAGTGGTGAGCATTGAAACTCGTCCTTCCCACTCTCTGGCCCTGTTGTTGAAACACTAACTTCTTTCACTACCCCTCTAGGAGTGGATGTTTTATTATTATTAGTGAACAGGTGATCCGTAATTTTTGTTTGTTTAGTAAAAACCCTAGTATTCTTTGATAGTTCTTGTAAAGGAGAAGGTTTACTGTTGTTAAGTCTTTGCAACCTGGTGTTAACCATAAAGGATATATAAAAGAAAACAAACACAGTGATGACTTAATTGGTTAGAAGTCTAACTCTATAATAGGACCAATCCCTATCAGTCTAGGACACCCAATGAGTTGTTTAAATTCACCTAAAATCGTCAAATGTTATCCAAATAAATGCGACCTTGAAAGGATCCAATCACATGTTGTCCTCACTTTATGCTTATTAGCCTCCTAAAATCACTTCCTATATAACAATAGCAAAATAGTTATTGGCACTGTTACCAATGAGTCCCAGAAGTATGTGCAATTCCACTTTTAAGAATAATCATACTATATTTGCCAGTCTTTAGATTGTGTTTTCTCACACGTTCTGCACTCATCAACAAGTAGTCAGTTCAAGATACAATGTCCTAGGTTTAGCACCAACCCTTTCAAGTGGTAAATCACTTTAGGCACATAATGCAGTTCTTCTTCCTGGACTTTTAGAAGGCAGCGATGTCCTTGCTGAGTATTTACATGTCTGTCCAACAATGAAAGGATGAACAAAAGCTAGGGGCAAATGAGAACGACAGGGGGCTTTAATTTCTTAAAGAATAAGACAGGGGGAACAACAAAGATATCTACACTCCCCCAAATCTTTACCTGTAATTGCTTTTTAGCAATAATACCTTACTGGTAGATAATAGCAGGTAATGTCAAATAATAGCTCACAGGCCCTAATAACAGCTCACTGTGCGATTGCCACATACAACTACTGAAAACAAAACTAACTCAAATATCGCACTTAGATAGTATAATAAATATAAAATTCACTTTTGACATCCATCCATCTCCACACAATAATAAAACATCCATAAGAATGCTAAGGTTGCTCGTGTATATTTTTAGCATGTATTTGGCAACTACTTCCCCACTGACTTGCAGGTACCACATCAACCTTCAACAGCTAGTAAAACCCAACTAATAGCAGAATCTTATCACTCAGGTCGACAATGCGGTTAACATCAGTTTGCTCTTCTAGCTAAAGTAGCAACAATGCACACAGAAGAAAGACAAACAAATTGGCTCTCGCTAGTAGCAAGGTACATGGAAGTGTGTGGCTGGTTCAAAGCGAACGCTCGCACAGAATGCCACACATGTGCTTACATCAGATCAAGTCACGTGTAGATCAGTAGCCAATCAGTTGGTTTACAAGAATTTAACACATTTTTTAAGATAAATATACATTTATCTAGCATTAACTTTTCTTTTCTTTAAAAAAACTAAATGTTTAATGCTATTGCACAGCTAAATGTCTCTCCACTGGCAATAACGCAGTAAAAACAAAGATCAAACAAGTAGATAATAATATTGAACATTACTTCCCAACAAAAATTATCAGATGAAAACACTGCTGCTACTCCTTCCCATGTGTTCGGGGAGATGGGCTTCTTCTGTTCCTCTTGTGTTCCCCTGGAATATTATCTGATGGGATGTCAGATTTTGTTCCTCAATTCGGCTAAACTTCTCTGGCCTTCCAATGTGAAGCCCTCTGCAGGGTTTCCAGTGCCAAGAGAAGGCCAAGAGAGATTCTCTGCAACACAAGACAGTCTGGAAAAGACCTGACCTTGCTACAAATAATGTGCAACAGTATATTGCTGTAATGTGTACAAATATTATACAAAAACACATGACAACTAATAACACACAAACTCCTTACTAGGCAACGGTGGTTTACCTATTATAATTGGCAATATTGCATGCCAGGCACCTGCTGTAGACTCCTCGAGCTCAGTGTGCAGTTGTTCCAGGGAAGTTCTGCTGCAAATAGGCTTTCACACAGTATAATTCTACTTAGTACTTGTGCATTTCAAGGGACTCAGCACAAGGACCTTGTACCTATGGACACAAGCCCGCTGTGCAATTATTCTCCCATAATCACACATGCTGACATGCCTTATTGCTTATTTAGTCAAGGCAAGGACAAGCTGAACTTTTTCATATGCGTAAAATATGTTCTGTGATGACCCTTGGAGTAGTTTGGTTAGCGCTTTAGTATTACTGAAAAAGTGTCTCATTGACTGAAATGCAACTAGAAAGCTTGGTTTGGTGATGGAGCTGTACAGGCCATTTGCTTTAGCAACACTATTTGCATCCTACCTTTTTTCACCATTGTTTGCTATGTCATCCAGATAGATAATTAACGCTTTGTACAGGTCATTAAAATCTTCCATGGATGTATGTCTCTCCACTCATCGTGTCTCACATAACAATTTAAATTTTTGTTTATCTGCAGGTTTTTCACCATTTCCAATTCTTTCATCATTCATTTGTTGGATGGCATTGTCCAGATGGCGTTGGCATTTTGGTGAATACCCAAAAAAGATGCCAACCTTGCTTCATTGCATTTATCATGCAGTTTATTTCAGGAAGTTGACATGCTTTGGAATGAACAAAGTTTAATTGATGACTTGCACAGTGATAATATATTGCTTGTGGAGCCACTTTTTGAAATATGGTAGCACATCCCTTTTGTGTACCAGCCATGATCCCTGCACCATCATACCCTTGTCCCATGCAATGTGTGGAATCTAATGCCACCTGCTTAAGCAATACTGTAACTGGATTTTGCTGCAGATTTCACTGCCTGTTGCAGATTCACATTCTATAAATTCTACAAATTATTCCACTGGTTGGCCATCTTTCATGTATCTAAGTGCTATTCCCAGCTGTTCCCAATTACTCACATTGGTAATCTCATCCGCTTGGATGGACTAGAATTCTCCTTGCTGTTGCTGTTTGATATCATTAACAATGTGTTGCTGAATATACTCTTTTAAACATTGTAGATCATTTTGGGCAGCTTTAGAGATGTAGGTGGCATTTCTGTTACACATTTCTAGATTTTTTTTTAATTCATGATCACCACCGTCAGTACGGAAATTTAATAGTGCTTTGAAGTTGCCTTGATTGATGTTCATGGATTCTGATGAAGAATCATCCCTATGTACACGAAGTGAAATTCCTTGTCTCCCACAGTACTCTAAGCATTTTATAATTGACATCAGAAATATGCAATTTTTTGCAACTTGTGCTGTGGAGTTTGACAATGATAAATCCACTCTTAGAGAACGTTTTCCAATTGTGGTAAGAAATACATGTAATTTGGCCTCAGAAGCCTTGTGATATTTTAACTCATAGTGATGATGAATATCATCCTTTGCATGCGTCCAATTACAATAAGGCTGCTCAATAAGAAGTTTGGCATGATTCGTCTGCCCAGGTGCTGGAAACAGTATGCATGCCAGACAGTACAATCCATCTTCCTTTACTGAATAAGCAATGTAGTCAAAGTGGTCCAGCCATGCTGTCTGGCACTGCCTCAGAGAACTACCTGACTTTCTTCTTTTATCAATAAAACATTTGGTTGGAAACTTAAAACTAATATCAGGCTTCCAATGTTTGAGTAACATGTATTTTTCATTTTCAGTGATATTTGGTTTTGAAACATAGTCACAAATGTCTATTTGTAAAGTAACTCCGGTGCTTGTGTTTGGATTGGTGACTTTAGCAATTAAGGTTGAAGCATTCTCAGATGTGCTGTCATTGATTAAACACTCTTCAACATGTTCAAAGTCCTCTGCGGGTGTGTTATGCAGAAGGGTGGTGGCAAAAGCCAACAAAATGCTGGGGTGTATAGCTATAGGGATCTCCTCCTGAAGTAGGGAGGTTATCCTGCTCCTGTATAGATCACTTTTCAGGCTCCACCTGGAGTACTGCATGCAGTTCTGGCACCTGTTCCTGAAGAAGGACATCAGATTGTTGGAAGGGGTACAGCGTAGAGCTACAAAGATGATCCAGGGATTGGAGGGCAAGCCATCTGAGCAAAGGCTGGGGGAGTTAAATATGTACTCTGGAGGAGGAGAGACAGGGAGATATGATTGAGACCTTTAAGTATCTGAAGGGAATAAGCAAGACTAATACAGAGAGGATTTTCCAAAGGAGAAAGGGGAGGGACACGAGAGAGAACACCAACTGAGATTGGAAGGGGGTAGATTCAGGAGAGAGATGAGGAGACATTTTTTCATGGAAAGAGTGGTGGACAAGTGGAACTCCTCGCTGGGTGAGATAATGGCCTGCAAGATGGTAGACAGCTTCAAGAGGGATTGGGATAGGGTAATGGGTAATAGGTTGGGGGAAGTAAGGGGGGGCAGCAGCATTATAAGGTGTTAGCTGCTCACTCAAGCAGACTCGATAGACTGTGAGTCCTGTTTCTGCTGGCATTTTCATATGTTCATATGTATGTTCATATGTTCATTTGTTATCTTGAAATTAAATTTAATTAAAAAGACTAAAACTAAAATGAAGAATTTAATGATGTTTAACGCACAATATATGAGACTATCAAGGGCTATGTATCTTTTTTTAATTTAGTATATGTTTTCCTGCCATTGGCCACCCAGTGCCTCAGCCCAGTCATGGACCGCTGCTTCCACTCCCATATCTGTCATGCCTCATCAATACCCCCTGGCTTACCCTCCAGGGTGAGGTTTGAGGCACCGGCCCTAGAGTGCCACAATGACGGGATAGGTCCATGGGACAGCCTGGGAGCTTATTGAAGCCAAAGGTGGGCTTCATTCAGGGTGGCCAGTGGCATTTTTTCCTGGTTTGTGGGGGCACAGAAGTGCAATGATGACCAGCATCTGCCCCGCCCCCTGAACAACTGGCATCGGCATGCTTGGTACACCCAGCCTCTGCTAGGTGTCAATGTTGCACCAGACACTCTACCTCCCTGGAGAAGGAGAGCAGTCCTTGGATGCTGAGTCCTTCTCCCCTAGCTGGCCATCCGACATCCCGGGTCCATTCCTGAACCTGGGTCACCAGCATCGCAGGTAGGCAACCTGCCCCTGCACAAGTGGGCTGGCTCAAGGGCTATGTATCTAACAATGTTGTGGAATATGTGCCACTCTGCAATTGCCAGTACAGAAAAAAATCCTCACAAGGGCAGCTTTGCAGCTGTGGATGTGCCTACAAGGTCATGTCAAGTTGCCCTCTATATTCCTGTGGCACTCTGTCTGAAAGAAAACATGAGTTAGCTGCTTGTGGGAAGCAGGGGACAGAGGGTGCAATTTTGAGGTCAGGATTAGGGTGTTGTAAACACCCTCAGAGTAATTTTCAGACTTTCTGATGATGAAAATAAATACAACTGCAGTCTATTTTAAATCATGAAGCCAGCTGTAATTGACAACACATTTGAAAATATCGCATATGTAGGAAAACCCTGCATATCTGCATGTTTTACCACTTGAGCATCAAAATTGAAGTATCAATCAATAAAAGAAGGGGGGAAAACTTTCTTTGGATATATAAACTAAAAGAGAAAGTCCAATGGGAACACAATAAGGATAACAGTAGAAGAAGGAGTTTGTGAGGAGGAGGAGGACCAAAAGAAGTAAGACATATTGAACAAGTTCTTTTTGTCAGTATTTACAGAGGAAGGAGAAGGTGATGGGTCAAGGATAAGTGACAAGGTTATTAATGACAGGGAGGTGGACACCAGTCTTTTTACTGAGTAGAAAGTCCTAAAGGTACTAGCACAATTAAATGTAGACAAAGCAAGGGGACCTGATGGGGTACACATTATGATACTGAGGGACCTCAAAAGATGTGCTGTCTGCACCCCGGACAGCTTTGTTCAACTTATCATTATAAACAGGGGAGGTTCCATGGGACTAGAGGAAGGCAGATGAAGTCCCTCTTCAAAAAAAATGGAAACAGAGAGGATGCAGGAAATTACAGTTATGTCTGTCTGGCTTTGGTAGTTGGCAAAGTAATGGGAGCCCTCATGAAGGAAATTATAGTGGATTACGTTGTAACTAGTGGATTACAGGAACTGAGGCAACATGGTTTAACTCAGGGAGGTTTTGCCTGACAAACCTGATCAAGTTATTTGATAGGGTGACCAGGGTAGTTGATCAGGGATAAGCTGTTGATGTGGTCTACCAGGATTTCAGTAAGGCTTTTGACACCACTCCACATAGATTACTGGCGAACAAGTTGACCTGTCTGTTAGTGGGGCAAAAAAAAAAAAACTGGGTAAGAAGCTGGTTAAGCAACAGGAGTCAAAGGGTGTTGGTAAATGGTGTCCTCCTTGGAGAAGGCAAGGTGACTAGTGTGGTACCTCAGGGCTCAGTAATGTGTCCGGTCCTCTTCAGTGTCTTTATTAACAACATTGTGGAAGGGATAGAAGGTAATGTATGGCTCTTTATAGATGACACAAAAATTTGCAACAGCATAGATGCACAAGGGTAGGGGGTTAAATGAGGCATGATTTGAAAAAGTTGGAAGAATGGCCAAGTATTTGGTAGCTAGGTTTTAATTGCAAAAAAGTGCAAAATAATGCACTTGGGACACAGAATACCAGAGGCTGCTCACCAAATGGGAGGGAAGTTCTGACAACAACCAAACAGGAAAGGGACCTGGGGGGATAATAGTTTCTGATGACCTAAAGGTAATCAAGCAGTACGATTAGGCAGTGGGGAAGGCTAGTAGAATGCTCAAGTGCATAAGGAGGGGCATCACCAGTAGGAAGAAGGAAGTAATATTAACCCTGTACAGATCACCTCGAGTGTCCCCATCTCCAGAAGGACATTGATAAGGTGAAAGCAGTGCAAAAGAGGGCTTTCAAAATGGTGCAGGGCCTTCATCAGAAATGCTATGAGGAGAAAATCAATTACCTAAATATATACTATAGAATGTAGAAGAAAGGCAAGAAAGGAAGGATGTGATAGAAACGTTAACATACCAAACAGGTAGTAAGAAGATACAAGAAGGTAGCATTTAACATGGAAAGAGAAGAAAGAGGTGGTCATGGTCTGGACATTGACTGCAATGGCCGTATAGTTTACTCGCTCTGCTCCTGACTCAGCATTAATGTGGAACTATCCGTGTAGTCGGTTCATGTCGTGACTCCAAATGGTACCGGGACACTCCGTTAATAATGCTTGGGGCTATGAGATGAAAATAATTGCGCTCACGAGTCGTACAGGTCTGGGACTTAGCCAAAAGTGATATACGGCCCTGACACAAGGGTGGCTTAACACAAGCTGGGGAATTTCCTGACCGCTGTGTGGGAATGGAATGCACTATGGAGCATCCGGATGAGGCAGAACTGTAGGCTCCAGCACAGCAACTGAAGTTTCTTGCAGCAAAAGACCTGTAATCGCTTCCACCCACAATGTTTGGATAAAATAACCCATTGAACTGTAGCAAGCAGTGTAACAGTGAAACTACCATACACACGTAGCCCTCTGGAGAGATGTATCCGGCAGTTAATAGCCAGGGAATGGGAGCAGTGGCAGACACAAGACTGAATGACCAGCTGGGCTATATTACTAGAATGCTAGAGCCTCTGGTGGTGGACATGGCGGATGTGAAAGGAGCTCTGGCAAGCACCACGGATGATGTCAGAATCCTCCAAGACAAGGTCAATGTGGTGAAACAGAGGACTGACATGCTTGAATCCCACCAGCACAAGATACTGGCCAGAATGGAAGAGTATGAGGCCCAACTGCAGAAACTCTGGGATCGGGCAGAAGATCAAGAAAATCGGGAACACCGTAACAACATGAGGCTTCTAGGCATCCCCGAGGGGCTGGAGGGGAGGAACATGGAGGAGTTCCTCAATGACTTTCTGCCACGGCTGCTTGGTGACCATTGGAGAGGCCTGATGGAAACTGAGAGGGCCCATAGAACTCGAGGGCAACCGGCAGCACCACGTGACCCACCAAGACCCATCATCGCTTATTGTTTGTGATACGAAAGAACATGTCTTGCGGGCAGCCAGGGACTTGGGGGAGCTCTCATACAGGGGGGGCAAGCATTGTTCTCTTCTGGGACTTTTTGCATGAAGTTGCCATGTGACGCAAAGCCTTTCTACCGTTAAAATGGGATCTGAGGGTTGCTGACTTTAAATATGGGTTTCGGGGGCTAAGTGGTCTCTTGGTATGTAAAGAAGGCATAGAAATGGTGGGTTATAATCCCCATGACATAGTCTGCTGGATTTCAAAATGCTGGCCAAATCTACGGTTGGGGACTACAAGTTACAGAAAGCTATGGGTTCCACTTGATGGAATTGGTGCACAGCGGAACCAGGGGATGGGACACCAGAGAGCAGGGGACAGAAAACAAAGGGAGACCAAAAGCCCTAAAATGGCAGTGCACATGGCAGCAACAAAAATGGCAGGCTCCAACTTTGGTGACAGGCATAAGCAAAACACAAACCAGGAACAAGTATCCCCCCCCCCCCACCAAGCACCGGAGACCCACAAAGCCATGCAGCACCCGCAACCCTAAAGAACCAGACCACAATCTCAGAGCATGTCGGGGACAGAAAGGGGACTGGACAGTCCGAAGGCATCCCAGCTAGCCAATCAGCCTTGAGAGGACTCCAGCAATGAGGAAGAAGCGCTACCCAATGAGTCCATGGAGTCAGAGGAGCAGCATATAGGAGCCTCCAAGATAGACTGGGCAGATGCAGAAGAAGATTTTTTGGAGGAACACACGGACCATATGAATTACCCACAGGAGCTGCTAAAGCTCGGGGCTCACTCTTTTGCAGAAGTGTCAGCCACAGGACCAGGATGAACTTGTGCTGATGTGTCTGGTCTGTTTTTCTTTCTTGCCGAGAGGAGGCCAATAAGATGACAGTGAGCAGAAGAAATGCCACAAATCATTGGATGGCATCACGGTATGTGTTCCAAACCATTTTAAGTATGGGGATGATTAAGGGAGTAAACAAATAATTGTAAGTTTGGAATTAATGTTTAACTGTGTTTGTTATTTAGAAAGATTTGCTGGTTAGCTCAATGAATGATAGCTGTGGGTGGGGGTCCATGCAGGATTAAAGGCTAGTGGTTTGGGAAGTAATCTGGGGGGGGCTGAGGCAGATGGATAAGTGGTACTAGTCTGCGGGGCAAAGGATTTCTGAAGGGCAAGAGAGGGGAGGCGAGTTTGCCTAGTAAGGGAAACTTTAGGGGGATAGAAGTCAGTAGGACTCTCCTTCTCTCTCTCTCTCTCTCTCTCCCCCTCTCTGCACACCTGAAACTAATGGAAACAAGCCGGGGGAGATCAGGTGGGAGATGACCAGACAAGTATAGGGGCCTGGGGATATGGGGAGGCAGCTGTATTAAGGTGTGTGACACAATTGTGGGGCATAGTCAAATTGACAAGGAGGTGTGACACCCCCCCCGTCGGAAAACACTATGGGTGGTCAGCAGGACCAAGGGGAGGGTCATCGACTATGTGTAGGAGCAGCATCAACTCACTTTCTCCCTCCACCCCGGTATCTCCTTTACCTCCATCACCCCCCCCCTTCTCCACACACGGATAGGGAGGACTGGGCAACAACTTGTGCAGGGAGACTCTCAGGGCACTGATGGACCTCCGGGGAGCCTGGGGAATCACACAGAAACAACGATGGACCACAGAAAGACTCTGCATAGTAACATGATCACTGAGCAGGAGTGGCAGAGGCTCTTGGCTCAGCATACTACTCCTTGGTATCTGGGTGATGAGCGGAGGTATAAGATATATAACTACCTTTTTCATTTACACTTACGGTACTTCAGTTGGGGACACACACAAATGTCTATGGACAGAGAGAGACAGACCAGAACTACCAATATAGAACTCTCCAGGGATACCTTAGAGGGTAAGTGGTCTGATAGGGACACAAGAGAGAGACCCTAAGGGAAGAAAGGGGCAGGTATAACATTGCATTCATAGATGAAGACAAACCAGGGAAAGTTTTATTGCACTGTACTTAACTGAAATTTGTGTGCACAACCTGGTAGGCAGTTGCTGTTGGACTGTGTTCTGATATTTTACAGGGTACCTTTGACTTACCAGAAGCCTCCTTTCAGAATATCTGGCCTGTGAAGTGCTTTGCTTCCAGGAAGAGGGAAGCAAGACTGCCTCCTGACCCGAGGACAGGGACGAGGATATAAAGAGGTAAGTGGTACATGCTACATAGCATACTATCATGGTATCCATGGACAGGGAGATGGTAGTGAGGTGTGTCTCCTGGAATGTCAAGGGGTTGAATCACCCGGTCAGAAGAACCAAGGTATTGCAGCATCTTAAATTCCTAAAAACAGATGTGGCTTTCCTACAGGAGACACATCTCACAGCCAGGACGGTCCTATGGCTGAAAAAGACATGGGTGGGGAAAGTATTACACAGTTCTGTCACTTCTAAATCAAAGGGGGTGGCAATTCTAATGAAAAATTGAGTCAGTGGGTAGAAGAGTGGGTCAAAGCGGATAAACATGGGCGATGGCTGGTGGTTCGTTTTGCTTATCCTGGGGGAAAGATAGTGTTGGCCAGTGTTTATGGCCCTAACCAGGTCGAGCCAGAATTCTTTACACAGGTCAGCCAGGTGATAGCAGAAGCCAAAGGGGATGAATATGACCCCAATCCTAATAGGGTGAGACTTTAATCTGATCCAAGATGTATTCCTGGACAAGTCCCAGCCCACCCAGGATGCTCATATGAAGTTCAGGGAAGCACTGACTCTCCTACAGGCAGAATGGGGCATGCGGGACCCGTGGCGAGGAGATAACCCCACTGGTCAGGATTATACCTTTTATTCTGCAGTGCACAAGACTGTAGGATACACTATTGGCTAACCAACAAAGAGGCATCGCAAGGTACACAGGATGTGCACATAGAGCCTATGATCATATCTGACCACATGCCAGTCAGTCTGCTTTTCACCCCACCAGGGGCATAGCCTACCTCCATGAGATGAGATGTAACCCCCTTCTTCTACGGGACCCTAACTTCTGCAAGTGGCTTAAAACCCAAGTTACAACATACTTTGAAATCAATGCAAATGGAGAGGTAGGGGCTGGCACGGTATGGGAGGCCTTCTAGGCCCACCTCAGAGGTTGTATAAACTCCTTCAAGGCTGCCCAGAATAGAAAAAGAAGGGAGGAACTGGAGCACCTGCAGAAGAAACTAGTGGAGATGGAAGTGTGTTCAGGGATAACCCCTTGCCCACTGGGGAATTGCTGGCCCGAAATCACTGGACTAAAATATAAAATAAATATCTATCATCCAGCAGCGTATGGTAGAGTGGCAGCTACTCCAATCCAAACACAGGTTCTGGGGATCCAGGGATAAAGGAGGGAAACTGATGGCATACCAGTAAAGGAAACAAAAAGCAAATTCCCAGCTACATGCCCTAAGGGCCCAAAATGGAGAGACGGTCACTAAACCTAAGGACATAAATGGGGTACTGCAGTGATATTATCTGACCCTGTACTCTACCACCAGACCCGCCATGAATGGAGAGCCAGAACCTGGGGCAGTGGTCTTTCTGAACTCCCTCCAAATACCTCAGTTATCCCAGGCACAGGCAAAAGACTAGGATGATCCCATCTCGGAGCAGAAGGTGCGATCTGCGCTGGATGGGCTGGCTAAGGGAAAGGCCCCTGGCCCTGATGGTATGTAAGCAGATCTCTACCAGCTACTGGCAGCAGAGATCACAATTCCACTTTGGCAATCACTGAAAGTGGCAGAGAAAGACCTAATCCTGCCCACAACCATGAGAGAGGCAATTATAACACTGCTCCCCAAGAAATCCACAGATCCTTTGGACTGTGCAAATTTCTGGCCTATTTCCCTCATCTCCATGGATATGAAAGTGCTGTCAAAAATATTGGCCATAAGACTGAGAAGGTCCTTTCAATCATAATACATCCCTCACAGGCTGGATTCAGCAAGGGCAGGACAGGGGCGGACAATATCCGCATGGTCCTGAACCTCAAATGGTTGGCACTACCCTCCCCCAAACCTATGGCAGCTTTAGTGGTCAATTTTATCAAGGTCTTTGACTCGGTGGAATAGGAATATCTCCATATCACCATGGGGGCATATGGGTTTGGTATATATTTCTCAAATTGGATCAGGATTCTCTATAATACGCCGACAGTCGCAGTCCTCACTAATAGAAATATATCCCAACAATATCCGCTGCAAAAAGGAACAAGGCAGGGTTGTCCACTGTCCCTCTTACTTAGCCATCAACCCCCTGGCTTGGAGGCTGATACACACAAAGGAAGTCAAAGGCATTGACATAAGGGGAACACAATACTTGATAAACTTGTATGCAGATGACATCCTCTTGATGATGGAAAACCCTGATGTAACACTACCCCACATATTGCAGATACTCCAGGAATATGCAGAGATTTCAGGGCTGAGGGTGAATAAGACAAAAACCACTCTGTCATCACTCAACCTCCACTGCACATGAATGAATCAGCAGGACCTACAGGTTACACGGGCTCCGGGTGGGTTTACATACTTGGGAGTGAGAATGTCAGCCACTTGGAGACAGCTTATTGATGACAGATATGGCCCGGTCCTGGGTACCATAGAGGATGAGCTGAGAAGGTGGAAAAAGATGTGACTCTCCATTAAGGGTAGGATAGAGGCAGTGCAGATGTTCACACTCCCAAAGGTGACATATCTGTTCTACAATCTACCAGTGGAAACGCCCCCATAATATTCAATGATCTGGATAAGATGATCTTGAACCTGTTGTGGGAGGATAAACCCCCAAGGTTCAGTAGGACAAAGCTCAGGGCTCACTGAGGGAAGGGTGGACTAGGACTACCTTGGTTCTATGGCTATTGCGTAGCACATAGAATGGCACAAGTTACATAGTGATTCTTGCCAGATGGGGGTGCAGGACCAACGTGGGTTCAGCTGGAGAAGGATCTTATGTCGGACCAATGGCCGGGGTCTGTCCTGGACAGGAAAAGGCTCTCAGAGAGTACAACTTCCCCTGTGATATTGGAATGGGGATGGCACTCACTAAGACACCTGAGAAAGACCAAGGGCCAGCACTGAGACACACATACCTCTGGGGCAACCCCAATATACAGATTGACAGCTGTAGCATCAGATGGGAGGAATGGACAGGGAAAGGGATACTAACCATAGCAGATCTATGGGAAGAGGGCACTGAAGAACTTTTGACCTTTCAATGCCTTCAAGAAAAATGTCAGCTTCCCAGGCAGGATTTCTGGAGGTATCTTCAGATTAGGGAGGCAATCAAGGTCTATAAATTTAAAAAAGGGGTCAGGAAAAGGATGGGAATGGCTGGCACTACTGCACAAAGCGGGGGCACAAAAAGGGCTGGTGGGGAGGATATACTGAGCCCTTGGGGATGGTCAACCTAACACCACGGAGAAATGTGGGGCACAATAGGAGCAGGACTTACATACCAACTTCCCACAGACAGTGTGGAACAAGTGTGTGAAAGATGCTCATCTAATGTATTCAGATGCAAGATGCCAAGTGATCCAGCTAAAATTGCTAACACATTGGTATCATATCCCTGCAGTATTACACTGTATGGTCATGCTCCCACACTCGCAATGCTGGAGATGTGGGGCACCAGAAGCTAACCTCCTGCATGTCATCTGGGAATGTACCCACCTTAATGCTTTCTGGACAGGAGTCCTGCAGGAGGCTATCCCCAGGGTACCGACCCTTATAATACTAGGGGATACATCAGTCCTGCACACTAACTGGCCCTGATCATATAGGTGGCTGTTAGCAGTGTTACTGAAAGCCAAGAGATCAATTCTAATGAAATGATGACAGGTTACTCCCCCTTCACTCCTGACCTGGCATATGGCACTGGCCCAGCTGGCTGTTTTCAAAAGGCTATCCTTTGCTCGTAAGAACCAATTAGGGACCTATCATAGGTACTGGGACCCCTACCTAAACTATCACTTATGTACAGTTCCCCTACCTATACCTGGCAACCCTCCTCTGCAAGGAAACTATTCCCGTGCCCCACTGGAAGATGCTATGTTATAAAGTACTCAGCTTAGGTTACTTTGTAAACTACACTCAAGGGAAAGTATAAAAAAGAATATTCCTAGCTCTGGGTTGGCTGCCGTACAATGGCGCCACAACTGATAGTTATTTGTTCGTTCTTAGGTGTAGAATGTTTAGGGAAGGCATGCATAAATGACTGGTCACTCTCCCTTGTAGGAGTTGATATACTGTATCTGACGAAACTGTAATAATCCTGCATTATGACTTTTTCTATTTCTTATCCGCTTGGATGGTATGTATACTGATAAATGTTGCTAATATGAAAACCCAATAAAATGTTATATGATAAAGAAAGAGAAGAACGAGGACATGGGGTCATGCTATTAAGTTGGAGGACAGGAAGGCTTAGAGGGAATGTGAGGAAATATGCCTTCTCATAGAGGGTAGAGGATGCCTGGAACAGCTGTCCAGAGGAGGAGGAGGTGGGTGCCGAAATGGTGACAGGATTCAAGCAAGCATGGGATACAAACAGGTTGGGAAAAGAGAGGAAACAAAGTCAAGCATGATGAGCAAAGGTGAGGAAATGGGTAAGTTGGGTGGGTTGCTGAAAATAGAGGGCTTAAGGGCTGTATTTTAAAAAACATGTACTTCGCAGGGCATGATATCTGAAACAATGTATCCCATGGTCTGCTCCCCCTCCTTGTATTCTCCCAAAACTAAATGCTAACTAACATAAAGTCTTATGCATGATTACAATTTAGCCACACACAAGCAATATTCTAGTATTCATGGTAAACAGCACTATTTTCCAGTTTAAAAACAGTAATATACTGGTATTCCTCAGTATCCTGTAAGATGGGCATGTCGCAAGTGGGCGCCTACCGAAACGGCGACCCACTTGCGGCACATACCAAGATGGTGCAGGAGTAGGGAGGGTGGCAGGATGGGGAGGGTTAGTGAATGGCGGCAGGTGTGTATATATGTATACCCTTGCGTGGGAGGCAACACGTAACCAAAGATGCGAGGTTTGTGGTGGTGCTGCGGTCAGCCACCAAGCTGGCTCCATGGTGTGGTGGGGTGGGTGCTGGCCTGGGGTGGCTGGGATGCAGGGTTTAGGTCCAGCACTTGAGTACGTTTTGTTGCGCCTGGCCGAGTAGCTGAAATTTTTTTCTCACTGTTGCACCCCCAGAGTTGAGAATCTAAAGTAGGGGTGAGTGGCAGCCTCATAAAAAGTAAAATAACAATTTCTTGCACCGTTTTCTCTGTCGCAAGGGTTGTACATCACCAAAATTAAATTGGGACTAAAGAGTGCATGCCAAAACCTGAATTTAATCAGAATACCAATTGTTTAACTAGATTTATGCCCCTTCCTTGTTTGTGACCCCTAAATATACCCTGATTGTCTTGTTTCACATTTAACCTGGCTAGTGTGCATATTATTAGCTGGGTTACAGTGCCAAAAGTGTGTACTTGTCTTGCTAACCTTATTTTACAGAGGGTCTCCAGCTAAACTGCTGAAGGTCCAACCCTGGTGGTAAGTGTAAAAAGGTGTGTGCATATTATTGCTATTATTTACTGTCTGTGTGTTAACTGCTATGACAGGTATAGAGCCACTAGGAGGGTTGGTGGGTGGTTATAGCTTCCCAGAGGGTTGTAGCAGTATGGGCAGATACCCCCAATACCATTACTCTGGCACCTTAACACTGAATCCAGGCCCCTTAACCAGTGCTTAGAAATACAGGCAGGGGTAGTAACCTTCGGGATAGTGCCGCCTAGGGGTTACATACACAAATAGTATACACACAATTTGTTATTTCACTTTATTTTAATTTTCACTCCACAGCACCCCCTCTTCACACACTGGCAGCAACAGCTATCCAGCGCACATACACTCCCTGCAGCAACAGCGTTCCACAGCTGCCCCCTTCACTCACACTTATTGAAAAAAGAAACATGAAAGAGAGTCAAATTCAATATTTTTAGAGTGAATTCTGTATTTAAATTCAATACTGTCTGAGTGATAAAAAGCCTACCCTCACCACCTTTCACTCACACAGATTTGAAATTACACAAAAGTCCAAAATTTAACCCCAGCAGGTGTCCCACCACCCTGCAGCCACCCCCATCACATGTACAGGAATGCGTTCATTCGGTGACACCTCAGTGATTGGGCAGGCCGTGGCGGAGAGAGGAGGGCTATGCTGGTCCACCCACCGGGGTTTTACGATGGTGGTGGGAGCGGGGTGGTGGGACACAGAGTGGGGTGGGGGGCACTAGGCCTGGGAAATAATATGGGACTGGGGATCAGGGATGGGAGGGGAGGTGGGAAACCACTAGACCACCAGGCAATTTTTTTCTAAAGTACGTACGGAGATGGGGGGTTAATGTACCATACACTCACGGGGGTGAACGGGTGGAGGGGAAGGACCACTAGCCAGCAGGGCATCAGACTGTGGGCACTGTCGAGCAGGGAATGGGAGGATCACTATTTAAAAGGAGCTTTTTTAAAGTCGGGCGGGTGATCTGGTGGTGGGAGTGACCGCTAGCTACCAGGGATATTTAACTGTGGGGTGGGTGGGTTGAGGGCCACTAGCCACCAGTGCTTATTTTTTCAATAAATGTGACAATATTAAGGACCAGGGCTCTGCTCTGCTTGAACCATGGGTCAAGCAAGAGGGTGGTCAATGAATGCTTCAGGGGAAACCCTGCAATTGCATAGATGCACGTGTGAGGGGCAACACCAAGACACATACATTTTGTACAGTGTAATCCTGGGCATCTTAAAAGTACAGTACCACAATCTTTTCTGGGGAAAAAATCAAATTGCTGCCATTCTCACTTAAGGATTATAACAAACTAAGGCACTGATAGCAAGATGCCATCCAGTTAGTGCTGCTGGCCAATTCCATGGGAAAGAGCTGCATTAGATCTATAAACACCAGGATTAAGTGAGAAAACATTTCCTGTGAAGACTAGTTCCTGCATCACAGGATGGATGGATATTGTTTTGAAAGATACAGACATGTGGGCAAAGTTCACATCAGCCACAGATGTAGTTATATAAATGAATGACAAGTCTCAATTTAGTAAACTTCGTGAAAAGCTCTATGCAAAATATCCCCTTGTTAAATATACTGTGCCTCAAATGTACTATATTACTCAGTGAAAGATGCAGTAAAAGTGTATCCTGTTGGCAGAACTTGCCAGGTATAGACTGGATAGGATGGGAGTATACCTAGTGAGTGACTCAGGTTGGTCACCCAGTGGCAGGGACCCTTGCTAGTGCTCAAATCCAGAACAGATCCAAAACTGGCGCCCAGCCTAACCGTTGCTGAAATACAGAACTACCATAACAACCAAAGCCTCAGAATCTGTGCAAATGTTCATCCGTTCTGCATTCCTGCAGTTTTGGATTTCACCATTGCATGTTTCAGTATTCTGTCCCTTCCAGAGTTCCAGAAGTCACCCATACCCCAGAAATGGATTGGGAGGCAGGCGATCAGATGTTCGAATCTCACTAGAGCCCAATTCTTACTGTGTGACTTTGAGAAAGTCACTTTATTTTAATGCGCCCCCAGTCCATCCAGCTGTGAAAACTGGTGCAAAAGTGGGAGACTGGACGACTGAGAAAACATAAAGAAAGTTTTTCACACCATTTTACTAATTGATATCTTTTTTTACCCAGGCTAACAGCCCCGCTGAGGTACAACATCTCATTTTCTCAGTCTGGTCAACAATATTGGCTTGTACAGTACAAAATGAACTCTTCTGTGACTTTTAAATATTGTGAGGGTGCAAGGTCAATGTCTCCAGCACAACTGATACTGTACTGTAACAGGCAGCCAACCGGAAACAGGGCATTCCTCCCTCCTCCCTCCCTCCCTCCTTGGCCAAAATGTGCTACTGCTTCGCTTCCATGGGCCAGTTGCTCAGCTCCACCCACAAATCCACTATTGTTCACTCACTAAATACTGACAGCATCTAGTCCCCATTATAATAGATATGGCCACCAAAGTCAAAACAGTACCTACAATCTAAACTTAAAGTAAAGGGTAATGCCTGCTTAATACAACTAATTTCCACATCCTGTCCAAAATGCAATATAGAGTGAAGAAAATATATTCCTCAAACACTCTGTCTCTGTCCCCCATACAGGACCTAGATACTCATTTAGCAGTTAATCCTGAGAAAATCTATAGTTCAGTCCTCCTGCTGGCTTTGGCTTCCAGCTTGTTGAATTCTTCTTTCAGTCAGGCCACCAGTGCCCCCATGCCTTAAGAATCTGTAAATGGTAACGTTTCTTCCCAACTGAAAATTGCAAATCAGCCGGACAACATCTCTTATTTTCTGAGCTCACATTTCTACTCCATCAAACCCTTTGTATTTCTGTCATGTGGTATAGCAAAAGGTTAGGGTACCTTCATCTGAATACAGGTAAATGGGATTGCACACTCAAAGTAGTCAGCTGTCTATAAACGTGTGTTCCTATTCTTTCAGACAGCAGCCTGCTAAAGTGGTAAGGGTGTGTGTGCTGGTTGCCGTTCCTCACCACCAGACAAAGTATTCTTTTCTAGGGTGGTATTGGAGGTTGAGGGTGGATTGGGTGCTGAGCAGGTGGGTGGGAGGAAGGTGTCTGTGATTTTTTTGGGCCAGGGCTAGTGGGGTGGGGAATTGGATTGGGTGTTTGCAAGCTGGTGGGCGGGGAGGGTTCCTTGGGTGATTTGGCCAGAACTTGTAGGAGGAGGGTAGGAGGAGGTGCTCAGAGTCTGTGGGTGGTGGAGAATCATTATCCAAAAGTCCTGGATGGTCTAGGTGTGGGGAGGAGTCTAGTACAGGGTGACTGAAGAGCATGGAGAAAGCAAATCTTTTTTTTTCTCCAAAACTAAATTTTGAGCAAAACAGAAAAAACAACTATGTCATGTGACTTACCAGTGAAGTGGATGGTGTGTGCTTGGTTTTAAAATTTTCAGTCTTCAGTTTGGCCATGAGCACCACCATCCTTGTGTGCACGTCTATGTTTCTTAGTCTGTACATGGTGACAGCAAGTGTGTTTCTATGGTAAGGCTATGTCTGTTGTTCAATGGGCGGAGTAACGTCACTCCCCCATCAGGCCTTAAAAGGCCACTCCTCCTGGACAGTTCCATTATTCGCTTCTTCATTACAGCCAGAGACACTGCCCTCCCTCACTTAGGGCTGTTCTTTTCATTTCAGATGTGCCTCCGGCTGCAGGTTCTCTTCTCCAGTCTTGTGTCTCTCACTGTCTGCTGCACCAATTCCATGGCCGTTTTCCTCATCCCTGCTTCTCTCGCTCCCCCCATTTTACCTTCTGATTTGCCGCTGCCCCTCCAGGGCTCCTGGTTCCCTGCTCACTTTCCTAGCCTTGCACTCATTTTCTTTTTCTCCCTGATATTGCTTCTCCCCGGCGCTCTGGGTGTGATGTCTCCCGACCGACTCCGTTCTCCCTCCTTCTTCACAGCCCCCTGATGGTCTGGTTCTCCCTCTGGTTCTCTCCTCCCGTGTTGCCACCACTTCTTGCTCCTCACTGGTTGTACTTGGCTGTACTCTCTAGACCTCACTCTACTGGGGACTTGTCCTTCTGCAGTGTTGCTTCTACTGTGCAGCATACTGGCCCTCCTGTCTGAGCTCTGTTTGCCCTTTTGGGGTTTCCTGCTCCCCTATTGTTTTTTCTACCTTCCTCATCTGCTCTTTGCTGGTGGCAGGCACTCAGTTGCTATGCCAGCCTTCTGGGTGTGCCGTTGCACAGTGTCCATCTCTGCATCGGCACACTTGTGCCTCTGCCTCTACATACAGCCACACATGCTGTACTTTCCTCCACCTCCTGTATGCTGGCATCATTCCTCGTTCCATCCTTCTTCCCTCCCAGTCCTCTGTCTATGACTTCCTCCATCAGCAGACACCTGCAGGTACTTTTTTATTATTGTACTAAGCATCTGTATATTCACTTTGTGGCTTCAAGCCACTGTGTTTCTGGTTTTCCGGGCCTCTCTCCCTTCAGCCTGGCACTCATTTCTTTGGGCATTCCGCTGTTCACAACTACAACCTTGTGTATGCTGGGACTGTGCCCTCCACTGTCTGCATCTCTGTTGGTGCCTTTCTTTGCCCTGCTGGCTACTCCCCTGTCCCTGGCATGCTGGCCTTGGCCAGCTTGCTGTCTGTGTCTTCTTTTTTGTGGGTTCCTGCCCTACCACTACTCTTTCACTACTCGCCTATCGGATAAACCCCTAATTTCATTCATTCCCATTCTTTGGTCCCTGCCAGCCTCCATGGCTTCCTTCCATCAGCATATCTCGTATATTCCTCTCGAACCTCTAACCGTCCATTCAACTCCGCAGCTCTAATCTCATTATTCCTGGTACTCAATATCTCCCCCATCGGCTGTGGGCTTCACCCGTCCGTTCTCGGTTTTACCTTCATGTTGTTCGATCCACTCCTAATTTGGCTTCTCAATGGACCTGGTTGGCATGCACTCCCATGGTTGCTAATGCCACCTACCTCCTCAGGACCCTAGTTGGGGTCTTCATCGCTCAATCCGACCTCTCCGGAGGTCTCCTCATTCGCATTGATTATCAAAGCATACTCCTCATGGGGTCTCATGCTATCTTGACTCCACCTGCTCCCCACTCAGAGATATACCTTCCGTGTCCAATGCTCCATGGCTTGGGGCTAGCCTGTAGCTGACGGTTTCACTCTGTACCCACGAAGTCTGCATCTAGAGCATGTGAAGCTTGGAGCGGGGTCCTTCTGCCTGGCCCATAGTAAGAATGTCTTTGCTCCAGGTGGACCTTCAGTCATCCCTCATTTCAGCAACACCTCTGGCTGTAGAATTTATGACTTTATGCTGCAAGGGGTGGGGTTCTCATCATCAGGGCCCCTTTGGCTGTCCGAGTGGGTTTGGAGGCAGCCATTCTCCATCTGACTGCCTCTGGTTCATCTGGTCTGTTTTGTAGGCTCGTGTAGGCTGGCTGAGTGCCACAGCAGTCATTTCTCTCCTCCTTTGCTTTTGGGCATCTAGTTTCAGAGACATCACTTGCAACCCTCAACAGCATTCCTGTTAGAAGGACAGAGTGAGAGTTTTATCTAAATTGGAATATTTTCCTCTTCCCTTAATATCGACTCAAAATTGAAGTAGCTGAGCAGTCACTAACCAAAACGGACTTCAACCTGGAGGGAAGGCAACCTAGGCCTTGTATCCCCAGAGGTTTCCTCCTCATAGGGGGTTTTCTTCTCCTCCATGCAGCATACTTCAGTTCTACTGTTGGGTGGAGTCAGATGGTGGCCCTGGCTGTTCCTTCTGTCCTTAGGAATTACACTCTTCTGCATCTTGGCAGATTTCCTTTCACTCATCGTCCTCATCTGTCTTGTTCTTCTCCTGTCCTTCCCGTCTACATCTATCACCTTATTTTCTGATATCAATATATTCTGATTTCTCATCTCTTCGATGCGTGACACCCTTTTGGGTATTTTTTTTGGGGCTTCTTCCAAAGCTACCTTTAGCCAAGAGAATCATTCCCATGAACCCTCCTTTAGGGTTCCTTGTCATCGTATCCCTGTAGGGTGGTATATCCCATGGATAGAGAGGTGAACAGCCACAATGTATCTAAGTCACACAAGCATACATCATGTAAAGTTATGTAAGCATATTGAATGGTAAGGTTATGCCCGTGGTTCAATGGGCAGAGCAACAAACGCCACTCCCCCATCCTCATGGACTGTTCCAGGATTTGTTTCTTCATTGCCCTACTATCTTCCCCATCTCCTCCAGTAGCATGTCTCTCTTTTCCGTGGGCTTCTTCCTAAGCTATCTTTAGCCAAGGGAATCATTCCCATGGCACCTATAGGGGCGGAACTGTAGGGTTCCTCACCATCGTACCTCTGTAGGGTGGTGTATCCCATAGATAGAGAGGTGAACAGCCACAATGTATCTAAGTCACACAAACATACATCATATCAAGTTGCATAAGCACATTGAAACTATATTCTCATTTTGTGCCTTTATAAATTAGGTTTCCAAAGATGTACAGAGAGTTTCTTAATGACACCACTGTGCAACAAATGTATAAAGGCACAAAAGAGAATTTAGTTACGAAGTTAAGGCACATATACTACTGTACTATGCACACTGAATGAGGGTTCAAGGGGCAGCACCTCAACATGTATTCTATAACAAACAAAACTCACTGCACCAGTGCCATAAACTCCTTCGCAGCTATTGTTTTTCTTAAAATCAAATCAAATCAAATCAATCTTTATTTATAAAAGGCGCCTTTCCAAAACCAAAGCACCTGTACATAACATGATAAAATCAATTAATAATTAAAACAATATTAGAATTAATCTAGGCAACAGCATCTAAAAATCATTATACGCTAGGCTAAAAAGATATGTTTTTAAAGCCCCCTTAAAGCTTTGGACAGTCAGGCAATCCCGCACCTGATGAGGTCGAGAATTCCACAGGGTTGGGGCCATAAAACTAAAAGATCTGGCCCCAGAAGTTTTTAAGCGAACCCTGGGAATCTCTAGCAATCCCTCATCAGTGGATCGGAGAGAGCAGGAGGGACAGTAGGGACAAAGGAGATCTTTCAGGTAGCCAGGTCCCTGATCGTGTAGGGCCTTATAGGTCAGCAAACTGACCTTGAAGGTGATTCACCAGCATATTGGCAGCCAGTGCAGTCCACAGAGCACAGGCGTTATATGACTGGACCTAGAAGAACAAGTCAATAGCCTGGCTGCTGCATTCTGCACTAGCTGCAAGCAGTGAATATCAACCCCTGGTAGCCCAAGATAAAGGGCATTGCAGTAGTCAAGGCGGGAGGTAACGAAGGCATGGACCAAAGTAGGAAGATCGTCAGGAGGAACCAGGTGCTTCACCCGAGCGATGGTAAAAAGAGGTTTTGACAACTGCCGACACCTGAGATTTAAGTGTCAAACAGTCATCAAACACAACACCCAGGTTTCGCACCCAGTCTAAGGTAGTTAGCTGGACACCCCCAAGCCATAAACCCGAGGGTGATCCTGCCAACAAACCCACCTCCCGGTGATCCAGGTCCACAACCAACACCTCAGTTTTCTCTGGATTCAACCGCAGCCAACTCACATTCATCCAGTCCTGGATTTCGGCCAGACAGTTGTTAAAGACCGAAAAGGCAGCATCTTGGCCAGGCACAAAGGACATGTACAACTGAGTGTCATCTGCATAGCAGTGAAAACTCAAAACCGTACCACCTAATAATCGCTCCTAATGGCAGCATGTACACCTCAAACAACATGGGCGCCAGAATGGAGCCCTGTGGCACCCCTCAGGGTAGGCGGAATGATGCCTAGGAAAAAAATCCCAGACACCACCCTCTGAGTCCTACCCTCGTGGAAAGATCGAAACCAACTGAGGACTGCACCAGACAGCTCACAGATAAATCACAAGCACTCAAATAGCACACCATGGTACACGGTGTCAAATGCTGCAGAGAGATCAAGAAGGACCAGGATGGAACGAGTCCTTCGATCTCTTGCTATTAGGAGGTCATTTAGTACCCGGACAAGAGCTGTCTCGGTACTATGTTTTTTCCTAAATCCGGACTGGAGAGAATCATAGACATTGTGGCTGGTCAAATGATCATCCAGCTGCAACGCGACCACCTTCTCAATAACCTTACTCACAAAGGGCAGGTTAGAGACAGGCCTGTAGTTAGCCAGACAATACGGGTCCAAGGAGGACTTCTTAAGAAGGGGCTGAACCACAGCCTCCTTCAGAGGATTTGGAAAAATCTCCCTCTCCAAAGACCTCCAGATTATCTCAGCAAGGACCGGACTGATTTTATCCACACAGCCCACTAGGATAAAAGCACATTCATCTGAGTGTGCTTCTAAAATGCACCATTTTGTGTCAAGTTACCTTTTAATGAAATGTTACTGGAGGGGGACCTATATCCCCCTAGTTTCCAAATCCTGTGGCACCTGGTCTGTATAGGGGTAAGACCACCCAACTTTTCCACTGTTGAAACCTCTGCCTACACACCCCAAAATCCTGTTTACCTTGCTCTATGATCTATTACATTGTCTGGAGCCTTTAAAGTTATCATTAATAGTATCCCCCAGATCTCTCTACTCCCTTGTCTCTGCCAACCTTACCCCCCATCCTGTATTCCTTGCGTGGGTTCTGTGCCCTGATGAACATTTCTTTCCAGAATAAAACAGATTCCAGTGCAGTTGCTTATTACTGTGTGAGGGACACTGTTAAGGGCGTTCAAGCTACTGAGGGCACCCATATACAGTCACTGTACTACCATTGTCTTAGACAGCGGTAGTACAATGACTGTATACGGGTGACCTCAGTAGCTTGATTACTCAACCGTGCTTACTTACAGAATGAAATGGTGTGAAAAAGCTGAGAGGAAACAGAGGTGCGAAATGTAGAAGGGCATAATTATTTCCTTGCTGGCTCTCCCCATTGCATGGGTCACAGGTTTCACGGATGGCAAGGTCACCCCTTCCAACAACAGTCAACAAAGTAGTGTCCTTTCAATAACGATTCTCTTCACAGTAAAGACTGTCCTCAAGAAAGCCCTATCTCCCTCTCACACTACCCCACTTGTTAGCTTGCGCTCCCCTCTTGCATCCAGCTGACGTGTATATGCTTATCATGCTCTCCTTCTCCCACCCTCCCTTACACTGACACCAAGTCTCTCTCTCTCTCTCTCTCTCTCAGGGTGCACTGGTACAGATACAGAAGGATCTAACTGGGCATTTTTCTCATCACATAAGAAAAGGAAACTACTTATTTTAAAAAGGCTAGGGAGTGTGGAGGCATGTGTCTTTACACCCATACGTAGAATCCGACACTGGGCACAACCTTAGTTTGCTGCGAAGGTCAACGCTATCGCCCATCTGCGGTGTTGCACTACTAGTTTCCTATCGCCCATTTGCATGGCGCTAAGCCAGTTAGCATAAGCATACCTAAGGGATGCCAATTGCGCATTATACACGATTCACATCCCTGCAGAAATGTGGCTGGCTCAGGAGTGTTCACATCACAGAACTGAACATGTCACATACCAGGAGGGCATCCGCAAGGGTCCACAGGGACCAAAAGTGGTCTGAGGAGGAGCTGGCCAACCTGGTGGACCTAGTGGTCCCCAGGGAGGCCAGGCTGTTTGGCATCGAGGACCTGGAGAGGCCCAGGTGCTGGGTCTGGGCCTACATCACATGGCTCCTGACACAAAGGACCATGGTGGAGAGGACAGGGGAGCAATGCCACCACCATTATGGTGATCTGGTGCGGTGGGATAGAAACAGGCTCCAGAGACTGAGGGACATGGTACAAGATGGGACTGTGCCACACCCAGGTATGTACAACTGTATCACTCATAACATATTGAATGCAATACAACTGTATGTTACATATTGTCCTACTATGACCTGCCTGCAGTGTGTCACATGAGACTGCCTCCATATGTGTTACACACAGATGGCCGTGTGATGCACACATGTATGCTCTAGTGGCTTTTTGTGTACATACATGACACACACACTGTATGTATTGTTGCACGGAACCTACCGTAAAGTTTGCCAGGATGAAACCCACTTCTAAGGCATTCTGCAGTATGCTGCAGCAGAGTTACTGCAGTAAACAATGTAATTTCAATGGGAATTAATCCCTTTTGTCATGTAGGAAAATGTGACACTGCCAGGATGAAGTGAATGTCACAGTTTCCTGCATGACAAAAGGGACAAATTGAAATTACATTGTTTTCCACAGTAACTCTGCTGCAGCATGCTGCAGAGTGCTGCAAAATGCTGCAGAATTGAGTTTCATCCTGGCAGGCTTCACTATGCATTGTATACAGTGGGACACTGTTCAAGGGTACTTCCATGTTCACCTTCCGTTATGGGACTTGTCATGGTAATGTTCGTGAGGATGCCCTTGTGTTTGAGTATCAGTGACACAACAAGACAACACTGTTGCTAAGTGACATGTACATACCCACATCATGTGTGTGTCCTGGTACATGGCCACAATTGCCTGTCAGCCATGCAAAGTTACTCATGGTCCTGTGAGTGCACCATACATGTGTCAAGCATGTGGTTACACCTACGGTTGCTGACAGTCTCTGTTGCCATACATTGTTTAAGTCACCACATAGTCATGGTTATGGTTGCTGTGTTACCTGCAACATGGCAGGCAGTGTGGCTCCACTGTCACAGACATACTGTATTTGCCACCACATATCGACAGCTTCCACAGATGTGTATCCAATGCATACTGTACGTGTTGTGTACTGTTTTTTTGGGGGGGATTAACTGTGTCCCTCATTGTGCATAGCATGTACAGGTTAGAAATGCATCTTTGCCACTGCTGTGTCAGCAGCCATCGACAAAAGTGTGTCATGTTCCACTCAGGGTGTATGCCATGTTGCATTGTTGGTTATAACAGCCAGGGAGCAGGCCACAGGAGGGAGGAGGTCCAGTGATTGAATCTGTGGGAGGGACTGAAGCTCACCTGCCAGGAGAGGCAGCAGAAGCCACCAGTCATGTGTGTATGCCTGTGTCACACACCATGTCATACATTAACCATTATATTCATGCAACAGGAAGCATCCATTGTGTTGCGTCATTCATCGTATGTGGGTTTGCTGCCAGCATCCACACATGTTGCAACATACACATTCCATCATGGCTGCACAGGTCAATATCGTCCATGTCGGCTGGCAGCAAGATACTGTTAGCTATGCGTTCCTGCATGGTGCTGTTTCTCCATCGGGAAGCTGTACCACACAGTGGCATACTGCCATCCCTGTTCATCCTAGGTACACACATAACCAGTGCACGCACACTCTGCACACATGTGGCGCATCCACATGTTGCACAATATGCTGCCCTGTGTCACATTGTCATACTGTCTGCGGGCAGCACATGTGCACTACATTATTATGCCTGTAGGTGGTGCACCTTTGGCATACTGTGTCCTGCACACCTGTTGGGTGCTTTACTGTCCTACATCTGGGATGTGTGCGTCTGACACTGTGTTCTGTCCATTCTGATGGTATCACTGTGCAATCCACACACAGTCCAGCACTGTCTGCGTCACATCCCGATGCACACCCCAGGCTGTGGCACATGCTCCACATACAGCCACATGTGCTGCGTCCTGACTTTGCTGCTCATGTGTCACCACATGGCTATGCACCTGTGCACAGATGTCTGACATGTCCCATGGGACATGACATACACACATAGCAACATTGGTGCTGTCAACAGATAAGAGCCAGTTGGCCCATCCATTATGCCCTATTTATCTGGTTTTAATGCTATCCTATAACACACTTATGCTGTCACACATATTTGTGCATCAGGGAGCCATTGTCCCATGTACATGGACTTTGTCACCCTGTAGCATCATCAGTCTACATTTGTTCCTACCATGCATTTGTTTTGACAGTAGTCTGTGCCTCTACAGTATTTGCATTGCCTGGTTTAGTAATGTGATATTGCCAGTACTGATCCTCATGACTATTGTGGTACCTTCAGTAGTGTGTTCACCACCATCACCTCACACCCTGCAATGTGTGTTCCACACATATCTGGGGTGTGATACACTGTCACACATTTGCCAGTGGTTGTTATGGCACCACTGCACACAACAGTGGACATGGCCCCATGATGGGTTGGGGCCATGCACATTGCTTGGTGTATACCATGTGTTGCCATATCCTCCTATCTCACATCCTGGGTGAGTATTGCACAGTTCTGTGGCACACTGTGCCCAGTAGCTGGTGCACATATGGGTGTGACTGTCCACCTACTCCCCATCAGCTATGTGCCTTCATGCATGTGCGCACTGTATACCACACCAATGTCGCATGGTATATATCAGGGTCTGCACTGTTGCATGGTTGGCAGGGCCATAGGGGTGTTATGTGTAGGGTGGAATGCACACTGTACTCCAGACATATGACACCTACACCTTGTACCATATCATACAAGTGATTGCTGACATTGCCCAGGGGCATGTCTGTTGTTGGTTCATAGCCATGTGGCCCATTCCAAAACATGCTCTTGTGGACTGTGTTGTGTCTGACTGTTATGCACCATGTCTTGCTGCAGCACTGTATCTTGTTCTGTTATGTACAGCGGTCATGAACATCGGCCTGCCATGTCATGCTGTACATTAGGTAGTACTGCTACATGGCCCATATGCAGACATGCACACATGTTGTCGGTTGTGTGTATCATTGTTGGCTGTATATCTGCTGTTTGGTGACCAATGCATGACACCAGGCACATGTCTGCTGTGCCTCATGGCTTGCACCCTTTCCTCACATCCATGGGCAATATCTAAGTCCATTATGTACTGTTATATGCAGGCTACACTCCTTGGGCATCCAACATGTCACATACCCTATTCGGTCCATGTCAAAATTAGGGTGGGGGTGTTCATTACAGGGACATAAACACCTGTGTGGTGATGATGTACTTACACATACCTTTCTCCTTATAGATCATCTGTTGGGTGTGATTGCTGTGGCCTGGATACAAGACGGCGCAGCCAGGAGTAGGAGGAGGGCAGCAAGATGCCACCACACAATCATCAGCCTGTTGAGCTGGATCCTAGGTGAACTGCAAAGGACGACAGTGGCCCTGGAGGCAATTAGGGCCAACATGCAACCTGACCCACAGCAGGCCCAGCCCCCCGGCCCTGCCTTAATCAATGTACATATTTGTATATAGTACTGAAAAAATGCCCCTTTGTCCCCTGCCATTCCTTAACTCATAACCATCCCACCTTGTAAACAGTTCAAACCCTATTACCCCCTACCCACCCCAGCTTCCTGTATTATTCCCTTCCTCCTGTTATTATTTATTACTGCATTTTTGTTAAGCTGTTATACTTTGTACATATGATTTTTTTTGTTTTTTTTAATTGTCTTTTTACAAAATATTTTGTAATTGCACAATAGGTTGTGAGACCAAGTACATAGTACATTCAAGTGCATAGTTGAAGTGTTCTCAATGTCATTAATCCTTATACAATCATCTGTCCCGTCTATGCCCTACTACCCTGCCTGTACCCTATTTCACCTCGCCTACCACCCCCCCTTCTACCCAGTTACACTGTTTTTTTTTTTCTTTTATTAACTCACTGTCTGTCTTGTTTCTTATGGCATTGTATGTAATATACCATTACCTAACAATTGTCCTCGTTAGTACTTCCAGCTACTATTACTAGATTCATTATACATCACGAAGGAATTGAACCACTGTTTCCAAACTGTTCTCCACTTATGACTACGTTTAACTATTGTATCTCTGTCTTGTATAATATTGCTGAGGTGTTATGTTGTGACTGTCCATATATTGTATATCCTGCGTTCCTGTGCTAACCTGGTCCATCTTATAAATGAGCTATGCTCAATGGTGTTCACCTGGATAAATAAAGATTTGATTGATTGATTGATTGAAGTAAGTTTACAAGCACATATGACCAATGCTAATAAAGGTGGAAAGAAGAATTAAGAGCTGTAACAAAATTGTTTTCATGTAACATCTGTGTTGGGAAGAAATAAAGTTTATCTTGAACAACTCAGTGATGGTTGTGTCTTAATTTCTGGAATGTTTTACTGTCTGGTTAGTGTTCCTCCCTAAGAGGAGGCCGGTTAGTGAGACAATGTTGTCGGCCTTATGCTAAACATGTAATAAGAGAGAGTCTGGGGTATTACAAGGTTTGTTCCATGTAAGATTAAGTCTAAGTCAGTTGTTTAAACAGGTAGAAAAGTGTGAAATGGTTAGTAAATATAAAAGTGTAAAGAGCTAGGAGGTATATATTTGTGGAAAGGTAAGCAGTATCTATAAAGAGCCGTTCAATGAGGATGGGCAGGGGTATCAGCCTGACTAGGCTAACAAACAAAAAAGTTAGTTATGGAACAAAGTCAGGGTAGTGACGGGCTTGATAGTTCACCCATGCATGCCAGAATGTCTGAAAGGATTTGGTGTGTGAGTTAATGTTGGTAATTATTCTATCTAAATTATAGATTTCGTAAGTCAGGACTCTCCAACATTCCTTCATGGGGATACTTCCAGTATGCCATTGTTTTGTAATAACCTTTTTGGCTGCTAAAATTAGAATTGTGGTTATTTTAAGTATTGGCTTAGAGATCTTCAGGCCTTGTCGAGGGGTGGCCATTAAAATATATGTGGGGGGGGTGAAAAGATCTTGGTGACCAAAGAGGTCTCTCAATTCCGAGAGGATCTCTGTCCAATAAAGGCTCAACTTAGGGCATTCCCAGAGTATATGGGTTATGTTTGCCAGGCGGTTACCACACTTGCTCCAGCGTGCTCCAGTTCTGGGCTGCAGTATTTAGTACTGTAACTATGGCTGGAGGTCCAAAAAAATGAATCCTAGATTTCCAGACAAATTCCTCCTAATAGGAAGAACTTAAAACTTTTAAAGCTGGAAGGGAGTTAGCTTGCCACTGGTTGCTATTTATGACAAGCCTTGACTTTTTGGTGGAAAAGGCTGGAAGACTTTGCTATACTGCAGAGAACATAATCCTACTCATTTTTCAGAACTGGGAGCCTGGAAAGGCATAATATTGATTGGGACCTATGAGGAAAGTTTGAAATACAGTTTTACTGATACTTTCATTTTTGCTTATTTGAATTAAGAAGAGGCTTGCAGGATTCAATTTCAGGAGTGTTAATTTTTAAGCAGAGGGAGTAAACTACTACTGAATTTGCTTTTCACTGTGTTAGATCACTTGAGTACAGACCTAGTATTTGTAATGATATTTTTGCACCTTTTAGAATTGTACTTTCACTGAGGTTTGATTTAATTATTATTCATGGGTTCAGTGGAGGGATTATGTATTCAACCCAGACAGAGCAGACTATCTTCACAAAAAGGCCTGCTTACATCACAGGTGTGACACTAGTCAGACAAGAGTTTCTGGGTGGAGTTTTTCAGTACTGCTTTGGAGATTGGGAGTTTAAATCCAGAGGGATTTAAATAACTGTTTACTGTTTCTTTCCTGGCGCACAGCTGACTTGTTTAGGGGCTGATTGCTTTCAGAGCACAAATCGCCAGGCTGTATTGGGGCTGGGGAGGTTTACCTGTGTTTGACTCAGCTGTTAGATTTTTTTCTGTTTGTTTAGCAGGGTAATTTCTCTGTTAAATTGTTGTGTACATTGTCTTGCTGACAGGATAGTCAACACTCATCATAGTGGTGGGTCAGAGCTTTCAGCTGATTGTTTTGAGAGGGCACAGTTTGAGCCCAAATCCCCCCTTCCCTCACCCCACCCACCCCTGGTACCATTTTGTTTATACCAGGGGTTCTGACATCATTTCCTCAAATGGGGAAGGTGCATACCACTGTCATATCCTTTCCTGAACACTGCACTGACAATATAAGTGTACACATTATATAATATATGTACATTTATATATAACAAAACAATAACTGGAAGGAGAGAGAGAAAGAGAGAGAGAGATAGAGAGAGAGAGAGAGAGAGAGAGCGAGAGAAAGACAAGATAAAAAATACAAAAAACGAACAAACAAACAAACAAACCTTGCACGGGATAAACAGGAAGACAGACAGACTTGTGAGAAGTAGTGCAATGTACTGGCTGTGGGGCAGCAGTCTTCCAGGAGTCTTTCTGGAGGCTCAGATGCTGCCCTATTTGCAAGCAGTTCTCTGCCCTGAGGGAGGAGATTGCCTGTCTTCAGGCCACACTGGACAGTAGTATGGGAACCTCTCCCACTCAGGGAGCACTAGGGCCATCACCACTGCCTCAGAGAGCATCCAGAAAGCACAGCAGTTGGACCACAGTGGGCTCAGGGATGGTGAGGGTGGTGGAACAGCGGCACACCCAGTCAGTTGTACCACTCCACAATCCATATACCATTCTGGGGGAGCACAGTTCCCCTATGGATGCACCCACAGAGGAGACTAAGGAGGTTGTGGACAACTGTCACAAGAAAAGCCCACAGGAAGGAGGCAGAGCACACCACAGGGAAAGGAAGCAGCTTCTGGTGGGGGACTCAATTATTAGGGGAATAGAACTGGGGGGAGCAGGGAAAATTGAAGTAAGGTGCCTGCCTGGCGCCATGGTTTGGAGGGACAGGAAGCACATCCTCGGGATCACGAGAACAGCTGCACTGGAGACTGAGCTGGACGTCATTGTTCACCTAGGGATGAATGACTTGGCTCAACATGAGATTAGAGCAGTGCAGGAGGACTTTGTGGAGTTGGGGAGGGGCCTAAGATAAGTAGCACACACAGCATTCTTCTCAGAGGTGCTGCCTGTCTATGGCATGGGTGAGGCAAGGGTACTTCACATCATGCGATTCAATGAATGGTTGAAAAAATGGTGTGGAGCACAGGGGTTTGGCTTCATTGGGGACTGGGGTTCCCCCTGGAGGGATACCAGCCTATACTGGCAGTATGGTCTGCATCTGTCCAGGAAGGGAACAAGTCTTCTGGGCAATTGGTTTAAATGCTTCATTGGCAAGTTTTTAAACTAGTCAATGGGGAAGGCACTGATAAGCAGCAAAGAATTCCCAGCCTCCCCCTACAAAACAAGGTACTAAATGAGGAAAAGACCAAGGTAGAAAGGTCAGTGGGGGATGTTGCTACAAGAGGTAAAGCCATCAAAAAATGGAGAGCAATGAGTACCAATGCCCATAGTCTGGGTAACAAGCTTCTTGAATTAGTGGCCTTGATGGAGGAGGAACATCTGGATTTCGTGGCAGTCACAGAAACATAGTACACACAGAACCATGACTGGGATGTAAACATACCAGGATACACTATCTACAGGAGGAACAGGGAGCATTAAAGAGGAGGAGGAGGAGGAGCTGTCTACATAAGGGAAGGAATCAAAGCAACAGAACAAAAGGGTAAACAGGGAGGAGAGGAAGCACTGTGGGTCAATTTGGAGACAGGCAATGGCACCACAATCCGCACAGGGGTTGTATACAGACCCCCCTCTCAGGGGGAGGAAATGGACAAGGAAATGATAGAAAGTATACTTTGAATGGCTGAAAAATGGGAGATATTGCTGATGGGGGGATATGAATATGCCAGATGTTAACTGGACTGCAGTTGCAGCAGCCACTTCTAGGAATGGGGCTATTCCTAGATGCCCTACAGGGGTCATGCCTTAGACAATTAGTATTGGAACACACTCGGGAGGGAGCAATCTTAGACCTGGTACTCTCAAATGGAGATGGAGAGAGGATCACAGATGTAGAATTGGGTAGCCATCTGGGAACTAGTGACCATCGAATAGCATGGTTCACGATAAACACAGCAGTAGAAATCAAGCCATACAAAGGCAAAAGTACTGGACTTTAGGAGGGCTGACTTTGCCAAAATGGGGGAGTGCCTAAGGAATGCACTAGCAAATGGGCAGGAAGGAGGGGTGGAAAAACAATGGGGAAATAATCAAAACTGCCATCACAGAGGCAACAAGCTTTTGTGTGAAGCAAATAAATCAAAACAATGTAAGAAACCACTATGGTTCTCAAAGGAAGTGGCAGTGAAGGTTCGAGAGAAAAAGAAAGCATTCAGGAAGTACAAGGAATCACAGAAGGAGCAGGACAGAGAATTGTATCAGTTAAAGCAAAAGGAAGCTGGGAAGTCAGTCAGAATAGCAAAGGCCCAAACTGAGGAAAAGATAGCCAACTCAGTTAAGAAGGGAGATAAAACCTTTTATAGGTACATCAGGGAATGAAGGAAGACCAAGGAAGGGATAGTGAGGCTTAAAAAAGGGGAGGGGGTGGGCAGAGGGTGACTGTGAAAAGGCAGAGATACTAAACAAATATTTTTGCTCAGTATTCACAAATGAAGAGGGGGAGGTACCTAAACCAAACAATAGAAACACTTTGGATACATAAGTTGATACCAGCCCATTTACAGAAGAAAGTGATCTGAAAGAACTCTTAAAACTGAAGGTGGACAAAGCAATAGGGCCTGATGGGATTCATCCCAGAATTCTAAAAGAACTAAGGGTAGAACAAGTGACACCACCGACTACCTTCTTTAACAAATCATGGGAGGATGGGGCGGTACCTGAGGATTGGAGGAGGGCAGATGTGATTCTGCTTCACAAAAGTGGGAGCAGGGCAGAAGCAGGAAACTACAGACCTGTTAGTTTAACCTCAGTGATAGGGAAAATGATGGAAGTCACTTCTGAAGGAAATAATTGTCAAGTACCTAAAGGCCAGAGGGGCACAGGACCCAAAGCAGCATGGATTCATAGCAGGAAGGCCATGTCAGATGACTCTAACAGATTTCTTTGACTGGGTGACCAAAGTAGTAGACCAGGGAGGGGCTATGGACATGGCCTACCTAGACTTTAGCAAGGCATTTGACACAGTCCCACACAAAAGATTAATATACAAGTTAGCCAGCCTGGGAGTGGGTCCCAAGATGGTAGCCTGGGTAAAGAATTGGCTGGAGAACAGGACACAGAGGGTAATAGTAAATGGAGTCAACTCTGAAGAAAGGGGAGTTACTAGTGGAGTACTGCAGAGTTCAGTACTAGGACCGGTCCTCTTTAATGTCTTTATAAGCGACTCTGCAGAGGGACTGGAAGGAAAAGTATGTCTCTTTGCAGATGACACAAAGATCTGCAACAGAGTTGATACACAAGGTGGGGTGGAAAGGATGAGAAGGGACTTGGCAAGGTTGGAGGAATGGTCAAATGTATGGCAGCTTAGATTCAATGCTAAGAAGTGCAAGGTAATGCACCTGGAAAACAAAAACCCAGGGGAAGAGTACACAATGGGGGGTGAGATACTAACAACAACAAAAATGGAAAGGGACCTGGGGGTAGTCATATCAGATGACCTAAAGGTGGGCCAGCAATGTGAGAGTGCAGTAAGGAGGGCTGGGGGGATACTGGATTGCACAGGGAGAGGCATCACCAGTAGAAAACAAGAAGTTGTTATCCCTCTGTACAGACAACTGGTGAGGCCCCATCAGGAGTACTGCATGCAGTTCTGGAGACCCAATCTCCGCAAAGACATAAACAGGATGGAGGTAGTCCAGAGGAGGGCAACTAAAATGGTGCAGGGTCTGCACCGGAAGACATATGAAGAGAGACTTAAGGAGCTTAATATGCATAGCCTCGAGGAAAGGAGGGAGAGGGGGAACATGATAGAAACTTTCAAGTACCTCAAGGGAATCAACAAAGTCCAAGAGGGTAGCATCTTTCAGAAAAAGAGGTGTGCAAGAACAACGGGGCACAATTTGAAGATGGAGGGGGCGGCTCAGAGGTAATGTAAGGAAGTATTTTTTCACAGAGAGGGTTGTGGATGCATGGAATGGCCTTCTGGAGGAGGTTGTGGAGTCAAAAACAGTGGTGGAATTCAAGAATGCATGGGGCAGTCAAAAGGTAATTCTAGGGGGTGGGGGTAGGAAGAAGTAGTCTGTTGGTTAACTAGGATCTGCAGCTTATCCATTAGGTAGGGACATGGGCAGACTGGGTGGGCCAAGCAGCCCTTATCTGCCATCAAATTCTATGTTTCTATGTTTCTATTTCTTCTTTTATTTCTAGGGCCCATGCCCGCCTTAATGATGTGTGGAATCTTCTTTATAAGCTTTTAGAGCTTTATATAATTGGCTAGTTTAGTGTAATTGCTCCTGGCCCTCTAGGCCTGTTTTAATAAGCAGTATCAAAGAATTTGGAGATTCTGTTATTTTAGCTAGGAGATCCTCAAATGGAAGCAGTGAATTTTTTAACTTATAATAGTATAGGCTAGAAAATTATGGGAGTTTAAATTTGTTTTGAAGATGATAACCCAGTTTGAGTAACTAATTGGCCTACATACCAGACTCGAGTTGACCAAGATTTAGTTATTTCTTTTGTTTGTTTAGGTAATAAAAGCATATCTGCAGTTAAGTACCGGAAATAGAGTTTTTCAGAGAAGGAGAGTACTGTATTTGATATGGCAAGCCAAGTCTTGTAAGGTTCTACTATAAACTCTGGAAATTGAGTTAATGGGTTACATTGTAGTGGATTCCCGAACAGCAGAGAGAGAGAGAGTAAATCTGGATTATTCATTACTGTTAGTTTGAGTTCCTTCCATGGAGCTTTATATACTGGATTAATATGATTCAGTAGGAGCTGTTGTTGGGTTGCTGTGGCATAAGGTCTTAAATCTGGTAGATTTAAGCCACCTTTTGACCTAGGCAGCTGAAGGGTTGAAAATGTAATTCTAGGAGGCCTCTCCTTCCAAATAAATCAAGAGATGATTTTACTCCAGTAATGAAAATAAGTATTATTTGGGGTTATGGGGAGGGTTTGAAAAAAGAATAATAACTGAGGGAGAATGTTTTGCTGTATAGTTTATATCCTAGTAATGAAAGTTAGAGGAAGTTTTGTCCAGAATGCTAAATCTTTAGTTATTTGTTGTGTGATGGATTCAAAATTAACCATTTCAAGGTGTGTTAGGTTACATGGAAGTTGTATCCCCAAATATCTCATTGAGATTCTACTCCATTTAAAAGGAAAGCTTTGTTTAAGGGAAGGGGAAGGGTGGAAGAGACAAGTCAAGGACTTCTGTTTTAGTATTATTGTTCTTATATCCAGCCAGGGACCCAAATTGCTCTAAAAGTGGCCAGACTGAGAGTATTGATGTTTCGGGGGAGGTCAAAGTAAGTAATATATCGTCCGCATAAAGGTTAATTTTGTGGTACTTTTCTCCTACAGTGAGGCCAGTTATATTAGCTGAATTTCTAATAGCCAGTCCTAAGGGCTCTAAGTAGAGGGCAAATAATAAGGGGGATAAGGGACACCCCTGACGGATTCCTCTAGTGAGGGGAAAGGGTTTAGATACAGCACCATCTAATTTTAAATATGCTTAGGAGACTCATATACCTGCATGATTTGTTGAGAAAAGGCCGGCGGTAGGCTGAAGTATTCCAAGGTGGACCACAGAAAGGCCCTGTTGACCCTGTCAAAGGCCTTTTCTGTGCCATGCCCAAGGAGGATCAAAGGGATATTATGTTTGGTAGCACGCTCCATGATGAGAGCTGTTCATCTTACTGCATCTCTGGCCTGCTGTTTTTTTATAAAACCCACCTAGTCTTCAGCAATTATGGAAGGGAGTAGGTTATCCAACCTATGCACCAATATAGACATAGATTTTGTAATCACAATTTAATTTTGATACAGGGAGGTATGATTCTGGATATTGTGGGTTTTTCCTAGGTTTTAGAATGGCAGCTATCTCAGCATATTGTCGGGGGGGGTCCTAATTGAAGTTCCAGCATAGCCTCTATGAAGGTTAGGGATAAGTTTTTATTGAAGGTTTTATAAAATTCCATCGGGTATCCGTCAGGGCCAGGGGCTTTCATTGTTTTTGCTGCTTTGATTATAGAGGTGATCTTCTCTTTCGTTATTGGGACTAATAGTACCTGGGACTGGTCTTCGGAAAGCCTCGACAGGTTGGCTCTAGTAAAGCAATTTGCAATTTGTGCAGGCTGGGGTTTAATATCTTCCTTAAATAATTTCTCATAATATTTGGCAAAAGCTTGTCTAATGGCTTGTGGGTGGTATAAAAGTGTACCGGAGTCAGGGTCCATAAGATGTAATACCCTAGCAAAGGATCTGGCGTCCCTTAATTTTCTATCAAGATTTCTGGCTGCCTTTAGACCTCCTTCATATGCGTTTAGCTTAGGGTATAAGAGCTGCTGTTCCACTTGTAAATATAGGATTTTCTGAATTGTTTGTTTTAAAAGTTTTAGCTTGGGAACAACCATCTTATCTCCCCCATGCTGAGTCTCCTGAAGGCTATTATATTCATTCTGTATTTCTGAAAGGTTTCGTTCTCTAATCTTTTTCTTATAGGATGCTTACTTTATTATTTCTCCTCTGAGAACCGTTTTCAGGGTGTCCCAATGGATTGCATCCGAGGTGGCTCCCTTAGGGTTATCAGCTAATATCCTAGTAATTGTTTTTTGAGTTAGTTCTCTAAATTGTGGGTCCTTTAATAGCATAAAGTTTAGGCGCCAGAAAGACTGGCCCTGTGTGTGGCCCGGTAGCAGCTTGGTAAACACAGGCCTGTGATGTGACAGTGATGTGGCCCCATAATAAATATCTTGTATAGATTCCAAGTGTTCAACTGAGCTAAATATATAATCAAGCCTGGAGAGACTATGCATTTTAGGGGACTGATAAGTATATGTTTGTGTTTTAGGATAAAAATGCTGCCATAAATCGACAAGGCCCAGGCGAGGGATGGTTTTGACCAGGTATCTTTGTAATGGGGAGGTTCTATGTTTCAATGGAGGACAGGCATCCAAGGTAGGACTTAAGATGGTGTTTATATCGCCACACAAAATTAACTGACCCTGTAGGATGGATAGTAAATCCTCAGAAAATTTCTTAGCTAATTTTGATGGAGAATTCGGAAGAAAATAAATGGAGGCTAGGGTTGCCGGTTTTGAATAAAGAAGTTCGCTATCACATAACATCCCTCCTTATCAGTGATCTGAGGTTGAAGGGTAAAAGGGATGGCATCAGGGATTAAAATTGCTACACCTTTCCTATAGTCAGACCTGTGTGAAGCTGATAGCACCTTTTGGTAACCAAATCTCTCCAGCTTTCCATGTTCCTCAGGGAAAAGGTAGGTTTTCTGCAGAAATATCAGGTCAGGATGTTGAGATTTTAGGTATTTTACCAATCTGGCTCTTTTAATTGGATTGTGAATGCCATTAATATTGAGTGACATTATTAATGACCTATTAGCCATGTGACTAGTAAGAAATACTGCATGGTATTAAAGCTATTCACCTTTCCCCTCATACAACTGAAAGAGCTGGTATAGACGGTATGCTGGAGCAACTGGAGTGTTCCCACGAATAAACAGGTCCTAAATCTAGAACTCAAAATTTGCTCTATTCTCTTCCCTGGTAACTCATCTGATCTAATTGTATGGCTCATGGGAAGACAATCAACAAATTTAAGAGTCTCTAAACTGACATTCTGATAAGTAGGCCTAATTTCAAATATGGCAAGGTTAACTAAGTTTCTAAAACCTGTATTCAGGTGCAATAAGGGTTGGTCCATAAAGCTGTAAAAAACAAATTTTAAGGTAGACCAACTGGGTCCCAACTATGAAACTATAAAAACATTGTCCTAAATACAGAACAGCAGTGAAGAACAGTATAAATGCTATATACAGAGTGGTGACTTCCAAGGTGAGGGCGAGCTTATATGCTCTCCCTGTAAATCCCCAAATGTCAAAAAAAAGGACTGGCAATCAGGGTAGGAGGTAAAGCCAGAAGAATAATTATCCCTAGGCCCCCTCCCCCGGGGCTAGAAGAACCTCAAAATAAAATGACTATTACAGCATAGCTGATAAAGCTTGTGGGAGTCAAAAGAAAAAATAGGGAAATAGGGAGGTAATTAGTCATCTCAAATTAATAGTTTCAAGGTGATGTCCAGAATGTGGCTGTGAAGAGAGAGGTTTCATGAATTAAGTCTGTGCATGCTTTCAAATTAGAGTCCCAGTCCACAGTCTGTGTGTGTCGTAAGACATTGTAATTCAGGCCGGAGGTTAAGGAGGGTACCCTGCTACAAAGTAGGAAAGGGGGATAATGGTTCTTCACGAACCCTGGTGGCACCCGATTCCAGGCTCCCAGTTATAGAGGGAGTATATAGAGGATCCAGGGCGTAGAGGGCCGTTCAGACCAGGAAAATGTATTTATAGTTTCCCTATCCCCCCCCCACTCCAACTGGTCGTCCTACCTGAGGTAAGACTCAAGCAATTTAACAGTGCACAGCCACCTTGTCCATTCAGGTTGTTAAGGCACTGGTTCTACGGAAGGGCTCAAGTCTCTGTTATAAATCCTGGGCTACTTTCCTATTATTGTTCAGTGTTCTTGTAGCTTTCATCAGTGTTTGCCATCTCGGGGTCTGAGGCTCTCTCACGGCTAGCTCAGTCTGCCTTTCAGGAAAAGTTATGCCACGAGTTGTAAGATCATCCTTAGCCTCTTGTGCATTGGCATATTCCTTTTTCACTCAATCAGGAAGATGTACAATAAGTTTAGCAGGTTATGGAGTGTTGAATTTAATGTCCTTAGCGTTAAGAGTGGGGAGAAGTGGAAGGTAGGCCCGGCGGAGTCGGAGGGTTTTTGGTGTAAAATCATGGTCAACATAAAATCTCTGTTGCCTATAAAAGACCTTCCGCTTGTGTCATGCAGTTGTTACAATTTGCTCCTTGATGGCATAAGAGTGAAAGCATGTAAATGATAGATCTAGGTGCTGCATTCGGCGATGTGGGCTTTGGGGCAAGTGCACGATGAACTCATTCGAGCTGTAGATCAAAATTAGGAGGGAGCTCTAAGGCTATTTTTAAAATTGTAGCCAGAAAGTCCTTAATGTCATTACCCTCAGAGCCTTCAGGAATACAATAAATCCTGATGTTCTTTCTTCGGGCGCGGTTCTCCGCATCCTCCTGCCTATCCTCAATCATCTCCTGCTGGACTTTTAACTTCTGCACTAAGGATTCCATGTCGTCGACACGATTCTCTGTGGCTGTTATCTGGCGCTCGGAATAGTCAGCTCTCTGTTCAAGTTGCAGTATATCCTTCCTAATTTCCCCATAAAGTTGTTTGATTTCAGCACAAGAAGAACAGAGTTCATTATAAATAGTGTCCAGTTTAATTTTTTAGTTTCGGTTTTTTGGAGTGCGGCCTGCTACTTTGGTTGGTTTGGAGGCCTGCGAGTCCGTAGTCTCAGGATGGGGCTCGAGATCAGAGTGCTCAGTAAGTGAATCATCAGCCATTTCTGTATAAATTTTTTCAGGTATCGGTTCAGTATATCTGTTCCCTCTCGGCATAGTAAATGGTTAGGCTAAAAATTAACGATGTTTATTGGAGAGGGCTGCCTTTTTTCCCAGGTTTCGGCTGAGCGCGAGGACTATGCTGCCATTCCCCAATAGAATGGAACCGCAAGTCATGTACATGTTTCTGACATTCTTTATAATATATTTTGAACTGACATTACCGGAGTCCAGTGAATTTCTTCTGTTTGCTGTCATCCTCCCCATGGCAGTTGTCAACTGTGCTCGCCATCTGCAGGGTAACCATGGTTGTTGGGGGGGGTGTTGGGGCATTCCCATCTCACATAGCGTGTTGTCCACCTACAGGGTACATTCACTGAATGGTCCTCTGTCCCACACTCCACAGGTTTCAGGTTGTCTGTGACACTTACATGGTGGCCAGTTTCTTGGGGTGTCTGTGCCCACAGACAGTGTTGTTGCACTGCTGCATGCAGCACGGATGCTCCACAGTGGCCTACATGTGGTGTCCTGGCATGTCTCCTGTGATGACACACCACAGTGCAGCACTGCCAGCTTGCATGCAACAGACCACTACATCTTCCAACAAAGGCAGTTGTCCATGTTTGTCAGCTTGTATTGTGCTGTTCTGCGACACTGTGTTGCACCTGTCCGTTGAGCATCGCTGTGCTCTGTGCTGGATGGTACATGCGTTGTGCTGTACTGTCCTATGTCACATTTTGTCTCTCCACCTGCTGGCACCTGTGCTAGCCAAACAAACAGGTCCAAGGTGTGCAGCACTCAGTAAAAACACATTGAACAAATCTTTAGAAGAATAAAGCTTGGTGCTTTATTCCATCCAGTTGTGTTAAGTACATCACAAGTAAAGACTTTCAGGTTTTGTCACAATAAACAATAAAGCAAAATAAGCAGGAGCTACAAACAGCTGCTTGCCCTGACACTTTGGCTATCGCAGCCTTCCTCAGGAGGCATGTCTAGAAAGTCTCACATGCTCTTTTTATATAGCCAGTATTACATGACGTGATAATACATTATGCTAGTGCATGAAATACAAATAAATTAACGTAAAAATGCAAAACCAATATACAAAACTTAAATGCAAATACAAATCTCTTATAAACTAATGCTAGCTAAGGGGTCTAATAAGAACATTTTATGTATTTAATTTCAAGGGACCGCAGTGCAATTGAGACTCAATAGCAAATACTGTTTAATTTTTTTTATATATTCAACTCATTTACTCAGGCTTTATTTTCTTTCAAATTATTTCATACAACCTAATGGATTTTATTCAACATTTCAAAATTAGAAAGATGAGGGGAACCTGTGTTAATCAACTGTGCTACACCTGTACAGTGCAGTGCGATCAGTGGCCGAACCACACCTTGCTGCATGCTGTGCCTGTCCCTGTGTGCACGGTTCCCTCGTATTCAAACATGGCCTGCTGTACCATACATCTCCCAATGCATGAACATGCATACTCAGGATATTCAGTTGTGTTTGCTCAATCACATTTGCTGGTGCCCTTTCTGAATATCCCATTGTTTTGTGCTGGTGCATTTAAATGTGTGGCACATTCATTTGCGCAGTTCACCCAGCCACCTCTGAATAAGGGGCCAATAGCTTCCATTTCTGTATTACAGACTGTGTAGTGTGTACTGGGGGAGGGGAGTTTACCTGCAGCAGGCTCCAGCAAGAACAAACTCTGGCTAGAGTCGATAGGGCTACAGCTGCAGAATTTGGGGTACAAATATTGTAAATTACCAAAAATACAAGTGTGCATTTGCAAAATGTAACATAGGGTCATAAATGTGTTGGTTTGTAATATTGTTACACCAAATTTTTAGCATAGCATTGTTATGACCCTGCCTCATGAAGATGGGCAGACAAAATGTTCAGCTCTTGGCTTAAAGGTGTTTTTGAGCAGGGACTGCAAAATCAACTTTTGGGATGCAAAAACACATCTTTGGCAGGAGTTTAAAAATGACAGCTGTCACATTCAAGAGATGCTGCAAAGAAATGGCTATGTTGAGAATTTGGGGTAAAAATATTGAATATTACCGAACTTATGAGCTTGCGTTCACAAAAATCAATGTAGGCTCATACCTTCTTTGTTTTTTAATATTTTTACACCAGGGCCCAGATCTTCAGAAATGCGTCAAAGGCCAGCGCAAGTCTTGCACAGAGCAAATCCAATGTGCCGTGGTTCAACAGGAGCCATACTCAGAGGTTGCGCCAGCACAACATGGTTGAATATGGCACTATTGCCCAGTGTGCACATGGGTGGTGTGTGTGTGCCTACCACAGGTGTGGCACCTGTGTGTTGCACCACATGCTGCCTGTGTGCCTGCTTGCCCGGCCACTGGGCTGTGTGGTGTGGGTGTGATGACAGCAATCTTGCACCAGTTGCACCTGTGCACCAGTGCAATGCATCTGATCCATGCCACATACCCACGCGTGTGTGTGTGTGTGTGCGGGGGGGCTATGAGGGGTGATGTGTGGTTGTGTGTGGATGTGTGCACCTGTCACCCTTACCCCTGCTTCCTGCCTCAGTGTGTGCATGCCCATTGCCATGCATGCCCCTGCATGCATGCTGTACCTGTTTATGTGGCCTATGCATGTATATCGCACCACCTACCTGTGTGCACCATAGTGCTCCTGTGCTATGGTGTCCTAGTGACATCTTGCCTGCAGGATCAGCTGGGGATCCCTCCGCCAAGGGGGTGGCTGTCCACCTCCCTCCGGCCCATTACCTCCATCGTCCCCACTACTGTCACCCTCATCAGCCTCAACAACTATCCCACAGTCAATGGCCATATTGTGCAGCATGCAGCAGGCCAGGAATAGGCCACAGGCTTTTGAGGGACTGTACTGTAGGGCACCGCCTGACCTGTCTAGGCAACAGAACCGTGCTTTAAGCATGCCAAAGACTCGCTCGATGATGTTGCGTGTGCTGGTGTGTGCCTCGTTGTTGCATTCCTCTGCTGGGGACTACGGGCGCCAGTAGGGGGTGAGCAGCCAGGGCCACAGTGGAAAGAAGCTGTCCCCTGTGTGGATATTGACATGGTTAGCCCTCTGCTATGCTATGCTGTGCCCCTTGCTTGTCCCTGTTGCCCATGTCAACATGCACACCCTGCCCTCCCCCATCTCAAAGTATGCCCTGCCCATCTCCCCTTTCTCATGCCATACTCACCCACTAGGTGGCCCGTGGGGATATCCCCACATTCAAACCTGTGGCACAGCACAGTGCTGTGCCAGATGAACGCATCATGTGCACTCCCAGGGTGTGTGGTGCAGAAATTGGTTATGCGCCACATAGCATCGCACACCACCTGGCAGTTGACACTCGGGCTCCCCTTCCTGTTGATGTATGCCACACCCTCAGAGCCAGGTGGCATGCAGATGCCTACATGGGTGCAGTCAATTGCCCCAATCACACCAGGCATACGTGCTACCCTGTGGAAGTCCTACATGGTTGTTGTACGCTCTGCCTATGTGCTGGGGAAATGGATGTATTCCGATGCATGTGGCAGCAGTGCATTGAGGAACTGTGTGAGGAGGTGGAACTTGGCTGACTGGGTTATGCCTGTGGTGTCCCCTGTTGGTCTCTGGAAGGTACCCATGGTGGGCAGGCACATGACGGCTGCCACCTTCATCTCCATGGACATGGCATGGCTCTGTCTGGTGGGTGCCTGCATCTCCTCACTGCACATCTCACAGAGCTGCCTCAGAATGACCCTGTTCAGGTGGTACCGGCCCACGATCTCCGTGTCCCTGTACTGCTCGAAGGTGATGCGGGCACAGTACCACCTGTGTTGGGCATACTGCTGACAGACCCTTCCATAGCCACGTCGCTGTTCCTGCTGCCCCCTCACACCCCTAATTATGACCTCCATCATGAAGGATGCACTGTCCATGGCCCTTGCTGTCCAATATCCCCCCGGGAGGTTGGCTGCTGCTGGCTGTGTGCCACCCTGCTGCACTGCCTGGCAGTGTGTCTGCCTGTCTCTCACACTCTCTCTTCCCCGTCTCCCTCTTCACTACCACCTCTGTCCCTCCCCTCTGTGTCTGCCTTGGTCTGTCTGTCTGTCTGTCTGTCTCTCTCTCTGTTTCTTTCTTTCTTTCTTTCTTTCTTTCTTTCTTTCTTTCTTTCTTTCTTTCTTTCTTTCTTTCTTTCTTTCTCCCTCTCTTTCTTTCTCTCTCTCTCTCTCTCTCTCTCTCTCTCCTTCTCACCTGGCGCAAGTGCTTTCTGTGTGCTTGCACCCTGTATCTATAGGAACAAGTCTGCTCGGCGCATCTCTGATTTGCTCCGCATTTGCGCCATGGTTTCACCGTTGAATATCGCACTGCGCTGGATATTCATGGGCATGCCCCCTGCACTTGTGCCTGCATTCATTATAGTTGTGCATTGGCACAATGAGATTTGTGCTGCTCACTGGCTCCTGCTGAATATCACTCCTTGGTGCAAGTCCGCACTTGCAGTGGTGCAACTCAGTTGCACCATGTGCAACTGCTTTGCATATCTGGGCCCAGATTTCTAACATAGCCTTCTTATGACCCCACCTCATTAACAAGGGCAGAGAAAATTTCCAACTCCTGGCCTAAAGGTGATTTTATATGAAATCACCTTTCGATATATTAAAAAAAACAAATTTGCAAAGATTTGAAAAATTACAGCTGTCACATTCGTGAGGTGCTGTAAAGATGTGGCTATGTTGTAAATTTGGGGTAAAATACTGAAAATTACCAAAGTTACAAAGCTGCATTCGCAAAACTCTACATGGGCTCATAACTTGGTTGTTTTTTAATATTTTTGCACCAAATTTGCAACATAGCCTTCTTATGACCCCTCCTCATGAACAAGTGCAGAGCAAATATTCAACTTATGCCCAAAAAGAGATTTCGCCCAGGGATTGCAAAATCAACTTTCAGGATATAAAAAATATATTTTGGACAGGATTTGAAAAATGACTGCTATCACAGTCACGAGGTGCCATAAAAATATGGCTATGTTGTAAATTTGGGGTAAAAATATTGAAAAGTACTAAAGTTATGAGCCTGCATTCGCAAAATTCAATGTAGGCTCATAATGTTGTTATTTTTTAATATTTTTACACCACATTTTCAACATAGCCTGCTTATGACCCCACCTTATGAACAAGGGCAGATACAATTTCCAACTCCTACCTGAAAGTTGATTTCATGCAGGGACCATGAAATCACCTTTTGGGACAGATCTGCCTAACAACAGTAACATTTTTCATGTGGTGGTGTTCCAAAGAAGGCATGTTGAAAATCTGGGCCAAAAATTTGCAAAAATGCCCAAATTATCGCACTAAGTTCAAAACCTCATTGAAATACATTGAACTGCATACCTGCGTCTTCAGTTCGCGGTCCGGCTTTGAAGAGTGAAGATGTGTCTGTGGTCCAGAGAGGATTACGGTGTTGGTCCCCTGATGGATAAGTAAGAACTTGGGGTGGGGTGGAGGGGTGGTGGATGCTTAATGGTCAGGTCGGGTTGAGTGTAAGGAATGGCTGCACAAGACACTGATGGACCGTTTTCTTTTACAGGTGGAAACAAAAGAGATCAATGATCCCCAATTGTGACACTGGGGGATTGGGTACCCCCGGCGTCACAGTTATGTGGGGGAAGACAGAGATTGAACATTATTTTGTTTACAGGTAAAACAAAAAAAAAAGACAGACGATCCCTGATCATGACACTGAAGGACTGGGCACCCAGATGCAAACAGAAGTCATGGAACTCACTTAATCAGCAAATAAACTGATGTCCATCCAAAAGCACTTTCGACTATACAGTTTTATTGAATACAAATCAAACGTGCCTAGGAGGTGGATAAAAACTGATGTTTCACCTACATTTAGGCTTTATCAAAGTACCCTCCCTCTGCTGGCATAAATCTTTTATAGCCAAACATTCATCACATGTTATAATTAATTTAAAGTGCCAGTAACCAATATGTGCAGTCACTTTTAAAATCAAGTGCTCATGTGCTTATTAATCAACACTGTGTAAAGGGAGAACAAAAATGCTACATATTTACATTTTTTCAATACAGTACACATTGCTTCATTTCTGTAGTTCATAATCTAGCTCTCCTTTTAATGGGACAGTAAATATTGCAGAGGTCACTCAAATTGTGAAAGCCTTTAACAAGATCGTTCAAATGAGGTATTGGGCTTACCAGTAGGTGTCAGAAGTCCTGAGTTATGAATACCTAAATCATCTGTAAATCAAAACAAGGCAGCAGCCATTTGATTGAATCATGAGACCAACAGTGATGTCACTGAGGGGCAAGCTGTAATTAACAACATGCAGCTTGCCCCTCAGTGACATCACTTCCTGTTTTAACATGGCTGCTGCCTTGTTTTCATTTATAGATTAATTTAATAGTCATATCTCAGGACTCCTGACACCTACAAGGAAGTCCAGTGCCTCATTTGAAATATCTTCTCATGAGCTTTCACAATTTGAGTGACCCCTGCACTGTTTACTGTCTCTTTAAGCGACTGCATTGCCTGATTTATGCTACATGACTGGTATACTGATCATCGGCTACAGAATGCTTATATCTTTAAGTTTCCTTTTTCTTATACTTTTCTAAAGAGAGAACTTGTAAGTCAACAGGAAGGTAGGGGACTAGAGAAAAGGGGGGGGCAGCGGGGAAGGGAAGTGAAGGCATAAAAAAGGATCACTGTGTAGGGAACAAGAAGTGAACACCCTAGGCTTGAGGAGTCCCTGAAGCAGCATGTCACCACGTATTCTGCTAGCGCCTACTCTATCCTTTGTGTAGGCTACTCAATAGGATCTGGTGGAAACATTATTTTCACTTGGAGTCCCCTGAGAAAGGAAAGATTCACACAATACTGTAGTAAGAATATATTTAACATCAACTCTTAGTTTTCTCTCAGAAATGGTTCAAGCTTTATTTGTTCAGTTAGTCCTCTGGGGTCCGTCCACACATGCTTCTAGTCTGTATATCCAATAGTATTCTCTTTTACTCAGTGTAAGTTCCCTTTCTCCTCCTCTTGGCCCCATGTATACCTGTTCCAGGCCTGTAAATTTCAATCTGTGTTCATCTCTTTTTCTTACATTATATCTGTGCACCGCTAGAACATATTCCATTTATTGGGCACCCCCAGTGTCTGAAAAAGGACAGATAATCCCCAACTGCAACACTGGGGGACTGGGCACCCCCAGTGTCATTTCTATGTTTCTGGGGGGGTGTGGGGTGGTAAAAAAGGACAGATGATTCCCGATCATGACTCTGGGGGATTGGGCACCCCCAGTGTCACAGTTATGTTTCTGGGGGCCGATCACGACATTGGGGGATTGGTCACCCTAGTGTCATTTCTATGTTTCTGAAGGGGATGTGGGGTGGTGGGTGCTGAGAGGGAGGGTCGAGTGGGGGGAAATTTCTATACTATAAAAGAAAATATATTAATAAATAAGTGCTGGCAAACATGGTGGAATGTGGTCCACTCCGCCGTGACCAAGATGTCTGCCACATACTACTGCACAACTGTTAGTGTATGCCCAGTAGTATGCAGTGGCCATCTTGGACATGACAGAGTGTGCTGTGTTCCGCCATGACCACCGGCATTGTGAAATAGTGCAGTGCTGTGGTCAGTAGGGACAACATGGGCAGACTGCTTCACAGATGCGGAGGCGACTGTGACACAATCCAGCATGTTGTTCATTTGGAAGGAATGTGGAGTCCTTTATCTCAATGATCATAAAAGGTCTGCATGGCTCTGTCTACTGGCTGCAGCCCTAAAACAGCAGGCTTGCCTTATAGCCTAGGCAGTGCTGAGCAGTAGTGCTGTTCAGTGTTTTTGGTGAATATTTGTTCCTGCTTTTTGTGCTTTGTTAGTTTACTTCTTTAGAACAGTGAGGTTTGCATTACTGAACTATTGTTATCACTATAGTTTGATATATTGATTTCTTTTTTGTTGCTTGATAGAAGTTAGCTTTAGTAAATGTACCTTATTGCATCTTGCGTGTGTCCCTTAGTCCCTTAAATTCCTGTTGTGTATTGCTCTCCTTAGAAACTGAAACAGAAACAAAATATATTTCTGGTGCTGTTTACTGTCTGTGTAAAGTCTTGTAAAATTTGTTGTGTAGTCTTTCAGTCGTACCCCCTAATCCCTTAAATCCCTGTTGTGTATTGTTGTACTTAAAAAAACAAAATCTGGTGTTATTGTTTCTATGTAAAATCTTATAAAGTGTTGTGTAGTGTTGGGTGTATCCCCCTAGTCCCTTAATCCTTAAAGTAAGTAAAGTAAGTAAATTTTATTTTTAAGCGCTTTTCAAAAAAACAAAGTGCTGTACAGATCGAACAACATTTAAAACAACATACATTAAAACAGTAATAATAAAATTATTCTCCATAAGCTCTAAGAAGCAAATAGGTTTTGAGCTCTGATTTAAAGCTCTCAACGGTCAGGCAGCCTCATATCTGGCGAGGTAGAGAATTCCCCAGGGCAGGGGCAGCTTAGGAGAATGCACGTGCCCCAGATGTCTTCAAACAAACCCTGGGAATCTCTAGCAATCCCTCACCGGTGGATCAGAGTGAACAAGAGGGGCAATAGGGAGTAAGGAGATCTTGCAGATATTGCAGTCCCTGTTCGTGTAGAGCTTTATAGGACAGTAATCTGACCTTGAAAGTGATACGCCACTGAACCGGCAGCCAGTGCAGCCCGCGTAGCACAGGTGTAATATGACTATTTCTAGATGTCCCAGTCAAAAGCCTGGCTGCTGCATTCTGCACTAGCTGCAGGCAGTGGATATCAACCCCCGGTAGCCCTAGGTACAGGGCATTGCAGTAATCAAGGCAGGTGGTCACAAAGGTGTGGACCAAGGTAGGAAGGTCAGCCAGAGGAACCAGGTGTTTCACCCAGGTGATATTCCTAAGATGGTAAAAAGAGGACTTGACAACGGCCGACACCTGAGATTTCAGGGTCAGACCGTCATTAATAATAACACCCAGATTACGTACCTGGTCTGAGGTTGAGAGCTGGACACCATCAAGCCAAAGGTCCGATGGAACCCCAGCCCTACGACCCACCTGAAGGTGACCTGGGTCCACAACCAACACCTCGGTCTTATCCGGGTTTAACCTCAGCCAGCTGGCACTCATCCAGTCTTTGATTTCGGATAGACAGCTGTTAAGCAAAGAGACTGCATCATCCTGTCTGGGAATAAAGGACAAATACAGCTGGGTATCATCTGCATAGCAGTGAAAACCCAGACTGTATCGCCTAATGATGTCTCCTAATGGCAGCATATATACTGCGAACAACATGGGCGCCAAAATGGAGCCCTGCGGCACCCCACAGGACAGAGAGATGGCGTCAGAGGAATAAATTCCAGTGACAACCCTCTGTGTCCGGCCTGTGAGGAAAGATCGAAACCAATGTAGAACTGTACCAGACAGTCCACAAAAAAGCCGCAGGTGCTCCAACAGCACATCATGGTCCACATATCAAATACTGCAGAGAGATCAAGAAGGACTAAGATAGTACAAGCCTTTCAATCTCTCGCAATTAGGAGGTCATTTAAAACCTGGATGAGAGAAGTCTCAGTGCTATGTCTTTGCCTAAACCCCGACTGGAGAGTATCATAGATATTGTGATTTGTAAGATGGTCGTCTAGCTGTAGCGCAACCACCTTTTCAATAACCTTACCCACAAAGGGTAGGTTAGAGATAAGTCTGTAGTTAGCTAAACAGTCTGGGTTCAATGAAGGTTTTTAAGGAGTGGTCGAATGACCACTTCCTTTAGGGGATCAGGAAAAAAACCCTGCTCCAAAGATTTCCAGACAATTTCAGCAGGGATAGGGCAGATAACACCTATGCAACCTACTAATAGTGGTGTAGGGCCCGGATCCAAACTACAGCTTGTTGGTCATATAGTCTGAACAATCCTCACAACATCCATGAATTCTGGCCTGCTGATGTCAGACCAGGCAGCACGGGTGTTCGTTTCCTCCTGCCAATCACCGCAATCCTTAAAGAGGGAGCTGGGCCGATGCCCGACCTAATGCTGGCAATCTTATCTGCAAAGAACTGAGCAAGCACATCACACTTCATTTGTGAAAAATCTCTTCCAGACTGCAGACAGAGTGGATTGCACAGTCTGTTGACAGTCTGAAAGAGTTGAGCTGGTCAGTTCCATGCAGCAGCAATTTCCCTGGACAGGAATTCTGCCTTCTTACGGTGATTGCTTATTGATAGGTACCGTAGTGATCCATCAATATAATCTTGTCAGCATCCAGGCTGGATTTCCACCAAGTCCTCTCTAGCCTTCGCCCCACTATCCTCAGCTTCTTCAAGGACTCATCAAACCATGGAGTCCTCAGGCGCTGAGTGAGTGGGCAAACACAAACAGGAGCAATTAGATCCAGGACCTCACCCATTGCCTTACTGTAGGCAAGAACGAGATCCCCTGGACCGATGCACTCACATGAAATACTCGATAGGTCCAGTACCGCCAAAAGGCTTTCTGGGGTAATTACCCTTAAAGGGCGATACTGGACCATCTCCGTAGAGGCAGGCCTATTTGAGGGTGCCCCAAAGCTGAATCTTATGGTATGATGGTCTGTCCACACATTTTGTTCCACTCCCAGATGCGTGACCTCCAACTCCAGTAGAAACACTAGGTCCAATGAGTGGCACCCTATATGGGTAGCAGAGGTAACCACCTGTGTAAGGCCCAACGTAGTCATAAGTTGGAGGAGATTATTCCCAAAGTGTGAGAGTTCATCATCGACTCAGGCATTGAAGTCGCCCAGTATTAACCACCTGCGCGACTCCAACGCCACGTCAATGATGAAGTCCACAAACTCCTTCAGAAATTCTCCACCATCACTGGGTGGACAGTAGATGATGAGAATCCTGAACCCTACACCTGCTCCCAGGATACACTCAAAGGATCGAGTGCAGCCCACTGGAACATCCACAAGACCTAGCTCCATTCTAAAAAAGATGGCTACTCCCCCACCCCTACAATCCAACCTCGGGCGGTGCATCATCATGAACCCAGCCGGAGCAGCAGATGCCAATATAGGGCCTGCATTCTCATCTAGCCAGGTCTCGATGATGCATGCCAGGTCAGATGTTACAACAAGATTTGTTATAATAGCGGTCTTGTTTCTAATTGACCTGGCATTACACAACACCGCCTGGGTTAGATGAGTTTTCAAGGAGGGTCGCAGTACCTGCCCACAATTTGCAGAGCCCTTGGATATGGAAATCAGGCAGGGAAAACCCCTCTCCCGATTCCATTTTGCTCCAGGGCGTTTTCTAGTCCCCACTACCTCTATCTGTCCACCTCTTTCCATTCTCCCAATCTGCCTGGTCCATCCGCCCTTCAAATGCCTTCTCACTATCCCCAATGCATGACATCTATTATAGACATCGACTAACAAAGGGGGACAATGAAAAGGGCGGAGGTCCTGAAGCAGAGTGGGGGAATAGCGTCTGACCGTCTTGGAGCCCTCCCAACACATCTTAATAAGCCATAAATAACCAAACAATTAAAAATACTCAAATTGAATATCTCACTACAACAATATCCAATACACAAATCAACAACTACACAAATTTAGTTTATCGGACTCATTACAATGAATCAACTTAAATTAAACAAACAATTATTATCAAAAATAAATAAATGATATTCAATTACTTATACTAATAATCCGTTAAATTAAATTCCATGGATCGTATAAAGAGATCAGTCCCTTTTATCCAAATTCAATATGATAGCCTTTCCAACATACAAATAAAAATTCAATATAAAATTCACCAGGGGAAATAGCTACCATAGAGGAGAATATCAACCTCAGCCGAGATCGGGACTACGGCCCCTAAAGGTGAGACCACCCTCCAGCGGACCCCCCCCAGTAGGCCTAGGAGGCAGCAATTGTTTCATACCCACCCTTTGGCAGGCCTAAAACCAGTGTTAACCGTTCCAACCCCAGCTGGAGTAGCAAGTGCCCCAGATAGCTCACCCTGCAATAAACATGTACAGTTGCCCAAAGTCCAAATAATCATAAAATAAGATACAATGATAGGTCCAGCCAGTACAAAAATGCAGGCATATAAGTCCAATAAGTATAGACTCCCCACAGTTCAATGGCTCACCACACCATAGCTCAAGATTAAAACTTTAATTCCCCAGCACTCCGACCGAATTCTCTACAACAGTCAGGGCTCCAGAACCGGCTCAGCCAGGGAATAGCAGCTCTTCTTGACCTTCACAAACCATAAACATTTGGGTACTTTCCAGGTAGAAACCATCAAGCTACAGCATAATTTGTGTATCACTCACAAACCAGCAAGTCCGTTTCTCCACACAGTCAAATTTCGGCTCAGCAGTTCCAGAGTGCACAAATTGGAGTGTGGTGCGCAAACCATAACAAAAAACTGCAGACTGCAAAGTCAATATATCCACACACTAAAAGTTCGTTGGGAAGTACACCAAAAAGCCCAAAGACATAAGGGCAACAGCAATCTCAAGTCGAGGTCATCCACTCTACTCCACCACAGCGTTAAATCCACCACTGACAGTTCTAGATGTTAGGAATAATTGGCAGTTCACAGCTCCACAGCATTTTCACAGTGCACACAGATAGTGTATAGTGTGCGAATTGCTAGCTGCAAACACTCGATCAGTGGAACAGTCAGGCCGCAACAGTCTTTAAAAGCAAAATAAGCGGCAAGTCTTCTATGCACAAGCAGAAAATTAAAGCGACAAATAAATAAAACAATAAGATATGTGGGACGGTGCCAGGCAATAACAAGGAGCTCAAAAATGAATTTAATAGCGAGTTAAACAGATAGAGTAAAAGAGCTTGCAGAGGCTAGCCCAGTGTGGCCGCCATCTTGGAAAAAAGTTGAACAGTCGGCACTAAGAGCCCCCACACCCAAGTGTGGAGCTGGTTCCAATTTGCACTTTGTGTGCAAAAAATCTTTTGATTACTTACTGATTCTCTTGACTTGCAAGTTGACATTTTCTGTAACTGCAAATCCCAGAATATCTGCAGCTGACATCAGAGGTAGGCTGCAGCAATGGGATATTCAATAGTCTACAGTGCATATTACAGTTCTTATAAGCGCTGATTTTTTTGTTTACTTGTTCCACTGTCCTTCCTGGGCTATGTACAGTCCCAAAGGACTGTACTTAGCCCCGGAAAACAGCAGGCCCTGCAAACTGTTGATCAGAGATTATAAAAACTCTAACATGTTCTGCAGGCTATTGTATCTCCCACTGCTGCAGCCTTCCTCTGATGTCAGATGCAGGGGGTTCTGGGATTTGTAGTTACAGAAAATGTCAGCTTGCAAGTCAACAGAATCAGTCTGATACAATCTACTTTAGTGCAGTAAACAGTAAGTAAAGAAAAATGTTTGCACACAAAGTGCAAATTGGGAGGAGACCCAGACTTGGATGTGGGGCTCTTAATGATGATTGTTCCACTTTAAATCCCTGTTGTGTATTGTTTTTGTTTAAAAAAAGAAAGAAAAAAATTGGTGGTGTTGCTGTTGTTTACTGTCTGTCTATGTCAGTAAAGAGTTGTAAAGTGTTGTGTTGTTGTGTTCCAAAATCTACACATATAAGAAATACCCATAAAGAGACACTTTTCTATAGGAGTTTCTAGCAATGGCACTGCTGACAACAAGAGCATAGCTTCTGTGGTTCCAAAGGGGACCATAAGCAGTTGTCATGATACAGGTTCATCAGGAGCCAGTACTGGTTGATGTAGTAGTTGACCAGGAGTAGTTGCTGCAAGTGGGGACATTTGTGTGGCAAATTTTCCTCTGCAAAATCTATGGGATCAATGTTGGTGGGTGCTGGTGGTGGCAGTGCAGGCGGTGCAGATAGGGACCACAGGAACAGTACAAGAACACAAAAAGAGACTTCCTCTTGTAATGTGGTTGAGGATGAGGACTTGGAGGTGGTTGATATCCCCAAATGTGTTTAGAAGAGCCTGAGCCTGAGTCACAGTGTGATTTGGCACAGGCAGATCTGAGTGTTTCATCATGCAGGACCAGGCAATCAGATGCTGCTGAGAAGGTAACATAGGGTGATGAAAATGAGAATGAGGAAGAGAAGGACATACGTCAGGAGGCTGGCATAGTAGGTGGGGATGAGAATGATTATATGGACCCTCTATGGGAACCAGAGAAAAAAGTAAGGGCCTGGGACTGGGAATCAGTAACACCCCCCTTCCCCCAGTTCTCCAGCTGTTGTTGGCTGTGTTAAGCCAATAGTAATATAAGATGGTGACTCAACGGTTGCAGCAGAAGATGAGTCAACGATTGCATCAAAGCAGAAATTATGCCCCAAAACACCCATTTCTAGCCCTCCAATAATATCCCAGAACCCAATTCACCACCGTCATGTGAAAACAAGGGATACAAAATCTCTAGTTTGGGATTTTTATATTCTGGACCCAAAAGACAAAACAGTGGCTATCTGCCAGCTATGCTAAGTGTGTGTGCACCATGAGAAAAAGGGTAGCCACCTCGGCACTTAAGTGCAAAACACACACACACACACACCTCAAATCCAGGCACCTGTTACACTGGACTCAGCACCAAAGGGAAGCTGGTGCAGAGCGGCCTTCTCTCTTATCAGCTGTATTGAGCAAAGCTTCCCAAAGTGACATAGATATAGATCCAGGGTGGGATTCTGAAGTAACTGCGGAGGATTAGTACAGACATGATGATGATGGGGACTTGGTGAAATTTCCTAGTAGTGGGCAGAGTAGCAGTGGTGGTGTGAGTATTAGCAGCCAGACTCAGCAAAGCACATCAACCCCTCTCCCTAAAACATCCACAATCACTTTATTTATTCATTCTGCAACTATGCATGCAGAGGGATCTAGGGAAATTAGAGGAATGGGCCAGGAAGTGGAAGTTATCGCTCAACATGACAAAATGCAAAATCATGCACCTGGGCAGAAAAAATGGGAGAGCGGAATACAGATTGGGGGACAAGCTGCTGGCAGTGACCAGGGAGGAGAGGAACATGGGTATCATCATCTCACAAGACTTGAAGGTGGATGGGCAGTGCGGGAGGGCAGTGGCAAAAGCTAGCAGCTTGTTGGGATGTATTAGGAGGGGGATCACCAGCAGGAGGAAAGAGGTTCTGATACCCTTGGACACCCAGCTGGTCAGGCCTCATCTGGAATATGGGGTCCAGTTCTGGAGGCCTTACCAAGAAAAGGATGTGGAGAGGGTGGAGTGGGTACAAAGGAGGGCAACCAAGTTGGTGAAGGGGCTCAAACACTTGCAGTATGAGGAGAGACTGGGAGCCCTTGACATGTACCCCCTGGAACAGAGGAACGAGAGAGGGGACATGATAGAGACCTTTAAGTACTTAAAAGCTTTCAAGAAAGTGCCTACAGAGAACCTGGTCCAATTGAAGAGGTGCCCCAGGAAAAGGAGTCATGATCTCCAACTCGAGGGGGTACGTTTTTTAATTATTTATTTAGGGATTCGGATCATACCTTTGAGCTCAGAGCTCTTTTACAAAGGTTCCACGTCAAACAGTAACAACGACAACAATAACAAACAGTTTACATACAATACTCGAATAGTAGGTAGCTACTATACAATAAGGTTACAATGTCATTCATAGTACCAATGGTGATAGTACAGCATCAAGACCATTCAACTAGGGTAAAGGACAGTGTTTATATGTAGCGAAGGAGATAAAGAGGTATGACACCTAGTGTGAGAGTCCGAGGATGAGTCAAGGTGAGGGGGAAGGGAGACTGGGGAGGGGGAGTGGGCGGCCACAAGAAGTGGCTTTGTCTAGGTGGAGGTTGGGAGGTAGTGGTAGTAGGTTGGTTTTAAGGTTGATCCAGTGGGAGAAAAGGCACAGGGGAAGAGGAAGACAGAGGGATAGGGCAAGAGGGAAGAGTGGGGGTAAAAGGAAGGGGAAGGAGAATGTGGATGAGGGGGCATTATGGGTGCGAGAGTCCTAATGGCAGTCACAAACTGTCCTACTAAGAAGGTGTTGCCTTAGGCCATTTTTGAATTCCAAGATGCATTAGGAGTTTAGAATGTGCACTGGGATTTCAGTTTAGGGGTAACACTAGGAAATACTTCTTTACCGAGAGGGTGGTGGATACCTGGAATGGGCTACCTAAAGAAGTGGTGCACAAGAATACAGTGGGGTGGTTCAAGATGGCTTGGGACAGACATAGAGGGCTGTTGAAGGGAGGGGGAGGGAAATCAGAGTAAGCCTAGAGGATGCTAGGCAAATGGGCTGACTAGGTGGGCCTGGTCAGCCTTTTCTGCTGTCACTTTCCTATGTTCCTATGTGACCCCTGAGTCCAAACCTACTCCATCATCCATGCCATCAGTGTGCAGAGATCAGCTGTTTGGCATCTCCAACCTAAAACCCCGAAAGGTGCAGCCTACATAGCAGAGCATGTTTGAGCATCACACCAAATACCCACCAAATCATACTGTTGCACATGAACTTTTTTTTTTTACAGTTTCTATTTATCCCCTCCTATCTACCCTTGGTGTCCACTCCTTTGGGCCATTCATCTCATCTCAGCCCCCGAACTCAGGATCTGCCACTAGAGTGCCTCTCCTTCTTTTCCTCCTGCACAATGGGGTCTGTCCCTGAATTGGTGGTCTGGATGACTCAGAACGGTCATCATCTAGGACCGCCAAGGTTTTTTTTCCATTTTTCTGTAGATCCCCCTTTTTCCCAGCCCCCTGAGATGCTGGTGCAAGGATGAAAGTCCAGAGAGGCAATGTGCTGACACACGTCCCTCCTAAGCACCTATAGGCATCCCCCTCCCCAACTCCGTTAGACGGAGTCGCCAACCCCTCGAGAGCCTGTGTTCCCACCGGCTCTCTCTTAGGACATCGGGTGCATATGCACCCCTGGTATCCCACCCCAGAGGGAGGAGAGTATCCATTGGGACACTCAATCCTCCCTCCCCCAGCCAACTCAAGCTCATTCCTGAAACCGGGGTCGCCGGCGTTACGTGAGGTGTGGCTTCCAGCACCTCAACCCTCAGCACCACCGGGCGCCGGCGCCTGTTGCACATGAACTTAATGCAGCAACTGCAGAAATGCTGGCAATTGATCTGTTGCCATTCTCTTTTGTGGAGAATGCAGAGTTCTACAGGTTGATGGCATTTGCCTGTCCAAATTGGAAGATCCTGTCATGCATGTATTTCTCCACCTGTGTTGTTCCAGAACTGCATAGGACTGTAACATGCACAGTAAGATATGCCCTGCAGCATTCTGCATAACCAAGCATCCACCTTAATATGGATACGTGGACCAGTGGCCAAAAAGCTGATAACTCTAAGCCAAGTACTACAGCCCATTGCACACAGGTACCCGGGGTATTATCTGATGCTGGGATAGGAAAAAACTGTGCGAAGCATAACTGTGCTGGTAGCCACATCAGGGTATTTGCTAGCATGCCATGCTGACAATGAAGAGTGCACCAGGCTCACACACAGGTCAAAAAATGTTAGAAATGCTCCTGACTGAAACTGATGAGTGGCTGCACCAACTGTCCCTGAAAGCAGGTTTCATAGCTAGTGATGATGGCTTGAATGTGGTAAAATGCATCAGCGATGGGTTTCTCAGGGTTCCCTGCATGGCACACTGCCTTAATCTTGTAGTGCAGGAGTTTCTGGCGTATCCTGAAATCAAGGCAATGATGATTGTGGCCTACCACATCTGTGCCCACGCTGTTCATTCTGGAAAGGCCCTTGACCAGCTTAGGCAGCTGCAGATCCAAAACAAGCTGCCTCAGCACCATCTCAGACTGGAAGCAGACACACAAGAAGGAATTCAACACTGTACATGACTGAGCATTGTACGAATACCTGCTGCTGTACCCAAGCTGTGACAGTTTGGGGGCATCCATGAGTCTCACAACCGAGCAATGGTGACACATGGATGGCCTGATCATGATTCTGAGGCCGTTTGAGCATGTCACACAGTCAGTGAGTGGGGACACTGCCTCCATCACCAGGCCATCCCACTTCTAAGGATGCTGAGGCAGACTTTGGTAAATGTACAGCAGGTGCTAGCGGCAGGGTTAGTTATTTGTTAATGGAAGACCTGCTGCAAATATTAGACTGCAATACCCGTATTTCAAGCATTCTTCAGTCTCCTGATTTTGGAATTACCGCCATGCTGGACCCACGATATAGAAGGGGCCTGTCATTCATACTTGAAGGTGAGCATGATTAGGTACAAAATCTTACTGAGCAGTGCATAAGATGGGTTCATGGGGCACAGATGTCACGGGCACAGTTCTGCAAGCCACAGCATTACAGTGACAGACCAAGAGTTGCTATCACCTCAGTGAAGTCTGCTGAAAAAACAGGGTTGTTCACAGGAGGACAAATAACCATCAGTCCATTTTGGGATGCTTTACCACAGGTGAGAATTGCAGACATGGAGGAAGAGGAGGAGGAGGAGGATGATTAGTTGGCAGGGTTGCGTGCAGCACAGCACATGGTGGATACATATTTGGCAGACACCAGGCACCTGAACATACTGGAAAAGCCTCTGCTGTACTGGAGTAGCAAGGTGAGTGAGCGGCCAGTACTGACCTCCACAGCAGTGAAATATCTGTGCTGTCCATTCTCAAATGTAAGCATGGAGAGGTATTCAGTTTGGTGCAGGCCATTGTACAGGTCAGGCATATGAATCTATCACCTAGAAATGTCAGTACGCTAACACTTATTAAAATGAATGAAGGGCACATTCCACCCAGAACAAGTATACAAACATGTAAACAAGGACCACGATGGCAGAAAAAGACCAGAGCTCCATCCAGTCTGCCCATATTCCCAATAATATTTCAATATTTACAATATTTCATTATTGCCAATTTTGGGCAAACTTTTGGAAAGATGTGAATTTAGACAATTGGTCCTATATTTGGAGGGGAAGGGATATTTGGCAGAAGAACAACAACATGGTTTCAGAAGGAGCTTCAGCATGATAACTGCTCTGGTTGGGTTGACGAGCACCATTCTCGACACCTGTGATAAAGGCATGTTGTTGGGAATGGTGTTCATCGACCTAACCAGACCATTTGATTTAGTAAACCATAAATTGTTACTCCAGAAATTACAACTATGTGGGGTATCTGAAGTGGGTTTGAGGTGGTTTGACAGCTGTTTGTGTTCTTGTACACAAAGGGCCAGATATTCAGACTGCACCCGGCAGGGGCGCAAGCCTGGGCGCAGCACAACTGGGCTGCACCAGGGCCAGGACCAGGCGATATTCAACGGTGCTGCTCCATGGCTCAGCACCATTGAATATGACAAGTGCGGCGCACAGACAGTGCATGGTGCAGTGGCACTGTGGCAGCACAAGCCACAGAGAGGGAGCATGGGGATGCACCAGCGCAAATGCAGTTGCGCTAGGCGCATCACCCACAATATTCAGCCGGGGGCATGCAAATGAGGCCATAAGTCATGCAAGGTGCAAATGGGGCCATTAGCATGTCATTATGGCCCTATTTGCATGCCTTGCACAGGGGTGCCCAGCGACTTGCGCCTGACATTCTGCCCAGCATGACATGTGTGGTGGGGATCGAGGGCAACCCCCGCCTGTAACTGCAAACATGGAAATGTGTGAAGCACGCTCCCTGGTAGTCTAGTGGTTCCCTCCCTCCTGAGTCCCCGAGTACTGTAATGGTAGCCTTGCCCTGGTAGTCTAGTGGAACCCCCATGTCCCCAATTGCCAGAATACAGCTGCCAAGTTATGACCTGGTAGTCTAGTTGACCCCCCCACCAGTTGCTGTGATTGCGGCATGGCACCAGAACAAAGATGATCTAGTGACCCCTCCACCCCACACAGCACCCCTTGCCCACTCTGCTCCCCCCGTCATCAGCCGGTGGCTGCAACCCGCCCGCATACCGCCCAGCTGCCCGCTGAATGACAGGTACAGTATGGGCTTGCAGGGCATACTGTACTAGACAGTCCCAAATATATGAGTTAAGTCCTCTTGATGCCTGATTGGTGGCCTGAAAGGGTGCCAAATTACAGTCCTTACCCCCTTCCCAGGAGCCATATAAGTGCAGTCCTCCAAGGCTCCTCAATTACGGATTGGTGAAGATAGAAGTCAGGTGTGAAAAATATCGCTGCAAAGAAGACATCCAGTGCAATGTCCAAACTTCCAGTTCATTTTGCAGGCAAAAAGTATAGTTTTAATATTTATTGCCCCCATGGCTTATTGGCTGCCCCTCTTCCCTACTGTCCGGTGGCAGAGTGGGATGATGCTGGGGCCCCCACCTGTCACAGGTGCTGCAGTGCTGTCATCCCAGGTGACAGGCAGAGCTATAATGTTCATAGGAGCCTTGGCTGCTCTTAAAGAAACAGTACTTCCCTTAAAGCCTTGGGCCCTGACTACCTGAAAGAGCTCCTGGTTCCTTACCTCCCGGAGCGACCGCTCCGCTCGGCCAATGAGGGGTTGCTGGAGATTCCGAGGGTAGTTTTAAAATCTTCCAGTGCCTGGGCTTTTATGTTCGTGGCATCGACCCTCTGGAATTCTCTACCCCGTTGGATTAGAGAGTGCACGACTGTGGGGGGCTTTAAACAAGCATTAAAATCCTTTTTGTGGATTAAGGCATTTGGGGACGATGCTGACTTGGTTTGATATTAATGTTTTATTATGATGTCTGATGTTATTTATCTTATTGGTTTTATTATGATGTTTTATTCTGACTTGATTTTACAATTTGTTCTGCGCCTTGATTTTTGAAAGGCACATTAAAAATAAAGATTATTATTATTATTAAAGTAATGGCACTTGAGTACTTTTCAAAGTTTTATTTTACTCCCCCATGGTGTGCATCTGGAGCCCTTATTGCTGCTGCTAGGGTCCCTGGGGCTGGAGCACACTAAAGGGACCTTTGCCAGAGCTGCCAGAGTGGCCTATAAACATTTGAGTGCTGCAGTACTTTCAACACTCCACATCCTTGCTGGCTGCAACCAGCTCGCAAGTTCGAAGAAACAGCTCGAACATGCGCACTAAGAGCTGCACAACATTTTGCCACACCACCGAGCTGGTGGTTCTAACTTTTTTCTGTTTTGCTCCTCCAGTTTCCCCACCAGGACAACATTACAGGGGGCAAGCAAGCGTGCACCAGAGGACCGGGACTGGTGGAAGCTGGCAGCTGGGAGTCAGAAACAGTAAGCCCCACCTGTGGATGAGGTTACACTCTACCCCACCCAAACACTTGGCATCTGCGCCAAGTCCATACCAAGGACTTGGTGGCAATAATATTATCTAGGGAATTTCAACATGCAGTCTGTCTAGACAAATGATTCCTAGCTAGCACAGGCAATCAGATACATTCTAGACTAGGCAAATGCAAACTATATACAGTATGCAATATCATAGACAAATATTGAAAAGCTTTTCAGATTTTAGACAGCTGTCATGGCATTAGCTGGTATACCATAAGCATAAGTACTAATACCATAACATCACTTTTAACCTTCCCTTTTACTTTTTCTGGTTTTATCTGCTCTGGGTAGCTTGGTATTAGGTGGGCACAGAACAATTCTAGGCAAAGACTTTGGGGTGACATATATGCCTTGTGGACTACATGCATAGGCAAGTCAGTTAGAGCTCCTGGAGTAGCATAGGTGAGTTTTAACAAAGCTTTTACAGTTCTCTCAGAGTGATGAAATGGAAATGACACTTCTTCTTTGGCATCTAGGGTGATCAGTCCCAGTTCATTGTCCACCAATGAAACATCCGCAGGCAAAGTGGGTGCCATGACTTCCTCTGGCATTTTCTCTGTTTCAACCGACTCAACAGGTTCTCCACTTTCTTGTTTTCTTACTTCCTCTGGCTTGGGTCTATCATACAATGGTACCATCTCAGCTGTGTGTTCAGAGTCTACAGTTGCTTCAGAGTTTTGAGTTGGTGTAGGAAGCTCTGCAGCAGGCATATCTGTCACATCCTTTGTGGTTTCAGGCATCCCTTGAAGCAGTCAAGCAAGTTCTGATGTGGGATAACAATAGGCTGTGTGATAAATTACTTCTCCCTCTGACTCAGTATCTGAACCATCTGACTCTACTTTCTCATCAGGATTTGCTGGGACAACTTCAGATTGTTTGGCCTTTTGTTTAATTTGTCATCTGCACATAGCAGATCTTGTTATAGGAGGTGTAGGAGGTCCTGACTTGTTTGGGTGACCATTTGTAACCAGTTGTCCGATGAGTAGCAAGCGGTTGTGGTATATGGTGCTGTAGCCACTTGTATGTCCTTCTGGACAGAGTTTGTAAACAGGCCAGTCTTGTAGTTTTTCAATGACAACACAAGAGGTACTGCCCCAACGGTCAGTAATCTTATACTTTCCAGGGATTCCCAAATTCCTCAGTAACACATGGTCACCTGGTAGCAGTTCATGGACCTTTACTCTTTTATCATGTCTTTCTTTCTTTGCTGTATTTCTTTTGGCAGTGGCCTCTGCAGCCAGCTTGTATGCTGACTTTAACAGTTCTTTTAACTTCTGCATATACTGGATGTAAGTCTCTGTCCTGGCCCCATCATCAGAGACACTGAAGCAAATATCTATTGGTAGCCTTGCTTCTCAGCTGAACATTCAGCTGTACAAGGAAAATCCAGTAGCATCATTTTTTGTGCAGTTATATGCTTGAAACCAAACACTCACTTGCTGGCTCCATCTGTCTTTATCTTTTGGGTTCAGGGTGCCCAACATGTCTAGAAGTGTTCAGTTGAACCCCTCAGGCTATGGACTAGTTTGAGAATAATATAGGATTGTCCAAGATTTGGTGATACCCCATAGAGACAGCAGTTATTTTATCTAGTGGCTCTCAAAATCCCTTCCCTGATTGGAATGGATTCCTTTGGGGCACTCCATAGTGGACGAAAAACTTCTCCAGAAGGATCTTGGCAACTGTGGAGGTTTCTTGATCCTTAGACAGGTAAACTTGGGTGTTTCTTGAGAAATGGTCAGTGACTACAGGAATATTTGCAACGATCTTAGAGTCCAGTTCCAGACATAGGAAATCAATGTATACAATCTCTATTGGTACACTGGTCACAATATTAACACGAGGGGCTTCCCTCTGTGGCAGTGCTTTCCTTTGAACACTTGGCTGCAGATTTTGCAGTATTGCTCAACATGATGTCTCATGAGAGGCCAGTTGAACCAGGTGTGAGCTAAATCCAGCATGTGCTAACTACCCAACTGGCCCATATCATCATGGAGAGCTCAAAGTATGAGCCTTTTGAATTTTGAGGGTACGACCAGCTGCACCCAAGAGGTCTCTTGTGAGTCTTGAACCTCCCAATACAATGCATTTTCTTTAAATGTAAGTTTTTACCACTCTCATGGCAGCAGTTTTGCATCTGGATCATGGGTAATTACTTGCGAAGCGTCACTCCCTTTCTGCAGGGTGCTGAGCATGTCACTTATGATTGGATCTAGTATTTGTTATCTCTGTAAATCCTGGTTGCTCAATTGGGCAATGACATCAAGTTCAGAGCAGTTAAATTACAGTAGGCAAGTGGAATACAATCACCAGAAGCAGCAAAGCTATCCACCATACAAGTAACAGTCTCTGTGGCTGATTGCTTGTCCAATTCAGACTTCTTGCACAAAGCCTTCACAGTCTGTTCAGGGATGCGTACCAGGCTTGTTTGTCAGCAGAAGATGCCACTGGGCATCAGGTCAGCACATCAGCATCTAGATGATTTAGACCAGGCCTGTACTCAACACAGTAGTCATAGGTGGACAAGGCTGGCAGCCACCTATGTCCGGCTGCCGTTAGGGGGTTGTTGTCAGTTTTAACAGTGCTATGTGCCCCATAAAGATACTCATGGAATTGGTCCATAATAGTCACTTCAAGGCAAAAAATGTTAACATGCGCACAGGATATTTCTTTTCAGCACTATTTAGACTTCTGCTTGCAAAAGCAACTGGGCACAGTCCTTCTGGGTAGCTCTGATAGAGGACAGCCCCAAGACTGCTGAAGCTGGAGTCTGTATGCAGCACATAGGGCTTTCAAGGGTCTGCATATGCCAGAACAGGGGCATGAATCAGTCAGTAAATTATTTCATCAAAAGCTTTACCACAGTCATTGGTCTGCCTCTGGCCAAAAGGTTCAGATAGTTTGAAGTACTGTTTAGGTTCAGTAGTAACATCGGGTGTCTTTGCTCTCTTTCCTTTATTGGTGGGCAGGTAGCCTTATGTTAGGTTCAGTAGTAGTTTCGCCACTCATGTGTAATCTTTGACAAATCTTCTGTAATAACCACAGAACACCAAAACTCATAGGTCTTTCAAGTTTTTCAGTTTTGGCCAAGTGGATAATGCTTCAACTTTACTGGAGTCAGTCTGTATGCCTTGGGACAGTACTACATGTCCCTCATATTTAACTGAATTCTGGAAAAGTTGACACTTCTCGATAGAAAGCTTGATCCTGAGCACCTCCAATTTATTTTAAAATTTTCAGTAATCTGGCCTCATGCTCTTCCAGTGTCTTCACAAATACTATGACATCATCAAGGTATACTAAACACTCTAACAAGTTCATATTTCCGGCAGCTCTCTCCATTAGGCACTGGAAGGTGGCTGGGGTGCCTGAAATACCTTTTGGCATTCTAACAAATTCATAGACTCTGAGAGGACATATAAATGCTGTCTTTTCTGTCTTATGGAGCCATGGTTATTTAATAACATCCACTCCTTAGGTCAAGCATGGAAAACCATTTGCTTCCATTAAGACAATCAAGGGCATCTTGAATTCTGGGCATGGACTACAGGTCAGGAACTGTCTGTTTATTAAGTGTTCTGTAATTGGGAGCCACATGATGAGCCACTGCAGGTGAAAGTGTCTTAGCACCGCTGCAACATCATCACTTCAATTTTCCCATTTTATGCTCAGTTTTCTGTAATCAGTGTCCTTTCCTGATATTTTGTGTTATTGTATAATCTCTCCTGTTCTGCTGATGTGTAATTTAGCCTCTGGAATGTATGCAGAGATGAGACCAGTGCCCCTGCGAAGGGACTAGAGTTCCAAGAGGAATAAGTGCTTGATGGTTCTTCAAGCAAAGTTTCCCCTTCCTTAGATGCCCTTATGGAGGACAGATTTACTCAGGAGTTTACACCCTTGAAGGAGGCTATTCTGTTCCTAACGGGGGGATGTCAAGGCAATTCAGTTCACAACGGAGGAGCTCACCTGGCAGGTTGGTGATGTTAAGGCCCGGGTGAGTTCCCTAGACAATTGGTGGGGTTGGCTGGAACCCAAGCTAGTTGCGCTGTGGCAAAGAGTGACTCACATGGAGTCCAAGCTTGATGATTTAGAAGGCAGAAGTCACCACAACAATGTAGTGGTTACTGGACTCCCAGATCAGGTTGAAGGCCCCAAACTATTTTATGTGTGCAAAAACTATGTGAGTCCTTGGAGGGTCCCTCCCCAATGGTCCACTCTACATCATTGAGTGGGCTCCTAGAGCCTTGCATCCTATGCCTTTGAAGGGATCTAAACCACATCACTTTATCCTTTGATTCCTGAATTGTTTAGATAAAGTGCATCTCCTTCAGAATGTTTGGGAGCTCCAGTAAGTGACTTGGGAAGGAGCCCGTATCCAAGTCTTCCAGGACCGTCCTCCAGTGGTCCAATATAAGTGCACTGCCTACTGCCCAATTCTCTGTAATCTGCTCACCACCCACATTCAGTTTAAAATGTTTTACCCAGCCAGGCTCTTGGTCTCTTACAATGGGGCTCTGAAGAATTTTGACTGCTCTGAACAAGCTTGAAGAGAACTTCCCTCCCTTTTCCTGGATCTATTTAAAGTGTATTGACCTCACAGTTTCATTTTGTTCTGCTGGCAGCAGTTTGTTCTGCAGGAGTTCCCTTCCCTTATTTATTAGTAGGGGGTGTCTTAGACTCTGGCTTTCCAGACAGTGGGGCTTAATGGGTTATGTTGGACATCTGTCTCTGGGCTGCTTATGAACCTCTTGGTTACAGGCCCCCCCCCCAACTACTCTTGGATGCTGACTTCATGGATGATGCCTCACTTCTGGATTTTCATGTCATATCAATGAATTGGTTTTCTCTGTAGTAATACCGCCTTATGACAGACTATTGTTTTTTTTTTCCTTTTTGTCTCAGGGGTTTCATTTACATTTCACCTGGGCTGTCTACAGGGCGGTTGCTGTCTGTGGAACATCATTCAGTTTGATGTGGCTGAGAAGTGCATCCTAGAACTCCCTTTGCTTGCCCTGATGACATGGCACTGTGTTTTGTTTTTAACTATTGCTTCTGAATTACTGGACCTGCTCTGTGTTCCTGCACTCCTCTACTTGCAGCGGCTTTGCTTACTATTTGTGCCCTTCGACGTAATTACTGTTTATCAGTTCTTGGACCTTGGAACTGTGACACTTACTTTGGACCAGCCTTCGTGCTTCTTCAGCTCTCACTGGTTTCTACTATTATATTTTTAATAGACTCGTGTGCTCTGCTTGAGTGTGTGGGGAGTTTCCTCTCTCTCCCTCCTGGCTCAGAACTACACTTTATTGCTGTGCCTCCTATTATTGTTGTGTTGATGCCTTTCTATATTATGGACATTATGGTTATTATAGTATTGTTAATGTTGTAGATTTTCTTGCCCTTTGGGTTTGGTGATTTATTGTTCATGATTCCATATTGTTTGGTCTGTCACTGTTTGTTATATGGTGGAGGGGGTGGGAGACAGGGGAGATCCTTTTTGGTAATGGGATTGTACACTGCTGCTGTGTCTTTGTGTTCTGGGCATTTTTTGCCTCAGGCAGCTGTGGTGCTGTCCCGCTATGGGTGGTTAGTGCTCTCTTTGCCTTACTTTGTGGGGGGGGACTCTTGCTGGCTTTTTAGACACACGCTTTTCACTGGGTTAATTTGTTTTGGGTATAGTGGCTCTACAGTTCTTAGTTTTGTTATGTTTTTACATACTAACATATTAAAATGCCAGCAGAATAGGCCTAAGGGTCTTTCATGTCTGCTCGTTTGGTCATCCCCCACCCTGGGAGCTGACCTTGCTGCCCCCTTCGCCCTCTCTGGCTTCTCCCTACCCAGTTCTGGATATTCCCGCTGCACAGGACTTTGCTTCCAGAACCCTTCCCCTGTACCTGTCCCCCCCCAAACCCTTCCACTTTCTCTGCCTCCACCAACCCCCTGGGCAGCGCATTCCATGGCTCCACCACCCTCTCAGTGAAGTAGCACCTCCTCCTTTCTCCCTGAATCTCCCCCAGCTTCCACCCATGCCATCTAGTTGCCCCCTTGGAGCACCCTGACTGCTCCTCCCCTATTAACCTCTTCATGTACTTGAAGACCTCTATCATGTTCCCCCGGTCCCTTCTCTTCCAATGTTGACATATTTGATGAGCCTCTCCCCACGGGTCCTGTCCCCAAGCCCCAGATCATTTTGGTTGCCCTCCTCTAGACCCTCTCCAGGAGTTCAATGTCCGTCTTTAAGTGTGGCCTCCAAAACTGCATGCAGTACTCGAGGTGCAGCCTCACCAAGCAGTTATACAGGGGGAGTATCACTTCCCTCCTTCTGGAGGTGATCCTCCTATCGATGCATCCCAGCATCCTGTTGGCCTTGGCCGCTGCCCTCCTACAAGTCTCAGAGTTGTTCATCTTGACATCCACCACCACCCCAGAACCCTCTCAGCCATTGAGACTTGTAGCATTCCCCCCCCAGGGTGTACTCTTGGCCTGGGTTTCTGGCTCCCAGATGCAGTATCTTGCATTTCCCTGCATTAAACCTCAGCTTCCACTTTCTAGACCACCTTTCCAGAGCCTCCAGGTCCCCCTGTAGGGCCACCCTCCCCTCTCCCCATCCACCACCGCCCCCAGTTTTTAGTCATCCGAAGAGAGACTCATCTCACTCCTGATACCCTTCCTTATGTCAGAGATATAGGCATTGAACAGGAGGGGCCCAAGGACTGACCCCTGAGGGACCCCACTAATGAATCTCCTTGGGGATGAGACTATTCCGCCAACCACGACCCTCTGGGTCTGGTCCTGGAGCCAATTGCCTATCTATCTGATCTTCTGGTTCCCCACCCCCATTTCTCCCACCTTATTCAACAGGCCCCCATGAGGAACAGAGGCAAACACCTTGCTGAAGTCAAGATAGAGGACGTCCACCAGTCTACCCAGGTCCAAGGCTCTCGTCACCCAGTCATAGAACTCCACAAGGTTTGTCTGAAACAATTTCCTCAGGACAAATCAATGCTGTCTATCGTTCAGGCACCGCAACTTTTTCAGGTCCCCCCCCCAGCCTCTCCTTGACAATGCCCTCCATCACCTTGCCCACCACCAATGTCAGGCTGACGGGCTTGTAGTTCCCTGCCATCTTCCTTGATTCCCCCTTGTGGATAGGCACTATATGTGCCACCTTCCAGTCCTGGGGCACCCAACCTGTCCTCAGAGAGATGCTGAAAAGCTCCACCAGGGGTTTCGCCAGGACATCTGCCAGTTCCTTCAGCACTCTGGGATGTAATTTATCCAGCCCCGATGCTTTCTCCGTCTTAAGGGACCTCAGGGCTTCCATCACTCTCTCTGCCATGATTTCCACCTCAGCTACCTCATCCCCCTGCTTTGCCTTCCTCCCTCCTGCCAGTGATGGCCCACCTCTCCCCTCAGTTTCACCATCTCCTCCCATGTAGATGCAGCCCCCATTTTCCTTGGTGAAAACTGAGGTGAAGTACTCTTTAGTACCTCAGCCTGCTCCCCGGATCTTGTGCTCATCTCTCCCCTGTTTTAATCCTGCTAATCTGCCCCTTCACCCTTCGTTTTTCCCCAAGGTATCTAAAGAACCCCTTGTTCCCTCTCCTAATTTCCCTGGCCAGGTTCTGCTCCTTCCTTGCCTTAGCTGCCCTCACCACCCTAGTGGCCCTTCTGGCCATCAGCTCGTACTCCCCTCAATCCCTTTCACTCCTTGAGCACTTGAAATGCCTATAAGCCACCTTCTTTCCCCTCACCACCTCCTGAACTTCCCTGGTCCACCAGCAGGGTTTACAGGCCCTACCGCATTTTTGTCTTACTCTTGCACAGGTGCTGGTAGCATTCTGCACCCCTCTCCTGATGATTTCCCACCTACTGTCAGCGCCCATGTCTGGCCCAATCCCATCCACATGCTTCTTAAGGATCCTTCCCATTTCCTTGAAATCCGCACCGCTGAAGTCAGTTACTTCCGTCTTTGTGCAGCCTTCTACCCCTCCTAGGTCCAGGCAGAACCAGACCATGGCATGGTTGCTCCCCGCCAACAGATCCCTTACCTCCAGGCCCCCAATCTGGTCACTGTCTGCCAGGACCACATCCAGTATCTGTGCCTCCCTGGTCAGTTCCCTCACCTGCTGAGTTAGGCATCCTGAAAGACATCCAACAACCTCTGTTCCTGGCCACCGAGGATGTCACTAGTCTCCCAATCCGTTTCTGGCATGTTTAAGTCCCCAACATCACACCTTCCCTGCCCAATTTGCAGTGTCTTCAAAATCTGCCACTAGGTCTCCTCCAGCTCCTCCGCCAGCGCAGAGGGTCTATACACCACTCCTATTTTTACTCTCTTGCCCCCATTTGTTATCAAGGTGACCCAAATTGCCTCCACGGTTCCCTCCGCCTCCTCCACTCCTCCTATGCCAATGCAGTTTTTGACTATTATTGCTACCCCTCCTCCCCTTCCCTTCCCCCGTCCTTCCAGAACACAGTGCAACCTTCCAGGTTCAGGTCCCAGTCATGCCCTGTGGTGGCCCAGGTCTCAGTGACCGCTGCCACATCCACATTCACATCCACATCTTCCTTCCTTTTGCCTTGCTGTGGCCTTTCAGTTCATGGGAGGCCTTTCTTTTACTTTTGGCTCTTCACTATTTTGATTTTCCTTTTCCTCTTTTAATCTCCCATTTTCTTTTTCTTTTCAGGGGCCTTCTTATCTGTATTTATGCTTCTCTTGTGTTTTTTTTTTTGCTGCTGCTGCTGCTTTTTCTGGGGGTGGGGGTAGAGTTGAGTTGAGTTGCCTTTTCTAGTTATTGATTATTGACGAAGAGGTCCCCCCTCTCCCCCTCTACTCTTTTTCCCGTTATTCAGTGGGGCCCCCTATCCTTTTCTCTCTTGACTGTATTAGTCTTTGTACGTTAGTTTGTGTGACTTTTTCTGTTATTAGCTTTCTGCCCAGTGGCAGAGGGTGCCTTCACATGGGGCACGTTTGTTGTATGTTGGATTATATAGTGTTTGTTTTTCTGTGTGGGATCGGAGCGTGTGCTCTACCTCAGTAGGTTTGGAATCATCACTGACCAAAGTATTTTGGAGGATCGGTCCTCAGGACCATGGGGTTGGGTTTCTGACCTGCCATTGTGGGTCTTTTTGGGGGGCTTGATTGTGGGTTTATTCTTGGATTTGGTGGTATTTGTGGTGTTTGGATTATTGTTCATTATTCTGAGTGCTGTGCTTTTTTGTGGTCATATGGTTTGGGGTATGGGGGTTTGGGGTAGTTTTTGGGGAAGGGTGGACTTCCTCCTGGAGATACTCTTTGGGGCTTTGGTTTTTTTAGTGCCCTCATTTAAATGGGAGGAGTGCTCTATTCTTTGGTTTTATACATGTACATGAAGTTCTGAGTTGCGCCTTTGATTTTACAAAATGGAATGTTAAGGGTGCACAGGATAAATGCAAATGTCACATGATTCTTCGGTATCTTCGCAAACCTATTGCACAAATTGTGTGCTTGCAAGAAATGCATTTAAAGAAATATTTGGTGCATTACTTTTATAGGGAATGGGTGGGTTATGTTTCTTGGGTGGGCAATAGTAGTAAACGGATGGGGTGGTCATTTTACTAGTCCATGGGGGTCACTTTCCAGTTGATTGATGAGCACTGGGACCCAGAGGGTCAACATTCATTATTTGCGTGGTAGGCTGGACCAGCATGAAGATTTGCTGGGTTCCACCTAAAGGCCTAACACTGATTCCCCCAGCTTCTTTACTGAGCTTAGTACCCTCCTAGCCCCTATTCATCTCCCCATGTTTTCTGGGGGTGACTGGAACTTGGTATATCAACCAGATCTGAGTAAATCAGGTACTTATCAGAGGGGTCTCACTCTGGGACAATGAGGCTTGCAGGAGCTGATGGGCTGCCTGGGCCTGACAGACCCATGGCGTCTTCTCCACCCTACTGACTGGCAGTATACCTTCCATTTCACCCCACATGCCTCTTTTTTCCCAGCTGGATTAATTTTTAATCTCTCATGATAGCACTCTGGGGCTTGTCTTTTGTGAGATCCATCCTTTTATTTTTATACTATATATTTATTATATTTTAATTTGCAAAATCATAGGACAGTTTTTGCAGTGTATAAGTTAGGACAGTAATAATTACTTCAGTCAGATATGTAGCAATACATTAATCAAGGGTCTCAGGACTACTTACATATTTTACAAAGCAATTCATATCATAAGCACTAAGATGTTTATGTAACCCATCATCAGAGTCGATATGTTTCTAAGGTACAAAAAGTAGGATCTAAAGATAAAATATATAGAATCCATTTCCTCCATTTAAGCTCAAATACAGACCATTTATCTGTGCTTTTAGCTATTAATCTCTCTAATACATACATTTCTCCCATTATTCCCCGCCAATTCTGTATGTTTGGAGACATCTTCTTCCCCCAGTTTCTAGTAATTGCTTTTTAGCTGCCAGCATATAAGTGATTAACAGTGATCCCCTGGGTATTGGGAGACCCTCTGGTGGAATTGAAAGTAGAACTAGCTCAGGGGTCAATACTGCTTCCACATCTACCAATTCTTTTAATGCCTCTAAAATATCTCTCCAGTAACCTGCTAACTGCGGGCAAGCCGAAAAAACATGGAACTGATCTGCTGATATTTCTCCACAATCTCTACAGCAATTGCTTAATGTCCCTGATGAGAACCTGGCCAGTCTTTCCGGAGTATAGAAAAATCTATTTCTAACTTTCCAGGCAAATTCTCACCAGTAGGGGGCTCCTAAAAGTCCCATTGAGAATTTAGTATACTTCTCTGAATCTTCCTTTGATAACTGGAGTGGTAGCTCTTTATTCCAGGCATTTAGAATTCCCTGAGTTGAATTTTTTGATAATTCCCTCAAACCCCTATATATTAGTCCCACAAAGTGGGGCCACAACTGTCCTCTCCCCGTGGTCATGGCTAAAGTAAGCAATAAAGGAGGTGGATCTGAGAGTCTACTAAAGGCTGGTCCTTTACTTTCAATGCCCTCCATTAAGCTTCTATAAGTTGAAAAATCTTGTTGTGGAAGATTGTATGTTTCTTGAAGTTTAGTAAATGAGAAGAACCCCCTGGCATCCACCAATTGGAACATAAACTGAAAAACCTTTTGTCTCCATTGCGCCAGAGTACCCTCCTGTTCCAAAGTAAGAGTTTGGATTCCAAAATTTAATAAATTCAAATAGGGACTTAGAGCCATCCTTTTGTGATCTCTGACCATGCGCCAATTTGTCTGAAACATGTTATCTGTGGAGGTGAAGTGAGAGATAAGGACTGTCGGATTAATAATCAATTATTGAATGACCTGGAGATTCTCCCCCAGAAATTGTAAATGTATCATTTCAATTTTCAAGTCTATTTTGTCCTCTGTTGCACCTTTGGATGTTCTGTGGGGGGGCAGCAAAGTGTTTTATTTGAGGGAAGTGTATTAGATTAGTTGTTAGACATCAGCGAGTTTGTAATACTTGACTGGAGTCGCTACTTCAACAAATCCATGTCCTGGCATGCACCCTTATTTAAGATACTCCAGAACATACCTGGCTTACCTTGAACACACTTAGGACTCAATGTGCCTCTCTTCTCCATGAAAGGGCAGAGCTGGCGATTCTCCAAACTAAGGTCAGCTACCTGGAGACCAGCGAATGGGACAATAAATTGCTTGCCCTTTGTTTATGCGAGGTGGAAGCTGCTTGGATCATCAGAGGTTTGAGAGTGGGCGATACCTCTCAGTTGATCACCGCTCCTCAAGCCATGGCAGAGGCTTTTCATGCTTTTTATAGCTCCCTTTATAGGGCAGATCCATTTGATTCTTCTTTTGTTGATCAGATCTTGGCTTATCTTTCTCAGACCACTTACCTACCCTTACAGAGCAGCAGTACATACATCTTAAGGGCCTGATTACTGAGACTGAGGTTTCCCATGCCATTCAACAACTATTGTACCTTTGGATAGGGCCCTGGGTCTGGAAGGCTTTTCTTATAACTTTTATAAGGCTTGTATGGCAGAACTTGCTCCCTTTCTTACCCATTTGTTTAACTACCTTTTTTCTCATGGCCGTACAAATTACACATTGTCAGAAGCCTGGATTACCCTCATACCTAAGCCTGGTAAAGATGATCACTTGGTTGATAACTATAGGCCTATATCCCTACTTAATTTGGATTTCAAGATCCTTGCCAAAATTCCTGCTAGTAGACTGCAGCGAGTGTGGGTGGATTTTATCGGTGTGGAGCAAGTCAGGTTTATGGGTGGAAGGGTCTCTAATGATCACCTTCATAAATTGCACAATCTGATCTCTGTGTCTGGGGACAGCAGGGTTCCTGCGGCCCTGGTCTCCTTGGACACAGAAAAAGCCATTGACCACATTTCCTGGTCTTACCTTTTTTGTGGCCATTCATTATTATGGCATTCCGGATGAGTTTCTCACCTGGCTTAAGGTTTTATATTAGAAACCAACTGCCTGCATTTGGTGTAATGGTATCTTATCACTCTCTTTCACTTTGGAGTGGGGTACAAGACAGGGTTGCCCCCTGCCTCCTCTGCTCTTTAACTTGTATCTACAGCCTTTGCTTCATTGGCTGCTGGATACTTCCCAAGCTCGGGGTATCGCTGTTGGTGGGAAAGAATATAAACTTTCAGCCTATGCGGACAATCTCCTGCTTCACCTCACCCACTCTCAGACTTCGCTTCTGGCAGCCCTGGCCAAAATCTAACAGTTCATTGACATTTCTAGCTACAACTTGAATTTAGGGAAAACCAAGGTCCTGGCTTTTAACTCCCTGGTAAATAAGCATGAGAATTTGGGCCTGGGCCTAGTCTGGGAAACTCGCATTCTTACATATTTGGGTAATAAGTTCACTAGATACCCATCTGAGTTGATCAAATATAATTTGGACCCCCTTTTGTGCACAGTTCGCTTAGATCTTCAGCACTGGTCCAGCCTACGTATGTCTTTATGAGGATATATTAGTATTAAAAAGATGAATATCCTACCCCTTGTGTTTTATCCTCTTGGTATGCTCAATATTTTTCTCCCTAAATCTTGTTTTTTCCATTTCAGTCCTTTCTTAATGATTTGTTTGTGGCAGGGAAAGGTTGTGTGTAGAGCCTATTATAAGCTTATGGATCCACAAAACTGGAGGGACTGAAGCTTCCTAAGTTTTTCCCCTACTAGGGGGGCCCTTCACTCCAGTAAATTTTCTACTGGGGTGCGTCGAGGATGGGAGAAGACGTTGGCTCATATGTCCCCTCCTGGTTAAATATTGAGTGGGATTTATGTCAAGCAGTGAGGATTTGGCTTAAGAGCCTCCTTCATACTGTATTAAGTACACTCGGGTGCCTGCTGCTCTTAGGCTGACTCCACTACTTTGGTCCTTGAAAGCTTTGGTGCAGTTTTCTTCTTATTTGCATTAGAATTTGTCCTGTGCTATCAGCCCTTGTATGGTAATCCCAATTTTCAAATAAATGGTCGTCCAAGACCTTCTAATTTCTGGATACAGATGCACCTTCCCTCAGTGGTCTCCCTGCTTCTTAATGGGACCTTTCTTCCTGTCTCTGTTCTCCTGGATCGATATGGTTCCAATCAGTAACATCGAGGAACAAAATGAAGTGGACAGAAATAAAGCAGCAAAACAGTGTCACCATCAATATTGGCAGCACAAAATGTAGCATGCCAGAACAATGCAGGCTATACAACACGCAGGTAGCAGACAATGTCCACCACATGGAGGCACTGCATTGGAACACACAGCAGCAGGCCCATATGCACAGGAACAGCACAGGGGTGCAGGGATATGGAACAGGGCAGGGTGCAACCACCACTGGGAGAAGCAGGCTACTGGACACCTACCATGGTAATCTAATGGCACAGGCACCCACATGGTGGGGTTCCCCCACCCAGAATGCTGAGTGATGGAGAACATGCACCGGGGTAACCACTGGAGGACAGGTGGACCATAGCCACCATGTGGATGGCCGTGTATAATACAAGGGGCCAGGAGCACAAGCCAGCATGTCCTCAGCAACACACAGGACGGGGAAATGGCATGCTGGCTTATGCTCCTGGCCCCTGTGGTTCCACTGCAATGCCCTCCATGCAGTGGACATTGTTTGCTACCTGCGTGTCGTGTGGCCTGCATTGTTATGGCATGCTATATTTTGTGCTGCCAATATTGATGGTGACACTGTTTTTGCTGCTTCATTTTTGTCCATTTTATTTTGTTCCGCAATGTTACTGACCGGTACCACTGATAATATAAGGTACCTGGCTGTTCGGTATTTAAATATTTTCAACTCACGCACACTATTTCTGCTCACTTTGACCCTGGACTGTGACCTATGGGGGATGGGGCACCTCTGGATAGTTTGGTGGTTGTTGCAACCCATCTTCACTCTATTTCCAATTTATATCAGATGTTTCAGTCCCTTGATCCTGCTGGACTGCAAAGGGTTTGTTAATATTGGCAAAGTACCCTGGCTGTGTAATGGGATGTTCAAGAGTAGCTGCCTGTTTGGATATCATTGTATAAATTTATTAAACAAGATAGATATCATCTCACGCAATATATAATTTTACACAACCTTTATTGTACACCTTCCCATTTAGCCTGGATGGGCCGGTTGCCTTCTTCTCTTTGCACTCAGTGTGGCCTGGAGGAGGGAACCCTTAAACACATTTTGTGGGATTGCGTAAGAGTGCGGCCTTTTTGGACCTCTATTCAAATGTGATTGAACCCGCTGTTAGGGCTTCAGGATTTGTTTACACCTGAAATTTGTTTAGTGGGGTTACTTCAAGAAAAGGTCTTTGGCCCTAGGAAGGGATACATGGCCCTGATTGCTATCGTGGTCAAGTTAGTTATCCTGCGGCATTGGCTGGATGGCCTTGTTCCCTCCTTTCATGAATGGCACCAGGAAATTCTTCAGGCCTTAAACATAGAACTGCCACTCTTCATGATACATACAATTTGTTTCAGAATAGGTGGGAGCCTTTGTAGGTTCTTTTGTTGGTTACCTAACCAGCACCCTGTCATTTCTTATTATTATTTTCATTTTGCTGCAATATTTTTCTTAGTTTTTGTTAATGGTGGCCCCCTGTGTTACAATGTTACAGTGTTACATTATTGCTGTGGTAATATCTGTTAGGTGCTCCGGGGGGGGGGAGGTTTGGGAGGGAGTGGGGTATTTGTTGGCTTTGTTTGTTCTGTATTGTTTTTTTATGTTAGTAGTTTATTGGTAATTCTTTTTGTGTATTTCTTTTTCTGTGTCCTGGTTTCTTGTTATATGGTTAAATTCAATAAAGTATATTTAATGATAAAAAAAAAGTGTTCTGTAATCCACACACATGTACATTACTCCACTTTTCCTGTGCACTACCACAATCAGTGACGCATAATGACTTCTTGATTCTTGGATGATACCTGCCGGCAACAATTCCTATATATGTCACTTGGCGTCATCAATGTCTGCAGGTGCCAGTCGGTGGGACCTTTCCTGGAAGGGCATTCATCATTAAGCCTGATGTGATGCTCTTCTCTGACTACACATCCAACATCCCATTCATGGAGTGGAAACACCTTCATTCTTTCAGCTAGCTTTCAGTTGACATGGGTCTTCCACTGCTCGGGAATAGGAGAATCACCAAAATCAAACAGTTTTGGTTCAATGCCAGGGCAGGTACCATCTCTGATGGGAGTAGGTTATACTGCCATGTCTGCACAGTACACACGAGTCAAAGTGTGTTCCTTCCTGACAACAATGTCTCAATCTGCAACATTTTTTAACTGGATGGTAACTCTCTTGGTGTAAGCATGAGGTCTTACTGGCAACACACTGGGCTTTACTAACAGTCCTTCTGGCAGAACATGTTCTTCTGGAGAAGCAAGCATCAGAATCTGTTTCTTCTGCATCTTTTTTCAGGCATACTACACCACTGATATTAAACTCTGCATTAGGGGGCAGCACTAACTCCTCAGCATCTCGTCTCCATAACATGCCAATTGAGTGGTCTTTGTCTTCGGAGATGGTCTGTGTCTGCTTCTGGTATGCCTTCTGCACTGAAGCATGAACTCGCTGCACCTTTCCCTTTTGCTGGGTGGCCCTTTCTTGGCAGAGCTGTGCCAGGCGTGTGTTAGCTCTTATCAACACAGTCACTCCATTGTACATCCCTGACTTTGAACATACTAAGATCAATGTCTCTGCTGAGTCTCCCACTCCAGTTACTTTGGAGGGGAAAGCAATCCACACTTTAAGGTAGCCCAGATACGGGTAGAACTTATCACTCAATCTACATACATTCAAACCTTCTAAGGGCAGTAACTTGTGATGAGACAGGTGCTGGTTGTACCAGTTTTTAAATATAATGATCACTTGGAAACCACTGTCCAACACAGCTTGAGCAGGCACTCCTTCAATAGTGACTAAAGTTTCAGTGATAGACCCAACAGGCTTGTCAAGGTCAGATAGTGCAGTTTCAGGTGCTTTGACTGAAGACTTTGCTATGAATAGGGTAGAGCTGGGCATAGCCAGGGTCCCAGTGTGCTTCTTTACTGGAACCCATTGAAGTTTCCCTGTTTCTGGTACTTTTCTTCAGTCTGTCTTTAACTCTTCGTGGGTTCTCCCACGACCAACACTCTTTCTTCACGTGGCCAACTTTGCCACAGTTGTACCAGAAAATGCCCTCCTGGTTCTGGGTTGGGGTGCAACATCATTTCATTTCATTTTTTATTTTTAATCCTTGTGTGCCTGGTGAGCAAACTGCCTGTTTTCACAGGTGACACGCATTACAAAAAACAGACATAATACAAAATACAATAAATAACATTGTCAATAAATTACAGTACATCTTTTTATTTATTTAGTTTTTGTTGACCGGGTAAGTGCGCTAGCCAACAAGTGACTATTTTCAGGCACGACCCGGGAGGTACAGTTACAGAACACAGTGATACATAAGAGATTACACAAAGCAGGATACATTTGCAGGATACATAAGAAATTACACAGAGCAGGATACATTTGCAAAGGACAAAGTCACACAGTGTAGTCAAGCATAGCAATAAGGATAAAATTACATGTATTCAGTTGTTGAGAACTAGGGGGAGAGGTGGTAGGGGACAGGTGTAAGGGTAGGGCAGGAGAGACGGAGACAGGGGGTGGTAGGGTGAATAGCAAAAAAGGGGAGGACAGGAGGGAGGTTAAGGCACCAAGTGTGGCATTAGCGGGAGAAGGTTACCACCTGTGGCCGGGACGGTGGAACCGGGAGTCAGCAAGAGAGACGGAGAGGTCAGGGAACAGGACAGTGAAGCTATGGGTGCAAAAATAGAGAGGGACAGAGGGTGATGTGCAGGGGAAGGCGGTGGGGGACTAGGTGCAAGGGTGAGGAGGTTTGAACTAAAGGAATGGGAGAGGAAGGGTAGGGTGGGAAGGGCAGGGTATAGGGAAAAAGGATGAAGGGCACGGAACAGATAGGGAAATGAGTGGGGTAGGAAATAAAGGTGCACCTAGTAGGCGCAGTGGAGAAGAAGGGGAGGACAAGGCGAGGCGGTGAAAAGCGGCATTGGCGGGGTAGAGTAGTAACCTGCAGCCGAGCCGGTGGAACTCTGAGCGCGGCAGGAGAGAGGAGTCACGCAAACTGGTGGGAGGCGGGATAAAATAGGAGAGGGAGGGGTGAGGACTGAGCATAGGGAGAAGAGGAAGAATAAAGAAGGAGGGAAAGCTGGCAGGAGAGGGCAGAAAGGTGAAAGAAAGGTAGGAAGGTGGCGGCAAGTTATGGCATTAGCGACAAGGTAGCAACCTGTTACCGGGCGGTGGAACTGAAAGACAGCAGAGAGAGGAGTGGGCGGTTAGAGGGAGTAGGCGGCAAAGATCAGGAGAGGGAGGGGCAGGAAAAAGGGAGGGGGTAATGACAGGGGTACTGGAGAAATGGCTAAGTGGGAAGGAAGAGGCGGGGCTGGGAAAGTAAGTGTTACAGGAACAGAGGGTGCAGGATAAGGAATGAAGGTGGGGGAAAACAGCTCAGGAGCGAGGGCAAGCTAAGTGACTAGGAAGTAATTAGAGAGCTTTACAATTGGCATCAGAACAACAGTGTTATACAGTATCAACAAACATGAAACATAAAAGCAAAAAACAACCAAGAATAAAAAAAGCGCAAGTGCCTATAATACATAATAGGGGAAGGGAGGAGAACAGGTTAGGAGCATGGGATTCAAGAGGGATCAAAACAAACACATTTGTCCACCGAGGTAAGGAAAGTGTGGTGGAATTTTTATATATCCTAAAGTATAATACCTTTATGTTCTAAAGCTTATTGTACCAGAGCTTATAACTGTTATATGTGATTATAGCCATATAGATATGTTGCTTCTCATATGCTCTAAAACTATTTGTTTTGTTATAGCCATATAGCCATGTTGCCTTTCATATGCTTTAAAACTATCTGCTTTGTAAAACAGCCATAATGAATGTGCAGTTCTGTGCTAACTAAAACAAAGGAGGTTGTTTGACTAAGATAAGAAAACCTTGAAAAATTAAATAAAGTGAAATACAGCTGGTTGTAACTAAGATAAAGGGGAGACACATAGTAAGTATAAAAAAAACAACTCCTTATACGGAAAGTGCTGAATCTAAGGTTTTTGCTAAAGATAAGGGAAAGCTGTTGTTAAGCATGAGATCACTGTAAGACTGTGAAACTAAAAAAGGTATATAAGCCTCTGTGAACAATAATCGAGGAGCTCTTGCCTTTAGCCGAGGCTCCCACACATGTGTGTACAGACAATAAACTGAGTTTATTGGAATAACCATTGGGTGTGGTTATTGAGTATATAGAATTTAAGGTAAAGTATAGACAGTAAAGAGAATCTGCGACCACAAAAGCTCTGAGATTGTGCTTAAATGCATCGTGAGAAGGAGCATTTCTTAGTCCCTGGGGCAGCAAGTTCCAAAAGTGAGGGGCAGCATAACTGAAGGCTCCCGAGCCCTTTTTTGTGCAGCAGAGAGGAATATTCAATAAGGACTTGTCAGAGGATCTAAGGTCCCGTGAAGGTATAACCGGTTGGAGTAGTTTTGAGAGCTCAGCTGGCTTTGATGCTCTGATGATGGTGTCTGAAAGGTTGCAGAGGTAATATTGCCTGGTGGAGGAGGGAGATAGCCAGTCCAGGTCTTTGTATAGCTGACAATGGTGCTTCAGGCGTGGTGCTTTAGCCGCATACCTGCAAACATTGTTGAAGGTGGTGTCCATTGGTGCAGAGCAGTTTTGCTGGCTATGGTTAGTATGGGAGCACCGTAGGTGAGGGTTGGTAACAGGATTCCTCTAGCAATTGCCAGTTTAGCGCAGGGGTAAGCAGGTAGTTAGTCCTGTAAGCAGCCCCTAGCTTACAATTGACAGATTTACAAGTTTCCTGGATGTGCAGCTTTAGGTCAAGATTTTGGTCAAGGTGAATGCCCAAGTAGCGAAAAGAGCTAACAGACTCCAGAGGGTTACCATTAATGTCAGGCACAGAGAGAGAAGAGCAGGTTCTTAATTTGTGTGGGGATCCAAATAGCATGGCTTTAGTTTTATTGGAGTTAAGGACAAGGCATTGGGTGTGTAGCCAGCACTGCACCAAGTGGAAGTCTGTGGTAAGGGCAGCATTCAGGTTGGTGATATTTTCAGAGTGGGCATAGATGACCAGGTCATCAGCATAAAGTAGTGAGTGGCCAGAGGTTACTACATCAGGGAGATTGTTTACAAATAGTGAGAAGAGGAGAGGACTGAGAATGGAGCCCTGAGGGATGCCAATATTGATAACAGCACTGTCAGAGATCGCCGAGTTGAATTTCACTGCTTGAGTCCTGTTGGCAAGGTAGCTGCTGAACCAGGTAGTGACAGGGTAGGAGCCCAGATTTCTGAGGGAGGCAAGTAGTAAGGATGGTCAACAAGGTCGAGCAGCTTTAGTGAGGTTGATGAAAACAGCCCTGTTAGCTTTCCTTTGTCCATGTTGGTAAGAATGTCAGAGGAGAATTTTGCTAGTGCAGTCATGGTGCTGTGGTGTTTTCTAAAGCCGTGCTGTGCTGTATTGAGTAAGTTGGATTTTTCACAGAATTCGGTAACGAATAGAGACTAATTTCTCAAGGATCTTGCTAAGGACTGATAGTATAGCAATTGGTCTGTAGTTGAGTGGTGTCATTTTGCTGCCTTTTTAAACACGGGAGTAATTCTGGCGCCTTCAGATTTCAGGACAGAGCCATTGGAGAGGGATAGGGTGAAGATTCTAGCTATAGGTCCAGATATGAGGTGAGCAGCCATCTTTAATAGAGCGGGTTCCATTCCATCAGAGCCGGGCTGGTATTGTCAGAGATAGCCTTGAGCAGCTTGAAGACTTGATGCCTGGTGACCGCTTTGAAGTAGAATGGTTTAGATGAGGTAGGTGAATCACCAGGGAATGTTGAGTTTAGTTGTGTAGCAGGAGATTGAAGGGAAGCTGTGTAGGCAGATAGGTCGGAAAACTGCTGGTTAAACGCATTTGCAATAGTGAAGGAGTCATTACAGTGGACACCTTGCAGGACCATTTCTGAGGGGGTGACAGCTTGCGTAGATCCTAAAAAGTTTTAATGTGGCTCCAAAATTTTCAAGGGTCGTTGGAGGAGTTAGCAGGTTTTGACAGTATATACTTTTAGCCTGCCTGATGCGCCTTTTGCAATCATTTCTATACTGCTTGTACAGGATAAGATCCAGGGGGAGCCCAGATTTTTGTATTGTTTCCATTGCTTATCTCGGACTTTTAACTTACATAGGAGTTCTTTATTTAGCCATCTTGACTGCTGACCTCTGACTCTTCTTTTTACCTTTGGGAGGTGTTTCTTTTGTACTTCGCCAAACTTGGTGAGAAATATGTTAAGGGCAGTGTCAACATTGGAGGTGGAGAAACGTCAGTCCAGTCTATGTCAGATATGTTAGATAAGAAGGCTTGTGTATCGAGGCAGCATAGTTCGTGAAGGTAATCAGTCGTGGTTGAGGAGCAGGCGGTGGGCAGGAGCGCCAGTGACAGAGCGTTGGTGAGTGATCTGTAAGTGAGTCAGCCAGGACGGTAGCTTTGGAAACATGACCCGGTCTATTTGTAAGGATCCAGTCCAGTAACGACCCTGATAGTGAAGACGTGGTTCTAGTGCAAATGGTTATAAGTTGGTGAAAATTGTGCTTCTGGATCAAAGATACAAGGAGATTGTGATGTGGGCCCAGCCAGTTCAGGTTCAAGTCACCGAGGAGGAGTGTTTCATTTGTTTTTACATTTTGAGAAACATACTGCAGTAGGTTCTGGAGACCGTTCAGCCCACTGGTTGGCGGGTTATACACACAAACGATATGTAGGTGTTTCGACCCGAGTGTCAGGGTTGCATGCAGAGGGAATCAGGGTTAGGTAGGACGCTAAGAGACAGATGACTTTTATAGTAAATAGTGACCCCACCCCCCCTCTTGGACCCAGATCGATCTCGACGAAGAATATTATACCCAGGTAGAGGGCAGGAGGTATCAGATACAGTAGGTTTCAATCAGGTTTCGGTGAGGCATAGTATGTCAGGATTCACCAACTTAGCCCAGGCTTCAAGTTCAGCCAGGTGACTCAGGAGGCTTCTAATGTTCATATGGGCTAGTACCAGGCCTTTTTTAGTGCTAGTTGAGGTAGAGAGTGGGGTGCAGAGTTTGGGACCAGGGTTAGATTCAATATCACCAGATAGCAGGAGGAGCCTCTGAGCCAGGTGTATAAACATGTCTACAGGGAACATGCCTGGCTTAATTTTAGGTATGCGACTGCCCAAGAGATAGAAGTGGAGGGATAGGTAGGTACAACCCCTTTGAGTAGTATAAGTATAAGTACATAACAGGAGAGACAGGAGTATATACCTGGTGGTTAAGTCACAAGCCAAAAGAAATGATCAACAGCTGAGGTACAGAGTCACAGAATGTGTTAGAATTCCTGAAGGTGATGAACTGTGCATGTGCATATGCAGGATGTGAAATCCTTTTGTCTGCATGCTTCTTTGTCATTCAAAGAGGTTGTTGAAAAGCCCACATACAGATCATGGAGCAGGTCAGACGAAAATGTGGATTCATGCAGACCTAGAGTCACTGAGTCTTATATAGTGCAGAACAATAAACATGAGTACAGTTAACAAGTACATTTTTGGAAAGTATGAAAACGTAAAAACAGTTTGTGCTTAAAATTACCATTGGACTTAAAATGAAAAAAATCAGAGGGGAGAGAGTTGAAAACTTTAGGAGCCCTATACAAAATTGATCTCTGACTGATAGCCCTGTGAAAAAGAGGTATCTGGAAAGAAAATTTGTCCTGGGATCGAGTACCACAGTCATTAATAAACCTGGGAAACAATTTAGAGATGGGGGGGGGGGAAGAAGACCCAATACGATTTTAAACAGCATTGTTCAATGTTTAAACTGTAATCAAAAGATAAACATTTGGACTCCTGAAGGGGAAAACAATGGTTAGTGAGATATGGAACCTGCAACATAAACCTGAGGATAGAATTATACATAACCCTGAGTGATTCCAGCATATTTAGTAAGTAGATGAGTAAACTAATAAACAATCCAGTTTGCTAAACAAAAAACCGTGGGCTAACAAAATCCAGGATTCATTGGTAAGACATGCTTTAACACGACATAACTCACGAAGACGCTGGTGAATAGCCTTTCTAATATAAACAACATGATTTTCAAAAGATAATTTTGAATTGAGGATTAACCCCAAATATTTAAAATGGCCGACAAGCTCAATTGAGGAACTGTTTAAATCAACAAGGGGGAAGGGGTCTTCAAGGTATGCGGTCAAAATCGCACAGCCATTATAGCGCGTGTCAATATAGCACTGACTTAACAGCGTGAGGATTTAATAGCGCTTGACATTTAAGCATCAATGTAAAATAGCGTGTCGATCGCTGCCACCTAGCATACATTGCAGCAACAGGTTTAAGGTGAGGGTGCACTATAGGGCACAGGAGTATCATTAATCACAGAGTGTCAGTAATCCATTTTTATTTTACATAGCCCAGTTTATTACTGTACAGGCTGCAGCTGGCGGGGAGAGAAAGAAAGACAGCACTTTTGTCATTTTCAGTGGCTCTCTCCATGTAGACAGCAGTAACGGCTTCAGTGTGAGTTCCAGAAGACAGCTCAGGGGCTCTTTCTGGTGGTGGGAAAGACAGAGAGACTGCAGTACATTAGTCTTCCTTTTTGAAACAAAGCAGCTATCTCCTCGCTACTCCCCAATTCATTTTTTTTTTAAACAAAACAAATCATATGGCTACTCGCACTGTAGAGGTTGAAATAAATCCCTAGCAGTAGCTCTAAGCCCCTTTACTACTGTACAGGCTGCAGCTGGAGGGGACAGAGACCACACTTTTGTAATTTTCAGCATCTCTCTCTCTGAGTAGACCGCAGTAAAGGCTTCAGTGTGAGCTCCGGGACACAGCTAGGGACTCTTTGGGGGAAGGGAAGAGTGAGAGAGCATCCTTTTACCGATTTCAGCAGCTCTCTCTCCTTCTACAGTATGCCGTGAACTAAGTGATTTTTTCCCGTGATGGTGCCGTGAAATTGTCCTCTTTTCTCCATGAAAAAAATACAACCCTATGTATAACAGATAATAAACAAGCATTTGTCAATGCCGAATGTTGCTTGCTTCTATGTGCTGTTTAGGAATTTGGAAGTCATTGGAGTGCAAATATTGAAAATTTGCGAACTTATGAGCGTGCGTAGGAACTGCACAATGCACGCACGTAAAACAGTCATTTTTAGGAATTTTTTCATCAAATGATCAACATCCCTGTGACTGTGGCTAGCTCTGCCCATCTAAGTATGCTACCTAACCCCATTAATAACAGACACAGGGTCTCCATAGACCCCATGAATATGCCTCCCCCCATCGCTAACAAATGATACCCTGAATGCTGCCTACTACTGCCTCTGCTGAACTAAGATAAAGCCTGGACTGCACTGCCAGTACTGTTTGTGTAACACTGAGTGTGTATGTTTTCTTGTATACTGCTTTACTATGTACTGTATGTATCCTTGTATTTCGTTTCCCCTCCGCCCCTGTAACCGACGTGGAGCCTTTGCAAATGAGTCTGTGACTCAAAGGGTTGTAATTCCGATTATATGCAATATATAAATAAATAAATAAAAACATAGCCATTTTAAGACCTCTGCTCATGAACAGTGTCACTGTGATTTTCTTAATGTGTCCTGTACATTGACTTCGTACACCGACTGCGCCATTGTGCACTACATGGGCGGAAACACATTTTGGGTTAGATGTGAAAAATGACAGCTGTACTGCTCATAAGAAGGTGGGGTAAAATGGCAATGTTGAAAATCTGGAGTGAAAATATTGAAAATTCGCGAACTTATGAGCGTGCGTTGGAACTGCGCAATGCACGCTCGTAAAACAGTCATTTTTAGGAATTTATCCACCAAATTTTCAAAATAGGCTTTTTGAGAGACCACCTTATGAACATTGGCAGTGTCATTTCGTTAATCTTTCCGGAAAGGTGATTTCTCAGCCACCGGGCCCGAGTAATGCCATGACAGTGCAAGAATTCATGAGGAGGGGTCCCAAAAACCCCATGTTGAAAATTTGGTCCAAGAATTCCAAAAAATGTCTCAGATATGCAACAAAGTTGAAAAAAACCTATCTATCCCATTATACAGCTTACCGGCATTTCCTCAGTTAGCGATCGGCTTTGAAAAGTGCAGATGTGTTCCGGTCCACCAAAGATCGTCAGCTGGACTCTGGAGGTAAGTATGGGGTGAGGGGTGTGGGAGGCGGTGCGCAGTGGGTGGAGTGCGGGTTGTGGGGGCAGGGAGACTACGTGGGACCATTTTTTCTTTACAGTTTTTATTTTTTAAATGACAACGCGGGACATTTGCCACACTGGGGTGGGCTCCCAGCATGGCAGAAGGATGGCTGGGGGCATGGAGCCGATGGGGATTGGGCACCCCCATCGGCCACAGTGAGTGGAGAAGGTAACAGAGCACGCAGTGTACGCAGGCGCGGCGCTACAGGTGGGGGAGAGCCTGCTCACTCAAGCAGAGTTCTCCCTTTCAACTGTATGCCACTGCATTTTCAGCTTGTCATAGACAGCTGCAGCAATGATTGGGGAACTGGGGCCGTGCCTGCAAACACACTGACTGCATTGGAAGACGGGCTGACACACCTCCGAAAACTCGGATGATGGCACTATGTTTCTTGCACATGCATGCAAGCAACATAAAAATGGAGCAGATGACTTACAATAACAAAACGCTATTGTGGATCGAGCTGAACTAATGAAAGGCTATTTAAGCAAGCGTGAATAAGGTAGCACTGAATTGACTTGTGCTATTAGGGACACGCTATATTGACATTAACCTGTCCTCAACACTAGGTTTATTAGAGAAGACCATGAGTTTGGTCATCTGAACATTCAATAAGATGTGATTATGAAGAAGCCAATCTTGAAGTGACTTCAAATCAAGCAGGGGGTCTCCAACCTCGACTATTTGCTTATGAAACATGAATGTTAGAGGCCCTGGCTGGGGCTTTGATGACACCTTGTCCCTGCTCTGTCTGTCTCTTCCACTACCTAGCCTGGGGCTGCATACTGCATTTCTTCAGTTCACTTACCATGCTGTACAGTTCACGGATTCAAGTTTCAAGGTCCAGTCACAGGAGGCGCCTGGGCTTGCACTCCAATTGTTTTCAGGGTGGCTAGAAGAATAGATTGGTTCTGGTGGGCATTGTGGCCTTTACTAGGCACTTAGGTGGCCTTGTCAAATACCTCCTTGTATCCCTTGAACATCTTCCTCCATTCCTGAGCCTCAGCTATGGGTGTACCTTTACTAATTTGTGTAGCAGCTACAGTGGCAGGGTGAGGTCCCCATTGCTCTTTCTCCTCCTCAGTGGTTCAAACTTCTCTCATAAGTTTGCTGTAAGTTGGGGGGGGTTGTCCCTTCTCTCAGCCAGGCATATTTGAGAATCAACACTGTAGAATGAGAGGCAGCTTTGAGTACATGTTCCAATCATACTAAGTTCACATCATGAGAAGCCACACCTCTCTTTTGAAACACTCCCTCCAAAATCCTTTCAATGCAGCTCAGAAAGGAAGACAGACAGAGGCTCTCCTTTCCATTGCAGGGTTGATTGGAGACTCCTCATCAAATCCTCACTTAACTCAATACTCCCAAAAACATCCTGTAAAGCAGTCAAATACTCTTGGGCAGTAGCGTCATGTTTTGCAGACCTCATTGAATGGATAGTCTCTAGTGTAGGATCACAGAGGTTTTCTCTGAGCCGTTTCCTCTTTTCAGCCTTGGAACACTGCAAATCTTGCACTAAAGGAGCACGATAGTCCATCCAGGTCTCTAGGTTATCCTTACCTGCCGGGGTGGGCCTTACCACCAAGAACATTCTTTTTTCTTTCTATTATGTGTTTATGGTGCTTTTTTCCCTGTTGTTCCCATCCCCCCATACTCACATCCTTGGCATGTGCGCATGTGTGTGGAGGGATGCACACGCCATGCACTGAGGGATGCCCCACCCTACCGGTTGCCTGACCCACCTGCGCCACCACCGGGCCTCCACCTGGGGACGGTGGGACTGCAGGAGGTTGACTCCTCCATCTCTGGGAGAGAAGCACCACAGCTTGATCCTGCTCCCACCCTCCCCACACCGTGCTGGCACTCCAATAACCCGAGGTCATTCCTGAACCTGGGTCACCGACGTGATGTAAGGTGTAGCATCCAGGGCCTCAACCCTCAGCGCTACCAGGCTGGCTCCACCAAGAACATTCTTAATCTGTGATAGGAGTCTAATGGAGGTGGTTCGTAACTAGATTTGTCCCCCTCTCCCTTTGGGGGGGGGCACCTGGGACATCAAGTATCTTACGGGCTCCCTCACTTTCCTTCGGTTAGCAGCCACTTGGTAAACTTCACTGCAAATTCCTCCAGCTTGGGTGGAACCTCCATTTTGGGAGTCACACTAGCCTGCATCACTGTAGTCCATGCCACACTGGAACTTTCGGGGGTTAGTACATCCATCACTCAAGTGGTGTCCACTATATTTCAGCATTCAATTAGTACAGTTAAAGTCTTGGTGGCAGAATCCATCTGCTGCCTTTGGACAGTGACTATACCAATGCATTTGATTATCGACAAGACCTCTTCTATCTTCTCCCTGTCTGTCCTGGGGGGGGACTCCTAGGAGCAATAGGGCTTTTTGAGGGTCCTCATCCTCACACCAGTCAAAAAGTCTGTAAGCAGCCATAGTGCCACTAAAAATTCTGGGTTTGGGGGGTCACAGCACTGTCCTCATGAGAAATGGCTTCCATGGGCCTATGACTGGTAAACAGGAGATCCCAGTTGTGCCTCTAAGATGAAACTGGTTCACTGTGTAACTTACAGTTATTACCCCTGCTTAGCGGGCTCAAACAAGGTTAAGCAGCATGCACTCTGTTTTGGCTGGAAAGAAGGGTTCTTTTCCAAACAGAAAATAAATAGTGCAGTGCCTCCACCAAGAGTAAATTATAGTTGGCCAGTTGTTGGTGTGATACAGCCCCCTGGGATGCTGTACCTACCCACCTGCCCTTGCCACCATCCCGCATGCCTAATACCACTTTAAACTGCAATACTTTAAAACACATGTAAATAAAGACTGTAGCTAATAATGTGCTCACAGACAATATGGAACAACAACAGTAATAGATGTATTAAATGGGGAAAGGGGAATGGGGATGTAAAGGTAAATAGCAACTGGATAAAATTTGATATGGCAGCTGACAGCATACACAACCTTAACAATCGCACCCACCCCCATCACAGTAGCATACACAGTAAGACAGACCCACCTCCCCACCGGTGCCAGTGCCCCCTAAAGTCCATCTGGGTACCCTGGACTAGCTGCAGGCTTGTACGGTGCAGCTGAGTGGCAGACGTTATTGCACCTTTAAATTAAAAAAAACAAGAAACTTTGAATGAACGTTAGTTAAACTCCTCAGGTCAGGGCAGAACCTGTGGTTTCTCATGGTTCTGAAGTCAGTCTCACAGGGTCTGGCAATGGTGGCAGGCACAGTTAGTTGAGCTGGCTGCCTCAGTCTGTACAAGCAAATGACTGCTTACTTGGCTCTGTAAGAATCTGGCAGCTTGGCAGCTTCAAGGCTTTTGCAGGCTCTGGCAGCTTGTCACCTTCATGGCTGTTTCTCCATGGATGCTGGATCAAGCCAGCACTAGGGATCAGGGCCACATGTCTACTCCACATGTCCAGGCCAGACCCTGGAGCCGCTGTTGTCCGTTGGAATCATGGACCGCGATTCAAGTCAGTTGCAATTAGTTGCAATTGCCTTGAAATGCAGTCATAATTCTGTGCAGCTGCAATTGTCAAAAGTCAATGAATCAGTGACTGCTGGCTTGCTTGCCTTAGTCGTGTTTTGCCCCCCCCCCCCCAAAGTCATCTCTGATACTTGACTCCACTTTTCTTATATATAAAATTATTTATATTTGCAACTTTTTGCTTAAACTCTTGTGGAGAAATTCACCCACCAATAAAATGTATCCCTGGCTCCTCTATGCAAAACTCATCTAATGAGTAAGAGAGGGAGGAAGAGCCAGGAGGAATGTATGTTCTCAGTGCATGAGAAATCCAGAGCAGTCTCATTCGTGTGGGCAGAAGGAGAGTGGAATTTTTGCTGCATCAAGGAAAAGTAGTGTATGAAGTGTAGTGGTGCCGAGCAGCTGAGGTGCTCTACTTGGAGGAAAAAAAATCAACTGTTGGTTGGGGGAGAGAATTGAGAGAGATAAGGAGTCAATCAGTCAGGGGAGGAAGGAGCAGAAGCCAGGAACTTAGAAGGGAGCGAGTTGCCCAAGCGAGCCAGTGAGCGAGGAGGAGGAAAGAAAGAGAGGCCGCTGGGAGGCTCAGGGCAGAGCAGGGCTGGAGTGAGGCTTGAGAACCGGAGCTAGTAGCTGCTGCTAGCACTCTGGACAGAGCAGTCAGTGGACTGTCTAGACTGGGACTGGGTGAGTGGGTGAGCCAGAGCTCCATCAACTGGGCGAGCCAAGGAGTTGGAGAAAGACTTTGATAAGAGTCTGCATGTCCATGGCATGCTAGGACCAAGCAGTAGACAATACTGCAGCACACTGGAGTCTGGACTGAAGTCAGGAGGGAGGAGGGAAAAAGTGCTCCAGTCAGTTGAGTCAATATCAAGGAGTAGACCGACTGACCATCCAGTCATCATTGTCCACGACCAAGCCTACTAGTAAGTGTGAGTGGATCCTGGGCCTGGGCTGGTAAAAAAAGAAAAACTAGCAGTAGTGCCTACTTGCTCTATGGCTTGAAGGAGGAGGAAAAAAGAAGTCACCATGACTCCAAGTGACTTGGTGAGGCAAGCAAGGGGGCTGGGTCACTGAGGGCGGCAGGAGTAAAACGCGGACCATGTGTGGTGGGCAGCAGCAGGCCCGAGCAGCCTGCAGAAAAGTGTGAGTTGGTGCGGAGGCAGTTGGGGCAGCCTGGGAGCACCATAGCACCACCAGAGTGGAGGACTGGCATGGCGGGGCCCGGGGGCAGCAGCACAGATTACAGGAGGAGGAAAGAAGGAATGGAAGGGGACTCAGTAGTTGAGGACCAGGCCAGGCCAGCCTGCAGGACTGCTGAGGGAAGAGTACTGTGGATCTGGACCTGGACCCACCAGGATGAGCCTGAAGCTCAGAGCAGAGAGCTTGCCATCAGTTGCTTGCCAGCCAACACACAGGAGGTGAGGGTGAGTTGTTACTCTCAGTGTTCTCATTCTATTTCTCAAACAGTTTAGTTCTCTTCCATTATCAATCAGTCAGTAGTACCCCACTGTTTCCATAATCTGTTCCCTACTTCCCTTCCCTCCTAGGTCAGGGACACTGATGGTGGTATATTATATAATTGGGAATATTTTATTTGGTTTGTGAGTCTAGATGATTTGAGTAGTGGCTGGGCAGTGGGCACTGGGCAGTCAGCCATTCACTGATTGCCAAGTGGTAACCATCAACCTCGCCTCCACTGCCCTCTTCTACTTCTCGTTATAACCTTTGCTTAACCCATTATGTATGTATGTTGAAAACTGAAATTGCTGATGCTTATATGACACACTAGGAGCTTGCTTCATCTCCAGTTTTAGCTGCCAAAAGCTAAAAGCCTGGGGAGCGGGGACTGGGGGAGGGAGTCATATAACGGACTGCTAAAATTAAAATATTTCAACATTTGCAACTAACAAGTTAGACCTTACTTTCCTCCTTTTCTGCCCATTTGTTTCCATGTTGCCTTCAGTGCCTTGCCACAAAAAGTAAGACAGCTGCTCATGTCATGTTACTATACATCACTGCCCTCTGCTCAGTCTTATTGATTTTATTCTATTTTTCTTCCTAATTCATCAGTGCTTATTAAAGCTTGTATTTTGCATAGAGTGACTACTGTCTGAAACCAGTAAGAATACAGCAGACTTATGTGCGTTTGTTCATTTTTCCAGTGCAAGTGCAAACATTTATATTGTAAACTGGCATGTGCAACACAGGTACAGGTTGTATTTTATTGTGGAAGTACTGTTGGGGATACCCCCAGCCCCATGAGTGTGCAGAAATTAGGGCAGTGACAGTCACTATGAGCCTGAAGCTATAAAGTGAAGATTCTAGAATTGTTGATGGGTTGACAGGGGTGTGCAAGTACCATTGCTCCCTGTCCTGGGCAAGTAAATTTCCTCAAAAGGCAAGTACAAACTACTAAAAGAGCCAATATTGAAATGAATAGGGGCAAGTGAAAATTCAGTTACAGTCATGGTTGGGCAAGTGCTAAAAGTTATGATTTTAATCCCCCTGTATTTATGGCGTTGTCCAACATGGCAATCATCTCATTTGTCTGCTCTGAGTCCTGCTTGTAGTCTGATTGTGACATTTTTGAGTGGGGGAAGTAAGATAATATTAAATGCCTGCTGGTGCTGAGAATGAAAATAGAAAATGGACTTGGGATGATTGATATCACCTCAGTCCCATATATTGCTTTGAATACTGCAGTGCTAGTCCTTATTTCCCTTCATCTCTCCATCATGAAATGCCTTTTTAAACTGCACCTCCTAGCCTTCTAGCACAACCCAACTATTCCCACCCAGGCTAATTCTGGGATGGGGGCGACAGCGCCATCTGCACTTATCCTCATGGACCACGCTGAGTAATTGTACCTGACTAGGCACTGTTCACCTTCCCCCCCTCGTGCACTTACTCCCAGTCCCCTTCTCCCTGGAACGTACGTGTTATGCATTCTCAATCCCACCCTATACGTACTTTTACTGCATTGATCAAGTCCCACTTGGTTCTCAGATACTGTCAAGCCATCTACGGTTGTCCCTACGACGCCCGTTTACCCTCTGTAAGCTTCCCTTGTATGCCTTACTATTTAAATCCTCCCTGTACATATCTCCACTGGAATATTTTGTGCCATTTAGTCGTGTAATACTGTTTTAAAACCCAATGACCCTGTATGTACCACTACCGTATTGTTTTGTACCTTCAGTTATTGTAATACTGTTAGACACCTGTTGTAATCCCCATGATGCCTGTTATTCTCTGCATCCTGCACCGACTGTAATCCCTGTGATGCCTGTTATTCTCTGTTTGCTGCATTGTCTTCCTCACTGTACCTGTACTCACTTTACCTGTAACCCTCCCGGGTCGCACCTGAAAATAGGCACTTGGCTGTCTAGTGTGTGCTTACCCGGTTAACAAAAGCAAATAAATAAATAACCACTTAAACACGACATAAGGGCTCAACTGCAGTTCTTGTGTCACAAATATGGCGGCCCCGGATTTGTTACATATAGAGTTAATATTGAGTAAACAAAAATGAATGTACTGCAAAGGTTTCTACTAATTGCACTCAAAAGTACAACTTGCTAGCACATACAGTGGCGTGAAAAAGTATTTGCCCCCTTCCTGATGTTCTCTATTATTGCATATTTGTCACACTGGATGTTTTCAGGTCTTTAGACAAAATGTAATATTAGATAAAGGGAACCTGAGTGAACAAATAACACTTGTTTTTTTTTTTTACTTATTTCATTTATTCAATGAAAACAGTTAACCAACACCAACTGGTACTGTGTGAAAAAGTAATTGCCCCCCTTACACTTAATAACTGGTTACACCACCTTTAGCTGCAATGACTGCAACCAAACGCTTCCTATAATTCAATATCAGTCTTTCACATCGCTGTGAAGGAATTTTAGCCCACCCTTCCTCGCAGAACTGCTTTAATTCAGTAACATTGGTAGGTTTTGGAGCATGGACTGCTCGTTTCAGGTCCTGCCACAGCATCTCTATTGGGTTTAGGTCTGGACTTTGACTAGGCCACTCCAAAACTTTAATTTTACTTCTTTTCAGCCATTCTGATGTGGACTTGCTTTTGTGTTTTGGATCATTGTCTTGCTGCATGACCCAACTACACTTCAGCTTCAGCTGACGGACGGATGACCGGACATTCTCCTTAAGAATTTTCTGGTACAGAGCAGAATTCATGGTTCCTTCAACTATGGCAAGTCATCCAGGTCCTGAGGCAGCAAAGCACCCCCCACACCATCACACTACCACCACCATGTTTGACTGTTGGTATGATGTTCTTACTGTGGAATGCTGTGTTTGCTTTACGCCAGACATAATGGGATCCATGTTGTCCAGTTCCACTTTGGACTCATCTGTCCATAGAACATTTTCCCAAAAGGCTTGTGGATCATCCAGGTGCTTCTTGGCAAATGAGAGACGAGCATTTATGTTCTTCTTGGTTAGCAGTGGTTTCTGCCTTGCTACTCTCCCATGAAGCCCATTTTTGCCCAGTCTCTTTCTGATTGTGGGAGTCATGAACACTGACCTTAGCTGAGGCAAGAGAAGCCTGCAGTTCTTTTGATGTTGTTTTAGGATCCTTTGAGACATCCTGGATGATTGATTTTACGCTTCGCCCTTGGAGTAATTTTGGCAGGCCGCCCACTCCTGGGAAGATTCACTACTGTTTCAAGTGTTCTCCATTTAGAGATTATGGCTCTCACTGTGGTTCGATGGAGTCCCAGAGCCTTAGAAATAGCTTTGTAACCCTTTCCAGACTGATAGATAGCAACAACTTTTTTTCTGATCTTTTCAGGAACTTCCTTTGATCGTGGCATAATGTGCTTGTTGAATCTTTGTGCTGGCACCGTGACTCTGATGGTAAGGGTCAAAATAAGAGAGGTTTATATTGAGCAGGGCTGGCTGTAATCAAGCCTGGCTGTATTCAGTCAGCTGACTCTAATTATCCCTTTAATTGGGTTGATTTAACTAGGGGGCAATTACTGTTTCATACAGTGTCAGTTGGTGTTGGTTAACTGTTTTCATTAAATAACTGAAATAAGTAAAAAAAAAACAAGTGTTATTTGTTCACTCAGGTTCCCTTTATCTAATATTACATTTTGTCTAAAGACCTGAAAACATCCAGTGTGACACATATGCAATAACAGAGAACATCAGGAAGGGGGCAAATACTTTTTCACGCCACTGTACATAAAATTCAACAATGGTGGAAGTTGAAAAAATTGGTTTGATTTTCTTTACTGAGTCAAAGTCATAAATTTTAAACTAGTTTAAACTAGTTGAAAAAATCTGTCAAAATGTGTGGTAAGTCAGTCATAATTGGTTTTTCAACTGACTCCAAGGTCTAGTCCAGGTGTCTAACTCCCAGGGGCAAACGATGGGTAATGCCCAGTGGTGGCATCACCTGGCCAATTCCCCAGACCATCCTGGCGGTTAGTGACCTTCTTTACCGGAACTCAGGAACCAGACTTTCACGTTCCACAGGCAGCAGGCAGCAGTTTCTGACACCACTGAAGCTGGATCTGGCTCACCCCCCAGCTGGAGTGGCAAACAGTCTCTTGGGTAACACACCACAGCCAGCTTTCTGGGATCTCCAGGCAAAGGAAAACTTAATGGTCTCCTCCCAGCTCTGTTTCTGGGCTCAGGCAACAGTCAGTCTCTTGACTAAATACAGTTCAACTCAGATTGCAAACTGTGGACTTTTCTTAGGTGCCACATAGATTTTCACACAACATGCTGCACACTTTGACTCTGGTTCTCCCAGCTGATGGAAGATTCAGGCAAGTCTCCCATCTGTTGGCTGTGAAAGCCTTAGGCCACTTCCAAAATGTCTCACTCTTCAGTGCTCCCCTGCTTACTCAGAGAATCTCAGGCAGCAAGTGCCCCAAGCTAAAAACTGTCCCAAGGTCTCAGAGGAATATGGCAGCTTATGAATGGTTGAACATAGCTGTCCATCTGCCAAGTTAATATGCACTAAGTCCCCTCAACACCTGATTGCTGGCCTGAAAGGGCACCAAGTTACAGCCCTTACTCCCTTCCCAGAAGCCATAGCTGCAGTCCTCCAAGGCTCCTCGTTTGTGGATTGGTAGAGACAGAAGACAGGGATGACAAATATGGCTGCAAAGAAAACAGTCAGTGCAATGTTTTAACTTTCAGTTCATTTTGCAGAAAAAAGTATAGTTTTAATATTTATTACCTCCATGATGTGTTAGCTGTCCCTCTGCCCTATTTTTCGATGGCAGAGTAGGGCATTGCTGGGGCTCCTCCTGCCTGTCACAGGCACTGTAGTGCTGTCCCCTGAGGTGACAGGCAGAGCTATAATGTTCATAGCAGCCTCAGCTGCTCTTAAAGAAACAGTGCTCCCCTTAAAGTAAGGCCACTTAAGAGCGCTTTTCAAAGTTTTATTTTACTGCCCCATGGTGTGCATCTGGACCTCTTATTGCTGCTGCTAGGGCCCCTGGGGCTGGAGTACACTAAGAGGACTTTTGCCAGAGACACCAGAGCAGCTTTAAAATATCTGAGCACTGTAGCACTTTCAATATTCGAGCTGGCTGCAACCAGCTCACATGTTTGGCCAGGCAGCTTGAACATACGCACGAAGGGATGCATGACATTTTGCTGTGCCACAGAGCTGGTGGTTCTAACTCTTTTTCATTTTGCTTCTCCAGTCCCCCCACCAGGACAACATTACTAGGGGCTGGAAGGAGCACACAAGAGGACTGGAACTGGTGGGAGCTGGTAGCCAGGAGGTAGAAACATTAAACCCCATCTGTGGAGGGTGGAGAGGGTTACATAAAAAACTTGAAAATGCGCTGACCTCAGATATGTGAAACACAAATTCACAAAACACAGACTCACAGAGAATCAATAGACTGAAGCAGAAAGCAGACAAACTGGGAGGAAAAAAAGTACCCCTCCCCTAACACACACACACACACACACACACACACACACAGTCACACACTGAAGGTTTTTCAGACTGTAAAAAAGATTAAATATTGGTGGAGACCAACAAACAAACAGTCTCACAGATGTACTAGCTAAAGATAATAGAAACAAAACAATCCAGCACTCACCAGCAATGAAACAAATTCTGGTCAGATCCACCACGGCTGCATACTGAAGTTAGAGAAGTTGTGTGGAATTGTTAAGGAGATATGGAGAAACAACACAACGATTTGTAAGTGGTAAGATTTGTTTTAGTTTCTGTTCTAAGGAAGGCATACACATTATTAGAAAAATATATGGAGGTGTACATTTTAATGGAAGGAATAGGAAGCAATATAGGTTTACAAAAGAACCCCAGAGAAAATGATACTGAGGTATGTGTTATCCGGGATGATATTGGCCGGACAGCCAAATTTTAAAGAAAACACAATTGTACATACCCCAATAATGCAAAGCATCATGGGAAACATATGCAGATCCTCATGATGATACAGAAGGTGGCAGTACATGAAAAAGTAATGGCTGGCATATGTTCAGCCTTGGGATTATTTACACAGTTGTTGTTTTTTTTTTTTAAGAGAAACAGGGTTTTTGTCCATGAGGTGATGTAAGTTACATTTAAGCAATGTGTTGATGTCAGGAAGTCAGGTGTAATGATGAACTGTTAGCAGAGAAAATGTGATAGTAACTTTCAGAGGGGGTCGATTTTGATAAGGGTAAGGTAGTTATGCTTGTGAGAATGGGAATATTAGGAAAGTATGAGGTCTATGCAGAAGTAGAGTACAAATATGCACAGTTTCATAAGTATGTGCTCAGAGTGCAGGCAAATGTGATATGCAGGTTTTAGAAATAGGTAAAAATAGCGATACATGCAATTGTTAGAAAGATAGATGATTACATAGACATATAGATAGAGAGAGACACACACAGACAGACAGGCAGAATAGGAATGGCAGTGAAGTGCTGACGTGAAGCCAACCCCACCCCCACCATTCAGAGATGGACAGGCATTGGGGTGTGCTTTTGGGTCGTTGCCCATAATGCTCATGCCATTTCACCTCACCCTACCCTGCAGACACAGACAAGTGTCGAGGTGTGCCTTGGGGTATTCAGGCTTTACACTCACCCCATTCCATAAGGAAATACACTGAAATGGGTACAGTACTGTAAAAAAATGGAGTGAACTTTGGGGCTGAAGAGTCAAAGGCACACCTCGATACCTGTCACTGGTTGTAGGGTGGGGATGGGGGTGGAATGGCGTGAGCATTACTGTTGACAGTCCCAAGTCACACCCCTTATGCCTGTCAGTCCCTACAGGGCAGGGTGTTATGGTCAGAAACCCCTAATACCCTGGACATTGTTATGTGACTTCTTAACCTAGCAATGGCATTTAATGCATTACATTATAAGGACAAGTAAATGTTTTTAATACATTTACAGACAGTTACATAAACTTAATTTTCTTCATAGGATAATTTAAATTTAGTAACAATGGTAGTACAAAACAATTACCCAGACAACTTGAAAACTATGACTACTTTATATTGTACATTGACACCCCATAGGGATCTCCTTGAAATTGAGATGCAAATGTCACACATTTATCAGTTTTCTAACAGGAATATTTTACTATCCTAAATACATTTCTTGCTTCAGTAACTGCTCAGCACATGTACTGCATGACCTACTTATTGACATTTTATACCTGCTATGCAATGTACTGCTGCTTACTAAACCAACACCATGAACCATAAAACAGATGACTGCCATAATTAGGGAGGCAGCATAGCTCAGTGGTGTAAGGCTCTGAGTTGCAAGTCTGGAAATCTGGGTTTGAATCCCACAGCCCCCACTTGCATACTGGGTGACCTTGAACAAGTCACTTAACTTACATGTGCTCCCAGGTTGCCCCTGTAAACAAGCTTTCAGCTTAGTGTGCCACTCCTGGTTAAACAATTGAAAGAAAAAAAAACAATATAGCATTTTTCTTGCTTTATTTTGCTACTGCAAGCTTTGATTAATACATCCATCCTTAAATGTACTTTTTATAGCTTAAGTGTCTGTGACCTAGGCAGAACTACCTTAAAATCTTACACATAAATAAATAAATAATCAGAATAACATGTATTTCAGTAGTATCTCCTTCCTTTTCAGGTGCCCATGACACTATGTGTGTGTGTGTGTGCGTGTGTGTGTATATATATATATATATATATATATATATATTTTAACTACAAAGCACTAAACTTATTCAAATGCACAAAACACAAGACTTTATTCTCTTCACATATTACTGCTAAACTTCAAGTCCTAGAGAGATAAAAATGTAGAGCTTCCCCTAGCTATTTGGGTGGGTGCTTCAGCTGTGTGTGTATATATGTGTGTGTGTGTGTGTGTGTGTGTGTATATGAGTGTGTGTGTGTGTGTGAGTGTGTGTAATGCCCCAAAGTTGGGGCATCCCAGAAATAGATATTAAATAAAAAGATTAGGGGTTTACAGGTGCCCAGGGTGCCTGCCTTAGGTATAGACTGCAGGGCATAGGTAAAAGGGGCCCCTCAGTAGTTGATTTCCCTCCCTGTACAGTATAAAAACCCTTAATTAATAAAGAAAAGTGCCCTGTGCACTTAAAATGCTGTAAAAATAAAAAGAGAATTCAGGTAGCTTCAGCAACAATGGCCTGGATGGAATGCTGTGCTGAGCTGCTCATGCACAGCATTCCACTCCAGCCACTCTACAACCCTGGTGGGTTTAAGTTTTAGAAAAATATTGTGACAGTTGTATGTTGTTCCTGGGCAGTGGTTGAGGAGACAGGACACAGAAGTCAAGGGACAGTTTAGGGCTTACCTTGTGTTGAAGCCGTCCCTCTGGGCTTGCTGTGGTCCTGTGCTTCCTCCCCTGCCTGAAGACTCCTTGCTCTGCTTTGTTCTGCAGTCGGTGGTGCTGTCAGGGCACCATGAAGAAGTAAAATGGCTGTGTGCCTGACATTGGGCTTAAAAGCCCCATTGTTTTATTGTTTTAACCCCCTGTATATTTAAAGATTAATTTCGGTCCCACGTAGGTGGCATTGAAGAGCCGCATTGTGCCCGAGTTCCTGTCGGCTGTCTGAGGCCCCCCCAGTCTGTCCCTCACTTCCCCTGCTGCCTCCCATGCTCCCTTCCTCCCTCCCTCTGCCAGCAAGACCTCTCGCCTCCCGATACTCCAGAACAGCTCATTGGAGCAGTGAGTCGGCAACAGCATGCAGATTCGTGCTGTTCGCCCCAAAACAAAGACTGTTTTTTTTTTTTTTATTCATTAGCACACAAGGCGCTTGTTCTATGTGGCTGAGTGCCATGGGGCAGGAAGGAAGGACCCCAATTTAATATTCAGAAGGGGCAGAGAGGTAGTGACGTCCATGGGGAGGGGCCAGTGCAGTAAGGCCAAGCAGTGGCCTGTTGAATTTTGATGAGGGGGCGGGATTAAAGGCGGCAATCTGCCAAAAGAGTGACAGCTCTTAGAGAGCCTTCCAAATTAAAGGGGCCACGCAGTTAAAAGGGCAAGTCAGGCCCAAATTAAAGGGAATAGGCCTTCTCAGGCCCATTGTTAAAGGGGCTATTTGGCCAATGATGATGAAGAAGGCTATTAGGCCCACAGTAAAGAGGGCAGTTCAGGCCCATTTCTGTTAGGGAACAAGGCCCAGCTGTAAGAGGGCAGTTAGGCCCACAGTCTAGAGGGTGCCAGGCCCATTTCTGTTAGGGCATCGGGCCCAGTTTTGAAAGGGCTATTTGGCCCACCGTATAGAGGGCACCAGGCCCATTGTGGAAGTGGCTAGTAGGCCCACAGCCAAGTTTAGGGCATCAGACCTGAGGTAAATATAGGGCATTAGGCCCGAAGTGAAGCAGGGTTCCAGGAAGGCTCCCGGACTAGTGTATTAAGCCAGCCTAGTAGTAGTAAGGGCAGCCCCAGCCTAGTATATTAGGGCAAGCCAGCCTAGTAGTAGTAAGGGTAGCCCTGGCCTAGTGGATTAGGGCAAGCCAGCCTAGTAGTAGTAAGAACAGCCCTGGCCTAGCGGATTAGGGCAATCCAGCCGAGCGACAGTAAGTGAGATGTATAGGCCCCATAGTAAATAAGGCATTTAGGCCTTTGGCGTTCCCGGCAATTAACCTAGGGCAAGTGGTACCTTCAGTATAGGAGTTAGGGCATCCTTAGCAAAATGTTCAGGGGTAGCCAGATCCTATTCGGGAAGACCCTACATTTAGGAAAAGGGGTCCATCCAAGGGTGCTCAGTTCACAAATACTGTAAAGCTCTGTAACAACTGTACTGTTCATACATCTGTTATTGCTGAAGTACTTGAAAGACTGTGAACTTACTAGGAAGCATCAAGACTGTATTGTATATGGATTGAGGTTATTTGCCCCGGTTATCTGAACTATTGCCCTAAGCATCTGAAATATTGCCCTAAGCATCTGAAATATTGTTTTAAGCATCTGAACTATTGCCCTAAGCATCCAAACTATTGCTCTAAGCATTTGAACTGTTGTCCTAAGCATTTGAACTATTGCTCCAAGCACCTGAACAGTTGCCCCACCTGTAATAATTACCCCTAAATTTATAATTTGCTTTTCCCTGGCAAATTATCGGATCATTCTGCAGTCCTCTTGGCATTGCAGGAATGTGCATCTTTCAGCTACATTGTTACCAGTATATGGGGACAGTCTCAATCTTCTACCACACTGCAGTCCCATAGTGTGGTCTGTAATACTTCATACTCAGAATCAGTCTCTACCCAGAAGAGGATGTCTTCTCATCATTCTTTATCCAAGGGGGATCGTTCATCAGATCATCTCCTCCGACTGCGTCGTCCACCGAGGTCGAGTCCGTTGCCAGTCGTACAAGTCGTACCCGCCATTTCTTGTTTTCACAGCTTGAAGGTACGTCCGCCGAAGCTCATCACAACAGCTGTGCCAGTGCTGTTTCATATGGTTCCTGTTCCAGATGTTCCAAAGTTGGTCGCCCTCCACAGAAGAGTGTGCTCATCCTGGACAACCTGGTCTGTGCCCCTGGTCGTTCGCTGAAAGTCAAGTCCGCTGAAGCCCAGTGTGGGACGCGTCCACCGTTTCTTTGTTTTTGTTCTAGTTTCTGGTGACAAAATTGCAGAATCAACCATCATCTCTACAGATTCTTCTGGTTCCTGGTCCTATTGGAGATCCTTCAGAGTTTAGCTGGCCCTTGGAGTGCTGCAGCATCAGTCAGGTTGTGGTAGTCCTCGATTGGATTCTTTGCCACGCAGGTCCTCATTTCTCCTCATCCTTGGCGACCCTGAAAGTTGGCCAAGGAACCCTTTGTTTTCAGTTTGGAATCCAACAGCCCATAAGTGGGTTCTGTCAGGAACCATTTGCTCTGGTTCTTTTAATCCGGCAGCCTTGGAGAGAGTGGGCTTTTGCCGAAGAATCATATGGTCTGTTTAACAAACCTCTCACCACCCAGTGGCCTTTACAAGGTCCCTGCTGGGAATTGTGTTAGCATCTACTGTTTCATTTGTTTCCCCTTCATAGCTACCATCGTAGACCAACGGTGTACCCGAAGACGCCAGACCTCTGGACTCCTGTAACATCTGGACGTTGGTAGAAGTGTGTAGTTATAGCTAAACCAAATACTGTTATGGGTAGTGTATGTCATCTGATCTTCACCTAAGCTTATTGATAGGAATAAGAATTGTAGAATAATTATAGAATTAAAGTGGCAGTAGGTCTCAGCATCTATTCTATTCTTGTTGAAATAATTTTAGCAGTCATAGATAAAGTATCTGTCTTATTTACCGCCCTATTGTTTTGGGTGACTTCTCTTCCTCTTGTGACTGTGTCTCCCTACCCTCTGGTACAAATTAAACACCCTGCAGGCACTGAATCTCTAGGATGACTCCTGCCTCTCCTTGTCTGGGTAACAGTTATCTCAGCCACAATAATTCGGACCTTGATGTCTCACTCATCTCTTTCACCATCTTTAGAGCAGAGTACCTCAGAGCACCTCTAGACCATCACACAGTAAATTTCTGGCGTAGTCAACAGAATACAGATAATTATTTATTCAAGGAGTCCAAAGTTGGAGTTGCCTAGTAAGAAGCACTGATGGAGCCAGGGTGTAGTAGTGGATTGTCTGGGTGAGATACAGAGTCAGTTGGAGGAGACCAAGATGGGCCTTGAGGGAGTATTCCACCATCCCCCTTAACCATGCCATATTACTTTGGAGTGCCATGGCTTCCGCAGTTTTCTGGAGAAAAGGATGGAACCAGCAATCTAGGGGAATTCCGTTCAAAGATGCAGACAATGTTTAGGCTGTATCAGATCCCCGAGCAACAGAAGGTCAAAATCTTAATCAGGCAACTAAAAGGAGCTGCTCACCAAGAGGTTCAGTCCTGGCTGAATGGAGTGAAAGCCACAGCGGAATAGATACTACAGAGGCTACAACAAATCTTTGATGCTAGAACTGTGTCTGACCTCAAAATGAAGTTCTTTTCTCACACCCAGAAGCCCCAAGATACCCTGAGGGAGTTTGCATTGAGTCTGCAGGAGCTATTGTGAGCTATAGAGAGGGTAAACATGGCAGAGGTCTGAGATGCAGACCGAGTGCTAGTAGAAAAGTTAGTTGAAGGGGTGCAAAGTGAAGCCCTGAGGAGATAGCTCAGCGTGCAACACTTGCAAAACCCTGAGGTCGATTTCCTGGACTTTAAGGAGAAAGCCATTTGGGTATTTGGTTCGGGACACACCAGAGATGAAGCTCAGGTATATCCCCAAATGGCAGCCTCAATGGGAACTCAGTGGCCTGCATACCCTACAAAAGGATGGAAGGAAGACAACTCTTGGCAATCGAGACTCCAGCCAGAGGAAATGTCGTTACAGAGATTGGAACATGGAAGAGAAGCTATTGCATACCTGAGTCGGTGTTCAGAGCATTAACAGATGAATGGACCTAGGATACAGACACCGATTTGTTCTATGTGGGCCAGCACCAGTCAACACTCAGAGCTGACTGAACAGATTGCCACCCTGACCCAGCAGATGGCGGAGATGTGTAAGGAAATGCAAAGCTTAAAAGCAGCATGGAAGAATGAGAGATGCTTTAATCAGCCAGGAAAAGAAAGAAAGGGGAATGATCAAATGAATCATCCGAGAAGGAGTGAAGGGAGGTGCTCCACAGATCAGTTTGATGGCCAAGGAAGGCCCATATTTCGTCGGTGTGGTGTTAGTGGCCATATAGAAAGAAGATGTGGTCAGCCAACAGATAACACCCTGAATTTAAACAGAAATTCTTTGGGGATGAGGACTGACCCTTGAAGAGCAGACAATCAGGTCCAGCAGTCTCATTAGAACAGTCATGTTTCATTGGCAGAAATCCGATGATACCAGTCAAGATAGATGGCATTGAGCTTATGGCATTGTTAGACACCGGATCACAGGTCACTACATTGCAAGGATAAAAGTTCTGGAGATACTGGACACCCGATGATCTTAAGTCGCCTTCTAGATCATGGGTGAAGTTAATAGCGAGCAACGGTGACAAAGTACCATATTTAGGATATCTAGAAGCCGATGTCCAACTGGGAAAAAACATCCAAAGCAACACAGGCATCATTGTTAGCGACCTAGAAAGTGATCAACTGCCGCCACTAATCTTGGGGATGAATGTTTTACAAAAGTGCTTAGACGAACTAGCACACATTCTCCAACAGCAAGCCAAGTACATACCCCAGGTGGAGAAACATGCCCTGCAACAAACCATCTATAATCTGCAATGCCACTAATGGTTTGCTAATGCTGAGGGTGAGATTGGCAAAGCAAGCATGACAGATGCCAGACCGGTAACATTGAAGTTGGGCACCAAAACCACCCTTTGGTGCAAAGCAAAGGTGGGCCCGAGGGGTCAAGATTATGATGCTGTAGTGGAACCTTACCCTACGAACAAGGAAGAACCTATAATAGTAGCTCGGAGTGTAGCTACTGCAACCAGAGGTCGGATACCAGTCAGAGTATTGAATTACAGGACTCACGATGTGCAACTGTACAGAAACAAGCTGGTTGCCCAGATCCACACTGTGTGCTTGCAAGATTTTCGGGGCTGAGGAAGAGATAAAGAAAGTGCCTGAAGGAGGGATGTGAAGTGATCAGATACCAGAGTGGGCTAAAGAGATTAAAGTAGACAATCCAAAAACCACCGTTAAGCAAAGAGCTGATGTTTAGGAAAGGGTTTCACACTGGAATGAAGCTTTTAGCCAACACCCAATAGATTTTGGGTTAGCTCTTGGGGTACAGCATCACATCAGTACCCATGGACATCCGCCTATCAGAGAACGATTTAGACCTATCCCACCAGCCATGCACCAGCAAGTAAAAGAGATGATTAAAGAAATGAAAGAGGCTGATGTGATCAAGGAAAGCCACAGCCCATGGGCAGCACCAGTTGTCCTGGTAAAGAAGAGGGATGGTAAGATCTGATTCTGTGTGGATTACCGCAAATTAAATGCCATCACCCATAAGGATGCGTATCCTTTGCCTCGGATAGAAGATTCTCTCACAGCTCTCCAATCAGTGGCTGTATTCTCCACTCTGGATTTAACCAACAGATACTGGCAAGTTCCTATGGCACCAAAGGATCAAGAGAAAACAGCCTTTATTACCCCCATGGGTCTTTTCATGTTCACAAGGATGCCTTTTGGACTGTGTAGTGCACCGGGAACTTTTCAGAGACTGGTTGAACATTGTCTTGGAAGCCAGAATTTCGATATCCTTTTGTTATATCTAGATGATATCATTGTATATTCCAAGACTCATGAAGATCATCTACTTCACTTGGACAAGGTGTTCCAAAGATTGATCCGATATGGTCTTAAAATAAAACCCTCTAAATGTCATCTGTTGCAAACTAAAGTGAGTTATCTGGGACATATAGTCTCCACTGAGGGAGTGATGCCAGACCCAGAGAAGATTGAAGCAGTAAAGGAATGGTCTGTTTCTACAACCATTAGAGAAGTCAGAAAGTTCTTGGCTTTGTGGGATATTATCAGAGATTTATCAAGAACTTCTCCAAAATTGCGTGCCATTACACAAACTTTTAAGAGGATCAGCAGAGGGTCGAGTCCCAAAGAATCAACTAGTTACCTGGGGAACTGAACAGCAAGAAGAATTTGATCAATTAAAAAAAGTACTAACTGAGGCTCCTATATTGGCGTATCCAGATTACGCAAAACCTTTTCTGTTATATATCGATGTCAGTAACAAGGGTTGGTGCGCTGCACAGCAGAACAGAATGGTGTAGAAAGAGTAATAGCCTATGCAAGCTGAGGGTTAACAGTTTGAGCGAATGACGCCCGCTATAGCTCTTTTCAAACTTTAATTTTAGCGCTAGTATGGGCTATCACAGAGAAATTCCGGCAATATTTGGCTGTCACCCCTTTCATGGTTTTCACAGATAATAACCCCCTGGCACACTTGAATACTGCAAAACTAGAAGCCCTTGAGCATAGGTGGGCCTCTCTACTTACAAATTACCAATTCTCCTTAAAATATCATTCTGGTAAAGCAAATACGAATGCTGACACCTTGTCTTGGATGCCTGGACAAGAGGAAGCAGAAGTGGATGACACCTTGCTGGAAAACATAGAAGTGCCATTTTTTCTGTAGGTACCAGCTGAGATTGTGCAAGCATGTTGTCAAGTTGCTCCTGAGCCTGAAGTAGAAATTCAACCAGAAGTGGATGACATGATTGAGAACCAAAAGAATCTATGGGTGAAATTACAAAGCCCAGACCCTATCGTTCGCCAAGTAACAGCTCTAGTTGCTGCACAGAAACGCATGACCCAAAAAGAAAGAAAGAAACTGAACACAGAAGCCATGAAACTTTGGAGACACAGAACTCGTCTGGCCATAGAAGATTGCCGTTTAGTTAAAAAAGTAGAGATCCTATTACACACATGGAATTGACTCAGGTCATAGTTCTAAAGACCAGTGCTTCCGTAGTATTAGAGGTGTACCATGATAATTCAGGACATTTTGGTCACAAAAGAACCTAGGCTATTATCGGAAGGAGGTTTTACTGGATAGGAATGTGAAACAAAATAATAAAGTGGTGTGAGGAATGTCCAGCCTGTAATTTAAAGTGCAGAGAAGATGAATCAGAGAGCTCCTCTCCATCCAGTAGTTAGTAACGCGCCATTGGAACTAGTTGCTCTTGATCATTTAAAGCTAGACCTAAGTACACGTGGACACATTTATGTCCTCACTATGGTTGATCACTTTTCCAAGTTTGTGGTTGCGAGCGCAGTAAAAGACCTATCTGCTCGAACTACTGCTGAGACCTTCTTGAGATGTTTTGTACGACCTTTCGGATATCCTACAAAAATCCTCACAGATAAAGGAACTTCTTTTGAATCCCAACTGTCTCATGAACTTTGCACCCTGTATGGAAGCCATAAGTTGAAAACCACTGCTTACCATCCCCAAGGTAATGGACTTTGCGAAAGAATGAATCAGACTCTGCTGGAGATGCTGCGAGCTCTACCAGAGTATAAACGTCCCTTCTGGCCAGCTTTGCTTCCCGAGCTCACATATCTTTATAATAATACCATCCATTACTCCACGGGTTATACGCCTCATTATCTAATGTTTGGATGCCACGGGAAACTTCCGATGGACTTAGTGTTGAAAGTACCACTAGAAGAAACCAAAAAGTAAAGAACCCAATTACGAATTGGGTCCAGGAACATAAACAACGTTTGCAGGAAGCTGGGCAAATTGTTGGCAAACACATGGAGCAAGTATGGCAAAAGCAAAAGACAAATTATGATATCAAGGCCAAGGCTACACCTTTACTTGTTGGAGAGAGAGTAATGTTAAAGAAGACCCAAAAATGCAGCAAATTGTCTTCGAAGTGGGAACCAGAACCATATCTTATTATTGAGATACCTTATCCCCGAACTCTCAGTATATAAGATCCAACAGGAATTAGGAAATGGTACCAAGATTGTTCACCAGAATCTCCTAAAAGCTTGCACTTTCAGATATGTTGTTCTCGCTAAGGATCAGGACAGTCCTATGCCAAAAGAGAGGTAGGAGTCCATAAAAGACAGAATGTTGAAATTAGAATCGCCGACCAGTTGGTGTAAAGAACCATGGATTCGCACTTCGTATGTAAACTCTCATGACCATCCAAATGGTGTACCAGTGATAGATCTGGAAATGCCAGATTTCCTAGAAAGAGAGCACATTGTTCAAAAACCTGTAGGTTTCTAACCCCGCAGATCCCAAAGATTGAATGCAGGTGTCCCCCCTAGAACGTATATCACAGAAGCTTCCCAACTTGTACCATGGTACCGTACGTAGATCTACTTAAAGTAATTACCAGACACAGTCACTTTAGTGTAAAACTTCAAATATTTACAGTGATAGTAGATGTTTTAAGAATATTTTCGAGAATTTAAGAGTGTTTTATCAACATAAGATTTCATAAAGTGTTAAGAAAGATATTAGAGTGTTAAGAAAGTATCTTTTATAAGGTGTTAAGGGAATACATAGGGACATGTATTTTTAGGCAGACCCAAATCTGTAATAGATATTAAATAAAAAGATTAGGGGTTTACAGGTGCCCAGAGTGCCTGCCTTAGGTATAGACTGCAGGACATAGGTAAAAGGGGGCCACTCAGTAGTTGATTCCCCTCCCTGTACAGTATAAAAACCCTGTAATGAATAAAGAAAAGTGCCCTGTGAACTTAAAGTGCTGTAAAAAAAAAAAAAGAGAGAATTCAGGTAGCTTTAGCAACAATTGCCTGGATGGAATGTTGTGCTGAGCTGCTTATGCACAGCATTCCACTCCAGCCACTCTAGAATCCTGGTGGGTTTAAGTTTAAAAAAAATATTGTGACAGTAATCAGTTGTTCCTGGGCAGTGGTTGAGGAGACAGGACACAGAAGTCAAGGGACAGTTTAGGGCTTACCTTGTGTTAAAGCCATCCCTCTGGGCTTGCTGTGGTCCTGTGCTGCGCCTGAAGACTCCTTGTTCTGCGGGACGGCACCACAAAGAAGTAAAATGGCCGTTTGCCTGGCATTGGGCTTAAGAGCCCCATCATCTTATTATTTTAAACCCCCCCATATTTAAAGTTTAATTTCGGTCCCACGTCGGCAGCATTGAAGAGCCGCATCATGCCCGAGTTCCTGTCAGCCATCTGAGGTCCCCGATTCTGTCCATCGCTTCACCTACTACCTCCCATGCTCCCTCCCTCTGCCAGCAAGACCTCCCGCCTCCCGATCCTCCAGTACAGCTCATTGGAGCGGTGAGTTGGCAACAGCACGCAGATTCATGCTGTTTGCCCCAAAACAAAGACTATATTTATTTATTTTTATTCATTAGAGCACAAGGCACTTGTTCTATGTGGTTGAACGCCACGGGGTGGGGATGAAGGACCCCGATTTAATATTCAGAAGGGGCAGAGAGGCAGCGACGCCCACAGGGAGGGGCCAGTGCAGTAAGGCCAAGCAGTAGCCTGTTGAATATTGATGAGGGGGCCGGATTAAAGGTGGCGATCTGCCAAAAGAGTGACAGCTCTTAGATAGTCTTCCAAATTAAAGGGTCCATGCAGTTAAAAGGGCAAGTCAGGCTCAAATTAAAGGGAATAGGGCTTCTCAGGCCCATTGTTAAAGGGGCTATTTGGCCAATTATGAAGAGGGCTATTAGACCCATAGTAAAGGGGGCAATTCAGGCCCATTTCTTTTAGGGCACCAGGCCCAGCTGTAAGAGGGCAGTTAGGCCCACAGTCTAGAGGGTGCCAGGCCCATTTCTGTTAGGGCATCGGGCTCAGTTTTGAAAGGGCTATTTGTCACACTGTATAGAGGGCACCAGGCCCAGTTTGGAAAGGACTAGTAGGCCCACAGCCAAGTTTAGGGCAGCAGGCCTGAGGTAAATGTAGGGCATTAGGCCCAAGGTAAAGCAGGGTTCCAGGGAGGCTCCCGGCTCAGTGTATTAGGGCACGCCAGCCTAGTAGTAGTAAGGACAGCCCCAGCCTAGTGTATTAAGGCAAGCCAGCCTATTAGTAGTAAGGACAGCCCCGGCCTAGTGTATTAGGGCAAGCCAGCCTAGGAGTAGGAAGGGCAGCCCCGGCCTAGTGTATTAGGGCAAGCCAGCCTAGTAGTAGTAAGGACAGCCCTGGCCTAGTGGATTAGGGCAAGCCAGTCTAGTAGTAGTAAGGGCAGCCCCAGCTAAGTGGATTAGGGCAATCCAGCCTAGCCACAGTAAGTGAGGCATATAGACCCCATAGTAAATAAGGCATTTAGGCCTTTGGTGTGTTCCCGGCAATTAACCTAGGGCAAGTGGTACCCTCAGTATAGGAGTTAGGGTATCCTTAGCAAAACTTTCAGGGGTAGCCAGATCCTATTCGGGAAGACTCTACATTTAGGAAAAGGGTCCATCCAAGGGTGCTCAATTCACAAATACTGTAAAGTTCTGTAACAACTGTACTGTTCATACATCTGTTATTGCTGAAGTACTTGAAAGACTGTGAACTTACTAGGAAGCATCAAGACTGTATTTGTAAATGGATTGTGGTTATTTGTCCCTGGTTACCTGATCTATTGCCCTAAGCATCTGAAATATTGCCCTAAGCATCTGAAATATTGCTCTAAGCATCCCAACTATTGCCCTAAGCATCTGAACTATTGCTCTAAGCATCTGAACTGTTGCCCTAAGTATTTTAACTATTGCTCCAAGCACCTGAGCAATTGTCCCACCTGTAATAATTACCCATAAGTTAAGGTGCATCTTTCAGCTACATTGTTACCAGTGTATGGGGACAGTCTCAATCTTCTACCACACTGCACTCCCATAGTGTGGTCTGTAAAACTTTGTACTCAGAATCAGTCTCTACCCAGAAGAGGATGTCTTCTCATCATTCTTCATCCAAGGGGGATTGTCCATCAGATCATCTTCTCCGACTGCATCGTCCGCCGAAGTCGAGTTTCTCACCAGTCGTACCTGCCATTTCTTGTTTTCACAGCTCAAAAGTACGTCCACTGAAGCGCATCATGACAGCCATGCCAGTGTCGTTTTGTATGGTTCCTGTTCCAGATGTCCCGAGGTTGGTCGCCCTCCACAGAAGAGTGTGCTCATCCTGGAGAACCTGGTCTGCGCCTCTGGTCATTCGCTGAAAGTTGAGTCCGTCGAAGCCCAGTATGGGACACGTCCGATGTTTCTTTGTTTTTGTTATAGTTTCTGGTGACAAGATTGCAGAATCAACCATCATCTCTACAGATTCTTCTGGTTTCTGGTCCTACTGGAGATCCTTTAGAGTTTAGCTGGCCCTTAGAGTGCTGCAGCATCAGTCAGGTCATGGTAGTCCTCGATTGCATTCTTCACCATGCAGGTCCTGATTTCCCCTCATCCTTGGCAACCCTGGAAATGGGTTTTGGCCAAGGAACCCTTTGTTTTCATTTTGGAATCTGACAGTCCATAAGTGGGTTCTATCAGGAACCAGCTACTCTGGTTCTTTTATCCCGGCAGCCTTGGAGAGAGTGGGCTTTTGCAGAAGAATCATATGGTCTGTTTAACAAACCTCTCACCACCCAGTGGCCTTTACAAGGTCCCTGCTGGGAATTGTGTTAGCATCTACTGTTTCGTTTGTTTCCCCTTCATAGCTATCATCATAGACCAATGGTGTACACGAAGACATCAGACCTCTGGACTCCTGTAACATCTGGACTTTGGTAGAAGTGTGTAGTTATAGCTAAACCAAATAATGTTATGGGTAGTGTATGTCGTCTGATCTTCACCTAAGCTTATTGATAGGAATAAGAATTGTAGAATAATTATAGAATTAGAGTGGCAGTAGGCCTCAACATCTATTCTATTCTTGTTGAAATAATTTTAGCAGTCATAGATAAAGTATCTGTCTTATTTACCACCCTATTGTTTTGGGTGACTTCTCTTCTTCTTGTGACTGTGTCTCCTTACCCTCTGGTACAAAATAAACACCCTGCAGGCACTGAATCTCTAGGACGACTCCTGCCTCTCCTTGTCTGGGTAACGGTTATCTTATCCACAATAATTCAGACCTTGGTGTCTCACTCATCTCTTTCACCATCTTTAGAGCAGAGTACCTCAGAGCACCTCTAGACCATCACATGTGTGTGTGTGGGGGGTATAAAAAGCTTTTAAGAAACAGACACTGTAGTAACCAATATGGGATAGTCTTCTTTGGGTGACATAACTTACTCCTTTGTGGGCTTATACATTAATTGTCATTCTTGTGTTGCAAGGGCTTGCTTTTCTCAAGTGCTATAATTTCAGGATGCAGTTTCACAAGTGATGCATAGTGATGCAGTTTCAGGCATTCCTTAATTACTTTTTATTTTTTTCTGAATCTTAAGCTCTGATGCCCCAGGCAGCTCTGATAGTTGTTCCAACATGATAGATCCACCACATGCCCCTTCCACATGAACCAAAAAAAAAGGTGGGGGTGGATATTTAGGAGCTTCTCAGGTGGAGGTGAGGGTGGATCTTACCCCCCAAAAAAATAATGTTGCCTCCCACTACTCAGGTTCCAGTTCTTGTACCTATCATTTAAGAAAGAAAATAGTGCCCTGCAACCATTGACCAACATGAAAGCGTATTTATTTGAGGGCAGAAAGCATTTCTTGGAGGAGGGTAAGGTGGAGGAGACTATTTACACCTTCAACCAGTTCAACGGACAGAAAACATGACATCAGTCCTTTTGTACATGCAAAACATCTGTAGGCTCTGCCCACTGCAGCCGTAAAAAGATGCTGCTAGCCAGGTAATAAATGTGCACAGAATTTATGTGCCGAAAAATTTATTTAAGGGTACCACAAAAATACACGCCTTGGTGCATTTTGGATGAGCAATTCCTTTTTCAAAAGGCATGTAAGACAAGGGAATCAGTCACCTTATATATACACAGAAGGTGACGTCATAAGTACATGTCAGCATGATTAATTCAAATCAACCAATTACAAAGTGCACAGTGCAAACATATAAATATGAATAAATAAATAGCAGTGTATAAGAAACATGCTATAAATACAATAAAAAGGGTGAATACATAGAACAAAGACATTAAAAAACATTCTCTGTAAACAAGTATCTAATGATTCGAGAACTGTAAATTTTGCCGGTCAGCTTCATCTCTAGGCAAAATTCTGATAAATTTTATCTAGAAAAAATCAAAAAATAATATATTGTGAATACGTGATTGAATAATCAGTTTCACATTGCTATTAAGGCATGGAGAGAAACAAGTGAATAAATAAAGAAGAGATAAAAACAATTTTATATTACAATATACTAAACATTGTTTCAGAAAAAGCACAGAGAAGCCTTAAAGTGTCAGAGTGCTTGTTCCAGGGGTTGTTACCTGGGAGCTAACAGAGAGTTTTCTGCTGCTGACCAAACCTAAAAAGCAAAAGAATAGAAGAAAAGATTTATAAAATATGTATACAACAACTCATTTCAAGTACAGTACAATGTCAAAAGCACCATTTAAACCAGGGTATTTACATGCTTGCAAAGTATATATCCAGGAGCCCTCCCTCTTTTTCAGCAGTTTATCAAAATCACCCCCTCTGGTGTTAGTGCAAAGTTTATCAATTACTCTGAACATGAATTGGTGCTCTGAGGGATTCCTAGACTGTGCCACATGTAAAGTGATGGCATATTTAACATCACCATTCGAAACTGCCCTACAATGTTCACTTACCCTGATTTTGAACTGGCATTTAGTTTTTCCCACATAGTAAATATTACAACTGCAGATTGTAACATACACAATGCCTGTACTCTCACAAGTAATAAATTGTCTAACAACATATTCTTTTTCATTATGTGGGTTAATAAAACTGTTCCCTACAGCAATATGTTTACAACAGACATATTTCGTACAACAAAAACAGCCTGTTACTTTATTCATTAGCCATGTAGTACTTGTTTGTTTACGTTGGTGGCTATGGACTAAAACATCCCTAAATGTGCCCACTTGTCTGAAAGTAATTCGTGGCGCAGTGCCAGAGACCTGGTTAAGGCCTGGGTCCCCACTCAAAACGTTCCAATTTTGTTTAAAAATGTTTTCTGTTCTAGAAACATGTGCTGAATACATCACAACTAAAGTAAATCTGTTCTCTATTTATGTATTAGAAAACATACTGTACCTGATAGGAGATCCTGTCTATTCTGGTTATTTGCATAGACCGTGGCATTGTGAATAACTTCACCACTGTACACTCTTTCTAGAAATCTATCCTGCATATCCTCAGCTGCCTTCTCAAAAACCCAAATCTGTACTGCAATTGCATCTCAGTCTAAGAAATTGGCCTTTAGGAATATTTTGTACGGTATGTCTAGGATAACAGTGGGACACTCGCAGTAGTGTATTCTTAGCACTTTCTTTCCAGTATATATTGGTTGAAATATTCCCAGCATTGTCTTTCCTAACACACAGATCTAGAAAATATATTTCACTCTTGCTAGCTGTGTATGTAAATCATAAGTGTGGATTGGTGCTATGCAAGTACTCTACAAACTCATCCAGTTCTGATAGATCGCCTTTCCAAATCGTAAGAACATCATCAAAAATAATGATGCCAAAGGTCGATTTTCTGAAAAAAAGAGTTAGCATCATCATTCTTTACATACTCTAGTTTCCATAGGCCCATGTACAATTTAACAGTACTAAGAGCAAACGAAGATCCCATTGCTACCCCCTTAGTCTATAAATAATAGTTTTCTAAAAATGTAAACAAATTAAACTTAAGGGCAAACTCAGATAATTTTAACAAAAATTCAGTACTGGGTCCTATTTCTGTATCTCTTTGGTTAAGGAAGTATGCAACGGGGTCAAGAGTACCCTCTTGTGGTACATTCATGTTTAGAGATTCTGTATCGAGTGTTGCTAGAATTAACATGGAAACATAGAAACATAGAAGTTGACGGCAGATAAGGAATGCAAGGCCCATCCAGTCTGCCCATTTCTTTTTCTACCTTATACATGTGCCATCGGCCTTTGCTCTGTCAGTGGTCTATCTATTCATACTCATCTGTATTGCTTCCTTATGCCTATCCCATGCCTGTTTGAAGCCCTGCACTTATTCATAGCCACCACTTCCTGAGGTAGGCCGTTCCATGCATCCACCACCCTTTCTGTGAAAAAGTATTTCCTCATTCCTCTTAATCGGCCTCCCTCTAATCTCATGCTGTGTCTTGTCCTGCTATTTTTCTTATATTTAAACATGTTAGACTCTTTCACCTTGTTAATGCCCTTAAGGTGTTTGAATGTCATCATATCACCTCTCTCCCTCCTTTGCTCAAGGGTATACATATTGAGCTCGGTTAATCTGTTCTCATATGTCTTCTAATGCAGTCCCTGCACCATTTTGGTTGCCCTTCTCTGGACTGCCTCAATTTGGTTAATGTCCTTGTGAAGGTGTGGCCTCCAGTACTGCATGCAGTACTCCAGATGGGGCCTAACCAGTGTCTTGTAAAGAGGGATTATTACCTCTCTACGACTTGTGATACCCTACTTATACAATCTCTAACATCCCCTGCCTTACCTACTGCTTTAGAGGTCTGCTTGGATGATTTCAGGTCATCAGTGATGATGATGCCCAAGTCTCTTTCTTCCTTTGTGACTGCCAGCAACTCCTCTCCCAGCCTATAGGTGGCTTCAGGGTTTCTCTTCCCTATGTGCATGATCTTGCACTTCTTTGCATTAAATCCCAGTTGCCACTCTTCTGACCATTTTGCTAGTTTATCCAGATCTCTTCTCATTCTACTCACCCCATCTGGATCATCTACTCTGTTGCAGATCTTGGTGTCATCTGCAAACAAACAAGCCTTACCCTCTAGTCATCTGCAAGGTCACTAATGAAGATATTGAAGAGGACTGGCCCCAGGACTGATCCCTGAGGTACCCCACTTGTGACTTGCATCTCTTCTGACTACCATTTACCACCACTCTCTGTTTTCTGCCCGACAACCAGTTTGCCACCCAGTTGACTAACTTCGACCCACTCCGAGCCTACCCAGCTTGTTGCCAATCTTCTATGTGGAACAGTGACAAAAAGCTTTGCTGAAGTCAAGGTGGCGACATCAACTGCTCCCTTGGTCCACACTTTTGGTTACCCAGTCAAAGAAATCTATGAGATTAGTTTGACAGGACCTTCCTTTTGTAAATCCATGCTGTCTTGGATCCTGTGCCCCTATGAATTCCAGGTGTTGCACTATCCTTTCCTTAAGGAGTGCCTCCATAATCTTGCCTACTGCTGAGGTAAGACTGACTGGTCTGTAGTTCTCTGCCTCCTCCCTGCTACCACTTTTGTGGAGCAGGATCACATGAGCCCTTCTCCAGTCTTCTAGGACCTCTCCTGTGCTCAGAGACTCACTAAACAGTTCTGCTAATGGCTCTGCTAGTTCCACCCTTAGCTCCTTAAGTACCCTGGGATGTATGCCATCAGATCCCATTACCTTATCCACCCTGAGCTTAGTGAGCTCTTGTAGGACCCTTTCTTTTGTGAAGAAGATGACATCTTGCAGATGACCCTGTGTCCATGGTGCTGAGCTGTGGGCCCTGCCCTACCTTCTCTTCAGTAAATACTGAGCAAAAGTATCTATTTAGGATAGATGCTTTTACAAGGTCCTCCTCCTCCTCACATGTCCCCTTTTCTCCATTGAGCTTAGCAATACCCCCTCTGGACTTTCTCCTTTCACTAATGTATCTATAGAAAGTCTTATCACCTTCTTTTACTGTTCGTGCTAGTGTTTCCTCAGTTTGGGACTTTGCCTGCCTTACTGCCTTCCCTGCTTCCCTTATGGAAGTTTGGTATGCTCCCTATCTTCACCCCGCTGTGTTCCCTTATATTTCCTGTAGGCTAGCCTTTTGGTTCTGACCTTTTCTGCTACTGTATTTGAGAACCAAAGTGGTTTCCTTCTTCTTTTGCACTTCCTTTTCTGTCTAACACAATGGGATGTTGCTTCAAGTATTGCATCCTTAATGCTTGACCACTTTGCCTGTATCCCCTCACCTGTGTTTCTTTTTGCCAGGGCTAGCTTAACTCTGTTGGCCATCTTATCAAAGTCAGCTCCTCTGAAGTCCCATATTTTTGCCTTGGAATGGGATGATTTAGATGTAGTAGCCAAATTGATCCATACCATGTGATGGTCACTGGCCCCCAGGTGTCCTTCTACCTGGAGATCTGTGATCCCTTTCCTGTTAGTCAGTACCAGATCTAGGATAGCCCTGTCTCTTGTGGGTTGTTGTACCAGTTGTTTGAGGCCCTCCCCCTGCAGGGAATCCACCATGTGTCTAGTTCTTGCAGATGTTCCTGCTGGTATTGACCAATCTGTATCCGGCATGTTGAAGTCTCCCATTATCAGAACCTCCCCTTTAGCTGTCATGTTTTGTATATCTTCTAACAGTAATGTGTCTATGTCCTCCCCCTGGTCTGGGGGCCTGTAGACAACCCAGTTCTTATGGCTGTCCCATTTCCTGTTTCCAGCGTGACCCACAGTTCTTCTGGCTCCTTATGTGTATTCTGAATTTCTGTAGCTTAGATATTTTCATTGACATACAGGGCCACTCCACCCCACTTTTGCACCTCGGTCTCTTCTGAACAATACATAGCCAGGTACTGAAGTCTCCCAAGTGTGGTTACTGGTAAACCACGTCTCACTAATTGCTACTATGTCCAGTTTAGCCTCTGACATTATTGCCTGCAGGTCTGGGATCTTATTTCCCAGGCTGTGAGCATTTGTGTACATGATTTTCCATTGGCCAGATTTCAGTGTGTTAGTTGTTGGGTGAGGTTTGGCATTTGCCCTGTGCGTCGTATGGGGAGGCGGACCTTTTTTCTTACCTGGTGATGCAAATGAACTGCAAACATGCTGAATCCCTGTTTGACCACTAGCTGAGGGGGGATGGGTGTTCTTCCCATTCAGCGTATGGGGTGCTGCACCCCTCTCCCCATTTGCTAGTTTAAATATTCTGCAAAGACATCAAACTTCTGCCCCAATGCACTGACTCCCTCCTTAGTCAGATGCAGTCCATCAACTTTAAAGAACTTTTGCTCCCAGAACTGTTGCCAGTTCCCTACAAATCTGTTTGAATCTCTGCTTCCCTCAATGTCGTCCAAGACTTTCAAAATATCTGTAGTGTCTTGGAGATTAAATATTGGTGGAAACCAACAAACAATCAGTCCCACAGATGTACTAGCTAAAGATAATATTATAGTGCACAGAATCTCACACTTAAGGATGTTCCCTTTTGTTTCGACAACCCCATGTCAGATTCATAATGTTTTACCCAGTACATGATGGTCATCTAAGTATTTAAAATCCACAACAAAAATATGGCTTGCCCAGCTTGTTTTTAAGTTGCATCTGAGCTTAGTTCCTCATTTATTTATTAGTTTTCCTTTACTGGTTAAGCACACTAGACAAGGAATGCCTATTTTTAGGTGTGACCTGGGAGATTACAAGAGTAAATTTTACAAACAGTATGACAAGTATTACAATGAAGTGATATATAGGCAGTGAACAGTGTGAACAAAATAACAAGCAAACAGTATGGTAATATTATAAATAAGTGATATACAGGCAGTAAACAGTGTGAACAAAAACAAGCAAACAGTATGACAATATTCCAAAGAAGTGATATACAAGCTGTGAACAGTGTGAACAGATAAATAGGTCCATAATGAACAGATAAGCATACAGTATGCATAAAGGCAAGAACTATGAAACAATAAGGGGTAGAATACATTTTGTGGAAGAATGCAAGAGCATTTAGGTGTGGCATGGTGTGGTTACCCCAATTTAAGAATGGTAAGAGCTTAGGTACAGGGGTGAGTAAGGGTCAATGATTCCCTTCCCCTTCATAGATCAGAGGAGTAGGGGCCCAGGGACCAAGGTAATGGATGGTGCACACCAAGTCGAGTAGAAGATACCAGGCAGTCTAGGGACAGTTGCAGGCTGAGGCAGACTTCAAGTGTGACCAAAGGGAGCTCTTAAACAAAGGATGGGTGAGACAATTTCTGGTGAGTGCAGGTAGGGTATTCCAGAATCTAGGGGCACATACCACAAAGGCATGATTGCCAGACAGTGTACAAGTTTTAGGGACAAGGAGGGGATGCGAGTCAGCTGATCTGAGGTGATATGGTGGCAGCTCTGATTGAAGGAGTTTAGATAGGGCAGGTGGAGTGGCGTTTTGGACAATTTTGTCTGTAAAGCAGCCCAAGACAAATAAAAGATAGTTACTCGGGGTCAACCAGTGTAGTTTTTCATATAATTCACAGTGATGGACAAGTTGAGGGACAGCGAGGGCAAAGTGGCAGATATTATAGGCCACATCTCATTTTGCAAGGCTAGTTTTTGTGATGAGGATAAAGGTTATAAGCCCATAGCTGAGTGAAGGTAGCAATATTCCTTTGGTAAAGGCAAGTCATGCAGTCACTGTAAGGGACCCACAGGCCCTGTATGCATGTCCAAGTCTGATATTCATCGCCCTGCACACATTTTGAATATGTAGAAACAGGTCTAACTGGGGGTCAAGTGTGACTCCCAGGTATTCAAAGGAGCTTGATGTGCCAACTGGGACACCATCAAGATTCAAGACTTTTAGTGGAACAGGGCACTGCTTATGCATGGCCAAGGAGCCAAAGAGCATGAGTTGAGTTTTCTTTATGTTCAGCACAAGCTTATTTGTCAGGAGCCAGTTTTACAATTTATTGAAATCAGCTTGCAGATTGTGATTTATATCATTGACATCACTCGAGCTAGACAGGAGAACCAAGAATTGTCAGCATATAGGGTTGTGGTGCTATGGATAGGGACCATTGAGAAGTCATTGATGAAAAGAGAAAATAGGATGGGGCCTAAGATAGATCCCTGGGGGACACCAACCATGATGGTAACCAGCTCCGAGAGAGCTCTATTGAACTTGAAAAACTGTAGCCTGCCAGTGAGATAGTTGGACAACCAGTTTAGGGCTGGACCAGACACGCTGAGGGAGTGGAGCTTGGTATAGAGTAGGGTATGATCCACTAGATCAAAGGCCTTGGAGAAGTCCACGAAGATAGCCCCTGTCAATATGCCATGGTCCATGGCTGTCCTTATATTGGATGTACAGTAACCTTAGCAAGGGCTGTGCCAGTGCTATGACCTTTATGAAATCCATGCTGTTTAGGGGAGAATAAGGTATGGTTAGCCAGGTAATCCGTTAGCTGTACCTCCACCACCTTTTCCAATATCTTGCTGAGCACAGACAAGGTGGCTCTAGGACAGTAGTTTTCTATGCATTTTTGGTCATTCTGCTTGAAGACAGTGACAACCTTTGCTACTTTCCAGTTTGGTGTAACAATTCCAGTGGTGAGGGATAGGTTAAGAATATGGGAGATAGGGAGCACAAGCAAAGGGGCACCAGTCTTTAGTAGCTTGGATTCAAGATCATCATGACCAGCACTCGTGAGGAGAAAGGCCAACGAGTAGCTTGTAGATTTTCCTCACTGTGACTGATTTAAGATAGAAGGGTGGGCTGGACAGAGATTCTGGTGGAGAGGTAAGGTTAGAGGTAGATGACTTCATGTTGTCAGTGGCAAAAAGGAAGGTGTATGCCGAAAGATCAGAGAATTGATTGTTAAAGGCATTATCAATAGTAGCAGCGTTATTACAATTTTTTCCATCAACAACCATGTTCACAGTATTACACCTGCTATAGCCCCCCTACTACTGTTTTAATGGTGCACCAGAAATTCTGTGTATCCCTGGCAGAGGATAACAGGGCAGTCTTGCAGTATTTGTTCTTAGTGGTTCGTATGGCTTTTTTGCAGATGTTACAGAGCCACCAACATTCATGATGGTCAGGCAGTTCTTTAGTGGCTTCAAATTTACCCCAGTGCTTATCTCTAGTTTTTATGAGAGAGAACAGGTCGCCATGCAACCATTTGATAATAGTACCTCTAACTCTCTCTCTGACTCAAGGGGCATGCTTATCCTGTGGGGGTGGGATGTTAAGGAGGTTGTCAAGAGCACCTGTGGCATCCATGGCAGAGAGAACTGGGGGTCCAATCAGTGACTGCAAGATCATGAAGTAAGAGTGCAGGGTTGAAGCAGGAGAAATCTCACACTTGTATAATTTTGTGGGGCACTTTGGGACAGGAGACTCTCCAGACACAGTAGATGGGGAAATGGTCAGATATTGAGTCAGGAAGGACTCCGGACACAGAGATCCTATTGGGCCTGTTAGTTAGGATCCAATCCAGGAGCGAACCTCTACTCCCAGGAGAGGGGTTATGCGTATTCTCGCTGATGAGCTGGGTAAGGCCGAGGGCCACCAGCAGTGGTTCATACTGCTTGACATTGTCTCCAGACCAATTTAGGTTGAGGTCACCACATATGAGTACCTCATTTGAGGAGATTTTGGATCTAATATTATCAAGCAGATAGGACAGCCCCTTGATACCTTGCTTTGGAGGGTTGTAAGCACAGACGACGTGGATTTTTTTGACATTTCCTAAAAGGAGTAGCCCATGGAGAAAGTCACAGGTTGTGGTGGGGGAAGCTTCATTGTACTAGACTAGGGATATATTGAAGTGACTTTTGTAGTACATTAATAGACCACCCCCACGCTCTTTACCAGTATGATCATGATGCAGAAGGCTGAAATTGGGGAGCTCAAAGTCTGAGTCAGGAGTGGTAGGTTTCAGCCATGTTTCTGTGAGGCACAGAACATAGGGGTTATAGTGGTCGATCCAGGCAGTCAGTTTAGCATGATAATGGATGAGACTGTGAACGTTTAGGTGTGCAATTCTGAGACCTTTAAGACAGGACCAGAAGGGAGGGTTAAAGGACTGTTGTGTAACAGGTCCAGGGTTCAGTTTGATGTCTCCCACAAGGAGGATAAGGAGGACTGAGAACCAGAGAAGGCAGTGTAGCCAGCCCTTCCTATTTGAAATGTTTTGAGGGGGTGGTATGAGCATTTGCGTAAGAGAAAATCAGTTCTCAGGGATTTAGGTGGGAAGCACCAGAGGGGACACACACTTGCTTGCCATAAGGTAATGAGATTGGAGTGGGTATAGTCATAGGAGTGGTACAGCTCCTGAGAGCTTATGTCTAGTGGGAGATAGGCAGTAGTAAGATGCAAGTTCCATAGGGAACAGATTAGAAAAGCAAGGAAATACATTGCAGGGTTTAAGATTGCAGACACTGAGGGAAGAAAGTGGTCAGCAATGCCAAACTTAGTAACAAGGCCAGCTAAGAGGGGGTGGTGGTGGTAAGTTGGGCAGTGCAACCTAGTTAAGAGGAAGTGGTGGCTGTAAACTGTGGTAAGTTGGGCAAGACAAATCCTTATGAAAACTGTAGATTCAAAGGCTGAATTGTATGCCTGAGAGACAACTTGATTCTGGCACTTTAAGTAGGATTTGCTACTTTGTCCCTTGTCCAATTGGTTGGTTGGATTAGGAGGGTGGAGTTATGAGGTCTGCAAGCCCATTAAATAGAGTGTCAGGGGCGGGGTGGGTGGGCAGGAGAAAATTCAAGTGGAGCTCTGTGGCCAGGTCCGTGGGTGGCTTGAGTAGCCCCCCAGGTTCCAGTAGAGGACCCTGAAAAGAACACAGTGACTGGGGGTTAAATAGGTAGAAGAAAATGGGTGTTAACAAAAATTAAGCAATGAATTCCAGTCCTGGGGGAGGGATTTGCAGGCAGTCGCAGTCCTGGATCAAAACCGGGAGGGCAAAAGCAACCCTGAATCAAAAAAAGGTGGGAGAGCAAGCCAGAGGGCTGCCTTTACCTGCTTTTTATTGTTGTTGTTGTTGTTTTGGGGGGTTAAAACAGTGCAGCACAAAATTGATTTCAAATTATTGCTTACCCTTGCTTTTTTTAAACAGCGCCGCACAAAATCAGCTTAAATTAGATGTATCCCCTTAGTTTTAAACAGTGCAGCACAGGATCATTTTAAATTAGGTTGTTTGCCCTTGCATTTAAACAGTGCAGCACAAGAATTAAGATACAATTAATTATTTTCTCTGAATTTTAAACAAAGCATACAAGAAGAGGCAGCTATAAAAGCTGGAGACAATCAAAAGCAGGCTAACAAAGACATTTAATCCTAGAGCTTGGATTCAGTGCATAGGAGGTTTGAAAATGGCACCAGATGCCTAAGAGGGCTCCAATTGGCTACCTTCAAGAGGAGCTCTGTGGTTGGGTCTGTGGGCGGCTTGGAGTAGCCCCGAGATATGGTAAAAATCTGTAAGGGGTCAGATTGTTGTATGTAGTTATAGCATCACTGTTTTATGTGTCAACATAAGTATGAAAGAAAAACAGAAACTAGGACACATCATTTGTCATGATGTTTGCTTAATTTTTTTTCACAAATGCAAAAATAAAGAGTAAATTACGAATACTATGACACCCTTTTTAAATAACATCACCAAAATGCATGATTTTATGCATAAATCCATTTCAGACCCATGTCATTTTCATAACATTTTTTGATAGATCTAAATTATGGTTGTGAATATAGCAAAAGAAAGAAATATAGGGGCTGCCATGCTTATTTTGGTTATATCTGCTTTCAAAGTTGCAGTTTCAGAAGTGGTCAGCTCAGGACAAAAATAATTGAAAAATCCCAATAAAAAATAAAACTTGCCAGAAAGCTATTCAAACAGTTCAAAAGTACATGCAGAATGACAAGGATGTTAATATAAAAGAACCCAAGTAATCAAAGACAGACAGGCATGTACATAAAGTGCCTTGAATGATGCCAATGACTGCAATTGTGTAAGCTAATTTTCTTACTGCCATCCTGTATATATTATTGGCTGGCTATGACATAATATGATACATCATTATTCCAATAATGCTTCCATATATTTAAGAATATACTTGTGACAATAAACAGCCTTCAAAAGTATTTTTGTCATCAGAACAATTGGAATTTTAAACACCAGGGAACACCTTTAATATCAATTTAAAAAAATAGTAATTAAAAGGTCTTTATCAGAACAGGGCTTAAGTCCTCCACTCCTAACTAGGACAGCACATAACATAGTCAGGAAACCTCATTTCAAACATAGCCAGGGGGAATCATGTGATCAGAGGCTCTTTATCACATGAGTCAGTCTCATTTTTGTGCCTCTGTGGCTAATTTGCCTCATGTTACTGGTGAAGTGGCACTTTACGAAGTGAGTGACTTTACAGGTAAAGTACATTTTTGGAAGTTATGCCATTCTCTATTTAGTGTGCTGCTGCCTGTGGCATCTTATTAACTGTGAGGAAATAAGACATTGAGAGATCAGTCTTGAGCACCACAGAGGCAGAGGCTGGACTGGGACGGACAATCATACAACAGATGTTGTATGGTTTCCTGTGGTGCTGCATCTGATGGACCTGGAGCTGTGAAGGAGGCAGAGGCTGGACTGGGATGGACAATCATTCAACAGATGTTGTACGTTTTCCTGTGGTGCTGCATCTGATGGACTTCGTGCTGTGAAGGAAGTGCAACAGCATAGCTGCACAACCGCAGTCAATGACATGGTCATGGTGAAGTGCTGGTGGAAAAGGCAAATTATTCGGTTTGCAGTAGCTGCATCTTTAGTGATGGGCAATGCTGTGACTGAGTGAAGTACTGCAGTGCAAGGCACAGCAAGCAGCATGGATGAAGCTGAGGCTGGAACTTGGGAGATTACAGGCATCTTGTTTACTTTAATTAGCAATGGTAACAGTTATGAAGATGAGGATGATTCTCTGCACTTTAGGGCTTGGTGGACTATATCTTATGCCAACAAATTTCTGGCAATATACTAATTTCACATCCATGAAATGTAAAAATTTCCATGAACATTTTCCAAAATTATGGCAGAATTATGATTTTGGTTATTTCCATCTAAAAGTGTTAAACCAAATTACCGCAAACTTGGTATGCAGAATTTTAAATTGCCTATAAGACATATATCAAGTTTTAAATCTCTGTCTTAAAAGGTGAGTGAGTTATAAGCCTCCAAAAATCCAGAAATTGTAAAATTACATGTCACAATGATGTAAACTGCAGACTTTCTGAAATATTAGTCCGAACTTAATTATAAACAAATAACTGCACAAAGGACAAACTACCCAAGAAATAGAGGGAGAAAAGACTACTGTATAACAAAAAGAGATGTTAGAGAAACTGCAAGTTTCACCAACTGAAATGACTACTTTCATTTTCAACTACTGCTGTTTAGAGAGCAGAACTAGCTATATCACTAAGCTGTCTAGACACCGAAACAGAGACTGCATTGTGGGTAAAATCTGTTCTTGTGCTATGTGGCAGAAGCTTCTGTACTCACATCCTACAGTAGGTTGTTTACAACCAGCCTCAGTTTAAATCACACTGCTCCAACTTTGTATAAAATCCACCTGCAAAGTATCACTTCTTGAAGTGTGTGATCACATATTATGCATGTGAAGTTATTAAGAAGTTGCCCACTTCACACTTTCTGATGTGCCACTTCGTGTGGCAGAGCAATTCATGAAATTTGGCAGCTTTGTGAAGTGAAGTTTGGCCACTTCACTCCCTCTGCTCACTATGGGCAAGGCCCCTAGAATTCCATGGCCACAGAATTTTGCACAGAACTTGCAGCCTACCACAGAATCTCTGCAGTGCCACAGAATTCACTGTTCTTGGTGATTCTTTATTAATATTTGCAGTTTGTCTTTAGCACCTGGTTCCTTTCCCCTCCTTTATATCCAGAACTCCTCCATGCTCAGCATGCAATGTTATCTGAAGGAGAGATTGGTGGAACATCTGGTTGTCAATGGACTACAGGACCCAAGGCAGCATGGTTTCACCAGGGGGAGGTCATGTCAGACCATCCTCATTGAATTTTTTGACTGGGTGACTAGGGAGGTGGATCAGGGGAGGGCAGTGGACATGGCCTATCTGGACTTCAGCCAGGCCTTTGACACTGTGCCACATAGAAGACTATTACACAAACTGGGGAATATGGGTGTGGGCAGGACAGTAGTGTGGTGGGTAGGTAACTGGCTGGGTGGCAGGACACAGAGAGTGGTGGTAAATGGCTGTCACTCCACAGAGGGAAGAGTGACCAGTGGGGTACCACAGGGATCAGTGCTGGGACCGGTCCTATTCAACATCTTCATCAGTGACATTGCGCAGGATCTAGAAGGCAGAATTTCACTGTTCGCTGATGGCACAAAGCTCTGTAACAGAGTAGACACACCAGAGGGTGTAGACAGAATGAGAAGGGACCTGCAGAAACTTGAAGAATGGTCAGCGGTTTGGCAGTTGAAATTCAGTGCAAAGAAGTGCAAGATAATGCATATGGGGCACAAAAACCCTGGCACAATATATCAGTTGGGGGGTGAGGATATAGCATGCACCAAGCAGGAAAGGGATCTTGGGGTTGTCATCTCTGATGACCTCAAGGTAGGGAAACAGTGTGACAAGGCATCAGGTAAAGCAAATAGGATGCTGGGATGTATAGGCAGGGGCATCACCAGCAGGAAAAGGGAGGTCATAATTCCGCTATACAAAACACTAGTGAGGCCCCACCTGGAGTACAGTGTACAGTTCTGGAGACCATACCTACGTAAGGACATAGACAGGGTAGAGAAGGTTCAGAGGAGGGCAACAAAGATGGTGCATGGATTGCATAACAAGTCCTATGAAGACAGGTTGAAGGAACTGAACATGTACTCCCTGGAGGAGAGGAGGAGAGGGATATGATAGAGACATACAAGTATCTTACAGGAGGAACAGGGTGCAGGAAAACACTATTTTTAAGCGAAAAGATGTTCCAGGACTAGAGGGCATGGGATGAAGTTGGAGGGAGGACGATTCAGAGGAAACATGAGAAAGAATTTCTTCACAGAATGGGTAGTGGACAAGTGGAACACCCTGCCAGAGGAAGTGGTGGGGGCTGAAACAATCACGGGATTTAAGAATGCATGGGATAGACATAAAGGAATTCTAGAGGTCAGGGGTAAGGGGAAACAGACTTCTAGGAAAACAAACTGAACTTACAAGCTCAAATGGGCAGACTGGGTGGGCCATAGGCCCTTATCTGCCGACACTGTCTATGTATCTATGTATCTATGTATCAATGACATCACATCGTACATTAGCTAATGACAGGGCTGCATTCTGCCACAGAAATGAATAGACATTTATCTGCCACTGTTCTCACTCCCTGAGGAAGTGGCACAGTACATCAGGTACTGTGATATTTGCTCAACCTGTACTGCAGTCTAATAACATGTTCAGTGTTAAGTTACTACACTGGGGCAAGTTATTACACTGGGGCCAGCTTAAACAAATACTTGACAATATCATAGACCTGCTAACTGAATACCTTACTTTGTCCAGTTTTATTTGTGCCTTTAAGATACAGGGAAGCCCTTTGATATGAATAACTGGTAAAATGAATGAATTACCCTGTCTTTAAAATAAAAAAAAGAATTATGACCAGAAAGGTGGAACATAATGATGTGTAGATCTATTAAAATAACTTAAATGAATAATTGTGCTGAACATATTTTTGTCAGGGGTACTGATTACATGTTATTATGGGTTAATAGAATTACCTAAAAGTTATGCAGAAACATGTGCAGGGCCAGTTGTTGGGCTAGCATGTAGCATGTTGTGCTCCTGTGCCAGTGACTCAGGTTCGGGGACAAGTTCAGGGAGCTGGCTGGGCAGCATGAGGATGGGGGGGCAGCACTGTCACACCCCACTGCTCCGAGCCTGGGAAAGTATGGTGCAGTGTTCTGTCGCATGAGTAACACCTTGTGACGGGCCAGGAAACCTTCCCTCGCTAGTGGTTCACGTGCATGTCATGGCCTGATGGGGTAACATAGTGCATCCGGAGAAGTGGGTTGGTATGAACAAGTCTTGAAATATCTCCACTACTGTTTATTCCATTTCCTAAGGGACCTGCATGGATGAGAATATAGTTTCACAATTAGAAAAAGGGAAATGTATTTTTTTTAAATGACATTACAGATTGCATATAAACATATGTGATATGCAGCAGGTGCCTCACAAGTGGTGTGAGCAGCATGAGTATAGATAAATCATTTATTACATAAGGTCCCCTCTGTGTATTTTATTTATGCAACAGAACATGACTTTAAGTGACAGACTGTTTTTTTCAGTTTTTGAAAAAAAAATATTATTTCCAAGTCTGTGGGTTTATTTTTTGAACTAGTGGTACTGTTCATTTCCCCCATCCTGTTTGCCTTAGCCATTGCCATTGACATGGTGTCAGGATGACAAGCTGATGCTGTGACATGGCAGTTCATTGGTGCTACAGAAATTACAAACCACCACTGCAGAAGTTCCACAGCAAATGGTAATCATGCCACAGAACTTGGTCCTAAAGTGCCGCAGAACATTTGGAGCCTTGGCTATGGGAAATGTAGTCTACATGAACTTTATCAATGTGAAACACTGTTTACAGATGAATTACTTGTAACCATATAGACTTTTTATAATGTAATGTATTTGTTACACTTAAGTCCTTCTTTCTTTGTCAATGTATTTTTATGTATATATTAATACGTTATACTGGTGGTTTAGTGGAGCAATAAAAGATATCAACTAACCAACCACCATTAAAACACAACTCCATATGTAACAAGCCCAAGCTTTCATCTATGGATACGTTTCCCCCAGAAAAATTAGAAAGAATAAGGGCATTTGTCGAGCAATACGGGTGTGATTCTTACATCCATTTAAATGATCTTTGATTTTTCCTCCTATTTATTTTTCTTAGTCTTTTTACTTTTCTTTCTCTTTCTGTATGCTTCTTTGTAGCTTTAGGCCAGCTTTCATTTGTTATTGTCCTCTGTGGGGTCTGTCAAATACTGTAATTGTAATGATACTGGGGACCAATACTCTGCTTTAAACACTGGGGGAAGCATGGGGGTGTTGCCAAAGGAAAGGGGGTCAAAATGAAAGGAATGGGGCACACCCCATGAATAAATGCATTAGGGGAAACCTGTGATTACCTTGGAGCCACTTGACCACCACTCTTGTGATTCTGATGGCATCAGAATTCTTGATGAGAACAGAAGATTTTCCTGTTGGGTTTTCTATCAATGATTACATGTATTTCCACTCCAGGAGAGTCACCATGGAAGGAACACCTGTCAGCATTCTAATATGATGATAGTTTTTACCAGAGCTTTTTTGGAATACTTGTGATACTTCATTCATTAGCATCAATTCATTTGAACGTGCTTAGTAACCATGGATTGATTCACTGTGAGAGAGAAACAAAGCTAGAATCAAGGTTTTAAAGTTTTTTTTTTTAAATAAATCACTAGGATTTGAGCACTAATATCTGCCTTGCTAGAGAGGTGATGTAATTGTTTAATTATAACTGTAATTCATTTTTCATGAGGCCATCACATGCTCTGAATGGCTGTTATACTGGACATTGTGTGCGTTTGTAAACTTTCTTTTTGTTAAAAAAACACTGTCCCCCCCAACTAATGTGATTAGACTTAGAATTGCAATAATGACCTTAATGCCTTTGCAGGAGTAATTTATTTTGTTTGTGCTGACTGGGAAATGTGGGCTAGACAGTACTATTTTCAGCCTTGTACCAGGAAGGGAAGGGGGATACAGATGCATCCCAAATGGAACCAAACCTGATTAAACTGTTGGTGGCATTTTTACTGAATGTGGGAAATTTGACAAGGATACAGGGAAATTCCTCTACTCTTCTCGAAAAGAGCCATGGGATCTTTAATGTCCACCTGAATAACAACCAGAACAGGCAGACAGGACTTCAGTTTAGTGTCTCATCTGAAGAACTGCACACCTGGACAATATGGCATCCCTTAGTACTGCACTGAGGTGTCAGTGTTTATGGTATGAGCCCAATCCTGGTGTTAGATTAGAACTGAAGATCTTCTGGCCCAGAGGCAGATGTGCTACCAGCTGAGCCATGCTGACATGTCAGCTGCACCTTGGGTGATCAACAGCCTCCAGCCAGGGGTTAAGCCCCAGAAAATGCCCTGTTATTGGGAATTATTGCTTAAATGACATATGCCACAGGCTAGTTCAAAATGTACCATTTATTTTTAACTGTGGCATTTGGCCTCCACCACTCACAAGATCACAGTGGTTAAAACTTGCATATTAAAATAAATGTAATATTTTTGGCCAGCCCCTTGGTATATCACCTATATAGTCTATGACTTTGGTATAGGTTTTGTATGTATATTTGGATTTACAGTCCAAGTGGACCACACTGCATTCCTACTACTTCACTAGTTGATGTTTTGAAAATATACCCTTCTTTTCACTGATCATGACAGCTTGCTTGTTGACATTTTTTTTGATTTAGTGTACATTTTGCAGTTACTACTGTATATAAGCAGTAAGACACAACAGGAAGTGTGATTATTGCCAGTAATGCATGCCTTGGATGTGTGGTCATGCATTAGGCACTTGCACCGAGTACCTTTAAACACACTTGAGAAATGCAATTTGGGCATGATTACACATCCATTAGAAACATAGGGACAAATTTTAAAGGCAGCTAGATTGCTGCAAACCCCAGGTGCACCAAAGATATGGCACACTGGGCTTGCGGCAATTGAATGGGATTTTTCATCCCATGTGACTACTGCTGCAAATTAGCCCAACTTTTTGTGATCTAGCTTGCGGCAATCCCAGGTACCCTTTTTATAGTCCTTGTGCCAAATATTTGCCATAAATTGGGTAAACTGTTGCAACTATGGCCAACCTACTAAAATCGGACACAGTTACAGCAACCCCCATTTGGTGCCCTGACCCACCCTTTGAAAATCTGGCCCATAGAAATATAGAATTTGACAGCAAATAAGGACCGCTTGGCCCACCCAGTCTGCCCATTTTTCCCTACCTACATTATTACCACAGACTGTACTTGATCTACAGCTCTTTCTTCCTATCCCCCATCCTTTCCACTAGTATTCCCTTGTGCCTATCTCATGCATTCTTGATCCCCACCACTGTGTTTGCCACCACCACATCTGTCAGAAGGCTGTTCCAGGAATCCACTACTCTTCCTAAGAAGAAGCACTTCATCAACTTTCTCCTGAATCTATCCCTCCAGCTTCATAGCATGTCCCCTTGGTCTTGAGCACCTTTTTTCTCAGAAACACTTCCTTCCTGTACCTTATTTACCCCTGTGAGGTATTTAAAGGTCTCTATCATATCCTCCCTTCTCTTTCAGGTCATTTAGTCTCTCCTCATGGGGCTTTTGATGCAGACCCTGCACCATTTTAGTTGCCCTCCTCTTGTCTGCCTCCATTCTATGTCCTTCTGGAGATGTGGTCTCCAGAGCCAGATACAGTACTCTAGGTGGTGTCTTAATAGCAGTCTATACAGAGTCAACACCTCCTCCATCTTTTTGCTGGTGATATGCCTTCCCATGCACCCCAGCATCCCACTAGCCCTTCTGACTGCCTTGTTGCACTGCCTGACCAAGTTTAAGTCATCAGATATGATTACCCCCCAGGTCTTTTTCCTGCTTGGTAGTTGTCAGCACCACTCCACCCATTTAGTACTCTGCCTCTGGGTTGCACCCCAAGTGCATTATTTTGCAATTTTTTCACACTGAAATCCAGGTGCCATACTCTTGACCACTCCTCTAGTTTTCTCAGGACTCTGCTCATCCTTTCCACCACCCCTGGAGTGCCCACCCTGTTGCAGATTTTGATGTCATTCACAAAGAGGCAAACCTTCTCTTCTAGCTCCTCTGCAATGTCACTTATAAAGACATTAAAGAAGATCCATCCTAGTACTGATCACTAAGACACCCCACTGGTCACCCTCAGTTCCTCAGCATGAACTCCATTTACCACCACCATCTGTTGCCAATCCCCTAACCAATTTCTTATCCAGTTTATCACCTCTGAATCCACTCCTAAGCTACCCAGCTTGCTTACTAGTCTCCTATGTGGAACAGTGTTGAAAGCTGTACTGAAATCTAGGTAGGCCATGTCCACCAGTCCACCCTGATCTAATTCCTTTGTCAATCAGTCAAAGAAATTTATCAGATTAATCTGACATGACCTCTCCCCATGAACTTATGCTGCCTCAAGTCTTGTAACCTACTGGATTCAAAATATTCCACAATCCTTTCCTTAAGTAGTAATTCCATTAACTTTCCCACCACTGATGTCAAGCTAACGAGCCTATAATTGCCAGCCTCTTCCCTACTACCACTTTTGTGTAGTGGGACTACATCCGCCCTACTCCAGTCCTGCAGAACCAGTCCTGTCTCCAGTGAGCTGTTAAATAGAACTGTCAGAGGTGTAACCAGTACCTCAATGAGCTCCCGCAATATCGTTGGATACACCCCATCTACCCCCTTTGCTTTGTACACCTTCAGACTAGGGAATCCCTTCAGGACTCTGTCTTTTGAAAATGGACTAGTGTCCACCTCCCTCTCTCCAAGGCTTCTGTTACTTTTCTGTGGTCCCTCTCCTTCCTCTGTGAATGCCAAACAAAAGAATGTCTTCCTTTTCATGGTCTCTCTCTGCACAGTCCCCCTTCCCTTTTTAACCTTACAATCTCTCCCCTGGTCTTGCTCTTTTCAATTACATACCTAAAAACTGTCTTGTCCCCTTTTGTTACCTCCTGGGCTATTCTTTCCTCAGGTTGCACCTTCATGTTCCTTACTGCTTGCTCTGCTTCCCTCTGTTTCTCCTGCTACACCTCCCTATCATTCTCTCTCTGCACCTCCTTATTCCTTCTGAATGCTACCCTTTTAGCCTTTGCCTTTTCAGCCACCTCTTTCGAGAACCATAGCGGTCCCTTTTTCCTCTTGCTTTTGTCCACTTGTTTGACGTACAGTAGATGATTGTAGACCTTACTATGCTCCCTTTTAGCTTCACCAACTGTTCCTCCACCCCACCCAGGCCACCCCACCCAACAATTCATCCCTGAGGCCTTCATCCACCTTTATAAAATCTGTTCTCCTGAAGTCCAGGACCCTCATCCTTGTGTGGTTTGATTCCGCAGCCATCCTTATATTGAACCACACCGTATGGAAATATTGATCCCCAGGTGTCCTCCAACCTTGACATTTGTAACATTGTCTCTGTTAGTGAATACCAGGTCCAGTATTGCCCCACCATGAGTGGGTTCACTGACTAATTGCCTGAAGAATGCCCCCAGCAGAGGGTCCAGGATGTCTGTACTTCTAGCTGAAGCTGCTGTTGGGATGCTTCAATTTACACCTAGCAGGTTAAGTCCCCCACCACAGCACCTCTCCCTTCTCTGCCATCTTGCCAGTGGCTTCCACCAGTACCTTATCTAATTCCTCCCCCTGTGCTAAAGGTCTATAGATCAGTCTAGTGAGAATAGTGGCTCCATTCCCCATCTCCAGAGTAATCTACAGTATGTCTGCCTGCCCCCTGTATTCCCTGTATCTCTGGTGCTTTTATGCTTTCCCTCATGTAAAGCACCCCACTCCCACCATTCCTTCCCACCCAGTTCTTCCTGAACAGAGTACAGTCTGATATGGCCATGTCCCAGTCGTGGTTTTCAGTGCACCATGACTCGGTAATGGCCACAATATACAGGCTGGCCTCTGCCATGATGGTCTATAGGTCTAGAACCTTATTTCCTAAACTTCTAGTGCTCACACACATGGCCTTTCAGATTTTGTTTCCACTCTGCTTGTTGCTTCTTTTTTCTTTTTGCCCTTCCTCCTTCCCTCTCTCTTTTTAATGCTCCCCTTCCATTCCACCTTTGTCTCTACCACTTTGCTTCTTTTATTAATTTGCACCCTGGGGGATTCCTCTCCCCTTGGGTACTCCTTACTCTCTTCTTCAGCTTGTTGGGGGGGGGAGTTTCTGCCTCCTTGATTCCTTCTGCCATCCCCTGGCTAGTTAAAATGTTCACTGAAGTGAAATTTAAAATGTTCACTGAAGTAACATTTAAACCATCCACTGAGGACTGCAGTTCTCAGCCCAGATGGATGCAGGCCATCACCCCTGTATAGGCCCTTATCCTCCCAGGTGGTTCCCCAATGTAACCGAACCCCACTTCACTGCACCATTCCTTCAGCCATGAGTTGAAGCCCCTGGTGTGGAGATTCCTGTCCTCCCCCCTTTTGTAGACAAGCAGCATCACAGCAAAACAGGAGCTACCTGGGTAAGACCACTCCCTAGCTTCCTAAACTCCCACTGCACTATCCCAGCCCTGTCCCTAGCCAGGTCATTAGTTCCCAGGTGGACAATGACTTCTGGCTCTCCTTCCCATCCCACTGCCCTAGTGATCCTCAGGATCTGTTTCCCATCCCTTCAGGCGGTGGAGCCATGTAGGCATCTAACCTGCTTCTCCCTCCCTTTCCAGTTCCCAAAACTATACCCATCACAATTGAGTCCCCCACCAGAAGTTGCTTCTGCCTCCTCTGGGGTACTCTTCCACTCTCCTTCGGGTCTTCACTATAGACAGCCCCCACATCCTGCCTGATCACTACCACAGGTGCCTCCTCCCAGCAGTCCTGCCCCACCAGAGTGGTGTAGGAATCACGTAGTGGTACTGGCTGAGGAATGTACCTCTGTCCCTCTGCTCCCTCCCTCCTGAGCCCACCATAGCCCAGCTGTTCCTGCTCACTGATATCCTCTGACATAACAGTAGCTGGAGGAGGAAGAGATTCCCTGAAGCCTAGCCAACTTGGCCTGGAGTCTAGTAACCTCCTGTACCCCACAACCATTGCACTGTGCCACTCTTAGCCTTCTCAGCTCCTGTTCTCCCTGTGTTACCTGTAAATAATTTTATGCCCTTACCCCAATAGGGTGTTTCTAGTTTTCCCCTTTTTGTTTGTTTGTATTTGTGTTCCCCGTGCCTTGTTTAAATCTCTTTATACTCCTATCTTACATATGGTGTTGCTCCTATTCCCAGTTGTGGCCTACCTTTGTCCTTTTACCCTTCCCAGCAGTGATTGTTACACAGTAGTGAACAGATGCCTCACATTTGTTGACTGGCAGAGTCCCATGCTTTCCTGCTTCCTTCCTCTGATGCCTGCCAAAGCCTAAGATGCCAGTTATGTGTTCCACTCACTCGCTGAGGCATGAACATGTTGGACACATTAGCGCGGAAGTGCTTTTGTAAGAATCACTAAGCCTCTGTCAGTTCCACCTCCTAAGTATACACCTGATTCACAGGGCTTCCTAAATCTTCTCAGCCCAAGATTAATCTCCTGAGATAGTTCCCCCCCCCCCCACACTACCTGTTGTAATTTTAAAGACGAGTTTCAAAGTTCCCCAAACACTGTCTACATATCTCTTTTTTCTCCCCACTTACCTTGCTACTTTCAGTATGAAGAGAAATATAAATAAATATCAATAAACCTTTAAGGTAAAGCTATGTACTTTTCCTCCCCTCTGTCAGTAAAGTCTTAAGTGTGTTACTTCTCTGATACAATGGTTTCAATGCAAAAATGACACTTAGAACTACAAGTAATTCTGGTAAATAATGACATAATCATGCAACTTGTTCCTACCAGTCAGATGTCTTTGTTTATGCATGCCATTTTGTAAAATCAAATGACTGGCAAAGTTATAATCTGGCCTATTCAGCATCACATAGTGTGTGATGGCACACACAGGGGTATCATCTGCTTTCCCCAGTATGAAGGAATGGGTGACAGCAAGCTTCAAAATAGTGTCTTATTGAAATGTACATCTTAAATCTTCAGTAGACATGACTTGGTGGAGTACAAAGTAAAAGCTTGAAGGCCATGTGATGATGACACGTAAATTGTACTCAATGTTTTTTCAACAATATTTCAAAGCTTAATGGAGTCAACGGTGACGTCTTGCCACTATGTGGCTACCGGATATTTCAGGTTTTTGAAACACATCTTCCGTATGCTACATGTAGAAACAGACTATAATTAAAAGATATCATCTGTTTACTGGATACAATCAATGTCATGCTTTAGCTGGTCAGAACTACAGAGGATGCATCTCAGACTGGTTTGGAGCCCTCGGTTTCTGCTTACAGTTCCTCTAATTGCCCTTCCCTATAAATATTTATCCTTTTTTCAGTATCACCTAAATTTAGTGACTTCAGTTTATCTCTTAAGCTCACCATAAACATTGCACATAAACCAAGGTCTGATGTTGCAGGAGATAATAGTATGAACAAGGCACCAGGAAAAAAATATATCACTGTGGTTTCCAAACCCTACAGTTGTTTTAGATATAACTCAAAAACCCATCATAAGCATAAAATGTGTTTATTGCAGCTAGGTCCGGAGTGTTCATCTCATTTGTTCTGCAATGTTTTCCTCATTACATCAATTGGAAAACAACCCTATTTTGTCTCAGTTTTATGTAAAATAGCCACAGCAATTGAACTGTAATACAGTATATTTGCAATTCTGACAGATGCTGGAGATACTGTACCATCAAATAGTAAATAGGGCTACAGTCACGAACATTGTTTTCTTTGTTAACACCACATTACTTTGCCTTAGCTATCCCCATTCAGCAGTCTCCCATGTTGTTATATTAAACATTGCTGAACTGAGTTAGTTAAGGCAAAGTCTAGTGGCATTACCACTGACAGTAATGTTCCTGAACACAGGCCTTGGTCCCTGATCAAACTGAGACAGTCTGGGCTGAAGGAGAGAGGGTTCAGCACAGTGTCAGATTGGCCCTACCTGGATAACTGGAAATTTTCAGGTGGGCCCCAATCAGTTGGCCCCCCCACCCATTCCAGTCACTAAAAATATTTTCATTTACCAACTATTTTCTAAATGGATGAAGTTTTTAGATTACTGAAAGTAAACATAAAATGCAAAAATAGACCCTGTGTACCCAATTGAAATACAATGCTGATATAGCATGTGCACATCAGCCATGGGCCCAGAATCCATTTTCAACTTGGGCTGCTGATCCCAACTTTTCAGATGAGTCCCTAGGGCCACAGTCCAAATGTGGTTCAGCAACACCACTTAGTATCATAGGGAAGCATTCCCAGAGCCAGCTCAGACACACACCAAAGATGCTTGAGCTCCACACCCGCGGACCAGCATGCCAGAGGTATGATCCATAGCCCACTGCTTTCCTTCTCTAGGCTTACCCTGCATGCAGGCACCAGAGAGGAAGGGTGAGAGGCATGTTGGGGCAGAGGGAGGCATGATGGTAGTCATCCATTTGGATGCCTGTCTCACTGCCAGAGTGGATGGAGCAAGGGATTGTGGGATAGCAGTCCTTCAAGGACTGCTGTATCTCTACATGAAGATTCAGTACAAAACAGCCTCACCCTCTATGCCAGCTTGCAGGACTGAGGACAAGCATAAACAGAGCTTGTCTTGGTCTGTAAGACACCAGGGAGGGCCAGAGGAAACTTACATGCCAAGTCATCTGGCTTTACGGCCTCAGCTGCGTGCGTCATGTGTAGTGTTTTAAGCTTTGCAGAAGCAACAAATTTATATGCAACTGTTCTAACTATCTTGCCCCAGGTGTTTGGAAAATGTCAAAGTAAAAAAAAAAAATTTAAAACAACAATATTTTACTGCAGTGGTTTCTATGTTTTTGATTGCATCCTAGCTGTCTTGCAGATATTTCTCTTAAATTGGAACTTATTCCTCTGTGTGCTTCAGACACATCTGTCAACAGCAGACCTTATGAAGTCTGTGGTTGTGAAAACACTGTCGTCAAAGAAAGCACTTACAAGAAACTCTTATAAGGGCCTTTTTTCTATGGATTTCATGGATATGTTGCCAAACATGTAACTTGAATCCTGTGTTGACAAACATGTGTTATGAATCCCAGGAAATAAAACTATAGAATAAACAAATGTATTTCCTAGTAAATTATTGTGTACAGTAGCATGTCTTCAAACATACTGTATGTGAAACACGTACACTGTAACTGCTTTTTGTGTGCTTTATTTATTTATTAAATCTCAGAAGTACCATTTGAGCTAGGAGCTCTTTACATAGGTTCCACATTAAGTACAATATGAATGAGACAAGGCAGATCAGACAAGGTAAGCAGTTATACAGAGTTGCATTGCTTAGGTACAAAGGTACCACGTCAGGTGCAGTACAAATCAGACAAGACAATCAGACTAAGTAAACAGTTATACAGAGTTCCATTGCTTATACAGGATATACAATAGGACATGTTGGCTAAAAGCTCATCAAGTATAATATAACAAAGAGAGGGTGGGATACTACAGTCTAATCAGATCCAGAACAGAAGAAGTGAAGTAAGAAGAGTGACATTTGGAAATTAAGTGCTCAGCGGTAGGCAAGCACTTAATTAAGTGCTCAGAGGGACCAAGATCAAGAGTGTAGGCTGGCACTTAAGTGGGCCAGAAGTTAGGGAAAGCATGGGGTGGGGAGGAGACATAGGAGGTGGTAGTCAAGAAGAGCATTGATAGGGAGTTAATGAAAGCAGTCACAGAATGAGTCAAGTAACACCTGTTGCTTAAGGCTCCCTTTGAAGGTGCCCAAAGTGGGCAGGTTAGCCACATTATCACTCAGGGAGTTAAGCCATAATGGTGCCCAGTAGGCAAAAGACCTTTGACCTTGGGATGTTCTGCATTTGGGGGCTTGGAAGAACTGGTGTTCAGAGTTACAGGTGGGGCCGGGGTTTATGCATGGAATGAGAAGTTGGCTAACCCCAGAGGGCATTTGACCAAGGTGGATTATTTTGGCTAGAAGGCAGGTATGGTATTTTAAGTGGCTGCTGAGAGGAAGCCAGCCAGCCTTGGCGTAGAGGTCACAGGTATGCATCAGCACGGGTACACAAGTGATGAGATGACACGCTCTGTTGAGTGCAGTTTTTATGCATCGAAGAGCAGTATCTGTAGCAGATCCATAGATGACCAGCCCATAGTCCACAAGAGAGACAACAGAACTATGACAGCGATGCGTAGGGCTTCAGGAGTTAGATTATGTTTATGTCTGTAAAGAAACCCGATGCATGAGTTGACAGGTTTAGCAGTGTTGTCAACATGGAGGGCACAGGAGAGTGTACTGTCAATTGTAATACCAAGGTACTTGAAGTGTTGAACGAGTTCCAGGGAGGATCCCAAGTTGTTGCAGATGGCAAGAGGGTACTTTTGATGTTTGTTTTGAGGGCTGGAAAACAGCATAGTCTTTGTCTTCTTATAGTTCATAACCAATTTGTGGTCATTGAATCATTTCTGTACACTGGAGAAGTCGAACTGCAGTTGTTGCTCCAGGGTATTCAGATCAGTGCCATTGTGAAAGACAACTGCATTGTCCGCATAAAGGAGGATGCTTGCATGCACAGTGCACTGATACACAGTGTTCTGAGCTTGCAATGTCCAGTTTGATGATATGTCACACAATTTGTCACTTATCACTCATTCTGTCACACAACTGCATGAAGAATGGTTAAGAGTCATGTAGGGGGAATACCAGATAAATGGCCCTTTGGGGTTGGAAAGAAGGGTGGGTTAGGGAGGAGGATTCAGTGAAAAGACAATATCAGCTACAGGCCTAATGCCCGAGGTGGATATTAACATTTTTCATTTTTTTTTACAAAATCACTGTGGAAATACTGTATGGGGAAGGAGAATTATAGGTAACTTTGTGTGAGAGTATACAGTATTTCTTATACTGTGGAAGAATATGGCTTTGGTAGATACTCATGGTTTTCTGGCAAAAAAGAACCATACCACACTATTTTCCTAACTCAGTTATTCTCTGTATTAAGGTAAAAACAGGGTTAGCTCTTGTGAAAGCAGAGCTGTCCATTCATAACGTGGTAACAGACACTCATAAAATAAATACATGAGTTACAGCATACTTCAGCAATAAAACATGCAGTAACAACTGGTTACTAATCAAAATAATCCATTGCTGTTTTTTTGTTTAATATTTTACAGTGACATTTTATTGTACAATACAATGCAAGATTGAAGGGCAAATGAGTGGACAGCCCAACAGTGCAGAAGGCTGAGGCACTGAATGCCTTACCTGACACTACACCAGTGACCCTGGTTCAGGAACAGACTCTGGTCATGGGGGGGGGGATGAAGTATCCCATGGTCTGCACTCTTCTGTCGTGGATGGGAGGAAAGCTATCCAAGGCTTTGACTGCCACTGGGTGGCCTGGTGGTAGTGGAGGTGCGAGTTACTCAAAGTGAGGATCTGTGATTCCATAGGACATGCACGCCTCCAGACGCATGCTCTTACATGCCATGATAGCAGGGGACTGAGGTTGAAAATAGAACTGGAGATGAGCGAGCTTCATGAAGCCCCACCAACTCTACCTTGACCTGCTGCACCATTGGCTACTAGAGACTTCCAGATTGTGCGTCGGGGGGGATGGTCTTCCCTTCCCTGGCTCACCATGGGTGTAATCCTTGAGGAACTGCATCTGGTGGCCCAGGGAGGTGTGCACAGATCAGGTGGAGAAGGGACCCAGCTGAAAGTCCACAGCATGATTCACAGGAAGAAAAAGCTTTCTGGAAAAGGACAAATGAGTGACCAGTGTTGCACTGTGTATAATCTAGTAATACACAGATAAAAGAGCACTGTGGTACAAAAAAAGAAAAAATAATTACAGTACTATATCAGTGCCAAGATTATGATGGTATACAAACAACACAAGGTAAATATTGTGGAGTATTAAACATAGGGGTAAACCCAGAGCACAGAATTAGTCCTTTGCCATTGTATGTCTTTTTTCCTTCCTAACATTTGAATTGTTGATTGCAGTTTTAATACCATTTGAAATTAGGAATCAATACTACGGGAGATGGCAGTCTTCATTTCTCTTTGAGCTCTGTCATACAATGTACTCTTTCCCATGCAATTTCCTAATAACGATGCATGTTTTGCTTTAAGGGTATGCACAAGATTGTAGAAACAGATATGTTTTATCAGGTGTCGTCCTGCAGGATGCAGAGTAGGGCCTGAAGATCAGAGGTGATAAATACAGGGGTAACATTAAGAGACCCTTTTCTCCCAGAAAGCAATGATGCTACAGAACAGTCTACCACTGGGGGTAGTGGACAGAAAGACAGAACAGGCCTTTGGGGTAAGTTTGAACACATTTCTGATTTCCAAGGGAATCACAGAGTACCCTGCATAGTAGAGTGGGTAGGGAAAATCCCTGTAAATTATGTCTGCAAAGCATATTTATTTATCCCTGCATTAGAAGTGTGTGGGGGGGGGGGATATATGTATATGTTCCCAAATCTTATTTTTACTGACTCCTGTTTCGATACTAAACTCATTGTTCTATCTTTTAGCTGTTTATGGTGGCATAAATACATTTGAAATGACCAACAAATATTCTTTTTCCTTCTTATGTTCTGAATTTCCCCTCTCATTCTGCCATGTGTGAAATACACTGTCGAATCAGCCTTCTCATCCAGCAAATACAGAAAATGGAGTCATGCTACTACATAACAGAGGCATGGAATACAATCAAACCTGAAACTAGGAATACTAAATCCATGATGGCTTTTAAGCAAGCCCTATGTGTGGAAATCCCAGCCAAGTGCAACTGCTTTAACTAGATATTGCACCCTTCATGAACCCCAACTGCACTAAGAGCACAGAGTTGTGTATGCAACATACAAACTGTTCCCAATATCCCACTTAATGTGATATGTAATAAGAATACTCTGACAACTGTATTCTAAGGAATCAGAAAATAGTGGGGTCTACATGCAAGTAACATGGGGTCTATGCACAAAGAGGCAGATTGGTATGCACCGTAGATCTGCTGTGCATAGGCAAATCTAGCATAGAATGCTGCACACTGGGGATCAGGTGGACCCTTGGTGGCATTCACAGAAGGGACGCGCGTTCCTTCCACTTTGGATCCCCTGAACAATTGCACAGTTGTGCATGCAGCTGGTCTGGGGGAGGGTGTCTGTGGGTGTGCCACACTCCATACCATTCACAAAGGCGTGGAGTGCCAGGCAGGATATGCAGGCAGAGACCCTGCCATATCCTTTGTGTGCCCCCCTAGGGAAACTCTGCAGGCTGCAGGAAAACACCCCTCCCCTAGAGTATTGCCTCAGCCCTCTAGTTAGAAAGGGAGGGCTGCAGCCATTCATGCATTTGCCCATCCTTTGAAAAACAACCCTCCTGCACCTTCCCAGAATTCACCACTTGTGCAGAGCTGGTGATCCTCTTTGGGACCTACCATAGGCATACAACTGAACGCTAGAAGCACCCTTTGCTGCATAAATCAAAATTTTTCAGACACTCCTGTTTGGGAGGGAAGGGATTGTAAATCGAGCTGAACCAATGACTAGCCAATCCTTTCCATTTCCTGGTCTTCTGGCCTTCCCCCCATGCTGAGACATTTTGAAATGTCTAACTAGGGAGAATGCAGGGACAGGCCCCATTATAGTCTATGGAGGGGTCATTTTCAAAATGTTTTTCTAGGTGTTACAGCATCCTGTGATCTATATAAAAGCAACTGCCGAATGAATAAAGGCCCTATTAGTTTAGTTGTGATTTTCATGTGCTGTATATCAAAATATGCTGTAATACATAGAAAAATGTTTTGAAAATGACCCCCCATAGACTACAATGAGGCCTGTCCCTGCGCTCTCCCAGTTTAGGCATCACAAAACATCTGAGCACAGGGATGGGGCTGGCAGACCGCAACATGGAAAGGATTGACTGTCTAGTTCAGCCCAATTTATGATCCCTTCCCACCCAAACTGTGGTGTCTAAAAACATTTGATTTATGCAGTAAAGGACTATAAGATAATGGGCTATAAAGCTCAAAAGCAAAACTTAGCAATTTCTTCTAAGGTTCTCATCCTATATAAAAATAAGGGCTTTTACTACCTGCTACATAAATATGCATGCATTTTTGATGTCACCTTTGTTGCATTTCAAAGCTCAAAAACAGGATTAGGATAGTGTTCTGATGTAGAAATATTTTGCTTACAATCCTCATTAAGCTTGAAGTGTTTTGATTTTATCATGCACTTGTTGTTGGCTCATGCTTAGTGTTTTTGAAACAATATACTGGGGCAGTGATGTAACCATAGTGCAATAAACACAAAATAAAGGAACAATGAAATGAATGTTTTCCTCTGAGACTTTACCTTACGTCATGTGTCTGTGTGATGTACTGTAATTTATTTTTTATTTTATTTCTTTTATTTTCTCGGAATTACAATACCTTTGAGTCAGGTACTCATTTACAAAAACTCCATGTCAGAGAATACAGATTACAAGTTATAGAGCATGTTACAAAAAATAACAGTAAACAGCAACAGTAAGTATTGGCTGACAGATACAAAAAATAGTTAGGAATGTGAGGAGGCAATAGATAGCAGTATCTTCTGCCATAAAGAATCAAGTACATTACAGGTGTTAAGTTAGAATAAAACAGTGTTAAACTACAATATAGCAAATGGTAGGAGAGCTACAGATTAGTACAGGCAAGTGCAGGCAATAATATCAAATCCAAAAATAAACCAGGATAGCAGGTAATAGTCTAAGGAGACATAGTCATCAGTGGCACAGACAGACAAATCCAAGTAACTGAATCAAAAAGAAGCAATTGACAGTCTAAGCAGACCTAGTCATGTGGGGCAGGGCATGAAATGGGGGTGGGGTGGGCATGCCATAGGCTAAGTGCAGTCACAGGAGCTACAGGATAGGAGTTGCTGCCTAAGCAAATATTTAAAGGGACCCAACTTTTGTTCAGCCAAGACTTCTATTGGCAAGCTATTTAACTATACTGGAGCCCTGTACATGAATGCCCGTTGGCATTGGGATGTTCTACAAAGTGGGACATTGAACAGCGCTTTGGTAGCACTTCTCGTGTACCTGGGAGTGACTGCATGTGTGAGGATGGAGGGGTGAGGCTGAGGGTGATTTTCTTAGCTAGCAGGCTGGACTGGTAAGTGAGCCTACCCTTAAAGTTTAGCCAGTTAGAGTGTGAGTAATGGTCACATGTGGTGGGTGAGTCTGTGGGCACCAGTTACTAGGCGACAGTCTTTATTGAAGGTAACCTTGATAGCTATTCCATAGTCAATGATGGAAAGGATTGAACTAGTTACTGCCAGTCAGAGGGCTTTGGGAGTCATGCAGTGCCTATGTCTGTAGAGTAATGTTTCACTGCAGAGCAAGAAAGAAAGAAAGAAAGAAAGAAAGAAAGAAAGAAAGAAAGTTAGTTGAACAAGTAAACCTTTCCCAGTTCAAATTAGAACACAGACAGGTTCTAAAATATTCTTTTTTCAAACCTCTTTTTGAAAGCATAGTGATTTGTAATTGCCTGCAGTATATACTGCATGATTTGTATGCTAATTACTTATATGGCATGGAAATCATTAATTAGCATATAAATTACATAGAACTGTATGCAAATAAGTAATTGCATTCATCTATATATGATTGTGATACTCAGAGATCGCCTTTTGGGATCTGAGTGTCCTCCAATGGATAAAACTGTTATCCGTCTCTGAAGCTAAGCTCCATCTGACCAACTACATTTTCAGCTCCCCAGTCTGATTTGGAGGATCTGAGGCCAGATGTTAAGATTCAAGTTCAGACTTTAGATCCAAGGGTCAGATTTTGGATCTAGCCCTTGGCTAGCTGAGATCTGATAAGATCTAACCAACAGATCCTTCAGATCTTGTTGGCTTTTACAGCTCTGATCAGATCTATACATGAGATCCAAGATGACTGGATCCATGGTTGGATGCCATTAATATCCAATGGCAACTACAACGCTAAAAGAGGGGTGGTATCTGGTGGTATCTGACTGAAACAGATAGTATCCAAGCACCACCAATATAGTACTTAACCAAAATATCCCATATGAACAAGCTGCAAAAGCAGTGTCCAGTTAGGTTGTTTGTATAGAAACTGGAAATCTATGTCCCAGCTGACCAGAAGGAAAATTGTTTAATCTATGCTTCTTATGGGGATATAGTTTGTGGTTGTGCCAGAAGCACCCTCCAAGATAAAGCAGGGATCATGTATAATAGAATGGAGTGATTCATATTGAACATGTCCTACACTAATCATAGCTGTATAGTATACAGTTTGTAATATGGGCCCCTTCTCATGTTAGGAGACAATCTCATGCACTTACCCTTATGGTGGATTGCATCAAAACAAAGGATTCCAGTTTTAATTTGTAGTGTATTACTCCTCATAATAGTTTACCTGGTTTAAGAACAGCAGAAGGATTGGTGTATGTGGTACCCAAGATTAAAAGTCAAATTGGAAGACAAGCTTTCCCTTATTGCCATCCTTTATTATGGAACAAACATTCTTGGAGTCTTTGCTGAACATATGGTATCTTATTTTTGAAAGAAAAACATTGCAAATGGCTTATGGAAGAACACAAAGTGTCACATGTGTTGTTCATCACATCAGACAGGTTAAAGGACTGTTTTGGAAATTACAAGAGCAAGGTGTCTTTTAAGTAAATGTTTATATGTGATTTTCTTTACTTCAGTGCCTACAGTATATGTATTGTAATACCATGTTGTATTACATAAGCTGAAACTGCTAAGGGCATACCATTGTAAATGAGCCTTGCTCAGTTGACAAAATACAGTTCTTTATTTATTTTCTGTAATGAAATAAACAAGGTTCGAATAATAATACTATATAGTTCTTAATGTGCACATAAACCCCCATAGAAATGTATTTTAAAGTGAGTTTTTCTTGGTTCTCATTTTAGAACTAGTCAGGTTCTATGGGGTTCTTTTTTTCTCTTTTTATAACCTAGAACTGCAACAAACCACTGCTATAGCAAACAAAGCTGTAGAACTGATCACTAAATGGATAGCATCCCTCTCTTGCTAATGTGGAAGGAAGAGGCTAGCACATTACGTTGCACGTACTGGGGTCAATGAAGATGAACAGAGCCCATGATGCATCATTAGACATGAAAAGCAACAGCACAAGCTGATAGGATGAAATTAGTTTATCGCTAATTGGATGGCTTGAGCTCTGGTTCAACTTGTTGCCTATTATTACCCAATTACAGGGGAGAATCACCCAGCAACAGGGATATTGTGATGAAGGCCCTATATGTACAGTATATATGGAATATGAAATGGTTGACTCAGAATATGTCATTTATCTTCATGAGTGTCAGGGCAGGAAAATATCTCATGAGTGGCATAGTGAGTGAGTTATAAAAGTCCTGCTCCTCAAAAGGGATGATAAATGACATATTCTTAGGTCATTGTATGTCCAGTTTATATAATACTGTATATTTGGAATTATATAATTTTTAAAATAGTTCTTTTTATGAGTCTTTAACTGTTTCTGTTTGATGTCATTGCTCTGACTTAAGTGCAGCAGAGGTCATTGTGGTGTCATTAGGACTTGTACAAGCTGCTCTTAGATTGGTTAAAGGTTCCTTTGTGAACTCTCTAAAGTGGAAATAAATAAATATTTTATTTTCATTTTGGCAATGTTACATTTATAAATAATGTTTATTATTACATTTTCAAATACAGAGACTTTATGTATGTATGTGAATATGTGTATATATATATATATATATATATATATATCGCTTTCTCTCTATATATATATATACATATATATATATATATATATACTGTATATACATGTTGCAAAAACTTTGTTAATGCAACAGTTAGGGTTGATGTGACAAAAGTAGGGAAATGAGGCATTAGAGTTTCACCCTAACACACCACCCCTGCCCTGCGGAGACCAGGAATTGTTGGGGGGAGGTGTGGCATTAGGGTTGTCAAACCTAACACTCACCCCATTCCATTGTAAAATAAGCTGGGTGGCTACAGTATAGGAGAATGGGGTAAGTGTTAGGGTTGGGGACCATAATGCCACCCCCTCTCCCAATCCCTTCTGGTCTCCGCAGGGCAGGGGTGATGTGTTTGGGTGAAACCCTAAAGCCTCATTTCCTAACTTTTATCAAGGCAACCCTAACTGGTGCATTAACAAAGTTTTTGCAACTAATTTCCTTACTTTTTGAGATAGCACAATAGTATCCTCATTTTACTGTGGGAGCACAAGGTCCTTCGGAACCCACGCTCCCAGCCATTCATTGAGATAGTATAACAGTATCCATATGTAATGGTGAGAGCACAGGGTCCTTTGGGCCCTGTGCTCCCATCCCTCCATTGAGATTGGATAACAGTATCTTTATGTTATGGTGGGAACGCAGGGTCCTTCAGACCCTGTGTTCACATTCCTCCATTCAGATAGTATAACAGTATCCATATGTTACAGTAGGAGTGCAGGGTCCTTCAGACCCTGTGCTCCCATAACTCCATTGAGATAGTATAAGTCCCAACCAGAGATGTGTGAAATTAGCAAATTTCGCTCCACGAAATATTTTGTAAAATTCGCACATTTCAAGAAATATTTCTCAGGTGCAAAATGTGAAATTCTGCAGATGAAATGCGAACTTTTGCCAGTGAAATGACAAAATTCTGGTGAAATTTGGTGAAATTGCACATTTCGAGGCAAAATTTCGTGTTTCACAGGTGAAATTTCGCACATAGCATAAAATTTCGGGGAATGGTGGAATTTCACAAAATGTTTCACAAGGTGAAATTGCCAATTTCACAGCAGTTTCACCGGCAAAATTTAATTTCACAACATCTCTAGTCCCAACCCTCCATCGAAATAGTATAACAGTATCCTCATGTTATGGTAGGAGCATAGGATCCGAACCCTCCATTGAGGCAGTACAACAATATCCTTATGTTACGATGGGAGGACAGGGTCCTTTGGATCCTGCGCTGCCATCCCTTTATTGACATACTATAACAGTAACTTTATTTGACTCCAAATTTTCAACATAGCCTTCTTATGACCTCACTGCATGTATCCAGTGCAAAAAATGTTCAAATCCCCTCCAAAACGCAACTCTGTGCTACCACCACACAATTCTATGCCAGAGTTGCGACAACACACTTTGGAAAGGATTTGAAAAATGACAGCTGTGACATACATGAGGTGGGGTAATAAGAAGACTGTGTTGAAAATATGGGGTGAAAATATTGAAAATTTCCAATGGTATGCACGTGTGTAGTGAGATTGCAATGAATGCCCATAACACAGACATTTTTCAAAATTTTGACCCCAGATGTTCAACACAGCCTTCTTATGACCCCACCTCATGAACAATATGACTGTCATTACACAAATCCCACTGGAAAGGTGATATCACCAACCGACCATGAAATCACCTTTCCAGTAAGATTTGTCTAATGACAGTCATACTGTTCATGAGGAGCGGTTCCCAAAAGGCTATGTTTAAAATTTGGGTCAAAAATGTTAAAAAATGGCTGAGTTATGGCCAAAAGTTGAACTCCCCCCTTGAAATACATTGAAATGCGTTTACCTTAGTAGATATTGCAGTTGCTGGTTCCAGCAGCAAGACATGTCTTCGATTGGCAGAGCGGGTCTTGAACTTCGGACCTCAAGAGGTGAGTGAGAGTCGGTGGGCATGTCAGGGGTGTGTGTGGGGAGGAGGGTCCACAGTGGGAGGTAGGGTGAGTGTGTGGCCGTGATCGGTAATGGACCTTTTTTTTCTTTAACAGGTTTTAAAAAAAAAAGACAACGAGGGACGGTTTTCTTCTTTGCAGCCTGGACACTCCTGGACACTCCACAGAGAAGGGGTAAAAAAAATGTTCGAAGGGTGGGGGGTACCACTAGCCACCAGGGAGGAACACAGTGGCAGAAAGCCACAAGGGAGGGCTGCCACTAACACCACTAATGAAAAGCACAAACCTCCCAAAAAAATATTCGGAGGGAGGTGGGGGTGCCACAAGCCACCAGGACCATAGTGGACCATAGTGGCAGAAATATTTAAAAAAAAAAACACACATAAAAACACAAAATCCCTGTCTGCCAGCCAAATTATTTGTCTGTCAATCTTTGTCAATCATGGTGAACAAGAAAAATGACTGACAGACAAGGATTCCTGGTCTGGCCATCTGGTCGTCCAAATTTAACTACCAGATGCCAGACAGGGAATCCTTGCCCGTCAGCCATTTTCCTTGTTCACCATGATGGACAAAGACTGACGGACAAGGAAGTTGGTGAGCGATGAACAAGGATTTAAATTATTAAAAACAAATGTTTCTGAGGGCATATAGATGCCAGAAAGCACACAACACAGCTAATCAACGTCCGATGAGCAGAAATCACACTTCGATGTGTGAGACAGATGTCCCTTGGTAGAGTTATGACACTTTTTTTCAGGGCAAAATCAAAAAACAAGATGGCAGCTCACAGACAAAGAATTTTTTCTGACAGGCAAGGATTGGCAACTCGCATACAAGGATTGGCCCCTTACAGACAAGGATCCTTGTTCATACTGTGCAGCTAGCCTGAAAAATAAAAATCCCATTGAAAATAATGGGAATTTAAAAATGCTATAACTTTTGAATGGATTAATATGTTTTCGCCAAATGAATGCTCGCCTGTTCTGTTACCCAAGTTCTTTCTACCAAAAAATTTTAGACCAAAATTCCACACCATCTCTGCGCAGTGCTATGGGAAATAAACTGCAAAAAGTAGCGAATTTTAAGGTTTTTTAGAGTTAGTTCACTATCTGAGTCTCAGAATCTGCAAATCTGACCGGAACAAAACTTGGTATATCAAGAGACCTATCCCAAGAGACTGTGCATGTAAAATTTTACACAAATCTGTTGAATGGTTGCAAAGTTATTAAAGTGTAAAATTTGGGCTTTAACATAGAAACTCTGTAGGCCCAGGCAATGGTTTGCTGAGTGTTTACCTCATCCTTCTGTTTATGCAGTTGGTCTAGCTGCTCATCCGTCATTGTCAGGTACCTTCCCTCATGTTTAACCAGTTTTTGTTCTATATCCTCTGTTTTTCTTCTTTTTTGCTCTTTAGTTACAGGGTCTGATGATAGCTCAATTAAATAGCAATTATCTGGAGGTACTGTACAAATTCAAAACAGACGTTACTTTCTGGTAGATTTTTAATGAAAAAGATGGCTGCTAGTTTGTTCTGCTCAGAATAGCATTTGTGTTAGCAATATTGTGTGCAAAAGAGCTGCTAGTCATGCATTGTACTAGTACCATGCATGGCCATGTGACTGGTTTCAGTCATTCTGTTTCCTTAAAAAGTACAATACTACCCATTTTATAACACATTAATACCTAACTTACTATAAATTACCCCATTACACTCCCCAATAAAATATGTAACAAGCACATGTAACAGACACCTTCTTAACATATGTAACAGCCAACCTAAACCCCCATACTGCACCAATTACAGCCTCTAGCACAAAAACAAACAAAATACACTACCTGCAGAAAAAGGGTTAGAAAACTACCCTAGCCTGCAATTTTATTACATACCCAGAACCTCCTTCCAGTCTCACTCACCACCAAACAGCCATGTCCCTCAATGCTGCAGATCTTCTCTTCATGCTCCTACCAGCCTCCATGATGCTGCTGACTGTAAGGCATGTCCTTCATGCTGCTACTCCAAAGCACGCCACCGATGCACTGTGTCTCGAACTGCCACTTTTGAAGGCAGTTGAAATGCTTCAATTGCACACCACACCACTACTGACTTTATGCCATGCCACACTTGAACCATACCTTTTTTTATAGGATGCCCATGTGCTATGGAAAAACTGAAAGGACAAAACAATGAAAGCCCTACAAATGTCTATACAGTTTACAAGAAAAGTCACTATACTACAGAAAAACTGTATCAGACATACCACTACACTACACTACACACTACTCAACTCTACACTACTCAGTTCTACACTACACTACACCACACTACACTACTCCACACTACTCTGCACTACACTACTCTGCACTACACTACACTACACTACACTATACTACTCTCACTACTTTACACTACTCTGCTGTACACTACTCTACACTACAGTACTCTACACTACACTACTCTACTCTACTCTACACTACACTGCACTACACTACTCTACACTACACTACACTACTCCACACTACTCTGCACTACACTACTCTGCACTACACTACTCTGCACTACACTACACTACACTACACTACTCTGCACTACTCAACACTACACTGCTCTACTCTACACTACACTACTCTACACCACACTACAATACACTCTTCTACACTGCTCTACACTACACAGTGCTACTCTACACTACCCTACACTACACCACACCACACCACACCACACTACACTACACTACACTACACTGATATGTACCTATAGTTAGTTAGATGGCTGGACATAGATAGATAGATATATAGATAGATAGATAGATAGATAGATAGATAGATAGATAGATAGATAGATAAATAGATGCCCTTGGGTCATAGATACAAGTTCTGGGGTCTCTATACATACAGAGGTAGTGTGCAGACCTCAAGCACATGAAGATGAGTGTTAAAGCATTTGTGAAGCCATAAACAGAATGCAAGTAAGGGGGAGGTGCTGCTTGTTGATGACCTCAGTCTGCTAGACATGGAGTTGAACATTCCGGAAGCATCTTCAATGAGGAGCAGGGTAATCCTTGACTCCCTACAAGGGGCTCTTAGGCAGCTAGTCAAAGAACCCACTAGGGACAGGGCAGTGCTGGACCTGGTACTTACAAATAGGAACAGCATGGCAGATGCCACAGTATTCAGTCCCCTAGGTACCAGTGATCCCCCATACAGTGTTGTTAAACATAAAGACAGGAGCAGAGCAAACTATGCAAGAACGAGAGTCCTGGACTTTAGGAGAGCAGATTTTAAAGAAATGGGAAACTGCCTCAGAAACTGCCTCATGGGGAGATTGCCAGGGAGGGGTAAAGGCACAGTGAGAAACAGTAAGGGAGGGCATAATTAAGGCAACCAGCCTCTGCATGAAGAAAGTAAGTAAAAGAAGAAAGAAATAGACTGTTATGATTCACTAAGGATGTGGCCAAGGTGGTGAAGGAAAAAAGGGTGGCATTTGAAGATATAAGGAAATGTAGAGGGAGGAGGACAGGGAAGTATACCAAGTAAAACAGAGAGAAGCAGGTAAGAAAGTGAAGGGAGCAAAGGTGCAGACAGATGAATGGATAGCCAAAGGGGTAGCTTAGGGGGATAGGACTTTCTTCAGATATATAAGTGAGAAGATAAAAGCAAGGGGATGGATAATTAGAATTAGGAGGGCAGCAGGGGAGACTGTGTAGAAGAGGACAAAAAAAAAGCTGCCATCCTGAACAGGTACATCTGCTCAGTTTTCATAGTGGAGGGAGGGGACAACAGACCACCAGGGAGTAGCAGGAACAAAAGGGGGGGCAAGGTGGATACAAGCCCATTTTCATAGGAAAGCACCCTGAAGGTACTTGGAGCTCTAAAGATGGACAAGGCTATGGGACTGGGAAGAATACATCCAAGGGTACTAAAGGAACTCAGGGAGGTACTAGCTTCCCCCCAATAGCCTTATTCAACAGTTCACCTGAAACAGGTATGGGTAAAGAGGACTGGAGAAGAGCAGATATGGTCCCTCTACAAAGAGGAGACTCACAACTGTAGGCCAGTCAGTCTCACTTCAGTGGTGGGGAAATTAATGCAACCACTGCTTAAAGGCTAGTAGAGTATCTTGAACCTAATGGTCTGCAAGACCACAGGCGGCATGGATTTATTGGGGGGGGGGCATGCCAGATGAATCTGATGAATTCCTAAGTGATGAGGGAAATAGATCAGGGAGAGGACAGTGGATGTGGCCTATCTGGACTTTAGCAAGGCCTTCAACGCTGTACCCCATAGAAGAGTCATAAAGAAATTGAGCATCCTGGAGGGGATACAAAGTGGTGAATTGGGTTAGAATCTGATTAATGGATAGGCAACAGAGGGTGATGGTTAACAGCAGCCATTCTAGGGACGTAACAGTGACCAGCAGGGTGCCACATGACTCAGTACTGGGACATGTCCTCTTCAATGTTTTCATAAATGACATTGCAGATAAACTGGAAGGGAAGGCATACCTTTTTCCAGATGATACCATAATAGGTAATAGGGTGGACACTCAGGATGGGGAGACAGAATGCAAATGGATCTTTGGAAACTTGAAGAGTGGTCAAGAGCATGGCAGTTGGGGCTCAATGCCAAAAAGTGCAGAATCATCCACCTAGGGCATAGGAATCCAGGAGTGGAGTATAGGATGGGGGATAGATAGTGACAGTCACAAAGCAGGAAAGGGACCTTGGAGTTATCCTAACTGATGACCTCAAAGTGGCAGAGTAATATGAGAAAGCAGTAGGTAGAACTTGTGGGATGCTTGATTGCATAGGATGAGGTATCTCCAGCAGGAGCAGGAATATGGTGTTGCCACTGTATTGCTCACTGGCGAGATCCCACCTGGAGTAATCTGTCCAGTTTTGGAGGTCGCATCTTAGAAAGGACATAGACAAGGTTGAGGCATTCCAGAGAGGGCAAGTAAAATAGTGCAGTGATTGCACAAGTAGCTGTATAAGGAGAGACTTAGTGATCTCAACATGTACACCCTGAAAAAGAGGAAAGTGAGAGGGGAGAAGACAGGGACCTACACGTACCTCACAGGGGTGAACAGCGTGCAAGAGTGGAGTTCATGTCACCTGAGAAAGAGCACCAGGAACGGGGGCATGCAATGAAGATGGGGTGGGGGGTAAGAGAGATGTGAGGAAGTACTACTTCACTGAAAGGGTGGTAGATGCCTGCAACACACTGCCAGCAGAAGTAGTGGAGGTGAAAACAATGGGGGTTTCAAGCATAAGTGAGACAGATCTAGGGGAATATTAGTAAGTAGTCAGGGGGAACAGTCACCGGAGACCAGTTAGAGTCTGAGAAGACAGCTTAGGCAGGGAACACTTGAGCAGACCAGATGGGCCAAGCGATCCTTTTCTACCTACAAATTCTATCTTTCTATAGATAGATAGATAGATGGATAGATAGATAGATAGATAGATAGATAGATAGATAGATAGATAGATAGATAGATAGAATAGGCTGACTTAAATTTTGCAATTTATCTTCAAGTGTGTGTGGTTAGTACCATAATTCATGAGTGACAGAGTCACATGTGAGTAATAAAAATCTTGCCTGTATTATGGCAAAGAACTACATTAATGCATATTAGGGTTCCTACTGCACAAAATGCAAACCCCACAAAGTTTGGAAATGTACTATTAGGGTTGTCATGTAGAACTCTCATGTCCGGTACCTTCATAAGTGAAGACCAGTATACAGCTACAAGGCTGTGTATCAATGGTCTGACTGCTACCTCTTACATCTCCTATATATTTAAAATTAGGGAACCAACAGTATGGAATGGTATATGTCCAAACTCATGCAACACAGATGTGATATGTCATAAACATGCCATGAACTGCATTTCTATAATTATGGTACATTTGGAAGCACAGCTATAGCAGTTTACATGCATTTATAACATTTGTGTTACAGATTTAGAGAATATTTCCTGGTTGAGAGCCACCTGTTCGAGACTGAGTTCCTAGTGACAAACCTTATCTTGTGTCAAAAGAAAGTCACATAAATCACATCTCCAGCCTTAATAAACTCAATGTCCATTCATGGAATACTTCAGACTAAAGCAGATTATTAAATAAAATGCTTAAAGAAGGTGGAAAAAAGTGACTGACATTTCACCTCATCTAAAAAAGTGTCTCCTCATCTCCCCCCTGAACCTTCCTCCCTCCAGTCTCATATCATGGCCCTTGGTGTCCCTCCCCTCCCTTACTTTGAACAGCCCCTCAGTACCTGTCTTGTTTATTCCTTTCATGTACTTAAAGGTTTCAGTCATGTCCCCCCTTTCCCTCCTCTCCTCCAGTGAGTACATGTTCAACTCCCTCAGCCTCCTCTCATATGATGAGTCCCCCAGCCCCTTGATCATCTTTGTCGCTCTGCGCTGCACCCCCTTCAGTAACTTAATGTCCCTCTTCAGATACGGATGCCAGTACTGCATGCAGTACTCCAGGTGCGGTCTAACTCATTACCTATACAGTGGCAGAATCACCTCCTCCCTCCTCAAGGATATACCCCTTGCAATGCAACCCAGCATTTTGTTGGCCTTTGCAGCTGCCTTAATACATTGTGCCGAGTTGTTCATTAATCCTGTAATGAGCACCCCCAGATCCTTCTCCTCCTCTGTCTGGGCTAGCTGAACTCCCCCCCCCCCAGCAGGTAACTCATCCTTGGATTCTTCATCCTAAAATGCAGCACCATGCACTTTTTGGCATTAAACCCCAGTTGCCAGGTGTCTGACCAGGTTTTAAGCTTTGCTAGATCATCCTGCAACCCCTGCCATCCCCTAGGTCATCCACCACCACTCCTACCTTGGAATCATCAGCAAACAGACTGATATTGCTCTTGATGTCCAATGATATGTCTGCAATGAATATCCCAAACAACACTGGTCCCAACACTGAGCCCTGTGGAACACCGCTCGTCACTACCCTTGGGTGTGAGAGCTCCCCACCCACCACCACCCTCTGTTGCCTTCCCTGAAGCCAGTTCCCTACCCATCTCACCAGCTTTGCACCCACCCCTGTGCCTTCTAATTTACTTCCCCAGCCTTCCATGTGGCTCCAAGTCGAATGCCTTACTGAAGTCCAAATACAGGACATCCACTGCATGGTAACTGTCCAGTTGCCTAGTTACCCAGTCATAGAACTCCACCAGGTTGGTTTGGAAGGATCTGCCACATATGAAGCCATGCTGTCTGCTGTTCTGTAGTTCTTTGGACTCTGGGAGGGCCACCAGCCTCTTCTTCAGGATAGTCTCCATTAGCTTACCCACAATGGATGTGAGGCTCACCGGTCTGTAGTTCCCCGGTTCATCCTTGGGGCCACTCTTGTGGAGGAGCACCACATGAGCCATCCTCCAGTCCTGAGGTACACACCCCGAGTGTAGTGAGGCATTAAATTGGTCTGCCAAAGGTCCTGCAAGGACCTCTGCTAGCTCCTTCAGTACCCTGGGATGGATGCCATCTGGGCCTGGCGCCTTGTCCACCCTCAGTGCCTTCAAACCCTCCCGAACTCTGCCCTCCATGATTTCCCTATCGGTCACCCCCTTCCCTCCTGTTTCTGCCATTTCTCCACCTTTGGGTGTCACCACCCTCTTCTCCTTAGTAAATATCGAGCAGAAGTAACTGTTTAGTGCTTCTGCCTTATCGCACCTTGCTTCCACTCAACCCCCCTCCTTCCTAATCCTTACTATGTGGTCCTTACAGCTCCTTTTCTCCCTGATGTACCTAAAGAAGTCCTTCTCCCCCTTCTTAATGCCTTGTACCAGCCTGAGCTCCGTAGATGCCTTGGCTTCCCTTACTGCCCTTGTCACCTCCTTCGATTCTGTCAAGTTCTCCTCCCTGTCCTCCCCCCCTCCTTTTTTCTTGTACCTCCTAAAGGCAGCTGTTTTTCTTCTTACCTTTTCCATGACATCCTTGCTCAACCAGCTCAGTTTCTTAGCCCTAGCCTTCTTGCTGTGGGCCTTGCAGCAGGTTTTGGTTGTCTCTACTATCCCCAGCTTTATGAGCTCCCATCTCTGGTTAGTGTCCATACTAGATTGAATTCTGGCCAGGTACCCTTTTACCACTTCCCCCATCCTCCCAAAGTTGGCCCTCCTGAAGTCCAACACTCTTGTGCCAGATTCCACTCCTTCCTTGCCCATATCCAATGTGAGCCATACTGAGTGGTGGTCACTCCCTGACAGCGGTTCCTCCACCGTAAGTTCTCTCACAAAGTCCCCATTTGCCAGCACAAGGTCAAGGGTATTCCCTAACCTGGTTGGTTCACTGACCATTTGCAGCAGGAAGCTGTCCTGGAAGGCATCCAGCAGTACCTGCTCCCTTCTGTTCCTGGTTGTTGGGGTACTCCAGTCCACTCCTGACATGTTGAAGTTCCCCACAATCACCACACTACCCTTCTCACAGGTCCTCCTGATCTGTTCCTCTAGTTTCCTGTCTAACTCCTCCATCTGAGATGGTGGCCTATACACCACTCCCATTCTGAGAATCCTATTCTTGGAATCTTGGATTTGCATCCAAAGTGACTCCGTACTACCCTCCTCCCCTTCCTCCCTTACACACTTCAGTCCTTCCTTCACATATAGTGCCACCCCCCCTCCTTTCCCAATCACCCTGTCCCTACAAAATAACCTGTACCTTGGTACAGACAGGTCCCAGTCATTGTATTGGGTGGCCCATGTTTCTGTGATGGCTCCAATGTCCACCTCTCCCTCTGCCATGAGGACCTGTAACTCTGCAGTTTTCCTCCCAAGGCTCCTAGAATTAAGGGTAACCACCTTCCACCCTTTCTCCCCCCTCCCATCCTGCCCTCCTTTACCAGCATCACCAATAGTACTTGCCATTTGTCCTTTGTCACTGTTATGGGGGGGGTAAGCTCATATGGTTCCCCAACCTGTGGTCTCTGCATGTCTCTTACCCAATTGCCACCCCGCTCCTAGTTTAAATTCCCAACTTCCTCTATGTACTCCTCCATCCTCTGTTTCAACACCTTCTTTCCCTCCTCACTCAAGTGTAGTCTGTCCTTGGCATAGAGACTACTGTCCTCCCAGGTCCCTCCCCACCCCCCAACAGCCCATACCCTTTAGCATAACACCAGGTTCTTAGCCATCCGTTAAATTCCTCTATTCTCAGCTTTCTTATTGTGCTTGCCTTGGGCACTGGAAGTATCTCTGAAAAAGTTACTGATCTTCCTGCCCCCTCACATAATTTTCCTAGTTCCTCAAACCTCCTCTGGACTATGTCTACAGTCTTGTCAGCCAGGTCGTTCATCCCAAGATGTATAATTAAATTGTTACATATAAAGCAACCCTAAAAAGGGTTATCTAGCTTCTTAAATATGCCATTCTGTGCTATACTGTTACCTAAAGTAGGTGCATTATATTTTTTCGTTTTATTTTCAAAGAGACACGCAGGAAGATTTGAATGGTGAAGGGATGACAGGTAAGAGGGGGTGGGGTTGGGGAAGGAAAAAAGGAAAAATCAGAGCAGTCCACACAGGAAATTTGTTTCTGGAGAAGATTATCGCCATGCCTTCAGCTTGTGCCAGCTCATTCATCTACAGAGACAGTTTGTCAGTGGACTAAAATAATGCACTCCATCTCTTCCATAAGAGAAGAAAGAAAGATATATAGAGTAAGGTCATAAACATGCTATAAATCCCTGTCAAAGGGTTCAGTTGTACTACATTTCATATTAAAGATAAGGAACAGTAGATGTACGGTATAATTCAAGACATTTAAGAGCTAATTTTCCCTCAGGAAAGGTACAAGTTCTATCTGATCATTCAGTCCTTTGGGGCCTATACAAGATCCCAATCTGTAAATCCAATAGGATTCTTTCCTACTTAGAGCCAGTTCTCTGTCTCCTCCCCATGCACCTAAACACACTTGCTCAATACCAGTAAAGTTAAGCACATGTTCCATCCTGTTGGGTACTCCCTGCATATATACTGTACAGCAAGGTCATACTCCAGATTTCCATTTCCAAATATCCTGTACGTGCTCTCTCATTCTGTCTTTCAGTTTACACTTTGTGCACCCCACATAATATGTTCCATAGCTGCATTCTGCTACATACACCACCCATTTAGTATCACAATTGATAAACTGTGATGTCATTATGCTTTCTTCATTGTAGCCACTGATAATTTGGCTGCTTTGGTTTACATATGGGCAGTACTTACATCTGCTGCATTTATAGCAGCCCTTGGGGACAGGTGGGAACCACCCACTAGTTTTGTTTCTTAGTGTTGAGCTTGCCAGTGTGTGCGTTGGGTTCCTAGCCTTCTGTAGGCCATTCTTGGTGGTGTTTTGGATGTTTCCTGTAGTCGGGCATCTGCTACCAGTATGTACCAATTTTTGTACAGTATGTCTTTCACCTTCCAGAACCTAATACTGTACATGCTCACAAAATTGATACAATCCTCTGGGTCTGTTGCAGTGTCTTCCCTGCCCTCTTGGGTTTTGGCTAGCAAGGACTCTCTTGTCACCCCTGCACTCATTTCTTTGGCTGTCTCTATTACATTACCAGCATATCCCCTTTCCTTAAATCTCTTTTTTAATATGGCAGATTCCTTTACAAAGGTTCCCTGTTCAGTACAATTCTGTTTGATACATGGAAACTGACTTTTGTGGATATTATTTATAGCATGCTGTGGGTGGCAACTACTAGCTAATAATGTAGTGTTGCGGAACATGTGTTTTCTATACAGACTTGTCATTAGTGTACCTTCAGTGTCCTTTTCTATATTAACATCCAGAAGTGGTACCCTATCTCTACTCACATGGCACGTAAACCTAAAGGGTTGGTTGCTATCATGAAGGTAATCAACGAAGGAGCTCAAGTTCAGACATGTCCTCCTGCCATATCATGAACACTTCATCAATAAGGTGCTTCCAGACCTTGATTTTTAGCAAGAAATGGATTAGTGTGCTTGTTCCAGATGTGTTCTTCTTCCCAGTATCCAAGATAAAGATTTGCATAGCTGGGTGCAAATGTAGCACCCATAGCTGTGCCTTTTTCTTGATGATAATGTTGTCCCATAAAAGTGAAGTAATTCCCTTCTAGCACTACCTGTGCCATGTCCACCAGTAAGTCTGTGCCAGGTCTGGACCCCTCCCCTTCCCTCTGCCATTCAAATAGTACTGTAGGGATCTTAGCCCTCCTATGTGGGGCATGCTGGTATACAGCAATTCAACATCAAGTGTCACCAAGATACAGTTTTCATTATCATGCTGATCTTGTACAACCCTTAGGATGTCTCCTGTATCTAACAGGAAGGAAGGGAGCTTCTGTATTAATGGTTTTAACACATCATCTACAAAGCATGCTAGGGGTTCTGTTATAGTGCTGACCCTGACATAATTGGTCTCCCAGGTGGCATGTTGAGAGTTTTGTGCAGCTTGGGTAGTCCATAAAACTGAGCTGTCAGTGGATATTTCACTGTTACAGTAGATATTCTTTCTCCTTCACTGTGATGAAACTTTCTCTTAGGGCCGATTCCAAAAAAATCATCAATTTGTCTATTAAGTTGGGGAGTGGGATCACTATTCACAGGTCTGTAAAATTTTTTGTTGTTCAGCTGATGTTTTACTTCTGTCTCATAATCATCTGTATTTAAACCCACTACCCTCCCAACCTTATCAGCTGGTTTTATAACAATCCCCTTATTGTTTTCAAGTCAGTTACAGCCCTCCTTTCTTCTTTACTTAAATTACAGTACCTGGGGGTGTAGTCCTCCTGTCTCAACTTTTCCAACACTGCTTCACAGATTCCTTTGAAAGTGGATACAGCAGGGGGTAAAGAAGGGCATAAGGTACTCAGCTTAGTCCTTTTTCTCACACCATTCCTGTTACCCTCACCTCCCTGTATATCTACTGCATTGTGACTAAGAGCACTGCCATTTTCTTGACCAAACTCACCCTCAGTTGCAAATTCATTAAGTGCTGCAAGAGCTTCTTGCATGGGAATGGGCTCACTGGTAACTATTGAGTTATCCCCTTGTTCCCCTGCACCTACGTTAGTGACTGTGTGCCCCATGTTCGTGAAAAAAAAATCTAAGGCTTAACGCTCTACAGAAACATATATCAATTGTTTCAAAAACATCAATGTCTGTTGTTAGGACAAATGACAGGCTTTTGTTCAAAATCTGTGTTTCAATGTTTGTCGAGGTGTAATCAGAAAGACTGATCACATTGTCCCCACTTGTTACCCTCTGTCCTTCTATCCCTGATACCTCCTGGTTCTCATTCCACCTCCATACCCCTTTGGCTATCCATTCCTCTGTCTGCACCTAAGGATTTTTGATTTTGTCACACAATGTATTTAAATGTCACATGACTCCTGTTGTAAGCTATATAAGCTAATCACCAACAGAGGTTGATCACTTTGATAAAGCCTCATATGAGGTGAAACATCAGTCACTTTTTCACACCTTCCTTAAGTGTTTTATTTAATAAACTGCTTTAGTCTGAAATATTACATGAATGGACACTGAGTTTATTAAGGCTGGAGGTGTGAGTTCTATGACTTTCTTTTACCACAAGATTTAGAGAATATCTGTAATTTCTATAGAAAGTTAGAAGCAATGTTATTGATATTATTGCATGCTATGTATGGTGACAATATTTTATCACTGTACATATACCTCTACTGAACGTGTGTATTTTTACACACTGAGAGTCCTCCCAATGGATGCACATGATAAAATGAAGTTTCAGCCATCACAGAACAGATAGATTACATAATAATATAGCTACTGTATACTGCTATACATGATGCCTGTTATTATGTAGGAGGAATGTGTTGTTATTTTACAAACCTTTTTCTCCCTAATTTAAATTATATTATATTTTCTACAGCTATACATACATTATAAATAAACTGAACAATAAATCAAATGTTTAGTAAATTTGCTTCTGTATACTTTTGATATCAAGTCACATTATAGCTTATGATGTCATACATTTTCAAATCAAAACAACTTTGAACCAATTCTGTGATTATTTTACAATAAGAAAAAATTGATCAAGTTGCATAATTACTTTGCAAGTAGAGCTGTGTGGAATGAGAACATTACAAATTCACAGAATTTTGATGACATTTCATGAAATTCCACAAAATGTCATGGAATTTTGTCAGAATTATGTGGAATTTTTTAAATTTATTAATTTGTGCATAACTTGGCTGTCTCATGATAGAGAGCACTCAAATTTGGCATGGTTACTCTCTAGGAGGTGTTCCAATGCCATGCCAAATATTATGTTATTAGAATAGATTGTCTCAAAATTATAGGTGCTCAAATTCTGTCATTTTATTTTTGGTGGAACATTTCATGACTGTTTGTATCTGCATATACCTCAGCCATCTATTATGCCAGTGATCTTTAATTTGGCATGATTGCTTGATGACAAGAGTTCTAATAATGTGCCAATTTCATGACATTATGATGCATCGTCTGAAAATTACATGTGCTGAAAGTGTGTCTTTTCCTTGTCTGTGGGAAATTTCATGAAAAAGTTTATCTGTATATAACTCAGGCACCTTTAAAGCTAGACATGTGTAAATTAGCACAAATAACCTATTTGCAATGGTTATAGAATCTTATAAATATGGAGAGAATAAGATTAGAGAATTTTAAGTTACAGGGGTTCAAACTTTTACTACGTAAATATTTGCAAAAGCTTGAGAAAACTCTCAAAAATGTGGATGTTTGTAACTTTTCTGCTCTTGCAGGCATAGACTTAACATTTGGCATGCATATCCAATGCCAGTGTATTCTGGTGTCTAACTGGATAAATTGGTTTATCAGTTTTAAATTTACAGAGGAAAAAAGCAAACAAAAATTATAGGTAACACTTTGTTAAATATTTATGGTAGCATATAGATTAAGCATCCAGAATTCCTTTTGTGGAATTTAACATTCACAATGCACATATCACTACTTCATTTTGTAAGCTGGGCTGTGCTTTTTGCAGTCTTCCTGTTCCTCTCTGCAGTGCTCCCAGATCGGCCAAAGCATTTTCCTGTAGAAGACCCTAATTTTTCCTGCATTTTCCCTGTAAAACTTTGGTGAAATTCCTGTAGATTTTCCTGTATGCTCATTTTCTATCCCTGCTTCTTGCCCCCTTCTCCCTTTCTATCCATCCCTGTCGCAGCCACATCAGCAACATCCCCTCCCACACTCCCCTCTTCTACCAACAGGCATAGAGGGTTAAAACGATCTGTGAGCCTTAGACCAAGTGCCCCCCCTTGCCTTCTGCCCATCTCGTTTATTAAGAATGTTACCATCAGCTTATTAAGGTCTGCATGTTATGCATTTTTGTGGATATGCAAAATATTCCAACCCCAAACCAGAAAAAAATTACTAAAACATCTTGACAGCTTCCCAGGCATCCTCCCAGGTAAATATCCGATCGCACAACAATGTCCACCTGAAAATAATAAGCTACACAGCCAGAGTTACAACTAATATTATACCTAAACGTCCTTGATCAACACAGGGTACACTACAGTTCCCCAAGTCAGGAGACTGGCTCCCTGACCATGCTACACATCATCTCTCCTCCACTGGGCTAAAGCGTGATTCACAATTATAGGAAGAATTAAAAAATCATCTCCTCGACCTCCAAGTACACACTGTCCCCTGGACACTTAGGGAGGACACATATTAAACATTAAAAATGACATATTAAAAACTAACAAATCTCCCTCCTCAACCTCTCTCAGCCAAAGCAGCACAGATTCATAGAGGTTTCAGCTAGTAGCTCGATTTAATTTTATGCCAGCCCAGACTCAGAGAGAGGCTATTATTTTTTTTTTACCTTTTTTTTGCAAATGATCGTCCAGTGAGAAGCCAAGAAAGCAGCTCGGGATCTGATCAGGCTCATCTCTCTCTCTCTCACTCTGTTTTTGAATCCGAGTCTGTTACTGACACTTCTGCAGTAAAGAAAGCCGATGAAATGGCATGGACTGGTGGCAGGTCAGGGTCCTCTCGATGCGGTGGGGTCATTTAAAAAAAATAATTTATTTTGCTGATTCAAGGCAACAGGCTGGTCTCTCTCCTTGTTGTCTCTGGCTGCCGAAATTAAAAAATGATGAAATTCATCGTAGCTCTGCTCTCTCGGATACTGGGGTCTCGGTGAAACATATGCCGAAAACACATGGCAAGCTGAGGTGGTGAGCTGTGGATGTGCAGGGCCGATATCTCCTCTCTCTCTCTTCAGCAGTGGTGACAATAAATACTAAAGTGAACTCCGAAGCAGAAATTAAAGCACTGGTAGCCAGTTTAAATATTCCCAGGCAGCACTCTGCATCAAACACTTACAGCACAGCCAATCAGAGACCACAGTCAGTGCGTGACTAGGATCTCTGAACCAATTAGGGGCAGGTCTGTGTGGTAATCATGTCTGAGAATTGATCCCGGGTGAACTCCGAGACTCTTGCTGTAACTTTCGCCAGATTTAAAGTGACGGCACAGCGGGTGCCAATTTCTCCTGTATATTGTTAAAAATGACAAATTCCTTCCTGTACCCCGTTTTGAGCCCTGAAACCCCGTAAAATATGGGAATCCCCGTAGATCTGGGAGCACTGTCTCTGGGTCACTATTTTACCCTCCCCTTCTCTCTTGGCATAGCCAGATTGACTCAGTAGAACTACTGTTCCCACTGATATCCTCTTTGTTCTTTACAGGGACAAGATCCCTTAAAACATGAGTTACCTGCTCCTTTTTCTATCAACCTATCCTGTTGGAATTGCCAGAATTATGCCTTCCTGGTGCCATAGACAATGTCTTCCCCCATTACATCTTTTTGAGTATCTCTAAGTCCCAGACTTGCACATATGTCAGGATCCCTGGATTATCAGTACAATGGATGGGATCCTTATATATCCTGCATTCAGGTTGAAATCATTGACACTCTGTGCTTCCTTGCTCCAACTGAGGGGTCTACCACTGGTGTGCTACCCAGCTCCGCTGTTCATTTCTTGGTGAAACTATGTTCTAACTCCTGAATCAATCAATCAAAGCTTGTATTTAACCAGGCGATCACTGTTGAGCAAGCTCATTTTCGAGGTGGACCTGGTTTTGTTAACAAGAAACAAGGGACAATATACATGGGATGCAACACACAAGAAAATAGTAATAATACAAATAAAGTGAGATATAATAATACAGTATATACAAAGTATCAGCAGGTAGCATTGACAGTAGTATATGTTTGGAACAGAAGAAACAGCTAGTTTTGGGTAGGACACAATTTTTCATAAAAGTAAAGAAATATACATATCATGAATCCAGTGGCCCCCTGCACTACCTGCCTCTCATACACATATCATTTAATTAGAATCTCAGATAAGGCTAAGTGAAATTAGCTAATTCCAATTTTATGGAATTTTCATTAAATTTCACAATTTTCACAAAGACTCATGGAATTTTGACTTTAAGTACAGATGTTATTTTGTAATTTCTGGCTGGACACAATTAATAAAACTGACACACACGGTTTCCTTGTAAGGTCTAGGAACCTGCCAAATTTAATAGCATTGCATTCTCCATTTGTAAAGTTTCAGGGGTTTATACATTCACAGTTTACATTCTTGAAAAACATAATTTTAAAATGTTGTGAACATTTGACTACTTTTAATTCAGTCCCACTCAAAGTTGTAAATATGAACTTTGTCAGAAATGACCATGTGGCATAGTAGTTTACATATTTCAAATCTGGTTAAATTTTGATATGTTGTTTTAAATTTAGAGGGAAATAACTGAAAGCTACATTTTAGGCAGGCTATAACTCAGTCCCATTTGAAGCTAGAAATATGTAACTGTGGGCCCGATTCCAAGTTGAGTTATGCCTGGCACAAAGTGATTTATGCCAAGCCCTATGGTGCAAATTGCACCTTTGCGCCAGGTATACCTAAGTTGGAATTCTTAAGATGCGGTTTGCACCATGCCATTTAGGTTGCATCAAAGGTGGGATACACCACCCACTACACCTGCAACCCACTGCGGCATGGCACACGGGTGGGTTATGGCAGGACCTGTGCCCTATTCCAGAAGGGAGGCTGCCGTAACCCAGTTCCACAATTCCAAGTCCCTGTATTGGTGCAGTGGGTTAGACAAGCATGGAGGTGGTCTAAGGGGCATTTGTCTTGGCAAAATGATGGATGCCCCCCTTCAGCACCACAGAAAGCACTGTACCCTGCCCCATGGACCCTCCCAGCACAGTCATGCCCCCATCCTCTGAATATCAGGGACCTCCTGGGTCTGTAATTTTCTGTGCTCCCCCATGCACCTTTGTCACCCGGTTGCCACCTAGCCAGACCCCTCCCAAGGCCCCCAGGTGATTGTGGCAGTGATATGGGGTGGGAGGCTCAGGGGGACAGTTAATTGCTGGCTGTGACTTGTGGCACCCAGGTCCACTGTGCCATTCCAGTGGCACAACCCTGTGGCTGCTGCAAGTCATGGGTTATAGGTGCTGGGGACCCAGTCTGTCTTGGAATAGGGTGCAGGGTCCCCAGCATAGTGCCGCATGGTGCAACTCACATAAGCCCGCGAGTTGTGCCATGCAGCTTGGAATCAGGCCCCATGTACATATATACATGTAGTGATAACCTGTATACCTGTGAAATGTTATACCATTTCAATGAATATCAACAAAATTATACCAAAATAACAGAAATCTCAATTTTGGCAAAATGTTTAGCTACCTATAACTCAGCCCCCTTTGAAGCTTGAGACTTAAAATATAGTGCACGTACTCATGCTGTATCTTTCTCTATGTCCTGAAAATGTGGAGAAATTTGGATTAGAAATTTTAAAATTAGATAAAAAAACTGAAGATTTAAATTTTAATAAATGTTTGGCCAACCATAACTCAGCCCCCATCCAACCTATGACTCTGAAGTTGGAACACTGATGTAAGCCATTACAAAATGTATACCTGGCAGATTTAGTGTCTGTTGAACATGTACATCTAAAACTAGAGCAAAATCACTGAAATTTAAAATTTGGCAACATTCTGTAGAATTTTCATGAAAATTCTGGGAAATTCCACAGAACCAGAATGGTCATTCTGTAGGCATTCTGTGGGCAGAATTTTATATTCCACACAGCTCTATTTGCAAGTTAACTTTGAACCTTTACAGCATTATACAACCTCACCCATTCTTATACCACAGTTTTGAACTTCTTGGATAATCTATTATCAAAATCTTAATAACACTAATGACTTCATAAACAAATGGTACATTTGGTGAATAACTTACAAAATCTAATAGCGAAAAGAATATTTTGGAAAACCATCATTACTATATTAAGAACTTAAAATGTTCTTGATGAACAAATAATGAATTGATCAGTAACATTTTAAATCTAGTTGCCAGACAAATTAATTCAACAGCTATTGGCCAACTAATTTCCTAATGTATCCCACCCTAATTACAAACATAGGATGGGGAGGGGTGCTGGTTAAGGTTGTTATTCATCATTTGTAAATATACAGACCCTATATGAGGTAGCAGACCATTGATGTACAGTCTTAGAGCTGTATACGGTCCTTACTTTTGAAGGTAGGGGATATGAAAGAGGACATGAGAAATCTACATGACATCCTTGATAGTATATTGTATTTCCAAACTTTGTGGGGTTTGCATTCTGTGCAATGCCAAACCTAATGTGTAATAACATAGTTTTTTGCCATAAATTTCTTTTCTGAGACAACACACCCTTTACCAAAAGATACACAGGCCCCAATATTCAGAGTTGTGCCTGGCAATGGCACATGTGGTGGCACAGTGCAACTGTGTTGAGCTGGTGAAACCGAGGGATATATTCAAAAGAGATGAGCAATGGCGCATCTCCTCTGAATATATCAGGTAATGCACATTGCGCAAATACGATGCACTGGTGCATCCTCTCAGACAGGGCTGAATACCAGGAATGTGAACTGCGCCAGCACAACAGAGTTACGCTGTGCACAAATTCCTGCTATTCAGCTGGCAGTATGTAAATGGGGCCATAATGTATGCAAGGCACAAATGGGTCCATTTGCATGTCATTATGGCCCCATTTGCATGAGTTGTGCAGGGCTGGTCAGCGAAATGCACATGGCACCCTACTGCCAGAGGAGGGGTCTAGTGATACCCCCCACCCTCCCTGTAGCCGTGATTGCAATAAATAAATGTGTACAATATCTCTGGTAGTTTAGTGGTAACCCCCCTCCCCTTAGCCATGATCACTGTAGAATATCTTGTTAATACTTCCCTGGTAGTCTAGTGTCACCCCCCTTCCTCCCAACACTCTGCTCACCGTATAATAAATATTTACACCCTCCCTGGTAGTCTAGTGGAACCCCCTTGCAGCCTGTAGCTGTGATGCCCTTAAAATAATAGTTACTATTCCCTGGTAGTCTAGTGGGGATCCTCACCCCTCCCGTATCCCTGATCACCAGTATGAGCAATGTAAATATTTCCCTGGTGGTCCATTGGCACACCACCACCCCACTACCCACACAGGACCCCCTGCCCGCCCAGCTTCCTCCAGTCATCAGTGGGCAGCAGCAAACCCACCCGCATATCTCCGTGGCTGCCTGCTGAATGACAGTTTACAGTATCAACTGTAAGCCCATTGGTCCACACTTTGGACCAATGAGCTTGCAGTGCATACTTTAATAATCATTTCACAAATATGCGAATGAAGTCACTCATATTCATATTCGTGAATGACTATTACAGTATGCACTACAGGCCCATTGGTCCACAGTGTGGACTAATGGGCTTACAGCTGATACTGTAAGCTGTCATTCAGCAGGCAGCCACAGAGGTATGCAGGTGGGTTTGCTGCTGCCTGATGATGATGAAGGGAGGAGCTGGTGGGCAGGGGTCCTGTGTGGGTGGGGGTGGGGAGTGCCACTGGACCACCAGGGAAATATTTACATTGCTCATACTGGTGATCAGGGATACAGGCAGGGTGGGGATCACCACTAGACTACCAGGGAATAGTAACTATTATTTTATGGGCATCACAGCTATGGGTGGGGAGGGGGTTCCACTGGACTACCAGGGAGGGTGTAAATATTTATTATACAGTGATCGAAGCATTGGGAGGGAAGGGGTACCACTAGACTACTAGGGAAGTATTAACAAGATATTCTAAGGTGATCTGGACTAAGTGGAGGGAGGGGGTTACCACTAGACTACCAGGGATATTTTAAACATTTATTTATTGTGATCATGGTTACAGGGAGAGAGGGGGTACTACTAGACCACCAGGGAACATATGGGTGCTTCTGTACAGTGTACTGGGTGGGTGGGTGGCCACCCATGGCTGGCAGCTGCTGTGTTGTGCCTTGTAGTGCAGTAGCTCACTTGTGGGGGGCCACCATTTGAGCCTTTTTTGGCAGGCTTAACTTTGAGCCCAGGTATGCAGCACATCCCAGGATTGTGCAGGCATATGCGCTGCACATCCTGGGCTGAATATCAGGATGTGCTGCATATGCATGGGCACGCCCCCTGTAGATGCACCACATACATTATCTTTGCTCTCCAGTGCATTGGGACTTGCACTGTGCAAGTCCTTCCTTTGAATATTGCCCTGGGGCACATTTCTTGGGTTGCACTGGCACAACTCAGTTGCTCCAGGAGCAACCCCTTTGAATATCTGGCCCTTAAAGTCAAATTGCTATACCCAATTAAGAAGTATTGATTATCTTAGTAAACAAGAAGCTTTATTTATTCATTTATTGATTTATTCATTTAAAGTAGGCAACCTGGATAGGCACACTGAGTTGAAGCTCATTTCCAGCTGTGACCCAGGGAAAGGGAAATAAGGAGGAACAACATACATAGCAAAACATGGATACACATTGCTTATCAAAAATATGGATATACCTGAATGCATAAAAAATACAATGGTAGCAGCACATGAAGTGGAAACATAAAATAGCAGCATAAATACAGCAATGATATGGTGGCTAGACATAAGTGAAGCAAAGTGCACAGTGCATGTTGGGGCGAGGACTATGCTAAAGAGCCTCAAACAAGGGGGCTGACAGGAGAGGGTCAAGGAAGAGGATATGAGCTTAGGAAGGGGATTTAGAGGAACTGGAGGGTTCAAGGAGTTGTGTTAGTAGATATCTAAAAGCAGAGAGTGAGGGGGAGAGGTGGAGGGGGAAGGGAAGCAAATTCCAGAAGGATTAAGAATATATATGTATATAACACAAAGAACCTAAGTGGCAAGCACTGAGGCAAGGGATACCCCAAAGGGCATTGGCCGGGAAGCCAAGTTTCAAAGAAATACAAAATCACACATACCCCCATAATGCAAAGCATCATGGGCCATAAATGCAAATCACCACAAAATATTATGCTGGTTCAACTTTAAGCAGAAATGCATAGTGCTGAAAGGCCTCTCACACAGTCTGTAAAGGGTGCCAACAGAAGACACAGATACGTGTTTCATCCTACCAGGACTCATCAGCACGCCTCATCTGTATGATACCCCAGTGGAATGAACCAGCTACCCTAAGCTGGTTTATCTGGGTTGGGTTGTGGTGAGCCCAATAAAAACCAAAAACAAGCTAAAACACAAAGAACCTTAGTGCGCAAGCACTGAGGCAAGAGTTACCCCAAAGGGCATTGGCCAGGAAGGCAAGTTTTAAAGAAATACAAAATCACACGTACCCCTGTAATACAAAGCATCATGGGCCATATATGCAAATCACCACAAAATATTATGCTAGTTCAACTTTAAGCAGAAATGCATGGTGCCAAAAGGCCTCTCACACAGTCTGCAAAGGGGGCCAACAGAAGACACAGACACGTTTCATCCTACCAGGACTCATCAGTGTGCCTTGTCTGTATGACCCCCCAGTGGAATGAACCCGCTACCCTAAGCTGGCCTGTCTAGGTTGGGTTGTGGTGAGTGAGCCCAATAAAAACGAAAAAACAAGCTAAAACACAAAGAACCTTTGTGCGCAAGCACTGAGGCAAGGGTTACCCCAAAGGGCATTGTATGTAGGGATTACACTACTTAAATAAATGCATTATTTCCCAAGACTTTGACCCAAGTGAAAGATAAATGATATTATTCACCCAATGGGTAAATAACACTGTTTAATTTTTCACTTGCCTATATCGCAGTCAACTTGATTGACAACCCAATCTGCCAATCCCGCAATGCATCTGCCCTTAATTGTCACACAGACATTGTATACACAGAACATACAAAGGACTATGTCCAAACATGCCATTAATTTTCATTTGTGTGGTTGCGTGACTTTCATAACTCACTCGTGGCTTTGCTACTCTTGAGTTATGGTCCCGCCCCTCACTCATGGAAATAAAAGACATTTTTGAACACAGGCCATTGTATATCCTCTATGTATGACATAATACATGTATTTTGTTAAAACTACTCTTTTATTTTTTTGAAAAGTGTACATATTTTGTTTATAATTCTCAAAATGTTCTCCATCTTGTTTATTTTTAATTTATTGATAAGTTCTTTACTCTTTGAATTTTATAAAATTATAGTAAAGTACTGTTTCAAAATCATATAACATTGTACTCATTGTCCTTTTAATTATTCAAACATTATATAGCTTAAAAGTGCAATACATACATAAGTGTTAAATTGTGGTTGAAAAAGTAGATTAAAATAAAGTTTTCTAAATATGAAAATCAAGTTTACTAAAAGTACTGTATTTGCAAAACAGGAACACATTATCGCAATGAAATTAATATGCAAAGCTTGTACATTTAAGCATGAAAACCATCATGCAGCATGAATATTTTCACAAATACTTTATACTGCACAAAGATTTTATATGTTATAAATCCTTTCAACGCACAAAATCTATCAAGCAGTACACAGTGATAAGAAATATCTTATAACATCATGAAGAGTTTGAACATTTTCTCACAGAACAAAAAACACCATTCAGCACAAATATTTAAAAAACGATTTTCAATAGTCATGCTACTGTACACATAGGTTTTACTGAAAAAAAATAAAATCTGTGAATGATTTCTTTGTGAGGAATTCCATTTTTAATCAAAGATAACTGATTACTGTTAATTGTTTGAAAAAATACACCATGTAACTCATACTAACCCTCTCTCACAAACACTGCACTGTTACCCTTACCGTCAATCAAATTAAAAGTTATCTTACCTTAAAGTTTATGTTCATGTTGAAGCTTAACATGAAAAAGTCTATGGACCCTGATTCTCAATGCAGGCTTGGAATGGCTCAAGCTGCGGAAAATGACAGCTTGTGCCAAAGTCCGGTACACCAGGGACAATGCACCTGATTTTCAAACAGACAGCGTCCCAGCGGCAAAGTCCCTAGGCTTGTGGCAAGCCAGACTGGGTGCCAAACACATTGCACCACAGGAGGGCTTGCTGCAAGCTGTGAGGCAGCTGTACGCTGGTCCAGCAGGGCTCTCAGTGGCTAGTGCCCCCAGGCCTGCTCTGATATGCCCATCCCTATAATGTATGTCATCTTGGTGGTCTAGTGGTCCCTCCCCCTGCCCCGATATGCCTGTTATGAATATAGTAAAGGAATTAATCCTGGTGGTCTAGTGGTCCCTTCCCCAGCCCGGAATGCCCATTATTAATATAGTAAAGCAAATAATCCTGGTGGTCTAATGGTCCCTTCCCCACCCCAAAATGCCCATTATTAAAATATTAATATAATGTATCCTTGTGGACTAGCAGTCCCACCCCCCACCCTGGCAAGATGTACACCACCTGCAACCCCCAACTCATACCTGGAGCTGGGACGGCATAGCCCTCCTCACACCTCCTCAGCCAGTCCTTACTGAACTGTCACTGAGCATATTGCTATCACAGCAACCTCACTGTGTTTCGGTGAGTGCCTACTGTATTGTATTATGCGCTCAGTGACAGCTCAGTCGGGGCCATCTGAGGAAGTGAGAGGAGGGCTGTGCAGGTCCTGGCTCGGGGTATGGGTTGGGGGGGTATGGGGTGGTGGGCACTTCTTACCAAGGTGGGGGCTGGGATCACTAGTCCACAAGGATACATTGCATTAATATTTTAATAATGGCCAATTTGGGGCAGGGGGAGGGACTGCTAGACCACCAGGATTAATTGCATTACTATATTAATAACAGGCATATTGGGGTGGGGTGCGGTGAGGAACTGCTAGACCACCAGGATTAATTGTATTACCAGGGTAAAATAAAGATTATCACAATAAGAGGTGTATCTGGGCTGTATATGTGTTGTGTTGGGGGAACGTGGCACATTGCCCAACTGGCTGAACAGCTCCAGTGGACATTTTTCTAAGTACCCTTAGACCAGCCCTGGCGAGTCTAAGGGTGCTTAGAAATTCATCCTCTGGAGGAATTTTGAGAATCTTATTTATGGACATGTGGCAGCTTGCATCTGCCACATGCCCCCTAACACCAGGTCACAGCCCATTTATGGGCGCACGGGTGTTGTAAGCCCTGTTTGTGGCAGGCAGCCTGCGATTGATGAAGGCTGCCTTTGTGAATAGCTCAGGGGGCAATGTTTGAAGCAATGTGCCACTTGTGCCATATATGTTTGGTGCAGGCACTTTGAATCACTCTCAAGGCTTTGAGAATCGGCCCAATTTGTAGTTCTAGATAGAGCTTATATAGAGTTAATATAAGCTTTGATCTTTGTTTGAGTTTATATAAGCTTTGATCTTTTATTTGTTGGTCTCAGTGTCCTCCCTGGGCTATGTACAGACACAGAGGAATGTACTTAGCCCCTAGAAAAAAGTAGAACTGGAAAACATCTGATCAGTGATTATCAGATCTCTAACATGCACTGGAGGCTATTGAATCTCCCACTGCTGCTTACTCCTCTGTTGTCAGCTGCAGGGGTTTCTGTGATTGTAGTAACAAGAGATGTCAGTCTAGAAGTGAACAAAATGTATCTAATAAAATCTACTGTCCTACAGTAAACAGTAAGTAAACCAAAACGCTGCAGCACACAAAGTGCACATTGGGATAAGTCCCACACTTGAGTGCAGGGTCCTTTGTGCTGACTGTTTCCCTTTAATTGCAAAAAAAAAACATGTTTAATTGCAAAAAACTATTGGGGGGACTACTGCAGATGTTAGGGTTGCAGAACACTAATCGCACAAAGTAAGGACTTGAAAAACATTAGGGTTTGGAGTTTTAGGCTTCTTGAGGAATCAGTGGCCCTCCCCCTTCCCTAGCCTGTAGCCTCCTGCACAAAGCACAAGGTACAGGTCCAAGCCCGTGAATCGCAGGCATGCAGTGTTTCAAGGCAGAAGTATGGCTCACCAAAAGTGGCCAACAGAATCAATAATTCTTAATACAGAGCCATTTGGGCCCTGCATAAAGCAAGAGATAATGTATCACTTTCTTTGTTCAGGGGAGGGGATTAGTATTGAGAACCCCAAGGAACATCACACAACTGATTGCCAAGACTCCTGACACTACTGTCGCTAATATTCTTCATTTCCTTACTTTGTGTTCTTTAACCCTTATGTCCGCATTAACATAATTTTTTTGCAATTAATGTCCCTTTTTCTTGTGATAGTGTAATCATATTTTCATTCACACAGGACTCTCTGGGTTCTGCACGAAATGAAATCAACATAATAGGGGACGTAGTTCAAACACTGTATCACAAGCCACCTAACAAGTGAAAGCCAATGGTGTCTCAATACTTGGGGCTGCAGTGTTACAGCTTACTATCCTAGCATAGATGATGAGTAAGAGCTCTCTTACTTTGGTCCTGGGGAATCTGGGATATAGAGTCTTGAGGGATCATCCAGTCATACCTCTAAAATAAGAACTGTGATGGGGTCACACAGGCTCTGCATGTCTTTAGGAACTTAATAGGATAAACAAGGTAGGGTAAACATAACACAATGCTTATCTGATACATGGGGTCAGTATCCTGCCAGATGGGAGTCAGTGTCCTGTTCTGGACTGCTTGACCTGTGGCATGGCAGTAGTGCTACTGCCTACCATGCCAGTGACCTAAGTTCCGGAACAGATTTGGGTTGATCCGTTGCGAGCATGAGGGGGAGAGGAATCTGCATCTCTGGGACTGCTATCCTGTCCTTTGGGGAGGCCATGTTGCAATGCTTATTGACAGTCTTCAGGTGGAGACCTGGTGTCAGACTGGCAGTGCAGCATGAGTGACTCACAAGGGTTGTCTGCCATCCAACATCGGCATGCACATGTCTCCACATGGACATGCATTGACATCATGGGTATCCTGTGATATAAGTGATAAAAAAAAAAACGAGACTAAAACATCGCGAGTGTATAATACTGAAAATCATATTACCTATCGATGAACAATAGCGATTAAGCAAAAAAGCTAATTTTTAAGCCAGAACGTGATCAATAATAGCGAAGGTGAAAATTAGCAAAGGTTGGAGCAAATAGTGTCTGGTGCACCAGTAGGTGTCAAAATAGCGACTTTTTGAGTAACAAAAAAAAAAAAACACAATCACAAGGATTGTGACGAAGGCTTACAATGTTTTCTCCATTAAAAGTCAGTTTTATTGAAAAGCACACAAACTAGAAAAAAAAAAGAGTCTTCTCTCTTCAGCTTACACATTAAACTGAAAATTGTAAACCAATCCTCATAGGTAGTCATATTTGCTCCTGGCAGAATACTGAGATACTGTTGCCTCAATCCGACTGTTCATGTCCTTGTATTTTCATTTCAAAGGACATCCACCTGCCCCAGACACCATTTGCTCCACCTTTAGCTCTGTGAGCCTCTACTCTTCTTTCAAACATTCAATCAACTTACAAATGCTTGGGTGACATGCACAGAGGTGGAAGTTGAATCCGCGAAGTCATCCTTCAACCTCATTGTTTGTGCGGGCAATACCTCTTATGGTGGCATCATAGAAATTCCACTGGTCTGGTGGAAAAGCTGCTGTTCTATGACCAGCCCATCCGTTTGGTCTCCCCACCCAGGTTGACTTCATAATACTCAAGCAGTGGCGTTAACAACTCTTCATTTGCAGTAAAAGATTCCCATTCTCTCATTTCGCCAAATGAGCACACCACATCACATGCAGGTACAAATGCCAATGAGAGTAGCATTCGCAGGTGTAAGGGGAAATTTGGGTCTGCACAATATTTCTCCTAAACCTCAGGATATTTTTGTATCCTTCGCCATACTGCCTGTGCAAAATGGAAAAGCAGCCTCTGACCTCTGTGTTAGGGAAGGCAGAGCTGAAAGCCTTCCAAGCCGACTTCTCATAGTCCATTATTGTAGTAGCAGGGGTAAGACTGTAGCCCAATTCCTGCAGTTTGGTGAACACTCTTGCATATGAACAGCTATTTCTTGAAGACATTAGCACATATACTGCTGTGCAAATGGTACCTACTCACAAGCAATGAATGATATATAGCTGCTCAAACAAAGCTGGGCAGGACTTAAATGTACCATCCAACATCCAGTCATTGCTCTCCTGTAGTAGCTTTAGGTTGGCACTGTGGTAAAAATCAAAAAATGATCAGGCTCACTGCCACTATCAAAAATCAGGAATGGCTCACCTGATTTGGTTACAGTGAACTCAGGTGGAATTACCATTTCCTGAATAGTGGCAGGTGTTGCTGGGCAACCTCTTTCTACCTGCCAGATGCATTGCACAGTCTGTTTTATTAAAGGCACTGATGGTAAACGGCCAGCCAAAGAATCCGGTACACTACTGGTGCACTGCATAACAACTTGGGATGTTGTCTCAACACTGCTTCTTGCACACTCCCTAATTTCAGCCATACCTTTCCTAGACCCCACATCACCAGCACTGGGGACATGTGTGGGCTCCTTGAGAAGAGCTGACACTGTCGCCCACTATATGTATTTGGGCCAAGCAGTTAAGCTTATGAGCATCCACACAACACCAATGTATTTTGTCTGGTGTCTTCTTGTCCTTTTGGTATATATAGCCCCTAAACAATGCGAGTGGCCTACCTGACTGGCTAAGAATCTGCTCAAACTCCATTGATGCAATCACAACACCACTCCACCAGGTAACCAAGAACATGAACCGAGAAAGTAATGCTCCATTTTAAAGTAGGGGATGGGAGGAGCCTATGCTAGGAATGCTGGTAGTTGCATTGGTAAACAGGAAGCAGTGGAAGGAACACGGGGGATCAGGAAGTGTAAGGTATGCTATAAAATTTAAATTGAGATAAGCTCACTAATGATACATAGAAACTGTAACTGACGGTGCTACAATGTGCAGTAGTGATATTGTCACTCGCTTTGAAATACCCGCCGTTTTCACCCACGCTATTAAGCGCTTGCGATTTCCACATGGAGCCACATCATGTGTGGCATACAGCAGGTATGTGGGAGAAAATGTAGGAAAAACCTGGTGCAAGGAAGGATGAAGCAGCCAGCTTTCCCAGGCCCTGAACCATGAACAGGGCGCTGGACAGTCAAACTGATTGAAAGTCTCCTGGGGGGAGGACAACCCACTCCCCTTCCAGACCCCTTCATATGTGGGGTACTAAAAGTCCAAAATAAGTCCCTGGGATGATGGCTGGTGGTGCTGGACAACTGGTTGGAGAAGGGGGCTTGTTGGAGGTAGGAGGCCAGCAGAGACTGGAGCTTCATCTTGCTAGCTCCTGTTTTTTCAATTTTTAGTCACTGCCCACCTTTTCTGACACAATGCATAGGCCCCTTAGGTCTTGATATGCACACTGAACCATGTGAGGGAATGCTCCTCTGCTCACCACAAGGTGTTGCCAGTGTTGTGAGCGGTACTGTGCAGCAGTGCCATCCCCCAGCCTCAGGCCACCCAGATGGCTCCCTGAGCAGTTGTCACTAGCATGCAAACACAATGCACTACTTGCCAGGCCATCGGGTGGCACTGAACACAATGTTTCTTCATAACTTTGTTGTTTTTGGTGATTCTGATCCCAAATGTTCAACATGGTCTTTTTATGACCCATCAAACAAAAAAAGCTAGCATCAGTCATGGACTCTATATTTAGTAAATTTATTGAATACAGAACAAAGTGCTTTTATGACCCACCTTCTGAACATGGCAAACATTCTTTTGCGTTATGAGTGTGAAAAGATGTTTTGGGCAGGATATAAAAAATGACAACTGTCATGTTAATGAGGTGAGGTAGAAAAAGAGGAGTGCTGAAAATTTGTGATCAAAATATTAACAAATAGAAAAGTTATGAGTAAATGTTGAAAAATGTCAATATTTCTTCATATCTTAGTTGTTTTTTTTAGCTTTGAACCCCAAATTAGTCTAGAGACCAATTTTCAAAAGGGCCTTATTTTAAGTTTTTGTTGTACCCCCCTGTTAGAGAAGGTTTGTCATGCTCATGAGTTAGGTATGACTGTGAGATTTCAGGAAAAGTATGTTGTGTTGTTAGGTCAATGACAGGCACCGAGATACATGCCTGTCTTTCTTGAGCTCCTATCCCATGAAAGTGACATCTGGCACTGCCAATGAGAGAGGCTTAACTGGCACTCAGGGATCAATATCTCAAAAAGGTTTAAAGATATGTATTGTTTGGTGGTGGAAACGTAATAATCTTTTCCTTTTTCAGTTTATTGCATGTTTAATATAAATATTTTCTGTTTAATTGCAGGAAATGGAAGTAAACAAGGTACTGGACTTGTACCATCTCTAGCAAAAACGTTTTGTAGCTAACACCGAGATTATGCAACTATTTGTATTATTTGCCAAGACAGAGATGCTTCACAAAATCTTGTTGATGAATCATATAGAACTGCTAAAACATCAGTGAGAAAGGATTCACTGTTGCCATTTGTTATCATCGCCAGTGCTATCAAAATTACACCAGCAAAGAAAACCTTTCACACAAACACAATCCACAAGCAGGTCATCTAGACTCAGAAAAGCCTGGAACAAGCAACCAGGAGCCGACTATGAGAACAAGACTTACATCCACAACATCTGAAGCTAACAAATGCATCATTTGCAATTGTGTGAAGAAACATGGTAATTCACATCTTTTCCAAGTGAGAGCTTTTCAAATGCAAAGGAACATTCAGTCAGCAGCCATGTCTTTTAGTAATACAGATCTATTGACTAAGGTACAAAGCCAAGATCTCATAGCCTTGGAGGCTAAGTACCACAAAAATTGTCTAGCTCAGCTACTGGTAAGGGCTATACGAGCCAGTGAAACTAGCACTGAACAGACAGAAGAGAGCATTGATGTCTTCAGAAGAGCATTTGACATGCTTGTAAATCACATTTAGGTGGCTTAACATGAGGCAGGGCATTTGATATGACATTCCTGTTGACAAAATACAGAGGATATTTGGACAAGTGATTATGTTGATTCAGGAACATACTGTGCTGAAAAGTTGAAGAAACGTCTTGTTAGACACTTTGAATGTTCATTTATATTCCATCAGCCTCATTCAGCAAATAAACCAGAGCTCGTGTATAGTAGCAAAATAAATTTGAAAGAAACAATCAACAAGATTGATGAGTTTCAAAGTAAGGTCCAGGAAGAAGCAATTGAGGCAGACCTGGAGCTTCTTGATGAGGAGTATGAGAATCTCAGCATTTTTCATGCAGCGACAACACTTTGTGCATCTGCCAGAAAAGCATCAGAGAGTTCCACCAACCCATACATTGACTATAGAGAGAGATTTGCTTTGAAAGAGCAGAGTCTCTAGTTCCTGCTGATCTGTACCAGTTTTTGAGTCTGCTCATGATGGGTAAACCAGCAGAACATATTTGAAACCCTCCTGATGCACACAGAAGAGTCTTAGCAGTATCCCATGATATAATCTTTAGTGCTTCAAATTCTCATAAAACACCAAAGCATATTGGACTAGCCATATCAGTCCACCATTTGGCTAGGAGTCACCAACTGTTGGATATGTTACACAGTCAAGGACATTCCCTGAGTTATGATGATGTTTGCAGATTCGAGACATCCACAGCAAGTGCCGCCATGTCATCAATTACACAACAAGGTGGAACATTTCTTTCAATAAACATCATACCTGGAATATTTGTACATGCCATAATGGATAACAGAGACGTAAATGAAGAAACTCGCAGTAATCAAGGACCAACACATGTTCTAAGCAGTTTGCTGTATCCGGACAATTTGGGATCCAATGTGTCTGTTGGACCGAGACCTAAAGTAGTTGACATTAGGCGAAAAGCTGTGAGCAAACTTACATGCCTTGGTGTTCTGGAGTGTCCTAACCAATTCAAGAAAAAGGGCCTGCGCAGTCACCTGTCTGGTGAAACTGATGTGAAGTCTCAGTTTTTTAACAAACCAATCCACATCTTTGATGCTCAACAGAGACTAGGTATTTGCTCGTTTAGGCCCCACAAAGATCTTCACTCTTGAGGTTGAGCCCCTACAACCAGAGGATCAAAGTGTACCAAGTTGGGGCAGGTTTCATGAATCCTTCACTACAGCTTCAAAGATGGAAGATTCAAGACCATAATTAGTTACAATCCTGTAGAACCAAACCTTCCCATCCATAAGGATATTATATACACAGGACTAAAAACAATCGAGAAACAGATGCAGATGCTGGGCCAGAAAACACATGATAACTTTGGACCTTCAGTTGTACATCATTGCCCAAGGACTCCATTTCTGCAACTGGGAGGAGCTAAAGCACCAAGTTTTGAGAATGGGAGGATTCTACATCATGGAGCTCTACTGGAAGATACTTGGCAAACACTATGCAGACAGTGGATTTGAAGATTTGTTAGTTGAGGCAGAGGTATTTGGAACAAATGCTGCAGCTGTGATCATGCAGGGAAAAAACTACAAATGTTGTATATTAGCCCACAAGCTGATGTTTGAAGCCATGTGCTGGCTACATTGGCAAGCATTCTTTGCCTGGGTGGTACAGAAGAAGAAAATACAATCAGGGGACACAGATCAAATTGAGCTGAAGTGCAAAAATGCCCAGCAGCTAATGGCTGCGATAGCAGCATAAGGTGAAATGAATAAGGAAAACACATAGATACATAAATACTGTCAGCAGATAAGGGCCACCAGGTCCATCCAGTCTACCCATTTATGTTACCTGACGAAGCGGCCAGTGACCCTATCTGGTCACTAGCTTTAGCTTTTTCTTCCCGTCTCTAATATTCCTTTATTCCTGTCCCATGCATATTTGAAGCCTGTCACCGTATGGGTGGCCACCACTTCCTGGGGCAGGCTATACCATGCATCCACCACCCTCTCTGTAAAAAAGAACTTCCTGACATTATCCCTTATGCAGCCACCCATCAGTATCATATCATGCCCTCTTATTCTGGCACTACTTTAAACTGGAATATGTTATCCTCATCCATGTTGTTCATGCCCATGAGGTATTTAAATGTTTCTATCATGTCACCTCTCTCCCTCCTTTGCTCCAGCATGTACAAATTGAGGTCTCTGACTCTTTCCTTGTAAGACTTATGATGCAGACCCTTCACCAATTTGGTCTGCACTGTCTCTTTTTTGTCAATGTCCTTACAGAGGTGTGGTCTCCAGAACTGGACACAGTACTCAAGGTGAGGCCTCACCAGGGCCCTGAACAGTGGAACTATTGCCTTCCTCCTTTGGCTTGTGATTCCCCCTTCCAATACACCCCAACATCCCAGTGGCCTTCCCACTGCCTTGGCCGTCTGCCTTGTGGCCTTCAGGTCATCTGTGATTGTGACTCCCAAGTCCCTCTCTTCTTAGTAACTGTCAACAGTTCTCCCCCCAACCTGTAGCTTGCTCCAGGGTTCCTGCTCCCCACATGCATGATTTTGCATTTCTTTTTGTTAAACCTTAGTTGCCACACATCTGACCATCTCTCCAACCATTCCAGGTCCTTTCTCATCCTGCAAGTTCAATTCTCAGTTCCCTTAAGACCCTGGGATGTATGCATTCTGGATCCATGGCTTTGTCCACGTTCAGCTTTGCAAGCTCTTCTAGGACCCTCTCCTCTGTGAACGGACTGTTTTTTACCACCTTTTCCTCTGTTCCTTTAAATTCTAGCTGTGGGCCCTGCCCATGTGCTTCTGCAGTGAAGACTGAACAGAAATATTCATTCAGGATCACTGCTTTCTCTCTGTCTCCCTCCACTATCTGCCCCCTGGTTCCTCGAAGCTTAGCTACCTCCCCCTTTGCCTTCCTTCTTTCGCTAATGTACCTGAAGAATGTCTTGTCTCTCTTTGTAACTGACCGAGCTATTCTTTCCTCAGTTTGAGCTTTAGCACTTCTCACTGCTTTTCCTGCCTCTCTCAGACATTTCCGGTACATTTCTCTGTCCTCGTCTCTTTGTGTCTCCTTATACTTCCTGAAGGCTAGCCTCTTGTCCCTTACCTTTTCAGCCATCCTTCTTGAGAATCAAAGTGGTTTTCTTCTCATTTTTTCCTTGTCTATCGATCTAACACATTGTTTTGCGACCTCCACTATGGATAGACAGAGCTTTGTTGATGCCTTTCACACAAACATAGAAACATAGACAATGATGGCAGGAAAAGACCAAAGGTCCATCCAGTATGCCCAAGTTCCCTATAATCCCTGGAACCTACTTCTTCTCCAGGGTACTAACCTTCCCCATCCTCTCTCTGTTCTCCTCCCTGGTCCTGTCATCCCCAGTAAATACTATTCCCTTCATTATATCCATACACTGCTTGAATCCCCTAACTGTTTTCGCACCCACCACTTCAGCCAGCAGACTGTTCCAAGGTTCCACCACCCTTTCTGTAAAGTAGTAGTTCCTTACATCTCTCCTGAACCTACCTCCTGTTAATTTCCATTCATGTCCACGTGACCATGAATTGTTGTTCAGGCTAAATAGTTCCCCACAGTTCACTTTGTTAATTCCTTTATGGAACTTGAAGGTCTTTATCATAACTCCCATCTCCCTTTTGGTCTCCAGTGAGTACATATTTAGTGCCTTGAGGCACTTCTCATAGGATCTGCCCTGATGGCCCTGAATCATTTTTGTTACACTGCGCTTCACTGTCTCCAACCTATCTTTATCCTTTCTGAGGTGAGGACTCCAGAACTGAGTGCAGTACTCTAGGTGAGGCCTCACCAGGGATCTGTAGAGGGGAAGTATTACCTCTTTTCTTCTTCTATCAGTACCCCTCCCAATATTTCAAGACCTTGAAGCCACGTTGAAAACTCTGCAAGGTGATTTCGAGGAGTTCATTAACCAAGGGCAAAAGCAGCAATCAACACTTCACTTCCGGCAGCAGTATATCACAGAGGTGCAAATCGCTCTTGACTACATTGCAGCTGAGAAAATCCCAAACTGGAACCATCACATACAATGCTTTGTTGACATCCTTTGCTATGCCTTCACATACGATCCCCAAAACTAAGCCAAATGAGGTCCTGTGTACCCCTCAGAAATGCTTCTGCCTCCCAAGACTGCAGCAGCAATGCAGGAGGAATTTGCCAATGGAAAGCATGTCATCACATGATCAACCTTAGCCTGCTGTAACAGCATCTGGTCACACGTAGGCCTGAAACAAACTGCAGTCAGAGATTTCAAGTCAAAGCAAGGGGGGGGGACACATTTTCTCACTCTTTCTATTCAGCATGGAAATAAACTTATTGTTTGAAAATTTGTTGTTTCTCTCTACATGTGTACAGTGTATGCCTTCAGGAATGAGTTTCGGTTATAGAAACATATTCTTGGCCAGCAACCTTAGTGCGTACAAATCAATTATTACAATGAAATTGTGGTATAATTTCTGAGCACATGGAAGAAAAGTGAGAGCAATAAAGAACGTAATTAGTTAAGATGCTATTAGACATGATTACTGGACATAAGGCATGGCAAATTAGTTTTAGATGTTATGTTTTAATTATATTTAGGGTTCATTATGGCTATTTAGGTTCACTTTATTCAAATTTATTTTAGCAATTTACAAAACTTGGAAACTAATACCCAGACTATACAAATATGATACTAAAAGTAACAGTTTTACAAATTCTTCAAAATTCAGGATTTACTTGATTTCATCTTTTTTCAGCTATATTGTCCAGATTTTCTCTTCAAAATTCAATATTTTCGACCATGTAATGAACACCACAACATACCTTTTCTGAAAGCTGATGAGTAAATCTACCTTATGCAATCATCAAACCTTCTCTAATGGGGGGGTGCAACAGGACAAATATTTTGAAAACTGGCCGGTAGACTAAGTTTTCAACATAGTCTTTTTATGAGCCCACCTTGCGATCAAGACAGGTGAAGTTTTTTTAAATCCTACCCGGAAGGTGATTTTGTGGAGCGAATGTGAAAACATATTTTGGGGGGGATTTAATTTGACAAACTTCAGCTACCATTTTCATGAGGTGATGTAAATAAAGGCTGTTTTGAAAATATGGGCAAAAGTGTTAAAAAATGACAGACATTAGTAAAGTTCAAAACACATTAAAAAGTCATTAACCACACTTAACCTTGTATTCACTCAGTTAGCAGTTGGCCTCAGTAGCAGCAGGATGTTCATCCCTGGCAGACAAGATTACTTCAATTGATTGAAAAGGTATCTGAGGGATGCGGAGTGGGATGGTGTATGCTGAGAGGAGTTGGGGTGGGGTGGGGGGTCAGACAGCCTGGAGGAACAGAAGACATCGATGGACCATATTCTGTCTTAAAAGTTAAAAAAAGGGTGATCCATTTTATAAGTGGGATAAGCCACTACAGCATGTGCATTAAAGGATTTTAATACACTTCCCAGGGGCATAAGGACACTTGGCCTTTCAGCCCCCTACCTCATGCCTCATTATGCCCCTGGGGTGTGCACTGTTGTGCCTTATTACTTACATATATTATACAGGAGTGGTAGTGTCTAAATATTAGGGTTGAGTAAGCACTTTAATATTCAACTCCAATTTTTGCACCTTAATAACTTTGCCCCCATTCATCTGATTTACTTGGTATTTGGACACCATAGAGAAGTTGCCAGGATCTCTGGATACTATATTTTTGTGGCAACCAGTTCACTGCTGGCAAAGTTACAGAGGGGAAAAAAACCCCCCAACAAATTACATAAATTAAGACCTTTTTTTTTTGGCGACCTATAACTAAAAACTAGGAAGATTTAAAACATGAAACTTGAAGGTTTGATAGAGTTTGGCCCAAGGTGTGTGCTGCTTTTGTGGTGTTTATCTCCCAAACTAAAGCAGTTTTTAAAATACTCAAGAAAAACTGTTGCATTTCTTAGCATTCCCGGTTTGAAAACTCAGTGTTCTGAGGATAACTGAATGTTTACAACCAGATTGCTTCATGTGGTCGCACTATGAGAAACATGTTCTTGTGGCAAAGATCAGGGCTGTTTCCATGCGTGCATATGAAATTATGCTGTGGCCATTCAACAGGGACAGGGTTATGTGTCAGGGTGTATCCCCTTCCCTGCTGAACATGGTGTGTGTGTGTGTGTGTGTCTGTCTGTCTGTGTTTACTGTCCCCTGAGTCTGCCATTATCCACAGCAGACAGCAGCCTGCTAGAGTTCATCTGGACAACAGGACGCCCAATCCCCGTTACCAGATAAATGAGTGTTGCTACATTTACCGACACCGGGGTGCCACCCCCAGTGCTTGCTCCCCTCCCCAACTCCATTTTGTTTTCCAATCACCCCAGCCCTTCCACGTTAATCTGCTGACATCAGGGTGCCCAATCCCTGGTGTTGGCAACCCCCTGACCCAGCCAGCAGTCCGGGACACTGGGGTGCCCACCCCCAATGCCCCAAAGTCTTTTGCTGACACTGGGGTGCCCAATCTCCAGTATCAGAGATACAGTATCCGAAATAAAGAAAACCATCCTGCGATGTCTTTTTCATTTTGTATGCCTGAAATAAAGCAAACAATACTATTATTGCTGCTGTCCCCACCCCCAGACACCCCACCCTGACCCCACACTCAGCACCCCCCACCCTATACTTACCTACTGGAGGTTTAATGCCATAATTTTCTGTTTGATTGGAGACATGACTTCACTCTTCAGCATCAGACAGGGAACAGAGAAAATCAGGTAAGTGCCATACAATGTATTTCAAAGCATTTTGAATGTTTATCATAGAAATATAGAAACAAAGAATGTGTCTGCAAAAAAGAACTGGTAGGCCCATCTAGTCTGCCTTATTTCCCCTGCTTAACACTACACCCTAGACTCTATTTGTTCACAGGTGTCCCTCCCTCCTCCCTTACTTCTATTTATTATATCCATGTGCTTATCCTAAGCATGTTTGAAGCTCCCCACAGCCTTCATCCCTGCCACCTCTTCTGTAGTCTGTTGGGCATCCACTACCCATTCTGTGAAGAAGTATTTCCTCACATCCCTCTTAACCCCCCAAGCTTCATAACATACCCCCCCATTCTGGTGCTCTTCTTCATATGAAAGAGACTCCCCTCCTGTACCTTGTTTACCCCATGTTCCCTGTTGCTCTCTTTTCCTCCAGGGAGTATATTTTGTGTCCTGGCAGCCTCTCCTCATATGGCTTCTCATGCAACCCCTGCACCATTGTTGTAGCCCTCCTCTGGACTGCTTCCACCTTGTCAATGTCCTTGTAGAGATGTGGCCTCCAGAACTTGATGCAGTACTCCAGGTGAGGTTTCACAAGTGAGTGATACAGAGGCAATGCCTCCTCCCTTCTTCTGGTAGAGATTCACCTCTGTATGCATCCCAGCATCTAACTTTCCTTGCCTACTGCCCTATTGCCCTGCTCTGTCATCCTGAGATCCGGAGATATGATCACCCTAAGGTCCCTCTCTTGCTTGGTAACTGTAAGTACCTCCCCCCATCTTATACTCAGCCCTCGGGTTTCTTCTCCCAAGTTGCATGACTTTGTGCTTTTTAGCACTGAAACCAAACTGCCACTCCTTACACCATTTCTCTAGCTTCCCCAGATCCATTTGTATTCTTTCTACCCCCTCCTGGCTGTCCACCCTGTTACAGATTTTTGTGTCATCTGCAAAGAGACACACTTTCCCCTCCAATTCCTCAACAATATTGCTTATGAAGACACTAAAGAAGCTGGGCCTAGTACCAATCCCTGTGGTATTCCACTAGTCACACTCTCATCCTGTGAGTGACTGCCATTTACCACCACTCTCTGCCTTCTATTTTCCAACCAGTTGGTTACCCTGCTCACCACCTTCTCCCCATCCCTAGGCTGCTATGCTTTTTTATCATCCTCCTGTGTGGTATGGTATCAAATACCTTGCTTAAGTCCAGATAGGCCACATCCACTGCCCTTCTGATCCATTTCCCTAGTTACCAGCCAAATAAATCTATGGGATTTGTCTGACATGACCTCCCCCCTGTGAAGCAGTGCTGCAGGTAGTCCTGTAGCCCCTATGTCTCCAGACACTCCATCAGTCTTTCCTTTAGCAGGGACCCCATCAACTTCCCAACCACTGATGTGAGACTGACTGGTCTGTAGTTGCTGGCCTCCTCCCTGCTGCTGCTCTTGTGCAGAGAGACCACACAAGCCTTCCTCTATTCCTCTGGAACCACCCCTGTCTCTAATGAGGTACTAAATAATGTTGCTACAGGGGTGGCCAGCACCATGCTCCATTTCTTAAGTACCCTTGGGTGGATCCCATCTGACCCCATTGCCTTGTTTTCTTTTAAGGCTTCCAACCCCTAGTGAACTTTCTCTTCCATAAATGGATTTGTATCCTTTACTCATAACTTGGTCATTTTTTAAATTATATTTCTATCAAATTTTCAACAGGTCCTTTTGGGACACCACCTCATGAATAAGGTAGGTGAAATTTTTCAAATCGGGCCTGACGTGATTTTGCTATCACTCTGCAAAATCACATTTTTGGCAGGATTTGAAAGGTTTTGCCAACTGGGTTCATGAGGTGGGGTCATAAGTAGGCTATGTTGAAAATTTTGGGGTAAAAATATAAAAAAATAGCAAAGTTATGAATTTACATTGATATTTTTCAATGCTCGCTTATAATTTTGGTGGTTTTCAATATTTTGACCCCAAATTTTCAACATAGCTGTTTTTCCACACTGCCTCATGAAAGTGACAGTTGTTGTTTTTCATACCCTGGCCAAATTTTAACGCCTGTGGTATGAAATGATGTTTTGGCTGGGATTTGAAAATTATCACCTGCTGGGTTCATGAGGTGAGTCATAAAAAGAATATGTTGAAAATATGAGGTCAAAATATAAAAAAAAAAAAAAAATTGTGAAGGTATGTTGTATTTTTTCTATGCTTGGTCATAACTTTGGTAATTTTCAATATTTTGAGCCCAAATTTTCAACATAGCCATTTTTCACACCACCTCATGACTCTGACAGCTGTCATTTTTCAGATCCTGCCCAAATGTGTTTTTGCACTTGTGGTGCAAAATGACGTTTCATCCAGTATTTTATAAACGGCACCCATCGTGTTCAGAAGGAGGGGTCATAAAAGACTAGGTTGAAAGTTTGGGCTCAAAATGTCATGAAAAAAAGCCCAATAATGAAGTAATATTGTTTGCAGGGACATCTGTTGGTCCACTGGAAACCCAGTTGCCTTCCCGTGCCAGTGACCTGTGTTTGGGTGCGAGCTCAGGGAGCTGGCTGCATGGGCTGAGGCTGGGTGGAAGGCATTGCAGTGTGTGTCACTGACCCCAGCCTGTGGAGGGACAGAGCAGTGTTCTGGTGCACACAAGACACCTTGTGGCAGGTCAGGAAGCCTTCCCTCACAAGGGGCTGACATATGAGTCGAGGCCTGATGGGCCCATGCACTTCATCGGGACTGTCTCCAGTATTCTGTTTATTTCATTTAGTTCAGGTCTCAAAAGGACCTGCATGAATGAGGATATGATTCCACTATCAGAAACTGAAGGGAAATTAATTGCAAAAAAACTACATTAATGCAGATATTAGGGTTGAAGAACGCAAAGTGCACAAAGTAGGGAAATTAAAAACATTTAGGTTTTGGGTCTCAAGAGTATTGACAAATCAGTGGTGAATTCTTCCTTAGGGTTGTCAAATCTAATGCCCATCCCCGCCCCTTAGTAAAAAAAAACCCAAATGTGATCTGTTTTCTTCACAGCTATGAAAAGAAAGCTACAACAGATTTTGTAGGCATTATGTGGTGAGCTATACTTCTCTACCTTTGAAGATTGCATCACTATGAAGCACTGGCTTGAGGCTGTACCTCGTGCTTTAAACATGTGGCTATGGGATGGAGAGAGGGGGTTGACAGCCCCAAGGAAGGCCCACCACTGATTCACCATTACTTCAGAGACACAAAACCTAATGTTTTTCCAGTAGTTCCAAGCATCTGTAGCTTGGCCTTGGGTCACAAGGGAGGGGTGTGATGGTGATTAGGGTTGCTATTTACACATTTTTCATATGTTGGCCCTGTACGGGGTACCACACCATTGATGGATGACCCTATACCTGAAGGTTAGTCTTGGGTAAAAAGAGGCAGTGAGGGTGGAAAGAGTGGGAGTTAGGCATGACTCCAAGGTCTTTGACAGAGTGCCACATGGAGAACTTGTTGATTCCTTGATAGACAATGGCATCCATGGTAACATTACAAAATGGATTAGTTCCTGGCTCTCAGACCAGAAACAAAGAGTGTCAATAAGGGGAAGCAGTTCTAGATGGTCAGAGGTTACGAGTGGGGTGCCACAGGGGTCCATTTTGGGCCCCTGTCTTTTTAATATTTATATACACTCTATGACTCACCCAACAACTAACACACCAAAATCTGGCCAATGGAAAATCATGTACACAAATGCTCACAGCCTGGGAAATAAGATCCCAGACCTGCAGGCAATAATGTCAGAGGCTAAACTGGACATAGTAGCAATTAGTGAGACGTGGTTTACCAGTAACCACACTTGGGAGACTTCAGTACCTGGATATGTATTGTTCAGAAGAGACCGAGGTGCAAAAAGGGGGGGAGGGGTGGCCCTGTATGTTAATGAAAATATCAAAGCTACAGAAATTCAGAATACACATAAGGAGCCAGAAGAACTGTGGGTCACCCTGGAAACAGGTAATGGGACAGCCATAAGAACTGGGGTTGTCTATAGGCCCCAGACCAGAGGGAGGACACAGACACATTACTGTTAGAAGATATACAAAACATGACAGCTAAAGGGAGGTTCTGATAATGGGAGACTTCAACATGCCAGATACAGATTGGTCAATACCAGCAGGAACATCTGCCAGAACTAGACTCATAGTGGATTCCTGCAGGGGAGGGCCTCAAACAACTGGTACAGCAACCCACAAGAGACAGGGCTATCCTAGATCTAGTACTGACTAACAAAGAAGGATCACAGATCTCAGGTAGAAGGTCACCTGGGGGCCAGTGACCATCACATGGTATGGTTCAATTTGGCTACTACATCTAAATCATCCCATTCAAGGCAAAAATATGGGACTTCAGAGGAGCTGACTTTGATAAGATGGCCAACAGAGTTAAGCTAGCCCTGGCAAAAAGAAACACAGGTGAGGAGGTACAGGCAAAGTGGGCAAGCATTAAGGATACAATACTTGAAGCAACATCCCATTGTGTTAGACAGAAAAGGAAGTGCAAAGAAGAAGGAAACCACTTTGGTTCTCAAATATAGTAGCAGAAAGGTCAGAGCCAAAAGGCTGGCCTTCAGAAAAATATAAGGGAACACAGCGGATGAAGATAGGGAGGCATACCAAACTGCCCTAAGGGAAGCAGGTAAGGCAGTAAGGCAGGCAAAGTCCCAAACTGAGGAAACACTAGCACGAACAGTAAAGAAGGTGACAAGACTTTCTATAGATACATTAGTGAAAGGAGAAAGTCCAGAGGGGTATTGCTAAGCTTAATGGAGAAAAGGGAGCATGTGAGGAGAGGACCCTGTAAAGGCATCTATCCTAAATAGATACTTTTGCTCAGTATTTACTGAAGAGAAGGTAGGGCAGGGCCCACAGCTCAGCATCATGGACCAGGGGAGGAGGTGAGCACTACTCCTTCACAAAGAAAGGGTCCTACAAGGCTTGCTAAGCTCAGGGTGGATAAGGCAATGGGACCTGATGGCATACATCCCAGGGTACTGAGGAGCTAAAGGAGGAACTAGCAGAGCCATTAGCAGAATTGTTTAGTGAGTCTCTGAGCACAGGAGAGGTCCCAGAAGACTGGAGAAAGGCTCATGTGATCCCACTCCACAAGAGTGGTAGCAGGGAGGAGGCGGGGAACTACAGACCGGTCAGTCTTACCTCAGTAGTGGGCAAGATTATGGGCACTCCTTGAGGAAAGGATAGTGCAACACCTGGAATCCATAGGGCACAGGATCCAAGACAGCATGGGTTTACAAGGAAGGTCCTGTCAAACTAATCTCATAGATTTCTTTGACTGGGTAACCAAGTGTGGTGGACCAAGGGGAGCAGTTGATGTCACCTACCTTGACTTCAGCAAAAGCTTTGACACTGTTCCACATAGAAGATTGATAAATAAGCTAGGTAGGCTCGAGGTTGGGTCAGAAGTTGGTCAACTGGGTGGCAAACTGGTTGACTGGCAGAAAACAGAGTGGTGGTAAATGGTATACAGTCAGAAGAGATGCAAGTCACAAGTGGGGTACCTCAGGGATCAGTCCTGGGGCCAGTCCTATTCAACATCTTCATTAGTGACCTCGAGATGGACTAGAGGGTAAGGCTTGTCTGTTTGCAGATGACACCAAGATCTGCAACAGAGTAGATGATCCAGATGGGTGGGCAGAATGAGAAGAGATCTGGATAAACTAGCAGAATGGTCAGAAGAGTGGCAACTGAGATTTAATGCAAGAAGTGCAAAATCATGCACATAGGAAGAAAACCCTGAAGCCACTTATAGGCTGGGAGGGAGTTGCTAGCAGTCACAAAGGAAGAAAGAGACTTGGGCATCATCATCACTGATGACCTAAAATCATCCAAGCAGACCTCTAAAGCAGTAGGTAAGGCTAGGGGTGTTAGGGTGTATTAGTGAGGTATCACAAGTCGTAGAGGAGGTAATAATCCTCTGTACAAGACATTGGTTAGGCCCCATCTGGGTACTGCGTGCAGTACTGGAGCCACCACCTTCACAGGACATTAACCAAATTGAGGCAGTCCAGAGAAGGGCAACCAAAATGGTCAGGGACTGCATCAGAAGACATATAAGGACAGATTAACGGAGCTCAATATGTATACCCTGAGCAAAGGAGGGAGAGAGTGATATGATCGAGACATTTAAACACCTTAAGGGCATAAACAAGGTGAAAGAGTCTAACATGTTTAAATATAAGAAAACAGCAGGACAAGAGGACACAGCATGAGATTAGAGGAGGCGATTAAGGGGAATGTGAGGAAATCTTTTCACAGAAAGGGTGGTAGATGCATGGAATGGCTTACCACAAGAAGTGGTGGCTATGAATACAGTGCAGGGCTTCAAACAGGCATGGGATAGGCATAAGGGAGCAATACAAATGACTATGAATAGATAGGTCACTGACAGAGCAAAGGCTGATGGCACATTTATAAGGTAGAAAAAGAAATGGGCAGACTGGATGGGCCTTGCGGTCCTTATCTGCCGTCAACTTCTATGTTTCTATGTTTCTATGACAGCAGGTGGGGAAGTATGGGAAGCTAAATTTGCCGATGACACAAGGATTGGCTACAAGGTAAATAATAATATGGAGGTTTATAAACTACAAGATACCCTATTAAAAATCCAGGACTGGGCACATTACTCAAGACTAACCTTTAATGTAGATAAGTGCACAGTTATGCACTTTGGTAGAAATAACCCAGGGGCCAATTATATGCTAAACGGACAATTGATTAGAGAAGTCAAAGATGAAAGAGATCTGGGAATTAGGGTCACAAATGATTTAAAATTTAAGCAACATTGTATTCTGGTAGTTAAAATGGCAGGAAACATTCTGAGTTGTATACTCAGGCACATAAAAAGCAGAGCTAGGGAGGTCTTGTTGCCATTTTATGAGTCACTGGTGCGGCCGCACATGGAGTACTGTTCGCAGTTCTGGTCCACTGGCTTTAAAGGAGAGATTGCTGCACTAGAGAGGGTACAGAAAAGAACTACAAGATGATTGAAGCTGTACAGGGGGAAGAATATCTCAAAAGGTTGTCAAAATTGAGGTTATATGCATTGGAATACCGTAGGTTAAGGGGAAACATGTGCATGGTATTCAAGGCTCTCACCAATCCTAAATTGAGGGAGCAGCTGGGTTTAAAATGATGTGAACAGAATCATCAGCTAAGAGGGCACAAGTGGCAGTTCATAGAAACACAGAAACATAGACTTTGATGGCAGATAAGGACCGCTTGGTCCACCTAGTCTGCACATTTCCCTACCTACAGGATAGGCCACAGATCCTAGTTAACCAACAGCCTATTTCTTAATTCCAAATTTTAGCTCATTAGGGAAAGGTATCGAACCACTAAAAGAGAGCATTGGTTCAGTATCAGAGCAGTAACAGTCTGGAATGGATTACAACATGATGTGGTATTAAGCAGTTCCATGCAAGCATTTAAAACAAATTTGGATAGATTTCTGAGAGGAAAGAACATCATGGGATATCAGTAATTATGCTAAGCGAGCTATATGGACTTCTAAGTCTTCTGAGCTCTGAGTTAACCTATGAACCTATGAACCTATGACTACCCTAACTGCACATTTCCAAACTCTGTGGCATTGGGTTGAAAACCATAATAGCACATTCCCAAACTTTAAGAGTTTGCATTTTATAGAAAAGTGACCCTAATCTGCATTCATGTAGTTTTTTGCAATATATATACATTATATATATTTATAGGATATGCAGAGGTGAGCTGTGTGACACCTGATTTATCTATTAAAGTGCAATATGATCTCAGGTAACCTCACGAGTGATGTAAGCCACAAGTGAGGTGACTGTATAGCTGGGCAAGCCAAAGCAAGCATGAGTCTGGCTCAAGATAACTGCCTGGCTTGGCTCGACATCTGTCAGAAACTAAAAACCAAGGTCAAACCAAGCCAGTTATGATCAAAGTAAGCATTTTTGTTAGCCTGACCAGCTGGTATAGTGTCTGAAATGTTCAACTTCTCTTATGAAGAAAACAGCCTGTGGAAGCCAAGGCTCAGCTCATGTTTTGACTTGCAGAGTCAAGCCAGACCCCTGACTCAACTCTGGCTTGGCTCTAAGTGAAAAAATTCTGGCTTGCCCACTTCTAGGTGACCAATGTCAAATAGTACAAATGTAGATAAATCAGGTATCACACGAAGTCACTTTTGCATATTAAATTTATGCAATAGACCTTGACTTTGTTTATATCTTTTTTAATTTTTAATTACTTTATATTTTTAAATAATTTACTTATTTTAAGTGTTTTTTATGAAGTAGTGCTTTTGTGCGATCAGAAAACCCCGTTCCTATGGCTGTCATGAAGCTAGCATCTGGATACCATGTCAGTGTGTGTACATCACCGCTGATTGATGAACAAGCAGCTTTTTCAAAAAAATCAAGGCAAGATGGTGCCAGTTGTTAGCGAGAACATGGGGAATGTAAATGCTGTGGTACAGTCTTTTTGTGTTGCGAAGTGAGCAGCCAGCGGATTGAGCATGTGGTTGGTCAAGCGGGGGTCTGAAGAGGACTGTGGGCATGTCAGGGAAGGAGCAGAGAAAGTGAACAGAGGTAGTCAGGGTGTTCTCTGTGACTGGCTGTAAGGAGAAGAAGAGGAGTGAAAAGCAGAGTAGGAGAATGTTCCTTGACTATGAAGACAGGTACTGGATTTTGGTTGATGCCCTGGGAGACTGAGATGATGAGAAGGGACTGGAGTAGCAGATTAAAATCATACAAACTGCTGCAGGGGGGGGAGGGTGTGCAAGTGACCTCTCTAGTGTGTGTGGTTTGAGCAAGGTTGGGGGGATAAGAGAATGCCTGACCATCCAGCATTTTAAAATAGCCCTTAAAACCCATTTGTTCAGCCTGGCATTTCCTGAGATGAATTTTTAGCTAATGAGATATTTGTTGAAGTACATGGCTACCCTGCTTATTAGTTAAGTCATTTGTTCTTATTTTAAAGCTGTGATTTTATGTACTTGATTTTTAATATGTTGTTTATTTATTATTATGTACAGGTGCCTTTTATAAATAAAAATGATGATGATGATGACGATGATGATGCAGTTTAAAAAAGAACTGTGAAACATTTTTTTAAGCATTAAGCAGATTTCTGAGGATGTAGGCATACTGAGGTGTAAGGGTTGAACAGATACTGTAAGAAAGAGGTATATGTTGGTGGGAGGAACATACTGCAGGAGCTTTGAAGAGAAAGGAAACTACTGAAAGTAGTGCTGGTGGGCTGCAGGGGATCAGGAGGCGTGGCTAAGGTATGACAATTTAACTATATGAATAAATCTGTGATGACAAGTTCAATATATGTATACAGCTAAGATTTTAGATTTATATATACAGTGGCTCAGATAGATGTATACAATTACTTTTGTGTCCACACCTATTGCATAAATGTGTGTGTGTGTGTGGGGGGTTGTATGTATGTATGTATTTACTGTTCAGGAGAGGAATTGGCCAGTGACAAGTCAATTTTATTCCATTACAGATTGAAGGAGAACTTTATGACTCTTATGTAAGACCACACATAAGAGGTCACCTTTTTTGTTTTATTGCCAGACATAGTATACTGCCCTTTGTCACTGCCACCCTGTTGTTCATTCTCAGTACCGGATTGCTCATCAAGGTGTGTCTCTGCTTCACCCATATCGTCATCCCCTAGCTGATCCAGGCCAACCACAGAGCCCAGTACAGAATGCACTGCTCCTTTGTCTTGTTCCTCCTGCACCTGCACCACTCTCTTCATGCCCTTCTCATCCAAATCCAAGTCATCACATTCACATTCAACCTGCATATCTGCAGCTACCAACTGTTCCTCATTCTGGCTTTCCACTTCCTTCTGTTTTTCTCCCTCCTTGTCTACATCCTCCATTTCAGTAGTCTCATCAAAATGAGATTTCTCCTCATTGGTTGCATTAAAATTTGTACTGGTACTACAGTACACATAGGTACCATATCTTTGCTTGCCACTCTGTGAGGTGCTGACTACTAGGGGTGGGCAAAAGTTGTGAATTCCACTTTCGAGGAACTGCCGAGAAATTTCAGAAATTTCACGGAAACTGCAGAACTTTCGTCATTGGTGAAAGTAGGATTTTCTGCTGCTTTTTGCCGAGTTCTGTGGAAATTTTTTGTGAACTGTGGAAAAATGCATTAAAACTGCAGAATTTATTCTTTCTACAGTTTAATGAACTGTCAGTGAATGAGCGCCTGCTTGTACAACCATGCGGTTATTCACTGACAATTCAGTGGGCCACTGGTAGTGGAGGAGAGAGGAGTGCTGAGCTGGTGGCCCGCTCAGGGGCAGGGTGGGAAGGGGAGTTGGGTGGTGGCAAATGAACTGTCAGGGTAGTGTTTGTGATGGTCTAATAGACACCAGGGAATTGAGATTATTTTTTTTTACAAGGGATCTGGGATGGGGAGGTCCACTAAATGCCAGGGAATACTGGGAATAGAGGGGGATGAGTTGGTGGAGTGCCGGCTGTTTATTTGTAGACTAAGGAATCCAGGATAGGGAGGGGGTCTGCTAGACATCAGGGAAATAAAATGTTTTGGGAGCCTTGATCGGTGGGTGAGGGGGGGGGCACTAAAAACCATGAGGGTCCAAGGAAGGGATTGAAGGTATTTACTGGGACTCCTGATCAGTGGGGGGTGGATTAATGAGTTCAACTGCAGTTAAAAAAAAAAGCCTCAGAAGTGACCACTAGCAGTGATCCTTTCTGCTGATTGTTTTCCACAGTTTAATAAATTGTCCCACAGTTTTTTAATATTTTTTCCACAGTTTTAAGGTGGAATTTCCGTGAAAGTTCTGAAATTTGTTTTTGAATTTTTGCGGAAATGAAATTCGACTTTCGCCAAAATTCCACCGGCGGAAATTAATTTTTGCACATCCCTACTGACTACCCCTTTTGTTTTAATTAAGGCAGTTTTTGTCTTTCCTGGCTGAACAGCGAAGGACCACTACTACGTCTGCTGCCAGATGATATCCCAGCAACTGGTCTTTTACCAGTCTGACTCTGAAACACTGTGTTTGCCACCATACATTTTCCCATCCCTTTCCCTATTTGTGCCTCCTCCTCTCCCTGTCTGGTGCACATTATGAGCTGTGTTGCTTTTTTACTTAACAGAAAGAACTCAAAAATGGTAGGAGGCATTGGAGAAAGAAGTTGTGACTCGTGATAACAACAAACACACAGACAACCCAGAAATTAACTGGTGTGAGTTCCATAATTATATAAATTTTTTTTCTTATTGTCTGCAAGGCAAGAAAAAACCCAGTAGACAGAGCGGTAAAGAGTGTCACAGCAAGGGCAGCTTATACTGTCTCCATGGCTCATGTGCTGAATGAGATTACCCTTCCCTGGACAGGTAATGTAATTGCCACAGTCAGGAGGAAGGGGGCCAAGTCAAGTGGGATTTTGTTTTATTATTTAATAGGAAACATGCAGCAATGGTAGGAGAAAATGAAGTAGGCCATGATATATATTCACAACAGCTGATAAACACACAGGCAAACTGGCAAGTGTGAAATGCAACTATAGGGAAAAGTGTTTTTATTTTGTTTTTTTAATTAATACTGGCCAGAAAAAAAAAAAGCACAGCAGACCAATCATAATACTGTAGGGCCTTGCAGCAAGGTTAAAAGAGATATGCCCTTTCCCAAAAGGACAGGTACTTTTACAGACTAGCAATGTCAGGAGGTGTGGTAACTGGCCAAGTCGAGTGGTACTTTTTATGTTTGATGCGTCTGCGCACCAAACATTTTGTGACCAGTGAAAAGGGTTTTGGGGGGTGTAACACTGCTGAGTACATTGCTATTCAGAATAACGGGCTCGGCAATCTAGACCAATGACCACAAACTGTGGTCCTGACACCACTCGCTGCTTGCTGGGTGGAAACTTTGTGTACTTCAAAGGACTGAACCACTCCAATCAGAGGAGAGGTTCAGTCTTTTGATTTGGATGAAGCTGGTCCGCAAACAGCTGATCAGCTTTCAACATCAGCAGACTATGACAGGCTGACTCACTACTCCAACTTGCAGATACCGTGCCCCCCTAGTCTTTCACTCGCTGTCACACACACACACACACACACACACACACACACACATACACAGAACAAGCATTTGTCGATGTGGGATGTTCGCTGGTATTTACACAATCGCGGAGCAAGCTACTGACGTGGAACTGACACATAAACTAAGTAAGGGCACACCAAGCAAGACCTGGTTGAACATTCAGCATTCACAAATGCATTTTTTTTTTGAGCTGGCAACTTTTAGATGGGTAAAATGGGTTACAGAAATGCAGGGCCCAAAGTACCTACACCTCATGAATGCTTATTTTTTTTTTTTTTTGTGCTGGCAACTTTAAAACAGGGAAAATGGGTTACAGAAATGCACGGCCCAAAGTACCTGCCCCTCACAGTGCAGGAACACAGACTGTGCACTTACTTTTGAGTATTACACCTACTGTAGCCTCCCTTAGAATAATGGTATCTGTGGCCCTCTCGCATGGCATCAGGAGAAGCTGGACTGCCTCGCCTCCTTTAGAGTACAGGTATCTGTACTCCTCGTGTAATGTCATATGGTGTAGCTGCCTTGGCTGCCAGCCTGCTTCACCTCCTTAAGAATAACCATATCTGCACTCCCCCCCTGTGATGTCATGCTGAGCAGCTGGGCTGCATCACCTCCTTTAGAGTAATGGTATCTCTGGCTCACCCTAGTCAGGTTCCCCTCTTGTCACCATGCACCACTAACTACTGTGGCTCTGTGCATTAGTTTTATCACTGGATGGGTCAAGTAGGCTGGAAAGGTCCTGGTAGCCACAAGAGCTTGGCTTCTCTTTGTTTCATTTCTATCGCTCTCTCCACTATCCCCACTACATTTTATTGCTAAGAAAGAACAAGTGCATTTGGACACACAAAATATCCCTGAAGTCACTGTCAACCAGGTAAGGTGTAGGTGAATAGCGGCACAGAACATTTTCAGACCCTGTAAGTGCCATGAACTCTGAATTGCTCCAACTTGCTCTTTCACTTATATTCTTAACAAGTTGCACATTTCACATGGTCATATAGTACATGGGTTTATGCTGGTATGTATTTAATCCATTGTGCTGCCCTAGGGACATTTGTACTACAGCAGAACAACTTTTCTTCTGCTGTAGTACTTATGTCACAGTACAATGTTCCTGTTCAACAGTTCCTCAGTTGTGCTACTGCCATTTCCACTAGAGTGATGCGTGCAGTCACTAGCATGGTAAAAAAACAGAAGAACCTTTCCAGGGTATAAAAAAGTAAAGGACAGTGTAACAGGTGAGAAGGGGCAGCAGGAGCAAGAGATAGCGGTAGAAACAGCAGTAACAGAGGATTGGCATAGTCAGGGACAGCGGCTGGTTACGAAGGGATCCCCACTGTCCATTTCTCAATCGTCCAGTAATAGCCCTACTGTATATAAACAAGTTCCAGAAGTTACTAGCAAGGGATAAGGTCAGGCAGGATCCTTATTCATTTCATTACTTTCAAGTGGATACCATCTGGACACTGGGATCCCCCCACCTCCAAACTCTCTTAATATACTGTGCAGCCACTTCTGCATGCCGTTTTTAGTTACTTTTTTTAAACCCTGTAAAAAAGAAAATCATCCATCGATGTCTGTTGTGCTGTTAGTCCCCCACCCAGCCCTCTCACTCAGCACTCACTTCCCGCCACCCTCAAGCCCTTACTCACCCACCAGAGGTCCAACGCGGTAATCCTCTCTGGACTGTAGACATGTCTTCATTCTTCAAAGCTGGACCATGAACTGAGGAAATCAGGTATGTGGTTCAATGTATTTCAGTGGGGTATTGAACTTAGTGGCATTGCTTGGCCATTTCTGAATATTTTTGCCACAAATTTTCAACATGCCTCTTTTGGGACTCCACCTCATGAACAATGGCAATGAAACTGGGCAAATCTGTCCCAAAAGGTGATTTCACAATTGTTGCATGAAGTCACCTTTCAGGCAGTAGTTGAAAATTTTCTCCTCTCTTATTCATGAGGTGGGGTCTTAAGAAGGCTATGTTGAAAATTTGGCATACAAATATACTATGAGCCACTTGTACCGGACTACTTTGGCAAATGCATAGTTGTCCAATAGAAGCAGCGTCCGGTTCATTGTTAGTACCGAAATTACAAAAAAAATGTACAAGACAAAAGAAACAGACATAAAACAGTGACTACAGTGGTGACAACAGCTCTTTTAGTGATTGTTTGTGTCACCCTGTGATCAGATGTTGATTAAAACATGGTCAAACTTTATTTAAACTTAATTTTTAAAAATAAGTTGCTACTGTACCCGCTTCGGCATCTTCACCACAATCATTGCTGATCTCCTTCAGGGGTACCGCAGGGCTCAGTATGATTGATGAAGTCCGTGATGGCAGTCTGCTTTTTTTCATGTTGGTGTAGTGTGCCCAAGACTTTTCTGTTTGCGCTAGCAGTCTCTAGTTCAGTTTAACATCCGTGCTTTGCTCAGTAGTTCGCCGTAGCATTAGCAAAGCATTTCTTATGTCCGATGGAGTGACACAAACCTCCTCCTCCTCCTCTTGCGAAGCGTCTTGTGAAGGTTCTTCCTCCATGGCATTGTCTTCATCCACTTCTTGGTTCCCAGCCAATCCTGCTACTGCTTCTTCAATGTCATCCTGTGGATCAATCAGATCAGGATTCACCATCCCAAGGTGGCAAATGGTGTCCAATTCAGTTACAGAGATGCCCGTTTCCTCTCCTTCAATAGACTCCTATATACAGCACTGGCAGATTACAGACAGAAGGCAGTGTGGTTGTGCTGATTTACCAATCACCATTAATGTTTTTTTGTCAGATCCAGACATGTTGCATGTTGCGAGCACTGTCACATGATCCTTTGCCTTCTTAAGCCTCATGGGATTCTCACTTTTAAACGCTAATGTCCCATACCCCACACATCTGAAATAAAGCCCCTTTTCATCTGTGTTATAGATGTTGTCTGGGGCAAATCCACTTAACAATTGTGGCAGAACATCCTTTAGCCAACTGTCTGCTGCCGTGGAGTCTGCGTTCAATTTTCCACCTTGGATTTTCTTAAATCCTATGTTGTGACGCTGTTTCCAGTGGCTTAGCTAACCATCTGTTGCCTTGAAATCAGTTTTTCCAAGAACTTCAGCAAGTTTATCTGCCTTTTGTAACAAAAGAGGGCCACTAATTAAGGCTTCTCTACCCTGGGCATTGGTAAACCACCGGAGCAATGCATCCTCAATATCATTATCTTTACCCTCCCACTTCCTTTTCCTCTCCGGGTTCTGATTAGAATGCCAGTCGGATAAAAGAGCATTTCTGTTTTTTAGTAAGTCACTTAACGTGGACTTAGGGATGCTGAAATGTGAGCTCAGATCCCGTATGCTCAATTTTGGCATCTTGTCAATTTCCTGTAGAATCTCAACTTTGCAAGCAAGCGTTAAACAGGTTCACTTACCAGGACTTGAAGCACTCAAAGAAGCTGTGGGCAAAGACATGATTACTGAGCAGGGTAGTACAGTATCCATCAGCAGGGTGACATGGATTGTGAATAGTGACTCACAAAGCTCACCTCGCATTTATGAAGAGGTGCTAATTTACTGATTGGATGATTGATTAAGTGATTAAATGTGCTAATAAGGTGGTTGATTGTAACCACAGGTGCAACTGAAAAGGTCGGTACGTGCGGAGCACAAGGTCCATTTTAAGTGTAAGTAAATGAGTAGGCAAGAATACAGAATGGCATTTGGCAAAAGCAAATCGTCCGGTAGAACCGAACGTCTGTTTCATCCATGTACGGTACATTTGGTGCATACTGTATTAAAAAGCAACAAAGTTATGAGCCTACATTGAAATTTGTGAAGTCAACCTCATACCTTTGTTAATATTCAATATTTTGACCCCAACTTTTCAACACAGCCATTTCTTTACAGCATTTCATGAATGTGACAGCTGTCCTTTTTCAAATCCTGGCCAAAATGTGTTTTTGCGCCCCAAAAGATGATTTCACAGTCGCTGCATGAAATCACCTTTCAGGCAGGAGTGGAACCTTTTCTCTGCACTTCTTCATGAGGTGGGGTCATGAGAAAGCTATGTTGAAAATCTGGGCAAATATATTAAAAAACAACAAAGTTATGAGCCTACACTGACATTTACGAATGCAGGCTTGTAACTTCGGTAATTTTTAAAATTTTGACCCGAATTTTCAACATAGCAATTTCTTCACAACACCTCATGAATGTGACAGCTGTCATTTTTCAAATCCTGGCCAAAATGTGTTTTCATACCTCTGGCATGGAATGGTGTTTCGGTGGCGCGGAATGACATTTTGGTGGGGATTTGAAAATTTTCATCTAACGGGTTCAATAAGTGGGGTAATAAGAAGGCTATGCTGAAAATTTGGTGTACAAATATGATAAAATGCCCAGGTTACGACTGAACATTACACTATTTCAGCATTCACTCATAACTAATTTTCAATATTTTGACCCCAACTTTTCAACATAGCCATTTATCCACAACACTTCATAAACGTGACATGTATCATTTTTAAAATCCTGGATGAGATGCGTTTTCCCACCTCTGGTGTGGAATGACATTTCGGCCACTATACTATAAATGGTACATGCCATGTCTATAAGGCAAATCCTGAAACAAGTATCTTCAAAATTTGGTGTCAAAATTGCAAAAAAGCTAATTGTTTAGCAAGTATCCAACATTTCGCATTGACCAATGCTTGTTTATTTAGCAGGGAGCATGCAGCAAGGACAAGAGGGAGCAGAAGGCCTGTAGCAGATAAATACACAGGCAAACTGGCAAGTGTGAGATGCAACTATATGAAATCAGTTTTCAGTTTTCTGTTTTTAATGAATGCCTGCCAGAAAAGAAAAATCACAGCAGTCCAGTCATTGCACAGTAGGACCTCACAGCAAGGCTATATGAGAGATCCCCTTTCCCAGAAGGACAGATACTTCTACAGACTACCACTGTCAGGAGGGGTGGCCACAGGCCAGGTCAGGTGGTATTTTTTTATTCAGCAGGGAGCACAAAGCCAAGATAGGAAGGAGCAGTAGGCCTGTAGGAAATGTAATATATTCACTACAGCAGATAACCACACAGGCAAACTGACAATTGTGAGATGCAACTATACGGAAAGTTTTTTTATTTTTGTTGTTTATTTTTTTTAATTAATGCCTGCCAGGCAAGAAAAAGCATAGCAGTTGAGTCCAGTCACAGCAGAGTAGGGTGGGTCTCGCAGCAGCTTCTTCCCTATGTCCCTTGAGACAAGCAGGATGGGAACTAACTGACTGTTGTTCGCATAAGTCTCCTGTACCTGTATGAATGACATGTGAATGAAGCTAGAACTAAAGCCCAAGACTCACTCACTCACTCACTCACTCACTCACTCACTCACAGAACCCTTCCCCTGTTTTTTTTTTGCTCCCCCCTTTTTTTTTTTAGCTTTTTTTTCCTTTTTAGCTACTTGATTTTTTAAAATAAAATTTTAATTAAGGCACTTTCTTGCACTGGAAACAACAGGAGGCAGAGAAGTTTGAATTGAAAACTGCCACGAGATACACGAGTCAGGCAGGTTACTGAGTGAGCATTCAAAGCTCTGTCCCACTCCCTAGCATAGTAGTACCCTTTACCTTCCCTTCCCCCCCGCCAACAGGCTGATCTTTTTTTATATTTTATTCCTCTTCTTCTTTTTAGCTGCTTTTTAAATAAAATTAAGTCACTCTTGCACTTTGCTTTGCACTGCAGGCTTTAGAGCAGCAACAGAAGGCACTGGCAGAGCAGAGGTTTGAAAACCACTATGAGAGAGATACAACAACATGAGTTCAGGCAGGGGCAGGTTACAAATAATGAGTGATGACTGAAGCGCTGTCCATTGGCCTCCCCCCACCATGTTTTTCTTTTATCCCCTTTTGTTGTTGTTTTTTTAGCTGCTTGTTAGTTTTTAATAAAAGGCAAGTTGCTGTTGCTGCAGGCTTTACAGAAGGCTGAAAACCTCGATGACACAAGCACATCAGGTAGGTTAAGTCAGTAAGCTCCTTCTGAACTGTGCAGGACTGGAGGTAGGGGGAGAATGAGAACAGTAAGGGGGCATAATTTGTCATTAAAGGGTGAAAACTATTAAAAAACAACTAGGAGTGGATGGTTTAATCAACTGGTTGTATCAATGTTGAACGGTCTTCCAAGTGGAGTAGTAGCTAGCACCACTATTAGTCAATTTAAAACATGCTTGGACAAAGCTCTGATACAACAGGTAACTGTGGATGTCAACCCTAAAACATAGTTTGGAAAATAGGTCATAAAAGGCTAACACTAACTGACCTGAAATAAATCCTGTGAATCCTCTCAGCCATGCACTGACTGATTTCTGCTGTGCACACGACCTTATATATCTCATTACTTCCAGACCAACTTAGTACAGTAGCAGCTGGTCTGATTGAGTGTGACGAGTGTGTCTTGCACAAGCGTACTTGTCCATCCCTCTGACTGTGCCCCCCCAACTTGAGCCATGAGGAATGCAAAAGGAAACCTTATGAAACTGGTAAGTTTAATGGGCTACTACAGCAGTGCAGCAGCTGATGTATGAGACGAATCATCAAGATGTTGGCTTAATGGCTTTGCTATTGCAGTTTGCAGCTTTGCATGCCTTCCCTATTCTAGGCACTGGCAACTGTGGCAACTGGCAAGTTACCTTGGCAACTAGTGAAAAAAGGACAGGGGGTGGGCACCTCTGAGCTACACTGAGTGAGGCAGAGTCTTCTGGAGGGAGACAGAGAGAGAGAGAGAGAGTGAGACAATGAGAGAGAGAGAGAGAGAGAGAGTACATTATTAATTTCGCCATTTTCTCTCTCACTCTCTTTCACTCTCCAGAAGACTCCGTCTCACTCAATGCACTGCTATGCTCCCGCGTTTGACTCCCATCACAGCTCAGAGGTGCCCGCTCCATATTCTTCTTCCTCCAGTTGCCATGCCAATTTGCCATTTGCCAGACGGTGCCCAGAATAGGGATGGGCTCTGGCAGCAGCACTTAATGAAAAAAGACTGTTTGTGCAAGTGCAACACTTTTTTTTTTGGTTAATGCTGCCAGACCAAGTTATAATAAGCACTGCAGTCCCCTCAGAATCAGACAGATCTGCCCAGTACCCTTCCCATTGAATAAACCCATTCCCTGCCTCCTAACTGGTGGCCAACTAGCCATTGTTGTGTCAATGGACAGTAGTGACAACTGGCAAGTTAACTTGACAACTAGTGAAAAAAGGACGGGGGCACGTCTGAGTTGTAGTGGGAGTCAAACATGGGAACACAGCAGCACACTGAATGAGGCAGAGTCTTCTGGAAGGCTAGAGAGAGAGAGAGAGAATAAAAAAATAATAATGCTTTCTAAGAATTACTTTTGCCATTCTCTCTCTCTCTCTCTCTCTCTCTCTCTCTCTCTCTCTCACTCACCAGAAAACTCTAACTAGTCAGTGTGCTGCTGTGCTCCCAATTGTGACTCCCACCATGGCTCAGAGGTGCCCCTCCTTGTCCTCTCTCCTCCAGCTGCCATGCCAGCTTTCCACTTGCCAGACAGTACCTAGAATAGGGATGGGCATTGAGCACTGGCAGCAGTACTTTGATGAAACAAGACCAAAAGTGCAAGTGAAATTCTTTTTTTTTTTATTACAGACTGCCAGACCAAGTTATAATAAGCACTGCAATCCCCTCAGAAAAACCAGACAGATTTGCCCAGTGCCCTTGTTTCCGATTGAATGAATCTCATTCCCTGCCTCCTAACTGGTGGCTGACTAGCCGTTGTGGTGTTGATGGATGGTTAGGATGCCTGCCTACCTTATGGGGAATCTTTCTAACCACTGTGGCCAGTAGCCATTGAGGAGAACAAGGCAAAAGGCCTGTGCCACAAAGAAACATGCTGTGCTACTAAGATAAATACAGTATGACAAATGCATTTATTTTATTCAGTCAGTGCAGGCAAAAGACTGAATAAATGCACCCAAGTCAGTAAAAAGTCACTGCATTTAACTTAGTAGCAGCCCAGGTTTCTTTCTGCACTCTTTTGCCCCCATTTTTGTGCCTGTAGTGTATTTAAATAGCTACACATGGCAGATTCAGACTCGGTACAGTTATGCTGTGGGTTCTTATTGATCTGGGTCTGCCGGGCCACATTGGATCTGGTGGGGTGTTTCTGATTTTAGGTGGGTCAGTCTGCCCATCCCTAGTACAGAGTATATGGCATTTACTTTTAGGAGAAAAACAGTGTTAGCAATATGTACAAGTCAGTCATAACAGTTACATTTGGATCTAAGAGTGAGTTCATTTTTCAGTGCTTTCTTAAAGTGGGCTAATTTGGGGAGACCCACCAGAGATTCTGGAAATTCATTCAGCCATTGAGCAGCTCTAACTGTAAAGGAGTGTATGGCCAGGGTTTTTTTTTTCAGAACGGTACTTCTAGGGCATTCCTAGACATACTCTTGGTAGAGTATTGGTTGTTAACTGGGTGGAGGAGGTTTTGTATAGAGGGTAGGGGCCAGGTGGTGCCCATCAGTGCTTTCTTTACAAGCAGATAGGTCTGGTACCTTAGTCTGTCCTGGAGGGGAAGCTAGTTGGTTAGGGTATAAAGGGAGCATATATGAGCGAGCGTATCAGCCCAAGGGCAAAGCAACATGCCTTATTAAGTACCAGCCTAACTTTGTTAAGAACAGAGTTGTTAGCCACCCCATAAATTGGGAGGCCATAATCTAAGAGCAGGAGGGCCGTGCTTGATATTGCAAGGCACCTGGCCTCAGAGGTGAGGTTCAGTCATTGCCAGAACACTGCACCTAGCTTTCTATTGGCAAGACTAACAATGTTGTCCACATGAGGTACAAATGAAAAAATATCTTTCAGGGTGACTCCTAAGCATTTGAAAGACTCAACCTGTTCCAAAATAACTCCATTAGCATTAGCAAAGGGTAGTTAAATATGTCATCTGTAATGTGGTAACATGTTTGCAGCCAGTACTCGTATCCCTGTAAGAGTCGTTTTTCTATGTGTACTTTGTGGCAGAACAATTCAGCTTTCCTGTTCTTACATACAAAGAATGCGCATGAAACCCCTCTTACAGTGGTAGTTTGGGGGGTAGGTATACATCACACATGTTAGGTAGGACTTTGATAAAATAAACTACTTAAGTGAATGTATATCATGAATGCCCACTAATGGAATTGCAGTATATGCATACAATAGACAGCTGCCTACAGTTTACTGCCACTTAAAGTACTGATACATGTGACCAGTATTAGAGCTAATATGAATCTTATGCAACTGTTTACTGTATCATTTACACAAGAAATCTGATTTTATCTGCAAGTGAAGAAAACATGTTTTGATTGACATTTCATGTCTGCAACTTTGAACTGAATTTTCAAAACTCTCCTTGTGACTTTTAGGTATACCGTGTTGTTTGTATATTGTGGTGTTTGTATTTATATGTATTTAACATGGAACTTATTTGTATGTGACTAGTTAGAAATTTACACAGGTCTGTCTTGTAAACTGGATTATGTCCAAATGACATGTATTACCTGTATAAAAATAAATTTTACCTACCTACCTACCTACTTGTGTCACATTCTGACTGCATTTAAGGAAACTACACCTGAACAATAGGCCACCTACCGTGATTTGTTAGAAATGTGGTGCTACTTGCATCAAAAAAATGACACACGTCTTTTTTACACAAACTGCCAAAAATCACTGAAACTGTTGTGAAAAGTCATGTATCTTTGAAAACAAGGGGCCCGATTCACAAACCATTTGGACCGGCACAAGCCCCGGGTGCGCCAAACACAGGGCGCATGGGGCTTGCGGCAGTCCACGGCCCGAGTGGTGGGATTCACAGTTGATGCACCCCCGGCCCAATGTTAGACCAGCTTTTCACTGGTCTACTGCTGTTGCCCTCCTAACGGGATTTGTGCCACATGCCTGGCACAAGCCACCGGAAATGGGGTAAAAGGTCGCAACCACATGTGACCTTTGTGAATAGGGTGCATGGTGCACCAAAGTAGATGGTGCAGCACCGGGGCTGATGCAAGCTTGGCACAAGTCATGTGTTCCCTTTGGTGAATTGGGCCGAAAGTGAACAGGTTTTGCTGCAAATAGGAGGATGTTGAATGAGCAAACTCAACACATGATTCAACATTGCCCCATCTGAAAAACTGGCCAATAGCTTTAAAATTCAAACTTAAAGAGCTAATACAATGCTGGAAATTAATACTGACTTTTAAAAGCAGCCAACAGTTACTTCCTATATATATATATATATGTATTTTTTTTTCTTAATTAACAACATTCGGAATTACAACTCTTTGAGTCATAGACTCCTTTACAAAGGCTCCATGTCAAACAACAATAAGGACTTACATATAGTATTAAGCAGTACAGTACTCAGATAATAGAAACAAGAGAGAAAACAAGTAATGGAGGTTACACACACAAAAAATTATATAATATTATAAATACAGTGATCGTGGAGGAAAGACAATACACAACCACACAGATGGGGATACAGGACAATAGTCTTTGGGAGAGGAGGACCCAGCATTATCTATAATATGTATAATAGTTAGGTAGTGCATGGATACACATCTTGTTTACCATATATAACATAACATTTATGAGGCAGATTTAGTTTCCTTTTTGCTAATTGGGAGATGTTCTGTTTGACAGTACTAGTTGTGATGTGTGAATCAGTACTCAGTCTGGAAGCTGATATATATCTAGTTCTATTCCCCTTTATACTTCATTATCGTTATGCTTTCATTGTGTGTGACATCACAGCTCAGAAAAAGAGCAATCATCATCTGCCAGATTGGCCACATGTGGTGTCATGATGCCTGAGGTCACAATACTGATGAGGTTTGGGTATATGGTAGTTGTTTATTCATTTGTAATTTTGACCAGGAAAGGCACATTAAGCTATTACAGCTTATTTCCAGGGTGTGTGCTGGGGGTTATACAGACCTGTTTCTCTGACAGGGGAATGTTGGCCCAGACACTGGGAAACTCCCTGCTCTTTGTCAATAAGTGCCATGGGATCTTTTACTTCCACCTAGACAGTGACCAGACATGGGTATTTAACCCCTAGGGCTACTACCCCTGCCTGCTTGGCTAGTACGAGGTTAAGGGGCCTAGGTAATGAAATGGGTGCCTCCAGCGGGAGGTCAGGGTTGTTAGTGGTCAAGCTAACCTGGGCACAGCCCTCCGGGACAATGTAACCCCCCTCTATCCCTTCTAGTGGCCTGAACAATATGCAATAATTATTTTCACAATGACCCTTATTCACCAGGTAGTTACCCACACTGTTTGCACTTACCACCAGGGCTGGTTCCTCAAGCTTGACCCTGGGGAGCCCTTGTAAAACAAGGTTAAGCACAGCAAATAGCAACAGTACAATATGTTTGGCACAAACTGGAACCACAGTCAGGCTAAGTGCAAACAAAGTTAAATCTGATTTATTCAGTGGACTTGAACAAGGGAGGGGTGTAATCAGGTTGATTTGCTTAAAAGCTATATTAATCAGACAGTTATGCATGCAGTTCAGAGTCCCTACACAGTCACACACTCTGGGTACCCAGGTAGGAAAATGGTGGGCTAGCCAGGAATGTTGCAGCTGGTTGGGGCCCTGTGATGGAAGAAAGCAACATGCACAACACACACTATTTGTAATCTGGAGCTGGAGGGCTCAGTTCGTGAAAGAAAAGGCAACAAGACAATCAGATGACAACACTTTTAGATTTAGCTGTTGCTGCAGGGAGCTACCCTGATGTTTACTCATGATACCCAATACTGGACACAGGCAGAACGAAATCGAGACTGCAGGCTATTGAGCTGGAGTGCCTGGAGAAGCAGGGTCCACATGAATCACTGCGGCATCGTTCCTGTTCAAGGTGTTGAGTAGGGGGCTGATCCCCAGGCTGGACTCTTGTTGATGACTTTCTCTGAGTAGCAGGTATTCTGGCTGGGCCAGTGTACCAGGGCCCAGGCAAATGGAAATGGATAGAGATTCAGTCCGTGGAGCTGGATACAGCCCCCAGCAAGCAAAACACAGTTCAGACACACAGTGGGGAACCAAATCACAACTCGCTATAAGCACACAACACATTCACATGTAAGGAAATTCCATTGTACCAGGCAAATGGCTCTCCGGTCGCAATTACAGAGTCTCTGCACAATCTGGGAGTTCAGAGGTAGCTGTAAGTCCTGACAGGCCAATTGCATTCAGCAAATCTTTGTCTTCTTCAGGTTAAAGCCTGGTCACAATTCAGTGGCCTAATTCGCTCTCCAAATTCGGATTCAGTCCAAAAAAAAAGCATAAGTTCCCTCTCAGGAACAGCAGGCAGGCATGCAGGCCAAGCTCAGATCTTTCCACAGTTCTCCCACGCGAATTCAATATGGATTGCTGCTCGAACTATCTCAAGCTGTTACTTCTTCACTTCCCACTTCAGATCTAACTGAAACTGCAGGCAGTGTGGGACTTTCCCCAAGATCCAAAAGGTTCAGCTGGCTGATCTGTCTGTCAGTCACAACAAGGGCTCCCCCTCCAAGATATTTTAGACACCAAAAGCCCAAAGCTAAAATTCCTACAAGTTTTGGCCCCACCAAGCCCCTGTAGGCAGGCTCCATTTTAGAGTCCCAGATGTACTGATTGGCCCATTCTGCTGTCCAGGACCAAGGCGATGGAAACAAATGTAACCCCTAGGTGGTGCTATCCCAAGGTTTATTACCCTGCCTGCTTGGCTAGTAGCAGGTTAAGAGGCCTGGGTAATGAAATGGGTGCCTCCACCTGGAGGTCAGGGTTGTTAGTGGTCAAGCTAACCTGGGCACAGCCCTCCGGGACACTGTAACCCCCCTCTATCCCTTCTAGTGGCCTGAGCAATATGCAATAATTACTTTCACAATGACCCTTATTCACCAGGCAGTTACCCACACTGTTTGCACTTACCACCAGGGCTGGTTCCTCCAGCTTGACCCTGGGGACAACCTGCAAAACAAGGTTAAGCACAGCAAATAGCAACAGTACAATACGTTTGGCACAAACTGGAACCACAGTCGGCCAAATGCAAAAAAAGTTAAATCTGATCTATTCAGTGGACTTGAACAAGGGAGGGGCATAATCAGGTTTATTTGCTTAAAAGCTATATTAACCAGACAGTTATGCATGCAGTTTAGAGTCTCTACACAGTCACGCACTCTGGGTTCCCAGGTAGGAAAATGGTGAGCTAGTCAGGAATGTTGTAGCTGGTTGGGGCCCTGTGATGGAAGAAAGCAACATGCACAACACACACACTATTTGTAATCGGGAGCCAGAGGGCTCAGTTTATGAAAGAAAAGGCAACAAGACAATCAGATGACAACACTTTTAGATTTTGCTGTTGTTGCAGGGAGCTACCTTGATGTTTACTCACGATACCCAATACTGGACACAGGCAGGATGAAATTGAGACTGCAGGCTGTTGAGCTGGAGTGCCAGGAGAAGCAAGGCCCACACGAATCACTGAGGCGTTGTTCCTGTTCAATGCATTGAGAAGGGGGCTGATCCCCAGGCTGGTCTCTCATCGATGACTTTCCCTGAGTAGCAGGTATTCTGGCTGGGCCAGTGTAGCAGGGCCCAGGCAAACAGAAGTGGATATGGATTCAGTAAGTGGAACTGGATACAGCCTCCAGCAAGCAAAACACAGTTCAAACACACAGTGGGGAACCAAATCACGACCCACTATAAGCACACAACACATTCACATGTAAGGAAATTCCACTGTACCAGGCAAATGGCTATCCAGTTGCAATTACAGAGTCTCTGCACAATCCGGGAGTTCAGAGGTAGCTGGAAGTCCTGACAGGCCGATTGCATTCAGCAAATCTTCGGTCTTCTTCAGGTTAAAGCCTGGTCACAATTCAGTGGCTTAATTTGTTCTCCAAATTCAGATTCAGTCCGAAACAAAAACGCGCAAGTTCCCTCTCAGGAACAGCAGCAGGCATGCAGGCCAGAGTCAGGTATTTCCACAGTTCTCCCGCATGAATCCACTATGGATTGCAGCTCGAACTATCTTGAGCTGTTACTTCTTCACTCCCCAACTCAGATCTAACTGAAACTACAAGCAGTGTGGGACTTTCCCCAAGATCCAAAAGGTTTGGTTGGCTGATCTGTCAGTCACAACAAGGGTTCCCCCTCCAAGTTATTTTAGGCACCAAAAGCCCAAAACTACAATTCCTACAAGTTTTGGCCCCACCAAGCCCCTGTAGGCAGGCTCCATTTTTGAGTCCCAAATGTACTGATTGGACCATTCTGCAGTCCAGGACCAAGAAGATGGAAACAAACAGAACTGTCCATGCTGCAAAGAACACAGGTTAGAAGAAACTGCAATATTATTACTACTCTAACAAATGATCAGCAAACAAGTACATCTTCTAACAGGACTCCCTCTCAGATTAATTATGACTGCAATCCAGGCAGCTCTTAAAGAGACAGTATACAGAGGCTATACAGGCACCCTCTAGCAATACATTTAAACAGCTAAAATGCAGAATACCAGCCTGGCAGTGAGCACTGAAGCAAGTTCAAGGAAGACTTTTTTGGGAACCCCCACTTGTAGAGGGGTTACACCCTTCCCTGCCTGGAGAAAACTTGGTGTCCGCATCATGTCTGTACCATCATGCATCAGTTAACATAAACATATTACTTTTACTATGCATATTCACTACACTTCATGATACTATATCCTTAAGGACAATACTTATACATGTTTCATACAGGTAATACTGATTCCACTATGATTAACATACTTGTGACATCACAATACTGATTCATGTTATAACTTCCTGTACATTAAACAATGTAGGAGGGGGCCCTTCCCTATCAGCTAATTTGGGGCTAGATGGGGCAGGGGCACCATACTGATAAGGAAGAACAATCAACTTGGAATTGGCCATTAAGCTCAGTTTGGGTAGTGAGCTCTGAGAAATATAAACACCTTTGTGAACCACATTGAGAGGCAAATCCACTGGCCTCCCAGGAGAATCATAACTGAAGCGCAATACTGGCTTGACAGCTCGGCCAGACTTTCTGAGGAGAACAGCCACAGTCTCTGTACTTTCAGCACTAACTTTGGAGCTTTCGTCATTCATGAGGGGTCTCTCTGCATGGATGGGAATGTCCAAACTGGGAGCACTGTCAGGTCCTTGCTCTGTAGGCTCTGTTTTCACAACACTTGGCTCATTTAGAGAAGGTTCTGGCACAGTTAGGCTTTGCAGCACTGAAGGGGGCTGGCAGCACTCTCATATTGTTGTTCAAGTCCTTGTGTGTCACCAGGGAGGTTCAGACCATCAACCCCTTCTTTGGGCAATTCACACAGTTCCACAAAACACAGAGAGTCCGCAACCTCAGATGTGATGCTTTGCACCTCACTTTCAGGGAGCATTGGCTCCAAGGACGAAGCTGGGGGGTTAGGCAGTCCAGAAGGCCCAGCTTCATCCCCACAATTAGTTATAGGATTACCTTGAAACAGCTGACTCAATTCATGGGAGAGGTAATAGGCATTGTCACACTCATTATCGTCAGAGGTGGACTGACAGTCACTATAATTCTGGGCCTGCTGCAGGGGAAACCTTAACTCTGTAACTACTGGGGTAGGTTGACTCTGTCTCTTTTTTGCAGCAGCACGAGTCACCAGCCCAGGGGAGGCAATGTCTGCTGGCTCAGCTTGAATAATAACTTGGCTGATGGGCAGCAAGTGGTTATGGTGTATGGTCTTGACAGCTTTGGAGTTATTCTCTGGCTATCCCTTGTATACTGGTAGATCATCCAACTTTCCAACTACTACATGAGGAAGATGGTGCCACCTATCAGCAATTTTGTGCTTGCCATGTAGTCCCAAATTGCGTAACAACACACGGCCTCCAGGTCATAGCTCTTGAGCCTTTACTTTCTCGTCGTGCCTCTCTTTGTTGTAGCCGACTTTCAAAATCTCTGCCTTGGTCAGAGTGGATCCACTGGGGGGCACCATAGTGGGCAAAGAAATTTTCTACTAGCACCTTGGCCATGGTAGAGGCCTTTTGATCTTTAGTTGGAAAAGCTTGTGCATACCGTGTGAAATGATCTGTAACCACTAACACATTGCCAATATTCCGCTGATCAGGTTCTAAACACAAAAAAGTCTATGCAGACCAGTTCCATTGGGGTGCTGGTAGTAATATTGACAAAGGGGGCAGCCCTCTGAGGCAGGGCTTTCCTTTGCAGGCAATGACTGCAGGTCTTTACATGGTGCTCAACATCAGCCCCATCTTGGGCCAGTAGAATCGAGATCGTACCAGGTTGTGAGTTCTTTCAATTCTGAGGTGCCCCATGTGATTGTGGAGGGTCCTCAATACCAAATCTTTAAAGGCCATGGGCAGGACCAATTGCTGCTTGTCTACGCAACCACTGTGATCCACTGTCTCTTTGTACAACAACTGATTGTGTAACTTCAACCTGGGGCCTTCTTTAAACAATAGGGTAGTTCACAAGTCAAGGGAACCCAACTGGGACACATCTTTCCCGCACACAGAGCATCGAGTGCTAGCTGAATTATAGGATTTTTGGATTGAGCCCACTGGATGCTGTCATTGTCAAACTGAGGTAGTGCACTAATATCAAGAGCAGAGAAATGGCAATAGGCAGCCGGTAGACAGGTATCAGGAGGGCCCAAGCAATCTACTCAAAAGTCCACTGTGTCCGTAGACATCTGTTCATCTCTATCAAACTTTGCTCAGATGTCAGGTTCAGACAACCTGACCCAATCACTCTTGGAGACTGGCCTTCATGACAGCATGTCAGCATCAATATGGTTCAGTCCTGGCCTGCATTTGACAGCATAATCATAAGTTGATAAAGCAGAGAGCCACCAGTGCCCAGTGGCATCCAACTTAGCTGAAGTCTGTACATAGGTTAATAGGTTATTGTCAGTCTTCGCCAATATCTTTGCCCCATAGAGGTACTCATGAAACTGGTCAACAATGGCCCATTTTAGGGCAAGGAACTCCAGCTTGTGCACAGGATAGTCTCGTTCTGATGGAGTCAAGCTCCTGCTGGCAAAAGCCACTCGTTTCAAACTATCCTCATGGTCCTGATACAGCACAGCTCCTAGACCCTGCAGACTAGCATCCGTATGCAGAACATAGGGCTTGGTTGGGTCAGCGTAGGCGAGGATGGGGGCATGGGTGATTTGGCATATGGCTTCATGGAAGGCTGCTTCAAATTCAGGTGTCCAGTGGGGCCCAAAAGGTTCACCTGTTCAGAAGTATACTTTCTCAGGTTCTTTGACAGACCCTTTCTTGTATTTACAGTTGGTAGGGGGGTAACGCTGTGTGAGATTCAAGAGTGGGTGAATCACCTTGGAATAGTCTTTTATGAACATGCGGTAGTAGCCACAGAACCCCAGGAAATATTGTAGTTCTTTCAAGTTATGGGGCTGGGGCCAAGTAGTCAGTGACTCAACCTTACAGGGATCAGTCTCTATCCCTTCTGCAGATACTATGTGCCCCACATACTTCATGGAGGTTTGAAAAAACTGGCACTTGTCAGTGGACAGCTTGAGGCCGAAGTCTTCCAATCGGTCTAGGACTTTAAACAGTCGTGTCTCATGCTCCTCTAATGTGCATCCAAACACAATGACATCATCTAGGTACACTAGGCATTCCAGCAAGTTCATATCTCCCACCATACATTCCATCAGTCACTGAAAGGTGGCCAGGGCACCCGAAATCCCCTGTGGCAGTCTCAGAAATGTGTAGAACCCCAAAAGACAGATGAAGGCGGTTTTCTCATGGTCTACCATGGCCATCGGAATCTGGTAATATCGGCTGCAAAGATCCAATACTGAGAACCATTTGCTCCCATTCAAGCAATCCAGGGCATCTTGTATATGGGGCATGGTGTATTGATCTGGGATGGTCCACCAGTTCAGGGTTCGATAATCAACATACATCCTCACTGACCCATTCTTCTTATGCACAACCGCAATGGGAGTGGCATATGGGCTCCTTGACTCCTATTCCATGCCAGCAGTGAGCATTTCTTGCAGGTATCTCCTCAAATCATCTATGTCCGCTGGGGTGAGGCGTTGGGATCTTTCTAGAAATGGCTGGTCATCATGCAGGCGTATATGATGCTCTGCACCCTGGACACACCCCATGTCCCATTCTTTTAATGAAAACACTTGGTCTCTCTGGGCAAGTTTCTTGCTAATCCTAGCCTTCCATTCAGCTGGCAGCAGGGAATCACCAAAGTCAAATAAGTCCAGGGTCACTCTCTCCTTTTGGCTAGAGTACTTGTTATTGGGTAATACTGCAGTGTCTGCACAGTGTACTGTAGCTAGAGTGCACCCTCTGTTCACCTTGACCTCCCGATCTGACACATTTTGAATCTGGACCATCACTCATCATGCGTAGGCATGGGCATGGGCAGGCAAGATGCTGGGTTTAACCAATAATCCTTCTGGCAACTTTCCATCATTTGGTGCATCCAACATTAATATTTTGTTCTTTACGTTTCTCTTTAGGTGGACTTCTCCATGGATTATGCACTGGGCGTTGGGGGCCAATACCAAGGAGGTTCCTTTTTCCACACTATCCCCAGTGACTCATCTTGGTCCTCTTCATTGGGTTTCTGTTGTAAGTCATATGCCCTTTTTATAAAGGCTGGAATTCTTAGGGCCCATCCAGTCAGTTGCCCTTGTTTCTCATAGCAGAGTTGTGCTAGTCTCCCAAACTTGTGGGTGTTTGTTCTAATTAACAGGGGGACCCCATCATACTGTCCAGTGGGGAGGGGGCACACTAGAGCCAGTGTCTCTACTTGCTCCTCTACACCAGTTACAGTTGCAGGAAAAGACAACAAGAAGCGGACATATCCTAGGTAGGGATAAAACTTGTCACTCAGCCCCCAAATATGTAGGCCTTCCAGGAATTGTAATGGCACATCAGATAAGTGTTTGTCATACCAGTCCTGAAATACAATAGTCACTTGTGACCCACTGTCAATCACAGCCCGAGTAGGAATACCATTCACAGCCACAGTAGTCTTCATTGAAGGGCCCACTATTTTGGACCAGTTTGGAGAGACAACAGCAGGGGCCTGGACAGACGATTTAGCCACAAAAGGGTTTGAGTTAGGATGGCCGAAGCCTTCACTGCGGTCATTTCATGCATCCCATGACCACTGACTCATTTTCTGAAGCTCTCCTTGAATCCAGTTCACCACTTTCTCTAAGTCCTTCTGAGACCGGTATTCCCTCTTCATATTGCCATCCTTGCCACAATTGTGACAAATGACAGGCTCTCGGGGCATCCTTGGGGAAAACATAGCAGGGGATGCTGGAGCATCGACAAAATATTGTGATCTGACTTACGCTGGTAGAGTATCATGTCTCAAAATTTCCTTTAGGGTGGCAGTCAATTCCTTGAACTCAGCCAAGAAGTCACCCTCAGTAGAGGATGCCTGAGGGTCTATCCCCACCTCCATAACAGTCACGTCTTGACAGGGGCCAGGGTCTCTGTCAGCAGGGGATACATCTGCAAATGCACCTGGTTGTACTTTTCTGACTTCCTTCAGCAACTCGTCCCCCCATTGTTTAGCCCACGGCAGGACACTCACAGTGGTCTCCATTTTGGAAGGGCCTTCCGGTGCCATGATCACTTGGGCTGCACTCACCCCATAACTACAATCTCCCTCTTCACCTTCTACTTCCTGGAGTTCTTTTATCAAGTCACAGTAGTCCGTTGGGTTATCTCCCCTATCCTGGAGCCTTAACTGGATGATCTGCAGTTTAGAATGCTTGGCATGTTGCAGTATGTGCCCCAGTCTCACACAGTTCAAATCACTGGTGGCTACCCCACCTTTCCGGTAAGCTTTCTGCAGAGCTCTTTCTAGGTGAATAACATACACATACAGACTTTACCCCCTTCCATTGTTTGGTATATTGGACTTTCCACATCAAAGTCTTCCCCGACTCAATGCTCCCAATATTGCCTTCAAGTACAGATAGATACTTCTGAGCAGATGTATCAGGGTTCGTGGACCTCAAAAATGTAATGGCTTCAAGTGCAGGACCCTTCAAACTTTCTATGATTCTTTTCCACTTCTCAGCCTCTGCATACTGCCACTCAGGTACCAAGGGGGCAACATAGTCGATCCACGTCTCTCAGTCATCCTCCCCCTTGGGGGTGGGGAGGGTGCCAGAGAAGATTCTCAGCCTTCAGTAGGAGTCATGACTAATGGCGGGTACAGATATAGGGGCCAGCATTGGCACAGGCACAGAAAGTGGGACAGTAGCAGGTACTGGAGTGTAAGGGGGTGTTGGAGAAGGAATAGTTACTTAAAGTCCTCTACGCTTTTCCCTTCCTCCAGCAACAACTTAGCAAATTTCTCCCCAAACGTCTCAGATAATGGTGGGAGCTCATCTTCCCCAGGGTCTTTACTGTCTTTTGTTATCACTCTCCAAGCGGCTAGGACCACTTCTGAGGCAATAGTATGTGGCACTTCAGAGCTGTCCATGAGGTCACTACACTCTACCAAGGCTATGAAAGTTTGGGCGATCAAATCAGCTTGTCGACCCACCACCACAGGGTTTCTTAAACATTCAACTTTGGTGAAGTACTCCCTCTACAGTGTCCTTACTGGTACCCAGGGGAATATCCAGTATAAGCAGAGCATTTTGGGGGTCGATCTCCTGCCCAGTACACCACCCCACCAGCTGGTGTACAGCCATTTCTACTGGGGTAGCCATTAATCTTTAACAATAATTCATAATTTTTGGCCACTACAAGGCACAAAATCCCAGCGGTGAGCCTCTAAGATGTAACCCTAGGTGGCGCTATCCCAAAGGCTACTATCCCTGCCTGCTTGGCTAGTAGCAGGTTAAGGGGCCTAGGTAATGAAACGGGTGCCTCCACCTGGAGGTCAGGGTTGTTAGTGGTCAAGCTAACCTGGGCACAGTCCTCCGGGACACTGTAACCCCCGTCTTTCCCTTCTAGTGGCCTGAACAATACACAATAATTACTTTCACAATGACCCTTATTCACCAGGCAATTACCCACACTGTTTGCACTTACCACCAGGGCTGGTTCCTCCAGGTTGACCCTGGAGACCCTCTGTAAAACAATGTTAAGCACAGCAAATAGCAACAGTACAATACTTTTGGCACACTGGAACCACAGTCAGGCTAAATGCAAACAAAGTTAAATCTGATTTATTCAGGGGATGTGAACAAGAGAGGGGCATAATCAGGTTGCTTTGCTTAAAAGCTATATTAATCAAACAGTTATGCATGCAGTTTAGCGTCCCTACACAGTCACACACTCTCGCTACCCAGGTAGGAAAACGGTGAGCTAGCCAGGAACGTTGCAGCTGGTTGGGGCCCTGTTTTTTTTTTAACCTTTGTTTTACCAGGAGAGACCCACTAAGCTGAAAGCTTGTTTACAAGTGCAGCCTAGGAGCACAAGGAAGTTAAGTGACTTGCTCAGGGTCACACAGTATGCAAGTGGGGGCTGTGGGATTCAAACCCCGGTTTCCAGGTTTGCAGCTCAAAGCCTTAAACCACCGCGTTATACTGTCTCCCTGTGATGGAAGAAAGCAACATGCAGAACATACACTATTTGTAATCCAGAGCCGAAGGGCTCAGTTCATGAAAGAAAAGGCAACAAGACAATCAGATGACAACACTTTCAGATTTAGATGTTGTTGCAGGGAGCTATCCTGATGTTTACTCACGATACCCAATACTGGACACAGGCAGGATGAAATCGAGACTGCAAGCTGTTGAGCTGGAGTGCCCAAAGAATCAGGACCCACATGAATCACCGAGGCGTCGTTCCTGTTCAAGGAGTTGAGCAGGGGGCTGATCCCCAGGCCGGTCTCTCGTCAATGACTTTCTCTGCGTAGCAGGTATTCTGGCTGGGCCAGTGTAGCAGGGCCCAGACAAATGGAAATGGATACAGATTCAATCCATGGAGCTGCATACAGCCTCCAGCAAGCAAAACACGGTTCAGACACACAGTGGGGAACCAAATGATGATCTACTACTAGCACACAGCACATTCACATGTAAGGAAATTCCACTGTACCAGGCAAATGGCTCTCCGGTTGCAATTACAGATTCTCTGCACAATCCAGGAGTTCAGAGGTAGCTGGAAGTCCTGACAGGCCAATTGCATTCAGCAAATCTTCGGTCTTCTTCAGGTTAAAGCCTGGTCACAATTCAGTGGCTTAATTCGCTCTCCAAATTCAGATTAAGTCTGAAAAAGGACGAGTTCCCTCTCAGGGACAGCAGGCAGGCATGCAGGCCAAACTCAGGTCTTTCCACAGTTCTCCTGTGCAAATCTACTATGGATTGCTGCTTGAACTATCTCGAGCTGTTACTTCTTCACTTTCCAACTCAGATCTAACTGAAACTGCAAGCATTGTGGGACTTTCCCCAAGATCCAAAAGGTTCAGTTGGCTGATCTGTCTGTCAGTCACAACAAGGGCTCCACCTCCAGGTTATTTTAGGCACCAATAGCCCAAAACTACACTTAATACAAGTTTTGGCCCCACCAAGCCCCTGTAGGCAAACTCCATTTTAGAGTCCCAAATGTACTGATTGGCCCATTCTGCTGTCCAGTCCAGGACCAAGATGATGGAAACAAACGTAACTGCCCATGCTTCAAAGAAGGCAGGGTAGAACAAACTCCAATCCCTTGCCTCAGTGTTTATGCACAGAGGTTCTTTGTCTTTCCAATACTATTACTACTCTAACAAATGATCAGTAAACAAGCACATATTCTAACAGAACTCCCTCTCAAATTATGACTGCAATCCAGGCAGCTCTTAAAGAGACAGTACACAGAGGCTATACAGGCACTCTCTGGCAATACATTAAAACTGCTAAAACACAGAACACCAACCTGGCAGTTAGCATTTAAGCAAGCTCAAGGAAGACTTTTCGGGAACCCCCATTTTTAGGGGGGTTACAGGTAGAAGGGACCATAGTTTAACATCTTATCTGAAGGACAGCATCTCACAATGCAGCATCCCTTCATACTGCACTATAGTGTCAGTTATAGATATTACCTCAAGTGCCTGGCGCAGGAATAAAGCACTAAATATGCCAGCTTTTAGGTAGAGAGCAGTTCTATCTTCATACATATCTAATACTGCAAGGCTGAAAACCTTTTAATTTGAAAAAGCAAAACTAAAAATACTTTAGACATTAGAAAGCAACAAATGATTGGTTTTAAAAATTAGTAATGTGTTCTGTTTGCTTTTTTTGACACTACTGTCTCTTTAAATAAAGCAAATCATTGATACTCTAATATGTCAAACCTAGTGTAACTCCTAGGTGGTGCTACCCCAAGGGATTCTACCCCTGCTTGCATGACTGAGAGCAAGGCGAGGGGCCTGAGTTCTAGGAACGGGTGCCTCCACCCAGAGGACAGGGTCAATGGTAGTGTAGCTGCCATGGGTACAGCCCTAGGGGACACAGATACCCTCCTCTTTTCCCTCTAGTGGCCTAAATGGTTCACTGAATACACAATTGGAATTAACACCTGACAACAGATTTAACCCCACACTTGTTGTACTTACCACCAGGGTGAGATCAGCTGGCTCGGCCCTGGAGACCCCCTGTAAAACAAGATTTACCACAACAACCAACAGTATTTCAATGCTGTCTGTACAGAGGCACACCACAAACAGTTTAAGTGCAAAAAGATTCAGATTGGATTTATTTGGGGGGCATAAACAAGGAAGGGGGTGTAATCTGGTGCTTGATTCTATTACTGATTAAATCAGGTTTAAGCATGCATGCCTCTAAGAGTCCCTCTAGCACAGTTACACACACTCTGGGTACCCAGTTGGAGTTACAGGCTAGCCTGAAGCATTGCCCGGGGTAGGCCAGCATTGCAGCTGTTGTTGGGGCCCTTAGAAAAAAGAAAACACAACATGTACTTTAACCCAATATTTGTATTCCGGAGCTGGAGGGCTCAGTTCATGACAATCAATCAAAACAAATAAATTAGATGACACACTTTGATTAAGCGGTAGTTGCAGGGAGCTACCCTGTGATTTACTCACGATACCCAGACCAGGTTGCAGGAGGGATGAAGTGAAGATCAAAGATGAAGTGCTGGTTTGCTAGGAGAAGCAGGGCCCACATGATTCACAATGGTGCCATTCCTGTTCGTTGATGTTGAGCAGGGAGCCGAATCCCCAGGCAGGTCTGTCATCGGGTGGTTCTCTGCAACGTGAGTGGCAATCAGCGCTGTGGTGTTGAGGCCCAGACAGGTTGAAGGAAAATGGATTCAGTCAGGTCAGAGTTACTGGATACTGCTTCCAGCAAGCATGACACATTCAAGCAGTGGGGAACCAAATCGGGACCCACTATTCGCATTCAGCACACTTATAGTAAAGGCAAGGAAATACCACAGTTCAGATGACAGTCCAGTTGCAATTCACAGGATTTTCTGCGCAAACCATAGGCTCTGCGGTTGTGGTGGAAGTCCTGACAGGCCGATCACACAAGAGCAAGTCTTTGGCCCTCTTCAGGCGAAATTAGTCACAATTCAGGCTGAAAGTCACAGGTTCAGATGAAGTCTGATACCAAGCTTAAGGTCTCTTCACTCAAGAAGATGGTAGCATGCAGGCCAGACACAGCCTTCCCCCCAATTTCCCCTGTGCACTACACAGGAGCAGCTGCTCGAATCTCCCAACTCCTCTCGCTCTCAACTCCTACTTCACACTGACTCACTGCTGCAGGCAGCTCAAGACTTTCCCAGTGATCCAAAAGGTTCGATTCATTGATCCATCTGTCTGTCATGGCAAGGACTCCCCCCTTCAGATCCATTTAGATGCCAGAGGGAGAAAACTACAATTCCTACAGAAATTTACTCCCACAAGATCCCTGCGGCAGGCTCCATTTTAGGGCCCCCAAAGGTACTGATTGGTGCATACTGGCAGTCCAGAACCAAGATGGTGGTGATTAACAGAAAAAATCCATGCTGCAAAGAAGGCAGGTTAGACAAACTACTATATCATTATTAAGAAAGCAGATAATCAGCAAACAATTACAGTTCTCAACAGAGCTCCTTCTGCACAATTAGTGATGGCAGAATGAAGCAATTATCTGGCAGCCCAGGCAGGACTTGAGCGTAGGAACACTCAGTTCCCACCTAGATCAATTATACACTATGAGAGAGGCAGCTCTTAAAGAGACAGGCACGGAGGCTAATAGGGCACTCACATGCCTTTACTTTCAAATGGTTAAAACACAGAACACCACTGGACAGTAGGCATTTAGGCACACCTAAGGAAGACTTTTGGGAACCCCCATTTATAGGGGGGGTTACACCAGCCTTTAATAAACTGAGCAAATAATCAAAATACTGAAGTGCAGTACCTGAATTAGAGAATTTCTTTCTATAAAAACTCTTGAGAAATCCTACAGCGATATCGCTTTTCCAATGTTCCCGTCTTGTTTACTATAAATGCACACAACTGCTGATAGACAACAAAACACATTACAGACTGATGTTTTATCTCTCTGGGAGGCCTGTGACATAGAACAGTGATGCAATTCATTTTTCTTATTCTGTTGTTACAGTTATGGTTGAATGATTAAGGGAAAGAATGAAAACAAAATTGTTTCCAAAACAATGCTTATCTGTGAAGGCTGACTATAGTTTTGAGGAACAAATTCTTGAAAACAAGATATGACCATTTGAGAAAACAACAATATTACATTCTTCCTAGGAAAGAAAGAATCCTATAAAAAATAAACTGGCATAAATGCTATCTATGGTAGGTAGTGTCTACCATAGCCTTGCCCCATTTATTTATTTACTTATTAATCATCTTGGAATAACACCTTTGAGCTAGAAGCTCATTTACAAAGGTTCCACGTCATTACATGTACAGTTACAGGTTCAGATAGACACATGATATAACAGGAAAAAAGGAAAACAAACAAACAAACAAAAAAGAATATAATAAACAATACAGGTATATACAAAGTTATTATGTACAGAATACTTTTTTTGAAACGAAATAGGTCTAGCTTAGACGAGTAGACTCGAATAAATAGTAAGCAAAGCACTGAATAGAGAGCAGTCGGAAGTTGACTTTGTCAAGTGTCACTGAAAGGAGGGAGGGAGTATATAGGTAGGTAGGGAACATGTGGGAGGGGAAGGGGTGGTAGGAATCATGAAAGCAAGAATAAGGTAGTTAGAAGCAATTTTTGGGTGGGTAGAACAGTAAAGGGAGGAATGAGGAGTTTAGTGAGGTAAAAGGTGTGGAATAGAAGGGGATGGGAATGGGTAGGTAGGGTAATTAGGGCTGGCAGTCACAAACGCTTAGTGCAGTCAGGTGTTGGAGGAGTTTTTTCCTAAGCTTTCTGAGCTTTGGTTCAGTAGCTATATCAGACGGGAGATCTTTGAGCCAAACAGAAGCCTTCTTGGCAAAGGAGCACTGAGCTAGAGCCGTGTGGTGAGAGGAGATAAGCAAAGCATTTCTAGCCTTACCTCTTGTCCGGTGGGGGTTGGTTGAGGATTTGAGGAGGTTTTGGATGGCTGCAGCTTTCTCCACAAGGATGGAAGAAGAGGCCAGAGTCGGGAATGCAACTGCTGTGCTGGCATTGGGGGAAGTTGCTGACTAAGCTTTGATTCCAGGCTTACTTTAATTTTAGGGATTTGTGTTCTCTTTATGTTTTAGGAACGTGGCATACTGAATTTTGTCTTAATTTAGTGTTTGTGTCTGCTTACAGGGATTGTGTTTCACTGTTAAGTTTGTTTTCAGGGTTATGGTATTGAGAAGTAAAGTACATGCTGCATACCTGGACACTTTTGCTGCTGTTGCTCCATTTCATCTGTAGATGTAGGAATGGGGAGCCGAGGAGTGCAGCACAAAAAGGAGGAGGGGAGCAGTCCTGATCACCACAGCCTGTATTAAGTTGTTGTTTTTTTTTGTTAGCAGAGGAACCGGGAGGGCTGCAAGGGGGATTCCCATTGATAAAACAAAGCGACTCAGAGGGACCCAATAGGGATTGAGAGAATGTGTACCAAGAAGGACAAAGGAGAGGGGGTATTTAAATGGCCCCATGGAGGTCACAATACAGCTTTCTCCACAAGGACGGGTGAGGAGGCCAGTGTCGGGAATGTGACTGCTGTGCTGGCATTGGAGGAAGTTGCTGACTAAGCTTTGATTCCAGGTTTGCTTTGATTTTGGGGATTTGTGTTCTCTTTATGTTTTAGGAATGCTGCATACTGAATTTTATCTTAATTTAGTATTGGTGTCTACTTACAGGGATCATGTTTGGCTATTAAGTTTATTTTTCAGGGTCAGGGTATTGTGAAATACAGTACACGCTGCATACCTGGGCACTTTTGCTGCTGTCACTCCATTTCATCCACAGGTGTAGGAGTGGGGAGCCGAGGAGTGCAGCACCGAAAGGAGGAGGGGAGTGGTTGATTGTTTTTTTTTTTCATTTGCAGAGGAACCAGATGTTACACCTGCTCTCGCTCCCCCAATCCCAGCCACCCTGGGGCTCTCTTAATTTATTGAGCCCTGACAGGAAGCAGCAACTTGAGGATACAGGCACTTTGGAATTGGCTCATTTAAAAGATCAATCTGCTATGCTAATTAAATTGCAGGGAAACATCTCTCATCTCTCAAGTGCAAAGGGCAGTTGTAGTCAATAAGAAGGCGAGAACAGAGAGAGAGGAGGAAAGGAAAAAACATATTAATTTAAAAAAAGTCATAGAGCAACCTCAGGGCACAAAGTAAAAAGGTAATAAAGCAGAAAAGAAAGATGTAGGAAGTGGTGTGTACTGCACCTTGTGTGGTGCAGCAAACTTCAGGAGAACATTCTGGGAGCTGCGGTGCTGCCCCATTTGCAGGCACCTCTCTGTGCTGAGGGCAGAGGTGGCCAGTCTACGAGCTGAACTGGCAGGAGTACCAGGGACCTTCACCCTTACCCAGAGGCCAACAGGTCCCCAGCCATTTCCACAGCAGCTGCCCAGGCAGATGGCAGGATGGACTATGGGGGGGCTTGGGGAAGGTCAGAGGGGGGTCAGAGGCACATCTGCCATCCAGTCCAGCTCAGAAATTCCAATACTGTTCTGGAGGAGCAGGAGAGTTCCACAAGGGAACCTGAGGCAGTGACCAGGGAGGAGGTGAGGGTCCTCCAGGATGGAGACCCAGTGGCAATAGGAAAGGGACCCCATGGGAGGAAGAAGTTACTCCTATTGTGGGACTCAATTGCACAGGGACTGGATCTGGGCAAGGACAGCAGGGAGGAGATGGCGTTCAAGTGCCTTCCAGGAGGAACAGCCTGGAAGGAGTAAGGGGGAGCAGATCCAAAGGATCGCTGAAGTTGTGGCAAGGAGAGGAGGGCTGGAGGTCATTATTCACCTGGGAACAAATGCCCTATCCAAGGACAGAGGAAGCTTAGAGCAGTTACAGGAGGCTTCAGAGAGTTGGGAGGGCGCCTGAGTAAGGTAGCAAGCTCCATCACTTCTTCAGAGGTGTCGCCAGTCCACGGCGGGGGGGTAGTAGAAATCTCTGCATCAGAAGCTTCAACGTATTGTTGAAGGGCTGGTGCAGCGAGAAGGGGTATGGCTTTATTGGGGACTGGGACCCACCTGGCATGATGAAACCCTGTATAGAGTTGTGATGGACTGCATCTGTCCAGGAAGGGGAAAGCAGTCCTCAATGGACAGTTCAAATGCTTTGTTGATGAGTTTTTAAACTAGCTGGGGGCGGGCAACGGGAGCAGAGGAACTCAAACAGCCCAACCCCACAAGATAAAGTCACCAGAACCGAGGTACAGAAAAGTGAGTTGATGACAGGGACAACTAAATCAGTGGAAAGGGAGAAGCAGAGGGATAGAGACCTCATAAGAAAGATATCTGGGGTGGGGGGAAGAAACAGGAGAGCAAAAACAGGAGCAGAAGGAGGATAGGCTGCAGAACATGGAAGGCCATGGTAACCAATGTCTGCAGCCTGAGAGATAAAATCCCAGACCAGGAGGCCATGCTAATAGAGGCAGATCTGGACATAGCAGCAATAACAGAGACATGGTACACTGCAAATCATGGGTGGGACATAAATGTACCAGGTTATGTGCTGCCTAGGAGGGATGAGAGAGGGTGAAAAAGGAGGGGGTAGCCCTGTACGTTAGAGAGGTTATAAAGGCAACAGACGTGCAGGCTAGACAGGGAGAGGCCAAGGCACTGTAGGTCACCCTTGAACCTGGCAATGGCACAGCAATATGCACAGGGGTGATCTACAGGCCTCCAACACAGGGGGAGGAAGCAGACAAGGAGCTAGTGGATGAAATACATGAGATGGCAACTAAAGGTGATGTTCTGCTGCTGGGTGGGCATCCCTACTAAATACTGACACTCAGGATCCTGACATTCTGGGATCCCGTCTTCGGCAGCCTGACACACACCCAACTAATGGAAGGAAGCTGGTGCTGACAGGGGTAAGGTAGCTGATGTGATGAACCACCACCTTACCTCTAGTTGGGCCCACAAGCAAGGAGGAAATGAGGAAGCTGGGTGAGCTGCTTCCACGGCATGGAGGGCTAGGCCACTAGCAGCTTGGCCAGCATGGCGCTCTCGGCCTGGGTTCTGTTCCTGGGAGGGGACATTTTTTTTTCACACTGTTGTTGTCCTCGTAACTTTTTTAACCTACTCTGAGGTCCGCTCCCCCTCTGAGTTGGTTATTTTAGTTACAGGGGGTGTGGGAGCTTGCCCCATGCATTACATTAAGACCCTGTTGGTCTTCCGACAGTCAGTCTCCTGTACTCGGGCTTATGGCGTTCAGGAGACTGACTGTAGGGACTGCATAATAAATCCGAGGGGTGATTTCAATATGCCAGACATGGATTGGACCACCCAGGTAGCTGCTTCAACCAGAAACAGAGGCATCCTAGAGTCACTACAGGGGCAGGTCTCAGGAAGCTAGTGCTTGATCCCACCAGAGACAGGGCAATTCTGGACCTTGTACTTACCAATGGAGGCAGAATCACAAAAGTCTGGGTAGAAGGACAAGTGGGTCCAGCGACCACCACATAGTGTGGTTTAGCATGGAGACAGGGACTTAGTCAAGTCACACAAATGTGGAAGATTTAGAATTCAGAAGAGCAGACTTCACTAAAATGGGGAGATGTATCAAAGTAGCCCTGGAGAAGAGGGAGGTAAAGGGGGGGATATTGAAAAGCAGTGGCGGCATCTAAAAGGAGCCATAGTGGAAGTGATGAACCACTGTATCAGATTGATATCCAAAGGCAAGAAAAGAAGGAAGCCACTATGGTTCTCGAAAGAGGGTGGCAGACAAAGTAAGGACTTAAAGGGCAAGTTTCAAGAAATACAGTATAGGGAGATCCAAAAGGAGGAAGACAGGAAGGTGTACCTGTAGTGTCTAAGGGAAGCAGGGGAGGCTGTTAGGAGCGCAAAGGCACAGACTGAGGAAGGATTAGCACAGAAGGTGAAGAAAGGGGACAAGACATTCTATAAGTACATCAACGAAATAAGAAAAGCTTGGGGGGGGGACTATAAGGCTCAAAGGGGATGAAGGAGAGTGTAAGGAGGGAGACCTAGAAAAGGCAGAAATACTGAATAAATACTTCTGTTCAGTATTTACTGAAGAGAGGGAGGGTCAGGGACCACAGCTGGGCAACAGATACAAAGGGGGGGAGGGGTGGACACTAGTCCATTCAAAGAGGGAGAGAGCCCTGCAGGAGTTCACAAAACTGAAGGTTGACAAAGCAATGGGGCCAGATGGCATACAGTTGAGGATATTAAGGGAGCTGCGAAGAGAGCTAGCAGTGCCTCTGGCAGCCATGTTCACTAGTCACTCAAGACAGGAGTGATCCCAGAGGTCTGGAAGAGGGCACATGTAATCCCGCTACACAAAAGCGGTAGTAGAGAGGAGGCACGGAACTATAGGCCAGTCAGCCTCACCTCAGTAGTGGGAAAGATCATGGAGGCACTGCTTAAAGAAAGAATAGTGGAACATTTGGAATCCAATGGTACTCAAGAACTGAGGCAACATGGATTCACAGCAGGAAGGTTGTGTCAGATGAATCTGCTAGATGTTTTTGACTGGGTGATGAAGGAAATAAATGTGGGGGGGAGGGGGTAGATGTCGCCTACTTCGATTTCAGCAAGGCCTTCGACACTGTCCCACATAAAAGGCTGGTTAACAAAATGGGTAGTCTGGGCATGGAGTGCAAGGTGGTAAACTGGGCTAGGAACTGGTTAACAGACAGGAGGCAGAGGGTGGTGGTAAATAGGATCCAATCCGGGGAGACGGGGGGGGGTGACCAGTGGGGTACCACAGGGATCAATCCATGGGCCAGTTCTGTTTAATGTCTTCATTAGTGACATTGCAGAAAGGCTGGAGGCAAAGGTCTGTCTGTTTGCAGATGACACCAAGATCTGCAACAGGGCGGATACTCCAGACAGGGTGGGAAAAATGAGGAGGGACCTGGGAAAGCTTGAAAAATGGTCTGAGATGTGGCAGCTGAGGTTTAATTCAAAGAAGTGCAAAATAATGCACCTGTACGAAGGAACCCTGGGGAGAGCTACAGGATGGGGGAGGAGCTGCTGATGATCACCAAGGAAGAAAGGAACTTGGGGTTATCATTTCAGATGACCTAAAGGTGTCTAAGCAGAGTACAACAGCTGTAGAGAAGGCCAGTGGCATGCTGGGGTGCATAGGCAGAGGTACCACTTGCAGAAGACGGGAGGGAGGTATTGATGCCATTGTATAAAACACTGGTGAGGCCTCACCTAGAGAACTTTGTGCAATTCTGGAGGCCACACCTTCATAAGGACATTGACAGGATGGAGGCGGTCCAGAGAAAGGTAACTAAGATGGTACAGTGCTTGCACCAGAAATCTTATGAGGAGAGATTAGTGGACCTCAATATGCACTAGCTGGAGGAAAGGAAGGATCGGGGGGATAGGATAGAAATGTTCAAGTACCTTAAGGGTATAAACAAGGTGCAGGGGGGGAGACATCTTCCAATATAGGAGGAGTGAAAGAACAAGGGGGCATGTTATGAAACTGGAAGGTAGCAGGTTAAGGGGAAATGTGAGGAAGTTTTTCTTCATGGAGAGGGTGGTGGACACATGGAATTGTCTGACTCAGGAGGTGGTGGGAACATGCACAGTGGAGGGATTTAAACGTGCATCGGACAGGCACAGGGGAACCTTAGAGGTAGGAAGGAGTAGTGGTAAGCCACTGACCAGTTAGGGTTGGAGGCCGCAGACAGGTGTAGGGCTTATGGGCAGACTGGATGGGTCTAGCAGTCCTTATCTGTCAACAATTTCTATGTTTCTATGGAGGGGCTAATCATGTTTCCCAAGGAGGCATACCTGGTACTTAACACTGTCCTGGAGGTTTAGCCACTTAGTCTGGGCATATAGCTCACATGTGTGGATAAGCCTGTACACACCTAGGACCAGTCTACAGGATTTGTTTAAGGGAGTACTGATCCTTTTAAGAGCAGTGTCTGTGGCAGTGACATGCACTACTAGCCCATAATCAATGGTAGAGAGAACTGAGCTTTTGACAGCTAGCGACAGTGCTTCAGCAGTCATACTACATCAGTGTCTATAGAGCAAGCTGATTCTGGTGTTGACAATCTCTTTTTTTATTGTTTATATTTTTTCATACTCAGGCCCCCTTTTCATCTCTGCGGCGCACCATAGGGGATCCGGCAGGGAGGGCATGAACCCTGGCGCAATCCTCGGCCCCCATCCTGACTCAGATTGCCCCCCCCAGGTGAGGAAGTGGGGAAGAGGGACTACCCCAACTTGTTCCATGTGTCGGGCCTCTGACTGGCCAGTCCGCACCTCTACCCACCAGCCCTGCAATCAGGCAAGCCGAAGAGCAATTTTCCTGTTCTTCCTGGTCCCCCTGAGGACATAGGTAATTGAGGGGGTCCATAGGGAAGGCACATGCTGAGATGTGATGTCTCTCGGGACCCCAGTCAATGTCCTCCCCTCCTATGTGATGCCCCACTGCACCTCCACCCGTGTGCACTCAGGTGGTGGCATTGTAGTGGGAGTGGCATCCCTCCCTTCCCCAGAGGAGGAGAGAGCCCCTAGGGTGCTCAATCCTCCTCCTCCCGTCCGACCCTCCAGCTCCCCGAGCTTGTTCCTGAACCTGAGCCACCAGCATTGCAAGTGATAGTGCTACCGCTGCACTGATGGGCCAGCTGGTGTTGACAGTCTTTACAACATGATCGATATGATAGGTATAGGATAGGGAACTATTAAGTGTGATGCCTAGATTCTTAAAGATATTAACCTGGTCAAGTGGATCATGTTTGTTGTTAAGTATTGTCAGCTAGTAGGATATGTATTTACTTTGGGGGGTCATGAAAAGCATTACCTTTGTTTTTTTATAGTTCATAAAGATCTTGTTTTGGAAAAAACATTCCTCAGTGGTGGCGCAGCTTTTTTGAAGATTAGTCTCAAGCAGGTGCGGGTGTGGACTACTGGAAAAGATGAACGCATTATCCGCATGAAGTAGGATTTTTTCAGGGCAAACTAGGGGAAGGTGATTGAGGAACAGACTGAACAAGAGGAGACCCAGAATGGAACCATGCAGAACTCCTGCGTTCACCTGCCTGCTTTTGGGGAAGGTATCATTTATTTTAACTTGTGTTCTGTGGACAAGGTAGCTTTTGAACCACCCAACAGTTTCTGGTGAGAGTCCAGTGGTGTGGAGTTTGCTGAGCAGAATGCTATGATTGACAGTGTTAAAAACATTTGTGAAAGCAATGTATATTGATCCCACTAAAATTGGCTCCTGTCTATGGTCTTATGGAGAAAGTCTGAGTACTCAGGTAATGCTGTTATGGTGCTATGTGCCTTCTGGAATCCTTGTTGTTGGGGACATTGGATATTGTACTTGTTAAGGTAGTCCACAAGTTGGTCAGAGTCAATGCATTCTAGGGCTTTGGGAAGGGTGGGGTAGGATTGAAATGGGCCTGTAATTTGCATGGAGGGCTTGATCTCTGCTGTTGTGTTCCAGAGTGACTATAGCAGCTTTCCACTGCTTGGGGAATTGTGCAAATCTAAGGGATAAGTTAAGTGTTTTTGTAAGTGGTGGTACTATTTCATCAAAGGAGAGAGCAATCAGTTTTAGGTTGAGAGAGTGATTGCTATTCCTGGTTTTCCCAAGGGTTTGCTGGAGATATTTTTTGGCTTCGGAATGGGAGTTTTCCTTAAAGTAGAAAGGAGGCGGTCCAGTAGGGGGCCTGTTATTGACATTCATACTATCTTCCGAGTTGTACTTGTCACTGTCTACGTAGTCCAGTGGGAGTATGTTACTAAGGTCAGAGAAAGTGACGTTGAAGGTGTCCACTATTGTTTTAGGGTCTTGTGTGATTTCCCCCTTTAAGGTACCGTGTCAAAATGTTGTACGCTTAATAGTGTACACCAAAACCCTGAAACTGCAACAGCATAGTATAGGACAGTGAGAGGGTGCAATACTATGGATGGTTCTATGCGTGGTACTGCACCCTCTCACTGTCGCATGCAGAGGATAATACCTCTGTTGGGAAGGGCTTCCACCGAGCAGCTGCCGTGGCTCGAAGGGATGAGCCACTGGCAGGAAAGGAAGCAGGCAGAGCATTTGAGACCAGGTGTGATTCCCGGTCCCAGGCACATGAAAATCTTCCTTTTCTACGCGCTGCTGCATATTTACCCCCAAGTTAGATATTTTAGTTCGGGAGGTTCAGGGGGTTCAGGGGGGTGCAGCCCCCTGTAACATGGGGGGTGGAGTCCCCCGGATAAACAAAGAATTATGCTGCATGTAATATATTGCGCTGTACTGGCAGCGCGATATATGCATGCGGCATAATGTCTTGTAACATTATGACCCCGTGCTCCCCATTTACTAGAAGCATGGAGGGAGAAGACTTGTTTTCTTTATCTGTGAGGTCTTTTAAGTTGGTCCAGAATTTTGGGGAAGTGCTGTGGAACCCTAGCAAGATGGCTGAATGGATTTACAGCTCAGCAAGTTGAATTTATGAAATAAAACTATTTCATGCTCTAAGGTACTACATGAATGCAGCAATTGAATTCAATAGTAAACGAAGATCAGTGGAAATGATATGGGCAATCTGAGGAAAGAAAAAGTCTCCCAGGAGGGAGCTAGAAGCAAACAAACTACCAGCCTCCCAACCACGAGGGCTGCTCAAGGCCCCAATACACCTGAACCTGAGACCTCGGGAGCACAAACTTTACAAAGTTTGGGGCACAAAATAAACAGATTGATCATCTCAGTGGAGGGACTGTCTTCCCAGTTCGGTTTACTTACCATCAAAGTGACGGTCCTTGAGTGGGATGTCAGTTTTATTAAAACTGAGACCGGGGAAACAGGAAAACGTTCGGACGTGGCCTTGGGGATGGTGGCTAAATTAGTGAAGGAAAACACACATCTACAGTCCAGAATCGAGATGTTGAAAATCAGGCAAGGGTGGCCAATTTGCAAGTGATTGAGATACCACAACAGACCGGGGGAGATCACCTGGGATTATTCCTGGCCGAATGGTTGAAGCTCCAACTGGGACAGCCCCTTGTAGAGTGCAGAATAAAAATTCAAAAAGTCTACAGGGTGACAACAAGGGGCCGACAAGTATGTCTAGACACCCCCAGGGCGATTGTTGCGATTTTGGATGGAGTGAGAACCAGGGACTTCATTCTTGCTTTGGCCAGACAAAAGAGAACTTTGTTGTGTGAAGGGCAAAAGATGAACCTCTATCCGAAGCTGAGTTATGTGACACGGCAAAAGTGTTTTGAAGGTGTCCGAACCATACTGCGTGGGGCGGAGGTGCCTCACAGTATGCTGTTTCCTGCATGCCTTAGAATCGCCCAGCAAGGTGAAATTGATATTTTTTCAGATCCTCAAGAGGCCCTGAAGTGGACTCAGAGACATGTGTCATCTAGTCGTCAGGAACGTGGATCCCAGTCCCAATCGGATGAGAAAGACGAAGATGAGAGAACAACCTAAATTGGGACATAAAGGCAGATCCGAGCAGGTTTGTAACATGACCTATGTCTGCCACCGGCAACAGTTAATATCTGGGACTGTAGTTTGTAGTGATCTTTATCACAATTAAAGTTAAATGGAGTTTGTTGACTCTACTAGCTCTGAAGTAGTACCTCAGACAGAAATAATGATTTGTTTACTTAAATGTTTTGTTCATGGTGCAGATACATTTGGTTGCTGCACCAATGATGAGTATCAATGGAGGTGTAGGTTAAAAGCTGCTATGAATCCTCTTTTGTTAAGTACTTTTGGTACTAAATGTTAAGGACAGGCATGAACCCTTATTTCTTCTATATGAAGGAGTTCCAGTTTAATATTTAACCCTAGGGTTATACTGTTATAAGTTAGTAAAATGTTCATGCAGCTCATGGTCTCAATTACACAGTGATAATTCTGACATAAATTGTTTTTTGGCTAATATAGCACATCAGAGAAACCCCTCCATGATGTATATAATTGATGGGGTACGAATAAGATAATTAGTACTATCTTTAACTGTGTGTGTTAAGAGGGGTGGCTCCCTCAATGGTTGTGAGGTATACACTCTGTATGTATTACATCCGTGTCTTACATATATATGCATGTAATATTGATAAAATCAATAAATACAAAGTTTAAAAAAAAAGAAAAGTTGGTGCAGGATTTTGTACCGTTCCCTCAAGTTTAAGAAAGGCTGTCTTTAAAGTGTTGTACTTTGGCTAGCCTGACCTCATGAGTACAGGTGTTTCTTGCTGCCCTATACTGATGAATGTCTGGTGGCTTACCAGTGACCTCTTCTCTGTACCAAAGATGATCCCTGGTTCCCATAAAGTCTAGCAGAGCTTGGGTGAGCCAGGTATTATTGGCGGCTTTTAATTTTCATTTCTTTACTGGGGTGAAGATGTCACATGCTGCATTAAATGTGGTGATAAAGTAACCTAGTGCTTGGACTTCATCCTGAAGGGAGTCATGGAGGGACCAGTCAATTTGTTTGAAGTGGGACCTGAATGAACTTAAGTGACCTCTTCTGAGGACCTGACTTGTGGTTATGTTAGGGATAAGTTTTGAAGTTTTGTTGGACCAGTGGAAGGTGACTGGTGAGTGGTCACTAAGCAAGACAGCTAGGACTGAGACGTAGGAGATTCTTTCATGGCTGTTTGTGAGGATCCAGTCAAGCAATGTTTTAGTCTCAGCCCTATAGTTAATCCTAGTTGGGGTGCCCACCATTTGAGAAAAGTTGATACTGGAGAGGGTATCCTTGTAGGGGGGTCTGCCTCTTGAGACAGCCAATTAATGTTAAAGTCTCCTATGATTACAACTCCCCAGTTATGATGCAGGCCTTTTATATAGTCAATTGTAATTGTGGGCATTTTATTTATGAGGTTATTAGGATTTTTTACTTAGCTGTCTAGCAGCCAGTTTGTTTCCCGCTTTCGCTATGTGTTGTTTAGCTACCCCAGTCGTGCATATTCATCCTCCGATCTCCACTCCCTTCGCCCTTTTTGCCCTTCTCCCCTTCCCTCCCATTTTCCACCTACCAACACTGTCGGGCACTCAGTATTATTCATAGGAGGGTGTGTGTGTGTGTGGCGGGGGACGTGGACATGGTAAGGTGAATGAAAGGACCTTTCATATAGGGTTGGTTAAGTCCAGAAGTTGCCCTGGGGTGAAATGGAGCCTGGAACATGGTGATCCATGTCTAGTCTCCATACTCAAGAGCACCACCTATTTGGATGGACAAGTAGTTGGGACGGCTTTGGAGCCTTGTCCAACTCGGGCAGTGTTGTGCAATGCCAGATCTATTAAAAACAAGTCTGCTGTTATTTCTGACTTTGTTGGGACAGCAGATTTGGCTTGCATCACTGAGACCTGGCTGGATGGAAATGCTGGCCCCATTCTGGAGGTTACCGTTCCAGCTGGGTACTCGGTGATTCACCGCCTAAGATTGGATCATGGGGGGGGGGTGTAGCGGTCTGTTTTAAGACCAGGTTGGGGCTCACGGGTGTACCAGTTGAGGAAGCTGAATCCTTTGAGTGTACCGTAGTGGCTGGTGTGGGTTGCAGGATAGCCCTCATCTACCGTCCACCAGGAGATGAGAGGTGATTCCTGCAGGAAGCGACAGACTTCGTCGCCAATATGGCATTGGAGTCGCCCAGATTGATGGTTCTGGGTGACTTCAATGCCTGGGTTGACGACAAACTCTCAGCCTTTGATCAGCACTTCCTCTGGTTGATGACATCACTGGGCCTTACACAGATTGTTTCTTCAGCCACTCATAATCACGGTCACTTTTTGGATTTAGTTTTCCTCCTGGGGATTGAGGCCTCTGATTTGGTGGTGGAACCTGTCAGTTGGTCTGATCACTACACTGTGGGCTTCAATTTTTGTGCTCCCCTTCATAGGTCTGCCCCTGTGGAGATGGTTCATTACCGCCCTTTACGGGATGTGAGCCCTGAAGACCTGATGGTGGTATTGAACCTCTCAGAGTTTCCAGTTGCCAGCTTGGGTCCGGAATCTATGGTCTTGGCTTATAATGGACTCAATTGCTCCTATCCGTGTTCGTCCCCTCTCTCTCCGCCCTCGGGCCCCATGGTTTGATGGGTCCTTGATGGAGTTGCGACGTGTGGGATGATGATTAGAGCGTTGTTGGTGGAAATCTGCTCAAGAGGTTGACTGCCTTAGTTTGGAGGAGCATTATCGGCTCTACCATTCAGAGATCTCCCGTAAGAAGGCAGAATTCCTGTCCAGGGAGATCTCTGTTACTCAGAATCGACCGGCTCAGCTCTTCAGAACTGTGGACAGGCTGTGCAGCCCAGCCTGTCTCCAGCTCCATTGAGCTTTTTCACAAAAGGAGTGTGATGAGATCGCTCAATTCTTTGCGAATAAGGTTGCCGACATCAGATCAGAGATCCACCAGACACACTCTAAGGGGAAAGCTGTTGGTCGGTGTCTAGCCATGGAATCCTCGGCGTCCTGGTGTTGCTTTGACCTGCCGATGTTCGAGGATATTATGCGGATCATCCAGGGAATGCACTCTATGAGCTGTAGTTTAGATCCGGGTCCTACCTCCCTGATTTTGGGTTGTGTTGAGATTGTGGGCCTGTTTCTGGCTCAAATAAATTGGCATTCCTTAGATTTAGGTGAGTTTTCCAGCTTCCTAAAGTAAGCTGTGGTGACTCCCGTTTTGAAGAAGACCTTTCTGAACCCAGATATTTTTGCCAACTACAGACCTATCTCTAACCTTCCCTTTATTGGGAAAGTTATTGAGAAGGTAGTGGCAAACCAGCTGGAGGACCATTTGACCATCCATAGTATCTACTAACCTCTCCAGTTTGGTTTTCATAAGAGGCATAGTACCGAGACTGCTTTGGTTCGGGTGCTCAATGATCTCATTATGGTGAGAGATTGGAGAAACTGTTCTATCTTGGTTCTCCTTGATCTCTCTTTAGCCTTTGACACTGTAGACCATGGGGTTTTGCTGGAGCCTCTGGAGTCCATCTGTGGACTGTCTAGTACAGTGCTCAGATGGTTTTCATCTTTTCTATCTGGGAGAACACAGAGTTGTGACGGGGATTTTTTCCTCTGACTCTTTCCCTCTGCAGTGTGGTGTCCCTCAGGGCTCGGTGCTTTCCCCCATGTTGTTTGCAGTGTACATGCTGCCCCTCAGAGACATTGTTAGATGGTATTGGCTACGTTTTCGCTGTTATGCTGATGATACCAAGCTCTACCTGTCTTTTGCCCCTGACCAGGTTAGTGCTCTCTCAGTATTTAATAGCTGCCTCGCTGAAATCCATGACTGGATGAATGCGAGGCTGGTTAAATTGAATGCCCGTGGACCGAGGTTATGGTTGTGGACCCGGGTCGTGGGGCAGAGTGAGGTCTGGCCAACCCTCTGGCTTATTGCTGGGGGAGATCAGATCCCTACCTCTGAACGGGTGCATAACCTGGGAGTGGTACTTGATGATGGGCTGACTCTTTGTCATCAGGTGTCAGCAGTCGTTAAGTCTGCATTTTACCATCTTAGGAACATTGCCAGGGTGAAGCATCTTGTTCCGTCCAGTGATTTACCTGTGTTGGTTCATGCCTTTGTGACCTCATGCCTTGACTACTGCAACTTCCTGCGTTTGGGGCTTCCTGCGGTTGATATCCGCCGCTTGCAGCTAGTGCAGAACACTGCTGCAAGGTTGTTGACAGGGGCATCTAGAAGGACACATATTAGCCCTGTACTGCTTGATCTGCACTGGCTCTCTACACAGTGGCCGATCCCCTTTAAAGTAGGTCTTTTGACCTTTAAATCCCTGCATGGACTGGGCCCTTACTACTTGAAAGAGCTTCTGATTCCTTATTGCCCTGTACAACAGCTCCATTCAGCCAACGAGGGGTTGCTAGAGGTTCCAAGGGTTACATTGAAGTCTTCTGGGGCCAGGGCTTTTGTGTTTGTGGCCCCAACCCTCTGGAATTCTCTGCCTTGTCAGCTTAGGGAATGCACGACAGTGGAATCCTTTAAGCGGTATTTTAAGACACTTTTGTGGAGTAAGGCTTTTATGAATTGATGTTGCTGAGAATATTGATTTTATATGTGTATTTTTGGTTTTAATATTCATTTGTACAGAGCCTTGGTGCTTGAAAGGCGTTTAATAAATAAAGTTTTATTATTATTATTATTAATTTTCTTGTTGCAGCCACAGGATTGTTCTCTGGGGGGTATGTAAACAGATAGTACATTTAGGGATTTGCTGTGGGCTCCAAGTAGTATTCTGATGGCTAGGATCTGTGCATATTTCCTGGTATCTATTAGGAGGAGGGCATGGCCAAGAGAGTGCCTATTAGGTAGACTAGACAGCCTCTGCTTCTTTTTCCAAGTCTGTCCTGCCTGATGAGAGTATACCCATTTAGAGTTAGGACCGAGTCAGGAATCTTTTGGGTGATCTAGGTTTCCATGACTGAGAGCACACCTGGATCATGCTAACAAACCCATACTTGAAGCTGGTCCATCTTGTGCAGGAGACTACAGATATTTATGCAGGCTAGTTTTAGTGTCCCATTGTTGTTTACACTGCTCTGTGTCAGTTGACTTGGGCCAGGATTAGGATGAATGTTGCCAGAGAGTAGTAGTAGCATCAGGGTTTTGTTTGTTGTTGTTGTTTATTTAGGTATAACCATTGAGCTTACGCTCATTCTCAATGGTGACCTTATTACACAAGTATAAATGCACAAATACATAAAAAACAATAACACAAAACAATCTCGAACAATTGATCATCCATTCCACACAAGCCTCAAATATACAATAAACAGAATAATAAGTTGCACAGTCAATTAAAACATTCGCATGGATGAATATTAGACAGCAGATGATTCTTTAAAGCAAAAACTGGCATGGGTTTAGAATAAGGATCCCTAAATTGGAAGGGGAGTTTATTCCAGAGTTTCGGGCCATAATACTAAAGGTATGTGAGGACCTTTTAGAAAAAAAGCTTAGGTACTACTAAGTGGGAAAAGTGAGAATTTATCAAGGAAGGATACATTTTCCTGAAAGTCAATCTATCCCCTAAGTACTTTGGAATTAATCCCAGGCTAGACTTATATGCAAAAAAACTTGCATGCATATTTCTCCTATCAGCCAGGGAAACCCAACCTAAGGAATGGTATAGGTGGCAATGATGCATAGTTGTGGAACAATTCAGAATTAATCTAGCCAATTTGTCATAAAGACTAATTTATGTAAAGAAGCATTGCCGTATAATGTCACCATAATCAATTAATGATAAAATCTGAACTTGAATTATATTTTTCATAGTATCAGGATCAAGACATTTTCTATTTCTATATAAACAACCCTCCTACCCACCTGTCCAACCAATCTGTCAACATGTTCATTCCCTGTGCCTAGCCGTTCCAGCCAGTAGCCCAAATATTTATACGTTTTAACCGATTCAAAATATGTACCAGATAGATCCAAAATCTCTAGTGTAACATCAGGTTTTTTTTTAGATGGTGGTCCAAATAGTAATGTTTTTGTTCTAGATGTATTAAACTTTAGTTTCAACTGACAAAAATATTTTTGCACTGACTCAAATCCTGCATATAATATGGATTGGGTCTCCCTGAGTGAAATATTTGAATAGTAAAGAATCATGTCATCCACATAGAGGTGATAGTTTACCCCTCTACACTCTTACCTATGTCTTTTAAATAAATCAGAAAAAGGAGTGGCCCCAACACAGAGCCCTGAGGCACTCCCCTCTCCACCTTCAAAGACAGTGAGTCCAGACCATTGACCCTTGTAAACTGGTGTTGGTAACTCAAATATGAGCAGAACCAAACCAGAGTGGACCTTCTCATCCTTATTTTAGACAACTGGTGCAGCAAGGACTGGTGGTTAACCGTGTCGAACACCTTGGACAAGTCTATCAATAGAACTCCCGTGTATTTCTGTTGGTCATTTATTCTAGCTATATAGTCCAATACCCTCGACATGGAGACCACTGTACCATGATCCTTGCGAAAGCCGGACTGGAACTCATCAAAGAGATTCCACCCATTCAAATAGTCAACCATCTGTTCCACCAGTATACGTTCCAAGATCTTACTAACAATTGGGAGAAGAGATATTGGTCTGTAATTGAAAAGTGAACCAGGGCTGTAGTGCAGAAGAAAGTTTTTCAGCATTTTAAGTGTTACAGTGTGTTTACACCTAACTGTGTTCCCATAGCTATGTTGCAGTGGTGTTACAGTGAGGCAGGGCAAGTGGAGAAATGCTGGTACTGGAGTATTGTGGAATAGGTAACCAGAGAGGTTACTGGGTACATAATTGGAACTGGCCTCACCATTATCTGTATCTGATCTGTGAGGCAGTGCTAGTATGGTAGTTGGTGGAGTGGTGATCACCTGTGAAATTCAATAGTGACCATAAAGGAAGTGGTCAGAAGGAGGAGGAGTAGGACTATCAAAAGTCCATTCCTTAAGATAGCCATTTTGCATTTGTGCAGATAGGTGGGTTGGTGACTTCCTGGGGTGTTTAGGGAGAAGGGAAAGCTTACTTGGCAAGTAAGGGAGAGATATGCTACTGTTTGGGGGTAGATCTGAGAGAAGATGCAGGTGTCTATGTGGATCAATAGTTACTCACTGCATGCATGCTTTTTAGGGACATTGCAAAAGGTAGGATGTTACTATGAGGCTTGGGGTGGGTCGGTGGGTGTGACCACTGCTGGGAGAATAATAGGAGTGCAAAAGTAGACTAATTGTTTCTGGAGGAACCAAATAAATGATGGACCACCTTTGTCCAGATATGCTGACATTGCTCTACAGGCCTCTGTGATCAAAACATGAAACAATATTCCAACAGAGATCTGAGCCAAAAACTCAGCTCATGAATTCCATTTAGCACTTAGTTAAATATGAACTCATCCATGCAATTGAAGAGAATGAGCTTTCTTCCTTTGTGTTAAATCTATGTACTGTGTATTTGTTCCTATTCTTAATTATGTGCTACGAATATATTGTTTTCCTTCTTACTATATGTATTGTATGAACACAGGTCTGCAGTTATAAATAGAATTTTATATCCAAACCGTATGTACCTAGATAAAAAAAAATGATGATGATGACGATTAAATTATACTTCTGATACAAAACAGGTAGATTATGATGTGGTTAAACTTGGTAGGTACAGCAAAACAAGTCAGGAAATTCAAAGTTAGGGATGCCAAATCTCGAATCTTACTGCATGTACTCTCTTGGCATAGAAGCATGGTTTTACACTCTGGGAGGACCTTTACAGTCGCTTGATAATCTTCATTTCCCCCAAAAATATCAAAATGTTGTCTACTATAGCCTATCAAGATTTACTGATATGACTTAAAGTAAGGTCCCAGTGTGACACAAACCTTTTATTGTGCCTCATGAGAGCATCGGGAGTTAGGCTTGTAATTTGTAAATCTTGACTTTTGATTTCCTGACTTTCTAATGTGTTTATCAACACTAATATTGTAATGTAATTTTTTCCATTTAGGAAATCATTTTCTTTGTTAAATAGTAAAGAATATGTATGTGCTAGATAATAAAACCATTTGTTGAATATCCTTTGCTAGCCATGTTATGGTACAGTATGGAATGTTATCATAGTGAAGTAATGCTGTCTGATGCATTGTTAGCTCTAAATCTGTAGCACAGCCCTGTACCAGAGAATACCAACTGTAGTGCTACCTAGCACCTGGGAAATTTATCTTTTTACTGTGCCCCGTTGTACAATTTTGTAAAGGAACTTTAATCTGCCCTGTTGTTTTTTTTACTTTAAAATGTTTTATTGTTATCACATTACAACACAAATATCATACAATATATAATATAACCAGTTACCAGTTTCATACATACAGTATACATACGTCTACATCGCAGCAGTATATGTATACTCTATTATTAAAGCAGTATTACAGCTTAATAAACAGCATTGCAACTACTTAAACTTTATGACTACATTAATTGCAATCATTTTTATGGCTGTGTAGGTGGAGCTCCACAGATGTATTGCTATTGCTATTACTTAGGAAAAAGGGACCATGGAAGCACATGACCGGATACCCCTCCGGAATGCTTCCACACTGCTGTGGCAAAGTTGGCAGTGTTCTGTTTTAGGGACCCTTCCATTCTACTGGCCACATAACCATGCCCCTTTCATGGGGCATTATTTTCTATCCACAATTGCAGAAGTTATGGCTACCGTACCTAAGATGGCCGCTGTAACAAACTGCGCAAGTGCGAGTATTACCCATGTGCCATGATATCACAGTGGCCATCTTGGATGTGGAAGTTATGTCTGCCATGGCCAAGATAGCCACCAATAGTAACTTTGCTTGTGCGAGTATCGTGCATGCACAGTATTGTCATGGTAGCCATCTTGGATACAGCTAACTCAGCCACAGTGAGAGCTCTGAGGATTCTGACTTGCTGCCTGAGCCGCCGTATTGGCTCTGACCAGAGGTTATTATATATAGTTTTATTTCATGTGTTACAGTGCAAGAAGTGGTTCCATGTTCTTTCAAAAAGTTCTAGTTTACCTTCAGCTAGGAGGCTTCATCTTTCATTTTCTGCTAGTTTACTCATACCATTCATTTAGAGAAGGCACTGTTGAGTTTTTCCATTTTGAAAGAATAAGTCTTTTCAGACCTAATACTGTTGAAATAAATTCTGTTTTGTTTAAATTTTGTCATTGTACTTCTATTCAGGCAGTTGCCCAATGTTATTAGAGTGGGATCAAATGGTATATTACACCCTAATTTTTCTTTGCAAAAGAAGATTAAATATTTCCAAACTGGTCTAATACATGGACAGCACAATAATATATGTGATAGATTTGTATTATGAATTTTACATCTCCAACATTTATCATCTTTAGTATTTCCTATTTTTGCTAGTTTTTCTGGAGTGTAATATATAGAGGATAATGGATGGGCAACAGTGAACATCAATGCCTTGTTCACTTCGAGAGGTTGTCATGACAACCAAGTAGACCTCAAGTGTCAAGCTCGAGAGGTCTACATTGTCATGAGAACCTTAAGAAGTCAACTCAGCATTGTTGTTTACTGTTACCCATCCATTGTCTTTAGTAGTGTATGGGCAACAGTTAAACACCAATGGAGCATTTCTTGAGACAACTGTTTAAAGCAGCATTCTGATTACACACTTTCCCCACCCCAAATGATCGCGCACCACTCCTTCCCCTGCTTACATAGGCACAATTTTTGTTTAAAATAAATATAAAAAAGTGGGCCTGCTTATGGTGATATTTCTTAAATCCTGGGTCTACAGTGTCTCTCTGTGTCTTCCTTGGGACAGCCCTCCCTGTCAGTGATGAAAGTGAGCAGGAACACACAGGAACTCGGTTCCTGTACCTTTTTTGCAGCAGGACCTGAGTTCCTGTACTTCTTCCCACTGACACTAAAACTGAAATTCTTAAACCAGCAACATAATGACAGTTACTGGATCTGTGATCTGCTATCAGGGTTTCCATAACACCATTTGACTTGTACAACAATGCTATTTTCTTAGAAATACTTTAATATCTCTAACTGAATCTACTAGCATCAAATTAGACAGTTGTGCCTTGACACCGCTATCCTTCAGATTGAAGATCTTCATTCTGCATTTCATAATTGTCAGTGCCTGAGTTCCTGTACTTCTTGTCTACCACTTGCACCACTGCTCCCTGTACTGCACAGACAAGTCAGGTTCAGAGCCATTCCATGCTGTTTGAATGGTGGCACTGTGATCAGAGGCAGAAGCAGCAGCGAATGTCATTCGATGTTTTACCATTGTAGTGACGTACTCAGGAGGGTACAACAACCTCTTGATGTCACAACAATGATACAACACTGGGATTCCATTGATTTCCATATGAAAGAGCAGTCTCCCATATACTATATACTGTGAAGTATCTTAAATTATATAAGATAACTTCTAATTTCTTTCCTTGTGTGGCATGAATTAGTCCATAATTTGTCCCATCTAGCATGAGATATATTCAAGTTAAGCTCCTTTTACCACTTGTTTCTGGACCCTTCAGTTAAGTAATGCTGCATGGAAATTAACAATGTATATAATCTCCCCCACCACCACCTTTACTCTTAGCCAATTCAAATAACTTATTCCATTCTGACAATTTTATCTTGTCTTGGTCTGAATAAAGGAAGGGTTGTTTGCCCCTGTTTTGATATGCAGGCTTGCAGTGTCCACAATTGCAGCCCTAATCTGATCACACATTTGTGTTGCCCTAGCCTGATTGCAAACTTATTCATCTGCCAGGCTGCCAAATTTTAATTACTGACCCAAATCTAGATCTCCCCAGCCCTGCTCTCCCTCTCTGGGCAAGACTTGCCTGCTAGCTGCAGTAGACATTTCCTCTCTAGAAGCCCCCCTTTTTTCATCCTGTTTAACCATGGCAGTCCCATTAGCCTCCACCTCCAAGGGATTGTACTGTGGCTTAATTTATTGAGAATTATACTTAGCCCTTGACTACATAGCCATAGTGCTGTTGTCAAACTCAGAGCAAGCTCAGCATATTTACGGCTCTGAAAATATATATGACATCACCACTAACCAGTGCTACTGCCCACTTCCAGGACTGAAACCTAAAATACGCCTATGCTTGCTGCAACATAAACCAAAGCCCCTACTTGCCTTAAGCAATGGTACCCACTTCTTCAAAATTACTTGCCTCCTTCTAGCCAACTCAGCTACCAACAACATCTGGCTAGGCCCTAAGGACCTCAGACTGATTCACCTCAGTATCTGTAGACTTGTTCCCAAAAGGGCTGAATTGGAAGTCCTTGTCTCGGTGCATGATCTGGCCATGCTAGCTATCTCTGAGAGCTGGTTAAAACCATGTGTCAATAACATCAAAACAGCTTTACCAAATTTTATAATCCACTGTAAAGACAGAGGAGGTAAAAGGGGTGGGGGAGACCTATTTTATACCAAATCAGACCTGGATGCTAAGATTCTCATCCAGAGCTATCTACCTCTGACTTATTTAGGTTACACTGCAGTGGGACTGGAAGGGAAAGTATGCCTCTTTGCAGATGATACAAAGATCTGCAACAGGGTTGATACACAAGAGGGGGTGGAAAGGATGAGATGGGACTTGGCAAGGTTGGAGGAATGATCAAAAGTATGGCAGCTAAGGTTCAGTGCAAACAAGTGCAAAGTAATGCACATGGGAAACAGAAAACCAGGGGAAGAGTACACAATGTGGGGGGAGGCACTAACAACAACAAAAATGGAAAGACACCTGGAGGTAGTCATATCAGATGATTTAAAGGTATGCAAGCAATGTGAGAAGGCAGTAAGGAGGCCTGGGGGATACTGGGATGCATAGGGAGTGGCATCACCAGTAGAAAACAGGAAGTTGTTATCCCTCTTTACCAACAGTTGGTGAGACCCCATCTGGAATACTGCATGCAGTTCTGGAGACCTCATCTCCACAAGGACATAGACAGGATGGAGGCAGTCCAGAGGAGGGCAAGTAAAATGGTGCAGGGTCTGCACCAGAAGCCATACGAAGAGAGACTAAAGGAGCTTAATATGTATACCCTTGAGGAAAGGAGGGAGATGGGGACATGATAGAAACATTTAAGTACCTCAAGGGACTCAATAAAGTCCAAGAGGGTAGCATCTTTCAGAAAAAGAGATGTGTAAGAACAAGGGGGCACAGTTTGGAGATAGAGGGGGGATGGCTCAGGGACAATGTGAGGAAGTATTTTTTCACAGAGAGGGTGGTGGATGCGTGGAACTGCCTTCCTGAGGTGATATTGGGGTCAAAAACAGTGGGGGAATTTAAGAAAGCATGGGACAGACATAAGGCAATTCTAATGGGGGGTAGAAGGAAGTAGGCTGTTGGTTAGCAAGGATCTGCAGCTTATCCAATAGGTAGGGAAATGTGTGGACTAGGTGGGCCAAGCAGTCCTTATCTGCTGACAAAGTCTATGTTTCTATGATTGTGAATGGCTATTACTAAAATTGGCTCTAGGCATCAAATAATTAAACATATGCTGTGTCTACAAACCTACAGTATGTAAAATAGACATTGAGGGTCTGAAGGATGTGGCAAACATGCTATCAGACCTCGGTCACATGGAAACAATTGCACTAGGTAATTTCAACCTAAATTGGTTAACTAATAGTGCCACGTGCAGAGATTTCCTGGATAACCATAGCCTCAAACAGATCCTCACTACCCCCACTAGGCTTAACATTAGAATAGGGAACCATACCTTCATTGATTGGATTCTAGTCAGTAACACCAATAGAATCAGGCTGTCCAGCCACCTGGCGGACTCCATCAGTGATCACTCTGGCATTTACTGTCTCTGGCACAACAGCACAATCTGAAACTATGACCCAATAGATCCCCCCTCTCCTGTCTCATTTCCAGTGTATAAAGACCAAGCTCTTCTAACCTTTCCCCATATGTTCTTCCCTCCATCCCCTGGATCATCTTGGTCACCCTTCTCTGTACCCTCTCCAGCCTGTCCCTGTTCCCTTGCAAATGAGGCATTCAGAACTGAACTCCATACTCCAGCTGCAGTCTGACCAGTGTTTTATATAAAGGCATGATCACCTCCTTCCTCCTACTAGTGAAGCCCCTCCCAATGCATGCCAGTATTTCTGTTGCTTTCCCAGCTACCTACTTACACTGCCTCCTAGCCTTTAATGTGTCTGTGATCCAGATCCCTAAGCCCTTTTCCTGCTTTATGGCCTGCAGTGATACCCCCTTCGATAATAAGTGTCCCTTGGGTTATTTCGACATATATGCGTTATTCTGCACTTTTCTGCATTAAACCGCAGCTGCCACTGTTCTGCCCACTCCTTCAGCCTGGCTAGATCCTGCCCCATGCTCTCCACCGCCCCCGGAGTGTCCAACCTATTATATAACTTTGTGTCATCTGCGAACAGACACACCTTTCCATTCAGACCCTCTGCTAAGTCCCCCACGTACACATTAAATAGTATGGGCCCCAACACCGACCCCTGTGGCACCCTGCTCCTCACCCCTAGTTCCCTGGAGTGGGTACCATTGACCACCACTCTCTGAGTCCTCCCATCCAGCCAATATTCCACCCACTTTGTAAGCCTATTCCCCACCCACAGACTGTTCAACTTGCTTACCAACTTTCTATGTGGGACAGAATCGAATGCCTTCCGGAAATCCAGATAGGCCACATCCACCACCCCTCTTTGATCAAACACCTCTGTAACTCCTTCAAAGAAGTCTATTAAGTTGGTCTACCAGCTGTGAACCCATGTTGGTTTTCATCAACCAGACCCTCCTCCTCTAGATACTTCACCAGTCTCTCCTTTATGAGAGTCTCCATTAACTTGCCCACAACCGAGGTGAAACTGACTAGGCAGTAGTTGCCTAGCTCCTCCTTTCTCCCTCCCTTGTATATTGGTAACACCTCAGCATTTTTCCAGTCTCCCGGGACCCTCCCCAATTCCAGGGATGGAGTAAACAGCCTTGCCAGAGGCCCTGCCAGATCCTTCCTTAGCTCCCGAAGCACCCTTGGGTGTATCCGGTCAGGCCCCATAGCCTTGTCCATTTTTAGCTTTCCCATCTCCTCCATCACCATTTCCACTGTGAAGGGACTTGTGTCCACTTTGATGCCCTCCCCTTTCTACTCAATTTTGGCACTTTCCCTTCCTTTTCTGTCATGAAAGCTGATGCAAAATATCCATTTAGGAGGGTTGCCTTTTCCTCCTCTCTCTTACAACTATTTTACCCCCTGCCATCGAAGTTTTGGAATCCCCTGCCCATTCTTCCACTTTTCACTCACATACCTATAAAATCTTTTGTCACCCCTTTTTACCTCCCTAGCTATTTTGTCCTCTGTGCTTGCCTTTGCCTTCCTAATTGTTCTTCCTGCATCCCTGAGCTTATACTTGTCATTCCTCATCTCCTCCATCCCCTGTGTCCTTTTGTAGGCATTAAAGGCCTTTTCTCTTCTCCGTGACCACCTCCCTAACCTTGCTGTGAACCACAGTGGTTTTCTTCCCCTTTTATGTTTGCTGATTTTCCGTATGCATTTCTCTGTGGCATTGAGTATTTCTCCCCTAATTACTTCCCACAGCTGCTCTTCCCCTTCCAGCTCTTGGATCCCTGCAAGATCTCTTCTTAAGATACGCCCCATTTCCTTGAAATTTTCCCTCCTGAAATCGAGCACCCTGGTGGATCACCTGCCCAATTTTGCCCCTGCCTGAATGGAGAACCTGACCATCCGATGGTCACTGTTCCCCACATTTTCCCCAACCTTAACCTCCCTATTCTGTCTCCATTTGTTAAGATGATACATATACTATAGCCTCCCCCCAGTAGGTTCCTTAACTAGCTGGCTTAGGAGTGCATCCTGCAGGGATTCCAAAAAAAATGTAACTCAAATCCTAACTGGGAAGCCTACAGGTACTTGCAAAATAAATGCAAGCATGAACTCAACTTACCCATAAGCTCATACTACAAAGAGCAACAATCAGCTTGTTTAAGTGATCCCAAAACATTTTGGGCCTGTGTTAGCAGTTTAATCAACCCCAAAGCTGCTGAGGCCTTCATAACCATTGAAGCAGATGGTGCGGGCATAAGGATCTAAAGATGGTGCCAGACTTGTTCAATGCACATTTCTGAGATCTGAACAAATTTAGTTATCTGGCTATTGAAGGGGAGTCCCATAATAGGATGCCCAGAAGCACAGTAACAAACCCAAATCGATGACACCTTCTTCCTAGTTCTACTTAAAAAAGGTTACACTATATGTGTCAGTTGAGTACACTGTAGTTACTGCATTGCAATTGCAATGTACTGTAGTTGCAGGCAACAAACATGTAACTACACAGTGTAATTATCCTGTAACATGTAATTAATCATTAGTTACATTGAAACAGACACCAAAAATAAAGTGTAACCTAGGAATCTATAAACGTTTGTCCCACACGAAAACTGAAAAATCTGCCAGCAGCGACGGACTACCCCCCTCCAATTTCTCAAATCATTCCCACCACAGACTGCCCTGCCAATTATTAAAATATTCAGTCTTTCATTTGAAACCAAATTGGTTCCTGACATCTGGACACTAGCCACAGTAATTTTTTTATGTAAAAAATGCAAAAACACATCCCTGGACAATTATAGGCCTATATCTAACTTATTAGTCTTAGCTAAAGTTCAGGAGAGGATCGTCCATAACCAGTTCACCATCTACTTACTGTAGACCAGCACAAGCTTCTCTGCAAAGAGCAGCGTGGATTCAGAAAAGATCATGGAACCTGCACTGCACTGGTCAGATTTCTGAACACCGTGCACCAAGCAGTGAACAAAGGCTTAATGATTGGCACTGTATTCATGGACCTGATTAAAGCTTTTCCTCTAGTAGACCAAGTACAAACACTTGACAGCCTGGGTCATGGCCTCTCATCAACACAGTGGTTCTCGAGCTACCTACAGAACAGGTGTCAAGCAGTTAAACTAGGTAGTAACCTCTAGGGCTAACACCATCACCCATGGCATCCCATGAGTTCCATCCTTTGACTCCTTCAGTTTATAATCTTCATTAGTGACTTTCCCAGGATGCTCATCCGCTTCGGGTCACACTGGGAGACAAGCCTCAGTTTAGTGTGCCTTTCCCGGTTACCAAAAGTTTAAATAAAGATAAAATAAATAATACAATACTCTACTTTATGCAGAGGATGCAGTTATCTATGTCCATGGGAGGGACATGGCAGAAATTAACAAACATCTCTAACTCAACTTCCACTCTTGGCACCTTTAGTTAATCAAAGAAAGGTTACTCTACATGTTCCCACAATGAAAGCTATGCTCCTTGGCTCAGACCCTGAAATCAAACGTCTCTCTCAAGACCTCTGCCTCACTATCCTGATGGCACCCAACACGAGTCAGTAAATGAATTTAAATACTTGGGTGTAGCTGACCCTTTGGCTCAGTGGTAGTGCTGCCACTCCAGACACTTGCCACCTGAGTTCAGGAAAGACCTGAGGTTGTCAGGGGCTGGCCAGGGGGGCGGTGAATGGAGTGTCCCAATGGACAATCACCCCCTCCAGGGGGAGGGATACTGGAATGGCATTCGAACTCCCCATTCGCCCTACTGGTGGTGGAAGCACTTGCTCATATGAGCACCAGGAGGGGAGGGTGCCATTAGGTACTTGATGGCAGAATGCTTCCACATGCTGTATGTCTAGACTTCTATCCTTTGCACCAGGGCCCTAGAGGAGGGACTTACAGGGGGAAAAAACGGGGATCTTGGCGGCTGCATGAAGCAGGATTCCAGCATGCCAGGATGAAGTCGTGAGCGGCTGGAGACACCCAGTACACTGAGGCCCAGTTAATGACCCCAGAGGAGGGTGAAGTACTAAGATGATCCTCCTGAGGCACTGTGTAAGGTTCCCAGGATAAAAAAGAAAGTTAAAAAAATAAAACATTTCTTGGGTGTAACCCTGCCTCACCTTTAACAGTCACATGAACAGCACAACTAAGTCTACCCACCAGAAGATAAGGCTACTGTACTGTATCTAGAGGCACCTCAGAGTGGGCAGTAGAGTGAGAATATTTTTGTCAATTGTTTAACCAGGAGTGGCACACTAAGCTGAAAGCTTGTTTACAGGTGCAACCTGGGAGCACAGGGAAGTTAAGTGAATTGCTTAGGGTCACACACTATGCAAGTGGAGGCTGTGGGATTAAAACCCAGGTCTCCAGATTTTCAGCTCAGAGCCTTAAACCAGTGTGCTATACTGTGTCCCTATGCAAAGTATCTTACTTCCACTAATTGACTATGGAGCAGTCATGCTAGATGTCACTCCAAAAACTGACTGAGCAAAGAAAAAATCTATTTACTACAAAGTGGCTGTATTTTCATCCTCACAAGGCCCTTGGTCACACCATTGTTCTAACTTCAAACAACTCAGCTAGTTGCAGTCAGAACACAGAACCCATGTGTATTTTGCACAATCATATAATTTTACTGTATAATATACTGCATATAGGGGTGTGCAAATACCTTATTTCAAACATTCACTGAGTATTTGTATTCAGGTGCCAAATTATTTATTGTTTGTACTTTGTTATGTGTTATTCAGCCATTGGAACAGTGTGTTAGATGTCAAGATTTCCTGAGACTTTTTGTCCAATCAGAGGTCACTCTGGCAGCTCACCGAAGGCAGCTCATGTGACCCAGCACTTTCAGAAGCTACAGACAAGAGAGACAGATGCCTGAGCTGCTGTGAAAGAGCAATCTACTTCTACCCACTGGTTAAAATGAGATAAAAACAGAAATCTTGACAGTTTTTGTTCCATTTCTAAATCCCATGCTAGACGGGATAATTTTTTAACATTTTTTTTTGTGTGCTAGTTTTCAGTGTTTCTCAGAAGAACTGCTAGGAGTGTTTTTCTTCCTAGAAGTGAAGAAGACTAGTATTACTAGGCCTGTTTCTACTCTGCAAGCAGTCAGTCATAGCCTGGTGCAAAACCTCTTTATTTTGGCATAATGATAAAGAAAATCTGATGAAGTGTAGCAGCGTAGAAAGAGGCCACTCAGCTAATAGTTGCAGTTGCCTCTCCTAACTGATGTCCTACACAGCTTTAATCCTAACTTTTATACTGCTTAACCCCAGGCCCCCCCAGTCCCCTTCCCCTCAGCTCCTGAGGCGCCACTTCAAATCTCAGGTCTTCATACCACCTCATTAGTCTCTCCTTGCCCCATTATAGCACTTATTTCCCCCCCTCACCCTGCCCCCTTCTTCTCTTCTATCACTCCTTCCCATTTATTTTTCGACAAATGCCTCCGGCTGCATCTTCATCCTCCCCCTCTTCTCTCATCCCTGTTTCTCTGCCACCCCCGGGTGTCTGACCCTACCCATTCCTTGTGGGCACATGCATCATAGCTGTGTTCACCATTTTACTATAGCTGCCTCTGTTAACTACCTAGACTTCTCCTCCTCCTCTACACCTTACTCTTCCTATAATTGACTCTTTTCAATAGCACTGTTGTACATGAATTGTTTACTGTTATTTCACTGTTGCCTCCTTGTTGTTTGTTATTTCTGATGTGGAACCTTTGTAAAAGAGCCTTGGCTCAAAGGTACTTGTAATCCTAGAATACATAAATAACTAAATAAATAAATAAATTTGCACAAAGCCATAAAATACAGAGCATTTCCAATATCAAGTTGTTAAATTTTTGCCATTACAACCACATGTATTAACCCCAACGTTTCGCTGATAGGGCTTGTTTATAGGGCAGTGTTTTTACTTTTGCCATCATTTTGCTATTCTTTTCTTACTCGCAATTATTTATCACACAAGTAAAAAAAGGCTGCCTACTTTTATGCTTCTGTTTACATCCTTTCATTTCATTTTCAAACAGGGCCCAAGGGCAAGGCCTCACAGAAAAATTTTTGGAAAGCACCATGTTGGTCTTCTTGCAGGAACCCCCACCCCACTCGAAGACCGACATGGTGCTCTCAAAATGTTTTGGTTGTGTGGTCACATCAATGAGTCAGGTTCAGGGCAGAGCTGGGTGGGTGTCGTGTGGGGGAATAGGTCTGACTGAAAAAACCTTCCTGTCGTCTCACTAGTGGCTCATAGAGCCTGAACAAGGCATATCCCATTTCTTACCAGATTTGAGGGTATATCCATATCTGATTACAGGGTATAGCCCTGGTGGATAACAGTATGGAGGGGAAAATAATAGATTAAGAAAAAAAATATTTGCACATGCGTGGATCCAGGGAAAATAGGTGGAAAAACCCTCTGGCTGCAGAATGAAGTTAAATCTTTTGCTCACCCTGCAGCATTGATTGGGCACCCCACTACAGTCCTGTAAGTAGAGGACACTTTCAGGAAAGTAAGTCACAGAGAATCTGAGTGACAGGGCTGGCGAGGGGGAACAGACAGAAACGGGTGGCCAGGGGTGACTAGGTGGACAAAATATATATGGGGGGACAATGAACTGTTTTTGAATTTTACATCTCCTAATTTTAATGGTAACAGCAATGTAAAATACAGAATCCTACCTTATAAGCACAATAAGACACTCCAGGGATGTACATTAAAAGTTCTAATGCATGGCCAGGGGCTGAAGGCACTCAGTCTGAGACCTTATGACTTAGTGTACCCCAACCATGTGTTAGAACTGTTTAATGTACACCCCAGCATGTCTTATTGCTTATTCACTCACTGCAGCAATGCTGAGCTGACAAGTCTCACTCACTAGCCAGACTAATAAATTCTCAAAAAAATATATATATTTTTAAAATTTCTTCTTCAGCACAGAGTCAGAAGATTAGAAAAATGTCTTGATCCACAGCTGTGTGCACACACACACACACACACAAACACACACACAATTTTAACACCCATCATTGCAGTCTCCTACAGATCCCTTGAAATTTGGAGAAAGAAGCAATTGGGCCAAAAAAGCGTATGTGGAATTTGGAGTGGTAAATAAAAATGGAACCCATTATGCACCTAAATCAATAAACACATACCCTTTGAGAGATATCCAAAATAGGGGCTTAAGGATCCCCATAGTAAAGAACAGGTATAATAAGATGCAAAGGAGGTATTATCTTCCAAAGATATGGAATGAATAAAATTTAGAGACCAGACATGCCAGTAATTTGGTACAGTTTAGAAAAGGTCTAGACCAAATGCGGAAAGTAAACTGCCACTGTTTTAGGTCTTAGGATAAACTACCATAAAAAGGCATAGCTCAGATCTGTAAAAGTGCCTGACATAATGACGTTTTTAGACCTAAGTGTATATTTGTCAGAATTACCGCATCAAAAGTGTTGTCTTAAGTTTCCTTTAGTCTTGCATACTGATGTCTCCATTTAGAAATACAACCCTAGGTATCGTATGTGACAGCTTATATTCTGTCCACTCAGATAGTTAAATATGATAACTTTATGGCTTTTTGTATGCAGTCTGTCAAAAGTGTGATTAGCTGCAAGGGTATGGTTATTGGAATTATTACATTAAAGGTGTTATTGCAAGCCTTTTTTGTTTTGTATACTGACACCACTACTAGAAATATAACCCTAGTTACCATATGTGACAGTTGAATGTGATCATTTTAAGGCTTTTTTGTATGTAATTGTTAAAAAGTGTTTGATGGTGTAGTTCAATGCTAGTTGATGTTTTTATGAAACCTTGTTAAGATTTGTACTTCTCCTTGTAACTATTTGCTTCTACAGGACAACCTTGTAAAACAGGGCTTTGCAGTACTTAAGGTTTATTTACCTGTTAAAAAATAAACATTTATATCTATCTATCTATCTATCTATCTATCTATCTATCTATCTATCTATCTATCTATCTATCTAGCTCACACACACACACACAAACACCAAAATGGTAGCTAACTGAAGAAGTGGGAGTCAACCAGCTTGTCCCACCACTTACAGATGCACAAGTGGCCATTGAGGGACCTGTGCCTGGGTTCCTCACAGGAAGATGTCCAATATTACATTGAAATTATATTATGAAATATAGTCATTCATGTCACTGCAGCAATGATGAGTTGGCAAGTCTCACTTACTTTAGTCAAGTCTGACTACATTCTAAGAACAAAAACTTATTTTTAAAATTCCTTTTTAGGCATAAAGCCAAGCCACAAAAAACAATTGAAAAAAGACCCTAAGAGCTGACTGCACTTGAGTTAGACTACTTTCCTTGTTCTTCGTTTCGGACAAGTCAACCAAGTTACAGAAAAACATAAATTTCTGGGCAAAAACAAAACAACCTACAAACCCTTCCTTACTGCCTCAAGCTGTTTAGTGTTTAAAACACTACACTGCAGCATTTTGCTTCATTTTAGTACACACACACACACACACACACACACACACACACGCTGTGTGTGTGCTGGGCTGGGGCCCTGCACGTCTCTCTCAGCCAGCAGCCTTCAATTTCCCTTTCTTCTTACTCCAGTAAAAGCTTAATTTTTACACTACAGTATAAAACATCTATCCTCTCATCTTGGACTTTGGAGAGGGAACAAAAACTGTGCAAATTCCTGATTTTTGTCTAATTTTAACAAATGGATAGGAGTAAATTGTTCTTTATCAGCAGTTCAGATGTCTGTCTCTCTTGCCGTAGCTTCTGCAACTGTTGGGCTGCATGACATACTTTCAACGAACTTTCAGAGTGGCCTTTTATTGGACAGGAAGTCTTGCATAATCTTGAACTCCCGCCAAATAACAAAATGTAGAGTAGATCTGAATAGCACTGATTATTCATGTTTTTTTCCCTAGTAGGGCTGGGTGAAATTTATATTGTACCAGTGAAATTCTGGTGAAATTTTAATTTTGTGTCTGTGAAATTTTGCCAAAATTGTGATTTCAGTTATTGTCATTTAATTTAAAAAGTATTTGAACTGAACCAACTTTGGTATATGGCTTTGCAAAGACCAAGTTTCAGATCTCTGTCATTAAGGGTGACTGACTCATATGTTTCCAAACATTCAGAAATGTTAAAATTAGATTTCACACTTATGTAAACTGCAGAATTTTAAGCCCAATAACTTTTAAACTAGAGAACAGAATAGTACCAATTTTGTTAGGTCCATTGAGCCTAAATATTAGGCTTTGAGGCCACCTCCATGGTAGAGCAGCAGAGGGCCATGCTGCCATCCTGGTGACCTGGATATAGATACAAGCCTGGGAAGTCATGTTGGGAGGTGGGCCATGGCTGAGACAGCTGCCGCTCAGCAGTGCATCTTAGTCTGGGAGGGTTTGGTGGTGGGTTCCACCAAATGCAGTGATCCCTGCGGCTGGGCCAGGGAGTTTCTTCTGTTGCAGGGTACATTTCTAATCTATTTACACTGTATTCTATCTAACCCCCAAACCTGCAGGGCGCATCTGGGATCAAGTGGTACCCTGCTCAGTATGCCTTCCTGGTAAAACTCTTAAATAAATAAATAAATAAGCTGTGGCAATGCAAGGCTAATAGAGGAACTGCCCCCACCAGGGAAGATGGGAGGGAAAGAATGTTGGAGAAAAACCCAGTAGCCAATTAAATGATGGCTGGATTCAGCTTGATCAAGGTGTATCCCTGTGAACAGGGAATATACCTGAGAGACAAGCTGTTGGCCAAGAGAAAAATCAATATGGAAAAAAATGAGGCTGTGTATATCAACTCTCTAATCTCTTGCTCATAGGCTGGCCAAGTTATAAGCAGGCAAAGATTACAAAAATAACATTAGTAATTAAAGATGAATTTCATGAGCTTTTGTGAAATTGTGGAATGCTGTGATACCTTTGTCAAAGCCATATCCATACATTTTGCCCAGTCTGAGTTGCCATTGTGGAGGAAGGTAAAGGCTGAGTAAAGTGCATTCATTGGAGGCTCCATAGTACAGTAAATGTATAATGGTGCCAAGTGTCAGGTCACTATCTTGCGTGATGAACCATGAAGAACAGTCAGGAACATCATTGTGTACTACCCTTACTTCTTGCAGCATGCCTAACCACTAGAACTCACTGACTTAATGACTTGTGGAAGCACACACACATGCAGAATTGTTTCTGTACAATGCCACCTGCTGATTCTTTAACAACCCTGCAGATATTAATGTACATTTTTACTATCTGAAAATAGTGGCACCAAGTGACGCCAAGCCTTCCAACTACACCTAGTTGCAACTTAGGCCATTGTGACAGAAGTATCCAGATACCGGTATCTTTAGTCATGACAGAGCTTGATGTTAGGCATCACTGTCACAGGAGTGTTGGAGGGCTATTGCAGAGCCATGATGCTAGTGCAGGTAAGGCGACTCTGTGGTAAGTACTTTGTGAAAGTTAAATCCAACAAGCGGAATTCTAGTGGCACTGCCTATTACACAGCCATGATTTTTTGAGAAAATGTTGCCATTTAGTGAGTTCTGAAGTATCCACAATACATTTTAACCTACTAAACCACATTTATCCAGCTTAATTAGATTCCAGGACATATTTACTTACAAGTGACTTGAAAAAGTATTCAACACCTTGAAAGTTGTCCGATTTGTCTGGATTACAAATGATACATTGAGATTTTGTTCTGTGTAATATTTATTTAAAAAGACTGACCCTCAAAATAATTATTTTAAAGTGACATTGGTTTTATGTTAGAAAATATGTTTAAGAAAAATAAATAACCGAAATATGCTGTTTGCATAAGTATTCAACCCCTGTGCTCTGGAGCTCAAGTTTACACAGATGAAAAATATTGCCTTATGAGGACACAATTGGCTTACAATTGGCCTCACCTCTGAAACATTAAAGTAGCTCACATTTTCTGGATAAAACCCCCTCCTCAGTTTAATGACCATTGGTCAGACTGTGAATCTGAAGGAAGGGTGTGAAAATGAAGACTAAAGAGCATTCTAAGGAAGTTAGAGATAAAGTAATAGACATGCATAAATTAGGAAAAGGGTACAAAATAATATCCAAGTGTTTGGATATCCCAGTGTGCACTGTTGGATCAATAGTGAGGAAGTGGAAGCTGCATCACACCACCCAGGCACTACCTAGACAAGGCCGTCCCTCAAAACTCAGCGACCGAACAAGAAGGAGACCAGTGAGGGAAGCCACAGAGAGGCCAACAATCACTTTGAAGGAGCTACAGAGTTCAGTGGCTGAGAGTGGAGTGAAGGTGCACTAGTCAACCATATCAAGAGCTCTGCATAATACTGGCCTGTATGGGAGGGTGGCTAGAAAAAGCCATTACTCAAAAGAACCATATCAAAGCACGTCAGGTTGCCAGAAAGCATGAGAGTGACCCAGCTAAGATGTGGCACAAGGTTTTGTGGTCTGATGAGACCAAGATAGAGATTTTGGCCAAAATTCAAAGCGTATGTGTGGCGCAAACCTAACACTGCCCATGCCTGTAGAAACACCATCCCTGCAGTGAAGTATGGTGGTGGCAGCATCATGCTGTGGGGATGCTTTTCATCAGCAGGACTGGGCATCTTGTTAAATTTGAAGGAAGAATGGATGGAGCAAAATACAGGGAGATACTGCAAGAGAACCTGCTTCAGTCTGCTAAAAACTGAAGCTTGGAGAAACTTCACCTTTCAGCAGGACAATGATCCCAAGCACAAGGCCAAAGCAACACAGGAGTGGTTAAACAACAAAAGGTGAATGTCCTACAGTGGCCAAATCAAAGTCCAGATCTCAATCCCATCGAGAATCTGTGGCACTGTTTGAAAATGCGGTCCAAAGCGTCACCCAACCAACCTGAACAACCTGGAACAAATCTGCCAAGAAGAATAGAAGTCAAGAATCACTCCCGAACAGTGTGCAAGGCTGGTAGATACTTACAAAAGACTTAAAGCTGTTATTGCAGCAAAAGGTGGCTCTACCAAATACTAATGTGTAGGGGTTGAATACTTGCAAGCAGCATTTTCCAGTTTTTAATTTACTTTAAAAGATGTGCTGACGGATAATTAATTTTGGCTTTGAGGATATACTGTTAGAGCATATGAGTTTGCAATAAAAATACTGACTGGAATAATATATGTAAGTCTCTCATTTGTAATCCAGACAAATCTGACAACTTTGAAGAGGGTTGAATACTTTTGCAAGTCACTGTAGGTATGCATGCCAAATCTTGAGTGTATACCTACAATAACATTGGAGCCATAAACATCCAAATATTTTAACAATGTTCACACAAATTAAATAATGAAATAATGGAATTGTGAACTTCTGTAACTTAGGGAACATTGTTTAACCAGGAATAGCACACTAAGCCGAAGCTTGTTTATAGGTGCCACCTGGGAGCACAAGGAAATTAAGTGACTTGCTCAGGATCACACAGAATGCAGCTAGGCGGCTATGGGATTCAAACCCAGGTCTTCAGATCTGCAGCTCAGAGCCTTAACTCATTGCATTATACTGCCTCCAAACTTACAATTTACACAATCCATTACCTTTCTATTTAACAGTTTTTATGATTCTTCCAAGAAAGTATGCATATGCATTTCAATTATCTGGTTCCAAAGGTGGTTAAGTTGTAAGCATAAAAATATTTTCAGAAATGTTCACTTGAATAATAAATTGCGAGACTCTGTTTGAGACCCTAAAACTTCCCTGCCCCTCTTCTAAATGTCATCCCATACTTTTAGGTCCCCTTTCAAACAGTACGCATGCTCACTTTCAGTTCTCTAGCTATTATACTGACCGAGATATGACTAATTAAAGAATTTCAGAAATTTCCAAAAAAAAATGTTGCAACATATTGCAGAATTTCAAGGAATTTTATGAAAATTCTGGAAGATAAGAATTTGCTAATTTTCCCACCCCTGTTCCTGAGTAATGAATAACCTATTATTTGTGGTATTTAGTAAATAGTGTTCTTTACTTGCAGACCCCAATTGTTTTCTCTCCTCCATCACAACACACCAATATATTATGTAATGTATAATGTATAACGTATAATGTACTGTAATGTATTTGTCTCATCCCTATGTGTCTTGCTATTGTATTATGTAATGTACTCCTAGTACCCGGGTCATGCCTGAAATTGGCATCTAGCTCCATGGCACCCACCCGGTCAACAAAGAGTAAATAAATACATACATAAACAACTAAATCAATAACTAAACTGTACAGTGCACCATCGTAAGCATAAAAGCACACTGTGCAAACAAAACATGGTACAGTACAATCACATAACCTTTCTAAGCCATGGTAGGGCACCTTTCTGTGTGCCCCTTCAAACATAACATGCAGTAGTAGCCACAGACATGGTGAGATATTTCCAGATATTTTGCAACATTTCTAAAGAGTTTCTCTGTGCTGCCCCTACTGTGGAAATGCAAAAAGCAGGTGACTTCTCTAGAAATATCACAGAAATTTCAGGAAATATCTGACCATGTCTTTGGCTGTGACTGTATGTGCATGGAAAACATACTACAGTACAACACAGTACAGTAGATATGATCATGCTAAGTATCATACTAAGGAAGTATTTGAGCAGAAGAAGGTGGTGAAGCCTATAAGTGCTGCTCAACCACTATTTCAGTGGTAAAAAAATGACATTTGGGTGTTCCAACAGATACTTATATAGTTGTTTTTAAATGTGGTTTGGTTTTACAGATTATACAAACATACATATGAACATACAAAGTTGCCAGCAGATTTATTTTTTAATTTTATTTAAACATTTGATAACTGAGAAAAGCACTCTGAGCTGTGGCTTGATTCCAGGTGTGACCCTGGGGGAAGGAGCAGTGGACATACAGGCAATAAATGCAGATAATTAGTCAACAGAACAATAGCAGCTAATTACAATCAATATAATACAGCAGTGAGAGCAAAAACATGATGTGATGAATCTCTAGAAGTGAACTATACAATAGTAAGTGCTCTACATAATGAATCTTTAATAAGTGCTGGGGAGGAATTGTAGGAAGGTAAAGTCAATAGAAGTTATGGGTTTAGCTCATTTGTGGCAGTGACATAAAGGTGGAGGAAGGAGATGTAGCTGTTGCCTGCAGCTAGAGTGAGAGAGTGAATTTCTGATAGTAGGGGTAAGTTTGTTCCACAAGTAAGGAAGCTGGTAGGAGAAAGCAGCTTTGCCCACTGCGGAAGAGGGTCGGGGCAGGGTGAAGTATCTTTCATTTCTGTGCCTGAGTTCTTAGGGGGATAGGGAGTCTGAGGATAGATAGTCCTCAAGATAAGAGGGGAGCAACTTAAACCAGTACTTAGATATAAGGTTGAGGACATGAATATAGCGCCTGTGAGATAAGAGGCTTAGTCCAAGGAGGGAGTAAAGATTGCAGTGGTGGGTGCATAGGGGGCAGTCTGTAACAAAGCAACAAAATGAGTTTAGAAGGGTATCCAGCCTGGCAAGGGTGGTTACAGGGGCAGAGCGTTAACTACATCCGCATTATCTATTATGGGGAGAATAATTTTAGAGACAATTTCACGTCTGGCAGGTAATGGGAGAGAGTCCCTGTTCCAGTATAATATGCTGAGTTTGTGGTGCAGCTTGGAGGTGATAGATTCAAAGTGAGCTGAAAAAGACAGCTGGAGGTCCAACCAAACACCCAGGTACTTGTATCTGGTGACTTGGTCAAGTGAAGAGCCATCGAGAGAGGTGATGGGGGAGGGCAGGTAGCAAGGCTAAGTTTCTGGGTAGAGCCAAAAACCACGGAAATAGTTTTGGTGGTGTTTAATTTCAGTTGTTTTTGGCTGAACCAGTGCTGAATGTTATTGAAGTCACTTTGTAGGGTAGCTTGGACTTCAAGCAGGTTGGGACCGGAGGTAAAGAGGATGGTGTCATCTGCATACATGTGTACTGATGAACTAGTGTAGGAAGAGGGAAGGTCACTAATGAAGAGGGAGAAGAGGATGGGACCAAGAACAGAGCCTTGAGGGATGCCAGCCAGGATAGGGAAAAGGGGGATGTGGTATCAGTGATTCTAGCAGATTGAAATCTGGTGGATAGATAAGACTAAAACCACCTTACAGTGATGGGGCAAGTCCAGCTGCCTCAAGCTTCTGCAGGAGAAGAGGGTGGGATACGGAATCAAAAGCCTTTGTTAAATTGACAAATACAGCTGCTGTAAGGAAGCTTTGGTCGGAGGCAATTTGGATACAGTTGGTGATGCGTAGGAAGGAGGAAATTGTGGAATGGTGTTTCCTGAAGCCAGACTAATGGGGTGAGAGGATGTTGTTTGTTGCAAGGTAGTCAGCTAGGTGGGTGTGGGCCAAGGATTCTTGTAGTTTGGCTAGTGCTGGAAGGAGAGAGATGGGCCTATAACTGCCTGGCAAGTTGGGGTCACCACTTTTGTGAAGGGGAATTATGCAGGCCAGTTTCCAGGATTGTGGAACTATTCCTGTGGAAAATGAGAGGTTAAGGAGATATGTAAGAGGCTTGGTGATTGCAGGAGCCAAGATCTGCAGGAGCTTGGGGTGAATCCCGTCCAGGCTGGTCTTTGCAGGGTTAAGCGAGAGCAGAGCTTTCCATACCTCACGTATAGTAAGGGGGGTAAACTTGAAGTCTTTGCTAAGGGGAAATGGTGGTGGGACTGGGGAAGTGGGGGGGGGAGCCCAGTGGTATGGCACAGGAAGTGAAAAACTGGTTCAGAATTTCAGAGGCGTGGGTCAGGTCAGTGACTGTCTGGCTGTGAAGTCTGAAGGTGGGGGTGCAGGGCTGGACTGGTGGGTCAAGGAGTGTGTGCACAGCTTTCCAAGAACTGAGGGGGGCTTAGCATGCGAGAGTTGCAACCTAAAGTAGTCTGCCTTTGCTTTTCTTATGGTCTTGGTGCAGGCATTATGTAGTGTTAAAAGCTTGCCTGCTCTGAGAGTTGGGGTTGGATTTAAAGTACCACCAAGCCTTGCTTCTTTCCTTGCATTTGGCGAGGATGGGTGCAGTGACCCAGGGGTGGTGCCACTTCTTGACTTCTTGATAAAGGCCGGTATGCAGACTGGATAACTGCTCCGGGACAGCGAAGTCCTTAATATCGACAATGTCAACAGGTTTTGACATTGTCATATTAAGGACCCCAGGGTTGAAATCCGCCATTTTGCCATCTGTTGCCCCCCCCCGGACTAACTCAGACTCTGAATTAGTTATGTTAAGAAGGGGAAGGGCACAGCCCCCGGGGAGAAATACACCAATGTCTGACAGGTGAAATTTCTCCTGTGGGGATCTTGCCATGCCGAACTTCAACAACACTGTTGTCATTTCGGCATGGTAGAACCATATAGGCCTTACGGTCTATCTAGTCTGCTCAAGTGTGTGGCACTTCAGTCCATTAGACTGCAGCTGCCCCCCACTTTACCCTCTCGTCCAGCCTCTGTCCCCTCATGGTTTGCATCCTTCCTTTGAAACTGTCCCACCTCCTATTGAAGCTCCCCACTGTCCATAACAATGCGACTTCCTCTACTCTGTTCCACCCTGCAATCACACTTTCAGTGAAATAGTGTCTCCTCATATCCCTACTGAACCTGCCCCCTTCCAATGTTAGAGAGTGTCCTCTGGTTTCCCTTTCACCTTTTAGATTGAGCAAACTCCTGGTAGCTACTCTGTTCATGCCCTTGAGATACTTGATGGTCTCAATCATATCCCCTCTCTCGCTTCTATCCTGCAGGGTATACATATTGAGCTCATTCAGTCTCTCCTCATAAGGTTTATCCCTCAACCCCAAGATCACTTTTGTGGCCCTGCACTCTACCCCCTCCAGTAGATTGATGTCCCTCTTTAAGTAGGGGCACCAGAGCTGCATGTGGTACTCCAGGTGTGGCCTTACCAGGGATCTGTACAGGGGCAAGATGACTTCTCCATGCTTAGAAGTAATCCCCTTGCTATGCACCCTAGCATCCTGTTGGCCTTTGCCAATGCCTTCCTGCACTGAGCTGAGTGGTTAGTTTCCCTGGTTACCAGTACCCCCAGATCCTTGTCTTCTTTGGTCTTGGATAACTGCACCCCCCCCCCCAACCATTAACTGCATTCTGGGTTCCGGGCTCCTAAATGCATAATTTTTCACTTCTTGGTGTTGAATCCAAGCTGCCAAATGTGAGGCCATTCTTTTAGATGAGCCAAATCCCTGGAGTTCTTTACCATCACCCCCAGCCACCTCTGAACAGATCTTGGTGTCATTTGTGAAGACACTGATCTTACTCTTGATCCCTACTGAACTGGTACCAGAACCAGGCCCTGTGGGACACCACTTGTTACTGCCCTGGGTTCCGATGCCTCTCTCCCCCCCCCCACTGTTACCCTCTGCTGTCTATCCTGCAGCCAGTTCTCAACCCATCTGACCAGTTCCTGCCCTGCTCCCAAACTGCTCAACTTGCTGGTCAACCTACCATGTGGTTCCGAATCAAATGCTTTGCTGAAGCACAGGTAGAGGATGTCTACTGTATGACCCCTGTCCAGTGCCACGTCACTCAGTCAAAAAAGTCTACCAAGTTCATCTGACAGGATCTTCTTGAGACAAACCCGTGCTGCCTGCCATCCTGGATATCATTATCCTCAAGAAATGTTATCAGCCTTTCCTCGAGAATAGTCTCCATCAGTTTTCTCACAATTGCGGTAAGACTCACCAGTCTGTAATTCCCCAGTTCATCCTTGGGCCCACTCTTATGGAGAGGTACCACATGCACCACCCTCCAATCTCTGGGCAGGCACCCCATTTCCAGGGAGGTGTTGAACAGGTCTGGCAATGGCCCTGCCAGGATTACTGCCAACTGTCTCAACACTCTGGGGTGAACTCCGTTCAGCCCAGGTGCCTTGTCTACCCTCAGGGCTTGGGCCCTCCATCACCCTTTCACCATGATTACCCCATCTGTGGTTCCCCCCACCCTTCCCCAGGTACAGGCCCATCTTTCTCTCTCTCTCTCTCTCTGGTGAATACTGAACAGAAGTACTCGTTGAGTACTTCTACCTGTTCAGTGCCCTTTTTTAACCAACCACTGCCTTTCTTCATCTTAACAATTTGATCCTTGCTCTCCCTCTTCTCTATATATCTGAAGAAATTATTTTCCCCTTCTTTGATCCTCTGTGCTAGCCTCAGTTCTCTAGCCACTTTGCTGCCCTTACCATTCTGCTTACTTCCCTGGATTTCCTCACAAATCCTTCTCTGTCCTATGCCCTGTTGGATCTCTTGTAGGTTCTAAATGTAGTCCTCTTATCCCTCACCTTCTTCACTACCTTTCTACTCATCCAACTTGTCTTCTTGGTCCTGGATTTCTTGCTCTGACTCTTGACACCAGTGTTAGTTGCTTCAGTCAGTCCTAGTTTGATGACTGCCCATTTTTGTTCGGCGTCCATGTCTGGGTGGATTCTAGCTATGTGCCTTTCCAGTATGCTACCCATCTTGCCAAAGTCTGCCCTTTTGAAGTCCAGGGCCTTAGTTTTAGTCATGGCTACCTCCTTCACCAGATTGCGAACCACACTGTGTGGTGATCACTACCCACCAGTGATTCCTCCAACCCAACATCCCTGACCTGCTCCCCATCCTCCAGCATCAGGTCTAGAATATCCCTCCCCCCATTGTCTCTGTCACCCTCTGGGTCAGGAAGTCATCCTGGAAGGCTTCCAGCAGGATCTTCTTCCTGGATCATGAAGTAGCTAGGATGCCCTAATCCACCCCTGGTAGATTAAAGTCCCCCACCACCACCACCACAGTGCTCCCTTTGCCACTAAGTCTCCTTAACTGCTCCCCCAGTTCCCTATCAATCTCTTCCTTCTGAGCTGGAGGCCTAAATACAACCCCAGATCTGACCTTAGTCCCTCTCGGGTTGTGTAGTTGCAGCCAAATGACTTCTGACCTGCCTTCGTTCCCCCTCCTCCCTATTACATCTGATCCCCTCCCTAACATAAATGGCCACTCTCCCCATTTCCCTCTGGAATAATTTGAAACCTGGGATGGCTAGGTCCCTGTCATGATGTTGAGTTGCCCATTTTTCAGTGATTGCAGCAATTCCACCTCCCCCTCAGCCATCAATGCCTGCAACTCGGCCATCTTGTTCCCCAGGCTCCTAGCATTTAGTGATACTACCCTATACAATGATTCTATCCTTATTGCACCCTTATCCCAAAACCACCACCTTCCTCTACCCTTCTGAAGTTTGGCTCCATTCTTGCTATGGGAGGAGGGCCAATGGACAACCTCCCCTGGTGATTTCCACCTCCAGTGCCCCCCCACCTAGTTTAAATTATACCTCTCTTTGATAAATTCCCCCATCCTTTGCTTCAACACCTGTTAACCCGTCTTACTAAGATGAAGCCTATCATCTGCGTATAGATCTTTGTTGTCCCACTTGCTGCCCCACTCCCCCACCAATCCATACCCCTTGGTCCCACACCATTCCCTTAGCCAATTATTGAAGTCCGTGATTCTTTGCTTCCTGGCTGAACTCACTCTTGGTATTGGTAGGACTTCTGAGAAGGCTACTGACCTACCCCATTCACTGCATAGTTCCCCTAGCTCCCTGAAGTTGTCCTGTACCTCCTCTATCCTTATCCCTTCCAGGTCGTTCATTCCCAGGTGCACCACAATATGTGGTTTTACCCCCACCTTTCTCACACATCTCCCAATATGCTGATGCACACTTCCTGCTGTCATACCTGTCATGCACTCCACCCAGTTGCTGTTTTTTCTGGCACCACCCCACCCCCATCTTACACCCTTAAATATTGAGTCCCCCAGAATTATGATCCTCTCACTCTTATCCTGTTCTCTCTCATGATGCCTGATAATCTCCTGCCCCCAAATTTTATCTCCCCTTCCATCTCCTGTTACCGAACCCTTCTGCCTCCCCTGGTCTTTGCCCTGTCAGGGTTCAGTACTGGGTCTGGTCTTTTTTAATGTCTTTATAAGTGACATTGCAGAGGGACTGGAAGGAAAAGTATGTTTATTTGCAGATGACACAAAGATCTACAACAGGGTCAATACACAAGGTGGGATGGAAAGGATGAGACGGGACTTGGCAAGGTTGGAGGAATGGTCAAATGGATGGCAGCTTAGATTCAATGCAAAGAAACATAGAAACTTAGACTTTGACGGCAGATAAGGACCGCTTGGCTCACCTAGTCTGCCCATTTCCCTACCTAGAGGATAAGCTGCAGATCCTATTTAACCAACAGCATATTTCTTCCTACCAATACAAAAATTGCCTTATGTCTGTCCCATGCATTCTTGAATTCTTCCACAGTTTTAGACCCCACAACCTCCTCAGGAAGGCTGTTCCATGTGTCCACCACCCTCTGTGTGAAAAAATACTTCCTCACATTGCCCCTGAGCCATCCCTCCCTCTATCTTCAAATTGTGTCCCCTTGTTCTTGCACATCTCTTTTTCTGAAAGATGCTACCCTCTTGGACTTTGTTGATTCCACTGAGGTACTTAAACGTTTCTATCATGTCCCCCCTCTTCCTCCTTTCCTCAAGGGTATACATATTAAGCTCCTTTAGCCTCTCCTCCTATGGCTTCTCTTGCAGACCCTGCACCATTTAGTTGCCTCTGAACTGCCTCCATCCTGTCTATGTCCTTGCGGAGATGGGGTCTCCAGAACTGGACGCAGTACTCCAGATGGGGTCTCACCAACTGTCTGTACAGGGGGATAACAACTTCCTGTGTTCTGCTGATGATGCCTCTCCCTATACATCCCAGTATCCCCCCAGCCCTCCCTACCGCCTTCTCACATTGCTTGCTAACCTTAAGGTCATCTGATATGATTACCTCCAGGTCCCTTTCCATTTTTGTTGTTGTTACTACCTCCCCCCCCATTGTGTAATCTTCCCCTGGGTTTTTGTTTCCCAGGTGCATTACTTTGCGCTTCTTTGCATCGAATCCAAGCTGCCATACTTCTGACCATTCCTCCAACCTTGCCAAGTCCCTTCTCATCCTTTCCATGCCTCCTTGTGTATCAACCCTGTTGCAGATTTTGTGTCATCTACAAAGAGGCATACTTTTCCTTCCAGTCCCTCTGCAATGTCACTTATAAAGACATTAAAAAGGACTGGGCCCAGTACTGAACCCTGTGGTACCCCACTAGTAACTCCTCTTTCTTCAGAGTGGACTCCATTTACAATTACCTTCTGTGTCCTGTTGTTCAGCCAATGTTTTACCCAGGCTACCACTCTGGGACTCACTTCAAGGCTGGTTAATTTGACTACTAGTCTTTTGTGTGGGACTGTGTCAAATGCCTTGCTAAAGTCTAGGCAGGCCATGTCCACAGCCCCTCCCTGGTCTACTACTTTGGTCACCCAGTAAAAGAAATCAATTAGATTCATCTGACATGACCTTCCCACTGTGAACCCATGCTGCCTTTGGTCCTGTGCCCCACTGGCCTCTAGGTACTCAACAATTCTTTCCTTCAGAAGTGATTCCATCACTTTCCCTACCACAGAGGTCAAACTGACAGGTCTGTAGTTTCCTGCCTCTGTCTTGCTCCCACTTTTGTAAAGGAGAGTCACATTAGCCTTCTTCCAGTCCTCAGGTCCCACACCATCCTCCCATGATTTGTTATAAAGGGTAGTCGGTGGTGTCACTAGTTCTTTGCTTAATTCTTTTAGAATTCTGGGGTGAATTCCATCTGGCCCCAAAGAAGTGCAAAGTAATGCACCTGGACAACAAAAACCCAGGTGAAGAGTACACAATGGGGGTGAGAAATTGACAACAACAAAAATGGAAAGGGACCTGGGGACAGTTATATCAGATGACCTAAAGGTGGGCAAGCAATGTGAGAAGGCAGTAAGGAAGGCTGGGGGGGGGGGATACTGGGATGCATAGGGAGAGGCATCACCAGTAGAAAACAGAAAGTTGTTCTCCCTCTGTACAGACAGTTGGTGAGACCCCATTTGGAGTACTGGTTGCAGTTCTGGAGACCCCATCTCCGAAAAGACATAGAGAGGATGGAGGCTGTCCAGAGGAGGGCAACCAAAATGGTGCAGGGTCTGCACCAGAAAACATGAAGAGAGATTAAAGGAGCTTAATATGTATGCTCTTGAGGAAGGGGGGGGGGACATGATAGAAACTTTCAAGTACCTCAAGTGAATCAAAAAAGTCAAAGAAGGTAGCATCTTTCAGAAAAAGAGATGTGCAAGAATGGGGGGCACAATTTGAAGATAGATGGGGAACGGCTCAGAGGAAATGTGGGGAAATATTTTTTCACAGAGAGGGTTGTGGATGCATGGAACAGCCTTCCTGAGGAGGCTGTGGAGTCAAAAATAGTAGGAGAATTCAAGAATGCATGGGACAGACATAAGGCAATTCTAGTGGTGGGTAGGAGGAAGTAGGCTGTTGGTTAATTAAGATCTGCAGTTTATCCATTAGGTAGGGAAATGGGCAGACTAGGTGGGTCAAGCGGCCCTTATCTGCCATCAAATTCTATGTTTCTATGTTTCTCCCCCTAACCACTTTGGCCTGTATGTCAGCTTCCACTGTGGAACTATTTCTCCTCTGTACTCCCTCCCTTTCTCCTGCACCTGCTACACCACCCCCCTCCATACCACCCCAACTGCTACTGCCTGCCTGTGTCATGCCTGAAGAGCACTCATCCCCTTCATGTTTTCCCCTCATCTCCCTTGTGTCATCCTTACCTGGGCTGTCTGCTAATTCCCCATCCCCTTATCCACCTAGTCCTTCCTCCCCACTACAGTTTCTGTTGCTCCACCACCTTCCCTAATAGTAAACTGTCCCATAATATGATAACAATTTGGGCTAAAGTACTTTCTTTTTTTCTGTTTTGAAAGTACTTCCTTTGACATATAATGGGCGCCTTCTTGTTCCACTGTGATCTGGTTTAAAATTCATGTCTAATGTTGTCATTAGGAGTGGATTCTGTATTAGATTAAATAGCAGTAACAAGCCTCCCCAAATTCTTCTAACAGATCGGGTGATGCTGATTTAGGACAGCAATACATCACCATATAGTAGCAATGTTCTGATAAGCCTTTGAAAATGTTCACCACGTTCCTTTGAACCCACTCTGACCCTCACAGGATAACACTTGTGACTCTGCTACTTGATGGCAACTACCCACTTGTTATTACTTACTGTTTTCTGTCCTCAAGCCAGCATGTTAGCCTCTGTGTTAGTGATTTGGGGAATTTCACACTCTTGAGCTTAGTGTTTATTGCCCAGTGCAGTACTTTATCAAAGGCTTTTTTGAAATCAAGTATAATTACGTAAACTGGGGTGTCTGTCAAGTGCAGAACTAACATATTCATAGAAACAAAGGATATTTGTAAGATAAGACTTGTTCTGTACAAAGCTGTACTGAATGAGAGTGATGATATCTGTTCCAGCCGTATGTGATATAAGTTGTTCTTTGACCATACTCTCCAATATTTTCCCAGTAACTGATGTTAAGCTAATACAATAATTCAGTGGCTAATAGTCTCTGATTTGTTTACTTTTTCAAAATGTGGACGGTGTGCAGTTTCCAATCACAAGGAATTCTGTTTTCTTGAATTGATTTTCTGAAAATTATATATTGGGGGACCTCATCCTTTCCTAGCTATAGTATGATCAGTAAAGTGTGGCCCTTCAAACATAAAAACTCATTGTTCTTGCACAACATGGTACAGTACAGGAGTTCAACCTTTCCCAGTCATGTTATGCTACAGTATAGTGTTCCCTTTCAGATATATAACCACACTGTGTGTGGAGGACATGTGCAACCAATAATAGTAAAGTACAGAAAACATTCTACTTCATGTGTGCAGAAATTATCATTTTAAATTTTAACATGTCTGTCTTATGAACAATGTTTTAAAACTTTTTTATTCAGTTTTAAAAGCTATGACAGTACTTTACATTTCCAAAAAAAAAAAATAGCCTTATTTGTAACTGAAGAAAATTAAACAGAATTTAGCCAGAAATAGAAAACAACAGGAAAATCAGTGGATGAGAGACCCAGATCAAATGATTACCTGTATGAAAGTAAAGCTCTTACCGTAAACATATTCACAGAGATGTTACACAGAATCATTTCCATGAAGCAACAGGGCAGTGGTAAGGCTATCCGCCCCATAAACATAAATAAAAGAAAGAATGCTTACATATGAAACATAAACTGTAATCAGAACGTTTCTCACCCTTGCACCCCAAACCATAAACTTAATATGGCAACAAAAAGCTAGCTAGCTGGATGGACCAGTATGAGTTGACTAGAGCTATATACTGTAGAAAGATACACGAGTACAATGTACTGTAAGGACGTCATTAAGGACGGCTAAAATGAACAGAAAACTAAGGCTAGTTGAAGGGGTTAAAAATTACCAAAGTTTCTCTAAGCACATAGGAAAAAAATGACAGATGAAGGATGACATCATGTGAAGAATGGAATAAACATAGAGGAGGATGAAAAAAAAAACATCTTCAATGAGTACTTTAGTTCTGTGTTCACAAAAAAAGTTCTGTGCTTCTTCCTGGCCACAAACAGAGAGAACAGTGTAGTTCTTTTTTTTTTTTTAATTCTGTTTATCACTATGCTGCCTGTGGGGATATACCCCAAATCATTCCCCTCTGTCCTCCCTACCCGGCATCCCCTAACACCTGCCCTGGATGGAGGCCCATAATTTACCCCCTAAAGCAGGGCTCCCACAGGAGAGACTGAGATCCTCCATCAATCCACCCAGGTGTTAGGCTGCAGCATCATTTGGCTGGGGAGAGGAGGCTGTCATAGTGCTGCTGCATAGGGTTTTCTGTACTAGTTCACTCAGAGGCAGTGACATCAGTGTGGGTGTGCATGCTCCCATGCACACTGCGCAGACGTCTACAATTGCCTCCCCCCTCTGTTATGTGGTCCCTGTGTGGTGTTTGCTCAGCTGCCACTGGATGTCACTTGAATGCTGGGCACTACCAACCCTCTATCCCAAGGGTGAAGAGTCGCCCATGGGATGCTCATCAAATTTCCTCCCCAGGCTGGCCCTCTGATGCTCTGGGCTCAGTCCCAAACCTGGGACATCAGCATCACAAGCAGTAGCTCTACTGCTGCACTGGTGGGCCAAGATTCCAGTGTAGTGATAGTAATAAGTTGGAGACAGTGGGTACGATTTTCAAAGCCCCCCTTAGATCAGTGTGAGTAGCGCTGAACTCATGCTTGTTGCAAACTCTGGGTGTGCCGTTGCACCTTATTTTAGTACAACAGGGGCCCTGGTGCCGAAGTCCCCAGAGCTGCTGCAAGCTGTGCCTTGCACCAAAGTGATGGCGCAGCAGAGGGGAATGATAAAGGCTGCCATCGGCCCCTGCTCTGTGCCCAACTGACCAACCATGTCCTGTGGCTGTAGCTGTGGAGCAAGTGAACGGTGAGCTCTGTTGATGTGTAGCAAGATAGATGCCAGGATTGAGAAACCTGTATGACAGATGTACTTACCAGCTCTGCTACCATCAGGAATGCCTTCTCCATACCCTCAGTACCTTCCTGGATGCATAGTGGTGAGTAGTCTTGACCACTAGGCTGTGTAGGGAGCCGAGAAGCTGCCCTGCTACCTACCCTTGTGCTCCTCACCCTCCACCCAGGGCACACACCCTGCTCCAGGTCCCAGCCACACCATCCCCACTGGGGTTGGATAGTACTGGGGTGGCAGCACCTGTCAGTCACCACAGACTACAGTAGGGAGTTGCAGGACATCTGTGTGTCATGCCAGGACACTGCCCATCCCTCCATGCAATTGGCAGCAGGGTCTGTGCCTCTGGGGCACCCAAATTTCCAAACCAGTCAGGGGTGTATCTCTTGGCACATGGGATGTTAGACCAGCTAATGGCTGGCCTAACCACTACTGGCACTTGCGGCCATGATGGTGCTTTCAAAATCCTAATTAAGTAGATACAACAGCCCCCTTCTGACATGGCACACCATCACTTTAGGCACAGGGATAGAGCAGGGCTCATTTGCTGCAAGACCTCCTGTTTTTGACGCACCCTGCATTTAAAAATGGGGATTGCCACAACTTTTGATGGCATCTACAACGGGTCATTGTCAAAATTTTTGTCGACTACCCGACAGCAAAATCTGCAGGTCAACTGCATTTTGCAGTTGGCTGCCTGTTTCGGAGAACAACAGGTGTTTTCTTCAGGGGCTTTGCCCCCTGAACCCCCACATGGGGGATGCACCCCCCCACCTCCCACACTTAGGATTCTCAACTCTGAGTCGGAGCTGATTTGGGGGGTGCAGGACCCCTGACAGACAGTGCCAGGTTCCAGTGGTTTCCCAGCAGTGACATGGAGCTGTAGTCGCTGTAGGGGGACTCCACAGTATAAATGTTGCTGTTGGGGGTGTATACCCTTTTGATGCAAGGTGCCACTTGTGTCAGTTCTGTTTGGCACAGGCACATCACATCAATTGCAGGGCTTTGAAAATCTGGCTTGGGGTGTGTAACTAAGGAGAGAGTTCTGAGTGGTCTGCAGGGCCTTAAAAAGCAACTCTCTAAAAAGCTTAAAAGCACTAGATTTGTACAAATAATGTTTTGACTTGTTTTGTAGTTTTTGGGCCAGATATTCAAACTGCGCCCAAAAAGTGCGGAACAGCAGGAGCAAGCACAAGTCAATTGCGCACATGCACAATAGACGCGATATTCAAACATGGAGCAAGCCAAATTGCGCAACAAGCCAGCGTCTGAATATCGCACAACCTGCGCTATAGCGCAACCAGGAAGGGGAAGCTGAGCAGAGACGATGCGCTATGGCGCAACAAGGGCTGCCCAGCTGAGCAGCCCAGAGGTGCCATAGTGCAAGCAGGGAGCTCCCCAGCAGCAGAGCAATGGAACTGCACAACCAGGGAGGTAGGCAGGGGCCCACCACCCATGCCACAAATGGGCACAGGGACACACTGCAGAACCAACAATGTACCCCCACACTCCAAGCACAGCATAACTGGGGGAGGGATGGAACAGCCACCGGACCATGGGGACAAGCAAACAAAGCACAGCTGGGCCATGGTGCCCCAAAACACCCACCAGCAAGCTGAGACTGCCACACAAGGAGGGCGGACCACCCCATGGCACAGCAGCCCCCCCGTGCACAGCACACCCTGCACTGTGACCCCAAGACACCCCCCATGAGCAGTGACCACCACTGCGGGAATCCCCATGCATACCACCACCACCCCACTGCTACACTGCAACCTCGTGTACCACAGAACCATATAAGCCAGACCCACCATGAGCCACAGCAGCCAGCACAGACACCCACAGTGGTGTGTGGAAGCATGCAGCACACTGGATGCAACACAGTGCAGGGGCAAACACACACCCATACCCACAGGGACACTAACACAGGGACGCAGTAGTGTGGCAACCAAGCCCCCAGTGTGGGCCCATGAAAACTGTGCACACACAGCCTGCAGTCCCTCATGGCACAGGGGTGACACCCAGCCTGTGCATGAACTGTGACCCTGTACACCACCAGCATATGCCTGGATCACAAGTCACAGACAGTGGTGCACAGCCCCTGCAATACATACAAGCCACAGCATGGAGGTGGGACAGCAACTGTGGAGGCCATAGTGTCATCCGAGGCAAACATGCACCACACCATTGACAGGAGGCAACCCAGCATTGTGACAGTCACAGTGGATGACCTGCAGGGACAGCCACCACTGACAAGGCAGCAGACCTCACAGGCCACAGACATGCAAGGGTGTCAGCTGCACAGGCCAAGGATGGGTTGACAGGGCACAATGGACACAGAGCAGGCACCATGGACCACTGCACAGTAATGCAATGCACAGAGAACAACACACACACCACAAATACTGACTGATAGCCACTCCCACACCAGAGACACTTCCCCACACACACACACACGCACATACCCATGACTGAAACACCCCAGATGCCATGCACACCACTGCAATTGAGCACCTATAGCCAGCTGCAAATCAGAGACCACCACAGTATTCATATCAAAATAACTGTATTAAACAAATATAACAACAACAACTATTTACAATTATGTACAAACATGGGGTGGGGGGACAGGAACAAGGTGGGGGTGGGTAAGGGGCAGTGTCACAGAGTGCTTCTGTGAAAGGCTAAGGACCCTGGAATTATTTACATATTTTCTTTTCGGTTGGGGTTTATGTTGGCATAAATGTCCTGTTGGCTGGGACTAGAAAGGTATTGCATTGCCTCATAAACCTATTATATGTTCAGTGGTGTTACTTTCCATTAAGTTGCTTTGGTTGGTTTAGTCCAACAATTAGTTGCCATAATGGTAGAATTAAATATAAAAGGAGTGCAGTTCTTATGCAGAATATCCAAGTGGAATAGTACAGAGGGTTACTAGGTTAGGTCCCTTTTATTTTTATAATAGGGGAAGTCACTAGTTGAGCCTTAAGTATAACTAAGCATTAGAATGGGTATATTAGAATTCCTTCTGCCCTCCCCTTAAGGTGTGAAAGGAAAGGTTAGCACTTAGAAACGAAACGAGCACTTTGTCTGATTATAATAGTCTGAACATAGTTTAAAAGTAGTAGATAAGTGTTGGAAGAAGAAGAAATAGAGTGCTGTGAAGCTTCAAAATAAAATTGTTCTGTCAGATTGAAATAACAGCCGACGGGAAAAAGGCTTGCATAGGTAATGCAAGTGACATACTAATAAACAGGTCTTTTCCTGTTTCTTTCCTTTATATATGGGAGCTTGAAGCTTGAGTTATGCTCCTGTTATTAGAAATAAACGGTATTGAATTGGTTCCAGTTTCTGAGACTCCCCCCCTCCGAGGAAGCCAATGTAACGTTTATTTTGAGGGCTCTCTTGCGAGGGAAACAGCGCTTTGTAAAATCCCTTGCAAGGTGCTGTGTAGACAAATAGTTTAAGCCCTGTAAGTAATTTTGCTGCATTTCCGAGGACTTGTTTGTGCCTTATCTAGTTGTAAAATACTAGAGAATCTTTTGGTCCACTCTTTTGTTCCCTGTTCTGCCTTTTCCCAAACAGCTGTTAGGTAAAGCGGCTTTCTGTGTAAATAATTACCTCTGAGCTCTTGCGCGACTGTGCATATGCGAGCGGCTGAATTCCCGTTCGAAGGTGCGCACAGTCGGAAGACATTTAGCCCTTTAGTGCCATGTAAATACAACTGTTTTCTTTAAAAAACATGGAGGATAGCTTTACATACCCCCGGAGGCGAATTCCTTTGGGTTGGAGTTGATTTGGTGTCTGTTGTGAAACGAGGGCATTTTGGGCATTGTAGAGATCTGGAGTCTTCTGTTTTCGGCTGCAGCTTGTGCTTAAGAGCTGGACGGCCGTTTTTCTCAATCATTTATGCTAAGGAAAAGGGGCGTTGCTTCTTGGGGTTAGAAAACACATTAAAAACTTATCAGAAAGAGTGTAATTCACTTCTGAGTATGGAATCAGAATGTTATAATATATTATGATGTTTAGACATGTTCTATAAAAATAAAATGATGCAAATAAAGAAGTATTATTTAAAATAAAGTATAGGGGAGGGACTTATGAAGTCACCTGACCCTGTATTGTATAAAAGTCGAACATTTAGTTCAGGGATTCAGATTGCTTTTGGGCCTGGAGGTAACTCCAGGGTGTTGTGTTACGAATGTTCTAAGGAGCCATGAAGTAATAATGTTGTTTCGTGCCAAATGGAAGATTAAGCTGAGGATATGAGTCTGGTGAAAGGAATCCAGTGGAACATTATGAAATGCTATTAAGAAGTATCAGATATGACCGAATGCAATATTCCAGTCATAAGAAGTCTTGTCAAAAGTGTTTGCTATATGAGATGTGTCCTGCTAAAGAAAGAAAATATTAAGATATAAAATAAATTTTCAAACTAAACAAAGGACTGCTTTGTGTTGCACTACTTGATTGCCCACTTACACCTGCGCCCTCTCACAGGCAGGGGTAAACATATGGGAGAGGGAAGGCGGGGTGTGAGGGTTGGTCAAAGGGGGGAGGTTGTCTCTCTTCACTGGCGGACAGCCTGGTCCTCTGCTGCCTCGGGCTGTTGCCTGGGCCGCCTCCTCCTCCTCACGCCATGCTGCTGCAGATACCGCAGGATGGCAAGGGACTCTTGCGGCCACCTGCACAAGGTCCTGGATGGACCGCTGCATTCGCAGGAGTATCCGCACACCTAGGAAAAGGGATCAGAGTCAATGGGTGTGACTGTCCATCCCCCTGCAGCCCACCCATTATGCATGGCAGACAGCCATGTGCCATGCTCCTGTGATGGTGTGCACCCACCACAGTGACCGTGTCCACAAGACATGCCCAACCAGGCAGCAACAGCCATGTGTACCACTGCACACACCCACCGCCCATGTCCAGCACTGGCTCAAAGCCAAAGCAGTACAGTGGCATGTAGTAGCGGTAGCAGGCAGTGCCACAGCCATGTGCCTAGTGCACGATGGACCGATCATTGACGTGACTCCCAGACATGCAGTGCCACTGGACAGTGCTGACTGTCACATGTCGCGTGCATGGCAGTGGTGTCCATGGATGGTGGCCATGCCCTGCCTCCCACTCTGTCACACAGCCTGCAATAGCAATCCTGGTGTCATGGCACTCACCCTCATCGGGATGTTGCTGGCATTGGGGTTGGTCCCCGACATACCCCCCATGCAGCATCCACCGCCCTCTGCTGCTGCTCCAAATTCCTCCTCCACTCGGCCATGCCTGTGGGAGACAAAAGGAGAGAAACACATCAGTACAAACCCAAAGCATATTCCCCCTGCCCCAATGTGTGTGCCCACCCACCCAGCCATACCCACCCATCCCATACCCCAAACACCACCACAGCCAACCCTAGACCATCCCTCCCTATGTGCTGGACACATGAGACAGTGTTACCCATATGGACCATACAAGTGTGTAGGCGTATCACCCACCTGGACGAGGCACCTGACGCCCTCCTGCACGCTGACCGCAGGACGTGCCAAGTAGCTCCAGCTCCCTCCGTCTCAGGTCCCCATACTGGTACCTGCACTGTTCGGCCATTCTCCTGCAGCCAGTGGCCTCCTCCAGGTCAGTGGCCACCTCTTCCCAGACCTGGGTCCTGGCCCTGTCCAGTGGTACCTCACCAAACAGTGGGCCATAGTGTGGCTCCACAGTGGCCACAAGGCTGGCCAGCTCAAGGGCATCCCACTGAGGGGCTCTCCTGCGTGCCATCTCTAATGCTATAGTAGACAATATGGCTCTCCGCAGCGCAGCAACCCCACATGGAAGTGCTGCGTGGTACATCGCCGCCATTACCTATCGTGCAGTTGGTACAGCGCTGCCATTCCCTATCGCGCTGTCACCAAACAGCGCGATAGAGCCATACACATGCCAGACGTACAGTGCCAGGAGGCAAAGGTCGGGCACAAGTTCAGGGGTCAGTGGTGCAAGGCCACGCACAGCGCCATCGGACGTCTACACGTCCTATGCGAACGGTCACCTGCGTGCCAGTGCCACAGTGGACTATTGCACAGTTGTGCCACAGCGCCATTTGGTGCCCAGCATTGTGGCACCACTGGCACAATGGTGGCCATGTCCTGAATTGCTGATCGCACACAGCACGTCATCAGTGTAGCAGACGTCTGCATAAGCTACCTGGGCATGTGCAATACGGTGTACTACACAGTCACGGAAATGCGCCATTGGCTCAGCCGGCTCAACTGTATTGCGCAAAGTGCAACGGCGTGATATTCAGCCAACACATGCAGATCATCTGATCAGCCATTCAACGGCACAGTGGCGCGATTTGCATGTCATTACAGTTGCTCCACTCCTAATTTGCATGCATTGCGCTATAAATATGCGACAGTGGACTGCGCTGGCCAGAGTCGGGTACTGCAGGTGAGAGGTGAGTTGCAAGCTGTGTGATGTTCCGGGCAATGGTCATGGGATAACACTGTAGACTGCACAGTGACAGGTGTCCACTTCCACCTATACAGTCCGACATGACCAAGCAGAGCCAAGGTGACGGTGAGGATGGTGGGCGAAGGAAGAGGCCCAACTTCACCAAGGCAGAGACAGAGGCACTCTTCCAGGCCTACCTGGCAGAGGAGCCACTACTGAGTGGACGGCGTGGCACCCCTCAGGCCCATGCGGCTGCATGGGAAGGGGTAGCTCAGGTGGTGAACCTGCACGGAAGCTACCAGCGCTCCGTGCAGGAATGCAAAAAGAAGGTAGGGACAGACTGCAGAAGGGTGAAAGAGAAGGTGGCAGCCCTCAGGGCAGCACACGCTGGCACAGGCGGGGGCCAGCCAGCGGTGGTGGAGCTGACCCCAGCTGAGGACCGACTGGCTGCATCAATGCAGCGGAATGCTACAGAGGGCGTAGCAGGAGGTGGACTCCTGACAGGTGGAAGCCCATCACTGCACGGTATGACATGGTGGTGGTGTGGGGGGGAGGTTGATCACATGCACTAACATGTCCTCACTTTCTGTTACAGATCCTGTTCATCTGCAGGGGACGGTGGTGGTGGGACCATGCAATGATGAAGACCTGCCAGAGTTGGAGGAGGGTCCATCCACCTCTGTCGCCAGCCTGCTTGCACTGCACCAGTATGCACGCCTGGCTGCCACCTCTGTTGTCGGTGAGTCAGGTGTGGGTGGTGCACAGCCTGTGTCTCAGCAGTCTGGCATGCAAGCATGCCAGCACGCTGTGACTGTGGCTGTTGCGCGTACCTGCACCACTGATGATGCGAGGACTGCAATGGGCAGTGACACGTGTGTGTCCCATAATGGACACACAGCAGGCCAGCACATGCCCCTGGACCTAGCTGGTTCCAACGTTGTGCCAGCATGTCAGCACAGTCCCAGGCTGTGCCTGTCAGCACGTGGGGCAGCACCAGTGGCTGTGCAGGTCTCTGGCACTGTTGCGGCCACAGCAGTGGAACGAGTGGTCCCTGGGGCACAGCAGTTGGAGGGGCAGCAGCAGCAGTCATCCACCAGGTCTGGGGTTACAGGGTCCAGTGGTGGCACATGCACACCGCCTGTTGACATGCCCATACCTGGTCCTGGTGAACAGTACCCACCCTCAAGGGGTGTTGAGCATCAGGACCTTCCATACCCTGGGGACAGATTGCCGATGTGGCAGACGTCCCATTTGACGAGCACACCCGCCTGCTGCAGGCATCAGTACAGCAGCAGATGCGGGTTGCAACATCCATGGAGGCACTGTGCATGGCTGTGGAGCAGCACAGCAGGGACAATGCAATGATCCTTGCAGAGATGGTCCAAATGCGGATGGATGTGACCGCCGCCGTTGACAGGCAGACCCAGGCATTGGTCGCTGTCATGGCCGCAGTGGGCACACAGTCAGGTGCCCCTGTACCACACACCCCACACAGCTTGCACTCCACTCGCCATTCCCGGTGTCATGCAACATCCAGCCTGTCGACACCGGGTTCTGCTGTGGGCATCCCGAGCACACCTGGTGCAGGTATGTTCGGCATGCTGCATACCCCTGTGCGGACACGGTCACGATCACGCAGTGGGACCCCTGGTGGTCCATCGGTGCCACCCCATGTGGCCCATGATCAGCCTGCCAGTGCTGCTGGGTCACGGCAGGGCCGCCCACGCATCCGAGGTGGCCGTGGCACAGTGCCACCTGAGTGACCTGTGTCCCAGTGCAGGCCCTGTCTGATGCTGCCCTGTGTGCAATGTCTGTCAGGGTGGGCAGTGCACTGGTGGGTGCCCTGCCCAACACGCTGACACTCGGACCACCTGCACACCCACCCAACTGCTGTCCACAGGTGCATGTGCATGATGATGCCTGCATTGTACTGTACACCAAGGTGCAAGGGTGCCCAGCATCTGACACACGTACTTGGACAGTCCAGGTGGTGGGGTGGTCCATTGCTCTGTGTGTTTGCCATGTCTGTTCCTGCTCTGCTGTGCACCTGCCCATGTACGCTTTGTGCCTGGTGTGTGTGTGTGTGTCCAGATGACTGTTCAACCCTCCCTGATGGTGTGTTTGTGTGCCTGAACCCTTCAACTCCCCTTGCCATGTGCACCCTGTGTGTTACCCCATGTGCCTGTGGGTTGTGCCTAGACAGTGTTGGTTGCACATGGCCCCTTGACTTACCTGTGTCATGCAAAATGCTCCTCCATGATGGTGTCCCAGTGCAGCTGGGCCTGCCGGATCAGTCGGGGGTTCCACCGTCCAAGGGGAGGCTGCTCATCACCATCATCACCGGCGTCACTGGCGTCCCCATCGCTGTCCCCCTTCTCGACCTGTATGGCTATCCCACGGTCTTTGGCCATGTTGTGCAGGATACAACAGGCCAGGAATATCCCACAGGCCTTTGAGGGGCTGTACTGTAGGGCTCAGCTGGAGGTGTCTAGGCATCGGAAGCGTGCCTTAAGCATCCCAAACACCCACTCGATGATGTTGCATATGGCGGCATGTGCCTCATTATAGCGTTGCTGCGATGGGGTCATGGGGCACCAGTACGGTGTGAGCAGCCAGGGAAGGAGTGGGTATCCGCTGTCACCTGTGTGGAGATAGTGGAGATAAGTATCATGTTCAGGTCCATAATGCCAATATCCCTGTGTGCCACTACCATGGCACCTGTGGCATTCCCACCCTTGCCCCAAGTTTGCACTTCCTACATGCATACTCACCCACTAGTTGGCCTGTGCTGATGTCCCCACTCTCGAATTGATGGCACAGTGTGGACTGATACCATATGAAGGCATCATGTGCTCCACCAGGGTGTGTGGCACAGACATTGATTATGCGCCCACTGGCATCACACACCACCTGGCAGTTGACACTCGGAAAACCCTTTCTGTTTCTGTATGCGGCCCCATCGGGGCCAGGTGGCATGCGAATAGCCACATGGGTGCAGACTATTGCCCCTAGCATGTCAGGCATATGTGCTACCCTGTGGAACTCCTGCATGTTTGCTGTACGCTCTGCTGCGGTGCTGGGGAAATGGATGTACTCCGCAGCATGTGCCAGCAGTGCGCTGAGGAATTGGGTGAGGATGCGTGACGTGGCCGACTGTGTTATGCCTGTGGTGTCCTCTGTCGGCCTCTGGAAGGTACCCGTGGTGAGCAGGCACATGCAGGCTGTTACCTTTGTCTCCACTGACAGAGCATGACTCCGTCATGAGGGTGCCTGCATCACATCACTGCACAGCTCACAGAGCTGCCTCAGTATTGCCCTGTTCAGGCAGTACCAGCCCATGATCTCTACATCTGTGTACAGCTCAAAGCTGACGTGGGCACGGTACTGCCTGTTGGGGGCTTACCGCCGACAGGCCCTTCCACGGCCACGTCCCCCTGCAGCATGCCTTCTCACCCCCCTCATTACAGCTTCCATGAGGAAGCTGGCACTGTCCATGTCCTTGGCTTGTGTTCCCCCGCTGTTCTTGCTGTGCTACCCCCGCTGTCCTGACTGCTACCTCCACTGCATCGGGTACACCTACTGGCCTCTGCAGTCTGTGGCCCAGCACACCCTCCCTTGTCCCTCTTCTGTCCTGTGCACTCCCTGGCCTGCACTCTTTTCCACTGTCACACTCTCTTTCTCCCTGCCTCATGTGGCTTCCCTGTAGCATTCTTGCACCTCTTCCTTGAGCCTTTTTATTTTGGCTCATTTCGTATGGCGCACCTTCCAGCTCATCCGCTGTTCGCATTGCGCAGGTCTTTGAACACGTCGAGATTGCGCTCTTTTATGCATGGGTCCACCCCTTTGGTTGCACATGCCTTAATTTGCATTTCGCGCTGTTGCTCAGCCTGTTTTCAGTGGCTGGCGCAACTGCCTCCTGCTGAATATTGCAGAATGGCGCAAGTTCGGACTTGCGCATGTGCAACCCTATTGCGCATGGCGCAACCCTTTTGAATATCTGGGCCTTTTTGTTTACTTTTCCCTTTTATTGGTCTATTAAATATTGCAGATAATGTTGTACTAACTTTATTGAGTCATATCTGATTATCCCTGCTAACCACACAATTGTTCCTTGTGACATCACAACCTGTTGTTTTGGTGAGCACTATAATGTCATAAACAAAAACTCTGTGAGGTTAACTGGGAAAAGACAAATGTGTTTTATTCAGACTTTTTGGGTAGGCTACCAAGATGTGCTGTACACTTTGGAATGGGCCACTGGAAAAAAAAACATGTATTCTCTAATAAATGAATATAGCTGAAGCATCCTACTTATGAAAGTACCTGCTGAAGTGCAGAGTTGCTCTCCATTGTGACAAAATCCACAGAAGCAGATTAGTTGCACCTGAGGGTACTGAAAGAGATGAGTTAGTCACTGACAGCCCCCCTTGACAGACCTTTTTCATGAGTCATTGACCACATGGGAGGTGACTGATGACCGGGAGCTGGCAAAACCAAGAGGTGATAAAACGGCTATACAGGTCATCAGGGAAACCATACTTAGACTACTGCATGCTGTTGTAGAACCCTCATCTGAAAAAGAATAAGAAAAAGAGGGAAACACAAGTGATTCAGGAACAGCAAAGCAGGACCTATCAGGAAAGATTAGGCATCCTAAACATGTACTCACTGGAGAACAGAAGAGAGGGGGATATGGTAGAATCCAATACATTCAAGAACACAATAGGGTAGACTCCTCAGATTTATTTAAATAATGTACTAACACAACCACAACAAACTACAAATTAGTGAGGGGAAACTTCAGAAATGACTTAACGAGCAACTCTCTATTACGTTAAAAAGCCTAAAAAACATTAGATTTGCACCAATTATGTTTGAACTTCATTGTTTTGTAATTATTTGTTACTTTTTTCACTTTCTCCTGCTGCTGGTCTACTAAATATTGTAGCTAATGCAGCATTTATTACACTGAGTCTTACAAAATATGTCTCACTCTCCCTGCTAACCACACAATTGTGGTTTGTGATATAACAGACTGCTGTCATGGGGAGCACTATGATGTCATAAACAAAAGCACTATGAGGTTAACAGGGGAGAGGCAAATGTTTTCTGTGCAGGCCTTTTAGATGGACTACCAAGATGTGCTGTAAATCTTGGAAAGGAATATGGAACTGAAAAAAATGTATTCTCTAGTAACTTGTAATGGCTGATACATCTCATTTATGAAAGCACATGCTGAAGTGCAGAGTTGCTCTTTAAGGAAACACTTCCTTACAGAGAGGGTGGTGGAGAGGTGGAATAATTTACACAGTAATGTCATGTGAATAGTGCTAGAATTATGTTAAGATCCAAAACCCAATGTAATAAGTACAAAGGGGAAAATTAGAAGCAAAAGGGAGGGTAGAGACTCTGGGAGCTCCAAAAGGATTGATGAATTCTAAGTAGTACCAACAGGGACACTTGGCATGACAAGGCATTTTATTTTATAGTGCATTCTTTCCAAGTGCAGAAGAGTTGAGCTGGCCTGTATTTATCCAAAGCAATCAGCTATGACAAGAACGTTCTAGGGTGATAGCATTTTGCTCTCACATCACCATAATGTGTACCAATAGCCATCTTGTCCTCAACTGAATGGAGTCTTTTCTATTTGCTCTAACCTCTGTTCCAGAGTTTCCAACCATCTCAGCCCATTGTTATATTACAGTAAGCTTCAGTGGGAGATCATATGATGGACACAGGCCAGTGTGAAGGTATCAAAAGCAGAAGAGAGAGCCAAGATATAACTCTCCAGTTCCTTCCCTACCCCTATTCACAAGCAGCCTTACTTCTCAAAATGCACAGTACCACCTTCAGCTTACTTCACTCAAGATTACCTTAAAGATACTACTGAATCATTTCCACCAGGGAGGTTTAATTCAGGTGGTCTCAGACTGGAACTGCACTGCATGATGATTCAACCCAGCAATTTGATCTTCACAAACATCAGTGATGTTGAACCCCAGTTTAATGACTAGATCCAAGGTGTGGCCCATGTCATGGGTCTTGGAGGTAACTACTTATGCCAGGCCCAGTTGTGACATGAAATGGAGGAGCTTACTGCAAATTCCATAGATTCACCATCAGCCTAGGCATTGAAATCACCCAAAACCAAAAGTCTTGGTGATTCCAGCACCGTGCTTTTGACAAAATTTGCAAATTCCAGCAGAAAATCCTTCCTGCACTTTGGAGAATGGTAAACAAGAATGATCCAGTGCCCATAACTGCAGTATCCTGCACAGACACACATTCAAATGACCTAGACTCCCCCTCTGGGTACATGGTGTAGCCCAGTTCAGATCTAAAACAGATGGCCACTGTACCCCACCTGTGTTCTTGCTTCAGGCAGTGCACCACAAAGGACCCTACCAGCATGGCTCCTTCCAACACAGGGCTTGAGTCATTACCAAGCCAGATCTCCATGATGCCCACCAGGTCAGCTGAGAAATCCATGATGAAATCCAAAATCACTGCTGTTTTATTCCTCAGTTGTCTGGCATTGCAGAGAATTGCCTGAAGGGAGAGGGTACTGCAGCCTGGCCCTATTGCCACCACAACACCAGATGTTGTGGGTAACTTGGAAAACTCATGTCCAGGTTCTAATTCTACCTAGGGAACCTCCTGTCCCTATTATCCAAATACATTTAACCACAAGTCCCTTCTTGAACCAAAACTACCAAGACTGCATTGCCTCATATTAATACTCACTTTCCTACATCATCAAAAGACACATTCAGGGAGTGGGAACCTTTGAAAAGGGTGCAGCTGGCAAAGCTGGTCCAAGGAGGAGGTGTGCAGGGGGATTGATACTGGATGGCACATGATGTTTCCTGGTACATAGGGATTCTGATGCTAAACACCCACCTTCCCTACTAGAACACTCAAACAAAACTTGCCCCCCCACACTCGCTCTTCACCACTCAGACCCAAAGACAATTTTTCAAAGTCAATCCACATATTCATGCTAACCCATATACACAATAAATTAACTGAAACACCTATAAAACTTAATATAGTTGAATACGGCAATGTTAAATGTTAGGCCAAGGGCACAGACTAAATAAAAGTTCACAATCGCCCATGGACTTATTCTACGCTACTAGGATAGTCTCAAAGATCCTGCAACAGTTTAGATGGATGAATTGAGAAACTCTGGTAAGAAACCCTCCATTAGTTCTTATCAATCTTCTAGAGCTCTGAAGACAGTCCATGAGTGTTTGGAGGTCTTTGCGAGACATGTAGCACATATGGTAACTTTCTTGGAAGTGCTCTGTCTATGGCATGGATGAGGCTAGGGTACTCTGCACCATGGGACTCAATAACTGGTTGAAAAACTGGTGCAGAACTCAGGGATTTGGCTTCATTGGGGACTGGGGCTCTACTTGGAGGGATGCAGGCCTATACAGGCGTGATGGTCTGAATCTAGCCAGGAGGGGAACCAGGATCCTTAGTGATAGGTTTAAATGTTTCATTGGCAAGCATTTAAACTAGCCAAGGGGGGAGGCACCGAAATAATAATAATATATAATAATAATAACATTTATTTGCATGGCGCCTTTCCAATGCCAAGGCACCTCACAATAAAAGCAAAAATGCAACATCAAATAATCAACACATACATAAAAAACAGATACCTCTGTAATCATTAATCAGCACAATTAGCTTAAAAAAGCTTTACTATACAGGTAAGTCTTTAAATCCTGTTTAAATTCCTCCGCAGTTGCGCACTCTCGTAACCGGTGAGGTAGAGAATTCCAGAGGGTGGGGGCTGCATAAGCAAAAGTTCTACAACCAAATTACTTCAAATTCACCCTCAGAATCTCTAACAACCCCTCGTCAGATGATTGGAGCGACCGACTGGGGCAGTAAGAAACCAGAAGTTTTTTCAGATAGTCCGGGGCCTGTCCATGTAGGGCTTTAAAAGGCAGTAAACCGACTTTAAAGGTGATCCACCACTGGACCGGCAGCCAGTGCAGTCCACACAGCACCAGGGAAATATGACAGGATCAAGAGGATCCAGTCAAAAGCCATGATGCTGCTTTCTTCACCAGCTGCAAGCGACGGATTTCAACCCCAGAAAGCCCTAGATAGAGGGAGTTGCAGTAATCCAAGTGCAAGGACACAAAGGCGTGATCCAGAGTTGGAAGGGTGTCGGATGAGACCAGATGCCTAATCCTGGAAATATTCCTAAGATGATAAAAGGAATTCTTGATGACGGACGACACATGCGAATGCAGGGTCAGTCCATCATCAAAAACTACTCCCAGGTTATGCATCTGATCAGAGGTCGGAATTGAGACATCCCCCAGAAAAATTCCAGAGGGTACACCAACACCCGAACCCCCTATCTGATGACTTGGGTCCACAACCAGTACCTCAGTCTTTTCTGAGTTCAACTTCAGCCAGCTGGAATCCATCCACTCCTGGATTTCTTGCAGACAGTTGTTAAAGACCAAGAGGGCTCCATCCTGGTTGGGTGCAAAAGAAAGGTAGGACTGGGTATCATCAGCATAACAGTGAAACCTCAGCCCATACCTTCTTACAATGTCTCCGAGGGGGCAGCATATACACCCGCGAACAACATGGGTGACAGCACTGAACCCTGAGGCACCCCACAAGACAAAGCAGTTGGGCCTGAGGAAAATACCCCAGACACAACTCTTTGTATTCTACCGGTGAGCAAAGATGTAAACCAACTGAGGACTGTCCCCAACATTCCACAGATATGCCTCAGGTGTCCTATCAACACCATGTGGTCCATGGTGTCAAAAGCTGAGGAGAGATCCAGAAGAACCAAAATGGAATGGTTCTTCCAATCTCTCGCCATCAGGAGATCATTGAGCACCCGAACCAGCGCCATCTCGGTACTATGTCTTTTACGAAAACCGGACTGGAATGGTTCATAGATGTCATGGATGGTCAAATGGTCCTCCAGTTGTGCTGCCACTACTTTCTCAATCACCTTCCCTACAAAGAAGAGGTTAGAGACAGGTCTGTAGTTTGCGTAACAGTCTGGGTCCAAGGTAGCATTCTTCAAGAGTGGTTTCACTACCGCCTCTTTCAGAGAACAAGGAAACACTCCAGATTCCAAGGAGCACCAGACTATTCATGCAAGGACTGGCCTGATAATGTCAATACAACCCAGAATTAGGGAGGTCGGTCCAGGATCCAAACTACAGCACGTAGGGAGCACACACTGGATGATCCTCATGACATCCATGAACTCCAGCTGGCTGAAGGTACTCTAAGAAAACTGAGGTACGGTTACCCAGTACTGATCACAAACAACCCCCATAGAGTGTGCTGGCCGAAGATCCACCCTGATGTCAGCCACCTTATTTGCAAAGAATTGAGCAAGCTCATCTCACTATAATTGTGAAAAAGCTTTCCAAGCATGCAGACAGACTGGGTTACACAGTCTGTCCACAGTTCGGAATAGTTGAGCTGGTCGATTCTGAGCAACTGCAATCTCCCCAGACAGGAATTCTGCCTTCTTATGGGTGATTGCAGATTGATAGACTAAATAATGGTCCATCAATCTAAGGCGGTCGGCTTCAAGGGCGGACCTTCGCCAGCAATGCTCTAATCTCCGCCCTAGTCTCCGCATCTCCCTCAAAGTCCCTACAAACCAAGGGGACCTGGGGTGAAGGGAGAGAAGGAAAACACAGACAGGAGCAATTGAATCCAGAGCCACCGAGATGTCTAAGTTATAAGCTGACACAAGGGTCTCTGGGTCATTGCTGGCCACAGGGAGGGATGAGAGGTCAAGTACTGTCACCAGGCCATGGGAACTTATGTTCCGTAAAGGGAAGTACCTAACCATCTCCACAGGGGTAGATCTGTGAGGGGGAGTGCTAAAACCGAACCCCACAGTATAATGATTGGACCACCCCACTGGTTCCACCCCCAAGTCTGATGTTTCGATCCCTAGGAGAAAGATTAAGTCAAGAGAGTGTCCATGTTTATGAGTAGCAGTGGAAACTACCTGTGTAAGGCCCAGAGATGTCATTAACTGGAGGAAGTGCTGACCAAATTGCAAGAGTTCATCATCGACCCAAGCGTTAAAATCACCCAGAACCATCAATTTGGGTGATTCAAACGCCATGTCGATGATGAAGTCTGCCACTTCCTTAAGGAATCACTTCTCATTGCCAGGTAGACGGTAGATGAGGACGATTTGATAGCCTACACCTGCTACTACTGAACACTCAAAAGACTCAACCTCCTCAACTAGTACCCTCATGAGGTTCAGTTTGGTCTTGAAACAGACTGCAACCCCCCCGGTCCAATATCGGGCGGTGTATTACCAAGTACCCAGCTGGAGTCATAGCCTCCAAAAAGAGGCCAGAATTTTCATCCAGCCAGGTCTCGGTAATGCATGCCAGGTCCACCGTTTCAACAAGATCCGCAATAATTGCTGTCTTGTTTTTAATGGACCTGGCATTGCACAACACCGCCCGAATTGGATGAACCTCCTGGGCCACCCGGGCCATCTGCCTACCACAATCTGTAGTGCCGTTGGGTATGGGCACCAGACATGGTAAACCACGATCAGGATTCCATTTCACCCCAGGGCGTCTTCTGGGTCTTACCACCCCAATTCGGTGACCCCCCTCATTCATCCACCTCTGTTCGCCACCCCCTGCCCTCCTCCTCCTACGCATAATACCAAGTGCTCTACAGCACTGGTAAGTCGCATATTGGAGGGGAGGAGAAATGAAAGGTCAGAGGGCACGAAGAGTGGAGGATGAGTAGCGCACAACTGTGGGGGTCAGCATCCAACACATTTTACTATAAACTATAAACATCAATAATAAGTAATAAAAAACACTAAACCTGTCCCAAATAATATAAAATTACTTAAAATATATATATATATTACCCCACCCCGCATGTACTGGCTCACTTAAATCCTGCACTCAGTTTCATATAACTATTACAAACAACAAAGCAATTTTGCAATTCAGAACCATACAGCAATACAAAAGAAAAGAAAACTCCTCTGGCACTCTCACTGCCCGAAGAAGTTCAAAAAAACATTAAAGTCCGCCAGTCTCTTCATGAAGTTGTGCCCCCCCCTTCAAAGTCCTTTCATGATCAGGGGGCAGGGTTTTAGACACTCTCACTGCCCAAGTTCAAGAGCAGCTCAGAAAGTAAATACAAACAACCAAAAAAAAAAAAATCAGAAAATTGTCAGCAAAAAAAAAAAAAAAAGAGAAAAAATGGCCACCCGGTCCTCTCACCACCAGGGATCCAATTTGAATGACACCATGCAAGATCGCAGACTATTGCTCAATGTCCACACACAGCAGAAGTGTTACAGTCCAATGCAGAGTAGGGGTAATATATCCACAATTCCCAAGGGCAGCAATAGAGGAGATCAGCCCCAAAAACTGAAGTTAGTAATCGAGTTACAAAAGGTTCTTATCCAGGGAAGGAGATCCAGAAATAGTAACCAACTTACAGGCATCACATCTCTGACTTCTTTCTAATATCCAACACCAGCAAGACAGGGATAAATCTAGGAAGGAACCAAAAAACAGAGGGCCCACAGCTAAGACCTCCCAGGGGCCCAGCCACAAAACTCAACCCACAGGAGGCCTAGGGGAGGCACGAATAACCCGCCATTTCCCGAAGAATCGCCAAGACCCCCCTACCTAGTCGTAAGTGGTGGCTAAGCGAAAATGGCCCCAGCACACAAGAGGAACCCCTTCACCTTCTGTCCTTCACAGTCTTTGATCCCCAGCTGCGGACAATAACTGTACTTGCCACAGTATTTCAGGGAAAAATGGCTAATTCCTCCCACATCCTACCTGAAGTAAATTCCAGCAATGCAGCCCAGCCTCCGCCCATTTCCTGGTTGTAGTGTTCTCAGCAATGCTGACTATGGGACCCAACCTCAATATCCCTATGTGCAGTCCTAGGCTCCCGAAGCTTACTCACAAAACTCAGCACCTCTTCCCACTCGATCCAGTCAGTCCACCCAAGCCTGCCCTCTCACTGCAGGTTGAGCACGCGATGTTCACTAAAGCTGGTTACCGAGTCAGAGTTTTAACTCACTGCCACTTTAGATTCCAAAATCAGTCATTTTGGTAGCTGTATCACAAACTCCAGGAAACGGCTACACAAAACAAGGACGTTGCTCACTCGTTAAAAAGGTAGAAAATAAAATAAAACAAGCAAATGCATAAAACAGCTAAACAAATAAAAATGCCCCAAAATCGAGCATTAGACAGCACAGCCCTCGGGTGGCACATACTTTTATTTGATGTATAAAAGGAGAAAGGAAATCCTAGCCCCCCCCCAAAAAAATCAGGGTAGTTAGTGAGGTAAACACCAAGATAGAGCAGTCGATAGGGAGAAGGACAGGGGTAAATGGAGAAAAAGACAAAGACAGTAAGGACAGGGAAGGGGCAAAAATAAATAAAGCCATAACAAAATGGAGGGTAATGAGTACCAATGCCCATAGTCTAGGTAAAAAGCCCCCCGAAATGGTGGCCTTGATGGAAGAGGGATGCCTGGATATTGTGGCAGTCAGAGGAACATGGTACACAAAGAACCATGACTGGGATGTTAACATACAAGGGTACACAATCTACAGGAGGGACAGGGAGGGAAGAAGAGGAGGAGGAGTAGCTCTCTATGTAAGGGAAGAGATCAAAGCAACAGAACTAAAGGATAAACAGGGAGGAGAGGAGGCACTGTGGGTCACCCTGGAGACTGGAAATGACACCACAATCCACACAGGGGTTGTATACAGACCCCCATCTCAGGAGGAAATGGACAAGGAAATGATAGAAGGCATCCTTGGGATGGCAGAGAAAGGGGAGAGATTAATGATAGGGGACCTGAATATGCCAGAAGTTAACTGGAGCACCTTTGCTGCAGCCACATCCAAGAGCAGGGCCATTGTCGATGCCCTATGGGGGCATGCCTCAGACAGCTAGTTTTGTAACCTACTCAGGAGGGAGCAATCTTAGACCTGTTACTCTCAAATGGGGATGGAGAGAGGATTTCCGATCTTGAAGTGGGTAGCCATCTGGGAACAAGCGACCATCAAACAGTGTGGTTTACTATAAACTTAGCTGTAGAGTCATGCCATACAAAAGTGAAGGTACTGGACTTCAGGAGGGCTGATTTTGTCAAAATGGGAGACTGCCTCAGAAAAGCACTAGCAAACAGGCAAGAAGGTAGGGTGAAGCAACAATGGGGAAACATCAAAACCGCCATCACAGAGGCAACAAGCCTTTGTGTGAAGCAAATAAACAAATCAAAATGAAAGAAAAAACACTATGGTTCTCAAAAGAAGTGGTGGGGAAGGTAAGGGAGAAAAAGATAGCATTCAGGAAGTATAAAGAAATACAGAAGGAGCAGGACAGAGAACTGTACTAGTTAAAGCAGAAGGAAGCGGGGAAAGCAGTCAGAATAGCAAAGGCCCAAACCAAGGAAAAGATAGCCAACTCGGTAAGAAGGGGGATAAAATCTTTTATAGGTACATTAGGGAGCAAAGAAAGACTAAGGCAGGGATACTGAGGCTGAATAAAGAGGAAGGTGGTTGGACAGAGAGCGACAGTGAAAAAGCAGGGATACTGAACGAAAACTTCTGCTCAGTATTCACAATGGAAAAGCAGGGGGAGATACCTAATCCAGTCAATAGAAGCACTCTGGATAGGGGGGTTGATATTAGTCCTTTCACAGAAGAAAGGGTTCTGAAAGAACTCTTAAAACTGAAGGTGGATAAAGCAATGGGGCCTGATGGAATTCACCCTAGAATTCTAAAAGAACTAAGGGAAGAACTAGTAACACCACTGACTGCAATTTTTAATACATCATGGGAGGATGGTGTGGTACCTGTGGACTGGAGGAGGGCAGATGTGCTTCCCCTTCACAAAAGCGGGAGCATGACAGAGGCAGGAAACTACAGACCTGTCAGTTTGACCTCAGTGGTAGGGAAAATGATGGAATCACTTCTGAAGGAAAGAACTGTTGAGTACCTAGAGGCCAGTGGGGCACAGGACCCAAAGCAGCATGGATTCACTGCAGAAAGGTCATGCCAGACAAATCTAATTGATTTCTTTGACTGGGTGACCAAAGTAGTAGACCAGGGAGGGACTGTGGACATGGCCTACCTAGACTTTAGCAAGGCATTTGACATAGTCCCACACAAAAGATTAATAAACAAATTAGCCAGCCTGGGAATGAGTCCCAGGGTGGTAGCCTGTGTAAAACACTGGCTGACAACAGGACATAGCGGAATAGTAAAATAGAGTCCATAAAGAAAGGGGTTACTTAGCGGAGTACTGCAGGGTTCAGTAATTGGGCCGGGTCCTTTTAATGTCTTTATAAGTGACATTGCAGAGGGACTGGAAGGGAAAGTATGTCTCTTTGCAGATGACACAAAGATCTGCAACAGGATTGATTCACAAGGCGGGGTGAAAAGGACGAAAAGGGACTTGGCAAGGTTGGAGGAATGGTCAAATGTATGGCAGCTTAGATTCAATGCAAAGAAGCGCAAAGTAATGCACCTGGAAAACAAAAACCCAAGGGAAGAGTACACAATGGGGGGTGAGATACTGACAACAACAAAAATGGAAAGGGACCTGGGAGTAGTCATATTAGATGGCCTAAAGGTGGGCCAGCAATGTGAAAAGGCAGTAAGGAGGGCTGGGGAATACTGGGATGCATAGGGAGAGGCATCACCAGTAGAAAACATGTAGTTGTTGGCCCTCTGTACAGACAGTTGGTAAGCCCACATCTGGAGACCCCATCTCCACAAAGACATAGACAGGGTGAGAGCTGTCCAGAGGAGGGCAACCAAAATGGTGCAGGCTCTGCACCAAAAGACATATGAAGAAAGACTAAAGGAGCTTAAAATGTATAGCCTCGAGGAAAGGAGGGAGAAGAGGGACATGATAGAAACTTTCAAATACCTCAAGGGAATCAACAAAGTCCAAGAAGGCAGCATCTTTCAGAAAAAGAGATGTGCAAGAACAAGGGGGCACAATTTGAAGATAGAGGGGTGGATAGCTCAGAGATAATGTAAGGAAGTATTTCTTCACAGAGAGGGTTGTAGATGCATGGAACGGCCTTCCTGAGGAGGTTGTAGAGTCAAAAACAGTGGGGAAATTCAAGAATGCATGGGACAGACATAAGGCAATTCTAGTGGGGGTTAGGAGGAAGTAGGCTGTTGGCTAACTATGATCTGCAGCTTATCCATTAGGTAGGGAAATGGGCAGACTAGTTGGGCCAAGCAGTCTTTATCTGCCATCAAATTCTGTTTCTAATAGACCATAGAATCATAAAATGGATAGCAGGGTGGCTGACAGGAAGAACCCAGAGGGTGAGTATAAATGGATACTAATCTGACCCCATGCCAGTGACTAGCGGAGTGCCACAGGGATCTGTGTTGGGGCCAGTTTTGTTCCAAATATTCATATTCAGTATGGGAAAAGGAATATCCAACTGACTGAGTAAATATGCAGATTACATGAAACTAACAGGGAGGGTGAGTAATGAGGATAAAATATCTACTTCAATGCCTGGGTCGACGATGAACTCTTGCACTTTGGACAGGACTTCCTCCAATTGATGGTATCATTGGGCTTTACATGGGTTATTACCTCTGCGACCCACTTACAAGGTCATTCACTGGATCTGGTGTTTCTGCTGGGGATGGAGATCTCCAACGTAGTGGTGGAACCTGTTGGATGGTCTGACCACTACACTATTGGGTTCAGTTTCATAGCCCCCCCAATAGGCTTGCCCCTACGGAGATAGTCCAATACCGCCCTTTACAGGGTTTGACCCCTGATGGTCTTTTGGTGGTCTTGGACCTATCGGGGAAGTCTGAGTGTTAGCCAGGATCCAGAGGGGCTACTGTTAGCCTATAATAAGGCCATGGTGACTGCTCTGGATTCCATAGCTCCTATCCGGGTTCGCCCTCTCACTCTTCGCCCTCAGACCCCTTAGTTTGATGGGATCCTGAGGGAGTTGAGGAGAGTAGGGAGAAGGTTAGATAGACGCTGGCAGAAATCTGGCCTGATTGATGACAAATGTAGATTGATGTCCCATTACAAGGACTATCAAATCCGTGGTCTCCCATAAGAAGGCAGAGTTCCTGTCCGGGGAGATTGTGGCTGCTTGAAATCAGCTGTCTCAGCTCTTCCATACTGTGGACAGGCTATGCAATCCAGTCTGTCTCCAGAATCGGAGAACTTTTTCACAAGAAAAGTGTGATGAGTTTGCTAGATTATTTGCAGATAAGGTTGCTGACATCAGATCAGAGATTGGTGCAGCTCACTCAAATGGGTAGAGCCGTGATTGGTGGGAGATTACAGCCACCCAGTCTGTCTGGCTTGACTATGATCAGTTGGCGATCATGGATGTTGTGAAGATTATCCAGGGCTTGCAACTGACTTACTGTAGTTTGGACCCAGGTCCAAAACGCCTCCTGGTAGGGTGTGTAGAGGTCATCAGACTGGTCCTGGCTGAGATTGTTTGGTGCTCATTAGAGACTGGGATGTTTCCAGACACCCTGCAGGAAGCGGTAGTATGCCTCTTATTGAAGAAACCTTTTCTCTACCCCAACTGTCTCGCCAACTACAGGCCTGTCTCTAACCTGCCATTTGTGGGCAAGGTTACTAAGAAGGCAGTCGCGTTGCAGCTCGAGGAGGATCTTACCACCCATGATATGTACGATCCTCTACAGTCTGGTTTCAGCAAGAGGCATAGTACTGAGACAGCGTTGGTTTGGGTACTTAATGATCTCCTGATAGCGAGAGATCGGAAGACTCGTTCCATCTTAGTCCTCCTTGATCTGTCTGGAGCATTTGACACCATGGACCATGAGGTGTTGCTCGAGAACCTTCGGTTACTCTGCAGACTGTCTGGGACAGTCCTCAGATGGTTTAGATCTTTTCTCACTGGCAGGATGCAGAAAGTGGAGTCCAGGGTTTTTTCCTCAGCCCTTCATGATCTGCCATATGGAGTACCACAGGGTTCTGTGCTGTCACCCATGTTGTTTGCAGTGTATATGCTGCCACTGGGAGACATTATAATGCAGTACAGGCTGAGTTTTCACTGCTATGCAGATGACACTCAGCTGTACATGTCCTATGTACCTGAACAATATGACACTGTCTCAGTCTTTAATAACTGCCTCTCTGAGATTCAAGACTGGAAGAGTGTCAATTGGCTCAGATTAACTCCGGATAAGACTGAGGTGTTGGTTGTGAACCCAGGTCATCGGGTAGAAGGGTCATTGGCTGGGCAATCCTCTGGGCTTTGGCTTGGAGGGAACCAGCTGTTGACCTCTGACTGGGTGCAGAATCTGGGCATTGTATTTGATGATGAACTGACACTTAAGTTTCAGGTGTCGGCCGTTGTCAAGACCTCTTTTCACCATCTGAGGAACATCGCTCGGATAAAGCATCAAGTCCCACCTGATGATCTTCCGACCTTGGTCTACACCTTTGAGACCTCCCATCTTGATTACTGCAATGCCCTATACCTAGGGCTCCTGGGGGTGGACCTTCGCCACCTACAGCTGGTGCAGAACATGGCTGCCAGGTTGTTGGCTGGTTTGTCAAGATCTTGCCATGTCACACATGTGCTTCGTGGATTGCACTGGCTGCCGGTGCAGTGGAGGATCACCTTCAAGGTCGGGTTGCTGATCTATAACGCCCTACACAGACAGGGACTATTTGCAAGAACTCCTGTGTCCCTACCCCCTCTTCATCCACTCTGTTCCACCGATGAGGGATTGCTGGAGATTCCCAGGGTCCATTTGACTATGTCTGAAGCTAGATCTTTTGCACTTGTAGCACCGACCCTGTAGAATTCTCTACCTTGTCGGATTAGAGAGTGCCTGTCCATCGAGGCCTTCAGATCTGCCTTAAAGACCTATATTTTTAATTTTGCCTTTTGTGAGGTTTAACTCCTGCTAATTTTATATTTGATTTTAAGTATTTGTTTTTATGATAGCTGTGTTTAAACAGTGATCATGTACAACACCATGATCTTCTGGAATGGCATTTTATAAATAAACTTGCTTTGCTTTGCTATGCAAAATGACCTAAATAGTATTTATGAATGGGCAACACAGAAAGGAATGTGCTTCAACACTGATAAATGTTGTGTCATACATTTGGGTAGGCAGAACCTAAGGGACACATACTTCTTAGGAGACAAATCACTAAGGGAATCATACCAAGAAAGGGATCTAGGTATAATAAAGGATGAAAACCTCACTTACGACACCCACTGTGATAAACAAATAAAAAAAGCAGAAAAGGTAATTTTTGAAATAGGGATAAACAAGTTATTATGTCACTGCATAGATCATATGTTAAACCCTTACTAAACTATGGCAGCCCTGTATGGGGACCAATTAAAAAAGGCTTTATAAAGAGGATTGAAAGTGTACAGAGACACACTACTAAATTGATCCATAATTTAAAGAATGCACCACACAATAGTCGCCTTGATGCACTAAACCTTATGTCCCTTAAAGCTCGAAGAATAAGAGGAGATATGTTAATGTGCTATGATATAGTCCAGGATGCTTACTTATTAAATGAATTGAATATGGAATTTAATTATGAAAGAGCAACTTTTAGAGGACACCCCTAATAGTTCAGACTAAAAAAAATACAGAACAAATAATAGGAAGGCCTTCTACACTCAGAGAGTGGTGGCCCCCTGGAATAGCCTGCCTGTCGATGTCATAGGAAGCAAGAACAAACACCAATTCAAGAGTAGACTGTATGCTCACTTGGCCGAAGGAAACGTACTGACTAATTACGGGTAATGTGATAGGAGCCATTATGGGCTAACCATCTCTCAGTGCTCCTTACACCTCAGTATGAACCTTAGTATGAGGTGGAAGGCTCAAAATGTGAACGCTTTTACAGATGAAAAAAAAAGGCTCAAGAAGTCTGAGGACAATGAGCCAGAGATTTCAACCTCTTTCATCAGTGTTGTTGAATATGGGCAGCTGTTGTGCTGTTCAATGCCAAAACAGCTACGCCGACCAATAGAAATCTGAATTTTTACAAGAAGATCTCTGACTCAGCAGTTCACAGGGATCTCAGGGTAAAATGCTGCTTACCACAAAGTAATTCATATCACTGAAGGACCACTAAATGTTTGTGCTGGGGAGTAGAAAATCAAACAAACTCAGCGAGGAGCACACATTTGAAACAGTGGACTGCAGGAACATTGTTTAATTTACTCTTAAAGTACAAGACCCTCTTTCACCAGGACAGTTCAATTCAGGCAGCAGATGGTCAGTGAAATGAACTCCCATTCAACGACTCAGACAAGCATGTCACCTGACATTGGCGCACAGAGAACTCTCTCATTGACCTCACGTGTCAGACACCACAGAGACAAGTGGCCACCATTCTCAATGGAGTGAAGAAATCTGTGGAAAGCCCTACCAGAGGATAAGGAACAGCATGGTGGAGGGTCCACATGAGCAGGTGCAACAGATTAATCTTAGTGCAGTCCACTGCAAGGGACTCCCCAGTGCATATGGATATATCTTGGGAGTTATCACAGAAGGAAAATTCAAATAAGGAATACTTTGATTAAAGGTGTTCTAATGGGACCAGGGTAAAAGCCTTATCCAACTAAATAACAACCCTGGCTGTGTGCCAAACAGGTGCCACATCTGGAAGGTTTGCTGTAAGCTGTGGGGCAGCTGTGTGCCACTCTAGCACAATCCTGGTGGCTAGCAGCACCACCCTAAGCCCTGATCCCCATTACTAGATGTAAAAATCCTTAGTGGTCTAGCACCCCCCAGCCATGATCCCCCTGTATGAAATATTAACACATTCCTGGTGGTCTAGCAGACTGCCCTCCCCGAACCCTGATGTCCGCAATAAATATATTTTCTACAATTCCCTGGGGGTCAATCCCCAATCTCACAATAAATATGTTTTCTGTAATTCCCTGGTGGTCTAACAGATTTCCTTCCCTGATCCCTGATGTCCACAAAAAATATGTTTTCTATAATTGCATTCATTCTTGAACAAAATTTTGGACACTATTAAACCAGCAAATAGACAAACTAACAGGTTAAGATGCATTTCTGTTTTTTAAAATAGGGTCAGGTGCATCTTGAGCAGATCCTTTTGAAAATCCTGCCGTTATTCTTTCCCTGTCCTGTATTATGTATGCAAGCAATAATACCTGCTAGGGTGGGGACTATTGGGCTATACTTGCCCATCCAAGGGCATAATGAGGCCTGATATGGCAGGCAAAGGGGCTTATAGCCCCTGGTAGGGCAGATATAGCCTATACCTTCCACCCAGGAGGGTATTGCTGCACTTAGAAAATGGAAACTAAGTAGAACAATAATACTGACAGGTTTTAAAGTTTGCAAATAAATAGATTTAAATGTATTTAAGTTTTTAAATAGCGGGACAAAAAGTAGTTCCTAAGAAATGAAATAAGAAAATGCTTCTTTAACCTCATTGCAGTACATTCTGAAATGAGGAAGGGAAAAATAAAAACCTGAGCCCACACTATTTTGAATTGGTAATGAAAATAACTGGTGTATAGAAGTTGCAACTTTTGGGGCTGAACTTGTTTGCTGAAGACATGCTTGGTCCAGTGGTGGTGTCTACATGTGGCAAGGTCAACCTTGTTTCTGTTATCTTTGCTGTTTGTTCTTGCTGTTCTTCCTGTGGATTGGTTCCCTGCTTTTGCTGTCTACTGAGGCTCAAGCTCCACTGTTTCCTGTCATTACTGGAAGGAGGCCAGTAGCTGGCTAAACTACTCTCCGAACAGTGCCCAGTAATGCTAATGATTTCTTTGCTGCCGAGTCCCACATTTTATAATAGCTGCATGGCAGTTGCCCTGACACTGTGGTCTGTATACCGCAGCACTAGCTTAAAGATGCTTCACTTCTTATTTCAGCCATCAGAGCGCCAAGATAACTTTTTCCCATCGGCTATGTAAAATACCAACAGGCTAAGATATCCAGACTTGCTTGTGGCTGATGTAGGGGATGCAGATAGAAAGCTGGTGCATCATCAGGCAGCTTAGAGACTTAATGAAGGACTTCACAGGGCAGAGCAGATTCTTCAGCTCAGACTACTTAAAGGCTCTGTTAGAGTCTTTATTTGTTTGACTGGGTTTTTGTTCTTTTTGGTGGGTTGATTGTGATTTAGTGTCACATACTGCAGGCCGTGCTCATCTGTGTTTACTGAAAATGTTTTCAGTGTCAGCTCTCTTAATCCTTACTCGCTGTGCCTGGCCATGTGGATCTGTATATCAAATCACACCTTGTGAACAAGGCCAGGTATGGTAACATGAGATAGTGCAGTTGACTTTCTCAGTATTTCAAGGTCATTTTCTGTTATGGCTGGATGGTGAGTAGCATGATCCTTGTGTTCTTTTCTCAGTTTTTTTAATGCTAATGCGAGCATATTATTGGAGAACTGGAAGTTTTGGTGACTGATTAAACTGACACTGCATTCTACAGTAGGACTGTGATGGTGTCTATTCTGTCCCACGTGGATAGCCCAGTACTCAGACACTGAATACAGCTCTCCTGTGGGGGTAAGGACCTCAATGTAGAACTGCCACAAAATATTTTTATATATCCTAGTGAGTCATGTTTCCAGCCCAGTACACAAGTTTTATAGGTTGCCCACTCCATAAATACATTTAGAGCTCAAACTTTGTTTTTTGGTATTTACCTCCTCACGGTCCACGTCAATTTGATTATGCTCTACGGACATTACCATTACAAACCTGTCACTAGTGTTGGTGTTCAATTTCATTTTTTTTTTTAAAGTAGGTTCTGATAACAGAAGAGGTTCTTCAGTAGTGAAGAACGTATTGACATTTTTGATGTCTAGGATGGTAAAATTCACTGAAAGGTAATCAGACTTTTAATTATTTATTTCTTTTTTGTGTGGGTCGGATGGAAAAAAATGATGGTTAGCTAATTTTTGAAAATTCTGAGTGGCACAATGTTTTGTGTGATAAGGCAGTTGGCACTGGCACTAGTTTTACCTGGGCTCTGTTGTCTGATAGATGTCCACCTTGCCAAGGGCATCAGCCAATCAGAGCTTGGCAAAACCTATGCCCATTTTCTAAGAATTAATGTGAGTACTAATTAATCATAACTTTATAAGGCAGTAGTCAAAAACAATCAATGTTAAATAAGTTATACCAGCAGCAGCTCGTAAAGAGAAAGCATGGGAAGGGAGGGCCTCCACCATATTATAGTGGTGTGATAGCACCACTAAAGTCAGGGTTAAGTAGGCTGTTAAATGTTAAATCCCTAATGTTATACTTCAACAGCTTCACACTCTTCGACGGATTTGCATAACATTTTGCTTTTACAGTCTGGAGGCAAATGTCTCTTGATGTGCCAAGTTTTGTTCCAGTCAGATTTGCAGATTCCATGATCTGGATAGTGCTTTTTTAGGAAAAATGTGTGTGTGGGGGGGCATTTTTTGTCATCACCTAATGCCTAGATAGTTTGGAATTTTGGTCTGCAAATTTGGGGGCAGAAAGGGCTTGCCCCAGAATAGTGCCTTTCATTGGTTTGGTGAAAAAAAATTAATCCATTCCCAAGTTGTAAAAAAATGAAATTTCAGTTCTGAGCATGCAGAGTAGGGTGTTTCGGATGTTTGATACCTACTGAGCATGCGCTGAACCAAAATTTAAAATCCTTATAACCTGAGAATGGATTAATATGTTTTTCATCAAACCAACAAAAAACACTAGTCTGTGGCAAGACCTTTCAGCCCTGAAAATGTCAGACCAAAAGTCCAAACTTTCTGGGCTTTATATATATTATAGTTGCACAGTAGTGCCACTATGTTTAGGTTGAGCAGTCTGTTTAATGTTAAACCCCTAACTTTGTACTTTAATGGCTTCACCCCTGTTCAAAGGATTTGCACAAAATTTTGCATGAACATTCGGGGGGGGGGGCCCTATGATGTGCCAAGTTTCATTATGGTCAGATGTGCAGATTCCAAGATGTTTTTAGTGAGTTTTTAGGAATAATTTGAGTTTATTGCTGTTATTTTAGTTTGTGGGTATGTCATCACCTGGTGCCCCGACAGTTTGGCATTTTGGTCTTAAATTTTCAGGGTAGAATGGGTTTGCACCAGAATGGTGCTTTTCATTGGTTTGGTGAAACAATATATTAATATGTTCCCAAGTTATAAGGATTTGAAATTTCATTTCTGAGCATGCTCAGTAGGGTCAGTTTGATAGATTTTTTGATACCCTACTGAGCATGCTCAGAAATCAAAATTTTAAATGCTTATAACTTGAATTTGTCACCAAACCAATGAAAGGCACCGTTCTGGGGCAAGCCCTTTCTACTCTGAACATTTCAGACCAAAATTCCAAACTCTCTGGGCTGTATATGTATGACAACAGCACAGTAGCACCACTATAGTTAGGGTTGAGCAGGCTGTTTAATGTTAAACCCCTAACATTGGACTTCAATAGCTTCAACCCCATTCAATGGAATTGCATGAAATTTTACAGGTGCAATCTGGGGGGCAACATCTCTTGAAGTGTTAAGTTTTGTTCCAGCCAGAGATGTGGATTCCAAGATCTATAAAGTGAATTTTTAGGAAAAATCTGTTTTTTGGTTGCGTTTTTTCTCGTCATCACCTAGCACCCAGACAGTTTGGAATTTTGGTCTGAAATGTTCAGGGTAGAAAGGGCTTGCACCAGAATGGTGCATTTCATTGGTTTAGTGAAAAATATATGAATCCATCTGCAACTTTTAAGGATTCAAAATTTCAATTCTGAGCATGCCCACTAGGGTCTCGTGGATAGATGTTTGATACCCTACTGAGCATGCTTAGAACCAGCATTTCAAATTCTTATAACTTCGGAATGGATTAATATTTTTTTACCAAATCAATGAAAGGCACCATTGGGGCAAGCCCTTTCTATCTCGAAAATTTCAGACAAAAATTCCAAACCATCTGGGTTATCTATATCTATATCTATATCTATATCTATATCTTTATCTGTATCTATATCTATATCTGTATCTATATCTATATCTTTAGTATTGTGGTGTAGTAGTACCACTGTAGTTAGGGTTGAGATAACTGTTTATTGTTAAACCCCTAAATTTGGACTTTAATAGCCTCACCCCCTACTCAATGGATTTGCACAAAGTTTTGCCATCATGCTTTGGGGGAAGTGTTTCTTGATGTGCCAAGTTTTGTTCTGGTTGGATATGAGGATTTCGAGATCCATATAGTGCTTTTTTGGAAAACTAGGTTTTTGGGTTTTATTTGCTGTTTTTTTTTTTTGTCATTGCCTAGTACCCAGATGGTTTAGAATTTTGGTCTGAAATTTTCAGGGTCAAAAGAGATTGCCCCACAATGTTGCCTTTTGTTTGTTTGGTGAAAAAATGTTTAATCCATTCCCAAGTTATAAGGATTTGAAATTTCAGTTCTTGGCATGCTTAGTAGGGTGTTGTGGATATATGTTTAATATCCCATTGAGCATGCTCAGAACCAAAATTTCAAATTCTTATAACTTGGGAATGGATACATATTTTGTCACCAAACCAATGAAAGGCACTATTCTGGGGCAAAACATTTCTACCCTGAAATGTTCGGACCAAAATTCCAAACATTCTGGGCTATATATATTATAGTAGCGCAGTAATGCCACTATAATTACTGTTGATTAGGCTGCTTAATGTTAAACTCCTAACTTTGCACTTTAGTAGATACATCCTCATTCAATGGATTTGCAGAAATATTTGACGGTGTAATCTGATGGGCCAAGTCTCTTCATATGCCAAGAATATTTCTAATTGGTTGTGTGGATTCTGATATGTAGTGAAATTGTAGGAAACGTTAGGATTTTGTTGCTGTTTTTTGTCATCGCCTAGCCCTCAGACAGTTTGAAATTTTGGTCTGAAATGTTTAGGTGAAAAAACTACGAATCCATCGCCAAGTTATAAGGATTTGAAATTTCAGTTCTGAGCATGCTCAGCAGGGTCTTTTGGATAAATGTTTGATACCCTACTGATTATGCTTAGAACTGAAATTTCAAATCTGTATAACTTGGTAACGAATTAATATTTTATCTCCAAACTAATGAAAAGCATCATTCTGTTGTAAGCCCTTTCTATCCTGAAAATTTCAAACTAAAATTCCAAACTGTCTGGGATATATACAGTATATTGCAAAATGCTTGTTAATGCTCTAGTTAGGGTTAAAGCCATAAAAGCAGGGAAATGTGGCATTAGGGTCTCCAACACTAACACTCCACCCCCATCCTGCACACATCAACAGGCATTGGGGGTGTGACTTGTGGTCATCAGCCCTAACCCTCATCCCATTCCCCAAGTAAATAAGTTGAGATGAGTACAGTATAGAAGAACAGGGTGAGTGTTAGGGCCAATGACCCCAAGGCACCCCCTCAACACCTTTTGGTGTGTGCAGGGTGGGGATGGGATGTTAGGGTTGGAAACCCTAATGCCACATTTCCCTACTTTTGTGGATATAACCCTAACTAGTGGGCTCTATGATGCTGGTTTGACAACTATGTTGTTGACCGATATCTGTGATGGTTATGTCGGCCGAAGTTGTGGTCGGTATAAATCCAGCAGGACCCAGTTGTTTTCCATTGAGGGGCTTCTGAACGAAGATTATCAACTCCAAGTTGGAGTTGATTAGGGGAAGGGGTGCAGGACTGGGGGAACAGAGTGCCAGGGTCTTGGGTGGACCATTACAGCAAACTGTTGATGGTGTCAGCATCGACGTTTTCACTGTAATAGTATCGCCATATTGGGGGCATACGACTAGTGCAATAATAAAGTTTTTTGCAATTTATTTCCTTACTTTTTGAGATAGTATAATCATATCCTTATTTGCCTGTGGGATTGCATGGCCCTCCAGGCCCTGCTTTCCCATCCCTCTGCAGATGCATATATGTATGTAGCTGTGGAAGCGCAGGGCCCTCCGGGCCCTGCACTTCCATTTATAGGACAAAAGTGACCAAATTGTCAGCATGGTCATCTTATTGCCCCAACTCATGTACCCAGTACAGAACATTTTAAAATCTCTGCAAAAATGCAATTCTGCGCAACTAAAACACCATTCTACTTCACAGGTGTGAAAAAACATGTTGGACAGGATTTGAAAAATGAAATCTGTGACATACATGAGGTGGGGTCATAGGAAGGCTATGTTGAAAATCTGTGGTTAAAATATTTAAAATTTCCAAAGTTACAAGTGTGCGTAGCAAAATTGCAATGAATGGTCATAGCTTTGCCAATTTTTAATAATTTTGACCCTAAATTTTCAACATAGCCTTCTTATGACCTCACCTCATGAACAAAGTCAGGAAAAATGGTCAAATCCCACCCAAAAGATAATTTCACCAAGCAACCACAAAATCACCTTTCAGGCAGGAGTTGCATAATGACAGTTATATTGTTCATGAGGTGTGGTCCCCAAAAGATCATGTTGAAAATTTGGGGTTCAAAATCTCAAAAACTGGTTGTACATAAAAGTTTAATCCCCCATTTAAATACATTGAACAAATTTACCTTAGTTTCCCATGTTGCTTTTGCCAGTTCCAGCAGCAAGACGTTTCTTCGATAGGAGAGTGGGTGTTGAACCTGGGACCTGTTCAGGTGAGTGAGGGTGCATGGTGGTGTGCTAGGAGGTGTGGGGTGATGGGTGCTGAGTGGGAGGTGGGGGTGGGGAGCTGATCAGTGAGAGACTTTTTTTTTACAGGTTTTAAAAAATCAAGGGATCATTTTCTTTATTTCAGGTTTTTGCTTCAATGGGATGGTTGGAGGTGCCACTAGACACCAGGGAATATCAAAACTGGCAACAAGGATGGCGATCAGTGGGTGGAGGATGCCATTAGACACCAGGGATCAATGGGTGGGGGGTGCCACTGGATATCAATTTTTGTTTTTAAAATATATGGGAATTGGAAGGTGGAGGGTGCCACTAGACACCAGGGAATATCAAAATTGGCAGGGATGGTGATTGGTGGGTGGGGTGTACCACTAGACATCAGAGAAATGGGGAACTTTGATTGGTGGGTGGGGGGTGCCACTGAAAACCAATTTTTTTTTCCAAATATATGTGAATCAGAGGATGGGGGGCACTAGAGACCAGTGGTATAACATAGGGAGATGGGGGTGCCACTCAAAACCAGTGTAATACTTTATTTATATAAAAGGGGATGGCACAGTTAAATCCTTTTTTGCCAGCCACTTTTCTTTTTCACAATGATGAAAAAGGAGTCATGAAAAAAGAACTTAGCGAGTGGTGAAAAAGTATTTAAATAGATGAAAAAAACATTCAGAAGCCATGGGAGCTATAGCAAAATACACACTGAAGCTCATCAGCTCCAGATGAGCAAGACACGTAGTTGGATATCTGTAGAAGTCATCCCTGGGCTGAGTTATGACAGCTTGTTGTGTGCAAAAAGAGAAAACAAGATGGCATCTCATGAAAAAGGAATTGTTTTCTCATGAAAAAGGATTGGCCCCTCATGAAAAAGAAATATTTTTCATGAGAACAAAATCCTTTTTCGTTCCTTTCCTCTATCTTGGAAAGTAAAATTCCCATTGAAAATAATGGGACCTTAAAAATACAATAACTTTCAAATCGATTAATATTTTTTCATCAAGCAAGCACAAGTCTGTTTTGTGACCCAAGCTTTTCCTGCCATACAAATTTCACACTAAAATTCCACACCATCTGCATGCAGGGCAATCAGTACAAAAGTGCAAAAGAGGGTGAATGTTAAGGTTTTTGCATTATCTGTATCTCAGTATCCACACATCTGACCAGAAAGAAACTTTACACATCATGAGATCTATCCCACGAGACGGGGCATGCCAAATTTTGTGGAAATCCATTGAACGGTTGCAAAGTTATTAAAGTGCAAAATTTGAGGTTTAACATTAAAGTGCCTTCTCAACCCTAACTGTAGGGGCATGACCATGCCACTGGACACTAATTTTTTTTTTTATAATATGGGAATCAGAAGGCGGGGGTGCCACTAGACACCAGGGAATATCAAAATAGGGTTGAGTAGAATGTTTAATGTTAAACCCCTAAATTTGGACTTAAATAGCTTCACCCCTGTTCAATGTATTTGAACATAATTTTGCAGTCATACTCTGGGGGAAAGTCTCTTAATGTGCAAAAGTTTCATTCTGGTCAAATGTGCAGAGTCTGAGCTCCATATAGTCCTTTTTATAAACAGCTTTTTTTTCTTGCTTTTTTTGTCATCACCTAGTGCCCAGATGGTTTAGAATTTGAGTCTGAAATTTGCAGGGTGGAAAGGGCTTGCCCCGCAATGGTGCCTTTCATTGGTTTGGTGAAATTATATTAATTCAATCCCAAGTTATAAAGATTTGAAATTTTGGTTCTGGCCATGCTCAGTACAGTGTTTTGGTTAGATGTTTGATATTCCACTGAGCATGCTCAGAACAGAAATGTCAAATCCTTATAACTTGGGAATGGCTAAATATTTTTTCACCAAACCAATGAAAGGCACCATTCTGGGGCAAGCCCTTACTAACTTGAGAATTTCAGATCAAAATTCCAAACTCTTTGGGCTGTATATATGTTACAGTGGCATGGTAGCACTACTATAGTTAGGGCTGAGAAGGCTGTTTTATGTTAATCCCCTAGTGTTGCCCTTTAATAGCTTCACCCTGTTCAACAGATTTGCACAAACGTTTGCATACACAGTCTGGGGAGGGGGGGAGTGTCATGACATGCCAAGTTTCATTATGGTCGGATGTGCAGATTCTGAGATCTGTATAGTTTTTGTTTTTTTTTAGGAAAAATAGGGTTTATTTGCTTTATTTTTCTAATCACCTAACACTCAGATAATTAAAAATTTTGTTCTAAAATTTTCAGGGTAAAAAGGGCTTGCCCCATAATGGTGCTTTTCATTAGTTTGGTGAAAAAAATATATTAATCTGTTCTCAAATAATAAGGATTTGAAATTTCAATTCTGAGCATGCTCAGTAGCATCTTTTTGGTAGATTTTTGATACCCTACCGAGAATGCTCAGAACCGAAATTTCAGCTCTTTATAACTTGGGAATGGATTCATATTTTTTTCACCAAACCAATGAAAGGCACCATTCTGGGGCAAGCCCTTTCTACCCTGAAAATTTCTGACCAAAATTCCAAACTTTCTGGGCTGTATATAAATTACAGCAGTGCAGTAGCACCATTATGGTTGGGGTTGAGTAGGCTGTTTATTGTTAAACTCCTAACTTTGCAGTTTAATAGCTTTACCCTAGTTCAACAGATTTGCATGAAATGTTGCAAGTGTAATCTGAAGGGCAAAGTCTCTTGATGTGCTAAGTTTTGTTTTGGTGTGCAGATTCTGAGATACTTATAGTGAGTTTTTAGGAATAATCAGAGTTTTTTGCTGTTTTTTTTGTCTTTGCCTAGTGCCATACAGTTTGGAATTTTCATCCTAAATTTTCAGGGTAGAAAGAGCTTGCCCCAGAATGATGTCTGCCATTAGTTTGGTGAAAAAGCTATGCATCCATTCCCAAGTTATAAGGATTTAAAATTTGATTCTGAGCATGCTCAGTAGGGTCCTTTGAACAGATGTTTGATATCCTTCTGAGAATGCTCAGAACTGAAATTTCAAATCCTTATAACTTGGGAACGGTTTAATATTTTTTCACCATAACCAATGAAAGGCAGCATTCTGGGGCAAGCCCTTTCTACCCTGTACATTTCAGACCAAAATTCTAAACTTCGTGGGCTATATATATATTATACTGGTGTGGTAGCACCACTATAGTTAGGGATGAGTAGACTGTTTAATGTTAAACTCCTAGCTTTGCTCTTTAATAGTTTTTCCCTCTGTTCAATAGATTTGCATAGAAGTTTGCATGAGCAGCCTGTTGTGTAAAGTCTCTTGACATGCCAAGTTTCATTCGGGTCTGATGTGCAGATTCCAAGATCCGTATAGTGCATTTTCAGGAAAAATTGGATTTCTTGCTGTTTTTTGTCATCCTAGCATCCTGATGGTTTGAAAATTTGGTCTAAAATTTTCAGCGAAGAAAGGGTGTGCTCCAAAATGGTGCCTTTCATTGGTTTGGTGAAAAAATATTAATCCGTTTCCAAGTTATAAGGATTTGAAATTTCAGTTCTGAGCATGCTCAGTAGGGTTTTTTGGATAAATGTTTGATACCCCACTGCATATGCTCAGAACCAAAATTTCAAATCCTTTTAACTTGGGAATGAATTAATATTTTTATAGCATACCAATGGAAGGTACAATTCTTGGGGAAGCTCTTTCTACCCTGAACATTACAGACCAAAATTTCAAACTGTCTGGGCTGTGGGTGATGACAAAAAAATAGCAAATCAACCCCAATCTTTCCTAAAAATGCACTACAATGATCTCTTTTTAAAAAAACAAACACCTAAATCTACCAAAAGGGGACTTGTTCAGCTAGATCCTGCTGTTTGTTTTTTTAAAAGCTTGCCAGAAATGCCTTTTCCAAGCACCCGCAAATCCAGGGTGCCCAGCTTAATGAGAGGAGCCATTCACCTGCATTCTCTGTATGAGAACAGTGGGACTTTCTTGAGTTCTGCAGCTGCAGCTGGCAGTTGTGGTGCGGGCTGCAGTGAGCTGCCAATCCCCTGTTCTGTCTGTTTGTCTCTGTCTCTCACTTTCTCTGTCTGTCTGTCTATCTATCTGTCTATCTATCTATCTATCTATCCATCTATCTCAGTCTATCTCTGTACCTATCTATTCATTTAGGGTCCCATTTTCAAAGGGGATGCATGGGCGCAATCCAGGATGTGCCTCACAACCTTGGATGCATTGTGCAACCCTGGAAATGCAACAGCTGTTGGGGCATGCCCATATTCAAAGTATGCAGTGCACCCCCGACAGTGCCGACGCACACAATATTGTGCTGTGCCTATGTAAATGAGGGGTCCCCCATGCATATGCAGTGCATTACAATATTGAACATTTCAGAAGTGCAAAATGACCCCCAACAGTGGTGCAGATGTATGCTTCTGAAATCCTGCCCTAATGAGTGTGCAGATTCAGCTGCCCACAGTTATGGGCAGGGAACCCTGGTGGTACAGCAGTCCCTCCCTAGCCCCTATCACTGTGATACAAATGAAAAGCCCCTCCTGATCCTCCTATCTGTGGTAGTCAAATGTCCCCACCAACCCCGATCACTATCATGATAATAAAAATCCCTCTTGAGCCCCATATCCCCAGTAGTCAAGTGTTCTCAAATGTATGGCAGCTTAGATTCAATGCAAAGTAATGCAGCTGGAAACAAAAACCCAGAGGAAGAGTACACAAAGGAGAGTGAGATACTGACAACAACAAAAATGGAAAGGGACCTGGGGTAGTCATATCAGATGACCTAAAGGTGGGCCAGCAATGTGAGAAGGCAGTAAGGAGGGCTGGGGGGATCCTGGGATGCATAGGGAGAGGCATCACCAGTAGAAAACAGGAAGTTGTTGGCCATCTGTACAGACAGTTGGTAAGACCACATCTGGAGTACTGTGTACAGTTCTGGAGACCCCATCTCTGCAAAGACATAGACAGGGTGGAGGCTGTCCAGAGGAGGGCAACCAAAATGGTGCAGGGTCTGCACCAGAAGACATATGAAGAAAGACTAAAGGAGCTTAAGATGTATATCCTTGAGGAATGGAGGGAGAGGGGGGACATGATAGAAACTTTCAAATACCTCAAAGGAATCAACAAAGTCCAAGAGGGTAGCATCTTTCAAAAAAAGAGATGTGCAAGAACAAGGGGGCACAATTTAAAGATAGAGGGTGGACGGCTCAGAAGTAATGTGAGGAAGTATTTCTTCACAGAGAGGGTTGTAGGCACATGGAATGGCCTTCCTGAGGAGGTTGTAGAGTCAACAAGAGTGGGGAAATTCAAGAATGCATGGGACAGACATAAGGCAATTCTAGTGGGGGGTAGGAGGATGTAGGCTGTTGGTTAACTAGGATCTGCAGTTTATCCATTAGGTAGGCAAATGGGCAGACTAGTTGGGCCAAGCAGTCCTTATCTGCCATCAAATTCTATGCTTCTATGTTTCTCCCCCAGCCCCAATCCATATAATAATAAAAAAGTATCTGGTCCCTGGTAGTCAAGTGCCCCCTCACCCCATTACTCAGTGACCAACCACCCTGCTCCCCCAATCCAACCAGAGCTGGCGACTGGAGCAGCCCACCTTACACCACACAGGCCAACTGCTGACTGAACTGTCCAGCAGCACCTACAGTACACAGTACACACGATTGGTTGACTGGTTAACCAATGGGCATGTACTATGTACTGTACATGCTCCTGTACAATTTAGTCAGTAGCTGGCCAGTGCGGTGTGAGGTGGGCTGCGCCAGTCACCAGCTCCGGTTGGGTTGGGGAGGAGTGGGGTGGTGGGTCACTGCCTAATGGGGTGGGATGGTGGGGGCCACTTGATTGCCAGGGACCGGGGACTTTTTTATTATTATATGGATCAGGCAGGGGGCACACTTGACTACTGGCGATACGGGACTTGAGAGGGATTTTTGTTATAACTGTGATCGGGGCTGTAGGGGGGATCACTAGACTACAAGGGATACAGGGATCAGGAGCGGCTTTTCATTTGTTTCACAGAGATCGGGGTGGGGGGGCTGGCCTGGTACACTTCATGGCAGCACAAGCATGCAGATGAGCCCATAATGGGCATGTAAATGGCCCCATTGCACTGTGCATGCCCAATGGGCTCATCTGCATGTTTGGGCTGAATATTTGCCATGGGGGCTATGGTGCACACCAGTGTGTGCCACGCAGTACCCCTATGGGTGGTTGTCAGCCCTGCACCCTGGTTGCACTGTGACTCTCTGCTGTGTGCCATGCAACTACAGTCTGATATTCAAACAGCTTATGTGGTCTTTTTGGATCATGCAGTCTGTTTGAATATGGTGCCAGAGCCAGCCGGCCAAAGTTTTATGCATGGCATACTGTTTTGCATGCACATCCAGCCAGCTCTGAATATAGGGCCCTTATTTATTAAAGAGCAACTCTCCTTTATAATAACAAGCCTAAAAACACCATATTTACACCAATTATGTTTTAACTTTATTGTGTCTAGTCATTTGATATATTTTTTTCCCCTGTTGTTGAGCCACTAAATAGTGTAAGTAATGCAGCAAATATTTCACTGAGTGAGTCTGTTAAAATATATCTGATTCTCCCTTGCTAACCACACAATTGCTGTTTGTGACATCACAATCTGCTGCCATGGTGAGCACTATGACATCATACACAAACGCACTGTGAGGTTAACAGGGAGAGGCAAATTTTTTCAAATGATTTCTATACAAACTTTTCACATCGATTATAAAGATGTGCTGTCAGTCTTGGAAAGGAACATTGAAAATGGAAAAAAAATGTATTCTCTAGTACATTTTAGCAGCTGAAACATCTGATTTATGAAAGCACATGTTGAAGTGCAGAGTTGCTCTTTAAGTAAACTGGAGTGCCAACCCCTGGTACTGCTTTTTTCTCCCCCAGCTCTCCAGGTCACCCGCCCACCATTCCAAATGTTTATTTTTGTAATACATAAGTGGACAGGGGTGCCCACCTCCTGTACTATTTCTCCACACCCCCTTCCCCTTCAGGTTGCCTGCCCCCATTCCCTGAAGTGTAGGCCGACACGGGGTGCCCAATCTCCAGTGTTGGAATCTTAGCTGTAATAAAGAAAAACATCCCTCAATGTTTTTTTTCCTTTTAAATCTGCAAAAATGAAAACAGTCCCTCACCGTTCTGACCCTGCCACCCCAATCTTCTGCTCAGCATTCACCACTCCACACCCCACTGCACCCCCTACACACCCTCACTCACCTGAACATATCCCGTGGGGTAGATCCGCTCTCCAATTGAAGACATGTCTTACTGCTGGAACTGGTGACTGTGATAAACTAAGGTAAGTGTAGTTCAATGAATTCATCAATCAATCAATCAATTAATCAATCAAATCTTTATTTATTCAGGCGAACATCATTGAGCAAGGCTCATTTACAAGATGGACCTGATAAGGTCAAGGTTCAATAGTTGATACACAGCAAATACATCATATGCTTTATAAGACAGTTATACATACAGAGAAAAATAATGTTTATAACACAATGATGTACAGTGAATTCACATGTTAAAACTCAGTTAAGGAAGGTTAAGCTAATATCTACAGTATGTACAGTACATACATATCCTAATGGGGCCATGACAGACACACAAATATAATGAATACTAGGATGGTGAAGGTATTATTGGGTGCCATAAGCTGGGGGTGTCTGACTGGAAGGAATATGCCATATATGATTGGAAGCCAGATTTGTAGGATGACTATTCTAGCTCTAGCGGTAGCAACTGCATTTCTCTGTGAAGAAGGCTGTACAATGCTATTTAAAGGATGCAAATGGAATGATAATGGACAGTTTTAGGGATTTTTGTAGGGTGTTCCATGAATTTCAATGGGGTTTTCGAAATCTAATGTATAACTTTGTCATTTTTGCATATTTTTACCCCAGGGTTTCAATATGGCCTTTTTGGACCACACCTCATGATCAATGGTGGTGGAATTAGGCAAATCAGGCCTAAAAGGTGATTTCGAGGTAGCTTGTTGAAATTACCTTTCGAGCCAGATTTGAACATTTTCACCACCATTTTTCATGAGGTGGGATCATAAGAAGGCTAGGTTGAATAATTGAGGTCTAAATATGTAACACAACAAAGTTCTGAGTGTACATTGAAATTATTCTACACTCACTCATAACTTCAGTAATTTTAAATATTTTGACTCCACATTTTCAACATAGCCATTTTTTCGCACCACTTAATGAACATAACAGCTGTCATTTTTCATATCCTTGCTAAAATGTGTTTTCACACCTGTGGTGTCGAATAGCATTGTGGTGGCACCCAATAACATTTTGACAGGGATCTGAAATGTTCACCCACCTGGTTAATGAGGTAAGGCAATAAGAAAGTTATGCTGAAAATATGGTGTAAAAGTATGGTAAAATGCCCAGGTTATGACTGAACATTGCAGTGTTTCAACTTTCACTCATAACTTCACTAATTTTCAATATTTTGACTACAAACTTTCAAAATAGCCATTTTTCCACACCATCTCATAAATGTAAAAGATGTCATTTTTTAAAATCCCGGATGAGATGTCTTTTCACACTTCTGATTATAAATGACATTTCGGCCAATATAGTAGCAATGCTACATGTCATGTTTATAAGGGCAGTCATAAAATGACTATCTTGAAAACTTGTGGAGAGTATATGTAATTAAAAAAGAGTGAATGTGTAAAGAGTAAAGAATGACTGTGCCAAGCCCTGCACTTCTGCAGCCAGACAGAGTCTTCCCATGGTGCACAGTCCAAAGGGCCCTACACATCTGCATCTGTTCACACAGGACCTGAAGGGACCTGCATAGACAAGAATACGATTCCACTATCTCATAAAGAAAGGAAATTCTTTGCAAAAAATGCTGTTAATGTGCCAATTAGGGTAACATAATGCCACAAAAGTAGAGGAAATGTGGCATTAGGGTTTCCAACCCTAACTTCCCACCCCATCTCCCAAGTAGCAAAAGAAAACAAAATAAGGGTTTTGGGTCTCCAGAGTCTTGGCAAATCAGTGGTGGGTTCTTCCTTCTGGTTGTCAACCCTAATACCCACCCCCTTCCCTGAGCAAACAATGTCACACATGATCTCCTTGAAGTGCGTGAAGAAAGCTACATCAAATTGAGTTGGCAACATGTGGGGAGACATGCTTCTCTACCTTTGAAACATGTATCACTATGAGGCATTGGCTTGGAGCTGCACCTTGTGCTTCAGACTGGAACTTATGGGCTGTAGGGAGGGGTGAGCATTCCCAACCCCAAGGAAGACTCCACCACTTGTTTGCCACACACGTTTCCCTACCTTTGTGGCATTAACTTACCTTAACTGGTGCATTAACTGGTGAACTACAACTCATTATTTCAGGTTTTTTTTCAGCTAAACTGATACCTCAGGGTCTGATTTACCATATGTAAGCCACTATTGGTGGCGTTTTTACATTTTTTATATTTCTTTATTTTTAATTGCTCCTTTGCACAGACAGAGTACTCGTGACCCTTAGGACTACTTCCTGGGTCACTCAACACTATAAAGGAAGCTTTGCGGTGAGCAGGGTGAGTACGAGCAGGGTGAGTGTGTGCTTGCATGTGCGATGATGTGCACAAAGACACGCGCATCTAGTGCGTGTCACGCGTGTCAAGAGTGACAGAGGGTCAGTCAGCAGAAATAAAGGAAGTGGAAACAACTGGTTTGTTTACCTTCAGATACTCATTAGAGGTGTAGGGGTAAATAAAACATACTTGGTTTTTCAATTTGCATTTATCTATGCTCATTTGAGTGTCAGCTGTTGGGCATCCCACTAAGTTGTCCTCTGTGAATCCAATAGCTTTAGGGGGTGATACTGTTTGTATAAGGTCTCTGAAATCTCTGCAGCTTGTAGATTATGGTTTGGGCCTAAACGCAGTTTGTTTAAAGGAACTGTTCGTCCACCCTTGGTAAAGTGCATTTGTTATCTTTCATAAATTTTGTCTACACAAACAAACTTTCTGTAACTAAATAAGTAACCACTCTGTGTCTAAAGACCTATGTCCCAGGCATATAATTATAATATGAATAATTCATTAACTACAACTGATGGGAGGTTGGGAATTATGTTTGGGGAATGACATATGTACTGTTTTGACATCACTGTATTACAAGATATCACTTTCATATGTACCAAATGTACAGAAAATAAAGATATGAAGCAGGAGATCAGTTTGTTTAATGCAAGACTTATTTATTTGGAGAATAGTCAGTGACAAATGATTGATAGAATTAATAGCCCTTATCAAAATAATGATAGAAACAACTTTACCGGATTAGCACTATCACCTAGTCCCCTTATAACAATAACCGACATAGAACATACACCTATAGCTGAGGATTCTACTTTCAGTGGTCCTCCTTTGGTTAATTTCAACACTGCTATTAACAGAAAATGTGTCAGGGAAGCAGATAATGCTGATAATGAATGGTATGAAGTGAAAAGTGCAAAAATGGCAAAAAAAAGGTAGGAGAGCAAATAATTTTGAGGTCAGAATTAGTAATCATTTTGACCTATTAAGTGATCAAATGGAACATAATTCTCCCCTTCTCTCACCCCCTAGTCCAGTGTCTCTATCACAACCTAATATCCCCTGTGTAACTCAGGACCAAACCAAAGAAACACTATTTGAAATTGAAAATGTCATGACCCCAGAACCTGAAAAAAAGCAGATCTTTCTTCTTGGTGATTCGATGATCAAGCATCTGGACTGGAAAATATGTGACCCAGACAAGACTAACAGAACTGTATCTAGTTTCTGTGGTGCAAAAATCAGAAATATTACCAGAATGTCCAAGGAGATATTAAAAACCGCAGGTCATAAACCACTTGTTATTATACATGCTGGTACAAATAATATAAGAAGTCAATATGAACATACTATTAAAAAAGAGTTTGTAGGGCTGGTTAATACCTTGATGGATAGGGAGTGTGATTTTGCCATATCTAAAATAATTCCTGTCTTTGGACCTAAAGAATACCTAAATAACAAAATCAGAAACATAAATAACTGGTTAAAGAAATGGGGCTGGATATTCAAAAGGGTTACACAATGCGCAATAGGGTTGCGCCAGCGCAAGTCAGAAAATGCGCCATTCTGCGATATTCAGCAGGAGGCAGTTGTGCCACTGAAAACATGCTGAGAAACAGCGCAATGATAATGAAGGCATGAGCAACCGAAGGGGGTGGAACCATGCATAAAGTGCGCAGTGCGATGTTCAAAGACTTGCGCAATGCGCAACAGTGGATCAGGCGGAAGTTGCACCATAGCGGAAATAGAGCCAAACTAAAAGGAGCAAGGAAGAGGCACAAAGAATGCTACAGGGAAGCACATGAGGCAGGAGAGAGACAGGGCAAGAGGGACAAAGAGGGCAGGCCAGGAAACCAGAGGACATAATAGGGGCAAGGAAGGTGTGTGGGGCCACAGTGAGCAGAGGCCAGTAGGTGTACCCGTGCAGTGGAGGTAGCAGTCAGGACAGCGGGGAACACAGCAACAACAGCCAGGGGGTGAACACAAGCCAGGGACATGGACAGTGCCATCTTCCACATGGAAGCAGTAATGAGGGGTGAAGAGGCATGCTGCAGGGGATGTGGCCATGGAAGGGCCCGTCAGCGGTACGCCCCCAACAGGCAGTACTGAGCCCGCACCAGCTTTGAACTGTACTCAAATGTCGAGATTGTGGGCCGGTACTGCCTGAACAGGGCAATACTGAGGCGGCTCTGTGAGCTGTGCAGTGAGGTGATGCAGGCACCCACATGACGGAGTCATGCTCTGTCAGTGGAGGCAAGGGTAACAGCCTGCATGTGCTTGCTCACCACGGGTACCTTCCAGAGACCAAGAAGGGACACCACAGGCATAACACAGTTGGCCAGTCATGCATCCTCACCCAATTCCTCAGCGCACTGCTGCCACATGCTGCGGAGTACATCCATTTCCCCAGCACCACGGCGGAGTGCACAGCAAACATACAGGAGTTCCACAGGGTAGCATGTATGCCTGGTGTGCTAGGGGCGATAGACTGCACCCATGTGGCCATTTGCACACCACCTGGCCCCGATGGGGCCACCTATATGAACTGGAAGGGTTATGCCAGTGTCAACTGCCAGGTGGTGTGTGATGCCAGTGGGTGCATCATCAATGTCTGTGCCACCCACCCTGGGGGAGCACATGATTTATTCATATGGTACCAGTCGGCACTGTGCCATCGATTCGAGAGTGGGGACATCCCCACAGGACATCTAGCTGGTGAGTATGTATGTAGAATTGACAAATCGTGGGCAAGGGGGGGTAAGCCACAGGTGCCATGGGTGTGGCACACAGGGTTTGGGGCAGTCTGAGCCTGAACAAGACACTAACCTCCACTATCTCCACACAGGTGACAGTGGATACCCACTCTGTCCCTGGCTGCTCACACCCTACCGGCGGCCCACGACCCCATCGCAGCAACGATTTAATGAGGCACATGCCACCACATGCAACATCATTGAGCAGGTGTTTGGGATGCTGAAGGCGCATTTCCGTTGCCTGGACACCTCTGGCGGTGCCCTACAGTATAGCACCTCAAAGGCCTGTGGGATATTCCTGGCCTGTTGTATCCTGCACAACATGGCCAAAGACTGTGGGATAGCCGTACAGGTCAAGGAGGGGGACAGCAATGGGGATGACAGTGACGCTGGTGATGATGGGGATGGACAGCCCCCCCTTGGATGACGGGACCCCCGACTGATCCGGCTCTCCCAGCTGCACCAGGACACCATCACAGAGGAGCACTTCACCCAACACAGGTAAGTCATGGGGCCATATGCAACCAACAGTGGCTAGGGCACAACCCACATACACACAGAGAAACACACCAGGGGTGCATGACGGCAAGGGAAGTGGCAGGGCACAGAAGCACACACATACAACCAGGGAAGGGTGAACAGTAACACGCTACATGGATGGACACACACACACACACACACACACACACAATAGGCACAAAGTGCACAGGGGTCAGGTGCATAACAGAGCCGGAACACAGACACTAAAAACACACATGTCCACAGGCCACCACATCCACTGACTGTCCATGTGCATGTGTCAGATGCTGGGCACCTTTGCACTTTGGTGTACAGTGCAATGCAGGCATCATCATGCATACGCACCTGTGGACAGCAGTCGGGAGGTGTGCAGCTGGTCCGTGTGTCTGCTTGTAGGGCTGGGCACCCACCAGTGCTGCCACCGAAACACACTTGCACAAGGCAGCACCAGACAGGGCCCACTGGGAGACAGCTCAGTCTTGCGGCACAGTGCCCGCGGCCACCTCAGATGCGTGGGTGGCCCCACCGAGAGCCAGCAGCACTGGCAGGCTGAGCACGCGGGCCTCATGGGGTGGCACCGATGGTCCACCAGGGTTCCACTGCGTGAATGCGACCGTGCCGCCTGAGGTCTGCAGCACACCAAACATCCTGCCGCAGGATGCTTGGGATGCCACAGCTGAACCCGCGTCGACAAGGGTGGGTGTCGCACGACGCCGGGAATGGGGAGTGGATAGCGTACTGCATGGTGTGAGTGGCACAGGGGCACCTGACTGTGTGCCCAATGTGGCCACGACAGCGACCAATGCCTGTGTCTGCCTGTCAATGGTGGCGGTCACATCCATCCGCAAATGGTCAATCCGTGACAAGATCCTCTCATTGTCCCTGCTGTGTCGCTCCTCGACCCGCTCCAGAGCCACACACAGTGCCTCCACGGACATTGCAACGTTCATCTGCTGCTGTACTGATGCCTACAGCAGGTGGGTGTGCTCGTCAAAGAGGTCGTCTGCCACATTGGCAACCTGTCCCTCAGGGTATGGAAGAGCCTGATGTTCAGCACCCCTTGAGGGTGGGTGCTGCTCACCAGGACCAGGCATGGGCAAGTCCACAGGTGGTGCACATACACCACCACTGAACCCTGTACCCCCAGTCCCGGCGGGTGACTGCTGCTGCTGCCCCTCCACCTGCTGTGCCCAAGGGATCAGTTGTTCTGCTGCTGTGGCTGCAACAGTGACAGTGACCTCTACAGCCACTGGTGCTGCCCCACCGGTGCTGACAGGCACAGCCTGGGACTGTGCTGACGTGCTGGCACACATGTCAGAACCAGCCAGGTCCATGGGCGTGAGCTGTCCTGCTGTGTGTCCATTCTGTGACACACACATGTCTATGCCCATAATGGTCATTGCATCATCAATGGTGCAGGTCTGTGCCACAGCCACAGCCACAGCATGCTGGCATGCTTGGATGCCAGACCACTGAGACAAAGGAAGGGCACCCCCCCCACACCTGTCTCAACGACATCAGTGTTGGCAGCCAGGCGTGCACACTGGTGCAATGCACGCCAGCTACCTGCAGAGGTGGATGATCCCTCCTCCAACTCCAGATGGCTGTCCGCAGTGGACAGGCCCTCCACCGCTGACCCCTGCAGATGCACAGGATCTGTAACAGAAAGTAAGGACACATTAGTGCATGTGATCTACCTCCCCTCCCAGACCACGACATACCATGCAGTGATGGGCTACCACCTGTCTGGAAGCCACCTCCAGGAACGCCCTCAATGGCACTGCACTGCATGCTTGCAGTGAGCCTGTCCTCTGCTGGAGTCAGCTGCACCACCTCCGGCTGGCCCCTGCCTGTTGCAGCACGTGCCGCCCTGATGGCTGCCACCTTCTCCTTCACCCTCCTCCTGTCAGTTCCCATCTTCTTTTTACACTCCTGCACAGAGCGCTGGTAGCTGCTGTGCAGGTTGATGGCATGTGCCACCCCCTCCCATGCAGCAGCATGGGCCTGAGGGGTGCCCCGCCGTCCACTGAGAAGTGGCTCTTCATCCAGGTAGGCCTCGAAGAGTGCCTCTGTCTCAGCCTTCTTAAAATTAGGCCTCCTCTTCCACCCACCATCATCCTCCTCACCCAGTCCTCGCTCGGTCATTTCACAGCCTGTATGGGTGAGAGTGGTCACCTGTGACTGTGCAGTACACAGCAATTCCCTGAGACCATAGTCCAGAACATCACACAGCATGCAACTCACCTATCAACTGCAGTAACCGAATATGGCCACTGCAGAACAGTGTCTCATTTTTATAGCGCAATCCATGCAAATTAGGTGTGCATCAACTTTAATGAGATGCAAATTGCGTTGCTGCGCCAGTGAATAGCTGATCAGATGATTTGCATATGATGGCTGAATATCGCACTGTTGCGCTTTGTGCAATACGGTTGAACGTGCTGAGCCAATGGCGCAGTTCTGTGACTGCGTAGTACACTGCACTGTGCATGCCCAGGTAGCTTACTCAGGTGTCTGCTGCACTGATGATGTGCTGTGCGTGGTAGGCAATTCAGGGCATGGCCACCATTGTGCTAGTGGCACTACGGCGACGGTCACTACATGGCACTGTGGCACAACTGGGCAATAGTTCGCTGTGGCAATGGCACACAGGTGACCAATCAAGCTGGATGCATAGACGTCCGATGGCGCTGTGCGTGGCCTTGCACCAGAGACCCATGATCTTGTGCCCGACCTTTGCCCCCTGGTGCTGTACGTATGGCATGTCTGCAACTCTATCGCACTGTTCGGTGACAGCGCGATAGGGAATGGCAGCGCTGTACTGACAGCATGATAGGGAATGGCGGCGTTGTAGTGCACAGCAATTCCATGTGGGGTTGCTGCACTGTGGAGCACCATATTGCCTACTATAGATCTGGAGATGGCACGCAGAAAAGCCCCCCAATGGAGTGCCCTCGAGCTGGCCAACCTTGTGGCCATTGTGGAGCCACTCTATGGCCTACTGTATGGGGGAGGTTCCTCTGGACAGGGCCAGGACTCAGGTCTGGCAACAGGTGGCCACTGACCTGGAGGCATCCACTGGCCGAAGGAGGACCTCTGAGCAATGCAGGTGCCATTATGGGGACCTGAGGAGGAGGGAGCCAGAGCTACTGGCACGTCTGTGGTCATGTGCCAAGAGGGGTGTGGTGCCTCATCCAGGTGGGTGATCCATCTACACACCTGCATGGTCCATATGGGTAACACTGTCTTTTGTGTCCAGCACATAGGGGAGGCTTGGTCTAGGGTTGGCTGTGGCGGTGTTTACAGGGTATGTGATGTATGGGTCTGGCTGGGTGGGTGGGCACACTTATTGGGGCAGGGGAAATATGCTTTGGGATTGTACTGATGTGTTTCTCACCTTTTGTTTCCCACAGGCGTGGCAGAGTGGAGAGAGCCATGGATAAGCAGCAGAGGGTGGTGGCTGCAGAACCCGATCGTGGCAGTGAACAACCACAACACCAGCAACAGTCTGAGGGTGAGTGCCATGACAACATGATTGCTATTGCATGCTGTGTAACAGGGTGGGGAGCAGGGCATGGCCACCATCCATGGACACCACTGCCATGCACGTGACATGTGACAGTCAGCACTGCATGTCTGGGAGTGCATCAATGGTGGTCCATGCATGCACTGGGAACATGGCTGTGGCACTGCCTGCCCACCACATAGCCACATTACTGTACGGTCTTGGTTGTGCTGTGCTGGACATGGGCGGTGTGTGTGTGCAGTGGTACACATGGCTGTTGCTGCCTGGGTGGGCAGGTCTTGTGCACACAGTCACTGTGGGTGGGTGCACACCATCACAGGAGCGGGGCACATGACTGTATGCCATTCATGATGGGTGGGCTGCAGGGGGATGGACAGTCACACCCATTGACTCTGATCTCTTGTCCTAGGTGTCCGGATACTCCTCCGCATAGAGCGATCCATGCAGTAGCTGTTACGGGTGGCCACAGAATCCCTGGCAATACTGTAGGACCTCCAGCAGCATGAGATGCAGAGGAGATTACGCTGGACCGGGCACCAGGCAGCAGGGGAGCAGGCTGGAGACCAGTAGCTGGACATTACCTCCCCTTGACTGACCCTCACACCCCACCTTCCTCTCCCAGTTGTTCACCCTGCCCCTTACCCACCCCCACCTTGTACCTGTACCTCCACCCCATAAATGTATATATGTAAATAGATGTTGATGTTGTTGTTGGTTTTATAATACAGATATTTTGATATGAATACTGTGGTGGTCTCTGATTTGCAGCTGGCTATAGGTGCTTAGTTGCAGTGGTGTGCATGGCATCTGGGGAGGTTCAGTCATGGGTATGTGTGTGTGTGCATGGAGAGGTGTCTCTGGTGTGGGAGTAGCTTTAAGTCAGTATCTGTGGTGTGTGTTGTTCTCTGTGCATTGCATTGCTGTGTGCAGTGTTCCATGGTGCCTGCTCTGTGTCCATTGTGCCCCTGTCAATCTGTCCTTGGCCTGTGCAGCTGACACCCTTGCATGTCTGTGGCCTGTGAGGTCTGCTGCCTTGTCAGTGGGGGCTGTCCCTGCAGGTCATCCACTGTGACTGTCACAATGCTGGGTTGCCTCCTGTCACTGGTGAGGTTCATGTTTGCCTCTGGTGACACTGTGGCCTCCACAGTTGCTGTTCCACCTCCTTGCTGTGTCTTGTGTGTGTTGCATGGGCTGTGCACCACTGTCTGTGACTTGTGATCCAGGCATATGCTGGTTGTGTACAGGGCCACAGTTCATGCACAGGGTGGGTGTCACCCCTGTGGCATGGTGGACTGCAGGCTGTGTGTGCACAGTTTACATGTGCCCACACTGGGGGCTTGGTTGCCACACTACTGCATCCCTGTGTTGGTGTCCCTGAGGGTATGGGTGTGTGTTTGCCCCTGCACTGTGTTGCATCCAGTGTGCTGCATGCTTCCACGCACCACTGTGGGTGTCTGTGCTGGCTGCTGTGGCTCATGGTGGGTCGCACTGTGACACTTTTCTATTGTGCAGGGTGCTGTATCAATGGCAGTGGTGTCGGGGCATGCCCTTTCCCATGTGGGGTACCTCTTGTGGTGACACATGTTCGGTCCCTCAGCTGTGCCTCAGGGAGTTTGTGTGTGTTGGCTCTGTGTCTGCCATTGTTGCATTGCCGTGTGCTGCCACCCACTGCTGGGTGCTCGTGGTGGCTCTGGCTTGTATGGTTCTGTGGTACACGAGGTTGCAGTGTGATGGGGGTATGCATGGGGATTCCTGCAGTGATGGCCACTGCTCATGGGGGGTGTCTTGGGGTCATGGTGCAGGGTGTGCTGTGCAGAGGGGGGGGCTGCTGTACCATGGGGTTGTCTGGCCCCCTTGTGTGGCAGTCTCAGCTTGCCAGTGGGTGTGCTGAGGCACCATGGCCCAGCTGTGCTTTGTTTGCTTGTCCCCATGGGCTGGTGGATATTCCGTCCCTCCCCCAGTTGTGCTGTGTTTGGGGTGTGGGGGTGCATTGTCAGTTCTGCAGTGTGTTCCTGTGCCCATCTGTGGCATGGGTGGTGAGCCACTGCCTACCTCCCCTGGTTGTGCAGTTCCATTGCTCTCTGCTGCTGGGGGCTCCTGCTTGCGTTATGGTGCCTCTGGGCTGCTCAGCTGGGCTGCCCTTGTTGCACTATAGCGCATCGTATCTGCTCAGCTTCCCCTTCCTGGTTGCGCTATGGTGCAGGTTGTGCGATATTCAGACATTGGCTGGTTGTGCAATTTGGCTTGCTCCATTTTTGAATATCGCTTCTAATGCGCATGTACGCAATGGACTTGTGCTTGCTCCTGCTATTGAGCACATTTTGTACACAGTTTGAATATCCAGCCCATGGAGTTTAAAGCAAAATTTGGACTGTAATACTTACTGGGAAGATTTCATTGCAAATAAGGAACTAATTTGTTGTGATGGCTTACATCCAAGTAGAAAAGGAACAGCATTAATAGCAAGTAAACTAAAACGATGTTATTACCTCAAGTTTAAACTAAACATGGGGGGGGGTATCTTTACACCATTTACCTACTTTAAGAAATAATATTGAGAACAACTATAACAATAGTGAAATTACCACATCTATGGATTTTCCAATTAATACATCAGTTCAAGAAGCGGATAAAACAGAATAATCAGGTGTAAAGAAAATAAAAACTTTTTTAGTTAACGCTAGACGCCTAAACAACAAGTTAGTAGAGCTAACTTATAAACTAATCGAAAATGAAATTGATATATGTGCTGTAACAGAGACCTGGTTTTCTGACGGAGACTGGGCTACAAACATACCAGGTTACTCTGTAGTATTTAAAAATTGTAATACCAAAAGGGTGGAGGTGTGGCACTATATATTAAAAATAGTCTCCAATATTGCGAATTAAACCAATACAATCATACTAATAGTGAACTAATTGTAGTACAGATCACTTCTCTGCCACACCCACTTATAATAGGGGTTGGATGTCATGCGCCAGGTCTAGATACTGAGGAAAATTACGTCTTCTTTTCAGTACTGGATGAAATTGCCATCAGCTCTGATTTCATCTTGTTTGGAGACTTTAATCTTCCAGGCATAGTTTGGCCTATCCTTAGTGCCCATTATAGAAATGAGCATAAGTTGGTTCAATTTATTATACAAAATGACCTTAAACAAATAATAGAAGAACCTACTAGGAAGAAACACATACAAGACCTTATCATTACCAATATTAAACATTTTTCTACTCCACAAATAAAGGAGCCCTTGGGAGATAGTGATCATTCAGTTATTAGCTGGGATTTTTTTACAACCAAGATACACATAGCTGGAAATACCAAAGTGGCCAATTTTTATAAAGCAAATTATAAACAGATTAAGCAATATTTAGGACAATGGAACTAGCAAAAAGATCTTGCTGTCCTAAAGTCTAGTAAAATGTGGAATCATATCAAACAAAAATTAGATTACTGTATAAAAACGTGGGTGCCCTATAGAACCAAATATAATAATAGAAAGCAGAGAATACCAATTTGGTGGAATAATAATATTAAAAAGAGTATAAAGAAAAAGAAAAAAAGCCTTTAATCAGTACCAAAAACATCCAATGAACAAAGCATGGTTGAAGTTTAAGCATCTATCAAAAACTACTAAAAAAATGATCAAACAAGCTAAAAAGGACTAAGAAAGAAAGTTAGCAGGAGATTGTAGAAATAATAAGAAACAGTTTTATAATTATATTGGTTCTCCGAGGGGAACCAAGACCGGGGCTGGACCACTTCTTATCCAAGATAAGTTAATTACGAATAGTAAAGAAATGGCAAACTAATTTAATAAATATTTCGTTAAGTATTTTTGGAAATAAAGAGAACTTTAGTATAAATATATTACATACAGTAGAACCCATGAAATATTTCACGGATGATGATACTCTTAGAGTTATAAATAACATTAAACCAACATGCTCTGCTGGTTATGATGGTTTTCCTTCCATTTTTATTAAAGAACTAAGTACAGAACTAGTTGGCATACTAACTCTACTTTTTAATATATCATTAAAAGAAGGAACAGTTCTGGATGATTGGAAAATAGCAAATGTTACGCCAATCCATAAAAAAGGTTCAAAAAATAGTGTCAGTAAGTATAGGCCCATTAGCCTAACTTTGTGTATTGGCAAACTTATGGAAAGACTACTCCAGCATAGGATCATTCAACACCTTCAAAATACAGGAAATATTGATATTGCTCAATCAATCAATCAATCAATATCTTTATTTATCCAGGCGGGCACCATTGAGCAAGCTCATTTACAAGGTGGACCTGCTGTCAACATGGCTTTACTCAGGGAAGATCTTGTATGAGTAATTTAATAAATTTCTTTGAACCAGTTAGTAAGGCATTAGAAGAGGGTCTGCCTGTTGACATCATTTATTTAGGTTATGAAAAGGCCTTCAATTCAGTATCACATAAATTACTTCTTGAACAGCTCCAAAAACTATTAATACATCCCCTGATCATACAATGGATATACTCCTGGTTGAATAACAGAATACAGAGAGTAATCTTAAGAGGATGCAAATCTGATTGGGGTATTGTTAGTAGCGGAGTCCCACAGGGGTCAGTACTGGGACCGATACTATTCAACATCATGATTTCAAGCATGCAAGCAACAAGTGGTATTTGGTTGCAAAAATATGCAGATGATAGCAAGCTTGGCAGCATTGTAAATGATGCTAGAGCTGTTGATTTACTTCAGAATAACTTAAATAATTTTTATTCTTGGGCCACAGATCATTAATTTTAAATTTCAACATTGCAAAGTTTAAAGTGATGCATCTTGGAATCAATAATCCGTTAGCGAACTACTTTATAAATTATATTAAACTTGATGAAACTACCTGTGAAAAAGACCTTGGTGTGACCATCACTAATAATTTGAAATTCAATCATCACATTAATGTCACTGCAAAAAAATGTCATGGAATATTTAGATGTATCCTGAAAAATATAAAAAGTCGGGAGGCTGAGGTCTTGGTACCCTTGCATACATCTTTGGTGAGAACACATATGGAGTATGGTGCCCCATTTTGCTCCCCTACTGCAATTGGAGATTTTAAAACCTACGAATCGATACAGCATAGGATGACTAAATCTGTAACTAAGGTAGCACACCTTCACTATGGGGATAGGCTTAGGAATTTAGGACTTTACTCACAGGAGTATAGATTTTTCAGAGGTGATATGTGTTGGGTTTATAAATCTTGTAAAGATGAATTGCTTCTAGAAACAAATTGTTTAATGAAACAACCGACAATTAAAAGTACTAGGTCACATAATCTTAGACTACATGCAGAAACCTGTAGAACTACTCGAAGAAAGCAATTTGTAACTCAAAGAGTGCCAAACATGTGGAATTCCCTTCTAGCTCATGTAGACCTGAATCAGAGTATTGACACTTTCAAATATGAACTTGATTTGTTTATGGGAGAAAAGAAATGTCATTATCATCATTAGATTAATGATGGCAAGTTCAATAAATCTGTCCCTTGAACTCGTACCCACCTATGAACCTATGAACCTATTAATGGAGTTTTTTTTTTGCAAAGAATATCTATCTATCTATCTGTATGTATACAGTGTGAGTCCTGAATAACACTGGTAAATAAAAAAAAGTGTTATTTTGCCTTTTTATCTAGCTGCAGTAGAAATAACATATTATTTCCACTACAACCCTTTCACAATTGCTTTCTTCAGCTAATCAAGACCAATAAAATATACATTGCCATAACTTAGCTATGGCAAGAGAAAGCACACTGCTTCTACAACCCACCAATAGGAATAAGATTGCCACACTAATTCTGATTAATATGGTAAACATTCAGCATCTGTGATGCTAAGGGGTAGCCAATAACTACTTGCCTGTTTGATGTATTAAGCAGTGAAGTGACTACTGACACAACCTACCTGCCCATGGTATGCATAGAAAATATCATGCATTGATCACAAATAAGCTTTTTATTCACTCTTTAATGATGCCAACAAATGCAGTCTGGCACTCGTAGCTTCACCATTTGTTGCCAGACAGCATTGTTGGCAACAATCCAGGATAAATAAAATACTTATTTGTGATCAACCCATGGAATATCCCCTATATATACAGTGGTACCAGCCAGGATGCAAGCAAAACTGCAGCATACTGCAGTACAGCTACTGCAGTAAACAAGGCAATTTCAATGGCAGTTAATCTCTTTTGTCAAGCAGTAACTCAAGACACAACATCGCATACAGTATATCCATATTTATCTATCTATCTATCTATCTGTCTGTCTGTCTGTCTGTCTGTCTGTCTATCTATCTATTTCTCTATCTGTCTGTCTGTCTGTCTGTCTGTCTATCTATCTATCTATCTATCTATCTATCTATCTATCTATCTATCTATCTCTATGAGATACGTCAAGACCCTAGCACAAGTATGTGCATTATTTTTCTCAAGTGCAGTTTGACCGTATGACTTTATGATATCTCAAGTAACAAGAGAAAAATAATACTTTTTTCATCCAGGGCCATGGCATATTTGATTTATGCCATACCTGCACTGATTCCATTGTTTTCTTTCTCAAATTGTGTTTCTTTTCTGTTTTATGACATTTTTGAATGATTAGGTGGTGTTTCAGGATAGCCAAACTGAGCAGTATTTTCAACTTGATTTACGTGATCCTCTGCGTGTGTCAGTGCATCACCACATTGGGACATTCCTGCCTCCTAATTCAATGGGAGATAGACTGTGGTTGTGAGTGGCCTGCTTTGGAGCCAGGGAGATGCATACTGTATTGGGTCTAGAGGCATCATATTCTCAGTGAAAGGAATACCAGCGCTGGTAGAGAAAGAGAGGCAGTGCCTCTCTGGAAAAAAAGGACACAAGTGATGATAGGGGTGATGGGGACATGCCACATCTCACAATTAGTGACTGTATGTAGAATTTTTGTGTATGCAGCAGGCAGTTTTTGTTTTTACTTTTAAAACAGCAAAATGCACATTTCACCAGTTCGAACATGGTGGCAGATGGCTGCTAGCATTCAGACCTTGTATGAGTATACGAGTATAAAAGTAAAAGCTACCAAATGGCGGATACATGAAAAGTATTAATCTCTTCTTCTTCTTCTTCTGAAGAAGAATACTCCTCACCATTCATTAAACCACTCAAGCAGTCTTTTCAGCCTGAGAAGCACCCCAGCAAGAGTGTTGGTAGGTCGGGAGGAAACTCTCATCCTGTAGAGACGCTAGCTGTGGACCAGCACAGAACCGCAAGACAGATTGGGACAAATCAGACTGATTGCATGGGCAAGTGCAGCTCCTTCCCTTCAACCCCAGATATAGTACAAGATATAGAACAAAAGCGGCCTAAATCACCTACTGATACTCACAATTTCCCAGAGGGACGTAATTTTTCAGTTTTGGAAATGGGGACTACAGATTCCAACACAGGACAAGAGAATCAGGATCAACGTGCACAGGTGGTAGTTGTCCCATTGGCTTCCACCACTACATTGGGGGAAGGTGCAATGATGGCCGTTTCTGTTGTTTCTGGTGGGTCTTCACCCAGGCACATGATTGATTCTATGGGGGAAGTGATAGAAAATTTGTTTAAGTGGTCACAACTCTTTGACAGGAAATTCTAAGCGCTTTCTGATAAAGTGGATTTTTTGCAAGTAGACGCTAAGCAGAACAGGGAAAAGAAAGAAGTGGTGATGAAAAGTGTGGAATCAAACTAAGAGGAAATTAATAAAAACACAAATAAAATCGTTGGATTAGAAGTGACGATGGCAAACTTGATCAGGGACAATTACTCAACGGCAAGAAAAATTGAAGTTCTTGAGGACCAACAGTGGTACAGGAATCTTAGAATCGTGGGACTGCCTAACACAGTAGATGAAATCTTTGAATCTGTTCGAGACATGTTGAAAGATATTTTTATCACTTTATTTGAGCTGCCAGAGGATAATCTTCCATTTATCACAAAAGCATATTAAATTATTCAAAAAACACGAGGTAACAGCTCAAATTCCCAACAGAAACCTGAATTTGCTATCTACAAGAAAGCAACTATTTTTGTTTTGTTTGCATTTGACTCTGATAGAGATTTAATAATGAGACTGTCCCGGATCAAAGCTCCGTTACTTTATAAATCTTTTAAGTTTAATATTTTTTCTGATTATGCTTATTCTATTCAACAGAGGAGACGACATTTTGTGGGTTACCATCAAGAAACTGTTGAAATGGGGGCTGAGTTTCAGTTATTGGCACCAGCAAAGGTCAGAATTAGACATAAAGGAGCACAATATCTTTTTTATGAAATAAACCTACTTACATCATTTATTCGTAGTCAGTACAGCCAAAACAATGAAACAGAATCCCCCACATTGCCTGAGAAGGAGATGATAAATTTGTGATTTGTTTTTCTTTGATTGGGTGTTGGAGTTAGATAGGCTATTACTATGTAAGGCTGGGGTAGTTAGGGAAGGGAAGCATTATAAATTCTATCTTTATAATATTTGGAATTAATTACAATATTGGAAGTGCTGTGGTATTAAACAATGTTAGTATTTAATTATAAGACTGAAATTGAATTAAATAGTTGCAGCTATTGTACTGTTGAGCATATTTTGTTTGATTCACTACCCCCCATATGATTTGGACTAGACACACCGACATTTAGGTATAATAACAACTATGTATTAAGAGACTGTATTTTTGTTGAATTTGGAGATGTTTCAAGTTGTTTTTTCCTGATGTGAAATGGAAAATATCAATAAAATATATTATTATAAAACAGTAAAATGCAATAATATTCTAAATGATGACAGAGTTCAGTGGCAGCTGGTATGCAAGTGATCAGTGGTGTTTTGAAGCTATAACCATGCTACTCACACCACCAGAATTAGACAATCAGGAGCTATAACTGGAATATTTTTGCCACTATGGACCTAGATTGAGAATATCATGATATTATCACTCTAGGTTCCCATAGTGGCAAAAATATCACTGATATGTGCCACCATTTATCCTCACGAGTGTGGCATACATAGGGATTATCTCATGAGGTACAATAGCATCAGATTTGCATGTCATCTGTTTTGGAATGTAGCTGCTATTGCACAGTGACAGTAACAACATTTCAAACTAGATAATATGAATATTTGAAGCTATATCATGGGATAATCACTGTATAATATGGGGGTTCCTACTTTTTTGTACTTGTCTCTTGCAAGTAAAAAACACGCTGCATTATGTTAGTAGATTATCTGTTTGCAGATTTCCTTTCTTTTCCACTTTATTAATGATGACAAGCTGAACCAGTTACTTTTATTATTAAGGTGACAGCACCACTTTTTGATGTGCTGCTTGCTGGGAGCCAGTTCATGTGAAAAGCTTGGGTTGTGGCTACTATGCAAATAACATTGCTACTGTGCAAATATGTAACATGTTATTTGCACAGTAGCTATGTCTAGAGTGAAAATAACAGTTTGTTATCTTCCAAATGCATTTTCAGTCTCATGGTATATGTAATAGATAACCCACTCTAGGGTGTGCAGTCATGCTCTGATAAACGCATGCCTTGGTGTGCACTGTGATGCACAAGGATGCAGGCTGAGTGCATTCAACCACTCAAGGCCTGCATATATCAGAACACAACTGCACACCCTAGAGTGGATTATATAGCTTATAAAATGGCTAGAATGTTGGGGGGTGGGCAAAACATAGTCCTTTTGTGGCACAGATTCGTTTTGGTGATCTGGTTGATCCTGGTAGTGCTTGTGTTGCACATATTAGTTTTATTTAGGTGATCTGGTTGATCCTGCCATTATTTTGACTGCTAAAAAACACATACAAAAAAGCTATCTGGTTGATCCTGCCATTTTTTTAGCCTCTGACTGTATAATTTTACTTTCACTTTTGTCCCTCAGTGTAACATGACCAAGTGGTTTTCGGTCCGGTAAAGTATGTGCAAGGAAAGGCGTTGGAAGAGCTTAATTTTGTTAAAAAATGTGGTCGTCTCTGGGTTTTAATGTCAGTTTTGTGTGTCCTGACACAGAGAAGCCATGGAGCATACAGCAAGAGGAGTGAGCGACTCCATGGCTTCAGAAGACCAGTTGGAAGCGTGAGCTAGTATTGCAATAGTGAGGGGCTGAGGTTCTTAATTTTCTTGCTGCTACAGCTTTGCTGTAGTTGGTTGGTCCTCTTTGTGCTCACCAGTAGCCGACTAGACTTCTTTTTTAAAAGCAGTTTATAGCTGCAGCATCAGTCTGGGTGGTACTGCATACGGTGTTGCTAGGCAACACTTTCAGTGGGGCAGAGAATTCCTACTACCGCTCTGGCTCATTATTTAAACAGAGCCATAGCAAGTGGTGTTAGTTTGTTATCTTGACAGCATGGCTTCATACGTGGCAGATCCTGCCAAACCAACCTGGTCGAGTTCTATGACTGGGTAACTAGGCAACTGGACAGGGGTCATGCAGTGGATGTCCTGTATCTGGACTTCAGTAAGGCATTCAGCTCGGTGCCACATGGAAGGCTGGGAAGGAAGTTAGTAGGCACAGGGGCGGGTGCAAAGCTGGTGAGCTGGGTGAGGGAACTGGCTTCAGGGAAGGCAACAGAGGTGGTGGTGGGTGGGGAGCTCTCACACCCAAGGTCAGTGATGGCGGTGTTCCACAGGGGCTCAGTGTTGGGACCAGTGTTGTTTGGGATATTCATTGCAGACATATCATGGGACATCAAGAGCAAGATCAGTCTGTTTGCTGATGATACCAAGGTAGGCACGGTGGTGGATGACCTAGGGGGGATGGCAGGGGTTGCAGGATGATCTGGCAAGCTTGAAACCTGGTCAGACACCTGGCAGCTGGGGTTTAATGCCAAAAGTGCAAGTGCTACATTTTGGGATGAAGAACCCAAGGAGGAGTTACCAGCTGGGGGAGTGCAGCTAGCCCAGACAGAGGAGGAGAAGGATCTGGGTGTGCTCATTAGGGTCAATGAACAACTCAGCACAATGTAGGAAGGCAGCTGCAAAGGCCAACAAAATGCTGGGTTGTATTGCAAGGGGTATATCCTCTAGGAGGGAGGAGGTGATTCTGCCACTGTATAGGTCATTAGTTAGACCACACCTGGAGTACTGCATGCAGTACTGGCACCCGTATCTGAAGAGGGACATTAAGTTACTGGAGGGGGTACAGCGCAGGGTGACAAAGATGATCAAGGGACTGGGGGACTTATCATAGGAGAGGAGGTTGAAGGAGTTGAACATGTACTCACTGGAGGAGAGGAGGGACAGGGGTGACATGATTGAAACCTTTAAATACATGAAAGGAATAAACAAGATGGGTACAGAGGGGCTGTTCAAAGTAAGGGAAGGGAGGGCCACCAAGGGCCATGATATGAGACTGGTGGGAGGAAGGTTCAGGAGGGAGATGAGGAGACACTTTTACAGAGGGTGGTGGCTGGGTGGAATGCATTACCTGCAGAGTGGTATGCAGTAGAACAGTGGGCTGCTTCAAAAGGGGGATGGGACAGGACAAGGGGGAGGGTTAGTGAAGGGGAAGGGTGGAAGGGAGGGGCAGCTGCAGAATAAGGGGTGCTAGCTGCACATTCGAGCAGACTTGATAGACCTCTAGGCCTTTATCTGCTGGCAAATTTCGTATGTTCGTATGTTCGTATCTTGACTGGTGGGGTCACTATGAGGGTGACAACTTGACTGTTTTTACTGGGCAGATAAGCCCCTTATTTTAAGCAGGTTCTTTGGGCAACTGTAGCCCCGCTGTACTGACCAGGTCATGTGACTTCTGCCTCCCGTCTGCCACAAGTGGCTGAAGTTCTTAATTTTCTTGCTGCTACAGCTTTGCTGTAATTGGTTGGGCCCCTTTGCACTCACCAGTAGCCAACTAGACTGCTTTATTTAAAAGTGGTTTATAGCTGCAGCATCAGTCTGGGAGGTACTGTGTACGAAGTTGCTAGGGAATACTTTCGGGGCAGAGACTTCCTACTTCCGCTCAGGCTTATTATTTTAATGGAGCCATAGTGAGCAGAGGCAATGCAGGTAAGGGCCAGCAGCATCTGTTGGTGTCAGTCAGCAGGAGGCTAGAAGGGTCAGGGTAATTACATTTGCAATCAGCAAGGTAAATATCAAGTATTAAGAGTTGTTCTTAGTAGGAAACATGGATAATAGCTATGTCATGTTACCAGATGGGGTCATGGGAATAAAATATTCTGTATGTTTGAAAATCACTACTGAAGAAAACACCAAAATGGCACAATTCACTTGCAAGCAGTGGGACCCTATGCACTATGCCAACACACTGCGTAAACCAGGTGCATTGCAATGCTGCAGAGTGGTGGTCATACAGCATTCATGACTGGAGAGCACAGCTTATATGTGCCTGATTCCCCAGCTGTGCAAACAGCAATGCACTGGGGGCAGGCAGGGGATATGCCAGGGTCATGCCAGCACTATGCGCTATTCACTAATATGAGTAGTCCTGGCAGGACAGGTGTAGAGATGGGCACAGGTTATGGCAGTGGGGACCCTAACATAACCCACTGTGTGCCCCCACTCTCAGAATCCACCGGACAGTGGGGGATGAGGATAGGGCTCTCCATGCTGCCCCTGCCCACTAGACTGCTGAAGAGGGCAGGGCAGTGAGACAGGTGAGTGCCCGACATGTCAGCATTATGGTGGCACCAGGATGGGAAGTTGCCAGATGGGAGGCATGGACAGTGGCACAGTCAACCTACTGTGACTCGGGGGTATGGCCATATTGTGGTTGGGACACAGCTGCCATTGCCGGGGTGCAGGCCCAAGGCAGTTTCTCAGTGCTGGAGTTCTGCAGTGCACCAGGAGGGTGCTGTGAGACAAGGGCTGGGCTGGTGGTCAGATTGGCCATAGGGGCCATGCCACATGGGTCCAGGTGCCTGCAGTAGGCATGCACTACCCTGGACCTACACCTCACTGTGCGAGGGATCCACTGTTGGACCCAGGATGGGCATCCCATTGGATGTCTGTGATCTACCCCTGGCTTCCCTGTGGAGTCATGTGTGCCAGGGGAGGGACCACAGACAGGTGGGTGCCAGTTGTGAATACTGGCATGTGCACACCTGTCTGTGGGTGCGCAGGTACATGGGCAGCATACACGCTTTTACACATACCTGCACCCACATCATGCATAGGGCCCAATGTCAATAAGTTTATACACATAAAATGATTATAGTGGGCTTAGAATTGCAGATAAAATACTTAAAGAATCAAATGCAAACAAATATAAGAAGAAACACAATGACCCATGAAAAGAGTAGAGAGCAATTTATAAAGATATAAGTAAAAGAGCAAGAGAAATTGATGAGATGGGAACTATAAACAAGGAAATAGGATGCAGCATGCTTAAAAAAAGAAGAATAGCAATGAGATATAATGGGTCTGTGCTTAACACACTATCACAGATATGCGAATGTGAAGAAGGAGCTGAGGGTGAGCAATTACAAGAGGAAAATACACTGGACACTAATAACAAACCAACAACAATGCAGACAAATACTACACACATGGCCAACAAGGTGAAAAGACAGACACAGTCGAAAGGAACAAGATAGCAGATAGCAAAAACATTACCACAGGGGAGACACAAGTAGAAATTAATATTCCAGCAATGAATAGATATGAACCCTTACTGAGCTTATTAAGTATTGTAGTGTGGAAAATGCATCAAATGAGCTCCTAGAAATAATGAAGGAGAGAAATGAAAACCTACAGATAACCACTACTGACTGTAATGATCCCACTTTGGAAACAGATGAGACTGGATGTAATAATGTAAATAATGAGGAAACAGGGAGAAAAAGAAATGGAACCTAAAAGGATCTACATTGTGGGGGATTCAATAATTAAACATACCAACTCAATAACCACCCTTAACAAGAAAGAACAGGTGCTGAGCTTATCCCTACCAGGCACAGGGTTGCAAGATATTTATGAATTTTTACTTAAAATAATAAAACAGACTGACAATGTTCCACTGGCAATAATGCATGCTGGAACAAATGACCTACACAAAAGAAGTGAAAATGAGATACTTGATAACATGAAGAAAATACATACTGTAGGTGTCTTAGAGAAATTAAATGTGAAGTAATCTTATTAGAAATTTTGCCCATCCCAAAGGCGTCCAAATGGATTAATAAAAATATTGTTAGAATAAATAAGGAGATCAGATAATGGTGCACTAAGAATGACTATGTAAGTCTAAAAACATAGGAACTTTTCCAAAATAATAATAAACAGTTTAGCAAAGACAGGATTCATTTGAACAGAAGTTGTGGTCAGTTGTTGGGCAGTATATTTAACAGGACCATTAATGAGATTTTAAACTAACTAAGGGGGGGGGGCTGGAGACAGAAAAATAATTGATAGACAAATAAATATAAAAATGGACAACACCAAAGGTATGAGTAACCAAAAAGCAAAAAGGAGTGTAAAGTTTTTGTTGTTGAATGCCATAAGCTTAAATGATAAAAAAGAAGAACTAACAATCATACTGAAGGAAGATAATATTTCAATCTGTGTAGTAACTGAGACCTGGTTCATGAAGGATGATTGGGGTACTGGGATACCAGGAGATAATGTACTTCATAAAGAAAGACATAACAGAAGAAGTGGGGGTGTAGCATTATACGTCTCTGAAAATATAAGAGCAGATGAGATACATACTGCAAATGCCAATACAGAAAATGAATGTATCTGCATACAATTGTATGTTAACAACACAAGAATGGTTATGGGCATGTGTTATAGGCCACCAATTCAAATTAAGGAGGGACACAATGCCTTTATAAGGCAAATAGACAAGCTAGAGGTGGATGGAGAATATATGTTGGTAGGAGATTTAAATTACCCACACATAAATTGGGATGAACTTAAAGGAGAAACACTTTATGAAAAACAATTGTTGGAGATGTTATTATATAAAAACCTAGATCAGGTGGTCAAGGAACCTACTGTACTAGCGGTAATCAAATTTTGGACCTCATATTAACAAATTTGGGGGATAAAATAGACTGCATGGAAATGATGGAGCCACTAGCAGGTAGAGCTCACAATATGGTTAGAGTAACCTTACAATCTGAAAACAATCAATGTGGAGGAATTACAACTTTCAAATGTTACAATAAAGCTGACTATGAGGGAAATGAAACAATATTTGAGCTTGTGAGACTGGGCCTTAGAGCTGCAAAATAAAACATTGGAACACATGTGGAAGATAATCAAAAGTAAATGAACCCACTGTATGACTAATTTTGTACCAGAAATAAGAAAATATAGCACAAATAGAAGAATTCCAAAATGGTACACTAAAATATAAGGAAGAAATTAAGGAAAAAAAGGGAAGCATTCAAAAAATATAAAGTAAGATTGAAGGACGAGACAAGGGTTAGATACCAAAACCTGAATAAAGAATGTAATAAACTGATTAAAAAGCCAAGGCAGATGATGAATACAAGATGGCAGCACTAACCTTAGATAATAAGAAACAATTTTTCAATTATATTGGAAGATTGAAGGGAGGACAAAATACAATAGATCGACTAAAAGATGGGGACCAAGTAATAATTGATGAAGAAAAAATGGCAAACAAATTTAATGATTACTTTGTTAGTTTATTAAAAAACAAAGTTATTAAGGCAGGTACATTAACAATACCAGGAAATTTAGATACAAAAAAAATTGGAGATATAAGAGAGATTACAGTAAAAGAAGTGTACATAAGGTTGAAACAGCTTAAAACCAATAAGTCATCAGGTCAGGACAGGGTGCACCCAAAGTTGATAAAAGAATTGGAGGATGAAGTGGCAGGACCACTATGTATGTTATTTAATGTATCCCTGAAAGAAGGTGAGACACTACAAGAATGGAGAAGGGCCAATGTGACACCGATACATAAGAAGGGTGACAAACATAATGTCAGAAATTATAGACCAATTAGTCTAATGTCTACTGTGGGCAAGATCATTGAGGGCATTGTTAGGGAACAAATACAGCAACATATACTGTAGTAGAAAAAGACCAGTTGGATATTTCACAGCATGGCTTTGTACAAAGAAAGTCATGCATGACCAATCTAATGCAAATCTTTGAACCTGTAAGTTCAGCACTTGACAAGGGGTTGCCAATGGATGTTATATAATTTGATTATTTCAAAACATTTGACTCTATCTCACAGCCACCCACTAGTCTTTCCCCACTGAAGAACCACCGCTCCACAACTAAGGTATGGTTTCTGCCTGGGCTTGAAGCTGGCACCTCCAATTGGTCAACTCTTCACCTGAATGGAACCCCATTGGCAGTTTCCTTACACCTCTCCCCTCCACTATTGGCTGGACTAAAAACTTTGAAATTCCTGACCAAGCGCCTTTATGAGCGCCTTTTAGGATCTAATATTTTGTCCCACCTGCCCTCCCCAACCCCAACCTCTATTAAATGCTCTGTTCCTGGAGCACATCCCCTCCCACTTTTCCCCGTTGTATGCATCTTGCCTGACACAACTATTAGCCGCATAGGAGCCACTGCAGCTCTCTGCCACATAAGTATTCAAGATGATCTGGTGCATAATTCTCTGTACCCTGTACATAATAGGAAACATTGGTAGAACCACTGCAGCCCCTACACAAGACCCTCCTGACTACCTGGAAAATACAGCACACTATACAAAGGGGAACTTGGTCTGATTCCTGGTCATCTCTACTCACCAAACTAACTCCCCAGACATATGTACCTCCTGTGATTCCTAAGATCCCTGTGGCTGCCCAACTGCTGTGCAATACCTTGGTGGCTGCAACATATGGCCACGAATGCCACAGGTCAAAATATATTCTTAAAGGCTGGATTCATTTGGCTCAAATACTGAGGAAACTGCTACTACTACTACTACTACTAATTTCTGGCAAAGTGCACCCCAATCCGGGACCCTCCAAGACTAAGTCCCCAATAAAAATTGGGCATCTCAAAATAGTATCTCTTAACATACTCAGTCTCCTACCCAAAATACCACAATTTCAGGCTTGGGTCAAACTGCTCAAACCAGATGTCATTGCATTCACTGAGACCTGGCTCTCTCTGAAAAAAGATGACGCCATAGTCCTAAATGGCTATACTGTGTACCATCAGGATAGGCTATCCAAACATGGGGGTGGCTGCTTAGTCTACCTCAAAAGTGATACCAGAGGTCAACTACCACCCACTAGTCTCCACACTAAGGAAGCACAAGTAATAAGCCTCAAACCTACCACTGACAAACAAAACAAGGTGCTATTATTCTCCAGCTGGTACCCACACTACTGGAGTCCAAGAGGTAATCACCAACCTATAGCAGCATAAGCAAAACTGGGAACACACCATTGTCGGTGACTTTAATGTCAGTTGGCAGGCTAATGATTCATCCACTGTCTGGGACCAGTTCTCAGGCCTCTACCTCTCACAACTCATAATTCAACCCATCAGATATAATTACAAAATGGGCATAAGTATGCTAATTAGACTGGCTCCTCACCACCTGTCTGGAACACATCTCCGACGTCTCAGTCCTACCTGACACCCTTAGTGACCACTCTCCAATCATGTGCACCTCGTTGAATAGCCTGTCTAGAAGTGCTCCCCAGGTCTTAAGAAATAGATCACTCAGAGCTTGTCAATTGAATGTCTTCAGACAATACCTTAACCTTGTTGCCTGGCCACTGCTGGACAGGGTGCAGGATGACAACGTAGCCCTTAACTACTTCATTGCAATGTTTAACAAGTCATGTGATATATTTTCTCCCTACAAAGCCAAAGCAATAAGAGGGGCAACAAACCCTTGGCTCTCTGGCTCTCTCATTGAGCTCATGCGCCATAGGGACAATTTGTGGCATAAGGCCAAAGCTACGGGTAAACATCCTGACATCATTGCCTAAAAAACAGCTAGGAACAAATGCACCAAGCTCATTCAACTGGCTAAGGCCTCCTATTATAATGACCTGCTGAAGAAGAGCTGGGGCTGTGGTAGAGAGTTTTGAGACTCTGTAAAATCTCTTACAGGGAAAGCATCCAGAGCTCATCCTGAATTAATTATCACTTCAACTGGGTCACTTCAGGAGTCCAGTGACATTGCAAATGCTTTCAACAAGGCATTTGCTGACTTCAGTACTGTACTACCCAGAGACTAGCTATCCCCCTTCCCCTCAAATCTACTATCTGGCAAGGGATCACCTACAAGGGTTCCCCCTTTCCACTTCAGGCAGCTACACAAGCATGAAACTATAAAATACATAAAACGGGCATTAGAAAAGACCTGGATGGATAGTGAACTCCTTGACATGAAGCTGTTAGCTCTGGTACTAAGTGAGATAGATGATCCCATCACTAAAGTGGTTAATGCCTCTCTAAGGTTAGGAGTCTTCCCTGACAAGTGGAAGGAGGCTCAGGTTACCCCCCTCTTTAAGTATGGTGATACTACCAGCTTGTCAAATTGTAGGCCAATCTCTTTCTTCACCCTCTTTCAAAAGCCCTTGAATGAGTAGTATCAGACCAGCTCACAGAATATCTATCGAAGTACAACCTACTCAGTTCCAAGCAGTATGGGTTCAGGCAAGACCACTCTACAATCTCCACACTTATTGACTACATCTCCCAAATCTACAATGCCTTTGAGGATGGATTGGAGATGGGGTCTATCTTTACAGACCTTACGAAGGCATTTGACACTGTCAACCATCAACTCTTATTCCAAACCCTCCTCTCTGTAGGCCTGTCTAGTGATGTGGTGACATGGTTTAACAGCTATCTCTCTTGCAGGACTCAACGTGTCAAAATCAAAGGTAATCTATCAGAGCCAAGGGAAGTGAGCCTGGGTGTCCCCCAAGGGTACATATTAGGACCACTCCTCTTCAGTCTCTGTTTTTATTTTTCATAATATTTTAGTCTTTGGTAACCAGTTAAGGTACACTAGGCACAAGGGCCTGTTTTCAGGGGCAATCTGGGAGCACAGGGCAGTTAAGTGACTTACTCAGAGTCACACAGTATGCAAGTGGAGGTTGTAAGAATCAAACCCAGATCTGATCTGCTGGATGTACTAAGCTCATTCACAGCTCATTACTCTAACCTCTAGGCTATACTGCCAACCCTTTATTAACCCTCTTTATTAACCCTTTACCTGCTGAATGCCCATCACAGCTCATGCTCTATGCAGATGATGCCGTAATCTCTGTCAAAGGAAAAAAACAACAATGATTACATCTAAAGATGCATGGATATGTAAGTATGCAGATGACTACAAGGTGGGAGCAATCATAAATAATAAGGAGGCAGCAGAATCCCTACAATGTGATACAGACAAACTGGGGACATGGCAGTAGACTATGGCCTAGAATTTAACATTGAAAATGTGGAGTCATGCATCTGGGGCATAATAACTTACTAGCCAATTACACTTTGAACAATTAAACACTTAAGATAATAGATACATAGAAAGACCTGGGTGTACACATTACTAATAAATTAGCTTTTGATTAGCATATTAAAGAAACTGTAAAAAGTATAACAAAATTGTAGGATGTATAATGAGAAATATTAAAAGTAAGAGATGTGAGGTAATTGTGCCTCTGTATACAGCCCTGGTCAGGCCCCTTCCGGAATATTGTGCACCCTTTATAGCCATACAAAACAAGAGTAGCATGAAAATGATGGAAAAGGTTCAAAGAAAGGTAACCAAAAAGATAACAATAAAATACAAAGCTTATAATGAGAGAGTGGATGAACTAGGACTTTCTTCTGTCCAGTACAGAAAGCTACGGGGTTGGGGTGGGCGAAAGTGTGGATTTCCGCCGTTGCGTAAGTTCCGCAAAATTTTTTAAACTTTGGCAGAATTTTCTGTTCTTTTGCCTGTGGTGGAATTCTAAACTTTCACCAAATAACTGCGGATTTCTGCCTAGTACTGTGCCATTTAATTGTGCACTGTGGACTTTTTACATAACGTGGAAAAAAAAAGTATCTTGCATTACTTCAGCAGGGTTTTTCCCCCGCAGATTAATACATAAACCGCAGAACTAAACACTGACAGTTATCAGTTCTGCAGAGTTTTTTTCCCCGCAGTTTAACACATTAACCCGCATTTCTTACATTTATTCTGCAGTTTTCAGTGGAATTTCTATGAAAGTTGGCGAAATGATTTCTGAACATTCACAGAAGCGAAAATGCAACTTTCACTGAAATTCCACCTGCGGAATTTTTTTTCCGCAAACCCCTACTATGGGGTGATTTATGTTATACATACAAGGCATTCCAAAATTATCAACTGTGGAAAAGTTCTGAGTTGTGAGAAAGAAACCAATAGGCAAACAAGAGATCATGCCCTTCAGCTAAAGGGTGAGACAACAAGGTGAGACAACAAAAATGAAGAAAAGAAGTGTATGATTTAACCAGAGAGTTGTTAATGCATGGAATACACTATCTGAATCAGTGGTAACATACAGAACATTGGAACAGTTCAAAAATGAATTAGATAAGTATGTGGAAGTAGAAAAGACAGCATAAAGTACATCCACTAATAAGTGACAAGTCATTATGGCTAAATGCCAATAGAATTGTATAATACCTATGAAACTATGAAACTGCTTCTTTCAACCCAAATCCCCTCCAGGTTCCTCTCAATAAATGGGTGGTGGCACCACAGTGCCCACCCCAGGGGCCACCAAAGATGTTCCTAACACTGGGTTGCCCAGTCCCCAGTGTCAGCTTGGCTCCCCCTGTAAGTAAAGCAAGCCTTCCCTCATTGAACATTTTTTTGCCTTAGTATAACCTGTAAAGAAGAAAATGGCCCCTCACTGATCTGATCCTCCCCTGCTCACCCCCGACCCCCCACTTAGCACCTACCTCACTCACCTCAATGTATTTCAATGCATTTTGAACTTTTACTCATAGCTTCATCATTTTTCAATATTTTTTCACCATATTTTCAACATGGCCTTTTGGTATCCCATCCCATAAAAAGGTGATATTTTTCAAATCTGTCCCAAAAGGTGATTTCGTGATTGACTCATGAAATCACTTTTTGAGCAGGAATTAACATTTTTCACCTACCGGGTTCATAAAGTGAGGTCATTAGAAGACTATTCTGAAAAATGTGGGGAAAATATGGTACAATGAGCAAGTTATGGGTGAATGTTGAAATGTAGACCTACCAGGTCAAAATGTTGTATGCTCTACAGTGCACAACATGACCGCGTGGTAGGAATAGTGCTGTAGGGAACAGTGAGAGGGTGCAAAACTGTGACAGGATGTATGCGGGTAGTACACCCTCTCACTGTTCCCCGAACAGGATAAGGATCCTGTTAGGACAAGGGTCCACCGAGCAGCTGCCATGGCTCAACAGCATGAGCCACTGGCAACAAGGGAGACAGGCAGTGTGTTTGGGACCAGGTTTCGATTCCCAGTCCCAGATGCATGGAATTTTACTTTTTTTCGCACTTTGTGTGATATTTACTGTGAACCCCCCCGCCGGGAGTTAGATATTTTAGTTGGGGGAGGTTTGGGGCACAGCCCCCTGTAGCGTGGGGGTGCGGGGAGTTGAGCCCCCCACAAAAATAAGAATTATGCCATTTGCAATATATTGCACTATATTGGCAATTAGGTATATTGCTATGGCATAATGTCTTGCGACATTATGACCCTGTGCCAAATATTTCAATGTTCACTCATAATTTCAATGATTTTCAATATTTTGCCACCACACTTTCAACAAGGCCTTTTTGGTGCCCCGCCTCATGAATTTCACAAGTGAAGTTTTTTTAATTCATGCTGAAAGGTGATTTCACAATCACTACATGAAGTCACATTTCAGGTGGGATTTGAACATTTTCACCTATCAAGTTCATAAGATGGGATCATAAGAACAAAACAAAAAAAGCCACCGCACTCGATATGAGGAAAACAATAAAATAAGAAGTCTGTGAGTCATAAAGGGTTTGCTGCTGAATACAGTAATTTATTCACACCAATGTGAATTGCTATTGCTATGCTTCACCACTCACTGAGGCAACCTACTATTATATTTAGTTTTGTGAACACCAGCAATTCATATTTGTGTGAATAAAGTATTATATTCAGCAACAAGCATTTTGTAACTCACAGACTTATTTTATTGTTTTCCTCATCTCAAGTGCCATGGCCTTTTGCTTTGTTGTGTGTATGGAGTAGGCAATCCCCATTAGCATGTACTTGCCTGACACGGCAGTTCACAGTTCCACTCCCTGCTCCATTAATGCGGTCAGGTATCACCCTATATGGATGAGTATTATTGAGTGGCTCAATATGAGCCACTCAATAATACCGCTCTTGTGTAGGGTGACTGTTGAAAGACAGCAAAAGAGCCTGTATAGCAAATGCAGCAGTGAACTACACTTGCTATGCTAGGATACAGGCAGTTGTGTGGCTGAACCCTGCCAAGCTGGCCATTTGACAGAGTGGCTAGAGCCACCACCTACAGAGCCAGCAGACCCTGGTTCGGGTCTCATGGTAGGATGAAGAATTGTTCTTTCTTTTTAAGTCCGCTTCCCCGGAGATGATTATTTTAATTCAGGGGGAGTGGGGGGCTTGCCCCCCCAAGGGAGGGTGCAGGGGGCTTGCCCTCTGCAAAAAATAAATATTTACATATCTGTTCATTGAACAGCTGAGGATCATCGCTGTTTGTGGGGGTCATTGTTCTTTGTGGTCGCCCTTCTGTGTTGGGCAATGTTTGAGTCACAGTTTGTGTGCCACACGGTAAGAGATTCACCCATATCACATAAATTCATGCGGTCATAAGAAGACAATAATTCAAATTTAGTAGAAAAATATGGTGAAATTACCAAGTTATGAGTGACCATTGAAAGATTTCAATTTTCATTCATAACTTCATTAATATTGTGTATTTTGACTCCAAACTTTTAACACAGCCATTTTCTCACACCAGCTCATAAACAAGATGAGATATGTTTTTACACTTGTGGTGCAACATGACATTTCACCCACTATTCCAGAAATGCCACGTCATATTTATAACAGGGAGTCATAGAATGACTATTTTTAAAATCTTGGGTAAAAATTAAAAGAAAAAAGTTATTAAGAAATGTAATGTGTGGTGCCAGCCTTTACCCCAGAAGGTAGAGCTTTATGACCCCATGACAGTGAGCCGAGTTTGGGGGCAAGATCAGTGAGCCAGCTGGATGAGCCAAGCCTGGGGTGGGTGGCACTGTCATGTAGCACAACCTCCTTCAGCATGGGAAGGGAAGATGCAGAGTTGCTCACATGGCCCAAGTACCATACAGTGAAGAGAAATCTTCTCTTGGCATAGGACCCTGGACATCTGCACTTGTAGCTGCCAGAGGGTCATGCACTTTGGCAGACAGAGGGACTCTTTGTCATGCTTGTCTGTATCTGTAGTCACATGGAAGTGCAGGGCTCTGAGGGTCCTGTTTTCTTTGCAGCCTGCCAGACTGCCCCACGAATATTTGACATTCATTGCCCCACCAAATTGCAGGGACCAAAAGGGCCCTGCACTACCACAGGCAGACATACTCTTCCCTTGGCACAAGGACCCTGCATGTCTCAGTTTGTTCAGGCAGGCCATAAAGGGATTTGTATGAATGAGGATACAATTTCACAATCTCAAAAAGAAAGGAAATTCTTTGCAAAAAAACTATGTTAATGCACCAGTTAGGGTTCAACTTAATGCCACAAAAGCAGGGAAATGTGGCATTGGGATTTTCTACCTCAACTCCCTACCCCCTCCAAGCACCAAGAGGACAAGACACCACAAGACACCACATACAGCCATCACCATCATCAGGAAAGACAAACACCATACAATTGGTCCCTGATGACATAAATGCAGTAGCACTAATGTGCTACCTTCATGGAGTTGTATCTGCAGCTGCAGAAGCACAGACCCCTTAGGGTCTGTGCTTTTGCAGCCATACCTGTGTGCATATACGTCATACAGCATGCATGAGTACCTGTGTCTGCAGAAGCACAGGCCTCAGAGGGGCCTGAATATCTGCAGATAGGTATACTGTTGCAATGTAGGCATCATGGTTTCAGCAATGAACCTAGAAATGTTTCAAGTGGGCAGCAGTTTTGTTCTGGAGTAGCACGTTCACTGAAAACATAAAATGTTACCTTTGAAATCTCAGATTAGGTTAAAATGGTTACTTTTTGCTGACCTAAGAGGGTATTGGTGTGGAAACTGTTGTACAGTATATTGCACACAGTTTATATTACCTGATGATGACTGTCTGTGGTTACTTGTGATCTTGTACTTCTGCTGCTTACTACGGTGGTGAGTTGGGTTTGAAAACCCTAACACCAACTTTTCATACTTTCTGGGTGTCAAGTTGAACCCTAACTGGTACATTAATGCAGTTTTTTTTGTAAAGTTTATATATATATATATATATATATATATATATATATATATATATATATATAAATGTATGTGTGTATAAATAGATAGATATATAGATGATAGATAGATATATGTAGCACCAATATTGTTAGGGTTGAGCAGTCACTTGTATGTTAAACTTGAAATTTTGCACTTTGATAACTTCACAACTGTTGAAGCGATTTGCATGAAACTGTGAATGTGCTGTCAAGGACCATAGCTCTCTTGATGTAGTAGGTCGGGTTTCGGTCAGATGAGTGGGTGTTGAGATACGGTGGGGGGGGGCAAAATGTGAAATTTACCATTGTTGTTAAAATTCTTAGTCACACCGTTGCATGAAAATGGTGTGACATTTTGGTCTGAGATTTTTAGGGTATATAGGTCTTGTGTCACAGTGGTGCCTTTTGAAAGTTTAGTGAAAAAATGTTAATCCATTCAAAAGTTATTAAATTTCAACGTTTCCCATTATTTCCTATGGGACCAGATAGATGTCCCGCTCAATAAAGGATTTTGTATCACAAATGTGGAATCCTTTGTCACAAATACAGAATCCTTTGCCATGAATGCGGAATCCTTTGCCATGCTGCCAGCATCTTGTTTTCGGTTAACAGTGGCAAAAAACTTAAAAAGCTTAGAAAATACCTGAATTTGGAATGCGGCAACAGTTGTCACTACCTAATCAGGGCCTGTAGACCTTGATTCTGGGGTAAATTTTTCAATTCTATGCCTGAAATGCATTTTTTAAAGTGGCAAAATCCTTCTTCACAAACCGGGGGGACGCAAAACAGGATTTTTGCAATTTGTGAAAAAGGACGTACTTTTTACACAAACTGCAAAAAAGGAACTGTAGCAAAGGATTCTTTTTCACAATTTATGAAAAAGGAATTTTAAGATAGCTGTTTCTTTGTCACGCCACAGATTACAAATGCTTGTTAACTTTGCTCTGAAATTTTCAGGGTAAAAAGGGCTTGCCCCACAGATCTGCCTTTTGCTGGTTTGGTGAAAATATATTATTTTGCTGTGCAGTTCTACGGGTTTAAATTTTGGTTCGCTCCCCATAGGATAACATTGTAATGTGAGGTTTACACAGTCATTTCTTTGTCACTATGTTGTTAAGAAACAGTTTTCAATTTTGCTCTGAAATTTTCAGAGTACAAAAGGCTTGTGCTACTGATGTGCCTTTTGCTGTTTTCATGATAATATATTAATTTGGTGTCCAGTTACACAGGTTTCAAATTTTGTTGTGTTTTCTATAGGATAACAATGCAATGTGAGGTATTTTTGCTGCTGCACTCCCACGGGAAAATAAGGATACCACTAAACTATCTCAAAAAATATGTGTGGATGGGAGTGCAGGGCTCCTACGTGCAAATACGGATACCATTATGGACGGATGGGAGAGCAGGGGCCCTCTGGGCCTTGCACTCCCACAAGGAAATAAGGATACAATTACAATCTCTCAAAGATTATGGATGGATGGCCCACATGGAAATAAAGCTATGATTATACTATCTCAAAAAGTAAGAGAATGTGTTTTGCAAAAAACTTCCTTAATGCCTTAGTTAGGTTTCCAGCAACAAAGTTGGGGTTGTCAGCACCAATGCGAACCCCATTCTCCTATACTGAACCCATCCCAGCTTATTTACTCATGGACAGCTTATTCACTCATGGAATGGAGTGAGAGTTAGGTCTGACAACCCCTTGGCACACCCCAATGCCTGTTGGTACTTGCAGGGTGGACTGGGGTGTTATGTTTGGAAACACTAACACCACATTTCCCAACTTGGAAGCTGGAACCCTAACCGATGCACTAAAAAGTTAGGGACCTAGAGTGAGAATATGATGATGTTCTCACTCTAGGCCCATAGTGGCAAAACTATTTTCACTGTAGCTCTAGACTGGCTGCAGCTAGCAGCATGAACAGTACTGTTCTATTTTTAGTACTCAACTGCTCAGTAGCATGCCAGCTCCTGCAAACTAGTTTCGTTTCAGTGACTGGAAACTGTGTGCCACATTCCTCATAGTAAATTAAATAAAAAGCTGAAAAAAACTACTTTTACAATGTAAGAATGTTTTACCCCACATCACCTGAAGCATACCTCCCTTCACAGCACTAGCATAAACTCTCCTTCTCTGACCAGCAGTCATTTACAAATCAAGCTTGCAAAGAGTCACAATTGGTCTGCTGAAACTCAGGCTATGATCCCTTCTGCCATAAATGCAATTCTCGACTCGCTGCAACTGTTCACATCTGTGCTACTGTGATGCACTGATGCAAACCTGCATAACAGCGTCAACTGCGTCAGCTACCACAATTGTTCAGTCATCTGAAAAACACAGCCACTCCAGGCAAAAATAAACAATATAGCAACAGAAAAATAAATATAAAAAAATACAGCAGTGAAAAAAAAAAAAACCCACAGAGCATGGCATAAATCAAATATGCCATGGGCCCACATGGAACATTGATGATATTTTTCCCTTGTGTATCTTGATCTTTGACATCACTTGTGGCTTCACCACTCATGATGTCATAAGGTCTAGCTGTACTCTTGGAAAAATATCATTTATTTTTCCAGTGGGCCCATGGCACATCTTAGCTAGATAGATAGATAGACTGATAGATAGATTGGCAGACAGACATAGAGACAGAGCTAGATAGCTACAGATATAGATATAGATATAGATATAGATTACATGGTTGGCTTTTTCCCCACATAGAAGCCATTATCGTATATTTCTATGTGAAACTCAGCATTTAAAGGTATATATTTTTTTTATTTTAACTTTTGTTTACCGGGTAAGTGCCATAAGCCAAGGCCCTTTATTCAGGCACAACCCGGGACCAGACAGTCAAGATGTTACAGTTACACAGAATTAATATAAAACTAATAAAAATACATTACAATATGTCACTTCAACATCAGCATTACACACTACAAATTCATCACAGTCACATTGCACTTTACTCATGTAACACCCAATTAAAGGTATACACCCCCTTAAAGGTATAACCTCCCCAAAACAGCTCAATAACAGTACACCCCCTTTTAAAGGTATACACCCCTAAACAGATCTATAACAGTACACCACCCTTAAAATTATATACCTCCCAAACTTACCTCTCAACTGCTATGAATTCTGCATAGCGGTATGTTTTCCACACTCAAATTTACCATTGCTCCTCACAAGTTTACCAATGTTCCTCATAATGTTAGAGCTATTTCTGGACACACAAACTATTAAATCATTGAACTAAGCTGATAGAAACATTCCTTATAACTTACTATATGGGGTTCACTATCTGTAAACATAATATTGTTTAAAATAAGAAAGTGCTCCGCATTCTGACCCTTTGCTATGATTTTTGAAGGCCAGTGCTATGATTTTTAGTGCTGAGAGGTTGAGAGGTATGCTCCCAAAAACAGCTCTGTAACAGTATAGCCCTCCTTAATGCTACAAACCCCTGAAACCATAACTTATGTGCCCCTGAAACCCTGGCTCTGTGCTACTACAAACCAGTAGAAAACCCTACAGAGCACCAACTAACTATCCACTAAGTACCAGTCTACCAATATAAACTCTTTAAAAGCACCAAACCACACTGCTCAAATCAGATTAGTAACAAACTGTAACATAGCAGAACTAACTCCAATGCAGCAAAGATTGAACTTCATAAACCAACAGCAGAACAAAAATGCAGCAAAGACATAAAACTAATACAATAACCCCTTACAAACAGTGGTGAACAGACAAAACTACTCAGCATTGCCCCCCCCCCCAAACTAGACAAATACTTAGCAAACTTTATATTTACCCAAAAGAAACAGGATGGCACAATATATAAACCCAAAACACGCAGAAGCATACTTGACAACCTGGACAGGCATTTTGAATCTCAAGAATATTCACATTCTATATACCACCACAAATTCACTACTTTCAAGCAAAGCATACGAATCATCACTTAGAAATTTGGAGCTATAAAAGGCCAAGGCCCACAGGTTAGCTCCTTTACGATATGAGAAAGTAATCCATATTACCCCCATTATTTATATAGTGGTCAAAACTTCTTTTAAAACTCTCATTGTTAGTGCTTATAATCACATTTTCAGGTAATCTGTTCCATAAATTAGCTGATCTGATTGTATAAAATGTTTTCCTTTTGTTAGATTTAAACATCTTAATTTTTACCTATAAGGGGTGCCCTCTTACATCAAATCTATCAGGTTTATATTCTATGTTTAATACTGTCATTAGCAAGGGGTCATTCATTAACTCAAAGTAAAATAACATGTCTCTCAGATTTTTCTGCATATCTAAGTTATGTAGTCCCAGGGAATGAAGTCGTTCTTCATAAGTTTTTTCTTTTAAGTTTTCAATAGTTTTGGTGAACCGATGTTGGACTTTCTCAGTTCTGTTGATTTCCATTTTTGTATATGGACTCCACAATTGGCTTCCATAGTCCAAATGTGGCCTAACATATAAGTACAGTGGGAGTAATATACTGTGGGACCTACTTCTGATGTTTCTTCTTATTGCTATAATTGTTCTGTTTGCTCTGGATATGGCATTTGTGTGTTGTTGTTTGAACTCAAATTTATCATCTATTAGTATATCCAAATCCTTCTCAACTGCTGTTTTGAATATTCTTATCTTTTAATATGTACTTATGCTGTTGATTTTTTCCTCATGTGTAGAACACATTTGTCTATGTTTAGCTGCATCCCCCATTGTGTTGCCCATGAATTGATAGTGGATATGTCCTTTTGTAATGATGAAATCGCCTCTTCTGTATTGCACAGTCCACTTAATTTAGTATCATCGGCATATTTGATATTATTGTTGACTTTTTTTCTAGGTCCGTTATAAACATTTTGAAAATTATAGGACCCAGAACCAATCCCTGTCCCTTAAAGAAATAATTATATGAAATGTTTTCATGCTGCACATATAAAACTACCCAAGTAGGCCGGCCTGCCAGCGCATTGGTTGGATTTCTGCTTGCGATGCCGGCGAACTGGGTTTGGGAACGAGCACAGGTCATCTGAGGGCCGGCTGGGGGGAGAAGGATTGAGCATCCTTAGGACTGCTCTCCTTCTCTGGAGTGGGGGGGTCTCTGCTCTTGGTGCAGAAGTGACACCCAGCAGAAGCTAGGTGCATCACCCTGAGCACCAACGCACGGTCAAGGGGCACTGGGGTGGGACAGATGCAGGCATCATTGCACATCTCCATCCCAGCCTATAGGGACAAAAAAGTCCCTCCTTGCCAGATGTCTCTATGATGCTCTGCTCCCGGACTTCAATTAGCCACCTGGCTGAGGGCTCTCCCAACCAGCTACGGTCACAAAACACTGATACCTGCTGCGGTGCCATGCCCCACCTCCTGGGGGGCAAGCCTGGAGTGACTGGGAGAGTGAGGGCCTCAACAGGTGGTGGAAGCCTCGGGGGCACCATGACCAGGGCAGAGCTCTGACAGATGGCAGGAGGACAAACAGTAAGGTAAATATAAAAAAAAAACTACCCAAGTGATATGCATGCTGCAAGTATGATTTAATTGTTAAACTGGAACCAACTACATGCATATTGCATGCGTGCAAAAAGCAAGTGGTCACTGAAAACTGCACATATAAAAGTTAAGTGACTTGCTTAGGATCACACCATACACAAGTGGGGGTTGATGTAATTCAAACCCAGGTCTTCATGCCTCCAAGTATCCTGGCTTGCAGTTCAGTGTCTTTAACTACTAAGCCAAACTGTCTGCATACATATGGCTTACTTGTACTTCAATACATACTGTATCTGAATACATCTGCATGCATGCAGCATGCTTGTAGCTACTGTTATGGTTTTCAGTTTTCTTCTCTCCCTCATCTAATTTTCACAGTTGAACTGTAGCACACATACTAATGGAAACACATGTGTTTTTTTCCCACCCCCAATACACAAACTTACTCACAAAAACACTTAAATTACTTCTGTCTGCCTTGTACTCCTAGTATTTTCTCTCCATAGTTTTGAATGCTTCCATGCAAACAGACTTTAAGGTGCAAACACAAAAGTAACAATATTTTGGCGAGCACACACACACACACACACACACACACACACACAAACATATATGGCCAGTCCCCCCTTACACACACACACACACTGTAGCGGGTACAGCCATACTGTTACAGACAACCCAACAAGTATAGATATATGTAAAATGTCTCTTCCTTGAGTACTAGGGAGCCAGAGGCAGGAGTCTTTAAGAGATAATGTCAATGGGTCAGAGTGCTGGGGCATACCCCCTTGAAATGAATGGAGTTATTTTTTATTACTATTTTATATGTTATGATGGTGAATTGGAGAATAATGAAGGCCACCATTCTACTAACAAGGTCCTTGTTAATCGAGAGGTGGCCTTCATTAATCTCCAACTGTCCATCAATAATGTATAAAATAGTAATAAAAAAATACCCCAGTTCATTTCAATGGTGCGCCCACCCTGCAGTTTCCTTTACCCTTTGTCATAATGTGCCTGAACATGGGGATGTGGAGGTCAGCTTCACGGGGGGGGGGGCATAAGCTGAATATAGTGGGGCTCCAATAGTCCGTGCATACCATGCTGCTCAACTGTCTATGAATGCAAGGTACAACTCTAGAATGTCTGTAACATCTTTAAAAGATGCAACTTATTTGTTTTTACTGAAAAGTGATATGAAAATGAGGAAAAATTCATATGTATAAAATTCATCTGTATGTACCCTGGACCAGTGCAGTTACTAATCAATATTTTTCCTGGCTGAAGTTCTGCCCCCCCCCCCCAAAAATGAACTTTGTTCCAATTTTTTCCTCGACTCCATTCCATTCAGTACCCATCCCATATGGGTCATGAAGCCACCCAAAGGTAAAGAAACATGAAAAACACATCAATATTTCAATCCTTCCTCCTTCCTCAATCCCCCAGTTAAAAAAATATTTACTTTTATTTACCCAGCCATATGGCCAGAACCTGCAACATGGCATAGTGTGCCACCAGCCAGTTTTCAGTCTGCTCCCCTCTGTCCTTTTACCAAATGCTGGATGCTAGAACCAACCATCACAGGTCCCCAACATGTTCTGTGACCAAGTCACCTCACCAACTGAACCCACCCAACCTGGGTTGCTTGCTTCTTGCTTGGCTGCTACTGTAGCTGCACTGCACTGATCAAGGCCTATGAAGGCCACCCACACTGCTGTCACCACTGCTGCTAAGCCTAGCTTGCTGCCGTAGGGGTCTGTGCTTTCTTTTTTGCAAGGTGAGCCTAGTAGAGTAAGTAGGTAGCCTAGTCTTGAGTTAGCTTCTAGCTCACCCTCTGCCCCTTCAGTCACCAAGGGAGATGGAGACTCATAAAGAGGAGACCAACAAAAATATGCTGCCACAACACTGCTATTGAGAGTTCAGTGGTCACTGACTCCTCCAAGCTGTAGTGTGCAGTCTGTCTACTCTGTGGCGGGAAAGACAGTGTTATACTTGCAAGACTCATGCACTGTTTCATGGTTGGAGCTCATCCACATTGCATGTGATTGTGCTGCTGCTAATAGGTGGATAGAGTGTACAACACAATACAGACACAGTCGAGTCTGGAGAGTACCTGCAGTGTGAGTACACACAGGCCATGTGGGCACTTACTGTGCAAGATTAAATCCAAATTTAAAGCCATTATTGCCACACCATAAGAACAACCTAGGCACAAATTACGGGGGGGGGGGGTGCAACTGCTCTCCTCTGCCTTACCTAAATGACACCCTGCTTAATGGTAGAAATTCATTATCAGGTCCTAATGCAATGATTTTCACTGTATTTTGAGGTACTGTATCTCCATTTTTATATTTGCTTGCATGCATGCTCAAGAAACATAGTGCCATCATCCGAGTTTTTGTAGGTGTGGCACCCTGTCTTCCAATTCAGTCAGTGTGTTTGCAGGCATGGCCACAATTCACCAATGAATGCTGCAGCTGTCTATGACAGCAGTTGAAAATGCAGTGGTGTACAGATGAAAGGGAGAGACCGCTTCAGTGAGCAGCGATAAGATAGTGTTGATTAGCATATTGCCGGCAATCCTGCTTGTGTACGTCTCTGCTTTCTCTTCCTGGAACATAAATTTAGTTTGAAGTGAACTTTCCCTAAGACTATCTTTCAAGGAGGAGGCAAGTGACTAAAATGACATCTTTGGAATGTTTTCAAAAAAGATCTAATTGCCATCCTTGGAATGTTGAGTCAGAGTTCAGGGTAGGAGCGGCATTGACAAAAGCAGGAAAACAGAACCCCAAAGAGACTGAAAAAGTAGACACAGTTTTCATCTGTTGACACACCTGATCAGTATTGTAATAATATTGCCCAACCCTCTGAGCGTCTCTGAATAGTGCTCCCCCCTGCTGCACGCAGTATGGCTGATGGGGGTGCCCTATCCCCCGTCGGCTCTGCGCTCCCCACCCCAGAGTTCTAGGTGCCACACTGGGAGCCCACCCCATGTGGCATAAGTGTGAATGGTGATGGGGGTGCCCAATCCCCCGTCGGCTCAATTAAACCCCCCCAAAAGAAACAGACTTCCAGTTGGCACACTGGGACCCCACCCCAGCGTGGCACATCTGTATGTCCGATGGGGGTGCCCAATCCCCTATCAGCTCCACTGAACCCCCAACAAAATTTTCCAGCTGCCATGCTGGGAGTCCACCCCAGCATGGCACAAGTCCAGCGTCGTCTTCCTAAAAAGAAAACAAACATCTGAAAAGAAAAAAATGGTCCCTCATTGATTGTCTTGTCCCCCAACCCGCGCCCACCCTCTGCGCATCCACCTCCCCACATCCCCACCTCACCCCATACTTACATCCGGAGGCTGGCGCGATGATCTTCGATGGACTGGGAATATGTCTGCACTCTTCAAAGCCAACCGCGAACTGAAGAAATGCTGGTAAGCTGTATAATGGAATAAATAAGGTTTTGTCAACTTTGATGCCTATCTCAGGCATTTTTTGGAATTTTGGCACCAAATTTTCAACATGGAGTTTTTGGGACCCCTCCTCATGAATTCTGGCACTGTCATGGCGTTAATCAGCCCCAAAAGGTGATTTCACAGTCACTGCATGGAGCCACCTTTTAGGACTGATTTATGAAACAACAGTGTCACAGTTCATGAGGTAGGCCCCCAAAAACCCTATGTTGAAGATTTGGCAAGTTCCTATGCATGCTTGTAAGTTCGTGTATTTTTAATATTTTCACTCCAGATTTTCAACATTGCCACTTTACCACATCTCCTTATGAGCAGTATAGCTGTGATTTTTCACATCTCGCCCAAAATGTGTTTCCGCGCATGTAGCGCACAATGGCGCAGTCGGTGTGTGAAATCAATGTTCGGGACAGATTAAGAAAACCACGTTGACACTGTTCATGAGCAGAGGTCTTGAAATGGCTATGTTAAAAATTTGGTGACAAAAGTCCATAAAATGACTGTGTTACAAGCGAGCATTGCGCAGTTTTCACGCACCCTAGTAAGTTCATGAATTTGTAATATTTTCAGTCCAGATTTTCACCACTGGCATTTTTCCACACTTCCTTATGAACAATACAGCTGTCATTTTTCACACCATGGCCAAAATGTGTTTTTGCACTTCCAGCGCAGAAATGCATGGTTGCTGTGGGAAATCACTGTTCAGGACAGATTAAGAAAATCACAGTGACACTGTTCATGAGCAGAGGTCCCAAAATGCCTGTGTTGACAATCTTCTGTAAAAAATCCCCAAACTAATTACATTACAGGTGTGCGTTGCACAGTTTCTATGTACGCTCGTGACTTCACCAGTTTTTTTAATATTTTCACTGCAGATTTTCAACATTGCCATTTTTTACACCTCCCCATATACAGTACAGTTGTCATTTTTCACATCCTGTTCAAAATGTGTTTTCGCACCTGTGGTGCAAAATGGCGTAGTCACTGTGCAAAATCAGCTTTCGGTTAACAAACTGGTATTGCCACTGTTCATGAGGTGGGGGTCACAAAAAAACATGTTGAAAATTTGGAGTGAAAATACCAATGAACGCCTGAGGCATTAGGGTTTCCGACCATAACGCCCCACCCTGTAGAGACTGACAGGCATCAGGGGTGTGACTTGGAATTGTCGCCTGTAATGCTTATACCATTTCACCCCCACCCACACCCTGCAGCCAGTGAGAGGCATTGGGGTGTGCCTTAGACTCTTTGGCCCCAAAGTTCACCCCATTCTCCTATACAGCACCCATCTCACTGTATTTCTTGATGGAATGGGGTGAACATAAAGGCCAAAGACCCCAAGGCACACTGTGACACTTGTCGGTGTCTGCAGGGTAGGGTGTGGTGAAATGGCGTGGCCGTTATGCCTGACGATCCAAAGGCACACCCCAATGCCTGTCAGTATCTGCAGGGTGGTGGTGGGGTTGGCTTCAGTTCAATACTTCACTGCCATTCCTATTATGCAGCTCTGTAACTCCTACACTACTAATGCCAATGCCAGCAAGCAAACATTCGGCATTGACAAATGCTTGTTCATGATGTGTCCTGATCACCATGTGAGTTAGTGTCCCTTATTGTCCCTCATTTTGAGTGTCCATGTCCCTCATTTCAGTGACAAAATGTGAGGTATGGTGCATGCTTCCAAGACCCTACTCAGCACAAAGAGTGCTGAGCATGGCCATAGTGTATGTGCTCAATACAGAATGACAAAGGGAAAGTAAATGAGATGAAACAGTCAAAGAGAAACATTTGTAACACTAAATATGCATAAGGGATTTGCATGGTCCAAAACAAAAAGGATAGGCTTCACAACACAGAGGCCCCATTTCATACGTCTGGAATGGGGGATATTGACTGGCTATATCTTAGGCATTTAATGCAGCAAGCAAACAATGCTTTACAAATTAATGGCGATTTAATGACAAAAATCAAAAGCCATTAAACAACTTGCAAAAGAATAAGAATTAATGAGTTTACCTAATTTTTATGGGAATTCAAATAAAAATATATTTTAATGACTCTAATTACTACCAGTAGTATAAAAAATGGAAACTGATGTGTTTTTATGTTGCTTGCACGCATGTGCAAGAAACATAGTGCTATCATCTGCATTTTAGGAGGTGTGGCACCCCTCTTCCAATTCAGTCAGTGTGTTTGCAGGTGCGGCCCCAGTTCCCCAATCACTGCTGTAGCTGTCTATGACAATAGTTGAAAATGCAGTGGTCATAAAGTTGAAAGGGAGAGCTCCACTTCCGTGAGCAGATCTCCTCCCCTCCACACACACACACACGCATGCACACATACTGCATGCTCATGCGCCTTCCCCCTTCCCTCCAAGCACACACTGTATGGCCGATGGGGGTGCCCAATCCCCCATTGGCTCCACACCCTCCCCAAAGCTTCCAGGTGCCATGCTGGGAGCCCACCCCAGTGTGGCAACATTTGTTATGGCTGACAGGGGTGCCCAATCCCCTGTTGGCTCCATGCCCCCCAAAGCATCCAGGTGCCACGCTGGGAGCCCACCCCAGCATGGCAAAATGTGTTATGGCCAACAGAGGTGCCCAATACCCCGTCAGCTCCAGCCCCCACAAACAGCTTTCCAGCTACCATGCTGGGTGCCCACCCCAGCATGGCAAACATCCCTCATCACCTTATTAAAAAAATAAACCTGTAAATACAAAAAATGTCCCTCTGCACTTCTCCCTGACCCCTCCCACAACCTGCACCCACCCACTGCGCACCCTGCCTCCCCACACCCCTTTCACCCCATACTTACCTCTGGACCTCGGTGTGACAATCTTTGGTGGACCGGGAACACGTCTGCTCTCTTCAAAGCCGACCATGAACTGAAGAAATGCAGGTAAGCTGTATAATGGGATAGATATGTTTTTTTCAACTTTGCTGCATATCTCAGGCATTTTTTGGAATTTTGGCACCAAATTTTCAACATGGGGTTTTTGGAAACCCTCCTCATGAATTCTGTCACTGTCATGGCATTAATCGGGCCCGAAGGGTGATTTTGCGGTCACTGCATGAAATCACTTTTGGGACCGATTAATGAAATGACAGTGCCAGTGTTCATAAGGTGGGCTCTCAAAAAGCCTATGTTGCAAATTTGGTGAAAAAATTCCCAAAAATGACTGTTTTACGAGAGTGCGTTGAGCAGTTCCTACACAAGCTCGTAAGTTCATACATTTTTAATATTTGCACTCTGGATTTTCAACATTGCCATTTCACCACACCTCCTTATGAGCAGTACAGCTGTCATTTTTCACATCTCGCCCAAAATGTGTTTCCTCACATGTAGTGCACAATGGCGCAGTCAGTGTGTGAAATCAATGTATGGGACACATTAAGAAAATCACAGTGACACTGTTCATGAGCAGAGGTCTTAAAATGGCTATGTTGAAAATTTGGTGAAATAATTCCTAAAAATGACTGTTTTATGAGCGTGCATTGCGCAGTTCCTACACACGTTCTTAAGTTCGTGAATTTATAATATTTGCACTCCAGATTTTTTCAACATTGCCATTTTACCACACCTCCTTATGAGCAGTACAGCTGTCATTTTTCACATGTCACCCAAAACATGTTTCCATGCATGTAGCGCACAATGGCGCAGTCGGTGTGCGCAATCAATGTTTGGGACAGATTAAGAAAATCACAGTGACACTGTTCATGAGCAGAGGTCTTAAAATGACTATGTTGAAAATTTGGTGAAAAAATTTCCAAAAATGACTGTTTTAGGAACGCATGTTGTGCAGTTCCTACGCACACTCGCAAGTTTGCAAATTTCCAATATTTTCACTCCAGATTTTCAACATTGCCATTTTACCACACCTCCTTATGAGCAGTACAGCTGTCATTTTTCACATCTCACCCAAAATGTGTTTCCAAGCATGTAGAGCACAATGGCACAGTCGGTGTGTGAAATCAATGTTCAGGACAGAGTAAGAAAATCACAGTCACTCTGTTAATGAGCAGAAGTGTTAAAATGGCTATGTTAAAAATTTGGTGAAAAAATTCCTACAAATGACTGTTTTATGAGCATTTGCTGCGCCGATCCTATGCACCCTCATAAGTTCATGGATTTTCAATATTTTCAAACCAGATTTTCAACATTGCCATTTTACCACACCTCCTTATAAGCAGTACAGCTGTCATTTTTCACTTCTCACCCCAAAACATGTTTTTGCACATGTAGCACACAATGGCGCAGTCGGTGTGCGAAATCAATGTATGGGACACATTAAGAAAATCACAGAGACACTGTTCATGAGCAGAGGTCTTAAAATGGCTATTTTGAAAATTTGGTGAAAAAATTCCTAAAAATGACTGTTTTACGAGTGTGCATTGAGCAGTTCCTACTCACACTCATAAGTTCACAAATTTTTAATATTTGCACTCCAGATTTTCAACATTGCCATTTTACGACACCTCCTTATGAGCAGTACAGCTGTCATTTTTCACATCACCCAAAATGTGTTTTCGTGCAGGTAGAGCACAATGGCGCAGTCGGTGTGCGAAATCAATGTATGGGACACATTAAGAAAATCACAGAGACACTGTTCATGAGCAGAGGTCTTAAAATGGCTATTTTGAAAATTTGGTGAAAACATTCCTAAAAATGACTGTTTTACGAGTGTGCATTGCGCAGTTCCTACTCACACTCATAAGTTCACAAATTTTTAATATTTGCACTCCAGATTTTCAACATTGCCATTTTACGACACCTCCTTATGAGCAGTACAGCTGTCATTTTTCACGTCACCCAAAATGTGTTTTCGTGCAGGTAGAGCACAATGGTGCAGTCGGTGTGCGAAATCAATGTATGGGACACATTAAGAAAATCACAGAGACACTGTTCATGAGCAGAGGTCTTAAAATGGCTATTTTGAAAATTTGGTGAAAAAATTCCTAAGAATGATTGTTTTACGAGTGTGCATTGCGCAGTTCCTACTCACACTCGTAAGTTCGCAAATTTTTAATATTTGCACTCCAGATTTTCAACATTGCCATTTTACGACACCTCCTTGTGAGCAGTACAGCTGTCATTTTTCACATGTCACCCAAAATGTGTTTTCATGCAGGTAGCGCACAATGGCTCATTCGGTGTGCACAATCAATGTTTGGGACAGATTAAGAAAATCACAGTGACACTGTTCATGAGCAGAGGTCTTAAAATGGCTATTTTGAAAATTTGGTGAAAAAATTCCCTTTAGACATTCTGCAATGTTACTAATGAAGACATTGAACAGGACTGGCCCCAGGAACGATCCCTGCAGCATCCCACTGGTCACCCCCTCTCCCTAGACTGCACACCATTTACCACCACTCTCTGCTTCCTGTCTGTTAGCCAGTTTCTAACCCAGTTTACCACCCTTTCCCCCATGCCCAGTCTACCCAGCCAGTTTATCAGCCTCCTATATGGGATGGTGTCAAAGGCTTTGCTGAAATCAAGGTAAGCGTTGTCCACTGCCCCACCCTGATTCACTTCCTTTGTCACCCAGTCAAAGAAATCAACCAGATTTATCTGACATGATGTCCCCACTGTGAATCCATGTTGTCTATGATCCTGGGCTCCAATGGCTTCTAGATGCCCCACTATCCTTTCTTTAAGCAATGTCTCCATGATCTTCCCCACTACTGAGGTGAGGCTGAACGGCTTATTGTTCCCTGCCTCCTCCCTGCTGCCGGACTTGTATAGAGGGACCACATGTGCCCTCCTCCAATTCACTAGTGTTGAATGACTCAGTGAACATGGCTGCCAGAGGTACTGCTATCTCCCTTCATAGTTCTCTTAATATCCTTGGGCATATGCCATCTGGTTCCATCGCTTTGTCCACCTTCAATTTAGCGAGCTCCTGCAGGACTCTTTTGCCTTTGAATGGACTATTGTCCACCTCTTCACCCCCTTGGCAACTGCTGTACTGCTGTGGCCCTTGCCCCTCCCACTCTTCTGTGAATACCGAATGGAAAGACACAGTGGATGTCTTGGGAGGAAGGCGTGGAACTATCACTTCCAAATACCTAAACAGCACATACAAGCAAACAACATTCGGCATTGACAAATGCTTGTTTAGATGAGATTTGCACCAGCTTAGCTGCTGCACACATGGCAAGCGTGCAGCATGTGAATCTGATGTGATGTTTGAATGATGTTCACTCCAGCTTAACTGCTGTACTCATGTCAAGCATGCAACACATGAACTTGATGCAATTTTTAGAAGATGTTTACATCGGCTTATCTGCTGCACACGTCAAACTTGCAGCATGCAAACCTGATTTGCTTTTTAGACCTGGTTCACTTAGAATCACTTTGTGTATGCAAACTGCATGCAAACATTGCACAATTAAGCATGTGGCACGCATTCTGCATGTACACTGCACACCTACTGTATATTTCTGTAAGGGGTGGCACACCACTTGATACCTCACCCTCCTTGGATAAATGACCTCTAACTGACACTGTTTGCTTCCTGTCAGTCAACTAATTATTTATCCAGTGTATAATGCCCTTGTCAATATTGTATTTAATCAACTTTTTGTTGCTTGCCCAATGGGGAACTAAATCAAAAGCCTTACTAAAATCAAACATTATTATGTCCATAGCTCTGTTTTCATCTAAGTTTTCACTTATGTTTTCATAAAAAACTGATTAGATTTGTTGTACATGAACGGCCTTTGATAAATCCATGCTGATTAGTATCCAATGTATTTATATTGTTTAGTTTTTTAAGAATTTCATTTTTAATGATTTTTTCTAACATTTTACATGGAACTGAAGTTAAGCTAATTAGTCTGTACTTGAATGTAAAAGTTTTTGGACCTTTTTTATAGTTAGGAATGATATTTGAGTTGTTCCAATTCGTAGGAATTTATCCTGAGTTTAGTGATTTTTCATATAATATTTTTAGCGGGACATATACAGTGTATGATTTTTCATAATCTTTAACATTTCTGTTGTTATGTTATCTGGACCAAGTGAACTATGATCTTTTAAGTTTCTTATTAGATCCCTTATTTCATCTATTGTTAATGTATATGTATCTCTCTTGGTATCCGCATTGGTATTTGTGTAGGAATTTCCTTTTTTGTTGTATACTGAACTAAAGTATATATTGAATATATTAACTATCTCTACTGGGTCTGTGATGATTGTTTTTGTTAGCTACTATTCATGTTAGTTTCCCATTGGATTTCTTCATTGAATTTATACAGCTGTAAAATTGCTTACTATAAGATTTTTTGGCCTGTTTTGTAAGTTTAAGTTCATATTTTTTCTTTGCTTTGTCTATTTTATTTTTACACTTTCTTTGTATGTTTTTGAATGTGCTCCAAGTTGCTTCCGTATTATATTTTTATGTAGTCCATAAGCCTTATTTTTCTTTTTTATTATGTTACGAATGTTTTTAGTCAACCATTTGGGTGATTTTCTTTTGTTGTTATATTTTTTAACCTTTTTTACATGGTTGTTCATAATATTGTGTACAGTAGCTTTTATGTATTCCCAGCAATCATTGACTGGTTTGTGTTCCAGCATTTGTTGCCAGTCAATTGCTGATAGTTTTCTATTAATTGCAACTGTGTCGGCCGTTTTATATAAATACATCCACGACTATGTCAGCCAAACAGAAATATCTGGAGAAAGAAGAAAAAGGAAACTGACCACACCAAGCAGAACCACTCATAGACAACAGAAATCAACCTACAGTACAACACCAGTACCGCTGGACTCCACAACCCCACATCTTTACTTCACATGCTTTTTTTTCAACATAGGATGCTATTTTGCACGACACACACCTGAAGAATACAGTCTGTAATGGGGAGAGCCACAACAACATATGAATGCAGAAGGACACAAATACATAGAATACAGAAAAAGACAAACCAAGACACAAACATAAGAACCCTCCAAGGACATATGACTAATCAAACCAAAAATGTACCAAAGCAGAACAAGCTACACCAAAGACCCAGATGCAGCCTACAAAAAATACAAATCACACAGACCAGGCCAGATGCTCACAGCCTATTCACCCTTCAACCTCACACCAAACATCCAGCACAAACCAGCATCTTCATGGTACAGACAAATGAAAATTGGGGAGAATAACTACAGACCATCATGAAATCACTGAAACAATCAGCAGGACTACCACTGAACAAAAAAATCACCAACCACAGTACACACAAGACATCCATACAGAAACTGATTAGCCTCAACCTCCCTCCATCCACTGACATAGAACAAATCTCAGGACACAGAAACCTCCAATCAACAACTACTCCACCATATCCTATGACAAACAAAAACTCATCTCAACCATCCTATCAGAGAGCAACACCAGCATGACAGACCCAATCCAGCAGCCACAAACTTCTGCGAAAAAAACAGAGGAAGAAAATTATGATTGGGACAACCTATGGGATGACAATGAACACTGGCCAATAGAGAAAATCGATAAACTTACCACCATCAGCAGGACCAGCAACAGCAGACAGACAAATGAGACACCAGGATTCCATTCACCTCCAAAGCAGCAGGACACACCTCTACAGCAGCATTAAAAACAGCACCAGTTGGGCCACCAGCAAAACTCACTGGACTGCTGGAAACCCCTCTGAAGAACTTTACTGAACATATTGTTCCACCACAGTACAGGCAAAATCAGCAGCAAGTATCCCACTGTACCTTGTCATTCAGTGGCAAACTACAAGTTCCAGAACTGCAAGGGCATAACTTTCTGCACCAAAAAATGCATGGACCACCACCAAAGACACACTGACATGCCACAATCACTGAAGCCTCCTAGCCTTGCCCTCCAAGTAAATCTGCAGCAATGCAGAGCCCAGTATATGCACTCCCCCTGAATTTCAAGCAAAAATGCAAAGCCAATCCAATTCAAGAGATGAACACTGCTGAAGATCACTGTCCATGATGCAGATGTGCAGCATGTCTCCTGACTGGCCCTTGCTCAACAGGAGCACTCCACCCAATTGGGCAAAACTAGCAACTAGTGAATGGCTACAGTACAGCAATGTTACACCAAGTGGCCCTCTGCATGATACATCCTCCTTCCCTTCCACAGCACCAGCCAGACATGAACAGCACATCCTCCCTCCTTCAGCACCAGCAAGATGTCTGACAGCCTCTGTGATATCACAGAAGCACAATAAGAATGGCAGCAGGATGCTACTGCAGCACCAGCCTCTTAAAAAGTGGCTTACTTCAGGCTACAACATGCCTCGGAGAACCAGCAACCCCAGGACCTCTCACCACTCCTTCCACCCCAGCAGCCTGCAGGTAATGTTCACTAGTCACCCTCAGGCCATAATCAGATTATAGCAGTCCAAGCAGGAACAAGTACAGCAGCCCCTAACATTGCATTGTTTGGCCATACCTGTACAGTTTATTTATTTATTTGGATTTTGGTGACCAGGTAAACCAACTGGGCCTTGGAAGGCCCTTTTTCAGGGACGACCTGGGATTAATTACAGAGATATGTCACAAACTGGCTAAATACAATAAGCAATGCATAATAACAGGCAGTCATACATGCTTAAGATTAGTTACAAAGATAATTATAGTACAAATACATTCAATACTAAACATTTGATAAATCCTTATTTGTGAGGCATAATAGCTATTTTTGTCCCAGTACAGGCTGGGATCTGTGTCATTTCTATAATCTATTGAATCTAGAAGATTGGCTGATTTTCCCTGGTTGACTACATAGAGAGGGTATTTTCTGGGGCATCCCTTCCTACAACATCAGGGAGTCTATCAGTGGTAACAGTTACAGGAGCTACAGTCTATTAAGTGCACCTTTAGGCCTTTTTTAAGCCCTCTAGTGAGGAGCTTTCTTGTATGTTATTGGGAACAGCGTTCCAGATAGTTGGGATCGATATGGCAAAACAATAATGGCCTCATCACAGTAATCATATATACAATGGAAATGCCTGCACTGCCCTTTATGGCACCTCCATAGTAGTGTGTAGTGCATATGTGGTCTGAATCTTGCCTATGCTATGCCCACAGCAAGTCTCAAGTGCCAACAGAGAAGTAACTGTGGCAATTACTGTGCATAATACTGATATTGTCAATTAAACTAAAAATCAGCACACTTCTGTGCTCTCCCCTTATATCAACCCCCTTCCCCTCACCATGTACAGTATTACATAAAACAAATAATGGAAAGGGTGGTATACAAGGAAACATAGCCACTTGGGGGAGCTAACAAGCTCCAAACCACTTGGCCTTTTGGCTTGTGGTGTAATGAGCTCATTAGCCCCCCTGTATTTTCTTGGATACCACCCTTCCAGATAATTTATTCTCTCTCTCTCTCTCTCTCTGTCTCTCTCAACATATATATGTGTGTGTAGAGATATAATAAATGATAGTGAAGTGTGGTATGCAAGGATGTATACCCATCAAGTGGGCTAATTTGGGCTATTAGGCCATAAGTCCAAAAGCCAAGTGGCTTTATTACCCTAATTCACCCCCAAGATGGGTATACTTCTGAGTGTGCCACTCTTACCCATTGTTTGTTGAATATAATAGATTAGGACAGTCATTTGTATGGAGATCTCATTTGCGATTGTGTTATGGCACCTGAAGGCTTCTTGCAGCAAGGAAGGAATAGTGTGTAGTATGAGCATGCAGGAGTTTTGGCGGATGTCTGGGTTTGGCAGGGTTTTGTGTGTCTTTTTTCCAGGTTCTTTTGCAGTTAATTATTTTGGCTAGCTTCCTAAGGATGTATTAATTATGTTATTAGTGTTGTCCCATAGGGTTTAATGAAGTATTGGTATATATTTTTTATTAGTGTAGATATATACTTTTAAGTGTTCAATTAGTGCAGGTATACACTTTTAGTTAGTGGAGGTGTGCATTTTTAATTGTTTAATTAGTGTAGGTATATAGTTGTAATTGATAATTTGGTTACTGATATACAGATAAATAAACAATGGTCTTTTGTATGGGGAAAAGTCCCCATCCTTGTATTATATATAGAATAGATAATGGGTAAGGATGGTATACAAGGATATATACCCATTGAGGGGGCTAATTAGGACTATAAGGCCATGAGCCCAAAGGACGAGTGGCTTTATTGCCCCTAATTAGCCCCCAAGATGGGTGTACTTCCAAGTGTTCTACCCTTACCCATTGTTTGTTGAATATAATACATTAGGATGGTTATTGTTATGTAGCTCACATTTGTGAGCATGTTATGGCACCCAAAGGTCTCTTGCAGCATGGACTGAATGGTGTGTAGTGAGTGTAGGCATGAGTCTGGGGGATTTCTGTGTTAGGGAAGGTTTTGTGTGTCTTTTTTCCAGGTTCTTTTGCTGCTTGTTATTTAGTTTCACTAACTCCTTAATGATGTGTTAATTGTGTCATCAGTATTGTCCCATTAATTGTTTAATTAGTGTAGATACATAGTTGTAATTGTTTGAATAGTGCAGGTATATAGCTGTAATCATTTGATTACTGCAGGAATATAGCTCTAATTGATTAGTGCAGGTATATACTTTGAATTGATAGATTAGTCACAGGTATACAGGGAAATAAATGATGACCTTTTCTATGGAGAAACATTCCCATCCATGTATTTATATATATATATATATATATATATATATATATATATATATAATAAATTATAGGTATGAGTGGTATACAAGGATGTATACCCACAGAGGAGGCAAATTAGGGTTGTAAGGCCATGAGCCCAAAGGGGGAGTGGCTTTGTTGTTCTAATGATCCCCCAAGAAGGGTATACAGTACTTCTGGGTGTTTCATAATTACCCATTGTTTGTTGAATATAATACATTAGGATGGTTATTGTTATGGAGATCACATTTGCAGTCACATTATGGCACCTGAAGGTCTCTTGCAGCAAAGAGGGAATGGTGTGTGGTGAGTGCAGGTCAGAGTTTGGGAGATTTCTATGTTTTGGAGGGTTTTGTGTCTCTTTTTCCAGGTTTTTTTCAGCTTGTTAATTGGTTTGGCTAGCTTCTTAATTATGAGTTAATTGTGCTATCAGTATTGTCCCATTGATTGTTTGATTAGTGTAGGTATATAGCTTTAATTAGTGTTACATATATAGTTGTAATTGCTTGATTAGTGCAGGTATATACTTGTAATTGATAGATTAGTAACAGATATGCAGGGAAATAAAATGTGGCCTTTTTATTGGGAACAGTTCCCTGATGCAAGTATAGTAAAGGCTGAGCAGTGTGTTCAATGTTTTAAACCCCTGTCTTTGAGCCACAGTAACTTTGGTGGTATTCAACAAAATTGCACAAAATTTGACATATAGTACATTGTCTAGGTGGCAAGTTGTCAAGACATGGGAAGTTTTGTGATGGTCTAGATTCTGAGATTTGGATGTGTTGTAAATACAGAAAAATAATCACTTTTGGACCTTTCTTGCCATTTTTTTTGTCCTTACCTACAGGCTACATGGTATGGAATTATGTTCCAAAACATTCAGGGTTGAAGGGGCTTGTGCAAGGGTTTATCTTTCAAAGGTTTAGTGAAAATATATAGTTGGTTTCAGAGTAAACATGTTTTAAAATGTGGTTCCTGAGCAAGCTTAGTAGGGTTTTTGGATAACCCTCTGATAATGTCACCAAATTTTTGCTTTCATAACATTTCCCTTTTGCAGAATTAGTGTTTTTCATGTCATGAGAAAATATTTTGAGCCGTGAAATCCGCCATCTTGTTTAGTGAAGCTGCTGGAGTGTTTGAGGCCAGTGACAGTTAACAGCAGGTAAACCTTCTGTTGTTTGATGCTATTTGATCTGTGTTGATCTCAGAAAACTGATTAGATGTTCTTTATAATTATCTTTTTGACTGTATTCAATTCTAATCTCTTCCTAGGATGACAAACTGCAACATCATTTTGAGTTTGTTCAGTGCTGGATGGTGGTGGGGTGTCAGTGCTTGAAAGAAAGTTGGCATGGATTTATTAGTCTTGTTGATGAGGTGAAATGCACATACTAATAGACTGGTCACCCCAAGTGTCTTGGAGATCCTGTCTCACTATGTTTTATTAAATATCTGCCATTACACAAGTAAAATATTAAAATTCTAACATATAATGTGTGGCAGTCGAACATTGCATCAAATGTGTTCAAAATTATTAATGAGAATTCCATTCAATCATTATGCTCATTGGTGTCTCTTCTACAACTCATATATTTTTTCTTGATAAAATCATTACTTGCTGTATGTTGGCAATGAAATAACTCAGGACCTAATGATTCATATGTTTGACATCAGTGATGTTCGTTAGAGACCTCATATTCATAGGAAACATCAAGTAGTGCACTTCTTCAGTCCTTGTAATTTAAATTTTTTACAACTGAATTAGAGATTGTGCAATCAGGTTTCTGCTTGTTCTCTCAAAATATGTATTGAACTATAATGGCAATGATATAAGTCAGATAAACATAAAAACTAAATCCCTCAAATATGCACATGGGTCAATGAACAGTAGATGACATGTTCATCAAATAAGTATGATAACAGCTTTATTTATTAGTGTGGACAGGTGAGGTGGGTGGGAGACAGCCAGGTCCGAGGCAGTTAAAAAATAGACAAAGTTGAATGTGTTGTAAAAACAATGGTTGACATTTTTGTTTATTGTGATTGGGAATTTCATTTCATTTATCATCTTCTTCAGTTGCACTCAGTAGTTAGGGTCTTCCATGCAAACAGGTGTTCAGCCACTGTCTAATGCAATGTTCAAAACAGAGATAACTCACATAGAAATGTACCTGGAACCAGAAAAAAAAATCCACCTGAAAAAAAAAAACTGTCCTTCTTAAGTCTTTTTTTTTTATTTGTTTTGCTTTACCCAAAAATAAGAAAACAGTCTTTCATCAGTCTCTGATTCCCAGCCCCCAACCTCCACCACCCACCCACCCCCTCCAACCCTCCTCAACACCATCCACCCACAATCCTCCTCACATCATCACTCCTCTACAGAGTTTCCTTCGGTGTAGATCCACTTTCACTAAAAATACATCCTTCTCTTAGAAATGCAACCATGAACTGAAGAAACAACCCCCAGTGATTTTTAAAATTTTTTTGCCATCCGCATCTTGGAATCTGCACATGTGAGCAGAATGAAACATGGCACATAAAGAGATCAGCCCCATGAGATCATGCATGAAAAAATGTCATGCAAATCCAATGAATGGTTGTGAAAATGTTAAAGTGCATAATTTGGGATTTAACATAGAAAGCTCTACCCAACCCTAACTATAGTGGCACTATGACACCACTATAATTTGGTAAACAAAAATTAACTAAATTCATTTTATAACACTTTCACCCTGTTAAGAATCATATCATTAGCTGCAGAATAAATTGGTGACCAAAAATCAGTAAGGGAGGATATCAGAGATTGTGCCCAAACTTTTTGTGAGTTGAATGAAAGATAGTTTCTAATCCTATAAAGCAAATCTAAGGAAGAATCGTCATTCTTAAATAAAAAATCAATGGAGCCTATGCATGACTGGGCAGGACATACACACTGGAGGCATGCATCTCACCTGCGTAGCTCTACACTCTTGGAAAGGTGAGCCCAGGACGGCATTCATGAATGGCTGCCACTTGTCCATGGCACCTCCCCCCAATGCACAGGACTCTGCAGGGTGGCCAAGGGCAGAGCTACAGACCCAGGCAGGCATTCAATCAGATGCCCAACCTGGGTGCCAGAGTGGATCCCATGTGCAGGTATGCGTGGGGATGTGTGCAGAAATAGCCACCACATGCACCTGGCCTTGCACACCATTGCCCCATTTGCCATGAACCCCCCCTTGCCCAAAACCCCTCCCCATGACATGTCAAGGTGTACAATCAGACCCCCAGCTGAGCTCAGTCCCTGTGTGCATGAGACATACTCCCCACACAGCTGAGCCCCCAGCCATATGTCCCCCCCCACACACATCCTGGAGCCCTGGCGGGTTGGTGCTGGACCTGTACAACAGTGCATGCCCAACCCCAGATACCTGAACCCAGCTCCCCAACCCACATATTAATGTACAGTGCCCCCCACCCCCCATGACACTGACAACCTGTCCCCGTACGGTTCTGTTGGTGCCATGGCTCAGAAAGACAACGGCACATCCCTCCACACACCACCTCTGCCTTTGGCCATCCAAGTGATGCCAGAAGCACACCTCTATAAATAGGTGATGTGCTTCCAGCATCATTTGGATGGCTGGTGGCTGAGGAGGTGTGTGGATGGCTGTACCATTGGCCATCCGGAGCTGTGGCACCAGCATGCAGGTACAGGGGATGGTGGTGTTGTTGGTGTTGCAGGAGGTGGTGGGGCCACCAGTGCTACTGCTGGGGCACAGTGAATGGGGCTTGGAGAACATCTGTGTGTTGGGGGGATCAGGTGGACACGTGCTGGGGTGGGGGGAGCCTGCCACAACCTTGCTTTCTGGGTCCAGGGCTCTGCCAGGGGGTCCATGCTGCTGGGACCAGGGGTGGCTCAGTGTGTTGGGGGTGCTACATACACACATTGCTGGGGCCAGGGGGTGACTCTGTGGTTGTGCAGGCCTGGCTGTGTACTGCGGTTACAGCATGATCCTCCAGCATATCTTCTGCACCATTATGCCCCTCCTGCAGGTACACTATGCACCTTTGTGCGTGGTGTGTAGTGAAGACATGCTCCCTGCCTGCCCCCAGAGTGTTGCAGTCCACACGGCCAGGGGATCGGGTGCGTAGGGGCTGCATGACCTGTTTCATGCAACCCGCTTGGGGGCGCAATGGGTGTGGAGTGCCTTCACACCACAGATCTGTGGTGCATAGGCACTCCACACATTCATGCATAGGAGCCAATGTGACTATTGTGGGATACCTGTCTGGCAGAACTCAAATGGTTTGCCCTGGTGATGCCTCCTCCTCCCTTCTGCCTGTCTCGGTGGGAGTTCCCCAGGGTTCTATTCTTGGCCTCTCCTTTTCTTCCTCTTCATAAACTCTCTCCAATCAGAGGTTCCCACCTGCAATTCACTTCTCTATCTGATGATCTGATATTGTTCCTGAGTGACCTTTCTCCCACCTCCCTATCAACTCCCTCAGTAATGGCTACTGCAAGGCCCATTGTTGGTTCTCCAACAACAAACTTCTCAGCAATGCTGCCAAAACAAAGGTCATGTTTTTTGGCTCCAAACCAAAACTCTCTGCTCTTGCTTTTTCTGGCCTCAGTCTCACTGTCCATTCCCGTGACAGTTCTCCACTTGAAACTGTTACTACATTCAGATATCGGGGGGTGATCCTTGACCCATCCATTACTTACACTGACCACATAGCCTCTCTAATAAAGTGCATAAACCAAAAGACTGGGCTCTATTATCAGATCATTTATTACCTCACTCCTGATGCCCACCTAACTGCGACCTGAGGCAATCTTCTTCCCCTCCTAGACTATGGGTGCCCTGTCTACTCCCTTACCACAGCTGCCAACCTAACATGGCTTAACTCTACTTATAATTGAATTTGTCACTTTGCACTCCACTCTCCTCTTGCTACTCACCACTGTACACTCTATCAGTCCCTTAACTGGCTCCCCCCCTCAAGCCAGACACTCCTACCTCCTGGCCCTTACTGTCGGAGATGCCCTCCACAATCCCTCTTTCTCACCTCTATGTACTCTGATCAAACTCAGAATCTTCAAGCAGAATTTGCGTCAGTCATCCCATCCCAAAAATAGCAGGACAAGAGGATACAGCATGAGATTAGAGGGAGACCAATTAAGGGATAATGTGAGGAAGTTCTTTTTCACAGAAAGGGTGGTGGATGCATGGAACAGCCTACCTCAGGAAGTGGTGGACATGAATACAGTGCAGGGCTTCAAACAGGCATGGGATAGGCATAAGGCAGCAATACAGATGAATATGAATAGATAGGCCTTTGACAGAGCAAAGACCGATGGCACATTCATAAGGTAGAAAAAGAAATGGGCAGACTGGATGGGCCTTGCGGTCCTTATCTGCCATCAACTTCTATGTTTCTATGTTTCTATCTACAACTTGAATGCCCCCAAATTACCACTAATATGGGCCTAAGAACTCTCAGCAGCTTCCCCCTCACTTCGGAATGGCCTCCCCTCAGCCCTACATTCACCTGACTCCACCCCATGCAACTTAAATGATCTGATGCAAGCTTACTTCCTGTCCTCCTCTGTCTGTGACTGTCTTTGATATCTAGTCCTTCTGTTTCCTCCTCTGTTGCCCCATCTCCTCCCCCTTTGAGCCTCTACCCATTGCCCAGTGTTTTCCCCAGACTGCCTCACCTGTACTTGCAGTCCTTTCACATACATGCATGCACCTTTCTCTCATGTCTCTGTGGTCATAACAATTTAGTTTTTGTTGCCTATGTACTCATTCAGTTGCCCTTCTGATGTATGTTAAGCTTCTCTACAATCTATTTACTGTATCAGTGATACCCACTGCACCCTCCACACACTACTGTATTATTCCTGTTAGTTGAATCCCTGGTTCATTGTTCTTATTACTCTGTTCATGATGTTACTATAAGTATTTGCTCCGTAATTTGTTTCATTACCTCTGTTGTTTGCCAGTATCTGGCCCGTGCCATGGCTGAAAAAGGTCTTTGGATCAGTGCCCCAACTCAGTTATCAAATGAATAAATAAATATGGAACTGTCCAACATGAAACCCAAATACTTGAAATACTCCACCCTGCCTTGTAGCAAATAGTAACTTCCAACTCTGTAAGCCAAACTAACAAATCTTCAAGCTCAGAAGGAAATCATCATATTCAAATCACTTTCTGAAGTAAACTCTAACTCTTTAAGGACTGGTACTCTAAAGAGAAACCTGTTAGTAACAAAGTAATGAAATGCCAAAATAGCTGTCTATACTAGTTACTGGGAGAAAAACCTAATCAAACCAACAATGCTCTGGACTGGCATTCATTTATTTCTCGGCAAGAGCTTCTCACAACTGACCACCACTTGATCTATGACAACAAATACTGGACAACGTCACCATCAAAGACACTCTAAGTCAACACTCAACTAACTTAAACCTACCTTTGCCCACCCCACCAAAGCCTACCCTGCAAGGCCAGCCTAATTGACATTGTATTCAGATTCATTCATTTATGTCTAACAGCTTACCTGCTGCTTTTAACTTCACAGACATACCGTAAGTCAAAGTGAGGTTATAATACTACTCATGGAGCTGGGCACCGCAAAGAGTGCTGGCTCTGATGGCTTGGACCTCCAGCTGCTAAAGATGGCTGCAGCATAGCTTGCTGAACCTGTGTCATTCCTTTTCAATGTATCCTTTATTTACCACTGGTTGAATCCTAGCAATCTAAAAGATTTCCATGGTAACCCAATGATTTAAGTCTGATTCACCATCAGACACTAACCAGCTACCTACTGATCACTGTACTGCTGGTTATATGCAAGTCCTTAAAAAGGAAGTGCACAAGCAACTGATGAATTATATCCTACTTAACAACATTCTTACTGAGGCACAATATGGGTTCCAAACTACTCTACATGTACTACCCATGTAAGGTGGCAAATGAAATGATCTCTTGGCAGCCCGTGATATTGGTGACGATGATTGGGTGCTTTCAAAAGGGTGACTCAATCACAGTGCCTGTGCACATGGCTACTGGGGTGGGAAGGTGACCGGATAGGGGTTTTGTCGAATATAGCGACAGGATGACTATATATACACCGTGCGGGGTGGGGTGGGGTGGGAAGGGCCATGCCGTGTGATGGATGGAAGGGAGGAGGGTTTGTGGAGTGGAGTGTGGCAGTGGGCTGCTGAGCTGGCCATGTGGCATGGTGGATTGGTGGCAGGCTAGGGTTGGGAGGGTGCTGGGTTCAGTTCTGGGCATGCTCGTTTTTTGAACCAGTCTGGGATTTTTTTTTGCACCCCCAAACATGAACTCCCATGGAGCTGGGAATCTTTTAGTGGGGGGGTGCAGGAGGTACAGCTCCCTGCATAAAAAAAAATCTAAGTCTCTGGCACCCTTTTGCTGTGCACTGCAAGTGTACATCGTCAAAATTGATTTTTGGCGATGTACACTAGCCCAAAAGGCAATCACCTTTCTGTGATCGCCATTATAAAATGGAACCAATCTCTCTACTACTCTTTACTCTGGCTACCAGACAGGGGCCATATTTATTGACCTAATGAAAGCATTTGACATGCTCAATCATAATATCTTATTTCACAAGTTATTTCAAGTGGGAATATTATAAAAGGCACTGCCATGGCTCAAAGTTTACTTGACTGACAGATCACAGGTGGTCAGAATTATGGGGGAACCTCATCTCCACTGACAGTGAACCTTGGTGTCCCACAAAGCTCCATATTCAGCTCCCTGTGTTTCAGTCTTTCTTTATCACCTACAATCTGTATGTGTCAACTCAGTTGCTAGCATACACCTATATGAAGACACTGTCATCCATGTTAAGTCCAAAAGCATCTCTGATCTTAACAACATACTACAAACACTCTTCAATAAACATAGTCCAGGATGGCAACAAATAACGTAACAACACCAAAACCAAAATAATGGTCTTTTGTGTGAGATTCACCCCCAAATCTGCTCAAAAGATTTCCTTACTTGGAGCTACCAACAGAAAATGTACAAAAAATCAAGTATTAAGGACTGTGGCTAGATCCCAAGCTAAACTTCTTGGACCACATCCCCTGAACTATTAGGGGAAATCATCAGAAACCTAGTGCTTTTGTTGAATCAAAAATGGATGTATCCCAAACTCAAGAAGGTTAATTTAGAGATGATAAGAACGATGGCAGAGAGGGAGATGGGGCAGCTAGGGGTGCTGGTACACCTGGGTACCAGTGATCTGGTGAACCAGTCTGTGGAGATGGAGAAGCATAACATTCATAGACTGGGGACAGATTAGCAGCATTCTCTTCCTCCATGGCCTTTTTAGAGGTCCTCCCTGTGTGCAGCAGGGAGGGGAAGAAATGATAGAATTAAGAGGGATGAGATAGTGGAGATTAATGGGTGGCTTAAAAGATGGTGTCAGGAGAAGGGGTACCACTTTGTGGAGGACTAGGAGACTTCTGGGACAGGAGGCTCTTCAAGGGTAACAGACTTCAGCTAACAAGAGAAGGGGCCTGCCTGCTGGGGCAGAAGTTTGATGTCTATATCATACATTTAAACTGACTGTGGGGGAGACTGGGACTAGAGGAACCATGGTGACAGGCAAGAGGAAAGGGATCCTAGTTAGTACTGCCCCCCATCAGGAGGCTTGTAGTAGCTTAGCAGGTATAAAGGTCCAGTCTGGGCTAAGTGAGGGGACATTAAAGAGGTGGAATGCAAAGTGTGCAAACACCAAGAAAAACAAGAGGCTAAGAGGACATGGGAAGGACAAGGGTCATAACCATGGGAATAGCAAAGTGGGTTCAGGGTTCAGATGGAAGGGGGTATGCCTTAATGCTAGCAGCCTGGGTAATTAAATCAGTGAGCTCCAGGCACTGATGACAGACACCAAGGTAGAACTCGTGGCCATCATGGAAATGTGGCCTTCAGAAAATAACGACTGGGACCTGTTGGTTCTTGGGTACTCAATGTTCAGGAGGGATAGACACAAAGGTAGAGGGGGAGTAGAATTCTGTGTCAGGGATGGCATTAAAGTGGTGGAACATGGGTACATTGGGATATTAATGGGGAGTCAGAATCACTGTGGATACAACTCATGGCATCCTTGGGCAAGAAACTACACTTGGAGTGACCTGTAGACCTCCAGAGAAAGGGGAAGAGAGTGACAGTAAGCTTGTGGAAGAACTTGAAAGGGAGTGGCAAAGGGGAAGTAGTAGCAGTGGATGACCTGAACCTGCCAGACATTAACTGAGATGTTCCAGTGGCCAGGAGCATCAGAACTCAGATCTTGCTGGATGATCTCCAGGACTGTCTCTTGGTACAGCTAATTAAGGAATCCATCAGGCAGACTGACATACTTCAGGTGGTGCTAACAAACTCAGAAGTGGTTGGAGCTATGAAAGTAGGGATGCTACTATGGAACAGTGATCATAACTCCATTTGGTTTGAACTGGCCCTTGGGGCTGGAAAACCCAATTGAGAACTGAAGTCCTTGATTTTAGAAGGGCAAACTTCAGCATGCCAAGGGAACAGGTCAGGGAAATGTTAGTTGGGTTAAACAACTCAGGTGCGGTAGAAGAAAACTGGGGAATAATAAAGAGGGCCATTCTCAAGGCTTCTAAGTTATGCATGAGAACGGTAACCAAAAGTAAAAAGTTCAAGAGATCATTATAGTTCTCAGCAAGAGGCAGGGAAGTGGTGAGAGCCAAGAAAAAGACCTTCTACAAGTACGAAGAAAAGCAGGAGAAGGAAGAAGAGGGAGAATACCTAATGAGAAATAAGGAGGCAAAAAGGGTGATTAGGGAGGCAAAAGCAGACACAGAGCTGTGTATTGCAGAAGGGGACAAGGGTAGAGAAAAATATTTCCTCTGATATTATGGGGTAAAGAAAGAAAGGATGGGGAATCGTTAGGCTATAGGAGTGGGGTAGTGTGATAGAGGAGGATGAGCAAAAGGCTACTGTTTTTAATGATTATTTTTGCTCAGTTTTACTGGTGAGAGAGGTGAGCCCTTGCATTAGAGTAGCATCAGAGCAGCCACTAAGGGGGTCCCAAAGATGATGCAGCCAATATTTATAAGCAAAAGGGTCCAGAAAGGGTTGACAGCCCTAAAGATAGATAAAGCCCAGTGACTGGATGGGTTGCATCTGATGATACTCAGGGAAATGGCAGCAGAACTGGCTAAACCTCTGGTAAGACTATTCAACTGCTCACTATAGATGAGGGGGTAGCTCTTAAGGACTGCAGGGTGATGGACATTATTCTGCTCCATAAGGGGGGACAGATAACAAGTAGAGAACTACAAGCGGGGAACTACAGACCTGTCAGTCGGACCTCTATCATAAGGAAGCTGCTGGAGTCACAGATCAAAGATGACCTCATGGACTACCTGGAGAGCAATGGTGTACAGAATAGTAAGAAGCACAGGTCTGTAGCAGGGAGATTTTGACAGACTAACCTGATAGTTTTCTTTGATTGGGTGATGAGGTAGCTGTATAGGGGCCATGCCATGGATTTGCTCTACTTTGACTTAAACAAGGCTTTTGGCTTCATGCCCCACAGAAGCCCTGCTGAAGAAGATGGATGATCTGGGTACTGCTAAGGACATAATAAAGTAGGTAGGTAAGTTACTGGCTAAAAGGGGTAGCAGAGGTTTGTGGTCAGCAGGATCAAGTCAGAAGAGGGAGGTCATGAGCAGGGTGCCACAGGGCTCTCTCCTGGAGCTGGTCCTCTTCAATATGTTCATTAGTGAAACAGGAGAAGGTAGCCATGCAGGTTGTGTCTCTTGGCAGATGACATTAAGTGCTGTTGGAGGGTGGATAGCGATGAGGGAGTCAGAGAAATGGAGAGAGATTTGCAAAGATTAGAAGGATGGTCAAAGATTTGGCAGTTGAAAATCAATACCAAAAAGTACGAAGTAATGCACCTAAGGAATGAGAACCCCAGGACAGAGTACTGGAATGGTGGGGTGAGACTTAGCACTACAGGTGAGGCATGGGACCTATGAGTTATTATCAATGCCACCCTCAAACAATCAAGTCAGTGCAACAAAGCCTATACTATGACAAGTAGGATTCTGGGATGTATCAGGAGGGGTACTGATAGCAGGAAGAAGGAGGTAATACTACCCTTTATAGCTGTTTAGTGAGGCCACTCCTGGAGCAATGTACCCAGTTCTGAAGCCCTGACATCAGGAAAGATAAGTACAGGCTGGAGGTGGTGCAGAGCAGGGTAAGAAAGATGATTCAGGGCCAACAGGGCAGGTTTTACAAGGAGTGCCTTAAGCCACTGAACATGTGCTCACTGGAGATCAGAAGGGAGAGGAAAGATATGATAGAGACTTTCAGGTTCCTAAAAGGAATTTACAGGGTGAACTACAAGGAACTATTTAGCTTGAAAACTAGTTTGAGGTCAAGAGGGCATAAGTGGAAACTGACAGGAGGGAGGTTCAGTAAGGACAAGAGGAAGTATTATTTTACAGAAACGGTGCTGGCACATAGAACAGTCTATTAGCCAAGGTGATGGGTGCTAAAACTGTTAATGGTTTCAAGCATTTATGGTTTCAAGCATGACTTGGACAGAATGAAGGGGTTAAGTTGTCACTTGAGGCAACAGAAACAGGAAGAATGAGGGGGCTAAGACCCTGGATGGATGGTAGATCCCAGGGTTAGATAGGGAACTGGGCAGACTAGATGGACCATTGGTCTTTCTCTGTCATCATTGTCCATGTTTCTATGTTAATTCTACTGCAATCACTGTAACCTGTACTAGAATATAGAAGCAAAGTATTCAGATGAGCCTCATCTACATCACTACAAAAGATCTCTATGGCATTTAACTTTCTATGCAGATTTGCCCTGGGCTAAAAAAGAATACTCATCATTATCCTTTATTCAGCAGTCTTCCACCTCCTTCCACCAGAAAAAAGACATGACCTTAAATAGTCGCAACCTTGCACACTGAGATTTCAATTAAAAAAAATCTCTTTCACATACCCAGAGCAGGCAAATCTCACAGCCAGAAGGCCTTCACCATAGCTGCACAAACAACCCGAAATTATCTCACCACTAGCATGAAAGAATCTGCCACAATGTAAGCCTTCAGACATATAGTACCATGCATAATCTCCTCAATACCCCATCTGACTGCTAGCACATCACTACATATAATGATCCAAGCAGTCCTGCCTGACCTAATCTACTGTAACATCCTGTTCTCACCCAAACTTCTAGTCAATTTTCTCCTACCCTTCCTGCCTCTCTGATTGATTGCCTTTCTTTCATTGCCCCTTGCATGTCATTGCATGTTACTGTATATTGGAAACAGACTGCAAATGTGTTGGCCATTGCACTATACTGTATAAAGTTACAGTATCTAATTTATCGACTCTTGATTGACATGTTACTACATAATGGTATTGTATATACTGCTGCTGTAGCTATCCCCCCAGGATCCTCTTATAAACTAGGCATTTCACCTAAATGTGGAAATCTTGGTGTGCAAAACTTCTAAAAAAGTCACAGAACCAAGCATATAATTAATACCACTTTCATAACAGAAGCTCTCCTTAAAGCTCTGTGATTCATTTATCATAAAACCCATGGATAAGTGGAATATGGCATTCCAGAGCAGGGATTATACCTCATAACATACCTTGAGGGGATATACAAGCTACACCTGTAGCTAGGGCTGTACATCCACTCCTTGTCATGTTATTATGGTATAATCCCTACTCTGGCATGCTTTATCCCTTACATAATGCATGCATCCACTAGTCAAATATTTATTCACTTAATGAGAATCCATAATTGCTGTAATTTAAAACAAGTCATGTGTGTGTGTGTGGGGCGGAGTAAAATACATTAAACTAAACATTTATTTATGTTACAATCATAAACTATTAGCTGCAGTCAAATCTGTTGATGATTATATAATCTTCAACACAATTAATATCTTTAGTATTTTATCAAAATGAATTTTGTTGTTGTACATTAAATTACAGTGAAGTACACTTATAAACTTAAAACAGCCATGAAAAGGGTGCCATTACACTGAGTGTATACACACAGATCACAAAAAAACAAGATGTACTCTAGATGATATAAATCTAATTATACCTGACTTTTATACACAATAAAATGTCTTAATTTAAGCCTCAGTCCACTGATACTGTAAATGGTATACATTTTAATCCATTTTCCCCATATTTTTGTGTTTTCCTATCTATTTTCTTCTTATACCTTTCTTTTTTCATTTTTTTTTGTTCAGAAGGTTCCTTTCTTGCATAATTATTTATATCCATAAATGCATAGCAAGTACACAAGTGACAACCCATGATCATACTCTTTCTAAGGGGGGGAAGCAGTCAGACAGGCTCATACACCAACCCCCTCATGCTTACATCGATCATTTCTGTAGCTAAAATGTTCATTCAAAAAGTCTTGGTGAAGGATGCACGAGACAGAATGAGCCCAAGATGTTGAAATGAATGCCTCAAAGAGAGGATTCCACATTTCCCAGAATGTGTGTACTGAATGTTTGTATTGTCTTCTGAAATGTAGTACATTCATTCCAGTTTTGCCATATCCAATAATAGATTAAGAAAATATTCATAATTTGGAGTTTCAGTATTTTTCCAATTTAACAAAATAGGTTTTCTGGCATTGATAAGCATTACATTAATTATTTTACTTAATGTATAGGCACATATTCAAAGTTCTGATAAGTTATTTCCAGTAATTTACTACCCAAGTTAAGAGGAAAGGTTTGATCTAGTATTTTACTTAGCATTATTTCTATTTAATCCCCACATTTTTGTAATTTGGTACAGTCTCCAAACATACAGTATGGACCAATGTCCCCATATCTGGTTTACATCTTGTACAAACATCTTGTAAAGCTGGATAACATTTATTCAGTTTCAATGTGGTAAGGCAGGATTTATGTATTACATTAAATTGCATTTGACAAAGCTTCACATTTTTGGAAAACCCAAGTCTCTTGAAATTTAACATTCAGTTTTTTGTCCCATGCAATTTGCAAGTTTTGCCAGTAAGAAATGTTTTCCTGCATAATATCAATGTGCAAATCCTACTAACTTTTAAATGTATTTCTTGTGAAGTCCACATACTTTCCAATGGAGATGGATGTGGCATTATCTCACTGCCCACCCTTTGAATATTAAATTGTGTCCATTTGGAATGTTATACAGGTACTTTTCTTTCAGAAAAACCAAGGGTGTTAATCTATTATTATCAAACAGTTGACCTAAGTAAATTATTTTTCTTTCCTTTCAGTCATGTTTTACCATATTTACTTTTAATGCAGCAATATCATCATTTTTCCATAAGGGTATACATGAGGAAATATCACTCTTATAACCCACCGTCATATGGAAAACTTTCCATATTTCAACCATATATCTGGTGGTTGTGGGTACAATATTAATATTTTTCTTCAGTGTTTGATCAATGTAGAATAAAGTTTTCAGGGGCTATTTATTTATTATTTGTTCATCCTCATCAATTGGGACAGGACCTAGTATTATTATACCAGTATAATGCTGGCGTGAGTTGACAAGCAATATAGCACCACAGTAGGCTGGGAACCTACAGCCCAGCCTGTGATTCCAGTGTATATTGTTTTTCCAGACTGGCTCTTGCAGGCTTGCCCTTCCACAAAAAAATCCTTAGAGCTTTTTCCCACTCCTTAAAGAATGAGTTTGGGACTCTGATAGGGAGGGACTGAAACAAAAGCAAGAATTTTGACAAAACATTCATCTTTATAACATTGGGCCTCCCTATCAGAGTCAAAGGCAGCTGTGACCACCTACTAAGGTTCTTCTTATCCTGATGCAACAGTGGTATCAGATTTAAATCCATCAGATCTGATAGGTTTGTGGATGTAGTAAGTATTTGATAGTTTTTGTGTATTTGCCCACTTCAGAAACCTGTGGTGGAGAAAAGGATGGATCCTTACTCAAGGACATTACCTCAGATTTATTTAAATTTGTCTTATACCCTGCTAATAATTTCAAAGTTAAGATGATTTCCTCAAGAGCTGCTGACACCTCAAAGAAAACTTTGAAAAACATAATATTTAGGTACCATTTAGCTTGCAGTCTACATGTATTCCATAGAATTTGCCTTCCCAATACTCATTACTGAGAAATTTGCTTGGAAACATGCTCTATATCCTGTAGAGTCCATCTGCCTCTTGGCTTACTCCCTACTTCATGTTATAGTCCTCTGTTGTGACATCACAGTCTGTTGCCATGGGCATAATTATGATGTCACAAAAAGCATTATGACCGCAGGTAGGGAGAAAGCAACAGGAATAGATGAACTCTTCAGCAGCAGATATTCCATTTTCATGCAAATGGCCTCAGTAATAAATAAAGGGGAAAAGAAATACAGAACTAATGTGAAATACAAGCTGAACTGTGTCCTAATGGCATCAGCTGCTCTTTAATGTTTGTATAGATTCTGACACATTATTCATAAAAAAAGAGTATTATTTGCATATTGCAGAATCCTATATTCCTGTACACCTACTCTAATGCCCTTGATACTATTGGCATTCATTATAGCTGATGCTAGTGGTTCCATGTAAATTGCATAAAGCATCAGTGAAAGTAGATATCCTTGTCTGGTGCCATGTTGTAAATTATTTTAATCAGAAAGGGACAAGTTCATTTTAATCCTACCTACCAGTAAGGTATAAATTATATTTATTTATTTAGCTTTTATTGACCAGGTAAGTGCACTAGACAAGAACTGTGACTATTTTCTTGTGTGATCTGGGAGAGATACTAGGCATTACCAGACCACATAACAACAATACAATGATATTTACAAGATCAGAAAAAAAACAGAGTGACAATTAAATAGAAAGAAAGTTGAAATTACAAATAACAATGGATGCATTTAGGCTCCAAGACACAACCCAGAGGGGTGGGTTACAAATGTGGCGGCTTGTCTGGGATTCATCTGCCTTGCAGTTGGTAGTTGGATGGTTTGAGTTCTGCAGCGCAGGGTTCCTTTTGGAGTGGTGTCTGCGCCATAAATGGAGGCTGCCATCATTGAGGTTTCATGCCATTGAGTACTCCTCCATGTTGGATGGAGCCTATGCATATTAATGAAATCTATTCTAATGACTGTGCTGGGGATTTGATTGGATGGAAGGGAGAGTGTGGGATTTTGGGAGAACTACCGATTCATCATCTTGATTGTGAGGTGTTATGAGGTCCTGTGAACTATCTTGTCATGATGGAGAAATATCCATCTGAGGAACCCCAGACTCTGGTGCCTGCATCTTTGTTATCATGGCTGTGAACTGTCATGGAGCTGCAAATGACCGGTGTGTCCATTGTAATTTCCAGGGAGCTGGGGTTGTCCGCTTGCCCCTGTGTTCAACCTGTGCATGGGGCTCACCTGCTAACTTCTATCAGTTGCTTTCCTTTTCTTCTGATTGGATGTGGCCTACAGTGCCTTCAGTGGGCACTGCATCTCTGCTTTTGGCTGGGAGCCTGGAGACTTGGGAGGATGTAAAGTCATCTGTTCCTCCTGTGGATCCATCTGCTCTGGTGCCAGACATTATTGTGGAGTTGGTGAAGGAAAAGGATCCTTATGGTAAGGGAGGGCATCAAAGTCTGCCCATCCCTTCCCCACCACTGCCATCTGAGCCTCCCCATGTCAGAGGAAGAGGGTGAGGTAAGGTTGTAAAATCTGCAGACCCCCAGGGCCCAGGGGGTTATCTGAAGCTATCTTGCCTGACAGAGGTGATAAGACTGCTGTGAGCTCTGGAGAGGCTTCAGGTACAGTCTCCAGTTGCTGTTGAGAGCTGTATGGAGGACCATGGTGTAGTCCATGAGGTGCCAGCTGCTTTTCCCCCTGGTCAGGTGCCACAAAGCTTTGCTTTTGCTGATCAAGAAATCTATCAGGCCATTCCCCAGCCATATTACAGGTCTGTCCTTACAGTGACAGACACCATTCTGTACCCCCTGGTGCAGTCTAAGGCCTTTGTCTTTCAAAATGTGGACTTTTGAACAATGACTCTTTGAATATTTGCTACCAGACTAGAATCTGGTTGGAGCCTGGTCAAGCCCAATGGACCAGCATGATGGAGATCTCCAAGTGGTCTCAGGTGGAGTGGTGGGTGCACTGGAGGATCCACATGAAATACTGCCAAGAAGATTATCTGTACATCTCTGAGCATCTTTGGGACATAATCAAAGAGAAGACAGGAGATTGGATATTCCATGGGATCATGAATAGACTCCAGATGAGGACCAATGAGTCAGGACCCCCTCCTCGGAAGAGGTAATCCACCATGCCCACTCCTGTGCCACTCAGCAGCATGGGCTGGACTGACTATTTTCAAACACTTTGTTCTCATTGAAGATATGGCTGATAACCAGATGAAGCACTACATCATTTCATCTGATTTGTTTGCTAGTGAGACCACCAAATCCAATCCAGCTTATTATTATCCCATGGTGGTGGACCTGCCATCTAACGAGGAGCCCCAGAATAAACTTTTATGATTATGTGTGCCAGGACTAAGTTTGAACTTTAGTATGTTCTCAGTGCTGGTGAGTTATTTGAGCTGCCTGTTGCAGTTTGTGTAACCTGTTCTGTGCATTGCTTACTCTGTAAGTATTGTCACCAGAATCAGGACTCTTGAGACTGTGCCTTCTGGCCTAGACTTGGGACTATTTTTGAGAAGGGTCTATTGAAATCAAAAATGCTGAGAATATATTTCATAAGGTTGTTTACTACATCTAAAGTTATTTAGTAGGTTAGTGTAGCTGGCTGGTATGATAGATGTGTGTGTGTGTGTGTGTGTGTGTGTGTGTGTGTATGTGTGTGTGTGATTGAGTTAAAGTTAGCTAAGTTTCGTACTGGCATTTTATTTGATAATCTGTTAAATAAATTTTTTGAGGATTTGCTGAGGGAGCATGTATAAGCAGGCTTCACCTAGGCTAGGTGGGAATCTTTTAGGTCTTTTTGGGTCCCCTGGTTATTGCCCCAGTGTTCCTTCAGGGAGTGGCTATGCAAAGAGTGGGCCTATCCCCTGGCAACTCCACTGTTGGTTAGCCAGGTGCCCCATTCCACAGAGAGGAATGGTTTAAATGGGGCTAAAGTGTAAGCCCCCTTTAGTTTGGGGCTTACTAGTGGAACTGCTCTGAAGAAAGAGGGGTTACTAGTGGGGTACCGCAGGGTTCAGTACTGGGTCCAGTCCTTTTTTAATGTCATTATAAGTGACATTGCAGAGGAACTGAAAGGAAAAGTATGCCACTTTGCAGATGACACAAAGATCTGCAACAGGGTTGATACACAAGGTGGTGTGGAAAGGATAAGAAGGAACTTGGCAAGGTTGGAGGAATGGTCAGAAGTATGGCAGCTTGGAGTCAATGCAAAGAAGTGCAAAGTATTGCACCTGGGAAACAAAAATCCAGAGGAAGATTACACAATGGGGGGAGGTAGTAACAACAACAAAAATAGAAAGGGACCTGGGGGTAATCATATCAGATGAGCTTAAGGTTGGGAAGCAATGTGAGAAGGTGGTAGGGAGGGCTGGGGGAATTCTGGGATGTATAGGGAGAGGCATCACCAGCAGAAAACAGGAAGTTGTTATCCCCCTGTACAGACAGTTGGTGAGACACCATCTGGAGTACTGCGTCCAGTTCTGGAGACCCCATCTCTGCAAGGACATAGATAGGTATTAATTCATTATATTCATATTGGGCTTTCAGCATTAGAACAGATCTCTTTCATTTTGTGACTGAATAAAATTGGCCCAGACTTGACTTAGTTGCAGTTGTTTGTTGATATTTCACTGTAGATTTGTTGTATGTACATGATATGTTTGGGTAATTCCCCATATAATCACTTTGAACACACCCCAGAAAATACTGTAGTTTGTTTCTCCTGGTGTATTTAATTGTATATATTCTACAGTTTGTTTTTAATTAAGTTACTACGGTGTAATTACTATGCTTAAGAAAGGACCCATCCATTCTCCAGATATTATCTTTTGGCTCCAAATCATCCTGTTTTACATCAAATAAAAGTGGTGCATGATCAGAAATATGTATAATCCCATATTCCACATGTAAAACTTTATGAAGTACAGACCTAGACACAAAACGTGTCAATTGTTGAAATGTTCTACGGATATTTGAAAAGAAGGAATATTTCCCCATACTTGAAAACTAATAGCTAAATGCATCCATCATTTTAAATTAGTCAAGCAAGATTTGAAGGCTCCTAATCACTTTTATTTTTGTTTCCTTTGATCCAATTAACCTATCTAATGGTACTATAGTTAAATTTATATCCCCTGCCAACACGTGTGGTGAAGGAAAATTAGCCATATTTAAAAACAAGTTGGTGAAAATAATGGGCCATCATGATTGAGGGCATATACGCATGCCACAGTTTATACTTGGAGTTTTTGTTTAATTTTTATAATAATATATTTGCCATCTGCATCTAAGTATTTATCAATGATTTTCCCCATGTACTCTTTTTTTATAAATGATAGCAACACCCTAGAATCCATTTTAAAAGTGACATTTACACTCCACCCACCACAAAGTTTCAAAAAATATTTGAAATCCTCTTCCTGGAAGTGAGTTTCTTGAAGAAACATGCATTTTATCAGATTTCTTTTTATATAATCTATGATTTTTCTTAATTTTATTCTGTCCTTTGCACCTTTCACATTCCAAGACACACATTTAATACAATTTGGCATTTATATTTTACATCTAAGAGATAAAGGCAAACATGTGGGAGTTAATGCCATGGTCTTTCCTCTGTCCTCCTTCATCAAATTTGAAGAAGTAAAGTTAATAAGGGTCACCAAATTAATATTATTATTATTGACCTCTCTTAGCTTTAGTTTATCCAAAAAGTTTACACTCTGAACTCATTTTTTTATTACTTCCCTTATACCCCCTTCCCTCCATATCTCCAAAGATCCATTCCTTTCTCTGTTGTCTAACTAAACACCAGTACAGATCAAAGCCAGAGAACCACTCCATCCCCCCTTGCCTACAAACCATCCTTCTCCCTTCATAGTACAAGACTAACATAAGCTCAGAAACAGCTGTCCCTCCTGCCCCAGGATCCTGGAACAAGCTGATCCCCTCCTTTATACACAGCTTGCATCCATACCCTTAGTTACTGAAAAGAAAGGGTGCCAAATAATATTAAAATGTTTGTATGTATATTTTTTATTTATAGTATAAATTGTTCCTTTTATTTTTTGCTTCCCTTCTTCCTTCCCTCCCTTCCAGTTCTCTCTCCCATATTCACTCTGTCCTCTTCGTTTCTCCCCATAGCCACCTCACTCCCCTCTACTTAATTCTCTTTAGTACCAAGGAGATACCCTGTCCGCATTTTCATCTTTTGTACTACTGTCTAGGCTTTGGCTATCCCAATGTCCATCTTGATCTGTTAGCTTGAATTCTGAGTAGTTCATACCAGTTTTAATGGCTCCGTTGGCCTCTTGATCTATTTCCTGAGGAGAAACAAAAATTCAGATTTGGTCTGATCATTTTACTTTATGTTTTGCAGGAGATATCAAAGATAAGTGGATATTATTATTGACTACAAGTTCTTTCACTCTCTGAAATGATTTCCGCTTAATGATCATATTTTGTGGAGACTCTGGGAATAGCTGACAAGTCATTCCCCCATAATGAAGGCCTTTAATCCAATCTAGCTTTTCTGAAAATAGCTCCTAGATCTAAGAAATGATGACGTTTCACAAATATGAAGTGTGTCACCTTTCCTTGACAATTAGGATTTCTAGGTCCTCTGTGTGCTCTGTCAAGTTGCTCATTATTGTCAGGAAATTTTCTGCCTAAGTGCTCTGTAGAGAATCGCTCAAAATATAGAATTGGATCAGATCCTTCTAACCTTTGGCTACCCCTGCTATTTTGCAATGAGGAAGAAACACACTGATAATAAGGCTGCAAATGTCTGGAGATTTTATGGAAATAATATTAAAAAATTATGATAAATATGTTATCTTCACTAGGGGCCCAATTTTCAAAGTGGAGTAAGATCAACACAAGTTGTGTCAAACTGGGCTACTGTGTCAAGTGCAGCTGCATCAATTGTAGTGCACCTGCACCATATTCTAGAAAGTTCATAAATTGTGTCAACGGAACTGGATATGATGCAGTCCCAAACTGCATCATAAAAAAGGGCACAGTGAGCAGGTTTGGTGCAACTTTTGATGCAGCACAGAGTGAGGCAGAATATGGCACAGAGTCCAGCTGAGATGCCAGAAACTGGGGGAAGCAAGCAACCAAGAAAAAAAACTTCACCCAGGAGGAGACACACATCCTCATAGAGTAGGTGGATGCATAGGTGAACCTTCTTCTCATAGAGGTGGTGATATGAAGGTCAGTGACAGACAGAAACCGGTCTGGGAACTGGTTGCCACTTGTGTAAATGCTGCGGGCACTGTAAAAAGGTCCATGAGGGAGCTACAAAAAAGGTACCATGACCTGAGGCACCATTTAAAAGAAAAAATGGTGAGGAATAGGAAGAGTGCCATGGCCACTGGAGGAGGACCATGGGAGGAAGTCCAGCTGAGCAGCCAGGAACAGCATGTGGCCATCCACCTCAGCATGAGGATCATTGAGGGCGATAGCAATTTAGGCACCTTCTGATTGTGGTGCACCGCAGGCAAGCAAGATATTGCACAAGTTCAGTATGTGATGGGTATACTAAACAAGTGGATGTCATATGCTGACAATGGTGTGAAGTGGGGTGTGCAATGTTGTAGTTGACTCCAGGACATGTGGGCTAGGTGGGTGGTGACAGGCACAGGTGGCTGGTATGACAGGGTGACATGTACATAATGCCTTGTGGGGCATCTGCAGCTGTGACACTGTGCCAAGTGACAGTGCTGATGACCAGAAGGTGTGGCCCAGCTGCTAGGGACACAATGCATGGCATTCCAGCAGTGTGCCAATGAACTGTCATGTGCCATTGCAGTTGGCCTCAGATAGTGGGACACATGCAATGCACAAAGGTGTGCTGGGTGGGGTGAATACAGGGCAGAGGGTGCAAGATGTAGTGGAGTGCTGTGTTGTGGATGTGTGTATCAGGGGTGAGTGCCTGACAAGGTATCTATGGAGATGAACATGGGTGCTGGGCCACACAGCATTGTAGGGGCATTGGACTGGCAATGCTGACACAGATGCACACAGGAAGGGAGGGGGCAGAGGGTTTCAGTGATGTGATGGTCACCAGCACAAATGCTGAATGGTAATCAGCAGCCCGTGGCCTATGGTTTTTCATGCTGCTGCATTTGTGTGTAGCAGAAGGTCCAGATATGCCACCAGAGGCCCCAAGTGCTCTGATCTGCGGAGGCATACTGTAGTGGACTGTGGTGCTGGGGATGTGTGAGGTGGGTCCTAGGATGTGGTATGCTGCAGATGTGGCTGTGAGGGTCAGCTACACGGTAATGGGCTCATGTAGGTGACCTGTTTGGGGGAGGGCAGGAGAATGTGTCTAGTGATGGCTTAGTGTGTCAGAATGGAGGGTGGTGGTAAAACATGCAACAATAGGGTCTCTGCAGGGGAGGATGTCATGTGACCCCAAATATTGCCCAGGGCAAATGTGGAAGGATGTGGGCCAAGGCATCGGGGCCAGTCCAATGAAGTGGCACGTAGTAGCCTATGCAAGGTTGGTCGCCCCAGGGGGTACCATGCAGCAGAACGCATGTCACTAAAACTTAAAGTGGATAAGACAATGGCACCTGATAGGATTCACCCCAGAATTCTAAAAGAACTAAGGGGAGAACTTGTGACACCATTGACTACCCTTTTTAACAAATCAGGGGAGGATGGTGTGGTACCTAAGGACTGGAGGAGGGCAGACATGATTTCCCTTACAAAAGTGGGAGTGAGGCAGAGGCAGGAAACTACAGACCTGTTAGTTTGACCTCAGTGGTAGGGAAAATGTTGGAATCACATTTGAAAGAAAGAACTGTTGAGTACCTAGAGGCCAGTGGGACACAGCACCCAAGACAGCATGGATTCACAGTAGGTAGGTCATGTCAGATGAATCTCATAGACTTCTTTAACTGGGTGACCAAAGTAGTAGACCTGGGAGGGGCTGTGGAATAGCCTACCTAGCCTTTAGCAAGGCATTTGACACAGTCCCACACAAAAGATTAATAAAGAAGTTAGCCAGCCTGGGAGTAGGATCCAGGGTGGTAGCCTGGATAAAACATTGGCTGGACAACAGGACACAGAGGGTAATAGTAAATGGAGTCCACTCCAAAGAAAAGGGGGTTACTAGTGGGGTACCACAGTGTTCAGTACTGGAACCGGTCCTCTTTCATGTCTTTATAAGTGACATTGCAGAGGGACTGGAAGGAAATGTATGCCACTTTGCAGATGACACAAAGATCTGCGACAGGGTTGATACACAAGGGGATGTGGAATGGATGAGAAGGGACTTGGCAAGGTTGGAGGAATAGTCAAAAGTCTGGCAGCTTAGATTCAATGCAAAGAAGTGCAAAGTAATGCACCTGGGAAACAAAAACTCAGGGGAAGCATACACAACGGGGGTGGGGGATGGTACTAACAACAACAAAAATTGAAAGGAATCTGGGGATAGTCATATCAGATAACCTAAAGGTAGGCAAGCAATGTGAGAAGGCAGTAAGGAGGGCTGGGGGGATACTGGGATGCATAGGGAGAGGCATCATCAGTAGAAAACAGGAGGTTGTTATCCCTCTGTACAGACAGTTGGTGAGACCCCATCTGGAGTACTGTGTAAAGTTCTGGAGACCCCATCTTTGCAAGGACATAGACAGGATGGAGGCATTCCAGAAGAGGGCAACTAAAATGGTGCGGGTCTGCACCAGAGGCCATACAGAGGCAGTGTTAGTGGCTCAGTAGGTAGCACACTCACCTCTGAGGCCAGGAGATCAGAGGGCTGTGGGTTCAGTTCCCACATCTGGCACTTGGGTTAATATCCCAGTACTGACACTGTAGTGCAGCATGAGAGGGGTGCTGCACTTCTGAGGTGCTGTCTTTCGGATGAGATGTTAAACCGAGATCCCATCTGCCTGGATTGGTGGTAGTTCAGGTGGCTGTTAAAGATCCCATGGCAGTTATCAAAAAGAGTAAGGGAAGTTTATTGAAAAGAACACAACATAACCAAATCAAACATATTTACAAAATGATACAAAAATTATATACAGAAATACACGATTAAACTAAAAAGGATTTCCAAAGAGAAACAAATTTAACTGCAGAACATGTTTGTTTATCCGTAGCTTTAACAGAGAGTAAACCAGTCTCCACTTGAGACAATATTGTAGATACAGGAACCAACTGCTGCTGAAAAATAAATTGACATCTGGCCTGCCAAAGATAAAATTGAATAAAGGAAAAAAGAACATTCAAGGTGCTGGGATGATAAGACTGCCACATTCCTGTATAATCCCTAAAACCAAAACATTATATATTTACCTGTTGTAGCCAGGACCCCAATGATCAGATGCCTCATACCAAAATCTTTGCAAACGACAATCCAAGAAAAAAAATGAAAGGCTTTCTTCAATGATACAGGAAGGCCTTAAGCAAGTAATCTTTCAGTTATCGGTTTATATTTAAGATTCCCCCGCACCCCCAATTTCCCATGTAAGGATATCCAAACAATGTCCCATATAAAAGACGGTATTCTATAGTCAGTTAATTTACGTAAAGCAAAAGACATTTTGGTCGGTACACATTCTGGAAAAAGCAAAATGGTGCCCTGAATGGTAAATACAATATAGTTATAAAAGGTTTTCCTAGAATGTGAGATAAGAACAGAAAATAATAAATTCCACTGCCTACATTTCTTTAGAGTTGGTACTCCATAGAGGGGCAAATAATTTTGTGTTAAAACTTTGGGAGGATACGTAGTCCATTTCCGGAAATAAGGACTCCATAGGAAATGAGACCAAGATTGCCAAAGGGAACAGGTACGATTCCAAAGGAAACCAAAAGAATTAAATAAAAAAATGGAATGGAAAAAAACTATTGGGTTTATCATGTCCAAGCCACCTTTCTTAACTGGTAAATAAAGGAAATCTCTGCGAACTGGATTTAGACGATTCCCCCAAATCATCTGAAAGAAGACACTGTACAGTCGTGTTTCTAGTGAAACAGGCGGTGGATATAAGTAACTGAGGTATAAAAATATGGGAATCAAAAATTGTTTAACAATATAAACCCTTTTCCGTTTCCCAAATTTCCACTGTTTCCAAATATGAACTTTAGATTCCCCCTATTTTTAACTGCTGTTCCCAGTTAAAAGTGGCCATGTCACCCAACCCAAACCAAATACCTAGAATTTTATGTGGTTGTGATGAAAATGAGATGCCCCCAGTATCAAAAAGGGTATCTTGTTCGGGATGTAAAGAAAAAATAAAACTTTTTGAAACGTTGAGTTCGGATCCAGAAATCTTTCCCCAAGTCTGGAAACAATGTAAGGCCCTCTGAAGGGAGGGCTTATTCTTAACATATAGAGTTACATCATCTGCATAGGCAGTTATTTTTACCTGTGGCAAGGATATATCAGGGGCTAGACCTATAATACCTGAATGCTCCTGAATATATCGAATAATAGGGTCTAAGACGAACACATACAAGAGAGGGCTCAGGGGACAACCTTGTCGAACTCCCCTAACCACAGGAACCGCAGGCCCCATTCTTCCATTCACTAAGGGATGTATCACCGCTTCAGAATATAAAATAGAAATCCAATACACAAAGAGCTTAGGGATCTTATAAGTTAATAGTAAAATTAAACAAGTAGGAGTGACATACTTTATCAAAGGCCTTAACCTGATCTAAGGCAACAATAAAGCCCGACCCTCTTCCCCTACTACTGTTGTCAAATAAATCTCGTAAAAAATATAGGCTATGTTGTATCTTCCTGTGTGGAACTGCACAGGATTGAGCAGGATGAATAAGGAATCTGAAACTAAGGACAGCCTATTTGTGAGAATTTTGTAAAAATCTTATAATCACTATTAAGTATGCTTATAGGCCTCCAATTAGTTAGTAAGGAGGAATTGCCTTTTTTAAAAATAAATTTCAATAAGGCCACATTAAACTCTGGAAAACTTAAGCCGGAGGTTAAGATAAAGTTAAATACTATAGGAAGAAAAATACACATATATGGGATGAAAGTTTTGTAAAATTCATTTGGAATGCCATCCAAACCAGGGGATGTTTTAAGTTTAAGGGATCGAATAACCTTTTCAACTTCTAATGAAGAAATGGGTTTCAACAAGTGAGATTGATATGTGGTATCCATAGCTGGAAGATAAGGCAAAAAAGCCTCAGGCAAGTTCCCACTAAGCTCGGGATCTCCCCCAAAGGAATCCGAAACAAATTGTTGTACTACAGACATCATATCCATTTCAGAGGTTACTAGTTTACCGGTGGAGGAAGTTAGTCTAGACATTAAAGTCCGATCAAGACATTCCTTACACGCCAAATAAGGATCGGAAGCAGGTTGTGCTTGTACACCAAATCTAAATTCCATATCCAGTGATTTAGCCCTATTATATTGGAATTCAAACATCTGTTTTTTTAATTCTGAAATCTGGGATAACAAAGGAAGTCTGTCACCAGGTGGCAGCGACATCAGTTTATAGAATTGATCCCGATAGGTTAGGTATGTAAGATACCTAGAATTGGCCTTTGTGTTTCCCTAGAAATTAAAAGGATTTAATCTCCATTTTAGTATCCCTCCACCAAGAAAAAATGTTCTCATAAAGACAGAGTGTGGAATAACGTGCAATGAATAGATCCTGTAAAGCAGAAATACAATCACTGTCATCCAGGGAGGTCACATTTAAACGCCATCTGGGGCCAGCTGAGTGTAGTTTAGGGGGAATATCCAATAGACTTAAAACCCCTATTAAAAGGTGATGGTCTGAGAACTCAGTTGGTTTTACATAGGTGAGGGAAGGTTTTAGAAATTTAGATACAAAAAAATAGTCAATACGGGAGGAAAATATATTTCTGTGATACGAAGAACCACCTGTACTATGTAATGTCCTGTAAACGTCAGATAACCCAGCAGTTTTAATAAGCTGCCGTAAGGCTAGGGAATCGCAATACATTTTTTTCTTGAAATCACCTTTAAATTTAACATCTATATCACGGTTAAAATTACCCCCCCAAATAACATGTCTTTGTGTATACAGAAAGGGCTTAACATCCTCAAATAATTTAATACGTGCAGATTTTATTTGAGGGGCATAGATATTTAGTAATCTGTAATCGAAATCATGCCAGGAAAAATCTAGAAGTAAAGCGCGTCCAGGACAGATATCAACCAATTTAGGAACCCTAAAAACCGTGGAAGTAAAAAGAACCCCAATCCCATCAGCTGCGTCAGGCCCAAAAGTCCAAAATGAAGGACCCCAAACCCATCTTTTCTGTGTTTGTTTAACTTCAGCCAGGGAAGATAGCCTAGTTTCCTGTAAAAGAATTATGTCTACATTTAAAGTACTAAGGAAAGAAAGAACAGCAAGTCTCTTCTTGAAGTTCTTTATATGCAGACATTATAGGAGGCTATTTTCAGAGTTACGCCATAATGAGGAACATTAATATCAGGTTCCAAACTTCTGGGAATGACTTGCTTTCTCTTCTTCCTTTCTTTCCTTATTTTTTTTTGCTAGGTCTGTGGCTTTGCTATCTTCCTCTTCTGAAATTAACTCTGAAAGATGAGAAGTATCGGATTCTAAATCCGAGTCCCTACCTTCCATTTGCAAGGGGGAAAAAATTTTTTCCATCGGAATAGAAGTAGCAGAGGAGGATTTATTTGAAGCTCTAGTAAATCTGTGGGGTTTCACTATCTCAAAGGGGGGGGGCATGGAGGAAGAAGCCTGCTGGGAGTCAGAAGTATCAAGTGGAGAGGATGAAATAGAGACCTCAGAAGCCAAAGGAGTCACCTTAGTATCCGAGGAAGGAGGCTTATCCACCAAGAGGGGTGAAGGATCAGCCTGGCTGCCAGATGTATGAAGGGGTCCTGAATCAATAACTGTTTTCTCCTGAGCCTTGTTAATTAAGATATCAGAATCCCAACCTCCAGATTTATTATGAGAAGCCCATGGACACTGGTGAAAGGCATGGCCTTTATCACCACAAAGATTGCATTGAAAGATGTTCTGGCATCGTTCAGCTACATGCCCAAACCCTCCACACAATGGACACTTTAAAAGATCACAGGAGCTACTTAAGTGTGTACGGGCTCCACATTCATAACAGGCTCGAGGCTGACCACTATAAAAAACAGACTCCTCTATCCTTCCCTAAGAAAAAGCTATTAGGTAAATGCACAATTTCATCGTTTATTTGGGGTAACTTCACTTTAAATTTCCAGCTCCCTGTCCAAATACCTTCCAAGTCCAGGATAGCTTCAGGGGGTCCCATTACCTCACATTTATTTTGCAACCATAAATGAATGTTACCTACATTTACCCCTTCATTCCGAAACATAATTGTAACATATCGAAACACCGGTTTAGTAAGGGGGATAGCAAAAAATGGAACCCACAAAGGGGTAGTTTTCAATATGGAATATTTATCCCAAAATTTCTCTAGACCTTTAAAAAGACTTAAAACTGATATCATAAGAGTCTTCTCCTGAAATGTGAATCAAGGCAAAAATATCAACAGGGAGAAAATTCATGGAGCCTTTCAAAAGAGAATTAGCAATATAATATCTATCAGGGTTAGTTTGTAGGCCACCCCTATAACGTAAACGAACAGCGTTTCTTCTGGGTGCCTGCTCTAATCTATTCTTAAACAAGTCAGACATTACTGTCTAGGCTGCTGAGAACAAGTTTGTGCCCCTATCTGAGCTGAATCTTGAACAGGTACAATACCCCCCACCGAACTTGGCCCAGGTATGGCCAAAGAATGTGCTTCAGGGCTCTGGTTAGTAACAACAATTTCCCCCCCTTTATCCTGAATGTCCATACCTGAGCTCAGGTTTGTAGAATCGTTGGCATGCATAGTTGTAGGCTGGAAACTGTCCGTCCATGTAGGGTCTGGAATCCATGTGCCCGATGTAGATTTAGTCCACCCAGCGTTCTTTTAAGACCTCCTCCGAGGACCAGTCCATGGTAGGATATGATGATTTCCTTGTTTGTAGTCCAAATTGTTGTCTCAGAGTTTGAGTAATCGTGGGTGCAGAAGGAGAATCCAGCAGCCACGTTTCCTGGTCCAATGTGGCTTCCAACCTCAGGTGCGCTTCCAAAGGAGTCCCTTCCTGTGTTTCCTGCGGTATGTCTGCAAAATGGGCCCGACTGGAATCATGTGCCTGGTCGGCAGACATCGCGACTTCCAGTGTAGAAGAAAACCCAGCAGAATTTGATTTAGAGGCAACAGCTCCCGATTCAGACCGCGAGTCAGTCTGAGGCTTCTCCGGGAAACAAAGCATACTTTCCGGTTCTCGAGGTAAGGAAACCTCTTCATTTATTCATCCCGCAACAGGCTCCAATGAGCCAGGTATCACAACGTCCTTCTCCATGCAAGACCGAGGGCCAACTGAGCAACCCCTTCGGATTACCCAGCAGCATTCTCCCTCGTTAGCAAGTGCTAACAGAGTAGGGGAATTTCCCCGGTGTTCTGGCCAAATTTCCCTCATTCACTAAAAATACCAACAACAGCTTAATCTGGTTCAAGGTCTGTTGGCATTCATCTGTATCCCCCTCCTCCGGGTTGTGCCTGAAAATAGGCAGGATTTGTCTAGTGCACTTACCCGGTAAACAAAAAAAATAAATAAATAAATACGAAGAGAGAGACTAAAAGAGCTTAATATGTATACCCTCGAGGAAAGAAGTGAGAGGGGGACATGATCGAAACTTTCAAGTACCTCAAGGGAATCAACAAAGTCCAAGAGGGTAGCATATTTCAGGAAAAGAGATGTGCAAGAACAAAGGGGCACAATTTGAAGATAGAGAGGGGATATCTAAGGGGCAACGTGAGGAAGTATTTTTTTCATGGAGATGCTGGTGGACGCATGGAACAGCCTTCCTGAGGAGGTTGTGGGGTCAAAATCAGTGGGGGAATTCAAGAATGCATGGGACAAACATGAAGAAATTCTGGCGAGGGGTAGGAGGAAGTAGGCTGTTGGTTAACTAGTATCTGCAAATTATCCAATAGGTAGGGAAATGGGCAGACCGGGTGGGCCAAGAGGTCCTTATCTGCCATCAAAATCTATGTTTCTATGTAAGGGTCATAGGTATTAGACAGTGAGTGCCTGCTGTGCCACATGGGAGGCCCAGAGCAATATGTTGTGCTGCTCTGTGCAACTAGCATGCGTCATGTTGGTCAGGCGCAGGGTGTGTATCATGTAGCAATGCAGCTGGGAGGTGGAAGGCACGTGAGTAAGGTGCTATGTGGTACCCTGAATGGAGGCAGTGTGTGTCACCACAGAGAAGGTGCCAAAGTCTGGGGGGTTGGGGAAGAGCCACAACAACATTGTGTAGTATCTGATGTTGCTTGGTGATGAGCTTGGGGTATGAATACAGTATGGGCCCATGTGCGCTGTAGGGGTGTTGTGCAGCATATGCAGGTAGCCATCTGGCACTGTTGTGGGCTGATGGACTACATGTACTAGCAATGGGAAAAATCAGGAACACATGTCTAAGATTCTGTAACTGAACCTTAAGTAAATGAACATGTTCTGCTTCCATTCCAGGTAGCACCAGCATATCAGACACTGCTGGAACTGGGCCCAGAGGATGCTCTACACAGGCACAGGTTAGTGCAGACACAGACAAGCGTGACATCAACACAGGACATGAACCAGGGACACCATACAGGGCAGAGGCACAACCAGGAGAGAGCCTGGAGGACACAGACCAACCAAAGCTGGCCAGAGTCACTTAGGAAAACACAGCGCCAACATTGATACAGTACCTGAACAGTGATGACAGTGAGACCAGTCAGGTGGACACCATCCAGGACAACCTGGCACAGGACCTGTCCCCTACAACATCTATGTAGGGGGGGTCAGTGGTACAGGAAGCAGCGGGTCCCCCCCCCGTATGGACATGGACCTGGATGAGGATGACCACCTGTGTCAAAATATGTTGGAAACAGAAGTGGTCCTAGGCCAAGAATTAAATGTTATCAGGTGGCCCTAGAGGGATGCCACAGTGCTGCATGGAAACACCAGCAGCACATGGAGGGTGAAATCAGTGGTGTGAGGGATGCCATCACCCATAGCTTGTAGTGTGTGGCTTCCCATGAGGCTAAGCAGGCATCCATTCTGCAGGGAATGCAAGCGGTGGCTGAGTGGCAAATGACCATACTTGACTGTGTGTCACTTGAGCTTGAATGCATAGTATCCCTACAGGAATCATATGGCCAACTACATGCTCCTGCAACTTGGCTAAGCCAGGGACACAGCCTGATTTGCCCAACTCTGAACACCCATGTAACCATGTAACCAGATCATGCAATGGCACACTCATCCCACAATGAGAGGGCTGGCAGTGTAAGGTAATGCAACATCAAACACTGCAACCACTAAGCCTGAGACATCTGTCTCTTAATTGGCCCATGTTGCCATGGAGACGGACCCAAGAACACACTGCAGTACTGGGGCAAAGCAGGCTGTGCGGACCCCTAGGGTGATCACTGATAGTGCCAGCCAGACTGGGGTAACAAGTGGGAGGACAGTGCAGGCAGTAATAACAGACAGGTGCATGCACCACCCCTGCACCCCCTGCAGACACAACAGCAGACGACTGAGGGCCCTGCAAGGAGTGATAGGAGTGATGTGCATGTGGCCACTCCAACTGCAGTAAGTGGCACCAATGGTGCCACATCCTAGAGGGTGGATGAAAGCCTGATGGCCATGGGCCCTTGGTTGGTAACACAGGGGCCCCCAACATAAGAGCAGAGGCCAGGCCACACAGGGCTAACAACAGGGTCTGCCAGTGATACAATATGGGGTGTTATGCTGGCCCTGAGGAAGTTGGCAAGAACAGCAGATCAGCGGGCAAGCCTCAGCTAGAGAGTATATACAACACATGACACTTGCAACCAACATGGCTGCTGCTGGCAGACATGCAGGCAGAGGTGGAAGGCAGAGGAGGCAGGAAGGTGGCAGTGGACAAGGCCACAAAGGGTGACTGTCCCATCCAGGGAGTTGTTTGGGGAAATTATATGAGGCATGTTTGTGGGAGGTGAACAGTGGAGGTGCCTGTTGAGGGGGTGTAGGCAGGGAAGGTTGGGAGAAAAGTCAGGGGGCTTGGGGGGTAGGGAACAGTTATGGGGCTTGTGAGGGGTTGGGGGATGCCCTGTGTGTCATGTGGTGGGGGGAGGATTGTAGGGCTGATTGGGGGCAGGCCTTCGGATTTGTACCACTGACCAGTAACATTTGGAAGTGTCAGTCCTGAGAGTTCCAGTGTTCCAGTGTTGCAATAAAGGTGACAGTCTCTAAGGCATTTTTCCCTTTGATATTATGTCACAGAAACAGTTCTTCCACACTGTAGGTAGACTACACAGCCCCATACATGTCCTGCACCATGGCTGCCTGTCCACATGGGTGTATTTCATGTGGCTAGGCAAGGCACAGCCCAAGTCCCACTAAATATGGCTGTGATGAGTAGGCCCAGCAGTCAGGACAGAATGTGATGATCCTGACATAAACAATGCTGCATGACACATCCACAAGTGGGCATTGCTGCCAGAGATTGGCCTTGAGCCATCAGCCTGTAGTGGGCAGGAGAAACACCTATGGTATGCACACCAGCATGTCCCAATGCATGCACACAGTGTGCCACCTTGACGGCATGTATCATAGGAACTGTGCGTAGGTGTCCCCTACATGGGGATCATTGTGGTGTACAGAATTGGGATGCTGGGTTAGGGTCTAGAAGGCACACAGGACATACCTATGGGGGCTCACAATGGCAGACATGATGGGTGGACAATGAGGGACAAAATGTCACCCCACGGAGCCATGAGTGGTGCATGGTGGAGATCATCTCATAAAACCCTGCCGAACACAGGGGCCACAGACCCGCAACCCACCTGGTATTGGGCCTACGGGGGGGGGGATGGGCTAATGAGCCAGATGTACCAGCAAAGGTGCAACATACCTCCAGCAAGAGAAATGCACCCCTGTGGGGTAACTAGGGCACTGCAATGCCTTGCCATCTAACCGATTGGTCCCCACACTCACCCATTCCATGGGACCTGTATCCATTACAATGAAACACACAAACAACAGAGTACTAGACTTCAAACAGGGGTGTATTATAAAAGGAAGGGGAAGTGTAACATGCAGGATGTACAAAACAACAATAACAATAAAAAAACTAGAGGCAAAAGAGCATGTTGAACAGCATGAAGAATTAAAAAAAAAACATGAACTATGAGCAGAGGGTGGGGAAATTTATAACACAGGACAGTACCTACAACAAACAGAACAATAGATGTAACAAGAACAGTTAATCTAAAACTATTTACAGTCTTGTCCTGCAATGCAGGGAATTGGTCATGCAGGTACCATGGACCTACTGTTGGAAGTCTCTGATGGCCCTTTGAATGCTTGCAGTCGTACCCTACATCCTCTGCAGGTCCGCAGACAGGGACTGCATCCCATCATCAGCAGTTTTTAAAAACTGTAAAAATCTGTCCTGCAGAGGTATGACCACCTCTGCCTCTATGTCCCCTTAGGGTGATTGGGATTCAGAAGCAGGGGACTCTCCAGCTTCATCACCACCCTCCACCTCCACAATGTCCATTGTTGTTGGCTCCTCCCCCCTCTGGTTGACCCTTTGTCACTGACTCCTCCTTTCTGATGACCCCAGCCCCTGACTGCAGTGCCAGCTCTGTGGTTGTTGTGGAAGGGCCTGATCCTCCATGGCCTAGGACTGACCCTTCAGATTGCCATTCTCTGAGGAGCTGCTCTCCTCATCAACATGGTATGCTTCAGTCACAGGGCTCCCATATCTACAGGGATTCCTGTATTTTACAGGGATTTGGAGGCATCTACAGGAAAACTCTTCCCATAGACTTGCATTGGTTATACAGGAAAACAGGGCAATTCAGCTTCCATAGGAAATAATGTAATCTACAGGAAAACACAGGAATATCACCCTGGAGTTACAGGGAAAATGCCAAAACAATATGGGAGCACTGCGGTCATGGCTGCTGCATCCAGTCTTCTATGGGTCTTCTCCAGATAGCCACTGCCTCCTTCTTCTTGAGGCATTCCACTGCCCGCTGTAAGGCACACTGGCAATACGATTCGGGGTCTGGCCTCCTCGCACCACTCCAGACACCACCTGTATGGAAAAGAGATGCAGGCCCTTAGTGTAGTGAATGTGTGCATCTACAGAAATGGTGCTTGTTAGTGGCAGGGTGACAGGTGCACTCAGAAGCCTTTACTGGGAGTTATTGTGTGAAACTCAACACTGGTTGCACTCCATGTTGTGAGGGCCCATGTGGCTATGGCCCCTAATGCCAAGGCCTATGGTACATCATGTGGGGCACATGTGACCAGTGGGTGAAGGTGCACAGCACAGCATGACCCCCCCCCCGACATGTGTTGTGCAGCATGTAGACGAATGGCCTAATGGTGGGTTGTGGAATGACTGACTGTGCCGGCTGCGGGGAGGAGATGTCTGGGGTGCCAGTGCACCATCATGTTTTGCAAGGGTGCATGTGCTTCTCCAGGTGCCAATATCACACACCTGGGCAACAACACAGGTTTAGGGGTGTGTCTGGTGAAAGCGCGTACTCTGGGGCACATACACACCACAAACAGGTAGCCTGTACATGCCCACCTGGAATGGTACACTGCTTGCAGACCACATTCTGACAGGTCTGTAGTGCCATCCACAGCCCCAGCATGTAAGCCTCACCTGCATGCAGTGCTTGGGAGGTAGCATGTGCTCCGCACCTATGTAATACCCACATGATTGACTGTCTACAACCATGACATGTGCAGCATAGGATGTGCAAGCCCTGAGCAGGTCAACATCATAGACTTGGGTAGCATGCACTAGTGGACCAGATTGGGTGGAGAGCATTGGTGGACAACCAGTTGTGAAAGGGAGTATAGGGATATGTCAGGGGTGTAGGTAGGGAATGTCATGCTCATGGCCATGTCACCATCATTGCCATGCCTACCTGGGGCAACAGATAACAGGCATGACAATACCACACACCATAGGTAAAAATTGCACATATGCCCACCATGCCTCACCACAACATATAGAACTCAAGGGCACTGCCACTGAGGAACAGGTGGCATGCTCCACAGAATGCATCCATAGGCCTGTATATTGTAATTGTGGGCATCATGCAACGGCCTTGCATCCTGCCACAGATTCCTTGGCACAGTGTCACCTGGGAGGAGGCAGCATCCCATGCTCCCCCTACAGGATAGTATACAGATGCACACACCACACACACATACCCTGCTGTGTGTGTCTCGATGCTCCCATTGTGGAAAAGTGACTGAGTGGATGCACCGTACTATGGCCCAGCATGTGCTTCAAGCACGCATGGCATCCTGGTCTCTCTCACGAGGTGCAGTGGTGCCTTCTGTGTCTGCAAGTATGACCTTACATATCATTACATAGAGTCCATGTGAAAACGTCAACATGTCAGTCTTATCATTACCCTCAACCAATCCCTGTTCCCACCATTGCAGCTGCCACCAGTGGTGACCCAGAACATGGTCATGCACACGGGCCTTCTGTACCAACTACAGGACCATAGTCAACACTGTGTTACATGGTTGAACACTGCCGTTGTCACCTGCATGCTGTTGACAGTCAAGGTTTGCAGGACCCTGTTACCGCTGTGTAGGGTACCCTAACCATGTTTGTGGCCTTGCACACAACAGAGTAGACAGGTATGTTGGTCAGCTGTCTATCATTAAACCACCATGTGGGATGGCCTGTGTGCTGTGCCTGACCCTTCCCTAAGCCTCAGCGCCTTATGGACCCCTCTGCAACATCACACTGCAGGATACTGGTGCCGGCTGCTACATGCACTACCACCTGTCGAACAACATCCATGTGCACGTTCTCTCTACTACCCCTGATATAGCATGGTGCAGGCACCACCCCAGTTATCCAATAGGAGACACATTGTGGTACACTTCAGCACCTTGGTAGGGTTGTCTTGGCCCATTTATTGCTGCCTTCTGACCAGGCCCTTTGAGAGGAATTCCAGGCCCCAGGGAGAGTTCAGACTTTGGGGCCCCTACCAGCTCACAGCCCCTTCCCTGCATACAGTATGCTGGATGGCCTGGGCCTCTCTTGGTGCTGGGCCCTGAGAGTTATTTCCTGCTCCCCCACCCTCTCAAGGGCCCTGCCTCTGACATATCCCTTAGACACCCTGGGACGGTAATCAGGGCAACCCATTGATGCCAATGGTGTGCAATGCTATTGTACACAGCATAGAATTTATTGTCTTGGCTGCAACATTGTTGGTCGCAGTACTGCCCACTCTTAATACTGTGCACAGTCACTTCCCATTTGCCCATACACACACATGATGGGCCACTTTTAATGGCTATGGATCCCTGTTCCCACCCATTCTGGTTCCTGGGGCTGATGGTGTCCCTACTAATTGCTTTGTGGGGTGAATGTGAGCTACACTATGCTGCACAACCACCTTCTGTCCTGCATACAGTGGCCACAGTCCATTGGTTCTCCTATGATAGTGACTGCCATGTGTAGGTACTGACAGCCCTGATGTACTCCGGCTATGGACGCATGATGCTGGGGTCAGTTTCCTTATGGTACCAGAGATAGTACTGATCCACTGGAAGTGTAACGGTTTTGTGACCTACCTTGTCCACCACCTTGTCCACTGTCCTTCTCTCCTCCTTGCACCAGTTCTGGCTCAGAGTCCCTCTTCTCCCTTTACTGTGTGATGGGCATGTCTGCGATAAAGACACAAGCAGAAATGGAAAATCATAATGTATTCTTGTTTTTTTGGGAGGGGTTAAAGGACTGCTTAACACATGTGGCTAACACCATATCCACTTACCTTTTGCTCACCTGTGGCCTCCCCTCATGGCGATGTCCGCCTCCCTTGTGATGTCTTGCAGCCTCCTTAGACATGTGGGGTTCCTGACCCTCAAGTCATTCCAGTGGCACCTTATCTGCAGTGTGGTCCTCCTGACTTCAGACAGGTGGTACAATTTCACACCAATAATGCACACATCCTTTCCCTTTCGGCTGGTGTGGGGTCCTTGCTACCTGAGGCAGCAACACTCGAGTCCACTTGTCAATGGAGCTCACCAGGAGGGTTTTCACCTCCTCCATGAAGTTTGGGGCTCTTCCCCTTGTTGTTGCCATTATAAATATTTTTGTATTTTTTTTTATTGACTTTAAGAAGGTAGGCTTTCTGGTGCAGAGTGCGCACTATAGCTAGGCTTCACCATGTCTGCCTTACCACGCTGAAAGCTGAGACACCACATGCTGGGTTTGTTGACTTTGCATTCAGTGACCAATGTGCAAGAGTCTCACAATTTGTGACATTTTCACCTTGCCGCAATTTGCAATATTTTCACCTTGCTGCAATTTGCATCAACGTATGGTGCAACATTACCTGCGTAATGCATAAAACACTGCAAATACACCACCTTTGTTTCTTTGTCCTCTGTAGTTACTCAAATTGTGATTTGCATCAGGCTAACTACCGCTTCACCCCCATTGAGCAATGGACACAGCCCATCATGCCCAACCATGAACACCAGTAGAAACAGACCAGGTAATCACATACACATCTCACAACAGGAGGGCCTGCAGTGTGACAGAATACAACATCAATCAGCTACAACCAATTGGCCAAAGACATCCATCCCATAATGGCCCATGTGACCATGGTGACAGACACAAGAACACCCAGCAGTACAGGAAGCCAATGGGCTGCACAACCCCCTGTGGTGACCACTGACTGCATCAACCAGAATGGGGGAACAAGTGTGTGGTCATTACAGGCAGAAGCAACTTCCAGGAAGCACATGGGGAGGTTCCATACATTGCATCCCCACAACATGATGGGACATCATGCAGCATTGTGGATAGCGGTGTACATGCCCTGGAGGCCATTGGCACACAGCTGTCACCAGCATACCAAACCTCTGCACCACCTGTAGAGACACAACAGCAGACAACCGAGTGCCCTGTAAGGAGTGGTAGGAGGGACAGGTATGTGCCTGCCCCAACAACTGTGGGTGACACCAATGTTGTGACAACTGTGAAGACAGATGAAGGCTTGATGACAGTGGGCCCTGGAATGTCAGCACAGGTGCTACTTCAACATAGGGGATGGAGGACAAGGTGTGCAGGGGACAGAACAGGGTCCAGTGGAAATACCATGAGGATTGACATGCGGGCCCTGAAGAGGCCAGCTAGAATAGCAGAGCAGCAGGCTGTCCTCAGATAGGGACCATGTGCAACACATTACCTGTGCAACCAGCATGGCTGCTGCTGGCATACATGCGGGCAGATGTGGAAAGCAGAGGCAGCTGGAAGGTGGCAGTGGACGTGGCCACGAGGGGTGACTGTGACATCCTGAGGGTGATGGGGAAGCATTGGAAGAGATGTGGGTGGGGTGAACATTGGGGTTGCCTGTTGGGTGAGGAAATGTATTTGGGGACTGTCATGGTGAAGGGTTGGGGGGCTTGTGGGAGTTGGAGATGGTTGTGGGGCATGTGAGGAGGGTTGGGGTCACCATGTGTAGCTTATGAAGGGGGGAGGGTTGCAAAGTGTGTTGGGGGAGAAGGTCTTCAGTCCTGTACAGATGACCACTTTCATTTGTATGTGTTTATCCCCAGCAACACCATTGGTGCAATGAAGGTGACAGTGTGTAAGATTTTGTATGTCACCTTGTTATTATATCACAGAAACAGTCCCAACTCACCATAGACAACCAATATTAGTTGTTGCTCAAGTGGATCCAGGAGGGTGCAATCTAGGGGAGGCTAACCTCTACAAACATCCTAAATTTCCAAATAGCTGTACTCCACAAAAATACCTAGGTCAGTACAAAGCAAATAATTGTAACACTTTATTGTGACAAACCCTTTGGGCGAAGCGCTAGGGTTGAACTTGTCCCACAGTAGCATCCGGCAGTAGTTACATTCATGTCTATATAATTACAAGAAAGAGCTACAGTAATCTGCTTTGGAAGTACCTAGGTAATTGTGTGGAATGCAACTCAGTAGAATTTGCTAACACACTATAGGCAGGACACACAGGCCCACACATGTCATGCATTGTGGCTGCCGGTCCCCACGGGTGATATCTACATAGCTAGGCAAGGCACAGGCCAAGTCCCCCTGATTATTGCCATGAAGAGGGGGCAGTGGGGCAGGACATGATGCTAATAATCTGATGTAAGCAATAGTGTGTGTTCTCTTTGTCCTGGAATTCTTATTTCGAGTCCTCATGCAGGTGTTTGTGACCCCATTTTATTGATGGACCATTTCCACATTTGAACATGCCTGGTGATTTGACTGGTAACCAGGTGCTGTTACCTGTAATACTATGGAAGAATTGGCTTTGGACAAGTTTGCCTTTAAGACTGGACCCTTTACAAAATTGAATGCAGGATTTAGTCCCAATGCTTCTTACTAGTTCCTGATCACCCAACAATATAGGTCAGTATTTTGTGATGATGTTGCCAATCTTTTCAGTTGCGTGGTTATACTCTGTAGAAAAGTAAACAATCTAATTTTCACTGAGGCCACTAACTTCAGGTTTTAACAAAGAACTTTTGGCTCCTTTTAATGCACTCTCTAGAACCTTGGAATTCTAACCTTTAACAAGAAACTTTGCATTCAGTTCTTCTGCTTGTATAAGAAATTCCTCTAAATCTGAGCAGTTTCTTCTAATTCTTAAAAAATAACTATACAGGATGGAATCTTTGTGGGACTTACAATGTAAACTACTGTCTAGCAAATAATTATTGCTTGTTGTGGGTTTTCCACATCCTTTAGATATTACCATGTTGTTATCCACCAACAGAGACACATCAAGAAAATCAATTGAGTTGGTATGCAGTCTGTATGTGAAATGTAAATTTAGCCTGTTGTTGTTAAGTCATTCTTAAAACAGGGCTGCTTCAGGTTCTGAACCATTCCAAACACAAATCACATCTGTACCATGTGACAATTTCCATCTCCCAAAGTCCCAAAACAAATCTGCAAATGATGGGTCCATAGATGCTCCCATGGCTGTGCCACACTTTTGGAGATAATATTCATTGTCAAATTCAAAATAGTTGTGTGTAAGCACAAACTCAAGGCCTTTCATTATCAAATCAGTGGGCATAACATCCTTAAGTGGGTCTCTCAAATAGTGTCTACAAGCTGCTATGCCATCAGTATGTTGTAGTTATGTATACAGAGATTTTACATCAATCGCCAGCCATTTGTATTCAGATCTCCAAGAAAAATATGAGAATTTCACTAAAACGTGCATAGTATCTCTGAGATGTGACCCCAAGCAATTTACACTTCTGTGCAAGAAAATAAATCAATGAATTTGCAAAGACTGTCTGTTAGGGATCCCATCCCAGAGATAAAAGGCCTACCTTGGGGACTGGTTAGATTCTTGTGTATTTTTGCATGGTAGGTATGATAGGAAACTGTGGAAGCAGATAGTCATATTTGTTTTCATCTATTTAACCCAAACAACATGCATTATTTAATAAAAGCATCAATTCTTGTGTGTAAACAAACACAGGGTTAGACAAGAGTTTGGTGTAGTTCCTTTCATCTGATGATAATTCTAGAACTTTTTTTGTATAAGAATTCCTAGTTAGCAAAACTATATTTCCCCCTTTGTCTGCAGGCTTAAAAATATCACGTAAATTCTGTAGTTCTTTTGGTGCTTTTCTTTCCTCAAATGTCATACCCCTCCATATTATTTTCCAATAATTTATTAACCTCTTAAAAACTGTTTTTTGAAAGATATTAAATAACTGAGTTAACATTATTTGGACAAAACTGGGATTTCGGGGTGAACATCTTTCTTAACTTAAAAATCTCAGTCTTGTTAACATGATAGAGATTCATGTAAGTATACTGTTCATACTGAGGTTGATACTGAGGATAATGCGGAGCGAGAGGGCAAAGTCCATGTGAACTTCAAATCGCCTATTCCCAAAGTTTGTTACTATAATGCCAGATGCAATGTATCTATCCAGACGTTGTTTAAATTCAGATTTGCTTGTACTTAGAATGATTTTTTCTGGTGACGAATTCCAGGGATTCACTACCCTAGTAGTGGAGAAATACTTCTGGTGATTATGACTAAATCTGTTTCCCGTAATCCAAAGTGGATGACCCTGATTTCATTATTACTTTGCTTGAAAGAAATACCCAGTTCATATAGCAGAAATGGGTCTTGCATAACATCATAAATGAACAGTAAATTAGAGTGCATTATCCTTGTTTCAGTAGACATTACATCAAGCTGTGACAGCCTTTCCTGGTATTCCACATCCCTTAATCCCAGTAAAACATTTAGTAAACCTTCTCTGAACTCTTTCAGGTTTCTTTCTTTTTGCCATTCTAAAGGGGAACCATAGCTGAAAAGCATATTCAGATTGGGGGTGAACATACAGTAGGCTCGGTATAAGGGGGTTAGCACTTTTTTTATCCCCTTGTTACTATGTTTCTTTTTATGGACCAGATGATATTGTTATATTTTTTAATAGCGACATTTGTTTGTTCATTAGTGACAAAAGTGTTGGATACCAAAATGCCTAATCTCTTTCAGTGGTGGACTTAGCAAAAGGAATTCCACATTCTGTATGCTTATTACCTACTGACTCCTGGTTTATTTCAACAGAATCTGGAAGTTTAGTGTTCCAGAGAATGTGCCAGAAAAATCAAATACAGATGTATATACGCCCCTCGTAGGGCTAGCTAGATCATCTCCAGATGGACTAATAAATGATGCTCCACTCATAGTATTATGATGTATAGCAATCTAATGATGAAATAATCCTTTAGTTGGACTTTGCAGAAAAGTTTCTCAAAATCAATGTCTATTTGTAACTTATCAAGTTTAGAGCATGGAACAAATGAAAGACCTCTGTAGTACTCTTTTGTGGGCTTCTGTAAGTTCAGCTGTTGTTAAATTAATTATTTCACACTCCGTGTTGAGGGTTTGCCTATGTTTATTTTTCCTGCACCTTCTTTTTCCTCTCATTGATTTCTTTTTCCTTTGTTTTTTTTTTTTTGTATTTTTTTGTGTGTGTTTTGAGACTGGGTTATATTCTCTTTCTCTTTGGTTTTGTTTCCTGGACCCTGTATGGAAAAATACACTCTATGGGAGGAACTACAGTAGAAGCAGTAGCAGCAGCTTTTTCACTACTCTCTTCACTGGAGGAAACATTAAATATTTATTTATTTGCTTTTGTTAACCAGGTAAGCACTCTAGACATCCAAGTGCCTATTTTCAGGTGCAACCCGGGAGGGTTACAGAGTACATAATACAGAGTTGAGGTAGCATACAGGAGCCACAGGCTCCTACAAAGGGGTGGTACAGCTTATAGTACAACAGGCTTTAAAATAGTCAGGTAAGCAGTATAGCAACAAGTCACATAACAGCATTGAGAGGTAGGATAACATCAAATAACTACACGGAAGAGAATAACATCAAAATTATCGAACGGACAAGTATGTATTTGCATGACATGAGCGCTTATAATGAGAGAGAATGGAAAGAAAAAATAAAGCAGAAAAGAGGCAGGTACAGATATGACAAGATCCCCTCTCCAACAGGAGGGTGGTAAGTGCCTTATGCTGGTTAACAGCAGAGATTTAACATTGGCCTGTGAAACTGCTCACAGGACAACTCCCTCAGTGAAACAGGGTGAGGGAGAGAAATATGTTAGGACTATGTGGTACATAGACAGGCAGAGGCAGATTTAAGGAATCTCCATAGGGATGTTTTGAAGCAGGGATGGCAGGGAGAGGCACGAACTAGGGCAGGAAGGGAGTTCCACAGTCTTGGTGCATGGACAGAGAAGGCCCGGTCACCTGTGAGGGTGCAGGTCTTAGGAACCAGGTGGACCTGTGCTGCACTGGATCTTAAGTGGTACATAGATACATAGACAGTGTCGGCTGATAAGGGCCTATGGCCCACCTAGTCTGCCAATCTGAGTTTGTAACTTCAGTTTATGTTTTCCTAGAACTCTGTTGCCCCTTACCCCTGACCTCCAGAATTCCTTTATGTCTATCCCACGCATTCTTAAATCCCGTGATTGTTTCATCCCCCACCACTTCCTCAGGCAGGTTGTTCCACTAGTCCACCACCTGTTCTGTGAAGAAATTCTTCCTCACATTTCCTCTGAATCGTCCTCCCTCCAACTTCATCCCATGCCGTCTAGTCCTGGAAGATCTTTTTCACTTAAAAATAGTGTATTCTTGCACCCTGTTCCTCCCTGAAAGATACTTGTATGTCTCTATCATGTCCCCTCTCTCCCTCCTCTCATCCAGGGAGTACATATTCAATTCCTTCAACCTGTCCTCACAGGACTTGTAATGCAATCCATGTACCATCTTTGTTGCCCTCCTCTGCACCTTCTCTACCCTGTCTATGTCCTTACGTAGGTAAGGTCTCCAGAACTGTACACTGTACTCCAGGTGAGGCCTCACTAGTGTCTTGTATAGTGGAATCATGACCTCCCTTTTCCTGCTGATGATGTCCCTGCCTATGCATCCCAGCATCCTATTTGCTTTACCTGCTGCCTTGTGCATGCTATATCCTCACCCCCCAACTGATATAGTGTGCCAAAGTTTTTGTGCCCAATATGCATTATCTTGCACTTCCTTGCATTGAATTTCAACTGCCAAACCCACTGACCATTCTTCAAGTTTCTGCAGGTCCCTTCTCATTCTGTCTACACCCTCTGGTGTGTCTACTCTGTTACAGAGCATTGTGTCATCAGTGAACAGTGAAATTCTGCCTTCTAGGTCCTGCGCCATGTCACTGATGAAGATGTTGAATAGGACCGGTCCCAGCACTGATCCCTGTGGTACCCCACTGGTCACTCTTCCCTCTGTGGAGTGACAGCCATTTACCACCACCTTCTGTGTCCTGCCTCCCAGCCAGTTACCTACCCACCACACTACTGTCCTTCCCACACTCATATTCCCTAGTCTGTGTAATAGTCTTCTGTGTGGCACAGTGTCAAAGGCCTTGCTGAAGTCCAGATAGGCCATGTCCGCTGCCCTTCCCTGATCCACCTCCCTAGTCACCCAGTCAAAAAATTCAACGAGGTTGGCCTGACATGACCTCCCCCTGGTGAAACCATGCTGCCTTGGATCCTACAGCCCATTGACGCCCAGATGTTCCACCAATCTCTCCTTCAGTAGTGCTTCCATGATCTTCCCCACTACCGAGGTGAGGCTGACTGGTCTGTAGTTCCCCACTTCCTCTTTGTTCCCACTTTTGTATAAGGGGACTTCATCTGCTGTCCTCCAGTCTTTGGGTACCTCCCCTGTTTCCAGTGATTGGCTAAACAGGATAGCCAGAGGTTCAGCCACCACCTCTCTGAGTTCTTTAAGGACCCTGGGGTGCACCCCATCTGGCCCCATTGCTTTATCAGCTCTTATTACTTCCAGTTCCTTCAGGACCCTTTCTCGTGTAAAGGGACTTGTGTCCATTTCTGCACCATTTTCACCCCTTGTCCTCCCTTCAGACCCATTACCATCCTCTTCCTCAGTAAAGACTGAACAGAAATACCTGTTCAGCATGTCAGCTTTACTGTTGTCATCCTCCACATGGCCCCCATCTTCCCCCTTCAGTCTAACTATCCTTCCCTTTGCCTTTTTTTTTTCACTTATAGGTAGGCAGGGGTTACATGTTTAAGGGGAAGGACGAGTGCAGAAGGAGTGGCCTTTCTAACTATGTTATCTATGAAGTTGCCAAGGACAAAGGCACAGTGCTTTTCAGGTGGGAGACACTCCAGCCGTGAGTAGAGCTCACAACGATGCGTAAGGTGAGGGGCAGAGAGTGCGAAGCGGCATATATTGTTATATGCAGTGTCCCATTTCGCAAGGCTGGAGTTCGGGACTGGGGCAATAGCAACGAGCCCATAACAAAGCATGGGAAGGAGTATCCCCCTGGCTATGGTGATTGTTTAGGTGTCAGGTTGTTTTTTTGCCTTGTTACATTTTGTTTTGTTTTGAGTTTGTGATCTGGATCTCCCTCTTGATGCAGATCTATTGTTTTTATTAGTTTTGAACCATGACTACTGAAACACCCTACCTCCCTGATAGTCAGCATTGTCCCGTTCCTGCTTTTTTTTGTTTTCCTTTGACTAGTTCCTGGTTGTATTTATCAAGTTTGCTTGAAGCTGTTTGACAAGTATTGCAAATTCAGGGCTTTTAATGAATTTTGCAAAGGTTTTTTACTTTTTATAATTTCTTCTGTTAAATGTAAAAATGTGGAAGAGAGGCAGAGATAAATTACAAAAACTTTTACAAAGGGGATAGTTATTGGATTTTCACCCTCAAAGCCTTAATCCCCTGTGGTCTTAATTTGGAGTGGGATCTAAAACCTTTCCTCTAGATGACAGTTGTTCCCTATGCTGCTCTATGGGTTTTCAGTATAGCCTTAACCCCCAAATAATAGAAAGTATTATTTCTATGTGCCATTCATTATCATATCTTTCCCCCTTCTTTTCTGATTTGTAATTAATACCTATTCTGGCAAAAAATAATGACAATTTTTAATGAATTGCTCTCTTTCAATTTTTTTTTCTTTTAGCCTAGAGGTATGGAAAGCGCAGGAATTTTCTGTATACACATACACATCCCAGTTGGCTGTGGCTTAATGTGACATGCTCCTGACTCTGGTTTGACTATTCATTTCATTTCTCTTCTTTGCACTTTCAAAAACGAACTTGCTTAATTTTGAATGGAAAACTAAGAACATATTTTACTTTTTTTTTTCTGTTTCAGTCTTTCATAAGCTATGTCAATATTTGTTTCATGATTTATTTGTTAATTGTACTAGGGTGTATATACATGTTTAAAGACAAAGATGTTTTGCATTTTGCCTTTTTAACCAAATGCTGGTGTAACACCTCAATAATTACAAATACATTGTCTACAGAACTGTGTGTATACCAAGTCCACTTACCTTAACTAACTCTATTGTATTCCTAATGTATGAATGTCTAATCCACACTGCAAATGGCCCCATGTGCACCTTGCATACATTATGGCCCCATTTGCATGTCAACTTTTGAATATCGCTGGTGCTGTGCATGGCGCAATGGAACTTGCGCTAGCGCATCTCCATGCTACACTCTGGCCACTTGCGCTGGTGCAGTGCCACTGCGCCATGCACACTGGGGGTGGTCAGGGTGCGGCATTCAAAGCTGCTGAGCCATGGCACAGCTCCATTGAATACTTCCCAGTCCACACCCCTACGCAGCCAAGTTGAGCTGCGCCCAAGCTTGCACCACAGCCTGGTGCAGTTTGAATATCTGGGCCATGAAGTATGTTGCAACATAGAGAATAATGTATGGGCAACTATACACAACAAGGCTGTGTTTCCATTGAGGGGTTGAAATGACAGCGTATGAACCTCGAGAGCGAAGCTCAAGAGGTTCATGCTGTCATCTCACCCCAAGATGGAGACACATGCCGAGTTGTGTGTGGTTGACCATATTTTATTTTTTATAGTATATGTTTTTTTACACTAGAGTGACAGACCCTCACTGAAGTGAAAACAAAAAATCTTGCCATTTCTTTGTTCTACTCAATAACAAAATCAAATTTCCAGATTTTTGAAAGGTAAAAGGTATGACTTTGGGCACTGGGTGGTTAGTAAGTAGCTAGGTATAGAATAAATGAGGAATTTTAAATTGTATAAGCTTTGAACTGTGCATAACAACTGTTCAGAATGCACATAACAACACTTTAGAATGCGCATAACAGTTTAGAATGTGCTTAATAAGGATTTTGAGCAGGCTGATTTTTATACATAACAAAGGGTAACCATATACTATAAAACATTATCACCTTTCTTTTTAAATATAGGTGCTAAAAGAACAATAGCTATTTATTTTGTGGCACACATGTATACTGAAAAACTTTCATATATCCCCATCACAACTTAGTTTTTTCACAATTTACAATGCTTCTTTCCTATACAATGAATTTGCAAACTATCAAAATGTAGACAGCACATACATTTAAAACAAATATTACAACTAACATTATTTTTTAGTTTTGCTTGAAAAAAATGAGATAGCTCTTTTAATACATGTTTGAATAAAATGCTAATACAATTGACTTTCATGCATGCACCCACAATGAACTTTTAAATCTATATATTTAGTAAAAAAAAATATTTCATACCCAAATCACCAAAAAGCCCCATTCGGGGCCAAACACTAATGAACCTGAAAATTTTCAGGTTTCAGATCAAAACAATTTTTTAGTTACTTGTGCACAAATAATCTTATTTTATGTAATTTTGGAAAGCTGCATCGCTAAAACAACTGGATCGATCTTTATACAATTGACAACAACCTGTACAATTTTAAAACTTTACCTGCATAAATTTATGTTTTATGCCCCAGACAACCAGGTTATAAGTAACCAAAAGTAGGGGTTTAGCACAGAAGTGCCACTCAACTTTTACTACAGCGGTGCTACCACATCACTATAATATAACCACTGAAGAATTCTAAATGAAGATAAATAATTTACAGTATCTTCACTTTAACCATTTATCGCCACTTTAGGTAGGTCACAAGTGAACTCAAAACCAGTGGGGGAGCAGTTTGAACTCTGTCTGATGACATCACAATTATTGTACTTGTGAGGGGCAGGATTTGCATAACTCACTTTTGGCTCTGCCATTTCTGGGTTACTGTCCTGCCTCCTTACACATGATGATAAATGGCATATTCTGAGACAGAATGAAATACAACCAGTGCAACCCCCATGTCTCTCAGTGGAGGCTGCAAATCATTCAAAGTTATTCCATTTTCCTACTCACTTTTTGTCTTCATTTTATAATTTTAACAAACATTTATCAATGCTGAAATATCACCACTGGTATTGCCGCTGTACCAGGTCTTGCTTGTACACATTTCTACTATATATTTATCCAGGACAGAGCAGATAAGATGCAGTATCTCATTTTCAGAGGTGTCCTGCTTTGGCACATTGTTAAACTGTAATTACCCAGGATTGGGCAACTGAGAGGCAATATTTACTTTTAAGTGGGCTCCCACATTTTGACTCCAAATGTCCGACAGTCTTCTTATAATCTGACATTATGATCAAGACAGGTGGAATTTTTGAAATCCCATCTGAAAGGGTGATTTCACTGTACAACTGTGGAAACAAAAGTTTTGGAGAGGGATTTGAAAAATGACACCTGCCATGTTGAGGAGGTGGGGTAACAAGGAATATGTTGAAAATTAGGGACCAAAATCTGCAAAAAATAAAGTTATGAGTAAATGTTGAAACAATTTGTTCCTCATAATTTAGCTGATTTTTTACATTTTACCCCAGATTTTCAGTATCATCTTTTTATGACCATTCCTTCTGATCATGAAAGGTGTCATTTATAAAGCAATGACTGAAACATAATTTTGTGGCACAAGTGTTAAAACAAATTTTGAGTAGGATTTGAGAAATGACAGCTATCTCATTCATGAGGTAATGTGAAAAAAATTGCAATGTTGAAAAGCTGGGGTCAAAATATTGCAAATCACCACAGTTATGACTGTGCATTGAAACATTGCAACATAGACTAATAACTTTGTTGTTTTCTCATATTTTACCCCAAAATTTTCAGCATAGCATATATGACCCCATATAGCCTTCTTACTAGCTCACTTCATGAACAAGGGTTGAGAACATTTTCAAATCCTGCCTAAAAGGTGATTCTGTGCCACAAGTGAGAAAACATATTTTGGCCAAGATTTGAAAAATGACAGCTGTTATATTCATGAGGTGCTGTGAAGAAATGGTTATTTTGAAAATTTGGGGTCAAAATATTGAAAATTACCAAAGGTGTATGTCTATGTTCGTAAATTTCAATGCAGGCTCATAACTTTATTGTTTTATAATATTTTTATCCCAAATTTTTAGCATAGCCTTCTTATGACCCCACCTCCTCATAAACATGGGTAGAGAAAATTTTCAACTCCTGCCTGAAAGGTGATTTCATGCTGCAACCACAAAATCACCTTTCAGGATGTAAAATCATATTTTGGTCAGGAATTGAAAAATGACAGCTATCACATTGACGAGCTGCTGTGAAGAAATGGCTATGTTGGAAATTTGGGGTCAGAATATTGAACATGACCAAAGTTACGAGCCTACATTCATACATTTCAACATAGGCTCATAACTTTGTTGTTTTTTTAATATTTTTATGCCAACTTTTCAAAATAGCCTTCTTTTGACCCCACCTCATGAAGAAGGGTGGAGAAAAATGTCAGCTCCTGCCTGAAAGGTGATTTTGTACAGCAAATGTGAAATCACCTTTCAGGACAGAAGTGTCTAATTTCACTGCCATGGTTCATGATGTGGGGCCCAAAAAAAGGCATGTTGAAAATCTGGGGCACAAATATTCAAAAATGGCCAAGTTATGCCACTAAGTTCAGACTCATTCAAAATACATTGAACTGCATAACTGATTTCCTCAGTTCATGGTCTGGCTTTGAAGAGTGAAGATGTGTTTGCAGTCCAGAGGACTACAGTGTTGAACCTCAGGTGAGTGAATAAGTAATGGCTCGGGGTGTGGGGTTGTGGATGCTGAGTGGGAGGGTTGGGTGGGGGACTGATGGCATAACAGACATTGATGGAAGCTTTTCTGTTTTACAGTTGTTTTTTTTAAATGACGAGGAACAGTTTTCCTTATTTCAGGTGGTGACACTGGGGGATTGGGCACCCCCAGTGTCAGGGTTATATTTGTGGGACTGGATGATGGGTGCTGAGTGGGAGGTTCAGGTGTGGGGGACAGTTATGGGGGCATCAGCAACAGACATTGATAGACATTTTTATTTTTTACAGGGTTTAAAAAAATGAGTGACAGTTTTCTTTATTGCAGATGATGACACTGGGGTGTTGGGTACCCCCAGTGTCAGTGTTATGTTTGGGGGGTATTGAGGGGGAGAGTTAGGTTGATGAACAGTACAGACAGTAACAGAAACAAAAAAATATATATATTATAGGGGTGCAGTTGCCCCTATATTTAGGGTTATGAAGCCACTTCTATGTTAAACTCAACATTTTGTGTGTTAATAACTTTGGACCCATTCAATGGATTTGCATGAACTTTGGTATACATGGTGTGGGATGGTAGATATCTTGATTTGCCAAATTTTGTTTCAGTTGGACGTACAGTCTTTGAGCACCAAAATGCTGAAAAATGCACTTTTTGCCAGTTACAGTATGTGGGCAGTTTTGGGGATTTTGTCTACGGTGCTGTGTGGCCATCATGTGGCATGCCACTCTGTGAGTTGGCTTGTCTGAAAGATCTTCAGTTAATGAACAAGCCACTTTTCATTTGGTGAAAAAATATTAATCCATTCAAATGTTATTGCAGTTTTAAGTCCCCATTATAAGTCAATGGGAAAATTTATATGGTTGGTTTGCAAACAAAGAATGGTGTTTTGGACATCTAGTCCCTCCTCACGATCAAAGAATTTTCAGCCTCTCGGCCAAAGAATCTTTGACCCCGAGAATTCTTTAATCGCGATGGCCACCACCTTGTTTTAAGGTTCCGGTCGAAAAACTCAAATATCTCGGCTCAGGAGTGACTCCTGAAGTAAAACCTGGATGGATTTTGCTCAGGGGGCTTCGCTCTATTGAGCCATGCCTTTGGTTTTGTTCAAACTGGTCAAAAAATAGAGTTTCACACATTTTTATTTGTTGATTGTGACTCGTTAATGATCTTTGATCGTGAGCCTGCAAATTCTTTGATCGCGAGATTCTTTGATTGCGATCTTTGACCATGAGGGAGGGACAAGTTGGCCAGTTAAAAAAAGCAAATTTCCCAGCTTAGGGGTGGGTTATGAACACAAATGAGGGTGGGTTTTGCTCAGGGGCTTTGTTTTATCGAACCATGCCGGTGGTTTCATGTATTTATGTCTAAAATTTGAATTTCACCACTTTTTATTCTTTGATCATGAGCCTGCAAATTCTTTGATCATGAGCCTGCAAATTCTTTGATTGCGAGATTCTTTGATCGTGATCTTTGATCGTGAGGGAGGGACTAGATGGCCAGATTTTAATTGCAACAGATAGGCCAATTTTAACAATTTTTAACTTTAAATATCTCGGAAACGGTTTGGTCTTTTTACTTGAAATTTAGAGAGTGTTAATGGCATGTCCTGTAGATGTGAATTACGGTACAACACATTTTCTGTGAAGATATTGCATTGCACAGTTTATGTTTGGCGGACAACATTTTCCATTCTCGTACTGGCTTGAAATTTATATGGTAGATAGCCTTACTGCCATGGATCTACTTTTCAGTCATTAGGTGTCAAAAATCTTAACAGGTGCTGAAGTCTGCCACTCCAACAAATGAAAATCTCAAACTTTCACATGTATCTTGGAAACAGTTTCGCCTTTTATATTGAAATTTGGAGGGTCTTCAGGAGATGTCCTGTTCATGTGAATTATGGTGTTTAGGTGTTGAAAAATGAATTTGCTGTGGACATACTGCATGAAACACTGTATGTTTTGTGTATGGCATTTTGCATTGTGGTACTGGGTTCACATTTATAGGGTGTCTAGCATTACTGTCATGGAGGTAATTTCCAGTGGTTACGTGTCTGGTATGTAAATAGGTGTTGAATTATGCCACTCTGATGACTGACACTTTGCTTTCTTTCATTGTGGTGGGAGCTTTTTGGGCCCCATGCTCCCACCCATATGCACTCCTAGCAAGACATATGATATTCAGTACTTGTAGTCTTAGCTTATACAGAAATGTATAAGTTGGTGGGAGTGTGGGGCCTGAAGGGCCCGCACGCCCACCAACTTCTGCAACTTTTTACTTTTATATTCTTTCTCAAAAAGTAAGGAAATCCTATGCAAAAACTTTGTTATTGCATCATTTAGGGTTAAAACACAAAAAGTAAGGAAATGAAACTTTTAGGGTTGACCCTTCCACCCCTCTTGGACCTGCCCATCATCCTGAGACTGACAGCTGACAGGATGTGTCCTTGGGGTTGTGAGGCCTAAATCTAACCCCATTCTTCTTTTCTGTGGCTTGTGAATATAGTTACACATGGAATGGGGTGAGATTTAGGCCTCACAACCCCAAGGATACACCCCATCATCTGTCAATCTCAGGATGATGGGCAGGTCCAAGGGGGGAAGGGTCAAACCTAAAAGTTTCATTTCCTTACTTTTTGTGTTTTAACCCTAAATGATGGGATCACGTGGGCCTGTTGGATAAGCTAGGAGAAGTGGGGGTGGGAAACCAGAAGATCAGATGGATAGGCAATTGGCTCCAGGACCGGACCCAGCGGGTCGTAGTTGGTGGGATAGTCTCATCCCCAAGGAGGGTCATTAGTGGGGTCCCACAGGGATCAGTCCTTGGACCCCTTCTGTTCAATGCCTATGTATCTGACATAAGGACAGGACTCAGGAGTGAGATGAGTCTCTTTGCAGATGACTCGAAACTGGGGGCAGTGGTGGATGGGGAGGAGGGGAGGGTGGCCCTGCAGGGGGACCTGGAGGCTCTGGAAAGATGGTCTAGAAAGTGGAAACTGAGGTTCAATGCAGGGGAAATGCAAGGTACTCCACCTGGGGGCCAGAAACCCAGGCCAAGTGTACACCCTGGGAGGGGAATACTACAAGTCTCGATGGCTGAGAGGGACCTGGGGGTGGTGGTGGATGTCAAGATGAACAACTCTGAGACTTGTAGGAGGGCAGCAGCCAAGGCCAACAGGATGCTGGGATGCATCGCTAGGGGATCACCTCCAGAAGGAGGGAAGTGATACTCCCTCTGTATAACTGCTTGGTGAGGCCGCACCTGGAGTACTGCGTGCAGTTTGGAGGCCACACACTTAAAGAGGACATTAACCTCCTGGAGAGGTCCAGAGGAGGGCAACCAAAATGGTTTGGGGCTTGGGGACAGGACCTATGAGGGAGGCTCGAAGAGCTAAATATGTACACATTGGAAGAGAAGGGACCGGGGACATGATAGGTCTTCAGGTACATGAAGAGGTAAATAGGGAGGAACAGTCAGGGTGCTTTGAAGGAAGGAGAGGAAGGGCCACTAGAGGGCATGGGTGGAAGCTGGAGGGGGGAAGATTCAGGGGAGAAAGGAGGAGGTGCTACTTCACTGAGAGGGTGGTGGAGCCATGGAATGCACTACCTAGGGGGCTGGTGGAGGCAGAGACAGTGGAGGGGTTCAAGAGGGGGTGGGACAGGTACAGGGGAAGGGTTCAGGAAGCAAAATCCAATGCAGCAACAATATCCAGAACTGGGAAGGGAGAAGCCAGAGAAGGCGAGGGGGACAGCAAGGTCAGCACCCAGGGTGGGGGCTGACCAAACGAGCAGACATGAAAGACCATTAGGCCTATTCTGCTGGCATTTTAGTATGTTAGTATGTTAGATGATGCATTAAATGTTTGCATATATATATATATATATATATATATATATATATATATATAATCTAGGGGTTGGCTGTGTGATTCAGCATTTATCTGGTGTAGTTACCATTGTCCTCAAGTAACCTCATGAGTGGTGGAGCCATGAGTGATGGTTCCAGGTCAATGGCAACTACTCAGATAAATGCTACAGCCAACCCCCACCTATTTTATTTATGCAATAGGTGTAGACCATGTTGGTACTTCATTTTTCTTTTAAAATGTGCCATTTTCCTGTATTTTTTGTGAGTTTAGGGGTTTAGTTTTTCAAAAGAAGCTACTCTGCTTCTGGTATGTGCCATTGTCATGGCTGTTGCCCTGCAGGCAGTGTTTTGACATCACAAGCATGTAACAGCTCATTGTTGGTTGCAGTGGCTGAGTGAAAAATCTTGGACAACATGGAATCCAAGTTTAGTGAGAGATCCTGTCTGGCAGCTTGTTAGAGAGAGAGAGGAACTGCTTTTGTTTTTGGTTGCCTTTTCTTTAACTGTGTTTTTTTGTGGATGATGAGTGTGACTGGAGGATCATAGCAGAATGGAGAGCAAGAGGGCACTGTTCAGAGGAGCAGGAAGAAGACAATAGAGATGGTGGATTTAAGGTGATTGGAGGAGTGGCACTAGGAGCAAGTATATGAATTCAAAGGTGTCTTTTGAAAACAAACTGCAGAACAACAGCAGAGGTTGTTTTAGGCTCAAATCAAGGATTGTGTTTGCTTTATGCTGTTGTTCCTGTTATGTAAAGTGTGCCGTATTTGTAGATGGTGGTACTGTGTGGCAGTAGGCAGAGGCAACTTGGATGTGTAGGGGTAGTGGAAAAAATTAAACTGCTGGAGAAAGTCCTGGTGGGGTTGGGGCATGTGTGAGACATAGAAACTGTGTAGATAAATCACCTGTGACATAAGAACTATGTAAATAAACCAGTGACTGTGTGTATAAATGAAATTTATACACACAGTTACTCAGATAAAAAGATTTATTACACTCTATTTTTCGCCACACCTATTGCATATTACAGTGGCATGGTAGTGCCAGTATAGTTAGGGTTCAACAGTCACTTCTATGTTAAACACAAAATTTTGCACTTTAATAACTTTGCAGCCATATGACTAATGCTCATGAAATTTTCCATGTACTGTCAGGTACCATAGGTCTCTTGATATGGCAAGTTTTGTTCCAGTCAGATGTGCGGTTGTGGAGCTGCAGAGTGTCAAAAAATTTGAAAATTACCATTTACAGTAGTTGCAAATCCTTTGCTGAGGTGCATCTTCAAAACGGCCTGGTGGTGTGGTTTGAAATTGTTATGGTATATGGGGTCTGAGTCACAGCTGTTCCTTTTGAAGGTTTGGCGAAAAAAATAATAATCCATTCAAAAGTTATAAAAAATTTGAAGTTTCCATTACATCCTATGGGAAAAAAAGATATGTGCCGTGAGAAAGCAGTTTCTGCTTTCGCAAAAGCACTTTTGCTGTTGCAAATGGGAAAGTAGTGTCGTGCTTCCACCCTCCTGTTTTCAGTTAGACATGCAGAAAAAATGACAAAGTTAAAAAAATACTGCCCCTTGGTAAACACCAGCAGTTGTGTTTACCTAATAGGGGCACAAGGAACATGATTCTGTCATTAGTTTTTAAAAATACTGCCTGGAAATATGTGTATTTTATTTGGCTGTTGGTGACACTATTTTTGTGAAACTGTTGCAGATTGTGACACTATGTCACAAAAGAAACCACATCAGTAGTGCCACAAATTGTGACACTGTGTCACAAAAGTTGTCACAATTTGTGACACTACCTACCCGAATTTGTGACACTACTTTCCAGATATGTCTTGTATTTTTTTTCCAACTGCATTGTAAACAAATGGTTTGGATCTACAGTATGGCCTGAAATGTTCAGGATACAAAGGGCTTGCCCCACAAATGTGCCTTTTGATGGTTTGCTGATAAAATTTACACGGGTTCCATAGTTACATTTCTAAGTTTAAAAATTTCCCATGGGATAACATTGTGGTGGTTGGGTACTTTTGGGTGCTATACCTTGAAAACACTTCAAGATATGGATTTTTCCGATATGGATTTTCATGAAATGCAGCTCAGGTGTACTAAGCAGTTATGCATGTTGCCAGGCCTTGATTACAGCTACAGTGGACATTTTTATCAATGTCCCTATGGTGACTGTGATACTGTGCCATTGGCAGCACAAGGGTTAGTTGCAATGTCTCAGCACTTATGGATAGGTAGGAGATCAGGGCCTGTAGGGCCCTATACTCCCACATATGGATAACATTAGGAAGTGATGGGAGTACAGGGCCCTGAAGGTCCTGCACTCCCACAGGACTATGAGGAATAATTACAATGTGTCTACACTTATAAATAGATGGGAGTGCAGGGCCCTGGGAGATGAGGGTTAATTACAATGGGCCCGATACTAAGATGAATGTCACAGCTCACAGGCGTATGCGAGTTATGACATTCACCACTATGCTGGGGACCCTGCACAGTATTCCAGAACAGGCAGGGTTCCTGGCACCTATGCCCTGTGACTTGCAGAGGCTCCAGGGTTGTGCCACAGGATGGGTGCACCTGACCTGGGTGCTGCAAGCTGCAGGCCACAGGGTACAAGCAGCACATGGCCTGGCCTCCCAAAGCCCCACACCCCAAAACCATGGCATTGCCCCACAGGGCTGGGAAGGGGATAGGGGGCCACAGGACCACTGTGGGGAGCCTGGCATGCAGGGGAGAGTAATTCCCCACAAGGACACTGCTCAGGAAGATGGGGTGAAGAGGTGCCAGCTGCCCACAGATGGCTGCCCTGGCACTGGGGGCAGTGTGGGAATCCATGGGAGACCATGGGGGGGTCAGCAGTAGTGGCACCAGGCATGGTGGTGCAACCCTTGTGGACATAGGGTACAGTTAGACCAGCTAATAGCTGGTCTAACTCTACCTATGCCATTGTCTGCTGGGGTCCCACTTGGAATCGAGATTTGCTATTCCACCAGCCACCCTCCTGGAATACCAGCATAAATGATTCTGGAAACCCCCTTGCACCATGTCAAATGGGGTTGCCTGTGTAGCCTGTGGCGTAGCCCGCTTTTGATGCAGGTGGCCTGCGCCATGTTGCAGGCCACCTTTTGGAATTGCACATGGCATAACACATGTTGCAAAGTGTGATTTGCTCCATAGGGTTTGGTGCAAGTCACCTTGCAACATGCATAACCCATCTTGGAATCAGGCACAATGTCTCTACACTTATGGATAGATGGGAGTGCAGGGCCCACATATGCATACCAAGGGCCCTGTGCTTCCACATGAAAATCAGGGACAATTACTATATGCAGTGTGGGAGCACAGGGTCCAGAGGGACCTGTCACCCCACAATACACAGTGGACAGATGGGCCATAACCAAATACTGTAAGCGTAAGATTACACTTTCTCAAAAAGTAAGGAAATTCATTGCAAAAAACTTAGTTAATGCATCAGTTAGGGTTCATATTAAAGTGCCAAAAGTATGGAAATGTGGTGTTAGGGTTCCCAACCCTAACACTCCACCCCCAAACAACCATACCACGGTAACCCATCCCCACCCTCCACATGCCAACATATGTTGGAGTGTGTCTTGGCATCATCTACCTTAACGCTCACCCCATTCTCCTATGCTGTACCATCTGTGCTTCCTTACACATGGAATGGGGTGAGAGTTAGCGTAGACAACCCCAAGACACACTCCAGTGCCTGTTGGTGTGTAGAGGGGGTGGAGTATTAGGGTTGGGAACCCTCACACCACATTTTTCATACTTTTATTGCTTTAATATGAACCCTAATTGATGCATTAACAACATTTTTTGCAATAAATTGCAAAAACTTTTTTAATGCACCAGTTGGGGGTCAACATGACAAAAGTCTGGAAATTTGCCACTTTTTGCAGTTTTTTTTTCATGTCACACTGCACAGAGACGGTGTTGAATTTTGGACTGAAGTTTTTAAGGTATAAAGGGCTTTGGCTATAGAAGAGACCAGCATTTATTTTGTGAAAAAATATTAACCTGTTCAGAAGTTATAGTATTTTTAAGGTTCCATTATTTTGAAGGGATTTTTATTTTTCAGGATAGCTGCATGGTACAAACCAGGATCCTGGTTCATCAGGGGCCAATCCTGATTCACCAGTTGTCAATCCTGGCTAGCAAGAAAAAATTCCTTTTATGTCAGCCACCATCTTGTTTTTAGATTTACCCCTGAAAAGCGTCATAACTCTGCCCAGGGACATCTATCTCACATTAAAGTGTGATTTTCGCTCATCGGGAGTTGATGAGCTCTGTTGTATGCTTTCCGGCATCTCTATGTCCTCAGAAACATTTTTGTTTAATCAAAATCCTTTTTTGTGACTTGCTAAACTCCCTGTTCACCATCCTGATTTGTCAGTGGAAGACAAGGAAATTGTCTGGCAGATAAGGATTCCCTGTTTGGATATCTGGTTGTCAATTTTGATGACCAGATGGCCAGACCAAGATCCTTGTCCACCAGTGATGAATCAGGGTGGCAGACAATAATTTGGCGGGCGGCCAAGAATTCCTGTCCGGCCATTTGGTCATGAAAATTTGTCGACCAGATGGCTAGACTGGGATCCTTGTCTGCCAGTGACAAATCAGGGTGGTGGACAAGGAATTTGGCTGGCAGACAAGGATTCCTGTCTGTCCATCTGGTCGTCAATTTTTTTTTAAATTAATTCAACTTTATTAGTTTGTATACATCTAAAACAAACAGTTTTAAACATCACAAACATACACTCAACATTCAGCATCATCCTCAGCCTCCCTCACTGACCTCCCCACAAATCCCCCCTATGGCATCAGTTAATTCATCTTAACTGGAGTATCTTCATAAAAGATGAGTTGATCTAGTGCTTCTGCATTGCATAAAGTACCTGCAATCTGCCCCATATTTTGTAAAACTTTGAGGGGCTATTATGAATACTTGCAATAAGCTTCTCAGTATTCAAATTGAAAAGAAGTTCCTGCGACTACTCTGTATACGTGAGGGTATCAGCGTCCTGCCAATGGCATAACACTAATTTCTTAGCCGACATAGCCATTAAGGCCAGGTAGTATCTGCATTCCCAAACTACTACTCTAGAATAATCCCCATTCAGGCAAACATCTGGTAAAAATAGGTTCTCAATACCCAAAAAAGGGTCAGAGTTTTGTCTAATGAGGAACCACAATAGGGCAACCTTGGTGCACTCCCAGAAGATATGAAACAGAGAGCCCTCCACCTGATGGCATCTACCACAATTGGAAGAAGGGACTCTACCCATTTTAAAAAGTTTGACTGGGGTAAGATACATGTTGTTAAGGATTTGAAATTGCATGAGCCGCAGTCTGTCCTGTGAAACGTATGTATGGTTATCTCTCCAGACCTTCTCCCAGTCCACTGTTAATTGTGGAAACTGTGCTGCCCAATAACCAGGGACTCCATCTATCTTACTGTAAACCCTAACATAGAGGTTAACATAGATCTTAGAAACCGCATGATGTAGATTGGCCATTTCACAGAGTGGTTGCAGAAATGCTCCTTCCCCCCCTTGTCTCCTGAAGCCACATGTGTAAACTGACTGCACAAGCATGTGATGAAGTTGAAACACGTTAAAGATGGAAGGTCTCCCTAAATTATACAATCTAATTATTTCCCCTGAACTTAGACAGACACCATCTCTTATTAAGTCCCCAACACTTATCGAGGTCAATTGTGGTAACTAGTAAGCCGGAAAGAGTTTCCCCCCATCTTGAGATTAGGGTTACCCACAATGGGTTGATCCGGGTCCTGAGTGTGATTATAGGACAAAAAGGAGCATAATTTAGAATGGACCCTCACTGAGACCCCTATTGGGGATTGACAGAAAGTGTCTGGAAGATCTTAGGGGTTGACATGCAAGAGAACTTTTAGGGATAGGCCAGAGGAGGCGATTAACTCATGTTCAGTTGTTAGCCAGATTGGACAATACTGTATGGCTGGGAATCATGACTACCAGCTGGGGTGAGCCACCACAGGTATTTACTAGATTGGCTTGCCCAATAATACAGTCCAAAATTGGGGAGCCTGAGGCTGCCTTTACTCTTAGGGGCCGTTAAGTTATGATAGGCTTGTCTGGCTGGCTTGCCTAACCAAATAAAGCTGGTAATGATGGCGTGCAATTTCTTGAACCATGCCAGTGGGATCTAAAGATTTAACATGTTAATAGGGTAAAAGAGATGTGGAAAGATATTCATTTTAATCAAACTTATCCAGCCCCAAAGAGACAACAGTATGGCTTTCCATCCAGATAAGTCTTGTTGTATAACATGAAACATGGCATCCAAGTTAAGTCATTTTACAGTCTTTACATTCCTAGCCAAATTAATACCCAGGTATTTTAGACAACTCAGTGACCATAATAATCCCAGTTCAGTAATATCATGTTTATTTATTTTAAAATTCAGTGGAAATACCGTTGTTTTTTCCAAGTTTAACTTATAATTGGAGAGCTTACTGTACTCATTGATGATCTCTAGGGCTGCCAACATAGATGTTTTGGGGTTAGTAAGATGAAGTAATATATCATCAGCACATGCTGAAATCTTTAATTCATGTCTCCCCACTTGTATTCCCCATACATCTGGATTCCTGTTAAGTTTCACCAGCAAAGGTTTCAGATAGAGGTTAACTCATTACCTCCAATAGCTCCATGTGAAGTCCGAACTATCCATTGTTTACCTGACACAAAATGGCCGCCCAGGAGGTAATGAGTTAAATAGCAAACGCGACAGAGGGCAACCTTGCCTTGTGTTCGAATATAGAGAGAATGTAGAGAAGAAAACCCTGTTGCAATATATACGTGCACTTGGTGCGCTGTACATTATTTGGATCCATTGTATGAATTGTGGATGAAACCCAAAATGGTTCAATGATCTGAACAAAAATTGCCAGTCTACCCTGTCAAAGGCTTTCTCTACGTCCAGGAACACAAGCACCGCAGAGTGCTTTGAGTCCCTAGATGCAGAGAAGATATGAGACAGCTTATGCAGGTAGTCTGAAGATGATCTTTCTGCCATGAATCCCACTTGTTCGGAGCCTATTAATGATGGGAGAACCTTGCTCACTCTGTCTGCTAGCAATTTAGCTAAAATTTTAATGTTGTGGTTCAGAAGTGATATCGGCCTATAATTAGCCACTCTTTCTGTCTCGTGGCCTGTTTTATGGAGTACCACTATTAAAGCCTCAAATAGCCTGCTATCCTGGCCCTCCAAGGAAAGAATATATTTTATTTGCTTTTGGTAACTGGGTGAGAGCACTAGACAGAACTGCCTATTTTCAGGCACGACCCGGGAGAGTACAAATCAAGGAACAGGTAAAAACAAATGCATATACAGTGTTGTACAATTGGAGATTTCAAACAGTTATACAGAAGTGCAAGTTACATAGTACATAGAGGAGATACATATCACACAGTATAATAGGAACACAACAGACAAAATGCACAATTTACAGTTAATAATGTACAAAACATGACAGTGCTGTTGTTAAGTCAGCAAGGAGACAATTCCCAGGCAGAGACAGGGAACAAAGTGCGTAGCTGCAGCTGAGGAAGAGTGGGGATGGGAGGAATCAAGAGGCCACAGGGAAATTTAAGTGCAGGACAATGGTAGATTTGCATGACTCATGAAGCTAGGGGCATTTGCAAGTGTCAAGAGAGGTGAGGTAATTGGAGAGGCCTTTCTTGAAAGTGGGGTGGGATTTGGAGTGCCTAAGATCAAGTGGGAGAGAATTCCAAAATTGAGGGCATAGAAGGAGAAGGCAAATTCACCCATCCTGGTACAGCATTTTGGGACAGATAGAGCTAAAGACATGAAACAGAGGAGACAAGGGCAGTCCATGGGGGTAAGAATAGCAGCTAGTGTGGATGGGATAGAAGAACAAATAATGTTGTCAGTCAGATAACCTAATGAATAAGCCCAATGCGAGGAAGGAGACAACCAGTGGAGGTCAGAGTAGAGAGTACAGTGTTGCTTATGATGAGGAGCAGATAGCGCAAATCTACAAACATTGTTGTAGACAACATCCCACATTTGCAAGATGCTTGCCTGTGCCATAGCGAAGACAGGCTGAGCGTAGCAAAGTCCAGAAGGAGAAGGCCTTGGGTGACAGAGATCCTGGTGGCAGGGGTCAGAAACTGATGGACTCGGTAAGCCAGTCCATTTTTAGCACTGACTGATTTTCAGACAGCTTTGACATGCAGAGAGAAGTTAAGAGATGGAGCCAGTGTGACCCCCAGGTATTTGAAGGACTGAGTTGATGATATTGGTACAGTCTTTGCAACCAAGAAGCTAATTTCTCTGCAAAAACCTTGTAAAAATTAGGTGAGAACCTGTCTGGGCCTGGGGATTTATCCAGCGGCAAGGCCCGTATCACCCCCATGATATCAGCCATGTTGAAAGGAGTGACTAGCAGGGCTTTTTGGTCTTCCATAAGATTAGGGAGTGGGATACTAGCAAGGTAATCATCTGCCATCTTCATTGAGGGGGTCTCTGACACTGGACAGCATAGTTCATGAAAAAACTCTCAGACTCCGATGCAATATCTTTTGGAGCTGTTTTAAGAGATCCATCCACCAAAGATCTAATGGCGTTAATGAGCCTAGATGCTTTCTGCTGCTTAAGTTACATAGCTAGCAAATGCCCGGCCTTCTCTCCGTGATCCACATATTTATTTATTTTATTTTATCAAAATGTTTCACCAGGAAAGTTACGCTGAGCAACAAGAGCTCGTCTCATAATACTTCCTGGGGGAAGGAGAGTGGGAACATTAAGTAATACAACAGGATACATACATCAGGAAATAGCTTAACAGAATATAGACGGACAGTACAGGATTACAGCCATCAATAGCTAATAACATTTCTAGACTAGGATACATAGAGAGAGACTGTCAGGAGGTATAGCAATATGGTATTCAGGAAGGGAGTGATACAGGGGAGATAGCAAAAAGTGCTAGGTTGAAAGAGGGGTTAGGATAGGGGGGACATATTTGGCTCAGCTGGAGCAAGGAGGAGGTATAGACCAACAGCTAGACTGGGGCCCCAAGGGGCTAAGTGCAGTTGCAGTTCATCACTAGGTAGTTTGCTAGGGATGCAGAGAGAGAATAGGCTGAAGAAGAGTGGCGGATTTGGGTCGGTAGTTGATTCCAGAGCTTAGGTAGGCGATGGGAGAATGACATTTGGCTGGATGTAGTATTTCTGTAAGATATATTCAGAGTACGAGAGTCTTCAGATCGGAGGGTGTATTTAGAGGGGTGAGGGGCAGATAAGGAGGTGGAGAGGTAAGGGGGGAGTGAGCCTAGCCAGACTTTTGAGGTAAACTTTGCCATGTGCAAGGTTCTCCTGTCAACAAGTGAGGGAAGATTGAGATCGGTAGAGAGTGCAGTGGTGTGTCAGAGCAGGGACATCCAAGGCAAACCAGCAGAAGGAGTTAAAAAGAGGTTCCAGACTGGATAAGGAGAATTGAGGGGCAGCTCCGTAAACAATGCCACAATAGTTGAAAGTTGGCAGTATAATTTTATGTACCAGTTCGTGCCTAGACGGATGAGGGATACTACCCCTGTTATGGTAGAGGGCCCCTAGCTTAGGACAGAGTTTCTTTAGAATGGCATCAATGTACCTATCCAGCAAAACTCCGAGGTAGCGGAAGGAAGAAGTGTCTTCTAATACAGTCCCATCGATGGTGTAAAAGGTAGGTAAGGAGGGGAGCCTTGCCAACCTCTACCTAATACTGAAAGTCATGGAGACTGTTTTCTTTGAGTTTAGTAAGAGGTGGTGCTCACTTAGCCAGTGTTGTACATTGTTGAAGTCCAGCTGGAGCCTGGTGGTGACATCAGGGACTGATTTGCCAGTTGTGAAGAGTACAGTGTCGGCATACATGTGTATGCTAGTTGATATGCAAAACTGAGGAAGATCGTTGAGGAAAATTGAAAAAAGGAGTGGCCCAAGTACCAATCCCTGAGGGACTCCTGTGATAATGGGGAGGGGTGAGGAGATGGCATCCACCATATAGACAGATTGTGATCTGCCTGACAGATGGGACTTGAACCAATCAGTGGCATTAGGGGAGAGACTGGTGGACCTGAGGCAGGACAGGAGTGTAGGGTGGGAGATCATAACGAAGGCCTTGGCCAGGTCAATAAAAATAGCTGAGGTTATGAGACCTTTGTCCATGCCTGTGGCAATAGTATCAGTCAGACATAACAGGGAAGTGGCAGTGGAGTGGTGTTTTCTAAAGCCAGATTGGAATGAAGTGAAAAAGGAGGAGTCAGTAATATAGGAAGAGAGTTGTTCAAGTACTATGTGCTCCTGGAGCTTAGCCAGAGTAGGAAGGAGAATGATAGGGCAGTGGTTGCTAGGGAGGAGGGATCTTCCCCTTTAGGGAACAGTAGAGCTGTAGCATGTTTCCAAGCTGTAGGGACAGTGGAAGAGACATACCTCTCATCCTTTTGTCCCCCAAATGTGGAACATTGTCAAAATGTGGAACAAATGGGCAAAATGTGGAACACTTAATCAAATCTTTACCTAAGAAGCTCAAAACATTAAAATGTTTCATTTATGTTCAGAAAGTCTGTTATTAATTGAATAATGTATTTTTTGTATAATTTACTGTGGATTTTTGCTTTAAAATGTAGACTTTGAATGTGGAACAAGTCCTCACAATGTGGAACAGAGAGCTTTTGTGAAGTAAAATGAGGAACATTCCTCGTAATGTGGTACAGTTGAGAGGTATGGGAAGAGACAAAGGAGAGGTTTAGTAAGAGGGATATAGGATAGGTGATGGCAGAAGCAGACAGAGAGGAGCTTAGGGTCCAGGCTGTCTGGAGAGGAGCCTTTGGCAAGGTTAATGGACTGAAGGGCTTGTAAGGCAGCAGCAGGGGAGATGTGGGTGATGAAGAAGGGGGTAGAAGGAGAGGGAGCTGGAGGAGTATAGGAAGGGGAAACAAGGAGAGCAGGCAGTCCAGTGTCATGCTTGGAGTGGGGCAACCAGAGAACTGCATGGGTGTCAGGGGGGCCGCTTGGAGCATTGCAACACAGGACGTGAAATGGGAGTTAAAGCAGTCAGTGACAGCCATAGGTTCTGAGATGTCTGAGAGATTTAGCCTAAGGGTAGGAGTGGGGGACTTGGTGGAAGAGGAAAAGAGGGACTGGACAACTTTCCAGAATTTGGAAGGTTTGTGTTATCTTGGAAGTTAGCCTGGTAGTGTTCAGTTTTGGCCAGTCGGATAGCTTTGGTACACTTGTTTCAAAGCTCCCTGTATCGTTGGAGGTCCCTGGGGTAGTTGGTTACCTTGTGTTTACGCCAAGCAGTGTCCCGGGCTCTTTGACAGGATAGGAGCTCAGGGGTTACTCAGGGTAGTTGCTTTCCTCGAACTCTGATTTTACGCAGTGGTGCGTGTTGGTTCCAAATGTGAAGGAACTTATTGCAGAACAGTTGGAGCACAGCGTCGATTGAAGTGCAGATGGCAAGTGGGGACCAGTCAGTGTTGGTGAGGTCATGATGAAGAGGTAGAGTGTCAAGCGAGGAATAGGTGCGAGTTAGGAGGATTTTGTGTGGTATTTTTTGCCTATGTATTTTGCGCACCATGAATATGGGATGATGGTCACTTAGTGCATCAGGTAGGAGGCCAGTGGCCTTGACCCTGTGGAGGTGCATCATGAGGACTAGGTCCAGAAGGGAATGGTTATTAGCTTTGTTGTTAAGGTGAGTAGGTTCCTGTATTAGCTGTGTCAAGTTTAGTGACTCAATGTAAGAGTGAGTTTTGGCTAATGTGTTAGAGAGCCACTTGATGTTAGGGTCACCCAGTATGTACAGCTCACCTGAGTGGGCAAGGGCCATTAGTTTCTTGATCAGATCAGTAACTTGGGAAGGGGGTTGGCCCGGACGACAGTAAACTTCTGCGATAAATAGAGGAGAGGAGTAGGGAAGCTTCAGGTTGAGGAGGATAGCTTTGTGAGAGGAAGGAGAGGTGACTTTGAACACAACTGAGTGCTGTAGGGAGGTAGAGGCATAGATTGCCACTCCGCCACCTCATCCATGTCTGTCCATCTGAGTTAAAGTGAATCCAGGAATAAGGACTTCTTGGTCCGTGATATGACCTGAGAGCCAAGTTTCTGAGATGATGATGACGTCAGGTTTATATTCGAGGACCATATCCTGCAGTACAGGTAGTTTGTTGGTAAGGCTGTGAGCATTTTGGTGGATAATTTTTTTGGCTGTTTAGGAGGGCTAGGGGAGTGGAGGGTGTGAGAAGGGGGGGTTGGGGAGTTCGTTGAAGGGGGTCCAGGGTTGGGGTGGACATCACCAGCAAGCAGGAGGAGGTGCAGGAAAGTGAGGAATCTAGCTTTGCTGTATTTATGGGTTACTGAGTAGCACTGAGCAGGGCATCCAGGTAGTTGTACACTACGGGGAGCAGTTGAAGAGATTTTGAGCAATGTGATCAGTAGATCAGGCAGGACAGTAAGAGAGGCGCAAGGTTGTGATGGGTAGTGCGGGTAGATAGAGTGGCATAAAGTCAGGGTGTAGGGCAGCATTCCAATGTAGTTTATGGTGGTGGCTTCAGGTTGAGTAACTGGATATGTAGTTGGTGATGCAGGCGTAACTGCGGGCCCTAAGATAGTGCAAATCAATAACGCCAAGAGTGGGTGATGTGGGTATTGCAGGCACATGCTAGCGGGTGGCATAGTGGCAGGAAATAGGTTTAGGTGCCTGTGAGGGTAATGCAGAGATAGCGGTAGGGTGTGCAAAAGGTTCCCGTGCCCCCTCTAGTGGTGAGAGAATATAAGGAGCCAATGGGAAAGTAGACTATTAGGAATTTCATCTCATGTGACTTGCTACAGCTATAAATAAAATAGTTGAGATAGGGCAGGAGGGTGGGGGTGGGTGGGGAGCCGGCACACAGTGCCGGCGAGGCAGCAACAGTACCTATTCAGGTCTTGTGGCTGGGCTTGCGGTTTCAGGTGGCTGCTCCAGGGATGCCATCCACCCAGGGGCCGAGTCCTGAGGATCCGGCAGAGCTGTGAGCCCTGGTCAGGGGTGGAATTCAGCTGCAGAAGAGAGAGAAAGAAAGAATATTTAAGAGCAGGCCGATGGCTGTGCGGCAGACAGTTGCAGCAGGGGAAATTAGCAAGACAAAAGGGTTTTAGACGCCAAAGGGGCTGAGCAGGAGACAGATATTCAGTAAAGGGCTGTAATCACTTAAGTCTGTAAATCGGCTCTAAATTTAACAGCTTAAACAATTCTCTGCTTTTCAGCAGTAATTACAGGTCTTTTAGGTAGAGATTACAAGTAAAAAAAATACAGTTTAAACAGCGCCAAGCGGCAAACAGGCAGAGAGCGGAAAGTGACCAGTCGGAGCGTAGCCAGAGGAAGCGCTCACTTTCCGATTGGTGGTGCAGCAGCAGTACCTATTCAGGTCTTGTGGCTGGGCTTGTGGTCTCAGGCAGTGGCTCCAGGGAAGCCGTCCGTCTGGGGACCAAGTTCTGAGGATCCGGCAGAGCTGTGAGCCTTGGTCAGGAGCAGAATTCAGCTATTCAGGTCTTGTGGCTGGGCTAGCAGTCTCGGGAGGTGGCTCCAGGGATGCCATCCATCCGGGGGCTGAGTCCTGGGGATCTGGCAGAGCTGAGAGCCCTGGCCAGGGGTGGAATTCAGCTATTCAAGTCTTGTGGCCAGGCTTGCAATCTCGAGCGGCAGCTCCAGGGATGCCGTCCATCCAGGGACCAAGTCATGAGGATCTGGCAGAGCTGTGAGCCCAGGTCAGGGGTGGAATTCAGCTATTCAGGTCTTGTGGCTGAGCTTGCAGTCTCTGGTGGTGGCTCCAGGGATGCCGTCCATCCAGGGGCTGAGTACTGAGGATCTGGCAGAGCTGTGAGCCCTGGTCAGGAGCAGAATGCAGCCTGGGTTTTTAGAATAGCGTATTCTGCTTTTTCTCTTAGGAGGTCACTATACTGACTTTGAAGCCTAATAAGTTCCCGACAAACTGTATCCGTGGAGACAGGTGAGAGGTTGGCTTCCAAGTCCCTGATCCTAGCAATAAGGTCTAATGCTACCTTTTCCCTTTTACGCTTTCTGGTGGAGGCTATCCGGATAAATTCACCCCTTGTATAACATTTTAAAGCTCCCCATTCCATGTCTAATTTCCCAGTTGATCCTAAATTAGCCAAGGTAAATTGCTCAATGCATTGGGTGATTCCTTTAACTATCCACTCATCCTTAACAATTGATTGTTTCGTTTCCAAATAGTATCTTTATGTTGCATGGGTGAGAGTGAAATCCTACACTTTACCAGAGAATGATCTGAAATAACCCCAGGGCTAATCCCATAGTCCTTTAGACCCCCCGGGAGTGATTGATTTACTAAGAATTAATCAATATGGTATGAGGTTCCATGCACAGGTGATCTAAAGGTATATTCCTTTAGTTCTTGGTGCAGGACCCTCCAAGGATCATAAAGGTCTAACTTGTCAACTAGGTCATGGAGGGCTCTCTGAGCTGGTGAGAGGCCAGGTTGTTCCCCCCCCCCCGATCTGTCTAAATCTGATGAGAATGGGAGGTTCCAATCTCCACCCATAAGGTTTGGAAGAGAAATGAAAGGAAACAACCTGATCACTAAGTCCATGAAGAACGAGGGGGTGTCTGTATTGGGAGTGTAGACACACCCTAATACCACTTCAATCTTGTCCAGGGATCCTATAATGAAAATGAACCTACCCTGTGGGTCCCGAATACATTGCTTACATATAAGTGAGGTTCGTCCAACAATTAAAATGGCCACCCCTTTATGCTGGGTGCTGTCTCCGGCTACATACACTTGACCTACATGTTGCTTCCAGAATAATGTGGCTTCATTCTCTAAAAGATGTGTCTCCTGTAAAAAGGAGATATCCCCTTTAACATGCTGTAAATGCTTAAGTATTTTATATCTCTTGGTTTTGTCACCTGCCCCTTTAACATTCCACATTATAACATTAAAATGACTAGCCATTTTATCTCTCTTTTTTTTGTCTGAGTAAAATGAGCAGTAACACTCTAAGAAAATGCAGTCCCACTGATGCCAAAGCCCACCCTTCTCCCCCCACATCTGACACCAACACCCAAAAAATTTTGCAGTGAATGTAGTACTAATCTGTTCCCTGTACCATTGAAACAATTCTTAACAACCACATTACAAACTGTGTCTCTTAGTTTCCCAAGTACCTCTAAACTTAAGGAAAATTAAAAGAATAGGTATCTAAGCCCCTCCCCCCACCAAATCATAATCGTTACGGCCCATGATGTCCAACCTTCCAGCCCTGTTCCATCCGCTCCAGCCATTTCCCCCATTAGTAAAACCCCTCCCAAAATAAAAACTTTACAAATATGGCAAGACCAGACTGTACTTCTTTCAGGTTATAACTGTCACCCAAGCAGTCTTACAATACAGATAACCATTATGCAGACCATGATCCAACCTTGATCGGGCCATATTAATTCAGTAAAACAATGTAATATTTCCCCTGAAGTATGCGAGCTGTAATATGAGAGAGTTGCTCCAGACTGAGAGCTGTGCTTAGGAAGTAACCCCAGTCCTTTATTCAGAGGCCAACTTGGTGCACGTTCTGCAAAATGTCTTGAGCTCCATGCAAGCAGCTCGTATGCTTCCAGCAGTCTTAACAGTGTTCTCTCCAAGGAGCAAATCAAAACCAAGCCACAGTCCGTAGAGACAGTCTTGGCGCCCATCTGATCCGCTTAAACCCCCAAACCCCGCTTCTCTGCATAAAGAAGTTAGTTTATGTGCCAGTTATTAGCTGACTGACCCTATCCTTGCCTTTGATAAGCTTGTATGCAGCATAGTGCGAGTAGGTGAGAAGATGGGGTGGGAGCGTGTAAACAAAAAGTGATCCGATGAGAAAAAAAAAAGGGAAGAGGGGGAAAATAAGTCTTGAAACAGATTCCACCAACCTTAATCATCATCTCTTCTCTCAAACTGAGCATCATAATTCAGACCCATTTGGACGTTCACTTAGACAGACCTCCATACCATCATCTGGCCTTTGACAGCTCCGGTAGAGCTTTCCTTAGAGCTTCCCCGGCCACTTCAGCCTCTTCAAAGCTTAACCAAGAACTCGCCACCAGAACCTGGAGTTTAGCTGGGTAAGCCATCTTAAATTTAATTCCTGTTGCAATTAATTTTATGACAATGGGGTGAAAGGTGTCACGCTTTAGGCGGACAGAGCTCTGCAAGTCCTGTGATACTCTCAGTTTAGATTCCGCCCATTTCACATCTTGCAGCTCTCTGACCTTACTCAGGAAATATTGCCTCTCTAGATAATTAAGAAATCTGAAGATAAACAGCCGGGGAGTCATACCTGCAGCTGGCATTAGCTGTAAGGCCCGGTGAGCCCTTTTGATTGTGTATGTGGGGTCATATGGTGATGGGCCTGCTATCTTCAAGATCAATTTCTGGGTGAACAATATTGGGTCAGCTCCTTTCTCTTTTTCTGGAAGACCAAAAATAACTGCATTGTTGCTGCTGCTTCAGCCCTCTAGGTCTTCAACTTTGGCCTTCAGTCTCCCCATCTTTTGTCTTATTGCCATATTTTCAGGGTCCTGATGATCAATTTTCTTCTCCAGTGATATTAAGCGGGTTTCGTTGTCCCCTATTCTTTTCAACAAGTCCTCCAGTGCTACTGCCATTGATTTGAATTCTGCAGTTAGTAACCGGAGTTCTTCTCTGAACTGTTGGAACTCTTGAAGAAATCATTCCACAGTCAGTGGGGTTTGCTCCGGAGTAGAGGTAGATCTACGCCAGCCGGTGGAGACTTGGGCCTTGGATTTGTTACTGCTCTTTTTGGGCATGGGCGGTGGCGTGTGCTTAGGGAGCACTGTTTTCATTTCTATCTCCATTTCCCCGAGTTGCAAATATAAGGTCAGTATATTCTCTTATTCAGAAGACCGCCTCGGTATATACTCTCGTTGTAGTAGGTGGAACCTCCAAATTTAATGAAAAAGGGAGAAATTTGCTGGATCTCAACAGTGGCATTGCTAGACAGTAGGCTGCATCATGTGACTCCCATCTGGTCATCAAAATTTGTCAACCAGATGAACAGATCGGGAATCCTTGTCTGACAGCTGATTGGTGAACCAGGGTGGCAGACAAGGAAAGGAGATAGCAAACAAGGATTGCTTTTTTGACTTCTCCTTCTGGGAAAAAGTGTTGCTGACCTCTTGCAGGACCATCTTGTCTCAAATAAATGTATTTTTTTTGCCCCCCCCTTTTCCCTGATGTCTAGTGGCACTCCCCTCATTCCTATCTTATTATTATTTTTTTATTTAAAAAAAAAATCATTGTTTCATTGGCATTCTGCTACTTATATATTTTTTTAAATGAAAAAGCCCTGGTGTCTAGTGGCACCGCCCCCACCATGCCACAGTAATTGTTGGTGGCAGTGGCAATCCCCTTCCCCATAACAGTCCTTTTTATTTTTTGTTTGTTTTTTCCTGTAAAGAAGAAAAATGTCCCTCATTGTCTTTTGCGGTTTTTTTTTCCCCTGTAGGAAAAAAAAGTCCATCATCAGTCACCCTTGTGCCCACACCAGACCTCCCTCTGTGGACCCTCCTTCTCACACACCCCCTGACATCCCCCACCAACTCTCACTTACCTCCTGAGGTCCGAAGTTTGAGAACCGCTCTGCTGATCGAAGACACATCTTGCTGCTGGAACTGGCGACTGCAATCTGAACAAATATAAATGTGGTTCTATGTATTTCAACTGGGGAGGGGTCATCTTTCAGCCAAACCCAGCCATGTTTTGAGATTTTGGCCCAAAATTTTCAACATGGACTCCTGGAGACCTCACATCATGAACAATATGACTGTCATTAGGCAACTCTCACTGGAAATGTGATTTTGCTGTCAGTTGGCGAAATCACCTTTCCAGTGGGATTTGCATACGATGGTCATATTGTTTATCAAGTGTGGTCATAAGAAGGCTATGTTGAAAATTTGGGGTAAAAATTAAAAAAGAATTACTGCATCTTGAGCATTTGTTGCTATCTCTCTACGCGTGCTAGTAACTTTGGAAATTTTCTATATTGACACCCCATATTTTCAACATAACCTTGGTGTTACCACACCTCATGTATGTGACAGCTGTCATTTTTCAAATCCTGGCCAAAATGTGTTCTCACATTTATGACACAGAATGGTGCTGAGGTTGTGCAGAGTTATATTATGGCACGGATAATACTTGCTGATCCAGACACCAGCAACCGTCCCTTCTTATTGCTCCGGTGGCAGAGTGGGTGGGTAGTTATAGGAATGAAGGGCGGGAGGGTTACAGACAATTGTAACTAAAATTCCTTATATGTTTTCTACTTCAAATGCTGTATTTTCACCTATTTAGAAGGTACTGGCAATGTATAGACTCAGCATCATTATGTTGTCTGTTAAAGATTTGTGTTTTTGAAATAAAGCATATTTAATTAAAAAAAATATTTTGGCAGGGATTTGACAATGTTCTGTACTGGGTACATGCGGTGAAGTCATAAGGAGGATATGTTGGAAATTTGGGGTCAAAAAAGGATACTATTATACTATTTCAATGGAGGGGTGGGAGCGCAGGGTCCAAATACATAAGGATACTGTTATACTATGTCAATGGAGGGTCCCACCATAACATAAGGATACTGTTATACTATGTCAAAGGAGGGATGGGAGTGCAGGGTCAAAAGGACCCTGTGCTCTCACCGTAACATAAAGATACTGTTATACTATCTTGATGGAGGGACTGGAGTGCAGGGTCGAAAGGACCCTGCACTCCCTCTGTACAATGACAGATGAAAACAAAAAAGGTGCACAAATAACAACTCATTACGAGTAAGTAGATGTTGAGTGCTAGGTTTTAATAAAGTGCAACAAAAGGACTAAACGAACAGGACAAGCCCCAGCACTTCGAGCCTCATGCAGGCTCTTCATCAGAGGCGGGGGCAAATAAGACCACAGGCATTACTTATATAGTACAATGTGACATCATACTTCAGGACGTACTGTAGAATGTGAATACGTATCTACTGCTATATCACCCTGAACCTTTATCCCTGGACCCTGTGCTGGCTCCCATCATTGTGGGAATTGCAACATTTGTCAATACATGCTTCAATGTAATCGATTCAACAGTTGTAGCAACAGCTTCCAATTTGAAGTCTAGGACTTCATCACTTCTAGAACTCCCTTTGTTATTTATGTTTTGTGGTGTGACTGTCCCACAATTTATGTGGGCATGACTACCCGCCCCTCTAGGATAGGACCCAAGAACACATGCGATCCATCCTGAATCAATGTTGTGATCCTCCTGTTGGCATGTTAAACATCATGCCTCCACCAATAATTTCAAGTTTATGGGCATTGCCCATATTAAAGCCAACATTCAAGGTAGTAATAGATGTGACAAACTTAGGAAACTAGAAAGTAGACTCATTTTCACCTTAGGTGCACTATACCCCCATGGATTGAATGATATTTGGGATATTGTGCCTTATTTTTAATTTATTTTTCTTTGCCTTTCTTGGGGTCTCATACTGTGCAGTGATATATATTACCTTGTTTAACTTGTCTCTCTCTTTTTTATACTAATTTACACCATTTCTATTTATTTATTTTTTCTCTAGGTTTTCAGGTTCTACAACCTCTTTAGAACATCAAGCATTGCTGGAGTCCTTTATGCATTTCTAATGTTGCAATTACTTAAATTTTTTTGGAAAATCATTTCCAAAAAATTATTTAATAAAATTACTAGGCTTATGTAATGTGAAAACTTTACTACAAGTAATGAAAATATAGAAGTAATTGTATTAGCAACTGATTTATTTTGTGAATTAATTTAAATTCACCATTATGTTCTAGCCAGCCTGTTTATGATCCTACTCATTATATTTTTAATCAGTACACAAATATCATTTAAGATGTACTGTTGAAAATTGATTGAAATTTAGATACTTATCCACATGTTTTACGTCCTGAAGTATGACATCACATTGTACTATATAAGTAATGTCTGTGGTCTTATTTGCCCTTCCCCCGATGAAGAGCCTGCATGAGGCTGAAAGCACTGGGGCTTGTCCTGTTTGTTTAGTCCTTTTGTTTCACTTTATTAAAACCTAGCACTCAGCATCTACTTACTTGTAACAAGTTGTTATTTGCACACCTTTTTGTTCTCATTCAGTCTACTTCTTTTGGGTGCTGCAGCTACTCCATGGAGCACCATTGGAAACCTTTGGTTTGTTTTTGTACAATGATGGACCCTGTGCTCCCACCGTAAAATAAGGATACTATTATACTATATCAAAAAGTAATAAAATGGCGGATCACATAATGAGCTAGAGGGGAAAAGATGTCCCTGAGGTTGCTTCTGAGTCGCGCCGAATAATATATAGTAAAATAACTACTTAGGACCTCACAACTTCATGTACAATAGGGAATTTGGATTCCTAACAAGGTTCAGCATTACTGTGAGTAAGCAGAGAGAATATAATCCAGTATCGTACTTACAATAAGCAAAAATGGGCCTGGCCGACAATATGGCTGAGATGGAATGTGGAAGCCCTGAGCCTCTGGCTGCAAGGTCGCTGGCTGTAAAATGCTCGAAACCCCACTCTTCGGTCCCAGAGGAAAATGAAGACCAGCTGACAGAAGTGCGAGGGGGGCATGCATCCTTGGATGATATTACAGAAATCAAACATCTCCTCCAAGGCTTAGTGGCTGACTTCTCTACATTAAAACTGGCACTAAAGGCTCTAACGCAACAGGTGGGGGATGTAGAGGCCAGGGTTGCTTCCCAGGAAAGAAAGTCGGCGTCTATAGATCATGAGGTGATTACTCTCAAAAGGCAAGTTAAGAAGTTAGAAGATCACCTGGAAGATCAGGAATCATGCAGTCAGAGGAATAATCTAGTTATGGCGGGTCTTCCTGAGAAAACAGAAGGATTGGACTGTGTAGCTTTTATGCAGGATCTCTTTCTGAAATTGTTTGGTCAAACACCTTTCAGAGAATCTTACAATATCGAGAGGGCACACTGCTCTTTGAGAGAGATCCCCCCACCTGGAGCTAGACCGTGGGTCCTTATGATGCACTTTCTGAATTATAAAAAAAAAAAGCTCATGTACTGTTCAAAGCCAAAGCAAATATAAATCTCCAATGGAACGAGGCCTGTATTTGGCTTTGTCAAGATCAGACATCTTCAATTAGAGAAAAACAGAAGGAGTATGCGGAGATCAAGAAGAAGTTATATTTGGCAGGGGTGAAGTTCAGATTACAATATCCAGCCACGCTGATTGTGAGGTTGCAGAATGGAGACAGGAGGTATGCGACGGTGACCGATGCTGCAGAAAGCCTGCGGGTGAAGCTACCAGCCTTGTTTAAACCTGCGACCTGAAGGTTCGAGGTGCCAGCAGGATTGACTGTTGTAGAGCGGTGAGTGAGAGCAGGATGGATCGGGAAGACCTACGAAAGTAGGTAGCGTTCGATCTGCTTCAACCTTGCTCCACGCTTTGGAGATCGGATTTGCTGTTTTACTGTTTGGACTGCTCTGGATGTATTTTGTGTGGTACTGTAAGAAAAGAGCTCCTTATTGACTATTTTTAGGGTCAAATGGACCCCATACCACTAAAAACTCCTTTTTTTTAATTTTTTTTCTCTTGCATTAGAGAGTTGAAATTTAGTTCTAAGAAGAGGAGAGAATAACAGACAGCCTGTAGTTTTATGCAAAGTAGAACAGTCCAAGTGGGCTCAAGACTTTTTCGGGTGGAATTTGCCCTGAGGAAAATGGGGTATTGGTAAATCTAGGCTACTGAACAAACCTGTACTGGATCAATAGTTATACTAGGGCATTTTCTTTGTGTTTATTAAATGATTAAGTATAAGTTTCAGGGGCTTACTACTTTTCTTCTAATTTGCTATGTCTGAAATAGAAGAATGGGGGATTAGATAGGGCGTGGAATGCAGTCTCCCTGCTACCACTAGATATTGTAGTGGGAGTGACCTCTTGTGGGGAGAAGGAGGTATTTACTGAGCTTCTGGAGTTTCTTTATCTTAGAATAATAAGGGTATTTTGTAACTCAAGAAGCTTATGATGGGACTTATTGTTATAAGTGGGGTCTATTGTTTTCTCTTTTCAATGGGATTCAGGGGGGGCTCGGGGACACCTCGGGGCTAACTCATTCACATCTCATTCTGATTAAGGAGGACGATCGGAGGATAGGGGGTTATAGTGGGGGGGTTACTGGGGGAAAAGGGGAGAGAGAGAATCCACGGTGCATATAAGAGGGTGGACAGAAAGCAAGAGGGTGAAAAGCAGGAGTACTGTCATTAATTATGGTATTGCTTAAATTTATTTCATGGAATGTTAAAGGCCTCAGGGGGAGGAAGAAAAGACTGGTAATATTACAATATATTAATCAATTGGGGGTTCACATAGCTGCACTGCAAGAAACCCACTTATTGAAAGAGGAATTACATCTATTGAAGAAAGGGTGGGTGGGCAAAGTAATAGGAGAAGGGAATGCGAAAGCATCGAGGGGTGTGGCAATACTAGTAAGAAAAGCTTGCCCATATGTAATTACTCAAATCAAGACATGAGAGGATGGTCGGGGGGATCTATGTGTCGGGTACTAACTTGGGAAATTGGCCCTACCCCCTCTAAACCTGACTTTTTTGCCTCAATGGAGGTTGATATTTCTACTCTCCCCTCCCACCCACTTATTCTAGCAGGTGACTGGAACCTTTGCTTGGATAATGAGGTGGACAGGAACCCTCCTTCTAAATGACCACCTTCTGCAGCACAGATAGCTCTAAATAGATTTTTGGAAGTTACAGCATTAGTAGACCCCTATAGGGTGTATACTAAAGGGGATACTGACAAGACCTTCTATTCTGGAGTGCATAACTCACATTCCAGAATTGATTTTTTTTTTGGTCAATGGGGCAGCATTAAGGGGCGTCAAAGAACTGACTACTCTTAACAGAGTATTATCTGATCACTCCCCGGTACAGATGCTCTGGGAGATAGATACCATTCCCCCAAAACCATACTGATGCCGGCTAGATGATGGGGTATTAATGGTTGATAATGCTGTGTCTAAATTAGAGGAAGTACTAGTGGAGATTATCCAGACCCAAATACCGACACTCATGGATAAGAAACTTGCTTGGCCTACTTGCAAGGTATTATATGCAGGAATAGCTCAGGAATATACTGCTAGGAGGAAAAGGATGAATAGAGTGTGGGAAGAATTTTTAACTGGGGCCATTAAGTCACTACTCCCGAGTCACGTGATGACAGCCAGTTAAATGGCAGCTGAGGCCTAGAGCTCTTCCCTTCAGCCGCCCTAATTGCCAGATTTCGAGACCCCCGGTGCACTAAACTTCGGAAAAACAGTACCAAACGGGTGTTGAAATACTGCCTGTCGGTTTAAATTGGCGTTTCCATAGACCTATCTCACCTATAAAGAAAGATGGAGGTGGATGGGAGGCAGGCCGCAGTGAAGCATACACTGCCTGCGACCCCCAAAAAAGCAGCTAAGAAACAGCGGAATCAGGGGGACCCGAGATCGGAGAAATGTGGTGAAAAGATCCAGTCGCCCAGTCCTCTAACGGAGGACAGATTCCTGCAGGAGCTGACTCCTCTGAAGGAAATTCTCCAAGACCTTACCACGGAGCTCAAGTCCCACGGAGCCACCGCTTCTTGTCTGGCACGCAGAGTCGATATGGAGGCTAGAGTATTTTCAATGGAACAGTGGAAGGCCAAAGCAGAAGTCGAGATGGCTGGACTTAATCAGCAGGCGAAACTTCAAGCTAAAACCGAGGATCTAGAGGCGTGTCGCGAAACAATCTACTGATTTTGGGCCTACGGAGATGGAGGAAGGGCCCGATCTTATAGCCTTCTTACAAAGTTTCTTGCTAAGGTGGTAGGCCCGTCGCCGATTAGCCCAAGTTACCACCTCGGCGGGCCCATCGGTCGTTGAGGCCTCGACCACCGCCCGGATCCCCTCCGCCCTATTATAATGAAGTTCTGAGTTATATCAAGAGGCAACATGTATACAATGAGGTCTCGGGACCTGAGCGAAGTTGTATGAGGGATCGGTCAAGATTCGGATTGCCAGGACCTCCCAAAGGAAACTATAGAGAAGCGGGCAGCCTTCCACCCTACGGTCCAAAAGTTAATCGCCGCATCCATCCCCTTCAGAATGTCATACCCTGCTATTCTTAGGGTTACAATCGGAGGTACCACCTACAGTTTCAACACGCCAGAAGCGGCTCTGAAGGACCTTTCTATTAGACTCCCCGACTTGTTCAAAACTCCGGGATGAGACTGGTCAAATCTGCACTAATGTAGTGGAGTTGGATCTTAATGACTATTTGCAGATAGTGTCTTTTCCCCCTTTTATTTTGGCCCACTTGCTGGATTTCTCTACCGGTTCCCTTCTTGCCTATTCTTAAGGTTACCAACTGTTTATCTCCCTATCTTCCTCAGCTGCCATTGAGCTCTCTTACCTGAGCTGCATCTGCTTACTGGCCAAGGTAGCTGGGCGATGTCCTGAATGGTTGGGCACTGAGCAGATCGGACCGGGGTATCGAGATCCACGGTTTACTCCCAGAACTCGTTTATTAGGTAACAGTCCCCGGGGGTAACTTCCTGATTGATGGACCAGTTTGGTCCTCTATCGAAATAGTACCCTCCGGAATCAAAGGGCCGGATTTAAGAACACCCCTCGATACTGGGCCTGGGTACCAGCTCTGAATTCCACCCGTTACTGATACCTGAGATAGGGGGTGAGTAAATATAAATTCTGGATCTGGGTTAAACTGTTTATCACTTTGTCAATTAGTTAGAAAGTGGGGTTGCACTGCAGCTATTTTTCTTATCTTTATATCTGATGGCCTATCTGGTGGTTTGGGGTGGAGGGGTGGGGTATTTTGCTCTGGGGCCTAGCGTCTAGCTGAGGCTGAATTTACGAGCCTATGGAAGGGGGGTTGGCCAACCCAATCCCAGTCACCGAGTTGTTGCTGATTATTTCAATTTGGATTGGGTCTAGTTTTAGTTTTAGAGATCTTGTGGTTTGGACCTTTCCCTTTCCATTTGACTCGGTTGAGCTGGGGTATTTTGGGTTCATAAAGTGGGTTTGGTTGCCAGGATTTGCAATTTTTCATTTTAGTCTGGCTTTCTATCAGTCCTGGCTCCAAGATGTAAATAGTTGTCTGTTTGGGGCATGGGAGGGTATGGGGGGTTGTGGGTGGGTTTCTGTTTAAATTTTATTCTGTCAGACTGCCTTATGGATATGAGGAAGGGGCTGGGGGTCGAGGTGGAGGATTATTCGATATATATTGTGCTTTACTATATACCAACAAGTAATTTTATACTGTTTAAATCACACTTTAAATGTTCTTGGTGGCAATTTTCGGGGGGTGGGTCTTTTGGGGATCGCACTTGGAGGAAAGGGGGTTTGGGGGGAGAGGGGTTAACCTGCCGTATTAGGCTTATTTGTGACTATATTCTGGCTGGAATAACTCCTGTGAATCTCTGGTTGGTTAATTTTGGTTCATCTTGGCAGGCTGCTCGGTTTTGGGTATATGGGGTTTCAGTGTGTCGTTCTTTTCCCGTTATTTCTGGATGTTTCCGGTTTTACATCCCTCTGGCTCTGTATTTAAAATGGCTATTAATACCATTAAAATAGCTTCCTGGAATGTACGCGGGCTCAGGGATCGGGTCAAACGAACTCAGGTTTTTAATCACTGCTCATTATTGCAGGTGGATATACTTTTTCTTCAGGAAACCCACTTAGGCCAAGCAGACACCAAATCCCTATCTCGATCTGGTTTCTCATGGGTCTATCTGGCTGGAGGCTCTAGCCTCAGTAAAGGGGTTGCCGTTCTCATTAAAAAACATGTTCTGTTTATGAAAGAACTGGTCGTATTAGACCCAGAGGGGAGGTTCGTCTTGGTTAAGGGTACCCTTAATGGGAATACCGTTGTCTTAGGTTCCATATATGGGCCTGTTGGGGGGAACCATGAGTTCTTTATGTGCCTTGCTGATAGGGTTAGCACCCTCCTCCCTTCGCAATTTATTTTGGGTGGGGACTGGAATGTCTCCCTTCGCCTATATTGGACAGAGACCCCCAAGATAATCGTCCCCCTACACCTGCCCAAAGGGCTCTTCATGATCTTTTATTAATGTTAGGGCTATGTGACCCCTGGAGACTCTCGAATCCCTCTCTTCGGGCTTTCTCTTTCTTTTCTCAACCCCACAAGTCAAGGTCGAGAATAGATTATGTATTGTTCAGTAAAACCTTCCTTCCTAGTCTTCTTCAGTCTGGCATTGATCCAATTATTCTCTCGGATCATGCAATAGTTTGGATCAAACTCTCCTCAAATCCCGATTTCTGTTGGGATACCACTTGGAGGCTTAATACTCAATTGCTCAAAGACCCCCACACAGTTTTGCAAATAAGATCCCTGATCTCTCTTTTCCTTGCAGATAATCTTGAGTCTACCCCAAGATTTGATATGATTTGGGGTTCACTAAAATGTTATCTCAGGGGTGAACTAATTAAGATAGCTTCTGCAAGGAAGAAGGTCCGACTTGCACAATCTCTTTCTCTATTGAGTAAAATTAGAGAACTAGAAGCAGGTTACTCTCCATCCTCCTCGTTATCGTCCCTAAAGGCTCTCCTGACAGCTAAGAATGAGTACATGGATCTCTTGAAAGAGAAAACTGAATACTGCCTTGTGCGAACTCAAGCTAAATATCTAGACCATGGGGAAAAGGCCGGGAAGCTTCTGGCTTTGCACCTACAGGCGTTGGAAGGTTCTAGGATAATCCCATCCTTGCATTCCCCAGCTGGTTCCATAGAAACTTCCCCCAGAGGTATTGCCCAAATATTCAAAAATTATTATAAAGATCTTTACAGTAAGCCTTTATCCTCTGCCCCTCTTTCAAATATCACAGCATATTTGGAGGACACTGACGTCCCCTGTTTATCATTGTCCCATCAAGAGATTTTGACTGCTCCCATTTCTCTTGATGAGATAGAGAGGACTATTACCTCTATGACTTTAGATAAAGCACCTGGACCTGATGGATTCCCTGCTAACTTTAATAAAGTTTTTTCCAAAGAGCTCACACCTATACTTCTTAAATTATATGAGTATCTTTCTTCCTCTTGCGAGATAGAGCCCACCCTTTTTGAAGCCACTATTATCTTAATTCCCAAACCCGATAAAACTCTCACGGATCCGGCGAATTACCGACCTATATCCCTCCAGAATTATGACATGAAAATCTTTGCTAAGATCCTGGCGGAAAGGATCAAAAAGGTTTGGTCTGGTTTAATTAGTCCTACAACAAGTAGGTTTTCTGTCTGCTAGATCTTCTGCGGATCACTTAGAACCCTATCTCATATTTCCCAACAAGCTCAAACAGTGTCTCACTCTATGGCCTTGGTTTCGTTGGGCCATGAGAAAGCCTTTGACCAGTGGATTGGACCTTTCTTTGGGCTGTGATGGAAGGATGGGCTTTCCGACACCATTTTAAAATGGATTCAGGTTTCTACAGTTCCCCTCGGCCAAAATTTATTGTAATGGAGTTTTCCTCCCTTTCCATCTACACACCGGCACCAGACAGGGATGTCCTCTTCGCTCTCTTATTTAACCTATACTTAGAACCCCTTCTTATCAGGCTTAAATCTTCTCCACTTGTTAGAGGTTGTCTATTACAGCAGCAGGAATTGGTACTCTCAGCTTATGCAGATGACATACTCCTGCATCTGGAGCGATCCTGTTGAATCCCTAAAGCGGCTAGATGTTATCAAGCAGTTTGGAGCCCTTTCTCAATATAGATTGAATATTTCCAAGTCTGAAATTTTTCCATTAAATGTTCATGCGTATAAACAAGTTTATTAACCGGGTATGAAATGGGCTCCCAAATCGATCAAGTACTTAAGGGATTCATTTTGCGACAGACCCTCTCTTTTGAAGAACCTCAATCTGGACAATATTAAAATCTAGTCACAAAGATTTGTTGCGATGGTCTAACCTTCCATCTCTCTGGGGCCGGATCAATATTATCAAAATGAATATCCTTCCCCGGGTCTTTTACTTAATCTGTTAAATCTTTGGCTGCCTATCGCTTATCTTCAGTAATTTCATGCAATGTTTTCCAACTTTATCTGGCGAGGAAAGGGTGTTAGGCAGCTCGCACTCTAAGCTATCTCCCCAAAGACAAAGGTGGTCTCGGCTTCCTAATCTTTTACTCTATCACTGGGCAGCTCTATCTCTAAATTGAAATGGCTTTCTGTGGATCCTAACCTTCCATGCCCGACCTGGTTTCAAATTGAGAGGGCACGTCTCTCGGGGGCCAAGTTGGATACTTACGCTGTATTTTTTATTTCTCCATCAGTAGTTTCACAGTGGATGACTGATAATATGATTCTGACATCCCTTAAGTCACTTGCTCAATGTCTGCAGTCTTTTAATATCCTTGTCGGCCCGGATCTGGGCCAGCAAGTGGTCCTTAATCCTAATATCAAGTTGGGTAAATCACGGCTTACTCCTGATTGGCTTCCACAACTTAAAGAAGCTAGACTAGAACATTTTTATGAGCAAGGATCTCTACTTTCCTCAGCCGATATACTCGTTAAATTTGACATTCCCAAGGTGGAGATCTTCAAAGTTTACCAACTAAGGCATCTTATCGCTGGGAAATTTGGTACCTCCTTTAGCGAGTCGGTGGCCTACCCCTTTCTTTCTCAAATAATAACTCTCGCTTCTCAACCACACTCTACTTCGTTAATCTATTCCTTTCTCCTAAACTATAAATTTCCCGATATAGCTAGGGGCTCCAATATCTGGTCTTCTTTGTTGCCTGAATCTCCCCTGAATTGGTCTCGTATATGGAAGGACCTTCATAGATATCACACCCAGGATAGATTAAGGCTGACTCAATATTATATTGTGAATAATTTGTACTACACCCCTACCAAACTTTTTTAAGCTTAAAAAACTCCCCCACCCTACCTGTTCTAGGTGTACGCAGGAGGAAGGGAATCCCCTCCATGTTTTTTGGTCTTGTAGCAAGGTTGCTCCTCTGTGGTCTCTTATTCAGGACAATTTGGACCCTCTTCTGGGTCTGGCAGGTTTTTTTACCCCCGAGATCTGTATTCTGGGCGAATACTCTAGCATAGATAGTGTGGAACGCCGGTATCATATGGCTTTGGTGTCCATGGTGGTCAAGAGGTTGGTCCTGAGGCACTGGACTGATCAATTGGCCCTGACTTATGCTGACTGGCTGACTGAGATTACTGTGTACTTTAACTCGGAAAGTCTAATTGCCAGTCTACACTGTCATATGGATCTGTTTCAGAAGAGATGGGGTAGGTTACAGTCGCTGTATTTGCATCAGTGAGTTCTAGGCCTTATCCCCTGCTGCCCACATTGACAACCTATATCTTGCTATGTATTGCTTTCAGCAACTTTTCCTGTTGAGGGAGAAATTCAGTTATAAATGGCCAGGTTTTTATTCATCCAGATTAAAAGAAACATTGGAATGGCACACTTGGGTTTGGGGGATGTGAGGGAGGCGAATTTTGGGGTTTGGTAAGTTTTTACTTCCTTCTGCATATGTATTCTTGGGGGTGGGGGCCTGGAATGGGGGTGAGGGGTGTTTGGTTCTACCATGTACTTTTCATGTTATGTCTACCTGGCATGTTGTTATGTTTTTTGTTTTATATTTGTAAAATTAATAAACTTAAATTTCAAAAAAAAAAGTCACTACTCCCTTTGTAGGGTTCCTCTAGTGAATTGGATGAGGAGCTTAGAGAATTAAGAGATGAAATTAGAAGCATGATGTATGTCAGGATAGATCGCTGGCTTGAAAGATTAAATGCTAGATACCTATTGCAGGAAGATGTGCCGGGCCATTTGTCAGCTAGTAGAATTAGAGAATAGGAGGTGGATCGAACGGTTATGGCAGTGAAGTTTGGAGGGGACATTATTACAGATCCTTAGGGAATGGCTGATGCTTTCGCAGAATATTATACTGGGATTTATCAAGGGGGGTTACTAGTTCAGAGGAAGAGATTAGAGGGTTTCTGGATAAGATACCCTTGCCTAAATTGGAACAAGAGCAGGCTCAGGCTTTGGCAGCTCCAATTCAAGAAGTAGAAATTATGGCAGCAATTAAAGCATTGCCAAATGGTAAGACACTGGGGCCTGATGGTCTATCTGCTAAATTTTATAAAGTTCACTTATTGACTATACTCCCTCTCCTGAAAGATTTATTCTCGAATATTATGAAAGCTGGGGTTCCCCATCCTCCCTTGTATCACGCTTATATTATACTTATTATAAAGCCAGATAAACCTGGGGATCTGCCTGGCAATTACAGGCCCATAGCTTTAATAAATCAGGATATTAAAGTGCTCACAAGGATCCTGGCTAATAGAGTTTTAAAAGTTGCTCCTTTATTAATTAGTCAGGACCAAGTTGGGTTTATGCCAGGTCGGGGGTGCATGACACATTAAGGAAGCTGCATCATATCCTTCACCGGGCCTTCAACTCCAAGTCAGTTATGGCTCTGATTGCACTTGATGCTGAGAAGGCATTTGATAGGGTTTCCCATGCTTTTCTATTTCTTACGATGGAGAAAATGGGCTTCCCAGAGGACCTTCTCAGAGGCCTTAAAAACCTTAACACTGCCCCCACTGCCAGGGTTTTGTGCAATGGCTATCTTTCTAAAGAGTTCCTTCTGATGAATTGGAATAGACAGGGTTGCCCCCTGTCACCAATCTTGTTTAACATTTATTTGGAACCTTTATTAAGGGCACTCCACATGGAGTCTGCGGTTCAAGGGATTAAGGTTCATGAGATGGAGCTTAAATTTTCGGTTTTTGCCAATGACATAATGTTGCATTTATATAAACCAGCTGAGAGCTTCCAAAAAGCCCTGGAAATTATTAAGCAATTCTCTGAGGTCTACAACTACAAATTAAATTTAAGCAAAACACAGGTTCTTCCTCTTACCCCTTATACTTATAGAGCAGAATTTGAACATTTGCAAATAAACTGGGCCTCAAATTAAAATGAAATATTTGGGTATCTGGATTATGGCTAAAACAGAAAATGGGGTAGAAAAAAATGCTGATAATCTTTTGACTATAATTAAAAATGATATTTTAAGGTGGAATAAAGTCCCCCTGAACTTCACTGCCAGACTAGGACTGATTAAAATGAATCTCCTACCTAGATTGCTATACCCGATTCATTTGCTTCCTTATAATATTCCTAAAGGAAGGTTTATTAACATCCAGAGGGTAATCTCAGCATTTCTGTGGAATTCAAAACCCCCCAGGAGAAATCATGCTGCCCTATGCCTTCCCCATCTTATGGGAGGTATTAAACTTCCAGACCTATTTTTATATTATGTCATGGGACAACTAGGCTTAATGGGACGGTGGTACAGAGCCCAGGAAGAAGGGAGATACACCCCAACATGGCTCCAAATTGAGCGACAAATTCTGGAGGACCTGAAACTTTCCCGAGCAGCGTTGCTTTTCTCAGATCCAGAGGGCTTACCTAAAAGGGGAAGGCAGACACCAACTTTTAAATCAATGGTGGCATGGTTGAATTTTTAAAATTCCACACAGAGGAGAGTTCAGAGGAGAGTTCGGGATCAACCCATACTGGGAAATCCTAATCTTCGTCTGGGGGGGACAAATAATCAATGAGCATTGGGCACCGCAATTATCTGACCTAAACTTAACAGATTTTATAGTAGAAGATAAGGTGATCCTCCCACCGCAGACTAGGGAATGGGACTTTTTTAGAAAGATTCAGATCATGAATATGGTGCAGCAATTTTTAAGAGATAATAAGGATGTTGGTCAGAATCCATTTACTTGGGATAATTTGAGTGAGATTGATTACTCACAACACCCCCTCTCAAAAGTTTATACTGTGTTGTTAGGCTTTGTGAGCTCAGACTCCTTGGCGCAAGTTTTATATTGGGAAAAAAATATAACCCCCCCTGAGGCCTGACTGGAAAGAGATTTGGAAAAGTGTTAAATTCCTGCCCATACTGAAATACAAGACTATGCAATTTTTTATTTTCTCAAATATCTACTACACCCCTGCTAAACTGTGTTCTAGAAGATTCGGACAGACAGATCTGTGCTTTAGATGTGGCATGAAATCAGGGGATCTGTTACATGTGATGTGAAATTGTCCCAAAATACATTCATTATGGGTTCAAATTGGTCACAACATGGATCCGTTACTAAACTATTCGGAGCATATTAAGCCAGAGATCTATGTTTTGGGAAATATGAAATCAGTTATGAGAGAGTCCGCTAAGCATCATGTGGCATTGATGTCTGCCCTGGTTAAGGCATTTGTCCTAAAACATTGGAAAAGTGATCTTATCTACAATTATGATCATTGGGTGAGAGATCTGTTACATATCTTAGATAGACTCAAAAGATAAATGATAATAGAAGATAAAAAGAAAATCTATGATAGAAGATGGAGGGCATTAGAGGCAGTGTATTCAATACAAGTGAAGAGTGCTCGAACCCAGATCTGTCTGTCTGATTGGGATTAGCTAGCACTTATTACTTAAGAAAAAGTTAAAAGGGAATATGATTTTATTGATGTGTGTAATTTTGTGCCTTAAAGTACTCCTCCCAGGGAGGTGTTTTACTCTCTTTAGATAGTTCTTAGTGTGGTTATATTATGTCTGCCACATCAGAAGGGTTAGGATGGGTTCTTTCTCTCTCCTAGGGACACAGTTTTAAAGCTCAGCCTAACGGACTTACAGCCACTTCGAAATTAAGGTTAGTAATAAAGAGGGATAATTAAACTGGAAGTTGATTAGGTTCATAGCTAACCTTGAATTGATAGAATCCAACGTTATATTAGTAAGTCAGAGTCAATGTAGCTGGTATACTACATGAAAACTGTGTATGTAAATAGTTATGGGGACGTATATAGTAGCCACAGCCACTTTGGGGATGTGGGCCCGGGGTCAACCTGAGATATGTGTATGTATGTTTTCTCTGTTGATATCATAAACTTTAATAAAGAAGTTTAAAAAAAAAAGGTAATGAAATAAATTGCAAAAAACTTTGTTAATGCATCAGTTAGGATCAAAGCAACAAAAATAGAGAAATGTGGCTTTAGGGTTTCCAACCCTAATGCCCCATTCCCCACCCTGCACAGAAACACAGGCATGGGGAGGGTCCATCTTGGGGCCCATGAACCCTAACCCTCACCCCATTCCAGTACAAAATTAGGTGACATGGCTACAGTATAGGTGAATGGGGTGAGCATTAGCGTTCACGGGCCCCAAGGCAGACCTTCCCCGCCTGTGTGTCTGTGCAGGGTGGGGAATGCGGTGTTAGGGTTGTAAACCCTATCGCCATATTTCCCTTACTTTGTCACTTTCACCCTAATGGATGCATTAATGATATATATATATATATATATATATATATATATATATATATATATATATATATATATATATATTATTATAGTAACGGTAGCATCACTATAGTTAGGGTTGAGTAGCCACTTTAATGCAAAACCTCAAATTTTGCACCTTAATAACTTTGCCACCATATAACGGATTTGCCTGCAATTTTGCATGCAGGGTTTGGCTCCATGGATATCTGGATGTGCCCAGTTGTGTTATGGTCAGATGTACGGTTGTGGAGTTATAGAATGCCAAACAATGCAAAAAAAACAGACTTTTTGTGCATTTCTTTGCTCATGCCCAAAGCCCACACAGTTTAACCGTTCAGTCCAAAAACTTCAGGGAAGATGCAGCCTTGGTCACCAATGTGCCTTTTGAAGATTTGGTGAAAAATATTAAACCATTCAAAAGCTATTTAAAAAACAATTTTCCCATTATAGTCAATGGGAAAAGTTAGCAAAAATCACAAAACTTTCGTGAGAAGCCCTTTTTACTGTTGCAAATGACCCTTTTACTTTTGTGAGGTGGCCATTTTGTTTACAGTTAATGACACAGAAAAATGCCTGGCATTTAAAATTGGGACCTTCTAGGTCAACACTAATTGTTGTGTTTACCTAGTCAGGTCCTGAGGATGCTAGCCATATCTTTTTGGGGGGATTAAACCCCCCAGATATGCATTTTTTAAATTTTTTGGAAAATACTTTCACAAAATACTTTCACAAATGTGAAAGTTTTGTGAGCTTTTTTCACGAAACTTTTGTGATTTAGTAAAGTACTAAGTAAGTCAAAATAATTGCAAATCTTTGGAACCCTCCTGCAGCCAAACTGTTGGTCCGTTGGGCTAAAATATGCAGGGTAGCAAGCCCTGGTCCCACAGATGTGCCTTTTATTTGTTTCCAAAACATTAAAGGGCCCCAAAGTTACAGCATTCTGAACTTGAGCAATTTCCCATAGGATAACATTGCAGTGTCTGTTATGCTTTTCGGTGCCCAGTATCTCGTAAACGAAGCGAGATATGGAGTTTTCGCTACTGGCAGCTTGCTTCATCTGTAGAAACAAGTTTGGAAGTAGTACATGATTTCTGAAGCTGAATTTTTTTCCTACTTGCTACGGTTACAGAGATATTGACAAAAACATATTCCAAGGGTTTGAAGAGTGCCTTCTCAGTGCATTTCAGAGCCCGTATCTCAGAAACGATGTGAGATACAGATTAGGTCAACTTACAATGCGTGAAGTACTTACTGTCATGATTACAAAAGCACTTTGAATTTTCTTCTACCTGCTACAATTCCCAACATATTGCCAAATTACTGCTCCAAGGATTCCTTGCCTTATACTGCCGCTGTATGGCTCCATACTTATGTGTAACTGGGAGCACAGGGCCCGGATAGCCTGTGCTCCACATTTCATTATGAAGAAATAGGCAACGGTGGGAGTGCAGGGCCCAACACATACCTTTTACTACTTATATTACATTTTTCAAAAGAAGGAAATTCATTGCAAAAACACTGTTAATGCATCAATTAGTGTTGCTTCCACAGTGACAAGAGTGTGCAAATGCGATGTTAGGTTCAAAACCTAACCTCGCGATTCCCCCACACCACACTTCTACACACACATACACACACTTATGTAGTTTTGACCGGATAATATCAGACAACATTTTTACCACCCTTTAGTGTATGTTAATGCCTCCTGATGTTATCCTGACATAAACAAATAGTCCTGCCCCATGCTGCCACTTATGTAGTTATGACCAGATTACTGTAAGTCCACTAAATGAACTCTAGAAATTATTCATATTCAGTAATATTTCATACATCCACTAATAATAAATACAATCATATTACTTATACCCTTTTCCTCATTTAAAATACATTCATGCCCTACTTTCACTCAATATCCTTTGTTACCTTTTTGTTTTCTCATATGGATACATTGTTTTTCAATAATTTTAAAATAGGAGATTACTGTCTCAAGTATTCTTACTGATTGAGATTTCATTATTTTTTTCTGTCAAAATCTGAGGGTTCCCTTCCATAGATTCCAGAATGGGCCCCAATATCTTTATTCTAGCCTTTTTGTATAATGGGCATTTAATCAATAAGTGAGTTAGATCATCTGCCCCCATATTACATTTACAAATTCCCTTGGTTTCCTCTATTTCCATCAATCTATTGACTCTTTCACTCATAAAATACTCAAACCTAAATTTTTTGTATAAAATTCTCCCTTCTGGATTCTTAGTAATTTTTAAATAACTCTCTCTACTGAATATCTTTTTATTTGCTGCCAACCATTTGCTTATTTTATATCTTGAACATCTCTCTATGTCTTTTTGTTTAAATCTGTCTCTCACTGTTGTCTTTATCCTTCTTATTATATCCTCTTGAGGCCTCCTTAATAATTCATCTAAGTAGTATAACAATCCATAGGGTTTTATCCATTTTTCTAAAATATCTATAACTGGAAATTTAAAATTTCTGTCCTGGTAACTGATAGTCTCATCCAAGCATTGTTTTGGCAATAGCTTGTCTGTCATTGAGTATACCTTGAAGAAATACAAAATAATTCTTTCTTGAACCAAATTTTTTAATGATGACTGACCTAATTCCGCTCTTATTAAAGCTGCCAGGGCTCCCTTTGGTAATCCCAATACCTTTTTATAAAATATGTTGATTATTCCTTCTATTTTTTCATCAATATTAAGGCCCCAAATTTCTGCTCCATACAAGATTTGAGCTCTTATTTTTGCATTAATAACTTTCAATGCTCCCTGGATAGAACTTCCTCCATATTTGTAAAAGAAGCTAGTAATTATTGGCACAAACTTCTTGATATTGGTTTTTACTTCTTCAATATGTTTATTCCAGATTAGGTTTTTGCTAATATTTGTACCTAAATAGTTAAAATACTTTACCTGCTCTAATTGTATCTTACTATATTGGATGTTCTGGCTTCTTGTATTATTATTACCGAATAACATAACTTTGGTTTTCTCCAGGTTTATGCATAATCTAGCATCTTGCATTGTTTCTGGAATAAACTAAATAACTTGGTTATTCCTAATTTGCTTGTTGAAATTAAAACAACATCATCAGTGAATGCCAGATAGGGGCAAGCCCTCTTCCCTATTTTAGGCATATGGAATTCATCCTTATACATGTTCCCCATCATCTGGTTCAGATATAAATTGAACAAAATAGGGGGAATACAAATCCTTGTTTGGTCCCCTTGCTCCCTTCAAATTCTTCCATGCACTCCCCTTTGGTGTTAAACCTAATCTTAATATAATTATGTATATATAACACTTTAATAATATCCAATACGGTAGTCTCTATTCCTAATTCTTCCAGGCATTTCCACAATAATTTCCAATTGATACAATCAAACACCATTTTAAAATCTACAAAAATACAATATAACTTTTGCTTTCTGATCTTAGAATATTTACATGCTAGGTGCCTTAGTACAAAACACTGATAAATCATGGAGTGCTTTTCTATGAATCCCGCCTGTGCTTCCTCTATCAAATTATTTACCTTTATCCATTCTAATATTCTCTTGTTAACTATTCTTGTCATTATGTTTTGGGTATTACCTATAAGACTTGTAGGCCTATAACAGGCCGGATCTTTTTTTCTCCTTTTTTAAAGATTGGTACTATTATAGGTTTAGTCCATGAACTTGGAATCTTCCCTCTATTGCCCACATAATTAAATAATTTTGTCAATATTAATACCCATGAATCTAATTGATTCATAATGACATCAATCGGGATCCCATCCGGGCCAGGGGCCTTATGCCTTCTAAACTTACCTAATGCTAATATAACTTCCTCTTCTTTTATTTTCTTTTGAAGGGGAATCCATTCCCCTACTCTAGGTTCCTCACCCTTTTCTGTATTTATTTCACTAAAAATGGGTTTGAAGTGGTCTATCCATTTCTGTGGTTCAATATAAACATCTATTTCTTGATCATTCCTTCCTAACTCTCTTACCACTATTTTCCAAAATTCTTTGGAATTTTTACCCAAAACTGCTCTTTCCAGATCTTTCCACAGTTTCTGTCTAAATATTTCCTTACTTCTTTTAACTATGTTGTTATACTCTTTTCTAATTTTATTTAGTTCCTTCCTATTATAGTGAGATGGCATTTTCAACATTTTCCTAGTTTGTTCATTTAATTTTCTTTTCATATCTATACAGTTCTTATTAAACCATGATGCTCCTTGGTTTTTTTGTTTTGTTTTTTTTGGTAGATCTTCACCTCCTTCTACAACAAATTAGCAATCCTGGCAATAATACCCTCATATTTAATAATACATTCCTCATCCTCAATATTACTAAAATCTTTCATATTCTGTGTTATACCCTTGATATCAAGTATATCCTGGAAGCTCTTGTTATTAATTTCCTTCCAATGTACTCCTTTTCTTGTTCTAATTAAATTTGAAAATCCTTCCTCACATTCTACCCTTTCCCCTTCATTTTTTAGATGGACCACCAAGGGGGAAATTGATTACTTTCTCCTTTGTTTTCCACTCTCAAATCCAAAAAATCTGGCACCAAATTTATATTTATCCAAACCAGATCTATCTCTGAAGCTGCTTTGGAATTCATGAAAGTACATTCACCTTTGGATCAGATTTTAACCTTCCATTCATTAACATTAAATTTCTATCTCTTAATGCCTTAGATAATCTAAGACCACAATCATTGAATTTCCTGTCCTTTGTGTTTCTGGTATTTCTGATATTCCTTTTACCCCAATAGCCAGATATTGTTCTATATCTTTAGTGGGTCTTTTTATATTTCCCACTCTAGCATTTGCATCCCCCACTACCATTAATCTAATTAATGAATTATCCTCCACAACATTATCAATCATTTGTCCTAATTTCTTAATCGTGTCATCCCTCACTCCCTTTCCCCACACAGGCAGTATGTGTGTGTATATATATATATATATATATATATATATATATATATTTATTAATTATAACTACTGGGTTTTCTCCCAGGGTTATTTTTAGGCCCAGAATATTTTCTGAGTTCGCTCTTATACTTATTGCCTCTAGTCCTAAGTTCATCCTTATCCATATCAGCAAACCACCTTTCCTCCTCCCTATCCTGTTTTCTTTGGTAGCTGGTAGATTAAATACTTTATATCCATTTAACATGGTCTCATTATTTTCCCAAGTCTCCTGTAGGCAAATGATGTCAAACTTGTTAAGCTAGCTCACCAGCTCCTTATCCCGCAATTTATTTCTAATACCTGCAACATTCCAGGACAGGATTTTCAATGATCTAATATTCATTCCACCCTCATTTGTGTTAAAGAGGGACTATGGTCACAAATTACTGGCATCAATAAATTCAGAATATAGATCAACATAGCCCAATCACCCTCATGCCAAAATTGAGATCCCTAAGTTACTTTGTTTAAAAGTTACACATTGTTTTACAATCCTAAATTTTCTGCCTGTTCAAAAAAGCCAGGTTCAGTGAAGAGGTGCTGATGATGTCATCTCCTGAACTCACAGTCTAGCCCTCCCTGTCAGCAAGCTTATAGGACCTGCTTTTCCAAAGTTTAAAAACTATGTGCAAATGGTTTTCTCCAGTAAAACAGGCAGCACCATTCAATAAACATTGCTTTAAAACATATGTGTCTTTCAGGTTTTGTAACAAAGTTGACACATTCATATATTTGTTTTTGGTGGTTTTTTGTTATGGTCCTTTTCTCCTGGGTTGCAGGATATTAAGTCACAGCACACTACTATGAGATTTGTAAACTGGATATCTCTGATGTGGTGAAAGGCTGTGATCATTCACACCTATCATTCAATTGAGGTGATATCTCAGGATGGCACTTTAAATCAATTATTCCATCACCCTGTAAATGGGGATGATAGTGGTAGTACTGTTTTTAAACCATACTAAGAGTTTCTGTGCAGTAGCCAGCTCAATGCTTAATCACTAAATCAATCAGTCAATATTTTATTCATCATCAAAGTATGAATGAATGAGACACTCAGTTGAGCAGAGCTCATTTTCTGTTTTCTCATTGACAGGCTGTTACCTGAGTTATATTCAGACTCATCTGCTTTGTACTCCACATTACAATGATTGTTTTACCAGGGCTAACACTTCCACCCCATAGGAATTAACACATATAAGGCCCCTATTACAACTTATTGTAAAGCAGACACTGACAAACAGCAATGCAGTTATCAGCATTGCAACACTTGTAGCAATACAACTTCCAAACAGGCACTGCAGAATAACACTTCACAAGGTATCATCAGCCTGGAGGCATGCTGTCTCAGCATTCTGCAACTCTGGAGAAATTAACCACACCAAAAATGCATTAAAATATAAATTTGTCAACTTTGTTACAGAACCTGAAACACATAGATTCTATAGTACTATTTTTAGAATGGTGTTGCCTGTTTTACTTGTGAAACCAATTGTAGAATGATCTTTTAACTTTGGAGAAACAGATCCTATGAGCTTGCTGATAGGGAGGGCTAGACTGTGAGTTCAGGAGATGACATCATCAGCACCACTTCACTGAAACTGGCTTTTTTGAACAGGCAGTGAAATCAGGGTTACAAAATAGCCCATAAGTTTAAAACGAAGTCTCACAGAAACCTAATGTTTGGGATGAGATTTATTGGGGGTATGCTTATTCTAATTCTGCAATGTAGCACTTTTGGCAAGAGGAGTCCCTCTTTAACTTCTAACTTTTTTTGTCAATTATCCTCAAAATCCTCCAAAATAGCAAATTTATTGATATTTTCCAACATTCTGAGCCATTCTGGCTTAGCTTCTGGAGCCTTATGGTCACCCTTGACTTCATCATCCATCAACACATAAATCCCCAATTTATCTAGTTCAGGACTTGTTTACCAGCTCATCGTAGACCAATTTGTTTGTCCAACCACAAGGTTAATTGACCATTCTCTTCCCATCTTACAGCTTTAGTAATTTTATTTCTTAGAACTTTTATTTTTGTCAAAGGTTCCAAGAAATTCCCTATTTTATATTTACATTGTTCTCATTGGGCAAACAATCCAAACCAAATATAGACAGCTGATTTGCCAAAGTTTACTGTGCCTCTTTTGAAAGTAATCCAGAAAGACATGTCCTAGTATTCCAACTTCACTGCACTTTATTCCCACCAATTTTTTTCAATTTTTCTTTACTATGTACTATTATTTGCAGGACAAAAAATGGGTCCGTCACTAGTGATACTCCCTTTTCATTTTTCACTGGTCTGATGCTACTAAAACTGGGTATTAGTGTTTCTTCCATTAGTACAACACAATATAACATTTTCCTGATATCTCTCAAAGAACTCTCATTCTCATCAGGTATCAGTTCAACCTCATACAATGGTAATACATAATCTGTCTTTTTCATTTTTTTCATGAACTCATCAAAATCCTTTGTTCATTTCTTTCTTTTCCTTATCCTCCATTCCCTTTTCTTTTCCCTTGCTAGATTTATTCTTGCTACCCTCATCTCTACTTTCTCCATTTTCTAACCTAATTATGTTCATATGCTTTGACTTTTCCTTACTTCCTCCTGTGTCCTTCATATTATTACTTTCTCCCTTTGATTTATCCTCCTGTATCTCAATATTCTTAATTTTCCCTATTTTGTTCCTTTTCTTATCCTCCTTGGCTTCTTTTATTTTTGCCTCTCTTTTTTTTTTCAACTTCTTCCCTTTTCTGTTTTCCTTGCTTTAAATGTTTATCATTCTGGTGACCCATTTCTAATTACTCCTCCTCTGTCTTATTTCCCTCCATTAAATCCCCTTTTTCTTTAACCCATCTTTCTTCTTTTTTACACTTTACTTTTCTCTCCTTTTCCCTCTCCTCCCTCTTCTCCCCTTTTTTCCATAAATATTGATGTTTAAGTTTCAAATCTTCACATATACTAGTATTTCTAAGTCTTGGTGAAGGTAACATGATTAATTCTAAAGAGGTTTCTTGACTCTCCATTCTTAATTCATTTCCTTGCTCCCACTCTCTATCTGTTCCAGTTCAGTTTTCCCCTATATGTGTCTGTAACTCTTGAATTGCTTTTCTACTTTCAATTAGAACTCCTTTTGTAAATTTAAGGTCTTGTGAAATTCTGATCAGTTGTTCATAGATCAGAATATTTGCCTGAATTGGATCCCTTAATGCCTGCCCAGTTCTCTCAAAAGGCCATCAACATCTCCATAACTAAAATCTTCCTGGCTCACAGACAGAATATTCTCTTCTTCCCTTGTAGTTTGTATACTTATATAGGATTCATGCAATCTATTAGTTTGTTCACAGTCTCCTAACTTGCTCTTACCTCCTTCTCTTTGTTTATTATCTATCTCCTTAAGTCCTTGTGTGATGTATAATAACTGGTCTCTAACTTCATTCAATCCTAACTTCAAACCATTCCTATCCCTTGTTCCCGCCTCTCTTCTTAATTCTTGGTCCACCTGACCCTGTCCCTCTATACCATCTATACACATGTTCATACCTATTATCTCTCTTCACATTCTTTTTCCAACTCATTAACTCCAACTAAAATTTATCTCAAACCTTCACTCCCTATAGTCTTTCTTCTCCAGTTACTCTCCTCTCTCTTTTCTTCTCTTTCCTTTCCACTCCATGGTGTCGAGACCCACCTCTTCTCTCTATTCTCCCACATCCCTTTTCCATCCTCTTCTAATTTATGCTCTGTCATATAAGTAGTAATTCTAGACTGACACAAACTGTGAATTTGTCTGTCCCCTTTTTCATGATTTTTCCTTTTCCCAATTACTTTCTCCCCTCTGTTGACTATACATTTTTTCTTTTCGGGCTGACTTATCTGCATCCTTACTTTCTGTTTTATTTTTGGCTTATTTTGAACCCGCTCTTTTCCCTTTGGAACCACTCCACTTCTTGTTTTAACTGGCATTATGCCTTTATATCGCTATATCCTTTTACACCCTCTCCTTATGGGCACTATATTCCCTAATAGTCCAAAATGAGCAAGAGAACTCCTAATAAATCCCAACAACCCTTGCAATATAATAGTATACAAAAGCCATTAACAAGTCAAATCAGATCCCCAAAAATCCTGCCACATGATTGATCAATATAAATGTTCCCCAGTATCCCTTAAAAACACGAAATTCCAGTTATTGCATGTAGTATAAAGTGCTAAATACAGATATACAGAAACGTCATGAACTACTATTATTTCCTTCTTAGATCGCTAAAGAGACTGAGAATTTGACTTATTTATCTTTATAGATTATTTTGCCTTAGTCCTTGTTACCTTTACTTTCCCAGTCGACCTTGCTACACCTCTAGGATCCTCGGTGCCTTTGATGCCAGAATTCACACCATTTTACACCACTTTCAAAGTTTCTTGCAAGCCTGCAGGCTTTATTAATTGTTCAATATTCTGGATCAGAGTAGCTATCCCTTGTCAGACACCCGTCAGACACCCTCACTTGCGAGCAGTAATATAGTTGTGAAAATCTGCTCTACTTAAAAACAGCCTTGTAAAATCTGTCCACCAAGGTCCAATTAACAACCTGTCTGGCACTGCTCTCTTCACTTTTTCCTGGGATATAATTGGCCAGTACAGTCGTACAAAATAAGTCCCCCATGAATACTCCTTCTTCTCCATCTATTTTATGTCTCTCTATATTTTATATCCAAACACATAAGAAATGCCACAAACAACACACAGAAAAAAAAAAAATCTTTAAAAGAGTTGGCAGGTTTAAATCACTTAGAAATGTTATCCTTCTTTCTCCATTACAATGCAAGAATGGAGGACCAGGTCTGTCCGACCACTCTTGACCCTGCTGCATTACCTACACATACTCATTAGGAACATATGATGGTTAACTGTCTTTGTAACACTCAAATGCTTACTGTAGTCCATCACTTATGGTTGCCCAGCATGCCTGTGTACACTCAAAGTACTCAGATGGCAGCAGAACTGATACAGTTGGTGGACCATGATGATGGGTGTGTCTTGTAATACATTTAGAGACTTGTATGTTATTTCTGTTACCTGCTGCTGGTTGTCACTAATTTGTTCTGTTGCCTTGCTCCATCCCCTACTTGCATATGTGTGTGTGGGGGGGGGATGCAGAGTTAGGTTTTTGAACCCTAACATCACATTTCCACACTTTTGTCACTGTAGAAATAACCCTAACTGATGCATTAACTGAGCAATGAATATATATATGTGCGTGTTATAGTGGCACGGTCGCACCACTACTGTTAGGGTTCAGCGGTCATTTGCATACTAAAGTCAAAAGTTTGGGCGTTAATAACTTTGTACCCGTTCAACAGATTTGCCTGAAATTTGGCATGCGCAGTGGGACATGATAGATCTCTTGACTTACTAAATTGCATTTTGGTCAGACTTACAGTCTTTGCATACCAAAACACTGAAAATGCAAAATTATCTGTTTTTGGAGGCAGATTTTGGGATTTTGGACATGGCCCTGCACGGCCATTGTGTGGCATGCCACTCTTTGAGATGGCTCATTTAAAAGGGCCTTGGTGGCTGAACATGCCGCTTTTCATTTGGTGAAAAAATATTAAGGCATTCAAACATTATTCCACTTTTAAGTTCCCATTATAAGTCAAAGGGAAAATTTATATGTATGTTTTGGAAACAAAGAATGGGGTTCTGGCCATCTCGTCCCACCTGGTGATCATAAGAGGGATCCAGCTAGGAACACAGGGGGCGGAGGGCAGGGAGATGAGGTGCCTACCAGGTGTCATGGCATGGAGGGATGTAAGGAAGATCCTGGGGATTGCTGGGAAGGCAAGACGGGAGGGTGAGCTGGATATCATTATCCACCTAGGTACTAATGACCTGGCAAATGGGGAGCCAAAGGAAGTTCAGGAAGAGTTTAGGAAATTGGGGAGGGGTCTCAAGCAAGTAGCTACTTCTGTCACCTTCTCAGAAGTACTACCTGCGAGAGGCATGGGAGAGCATAGGGGTGCATGCACCAGGAACTTTAACTCATGGCTGAAGAACTGGTGCTGTGAGGAAGGGTTTGGATTCATTTGTGACTGGGGACCCACCTGGAGGGATGGAGGCTTGTTCAAGCCTGATGGCCTGCATCCATCCTGGAGGGGAATCCAAGCCCTCGATGATAAGTTTAAATGCTACATTGACAAGTATTTAAACTAGCCAAGGGGGGTGGCAGGCCAGCAAGGAGGGTATCTAATTGCCCACTCCCCACAGCTAGCAGTGGAACCAGTGAACCGGAGGAGTGGATATCTCTACAAAGCAGTGTGCAAAAGATGGAGATAAGTGCCCAAGAGGTGGATAGGCAGAAAAGGGGCAAAATTCAACTGAAGAGCAGACAGCAAGGAGAACCAGAGATTAAGGACAACCAGGTAAGTGGCTGGAATAGAACAGCTAATGTGTGCCAATGCCAGGAGCCTTAGCAACAAGATGGAGGATCTGGAGACTGTCATGGTGCAGTCAGACCTGGATATTGTGGCCATCACAGAAACCTGGTGTAATAATAACCATGACTGGGAGGTGGTCATACCTGGCTACAACATATTCAGAAGAGGCAGGGCAGGTAGGAACGGAGGAGGAGTGGCACTGTATGTGAAAAATGACATAAGGACCTCAGAGATCCAGAAGGAACAAAATGGGGGAGAGATACTGTGGATTAAGCTGGAGAGGAAAATGGGGCCAGCCATCCGAACATGTGTGGTCTATAGACCACCAGCCCAAGAGGAAAAAACAGATAGGGAGCTGATGCTAGCCATCCAAAGGATGGCAGACAAGGATGAGGTAGTGCTGGTTGGAGATCTCAATATTCCAGACATCCCAGCAGCAGCAGCATCATCTAGGAGCAGATTCATCCTAGACTCCCTTCAGGGTGCCTTCCTCAAGCAAATGGTCATGGAACCAACTCGGCAGAAGGCAATACTGGACCTTGTGCTCACAAACAGGGACAGCATGATAGGGGTAACAGTGGGTGAGCACCTGGGGAACAGTGATCACCAGTCATTGTAGTTTGAAATCACAGAAGGAGCAGAACCAAACCACACAAAAACACGTATCCTGGATTTTAGGGGGACAGACTTTGGGGAAATGGGGAGATGCTTGAAAGAGGCATTAAGAGGAATGGGGCAGGAATCAGGGGTTGAAGAACAGTGGGCAGTATTTAAAATGGGGATTGCAAGACAACAGAATTATTCATTAAGCAGGTTAGCAAGGGGAAAAGGAAGAGGAGGCCATTATGGTTTTCCAAGGAGATATCGGAGAAAGTGAAAGCCAAAAAGATTGCATTCAGGCAATACAAAAAGACACAGGCAGAAGGGGATAGGGAGAAGTACCAGGAGAAGCAAAGGGAGGCAGGGAGGTCAGTAAGGGAAGCCAAAGCTCAGACAGAACAGCACATTGCAAAATCAGTTGGTAGAGGGGACAAAACCTTTTACAGGTACATAAGTGAAAAAAGAAAGGCAAAGGGAGGGAGAATGAGACTGAAGAGGGAGGATGGGGGCTGCATGGAGGATGACAACAGTAAAGCTGACATATTGAACAGGTATTTCTGCTCAGTCTTTACTGAGGAAGAGGAGGGTAATGGGTCTGAAGGGAGTACAAGGGGTTGGAATGGTGCAGAAATGGACACAAGTCCCTTTACATGAGAAAGGGTCCTGAAGGAACTGGAAGTAATAAGAGTTGATAAAGCAATGGGGCCAGATGGGGTGCACCCCAGGGTCCTTAAAGAATTAAGAGAGGTGGTGGCTGAACCTTTGGCAATCCTGTTTAGCCAATCACTGGAAACAGGGGAGGTACCCAAAGACTGGAGGACAGCAGATGTAGTCCCTTTATACAAAAGTGGGAACAAAGAGGAAGCGAGGAACTACAGACCAGTCAGCCTCACCTCAGTAGTGGGGAAGATCATGGAATGGACAGAATGAGACGGGACCTGCAGAAACTTGAAGAATGGTCACGGGTTTTGCAGTTGAAATTTAATGCAAAGAAGTGCAAGATAATGCATATGGGGCACAAAAACCCTGGCACAATATATCAGTTGGGGAGTGAAGATATAGCATGCACCAAGCAGAAAAAGGGATCTGGAGGTCATCATCTCTGATGACCTCAAGGTAGGGAAACAGTGTGACAAGGCAGCAGGTAAAGCAAATAGGATGCTGGGATGCATAGGCAGGGGCATCACCAGCAGGAAAAGGGAGGTCATAATTCCACTATACAAGACACTAGTGAGGCCCCCCTGGAGTACAGTGTACAGTTCTGGAGACCTTACTTATGTAAGGACATAGACAGGGTAGAGAAGGTTCAGAGGAGGGTAACAAAGATGGTACATGGATTGCATTACAAGTCCTATGAGGACAGGTTGAAGGAATTGAATATGTACTCCCTGGAGGAGAGGAGGGAGAGAGGGGATATGATAGAGACATACAAGTATCTTACAGGGAGGAACAGGGTGCAGGAATGCACTATTTTTAAGCGAAAAAGATGTTCCAGGACTAGAGGGCATGGGATGAAGTTGGAGGGAGGATGATTCAGAGGAAACATGAGGAAGAATTTCTTCACAGAACGGGTGGTGGACAAGTGGAACACCATGCCAGAGGAAGTGGTGGGGGCTGAAACAATCACGGGATTTAAGAATGCATGGGATAGACATAAAAGAATTCTGGAGGTCAGGGTTAAGGAGCAACAGACTTCTAGGAAAACATAAAGTGAACTTACAAGCTCAAATGGGCAGACTGGGTGGGCCTTAGGCCCTTATCTGCTGACACTGTTTATGTATCTATGTATTTATTTATCTAAGACAAATGAGGGTGGGTTGTACTCAGGAGGCTTCGTTCTGATGAACCATGGCGGTGGTTTACCGCAATTCTTTGATTTTTTTTAATTACAAAAGTTTTTATTCTTTGGTCGTGACCCTGCAAATTCTTTGATTGTGAGCCTACAAATTCTTTGATCGCTAGATTCTTTGATTGCGATAGTGCATCGTGAGCGAGGAACGAGATGGACAGATAAAAAAATAAATTTTCTCAGCTCAGGGGTGTCCTAGGAAGACAAATGAGGGTGGGGTTCACTCAAGGGGCTTCGTTCTGACGAACCATGGCGGTGATTTACTGCAATTCTTTGAACTTTATAAATTACAACAGTTTTTATTCTTTGGTCATGACCCTGCAAATTCTTTGATCGTGAGATTCTTTGATCACCATCTCGGATCGCGAGGGAGGGACAAGATGGACAGATTTTTTATAATGGAATAGATAGGGAAATTTTACCAATCTTTAACATTGAATATCTCTGAAACGGTTTGGTCTTTTTACTTGACATTTGGAGGGTGTTTACGGTATGTCCTGTAGATATGAATTATGGTGTTTATGTGTCTGAGAAAAAAAATTTTGCGGAGATATTGTGTGACACACTTTACATGCTGCAGACAGTGTATTGGATTGTGCTGGTGGCTTGAAATTGATAGGGTGCCTAGCCTTGGTGTCAATGGATGTAGTTTTCAGTTGTTGTGTGTGTTAAATGTCAACAGGTGCAGAACTGTGCCACTCTGATGAATGAAAATTTCTAATTTTGACATGTTATATCTCAGACATGGTTTGGTCTTCTTACTTGAAATTTGGAGGGTGTTGACAGCATGTCCTGTAGATGTTAATTGCGGTGTTTATGTGTCGGACAATATATTTTTTGCAGAGATATTGTGTGGTGCAGTTTACATTGTGTGGACAGCGTTTTCTATTGTTCTACTAGATTAACATTTATTTGGTGGCTGGTCTTGCTGTTGTCAATGTACTTTTTTTTTTTTGGAATTACTATTTATTCCTCCTCCCCAGCCTGCCACCTCCAACCCTTCAGGGGGGACAACTGGACATCCCACTGCCTGGAACCCTACCCAAGCAGACCCCTAGGCCCCATGGAGCCACGGATTACCCCCGAGCGGGGATGAGGCAGGGGGCTCAGACCCCGTTACTTACTTTCGTCGGTCTGAGGTCTGCTGGGCGGGCACAGGCAAATCGTGGGCACGGCCATGGTCCTCCCATCTTCCCGACTCAGGCAGGCTTGTTTCCACATTTTCTCCCTCCCTGAGCAGCAAGTAACCTCCCCCAACGTCATGACGCACGTGCCGACGTCCATGCTACTCAATGGCCGCCCATCCCCAAGTGGAGCTTGCAGTTCCTCGAGCTTCCGCTTGGGGTCATGCAAGTGTCGGGCATCGGCCGAATCCCTCCCCAGAGAAGGCAAGCTGTCGTTGGATGCTCCAGCCTATCTCCCCCCGGCCGACCCACCGACGACCCGAGTCCGCTCCCAAACCCGGGTCGCCGGCGTAGTGCCAGGTGTGGCGTCCAGCACCTCAACCCTCAGCACCACCAGGCCGGCTCAGTCAATGTACTTTTTAGTGATTGGGTGTGTAATGTGGCCCGACACTTACAAGTTGGGCCCCGCACTCCCAGCAACTTGTGCAACTTTCTACTTTTCTATTCTTTCTTAAAAACTAAGGAAATTCTATGCAAAAAACTTCATTAATGCATCAGTTAGGGTTTTTCTACAGCGAGAAAAGTGAGGAAATTCGATTTTAGGGTTCTCACCCCTTACAACCCACCCCCAGCCTGAACAGCATCGGGGTGTGCGTTGGGGTCGCTGGCCTAACTCTCACCCCATTCTCTACACTGCACCACCTCAGCTTGTTTACACAAGGGATGGGGTGAGAGTTAGGGCTGATGACTCCCAGCGCACACCCGTGCCTGTTGGTGTGGGCGGGCTGGGGTGGGGTGCAAGGTGGGAACCCTAAAATCAAATTTCCTTGCTTTTTTCACTGTAGAAAACCATAACTGATGCATTAATGAAGTTTTTTGCATAGTATATATATATATATATATATATATACACACACATATCAGACTATGAGAGATGGTCTTCTTTATTTCAGGTGGCAACACAGGGGAATGGGTACCCCTAGTGTCAGTGTTATGTTTGTGGGGTGAAGGAGGGTCAGGTGGAGGGGACAGTTATGGGGGTGCCAGTAACAGACATCAATGGATGGTTTTCTTTCTTACAGGGTGTAGGCTGATCGTGACTGATCAGCTGTGCTTGCTGGTTTGTTTAGATGAAAGGAAAAAGCCAACCTATGATTGGGTCAGCTCTTTCCTTTGAAATACACAAAGTTTCCACCTAGCAAGCCAGAATATTGTCATGATCAGCCTTGCTGATGATTGTTGTGACAATGATAAGCGCGTGTAGACCACTCTGTATTAGACTGACAGTGTCACACCCCTCAAAAGCCACTCTCTTAACAAAATGTTCGCTGCATGTGCAAGCATGGTGAACATAAAAAGGGGGCACTTAGCCAGCCTATTGGTGCAGCAGTATCGCTACTGCTTGTGGTGCCAGTGACTGGGGTTCAGAAGTGAGCCCAGGTTGCTGGAGGGTCAGCCGGGGGAGGAGGATTGAGCCACTCCCACTACAATACTGCCACCTGGGTGCACATGGGTGGATATGCAGCTGGGAGTACCATGTGAGAGGAGCTGATGTCAGCAGGAGTCTGGAGTGGCATCACGTCTCACCATGCACCACCTACATGGATCCCACTACATGCCAATGACCTTGGGGAAGGAAGTACCTAAAAAAGAAAATGGCCCTGCTTCCTCACCCAGTGTCGGTGCTTGGAATGGGAGCAGCCAGACACCAAGGGTTGACTGGTGGGAAGGATTGAACCTCTCTTCATCCCCACCCAGGGGGCCAAATCATGGCAGGATGGGAGTAGCTCTGTCTGAGCTGCCAGTATGCATGGGTGAGGGGCAGAGGGGAAGGGTGCACCAAAAAGTATAACAAAAAAACAAACAAAAAAAGGGGATGCTTGGTCTCATCTCTAGGCTGAACCATGATTAGCCTGGCTACCAAAGCCAAGGTAACACCTCATACTGTAGGTTAGGTCCCTACTCTTTTAATTTTAGTGATTTATCCTTTTTTTAAATTTCAACAGACATACAAAGCATGCAGCCAGCATGAATCACGTGTTGGTGAGCATGATGTGATACTACAGGCATATGGTGTACAATATACAGAGATTTAACAATCAGAAAACCAAAACAGCTAATGTATTGTAGGTTGCGCAATATTAACTAAAATACAGTTACATTGAGCACAGTATACTGAAATAAGGACTCTGTGGTGCCATTAAACTAAGTAATTCACGCCATATGGTAGTGAGAAAAAACTTGCAGCCTCATATAAATGTTTGATGTTTATAATACTGTATTTCTAAGGAACTATATACACACCAGTGAAACTTTTTTTGTACTTGAGCAATAATGCTAGGATGGTGACCACATTTAGCAAGCAGATTTGTAATACAGATTCCTAAAGGGAGTGAGTTCTTGCGTGTCTGACCCAAGCAGATGCTCCCTAAGTGTGGTGAAATGGATATGCTGAGAGATTTAGCCTACTCTGACTCTGATGTGGGCGCTGTGGCGACCTATCATATCTAGCTTCTTTTGGAGGTATAACAAGTATGGAGCCCATATTTCCTAAAATTTGGTGAATGTCTAAGATAAGAGATGACTAAGTCTCTCAAATTGGCCAGCTGGGTATTTATGAGCTATCAGTTCTGCCTGAGTTAGAGGAGGAACATTGAGTGGCAGTGTCACAGCAGAAGATGCTTGGCTTCTCTAGATACTGCCTGCATCTATTTCTTCTCAGGTGGACTTAAATTATAAGCTCCCTGTAGGGTACCCAGATTAACTATTTCAGGGGATGAGAGTATGTTGTGTGGGAGTACACTATTGATACAGCTGAAGATGTGACAGCAGTACAGTTGAACAATGGGCATTGCCACAGAATATGGAAGAGGTTTCCTCCCGGATTCCCACACCACCAACAATCAATAGGGAAGAGATGTGCTGCATGCAGTACTGTGGGAGTGTGGGACCATAGATAGAGAACCTCATTTTAGAGCAGACCGCTTTTGAGGTCCCACAGGGCTTTGTGGCCAGTTTTCCAAAAGTAGCTCCATTCCTCCTGAGGAATCTGCTTGTTGAGGAAAGAGACCCCCCTCCCTTCATTGCTGCATGGGGTCAAAAAAGCTAAAGCAAAAACAGCGCAGTCAAATGTAGTGCAGCAAAAACTGCTAAAACAAATACAGTGCTTCATAAAAATAGTGAGCGCTAAAACCACTACCATCAAACAAAAAAACAAACTGACTGTTTGTGGGGGGCTCCACTCCCGCACCCTCAGACAAGGGGGGCTGCACCCCAAACTCACCCAACATAATAATTACCTCCGGGGGGAGGCAACTCAAGAACATGGAGAATCCTTAGGGGGAGACTTGCTCTGAAGAGGACAGGGAGCCAGCAGGACACTGGGGGGGGCCAAAGGTGCAGGGTGAGAGATAGACACACAGAGAGGGTAAGCTGGGAGGGGGGAACAACACCCATAACAAAACAAAAAATGTGTTCCAGGACCAGGAATCGAACCCCAGTCCACCGACACTCCATCACCCTCCACTACCTGTGATCCTATCCTCTGAGCCACAGCAGCTGCTCAGCCAGAATACCCTGCAGCAGAAGCTTTCTCCTTATTCTCCGAACAGCTACAGGGACAGCGCTTAACTATACCGTAACTATTATTTATCTTCACTATTATGTCCCTGTATTTGTTTTATCTTTACCTGTTTTGATTTAGCTGTTTTGACTCACGCTATTGTGCTTTCAACATTTTAACCTGGTACCATTTGGGGCATGCTGTTTCAGACTGGTCTGGGAGTAGGTCCCTGATTGCAGCGTATATAGTCCCCATTCTGTCTTTAGGACACTTGATCCAGGCTTGAAGGGAGTGAGAATTGGCTGAGGCTTGAGTTTGCTTCAGATCCATACATATGAATCCCAAGCCAGGTAGGGGTATATAGTACCAGAATTCATGCTTGTCAAGGCCATATCTGCCTTGGAGAATGGAGGAAGAGTCTAAGTTTCTAAAGTCAGGCATGAGTATATCTACAGCTTTGTGGATCCTTGCCAAGGCCCATGTGGTCCAGTCCACTACTGTACCATCCATCCAGATCATTGAGATATTCCAGTTAGGGATTAGCATTGGGTGGGTGAGAGCAGATTTGAACCATTTCTCAAGTTGGTGGTAGAGCTTCAGGTAGTGTTTTTTGTGGGGTAGGATGAAGCCATTTAATCAGCATGGATGAGCAGACCAGCCACAGGAGTGCAGCCCCTTAGTTTTTGTGTTTCTAGGGAGGCCCATAGAGGTAAGGAGCCATCATTATTTGGGAACCAGTGCAAAAGTTGTGCAGCATGGAACACCCAGTATTATGGCTTGAACTAGGGGAGATTCCAGACTCATTGAGTCCAATGGGACCAAAGCTTCTTGCGACTATATTTGGGCTGTTCCCCTTCCACAGAAAGTTGTTGACCATGGAATCAATTTAATTAAATCACTTCTGAGCTATTTGCAGAGATAGGTCAGACAGGACAATATGAAAAATGTTCGGGGGCATTGATCATCCTAATGGCTTCCATCTCCCCCACCATGAAGAACTAAAGGGGTTTCCAGCATTCACATTCAGTTCACAAATTAGCCAGCAGTGGGATGAGGTTAAGCTTGCATAGTCTGTCTAGCTTGGGTGTGACCTGGCTTCCCAAGTAGGTAATGCATTCCAGTATCCATCAGTCTTGTGACCAGGATTTGTGGCAGTTCACAGGCAGAGTTCAGGGGAGGACCTCCATTTTTGAGTGGTTAATGCATAGACCAAATACAGTACTTGGGAAAAGGTATCAAGAAGGGTGATAAGATCTGCATCATCCGTAGGTAACAACATGTCACTTGCATATAACAGAGCCTAGTGACACTCTTGCCCTGTGGTGATGCCTGCAAGGTGTTGACAATGGCATATAGTTGCCACAAGGGGCTCAATTGCCAATACATAAAGGAGCAGGGACACTGGGCATCCCTGTCTTGTCCCCCTCACCAAAGTGAAAGCCTGTGACAGTGTGCTGCTCATTAATACTCTGCAATGGCCATGCTGTATAGAGTACAAAGAAAAGAAAACTCAAGAAGACTGGACCAAAGTTCATATACTGAAGTGTTATATAAAGATACACCCACTCCACCAAGTCAAAGTCTTTTTCCAAGTCAGTTGCAACTACTGTTGTTGGAGTGGGACACCTCCAGCAGTATGGATGAGCTTCATCAAAGTTCTAAGGTGGTCTGAGCTGAGATGTCCTTGGCTGAATACAACTAGGCGTGGATGATAAAGGGAAGAAGGGAGTCTAGACTTAGTGCCAGTGTCTTCGCATATAGGTTGCTGCCAGCAGTCATCAGCAATATGGGTTAGTTGCATGCTGGTGATGCTGGATCTTTCCCTTTTTTGGGCAGGGCTGTAATTGCAGCATTTTGCACTGATGGAGGAAAGGTTCTTGAGTGTACCAGCTCAGAATACAGCCTGTGCAGGACTGGATTTATCATAGGGGTGAAAGGTAGGGGGAACTCCACCGGTAGACCATCCCCCTCTGGTGCTTTGTGGGGTATGAGTATTTAGAGAGTGGCCTTGAATTCAAGGATCATTATCAAGGCGTCCAATGCCACAGCTTGTTCTGCTGTTATGGTGGGTACGGTTAGAAAGTATAAAAAGTCCTATATAGTGACTTTCTCAGGGAGGTGGGGGGCTGTAAAACAAATTATAGCAGCTGCTCATAGCATTGTTAATATGTTTGGCTGAGGTTCCAAACTGGCTATGAGTATTCGTAAGTCCAGCAACATCCCTTTTGGCTTGCTGTTTGTTTCTGCTGGTAGGCGAGGACGTTTCTCTACCCCTTCCCAATATTTGTGTTTAAGCTATATAAGGCAGTCTCAGCCTTTCTGGCTAGGAGTGTTTCTATGCTTAATTTAATTTTGACAATAGCTTGATCTAAGGGAGAGTCAGTGTATGACTGAGGGAATGATTTAAACTCAGTCTTCTTTAATGCAAGTTGTTTTTCCAAATCAGATAGGTCTCTCTCTCTCTCTCTCTCTCTCTGTCTCTCTCCACCTATGAGTAGCATAACTAATTATATGGCCCCTGATTGTGGCCTTAAAAGCTTACCATAAGTTGGTCACAGAGGTGGCTCCATCATCATTCAGATGGAAGAAAACTTCAGTCTCCTGCATGAGCCATGCTATGAACTTGGAGCCCTGCATAAACAGGGGATCTAAATGCCATGAGGTAGATCTAGAGGTGGGTGGGCCCCAGACCATATCCAGTTGTACTGCTGCATGGTCAGAGATTATGAGATGGTTGATGTTAACAGCTACTATCTTTTTCAAGGCCTGGATGGAGGTCAGCCAAAGATCTATTTGACTATATGACCCATGAGCAGCTGAATGAAGTGTGTAATTCTGTATATGTCAATATGAGGTGCATCGCACATCAGTTAGGGCCTGGTCCTTGAGCTAGAATTCAACTGTTTTGGCAGTCCTAGGATGAGTTTCAGCTGTTCCTTGGCTTCTATCCATGGGTGAGTCTAGGGCAAGGTTAAAATCCCCTCCAATTAGCACTGGTGCATTGCTGGTATTAAACTAAAGCAGCCTGTTGGCAAAGTCATAGAAAAAGGATGGGGAGTCAGTGTTCATGGCATATACAGTAAGTTGACTAACACTGGGGGGTAGACTGCATGTCAAGGAGGGCCAGTAGCCATCGAACATCACTGTGAGCAGCTGTGTTTAGCACTTTCCAATGTCTATTTTTGTGAACAAGGATGGATACCCCACATTTTATGTTTGCATGTGCATGCGTGTGTATCAAACATTTTGTTATGATGAACTGCATTTCAGAGGTGTGTCACTGTTGAGTCCAATGCGGCTCAAGCTGCATTGAGCTTGGCAGTGACAGACCAATGACCAGGCAAGCTGATTATGACACTAGTCACTGTTTGCTGGGTGGAAATTTCCTGTAGTTGAAAAGACTGAGGAGCTCTTATGAGTGGGTACTTTGGTTCTTTCCTTTGCATGAAGCCACCCAGCAAACAGTTGAACAGCCTCATGACCAACCTGGTGGATGCCTCAACTAATACCCTCATCCCATTTGTTGCCCCCCACCCAACTGGTCTCCCTTGATCATTCCATTTGTCTCCCCCGTGTGGTCAGAATCCTACAGTTGCCACCCCTCCTGTTTTCTGCATGACAGTTCCATGTTTGACCCCCCCATCCTGACATCCTTGTTACCAAACAGTGGGACACCAAAAGCCTCAATTTAAGCAACCATCAGCAGAGCAAAACTTACTTTCACATTCAGCTCTGATGCACCACACACTACTGAGTGCTCGATCCCTCTCTCTCTTGCTGTCTCTCTCCTGTTGCACCATGCTGTGTACAGTGTGCGGCAATCCTGAGGTCTCCCTCTGTTTGTGATCTCTCTCACCTGCTCCATCATGGGGACCCACTGACCCCCATCCCATATCCTCCCACTCACTCAGTTGCAGGCAGTAGCTGCGCAATCATGTCAGTAAGGCTGCTAGGGGACTTTGGGTGGGTATCCCCACACGCTACAATTTCCACACATCCAGGTTTCTGTCAGACATTCCCATAGATGACCCCTCATCCCAACACCTGCATTACCAAACAATGAGATGACAAAAGTCTGGATTTTGGTGACAATCAGCAGAGCAAAACTTACTTTCACTTTCAACTTTCTCTCTGCTGCGTCACACAGTACTGAGTACTCACTCCCTCTCTCGACTCTCTCTCTCCCCCCCTCCTGCTGCATCATGCTGTGTGCAATGTGTGGCAGCCCCAGAGTCTCCCTCTGTGTGTGGTCTCGCTTGCCTGCTTCACCCTGGTGACTCACTGGCTCCCATCCTGGATCTTCCTTTCACTGACTTGCAGGCAGTATCTGCACAGTAATGTCAGTGAGGCTACCAGGGGACTTGGGGTGGGGCTGGACTGGCAAGGCTGCACTGTTGCTCAATCAGCTGGTACTTGGCTCAAGTGTCCCTCCTGCCTTGATCTGACTGCAGCTCTCTTTTATGACTCCCATCCAATCAGGAAATCAAGAGATTTAAAAACCCCACTGATGAGCTATGAATACTTCAATATTTCAAAGCTGCCTAAGAATTTTTTTCAATATACATGCTACTTCAAAAGCTATTGTGTTGTGGAGTTAATTAGTATTTTCTAGTGGAAAGTTGAAATTGCTTACTTTTAACATAACCTTCTTATGATCCTGCCTCATGAAAAAGGGCACAGAAAATTTTGAACTCCTGCCCGAAAGGTGATTTCATGCAAGGACTGCAAAATCACCGTTTGGGATGTAAAAAGACATTTTGGCCAGGATTTGAAATATGACAGCTTTCACATTCATGAGGTGCTGTAAAGAAATGGCTATGTTGAAAATCTGGGGTAAAGGTATTGAAAATTACCAAACCCATGAGCCTGCATTCGCAAAATTCAACGTAGGCTTATAACTTTATTGTGTTTTAGTATTTTTACACCAGATTTTCAACATAACCTTCTTATGACCCCACTTCATAAGGAAGGGCAGAGAAAAATTTCAGCTCCTGCCTGAAACAGAACAGGTGGTGGACAAGTGGAACACCCTGCCTGAGGAAGTGGTGGGGGCTGAAACAATCACGAGATTTAAGAATGCATGGGATAGACATAAAGGAATTCTGGAGTCAGGAGTAAGGGGCAACAGAGTTCTAGGAAAACATAAACTGAAGTTACACAAACTCAAATGGGCAGACTAGGTGGGCCATAGGCCCTTATCTGCCGACACTGTCTATGTATCTACTGTATGTATCTATGAAAGGTGATTTCACACAGGGAATGCAAAATCACCTTTTGGGACAGATTTACCTAATGGCACTGCAATTGTTCATGAGGTGTAGTCCCAAAAAAGGCAAGTTGAAAATTTGGGACAAAAATATGCAAAAATGGCCAAGTTATGCCACTAAGTTCAATACCCCATTGAAATACATTGAACCGCATACCTGTTTCTTCAGTTCATGGTCCAGCTTTAAAGAGTGAAGATATGTCTATGGTCCACAGAGGATTACAGTGTTGGACCCCCCTAATAGGTAGGTCGGGTGGGGGACAGTAACAGTCACAACAGACATCAGTGGACAGTTTCCTTTTCACAGAGTAAAAAAAAAAAAGACCAAACAATTGCTTTATGTGTGATTGCAACACTGGGGGATTGGGCACCCCCAGTGTCACTGTTATTTTTAAGGGGGTTCTGACAGGGAGGGTCATGTGGGGTGGAATACAGAAAAACAAATAAAGAACTAACGGAGGTGTGACCATGCATTGGAAGCGGCGTGGTAGTGGAGGGTGGGGTTTCACTTACAGTGTGGTGACATTGGGAGATTGGGCACCCCCAGTATCACTGTTATGTTTGTGGGGGGGGTGCTGAGAGGGAGGGTTGAGAGTGGGGCACATTCACAGGGTGCCAGTAACAGATATTGATGGATGGTTTTCTCATACAACTGCCAGACATTCCAGGCACTCCAGGCATTCCAGGCTGACCATGATGGATAAGCTTGACTTGCTGAGTGTTGTAGATCAAAGGGAAGAGCTGACACGTGATTGGGTCAGCTGTTTCTTTTCAAGTTTCAATGGGCAGATATGCTCATTTTGCATACAAGTATAAAAAATAAAATAAAATAAAGTTTGTGATGTATCTGCCTAGCAAGCCAAAACTCTGTCATGATCAGCCTGGATGATGACTGGTGTGGCACTGACTTGCCCCTAAAACACTGCTCTGCATTGGATGAACAGTGTCACATTCATTAAAAAGCAGTTCTATTGCAATATGTTCTCTGCATGCACGTGCACATGGTGAACATAAAAAGTCCTTATCACACTAATTCCCAAGCAGCCATTATTGGCTCTAGTGAACTGTTTTTTGTAATGGACTGTGCTGCTCTTTTTCAAGTGAGACCATTGCCAAGGCTCAGCATCAGACAGGAAGGTGTTCTCCACCAAAGCCCCCCAAAGAGGGTTGGCCACACAGCCTGCCACCCAGGAGACATGCTGTTGCTGAGACAGTGATGCTCCTAATACCGCCTCCTTGATGTCATCATTTGATAATGCAGCAAAAGGAATTTCTTTTGGGTCCATAGAATCAAAAGAGGTCAGATTTCTATGGTTGGGTCACACTGACAAGCAACCAGCCTGTGAGTCAGGAGCCGGCCACAGGAGAGGAAGGCAGGCCAGTGAGCAGATCTGGTAGCAGCGGGCTGAGCAAGGAGCTGCAATCTAGGAGGAGGCAGCCTGCAGCTCAGTCAGCCATGACGCTCTCTGACCCATGACAGTGCAGCCCGGATCATCTGACATCTGCTGCCTGGGACTAACAATTCCTCCTCAATATTGCTGCTGCAGTGGTACAACCAGGACAGTAGGAAAACAGCAGTCAGTATCATGGAAATCCAGCCCCTTAATTTTTATTGTAATTTTTTCTAATTGACATTTTTATCCCAGTTCTCTGGGTTGGGCCTCTGAGCTGAGGAACCACTGGGCCATCCGCGGTCCTCTGCCTGACCCACCACAGCCTTCCCCCACAGAGCCTTGGTTTACCTCCGGGGGGGATAGGGGTGGCAGGTTACACCCCCAATCACCCACATCACAAGACAGCTGAGCGGTGGCAGTGAGATCCACCCTGGATTTACCAGAGTCCCACCAGAAGCCAGCACCAGGGCTCAGCTTTAGCTCCTGGATCCCATAGTCCCCTGGTAACATTGGCACGCACACAGGGAGACCAATGCAACAAGCGCAGTTCTCCCAGCTGACATAACCCCCTCCCAACATGGAGTTCTCTATTGCACTGCCACTAGGTGTCACCCAGGTGGTGGTATTGCTGTGTGAATGGCAACCCTCCTTTTGTTTCTCTCCTGGTTTTGTTTTTGCATGCATCAGGGCCACTTTCTGCTCCTGGTTTGCTGCTTTGCATGAGTGAGCTCCTGGCTCTTCTACCCTATTGTTTACTTTCGATTTTTCTTTGCCTAGCTATAGGAGGTAGACTGCACTGCAGGCAAGCAACACATCTCAGAGCAGCAGTAACGGCCTCTGTGAAAGTGCAATTTGAAACACATTTTCAGTATTTTCAGTGATGTAATAGCAGCTGTAATTGCAAAGGGGCTTCAAATTGGTGATTTTTTTTTAAACTATAAAAACATACTACCTCCAGTTTGCAGATTCTGCTCATCAGAGTGTGCTCATCCCTTGATCTCATGTGCTAACCCATTAGTAGTTCATGCATTCTCAGGTTTCTTCTCTGAAGAAGAAGTGTCAGTGCCCACATTAATTTGAGACAGTCCACACATGGCCTTGTACACTGTTGAAGTGTCTATTGCTAGATCATAGGCCTCACAGTTGTCCTATTTAAGAGCTGGGCAGAGTGCAGTTAAATAGAGATGTGGATAACAGTAGCTACTTAAGGAGTTGTTTGGGAACAACAGAAATTAAAAAAAACATGAAGTTCAACTCTATAAATGATTTTAAGATAACATTCCTTTACCAGATGTGGCTCTGGTTAGCTCAATCCCAGCTTATCATTTCGGTGTCTTGAGCCATTGTATTTTTGAGCTGTGACAGTAATAACAGTGTGAGCCTAAAAGTGCCGTAATAAGTCAGTATGACATTATCACAGCGTTTGAAAAGCTATGAAATTGAGTTGATATTGGGGGGTCACCTATTTTTTTTTTTAATTCATAGTCTCAGGTTTAATAGATGTAAATCATGACATACTTGTCATGTTAGTAGGTTGGTTTATGAGTAGGGACCACCTTACAGCACGCTAAACTCAGGACAAGTCCTGAAATTTGTCTTGGCAACACCTCAAAGTTAACAGAACATACATTAGAAAATCCTATACCACTTCTGTCTTGTGACAAGGTAAAAATTCAAGATCAAAGTGAGAATTTTAGGACTATTTCAGGAAATTCAGAATGAATGTCCCCTCTAATGATGAGGGTTTTTTGTATCTAAGTAACCTTGGCCCTCCCCCCAAAGTGTTGAGATTCCACAAGCATGTTGCAGAAACTGCATCAGTGGTATTTTGGTAATGTTTAAACGGATATGTGATGGTAAAGGGCTTGATATGTGTAATATCTCAATGAATAACAAGTGAGTTCGGGATTACCATGAGTGACTCCATGTAGCGGAGCCATGGGTGATTTTTCCAAGCTCACTTGCCTCGAGTTGTCATGTTATTCATATCATGCCTCTTATCATCACATATCCATTGTGTACAATAGGGGATTTTTAGTTTTGTTCGTATTTATTCACTTAATTTGTAGAGTTTTTGTGGTACCTGTGTTTTCCTGTCTTCATCCGCAGCTTGCAGCTGCTAGAGTAAGTGATGTAGAGACAGTAGTGATATTGTGTGTTGACGTGTACACAATATATTTATCTGGTACATTTTCTCACTGTGTACATGTCAGCTTCCTGACAGTATGTGGTGAGTTTACTAGTATTTACTTAGTGACATATCACTAACTCCCTATTGTATAATTAATGTTAAATGTGTTTTTTTATGCCACCAAGAATAGTGGAATCGAGGTGGTGGACTCATATTGAGCTGTGTGGCCACATAACCTTGGATTTCAAAATATGCTCAAAATAAGTTAAAGTACTTTTTTTAAGCAGTTTATTTATCCAGGATAACCCAGCTGAGATGCAACATCTTATTTCCATTGGGATCCTGCTGCTTCACATTTCCATAGCTAGGTGGATTGGAGCACGGGGAGGTTAATTGACTTGCCCATGGTCACCCAGTATTTGGCTTTGCTTAAGTTTGAACCCATGATTTCCCAATTCCTAAGCTGGTGCTCTAACCGCTGGGCCACATTGGCTCCAAATACATAGGTATGTCCATGATGTGCTGATTATTACTGAAACCTTGCAGGCCAAATCAATGAAGTAGAAATGGGACTTTCTGGATACACAGTTCACATACTATGTGAAGAGTGGAGGTGGAGTTCTTCTGTAAATACAACCTGAACTGTGATGTAGTATATACTTAGGGCTTATTGTAGATTAAAATCGGTGGCTTTCAAAATCTTGTTGTAGGACAGTTCAAAGGTCAAAAAAGTTGTTGAACTATTGTTCTGATGTCACGTCGATAGTATGACAACTTTTCAGCCTTGTTCTACCTCCTGATTGGCTGACTCCACTGGCTGTAACAGCGAAAAAAAATTAAAACATAGTGGCGGGATTAGGCTGTCGCAGAGAGGTGGATCTTCCCGGGGAATCTTCCTTCTACCACACAGCTTTGTGGCACATTAGCATATTTTTTTATTTTAAAAAACAAACTGTTGCTGAAAGAGAATGAGCGGGTGTGGGGAGAAACAGCAAACGGCCGGAGTGCAGTGAAGCCGAAACGAGGGGCACTGGCAGCGGAGAGAAGCAGGCGCCAATGGAAACAGGAAGGGAACACCTAATTACAAGAAGGTAAAAAGACATAGGCTCTAACCATATACTATATAAAATAGTAGATGGTTCACCATCCACAACCAAGGCAGTTTTTCCATCTCGGGAGCTGATGACATCAGGGAGACTTCGAGAGCGTCTATGATGTCATCAACTCCCTCGATGGAAAACAGCCTCGTTGTGGATGGTGATCCATCCACTATTCTATATCTTGCGCAGTGTTCTGCTGTCCTTGTGGGCTATTTTTTTATTAAAAACTTTTCCAAATGTATTGCTCATCTCACTACACATCCCTGCCACACACACCATGCAAGCAAACATTTGGCATTGACAAATGCTTGTTAGGGATGTCCCTGCCTTTGCCTTAACATTTTCTTCTGTCCCTCCCTCCTAAATCTGACATTGAGCTGATATTACTATTTTCAGATGTGTTATTGATTTTGATAATGTGTCCCTAATGTTTTTTTTTTTTAGATTTGGCCATGATTTGTCAGCATGAGCTTGAGATCTGATTTGTTGGCATGAGGTTGAGAGGTATAGTTCCGCGGTCTAGGGCTGGGGAGAGTTTGGGAATTGGGATCCTGGCTGCCAGTGGGAAGAAGCCAGGGCTGGAGACCCATACCTCTCAATCTGTTGTCAAATGAATGGTGGTGGGAGGCAGAATACAGGACACATCAACAGAAGATACAATCAGAAATGTAGTTCATTTTAGTTTTTTTGGGGGGGTTGTAGATAATGTGGGATGCATTATTAAATCATGGGACTGCAAGGTAAAAAGACCTGGAATCTGTTATCTGGTGTTGGCGTAGTTTGCTGGTAACACAACATGACAGATTCACATGCAAACAATGTATAAGTCCTGAGTGTGGGGCAGCACCATGACCTTTCTGACTGCGGGATTCTGTGTGGTAAAATGATGGATGCCTACCCGGGAGGGGGGGACTGGGTTGAGAGATATTTGGGAGCCCCTTAACTGCAGTTATGCTCATAAGCTGAGCCCCAGAAAGGCTGGGGGTCAGTGACAGTGGTCAGTGGAGAGTTTTTTTGGGGGGAGAGGAGTTGAAATGGCCTTGGTGGTGATCAGTTTCCTTGGGCACTTTGCCTGTTCTGTACCCATTATTCTTCCAACAACCTATTGCTCCTAATAAGAAGAGGAAGAGAGCCTTGCAGTAACACCCTGGGGGTTGTGATACATTCCAGCAAAACCACTTACCAGGAAGAGAATAGACATTTTTTTTGAGCAGGGGAGGGGGGGGTTCATAGAAGTGAGAGTTAGACAGATGTTACTTGAGTTACAACAACTTGAGGTGGATGCTTAAAGTTTATTTTTTCTATACTTCTTTATTGAAATATGTCAAAATAATATTACATCTCTGCATATACATTACGTTCACTGGCCTATGCAGCCAGCATGATGTTATGCTTGTGCAACTGTGTTACTTGGTTTTGGCCATTTGCACTCTCTATTCCAGAGGAATTACCACCCTGTAGGGGTACCAAAGGCAAGGAACCCTCAAAGAAGGTTCCACCCATAGAGGTGCAGCTGGATGATTCCCTTGGCTAAAGGTACATTAGAAAGGATCTCAAAGAGATAGGCTATGCCACTGGAGGAGGAGGGGAAGATGGTGGGGCAAAGAAAAATTGCTTGAGAGAGAGGCGCTGAGGAACTGCTTATGGCACTTCTGTTTCAACCCAGTTCTCCGGACCTGTTGTATCCCTCTCTGTATGTATCCACTCTCATGCTCTTGTATACCACTGTATTGTGCTGTCTACTGAAACCACTGTCAAACTACTGCAGTGTTTGTCTGCTACATATTTGTACCTATGTAACCCCCAGGTCGCATCTGGAAATGAGCGGACCCCGCTCAGTATGCTTATCTGGTAAATCTCTTAAATAAATAAATAAATATAGCACTGGAAGGGGGAGTGTCTGGCTGCTTGTCCACTGAACTACAGGCATTGCCTTCCAATTTAGTGGCCTATGAAGCCAGTATGATGTTATGCTTGTGCAACTGTGTTACTTGGTTTTGACCATTTTCACTCTCTATTCCAGAGGAATTACCACCCTGTAGGGGTACCAAAGGCAAGGAACCCTCAAAGAGGGATCCACCCCTAGAGGTGCCATGGGACAATTTCCTTGGCTAAAGGTACCTTAGGAAGGATCCCAAAAAGAAGTGTAGTAGTACAAAGCATGTTAGCAATCAGTAGCTGTGAGGCATAGTAGTAGATAAGGCATTAAGCAGCTTGAAAACATAATGAAATGTGCAGGTTAGCAATGGCATGAGTATGATGGATTTCATTGGAGATTGAGGGGGGCCTCCTAAGGAGAGAGGGACCAGCAAGTAGGGACACCATCCACCTCCATCCAACAGGGGACCTACCTAAAGAAACTAAGGAACACTAACTATGGCTAACTATGGCTAACTAACAGTTATGACCTGCGGCATAGAGGAGAGAAACCCCTCCCCCCCCGAGGATGAAATCTCTGGGGATCCAATGCCTAGGTTGCATTCCATCTAGGCTTGGGATGTTTATTTTGTGATGGCTCTGCTGTTGCAATTTAGAAACCCAACAAAAAGGGGGTGGAAAATATTCCAATTTAGAGGAAAGCTCTCACTTGATCCCTCTAACAGGAATGCTGTGGAAGGTTGTGAGAGTGCTCTGCAACATTGGGGGCAACAAAGGCTGGAGGAGGAGGAGAGAAACAACTGTTGAGGCACTCACCTGACCTACTTGCCCTAAAAACAAACCAGAGGCAGTCTTAGGGAGAATGTAGTGAAGGTGCTTTGCTAGTAGAATATGAGAGCTAAAGGAGATCAGTGTAACCACCCTTCATGGCTAGTCTTAAATTCTACACCAGGAGCTGCCATCGAGTCTCAAATGGCTAAAGCCAAGCCTGGAGTGAGGACATTCCCAGCTATGGGCCAGGTGAGAAGGACCCCGCCCCAAGTCAGGCATGCTCAAGATGCGGACTTAGAAATGCAGAGTGAGACTGTTAGCTGCAGGGAGGCCCTGCACCAGAATGGTATGGCTGGCTTGCCCCAGAAAACTGAAGAGGAGCTGAATGAGCGTTGAGTGCTGGGACATCATGTAAGTCAGATTGTAGTAGCGAGCATTGAGCAATGATTGTGTAAGCAATGAGAGAACCTACACGCAAGTCAGTAAGGCAGAGTAGCAATGGTCAGACCTGCACGTAGGTCTGTAAAGCAGAGTAGCACTGGTCAGACATGCACGTAGGTCTGTAAAGCAGAGTAGCAATGGTTGGACCTGCACGTAGGTTGGAGAGGCAGAAAATATGAATAGCGGGGCAAGCCAGCCAGGCATTCAAGGAAGCCAATGAAAGGTGACAAGTACTCTGAGGATTTATGGCAGCAGAGGTAGGATTAGAACATAAGTAAATATGCCACACTGGGCCACTACTCCCCCAACACTTCCAAGTCCCCGCCGTAGGAAAAACAAGAAAGTGATGGAAGGCACCAAGACCCACAAGCAGATATTAAAACTAGTTTACAGCATCAGCGGTAGCTTAGCTGACCTCCAGAGTATAATAGCAATGTGCAAATATAAAGAGCAGCATCTGTGTTGAGTAACTATGAGTCGTAGAGTTCGATGAACATAGATTTGAGGGAGGCAATGTTCTGAAGCAGCTATTGCCAGGCAGTGCAGTGAAACAACAGCAATGAGGTATGTGGTATGAGTTGAAGTAGCACGACTCGGTTGCATAGGCTAGGGTTCAGAGTGAGCCTGAACCAGGTGAAAACAATTAAGGTGCATAACATGGAGAGCAGCTATGTGGTATGAGTTGACACACACAGATAATTATTGCAGTTGCATTGCGAGTAAATGGGAGCAAGTGGCATGAGCTCTGGATTAGCAATATACAAGGAGTTTAGAAACAGAAGCCCCCCAAAAGAAGGCAAAACAAAAGGCACACAAACACAGAGGAACATGGAACAAACAACACAAAGAAGCACACAACTGGAGGCAAAATACAAACCAAATGCAGGAGAACAGACAACAGAAGTCCAGCAGAAACAAGCAGAAGCCAAAATAACAAGGTGGGGGGGTAGGCACCAGCCAGCAGCAAAGGACAGACTGACAGAGCCTCCGGCTACAAAGAAAAAGTGCCTGAGAGAGAGGTTTAGAGGAACTGCTTATATAGCAAAGGAAGGGGAAGTGGCTGGCTGCTTGTCCACCGAACTACAGGCATAGCCTTCCACAGAAAAAAAACATTAAATACTAACTTTTGTGGAAACAAGAAAGTATAAGATAAAATGGCCAAAAAGGGCCCCAAATCACAGTAGGCAAAATTGATAAACTTATACATAATGAAATAAGATCAAGGAAATAAAAGTACAGGACGGTCTGGTATTGGAGTTACTAATTCATACACAATATAGTTAAAAAGAAACAGTTGAAAGATGGTGCAGGGAAACATTGGATTATGCATAAATCTTTTAAAAGTGTTTAAGAGCCTGATAGTGGATAAATAAATAAAAAAAAAATTATAATAATAAAGGAGCAGCCTTACTCCACTGACATCAATCAGCCTACACATTATGTTGGTAAAGGTCCGAGCGAGTCCAATGGTTAGTAAATTGAGAGGCTCTATCTTGCAGGTCAAAAGATATTCTTTCAAAATTCTGTATATTTTGAATAATTGCATTCCATTCTTTTACTATAGGTGGATCTTTCTGTAACCAGTGCTTAGTGATCGATTTGTAGGCTGCCCCAAAAAGATAACCCACAAATATAAAGCCTCTTTACCATATAGACCAAAAGGGGCTGAACCCAATAATAGGTGTAAAGGGGTGAATCGCTCAGAAATATCAAAAAGAGAGGATATATGTTGAGAAATCTCCTTCCAAAAGATAGCCAGACCTGGACAGAAAAGAAAAATATGTGCATGGGCAGTGGTAGATTCCCCACAGTATCTCCAGCATGTGGCAGGTGTGCCTGGAAGCCTCTTAGCTTAGCAGAGCAGGAGCTAGTAAAAAACAAACTCTGATCAGAGCCAAAAGGGCTGCATGTGTTGGGGGTTGGGAGGTTACAGAAGGAGGGTTGGGTGGGGAGGATATCTATAATTGGGAATGGTGGGATGTCATGCAAGAACCTCCCTGTCCAGTCCAGGACTAGGGCATCCTCGGGACTGTACCGTTTACTGGTAGTCTGCAACCCACCTGGACACCCACTGGGACAGCACTTAGTTTCCTGGGTAGAGAACAGCTCTACCACAGACACATTAACAGGACACTTTTGGAGGCTACAGTCTGAAACAGTGTATTAAAATATGTAGAAAGGAATATCTTCATTTAGGCAAAGAAGGCATACCATTAGTAATTCAAAACAGGCAGAATTCTCTGAGAATCACTACAGACTTTCTTTTGCAGAGAGAGCACATCCCCCAAAACCAGGCCTTGTTTTGTAGTACAGGGAAATCGGGGACAGGAACGGAGGGGTGAGGTGGTACAGCTCACAGTTGGTGGCAGCAGGAGGATTTATTTTGTAGTAAGGGGATGGGAACAGGGAGGTGGGGTGGTACAGTGCACAGTGAATGGCAGTGGGAGGGTTTCTTTTTAAAGCAGGATGGAGAGGAATGGGGCACAGCTTGGTGGGGAGGAGCTACTGCAGCACTAAAAACATAGCTGGTAAGGGACATGGGGAGGGGATAGACTGGTGACTTTCATGGTCACAGAATTCCATGCAAAAGCCTCCACCTTTGCCCTTGAGCATCTGCTCCTTGTGCAGCACTACTGTTCACCTAGACTGCATCTGGGGTAGGGCCCTGTTATTTACTGCCATAGTTAGCACTGTCATGCAGTCTAGCCATTAACTGAGGGAATAAGTGCTGTAGTAACTAGTTTCCTGTAGGGAGGAGAGTGGAACCCAAGGTGATCAGGGTGGATAGAGCAGACAGGACACCACTTGTCCAATATATGTAGGGATTTTCCTTTTATCTCCTTCCCTCTTATGCTCTCCCTATCTCTGTCTTTGCTGACAATGGCCTCATCTCCAGTCTTATTCATTCACACCAAACTGTGACTCCACATCATTTCTGAGAATCTGTATTTAGGACTTGTGCTTTAAACAAGTGTTTTTTTTTTGTTTTTTTTTATCATTTATCTCCCTTTCTCTCGCTCTCTCTTTATTTGATAGTTTCCTGTTCTTGATCACTTCACTGTATTCTGCCTATTTTCCCAGATACTGGCAGAACAGCTTCCCTTTTCAATTTGAGTGTTGTACTCATTGCACCCTCTATTTCACTTTTCCTGAAGCACTTTGAGAGCTTGATGCAAGAGATCACACAATTTTTTATTAGATTACCAACCTGTGGCAGATTGCTCGTCACCACGGTGACTAGACTTGGACTATCCTGCAGAATGAAGCGCCAGCTGCTTTGCCGCTAAGTTCACTTTCTCCAGCTGAGTCCCCAAATTAAGTGGAGCGCTGCTTTCAGGTACCGGAGACGTGGACCAGACGGAGTGTGTACCCTACCTGAACCGGGAAGAGAACCACCCAAATGTTTTTTGAACTGCCACAGAGCGAGCCAGACTAGCAGAACAATGCTAGGAGCCAAGAGCTGGGAGTTACTGAAAGTGATAATCATCTCCCGCTCGGTATATGATTTACCACTTTGAGCTCTCAAAAACTGCAAAAGAGAAGGAATTCTGCAGGAGCGAGCCAACGTGCTCTTGAATATGCAGTAGCTTCAGTTCCGTGCATAGCAAAATGATATATTCTACTACTCTGCGCACGTTTTTTTCTTCTACTCAGTCGATTCTGTATCAGTACAGGTATGTGTCAGAAGTATTTCACCACCAACAGGACACATAAGTTCATGCACGGCAAAAACAAAATGTTCATTTGTTTTACTGCTTATACATTACACGCCCACACCCTTTCAAACCCCATTTGTTCAAAGATACCACCTCTGCTGTTGCAAACAGAGAAGGAATCTGTTTGGGTTCCCCATTCTACAACTTTCACCACTACCCTGCCGTGCAGCTCCACAGGTTCCCCCAGGCAGGACACCACCGACCTGACAGCGGAACCAGTGATCAAACCGAGCCGATACAAAGTGGCCTGCCATGGCAGCAGGGCCATTTTCCCATCCCTCTTTCACCTCTGGCATGATGTACAACATGAATGATGGTTCGACACAGAGGGACTCCATCAGTGGGAGAGATGGGACTCAGGAAATCAGGGATGGGAACAGAGGGGCAGCTGGATTTCTTTTGTAGTAAGGGAACATGAACAGAGGGGTAGGGGAGGTACAGAGCACAGTGGGCGGTAGCGGGAGGGTTTCTTTTTAGAGCAGGATGGTGAGGAGAAGGGCAGAGCAAGGCACATCAGGCAGGGGATAGACTGCTGATGGGCAGAGAAAGGGTGGGGATGAGCTGTTGGGATAGCAGTTAAGCAGGGGCACCAGAGAGGGGGCCGGGTTGTGATGGGCGGAGAGAATCTGTTTTTTTTTTTAATTAAGGAAATTATGCAGAGTCCTCACTCTGTGATCGTTAAAGGACTGTAGGCTCCACCCATGCAGCCCTAAAAATGCAATACATCAGTAATATTAGTATCTAAGGTATGCAAACTGGAGAAAAAGTCTTTAAAAGAGCTGCCAGTGATTCTGATTTATGTAAATCTACATATAGATATATAGCTGACTTAAGAAAGATCATGCAAGCACACTCTGCTCTGTGAAAGTTTGTTATACATTTGAGGGTGACTGGGATATGCTGTACCTTTATGGTAATTGAAGGCAAGGGCAGCTCATAATGAAAATGTGTATATATCTTTTAAAGACCACTGTAATGGATTTTTGGATCTATATATGTCAGATTATAGAATGTATATGATTTTAATTTATTTGTGCATGATGTGTAATGTGTGTGTACTGGGGGAGGTGCTTGTGTGTGCTGGGGCAGTGCTTATGTTCAGGTCGATTCAATCATATTTAATTATTTCTCTCCTAATAACACAAAACAAGGACCGCATCCCAAGCCAAGCTATTATTCTGGAACATCTGTCCACAAAAACTGTCAGAACAGTAAATGGGTTGGGGTATCACCAGTACCCTTGACAATTGTGTGCTGTGGTCTGTGTGTGTGTGTCATATTCCACTGATGCCAGTTACAATTTTCACTGTGCATCTTGCAAAATATAGTTGTACAGGGGAAACAGATTATTATTTCTAGCAAATTTTATGGTGGACCCTTGTGATTTTTTTTCACTGCCAAATATTATTTGAGTCACAGCCCACTGATAACCTCACTTAAATTATACCCCAATCAATGATTTAGATCTGGAAGGATTCCACCACACATGTATTTTGATCCCTCCACAAAGAAAATATATTTTATTCCACTTGCGCTATTTTGGGAGTGATGGCTGAGTTCCCTGTTACTTGCCTATAAGCAGCCAGCAGAGACTGATGGCATGCAGGAATCCTTGAGCATGCGCCAGCCATGCACCAGCCTCTGCCTGCACCAGCTGGACCAACTCACTTGCTGCATCCTTCATCCCCTACAGCCTCCCCGCAGCAGCATCACCAAGCAACTTTAAGCGCCCCTCCCCCCCTTTAAAGTTTAGCCAAAATTTCAGTTGGGAAGTCATTGTTTTAAACAGGTTTGGCATCAGGACCCCATCTGCGCTGCTTATCCCCGTGTGGCATTTTATGAGGAGGGGGAACCTTGGGGGAGGGGATTGCATTACCCTTTAGAAACCTTTATGGTTAAGAAGTTTATGTTATACTTCAACCCAGATGTCTATCAGAATGAATTACTTTTCTTTGCTTATATTCTATATTCTTTTTGATGATCACAAGGATGAGAGGATATCCCAAGCATCCCTTTCACGAAATCAATGAAAACATTTATATTGAGTGCATATATTTGCAAAAGAGAGGAGTGCGCCATTTCGGGATTATTATTATTTTTTAAGCCTGACAGTAGAGATGCAGCAAATTTAAATTCCGCCGGCGAAGTGAATGTGAAGTGGACACTTCGTGTTGCAGAGTGGGCAATGCAAAGTGCTCATTCTGCCTTGTCATTACCACTTCGCGTTAAGGCAGAATGGCAACGCGAAGTAAGGTGAAGTCATTGTTTTTAATGGACTTCGCATTCCTCACTATGATTCTAAGTGATCCACTTGATGTTTCAGATTTGGCAGCCCCCCACACATCACATGGCTTACAGTACTGCAAGTCACATGCTCTTTAGCTAGGCAGGAAGAAAGTGAGTCATGCAAGCAGACACTTTTACTTTCTCCTGTGCAGACGGGGAGAGAGTAGTGTGTTTTGTGACTGCTGATACTTTGAGATCAGAGCGAGGAGGAGATTTAAACTTTGATTTAGACCCAACAGCTTTTTTTAAAAGCTACATTTTTTTGTCTTTTCTGTACTCTTTTTTACTTAATGTGTTCTTTCTGAAAATTTTATTTTTCTTACCTTTATAAGTAGTTAGTTGTTTGTCTGTGTTTGTGTCTGTGTGACTGTGTGTGTGTGTGTGTTGTATGACAGTGTGAGTAGTGATTGCTGGGACTGAGGGAGCTCAGTAGGAGTGATGGACCAGGGTGAGGGAATGTCTGGGGTGGGGGCAGCTCTGGGAGAGTGTGGTAGTGGTAAGCATTGTACTATGCTCATGTGTGGAGGGCATGGGCACCCATTCCTGTTGGACTGCTCAAAACTTGTCAGTGTCCCCCCCCCCGGAAGCAGGACCAGCACCGCCTCCTGTCCAGACTCTGAGGCAGTTGAACCACCACCACCAAGTCCAGAACCAGGTCCTCTGGAGCAGGATGTGCCTGTTCCCCGAGGCCCAGGTGTGGATCCCATCTCTGTTCAGCACTGTGACCAGCCAGCTGCCAGTTCATCTGGCCATCCCCTGCCTGTGCCTGGTTCTCCCCACACCTCCATTGTTTGACAGTCTTTTGACCATGTTGGGGTGGACAGCAGTGTGGTCAAGTGCTGCCTATGTGAGGTGGAGGTGCACCATGGCCCCTGGTGGACACACCTGGGGACTGGGGGCCAGCACACCCATATGCTCAATCACCAGCAGTTGGAGTGGCAGGCTGCCACAGAACGGACCATGCCTGCACCTGCTGGCCATTCTGTGGCAGAGGGTGCAGCTGTGTAATGCGGCATCCCTAAGAAGAGGAGGGCCACAGCAGCACCTGCTGCTCCACCAGTGCCCCCACCCCCACCACCACCACCAGCAGCAGGTAAGCCTGTAGAGTGAGTGGACCCCAGAAAACTGCGTGAGACACAGGCTGACTTGGCAGTTCTCTGGAGTGCTGTCGAGGAGAACAACGAGAGGGTGAGTGCTGTGGATCAGTGACTGGATCACATAGAGGGACATCAGTTGCAAATTATGTCCATGCTGGAACTGCTGCTGGATCACCATGGGATCCCACATTAGTTTGTTTTGTCCTCACACCATGTGCCCCCCATCTTCCTTGCTGTGTTAGAAAATGTATTCCTCCATCATCCCCAACCCTTGTATGTAATTATGCCCTTTTTTTGATGTTTTCCATATGTGTGACACTTTGTATTCTGAGCAGTGCAAGTATACTGTGCTAAACTGCATGTGTGCAGTCAGTCATCTTTCCAGTCTGTGTATGTACTGCAGACACTGTCCAACTCCCTGACTTAAAAACAAACATTAATGAGTACAATGGTGGGGTGGTGAAGCGTGGAGAGATACTACAAAACAGGCTTATAATACATCCAAGTAACTATTAAAAAAAATGAATGTTGTGATTCATGACATGATCGTGAATTGTGATTTGTGACTGCATTTGTGACTGTGATAATGAAGAATGTGATTCCATGTCGATGGTGTGAGATAACCAGTATGAAACTGTATTGGAAACATGAATGGCTATGGCTGTACTTCCCCAATGAGCTGTAGCTTAAAACTCCCAGACTTAAAAACACGTATCAATGAGTACAATGGTGGGGTGGTGAAGCCTTGAGAGATACTACAAAACAGGCTTGCAATACATCTAAGTAACTAGAAAAAAAATTAATGTTGTGATTCGTAACGTGATCGTGAATCGTGATTTGTGACTGCATTTGTGACCGTGATGATGAAGAATGTGATTTGTATTACGAGTGACTTGTGATGATGGTCCTGACTTAAAAATGCATATTAATGAGTACAATGTTCATGCAGAATTAAGCACCACACCTGTCCAGTACTCTGAAGGGAAGCCAAAGAAACAACTGTGACTTAAGTTACAGATGGAGATTGGGCCCTAAAGAGATGCAAATGCACAGAAAGACTAAGATTGTGCTGTGCACTGAAGAGATGCAGACACAAAGGCACAACACCAAACCAGTGCTCACCATCAGAAATTCGAATCTGGAAAAGAATACCTTTGCCGGTTGAGGCGGGCCGCGGGGAAGGGGCAGTGTACTGCACTGCTGCAGTAACAGTCACTAGTACTAGTATCAGTAAATATATCACAAAGAAGTACAAAAATCTCACAGCTGCAGTGGATAGCAGGTTTACATTACTGAAATTATTATGTGGCACAATAAAGGGTGTCTGATTTGATGACATGCATCACACACATACTCACACACACACACACTAAGTAATGCATAGCAAATTGAAAACTTCAGTAATATAACCACATATTTTAAACAAACTAAAATTATGCACAACGGCAGTAACAGTCACTTGTGCTAGTACCAGTAAAGATACCACAAAGAAGTACAAAAATCACACAGCTGCAGTGGATAGCAGGTTCACATTGCTGAAATTATTATGTGGCACAATAAAAGGTGTCTGATTTGATGACACGCGTCACACACATACTCACACACACACTAAGTAATGCATAGCAAATTGAAAATTTCAGTAATATAACCACATATTTTAAACAAACTAAAATTATGCACTGCTGCACTACAACAATCAGCAAAAAAATGGCAAGAAATATTGAAAATATTACTGTGTGTACATTAATATAGTTATACAAGAAAAATATCACCAAAACAGAAAGCACTGTCTTTTTCTCCAAGTTAATCTACCTATACCACAGATTCGCCATTCCTCCTCCAAAGCACACTTCCACTGTCTCTCAGTACACAGACTGAATGTTGTACATTAACATTCAAAATCCATACACAAACAATAAACGCTCAATGATATGAGCACAGGATGGTTTTCTATAATCGATGAACTAAAGTTTCAGCAAAAAAAATGACTCAAAAAGGCTTTTTTAACAGCTTTTAGAAGGTTTGAATCGCAGAGAGCTCTCAGACCAGATTGTCTCCTACAGCTTCCTACACACACTACCCCAAACTGAGGCTGTGCAGAACAATCTAGAGCCCATGTGACCTGAAATCCATGAATCACTGCAAAATTTGTTTTGGAGCTTAAAAAACAAAAGCGAAGTGAGGCAAAGTACATTGTTTCAATGTATGCCATAAATTGAGTGGAGTAGTGGTTTGGGAAAGGCGGAGTAACGTCAAGTAATTGTTTTCAATGGACTTCTTGACACCCATCATAACGCCAAGTACTTGCTTTGTGTTGTGAAGCACATCAAATTTACTTCACTCCATGAATCACTTCATGGAGCAAATTGGAGCCACTTCGTCCATCACTACCTGACACGTGTCTGTCCCAAAAGTCACAGAGGGCATCCCAAGCTAAATTGTACGTGGTTTATTTAACAATAATAATAAAAAAAACCTCTTTACCCCATTATACCAAATTGTTAGCATTTCAAACTGATTTACCTTTACAAGAACTAGAAGCATTGCCTCAGAGATAGCACACAAATCAGGTATTATAACTGTTAGTATTGTTGTTCTGAAAGTACACGTTTCATTTTTTTATTTTAATTTTTTTATTTTAGAACCTCTTTGTATTTATTACATATAGACTTAAGGAAGATCTCCCCTTGTATTTGAATTCTACTCAAGGATGCTTAGAAATGATGGGTCTAGCAATTTATTCGATGTTTCATTGACAAACATAGCTAGATAGACAGGTAGATAGATAGATAGACAGACAGACAGACAGACAGACAGACAGACAGATAGATAGATAGATAGATAGATAGATAGATAGATAGATAGATAGAGAGATAGACAGACAGACAGACAGACGGTTTATCTTGGGTGCATCCTACAGTCCATGAAGAACTGCCCCTCTGGCTTCCATCCAGAACCTACCCCCAGCCAGCTTTTAACAGTTTCCCCTCCCGTCTTTTTTTTCACAACTTCTTTTAATGCCCTTGAGGTACTTAAAGGTCTCTAGTATATCCCCTCCAATAAAAATGTCTACATATTCACCATCGGAAGGAATGTTTTATAACACTCCTTCTTACCAATATTGGTTTACCTCATGGTTTTTACATTTACTTCTGACAGTCTACTCTTAAGTGACATCTGTATGGCCCTGGCCACGCCTGAAAATGGTCCATGAGATCACTGCACTTACTTGGTAAACAAATGCATAAATAAATAAAATAAATTTGATGTTCATATGTACCAAGCCTGGCCTGGCTCTGCTGTCTCACTTTCAGTGAGATCCAGCTTTAATCTGATTTTAATAGCTTGGAGGGATTGAAGTATATAAGGACATACGGTGGCTTGGATTATGGTCACACAGCACGTCAAGACTGCAATGAGTTTTAAACCTGTGAACTCTTAATGGCAGTTCTGTTTTCTAAACACTGTGGCATATTACCAAAACATTTAGGTGATATTACACCAAATGGGGGTGTAGGTAGAGAGAACTGAACCCAGATGTGCCCTGTTTACTTTTACAGTCTGATTTATTAGGCACATTAGTTAAAGTGGTAAATTCCTTCAGTTTCCTCTCCTGCTCGCTTGTGTTTATCCTCCATATTGCCATGTTTCTATTATATAAAATTAGATTTAAAGGGACAGAATTATCTTGATTCATAGATCTGTGAAACTACTAATGTCTAACTAGTGCAGTATGTATATGAATGTATGTCTTATTTATTGTTCGTTTTACCTTCATTGTAAAGACACATCATTGTCAAGCAATAAACCTTTAGAAACAATGACACTTCTGTACCCTACAATCACTGCTGCATACAAGTAAACATTCAGAAAGTACTATTGCAGCACTGTGTGCTACCATCATAAATCAGTGGTTGGAATTATCATGAATTACAGAGATTGGCACCCACTCCAGGGAACAGTGTCAAGTGTAGGGATGTGCTGCGTGATTTCTGTTGACAGTAGTTAACCCTTATTGCTTGGCAGTACAACACTACTAGTGAGGGTTACACCCACCTCAACAGTTGAACTCACTGGCCCCAGTGCCCCCAGATTACAGGGATTGCACACACAGTCTGTTGGGAGTCAGTGAGCACAAGTAGATAAACAAATAGAGCACAGTGCAGTCCTATATACAGAGCTGGCGTGAGTACTGGTGACTTAAAGGGGGCCAAAACAAAGAAAGGGATCAGTGAAACTGTTTGCGGGGAAGAGGGAAAAGGCATTGCTTTGAGGCTGCAGTATGAGTGTGCTTACTCAAATCGATCTAAAAACAGTGGCTTGACAGTAGCTGTGTATTTCACCCAGAAAATAAAAAAAGTGTGTGTAAGTGTGCATAGAACTCTTTACTAAATACCTGTGATGCTGTGCATACTGCACATCACATCAACAAAACACTTAAAAATGTGCACAAATCTCATTAATAAACTCCTGTAGAAATGTGCAAACATATTAAAAAACCTCTGTGCTGTGCAGCTCTGCATAACTCACATGAATTCACACGTGTGCAAATCTACATCAGTCTCAAATAACTTTTCTCAATGCACAACTAAGTGTACAGAATGCACATAAACCGCACTGAGAGGTGTTAAGTGTGTGTGATTCTGTGTGCATTTATCTCAATACTCGCCTGTGGGAGCTGCTCTCAATGCATGCCTATGGAATCCGTATTGAATTAGAACATATTCATGTTTGTGCACATCTGAGCCCCTGTGTGTGTTTATATATGCCCACAATACTTAAGTACCAGTTTGTGCATAAACCTGAATTATTTTGGTAATTTAATTACAAAAGACTGGTGTGAGGTGGCCTCCAACTTATTCAAACTCACCTGTGTGCATAAAGCTCTTTAACAAATCCTGTGCAATGACCAACTTGGGGGAGGTAAGACATCTGAGACACAAAGCAAATAAGATGGGTGTCCTGTACAAAGCTAGATCTGCCAGCACATTCTACTGCTGCATCTGCCTTACTTTGCAAAATTTTGCGAGCACCACGGAAACAGCGAAGAACCATAACTAAACAGTAATATTTGTGAATGAGGCAGGTCATATATGTAATCTCAAGTTCATATATTAATGTGCCTGAAGCTCCCGGTCACTGCTAGCATTGATGGTATGAGTTATGGTTCGCCTAACTCGGTCTGCATTGGTTGTAACTCAGATAATGAGTTACAGAAATCCAGTGCTTTTGGGGCATTCAAGGTGATAGAGATCTGAGCACCTAGTACAGAGCAGCTATAGTATTCATTCTCATTTCCTGGTACCCCAGGGCACACGGTGGTGCACACTGACAAATTAATTTTGCCAACTCAGGACTCTTTCAACTTTTCTTCCAGCTAATGATAATCCAATGCCCTACACACACATACACACACATATTGTGGCCGATGGGCTGGACCTTGGCTGGGATTAGCAGCTTTTGTTATTAACTTTTTGTGTGGCGGGTGGGTGGGGGAGGGTGAAATGGCTGGACTGGTCAGTCCTTGAGAAGTGGGCATGATCTTACAGTATAAAAAAGATGGCACCACGCTGGTCGCTGACACCTGGTGCCTTCAAACTTTAAAGCTTTAGTTTTTTGTGATTTTTATTTCACTCGTAAAGTTTGCAGTGCTGCAGAGACCATGTCAGTTCATGCAAGTCAGAGATTCTCTAGCTGCTCAAGCTATACTGGGAGTCCCAGCAGGCTGTCAGGAGGGGGTGTTCTGAGTGCAGGGGCTGGCGGCGGCAGCATGAGGCTCGGTAGATCTTCAGCCCAGGTGTCCTACAGCAGTGTGGGGGCTTGCAGGAGGGTTTCTTTTTAGAGCAGGATGATGAGGAGCTGGGTGGAGCAAGGGACATAGGGAAGGGATAGACTGCTGATAGGCAGAGAATGGGTGGGGAGGAGCTGTTTGGATAGCAGTAAAGCACGGGCACCAGAGAGGGGGTGGGGTTGTGATGGGTGGAGAGAATCTGTTTTTTTTTTTTAATTAAGGAAAATATGCAGAGTCCTCACTCTGTGATCATTAAAGGACTGCAGGCTCCACCTATGCAGCCCTAATGAGCTCTAACTTTCCAAGTAAACTCCCTCCATAAAGGTGAGGATGTAGTAGACCAGGTACCATGCCAGATCTTGGGCCAGGTGTCTTCCCGCAAATCCATATGTAAATCCAGTTCCCATTTTAACTTCAAACTATCTGTATTATAAGATTGGAGTTGGATCAAAGCTCTATATAAAAGTGATATCACTCTTTCCCCTGCAGTGGAAGTCCATATTACACCAAAGGGAAAAATTTCCCTAGAGATTTGAAATTTAGGGTTCACCATCTGAGACTGGGTCATGATATAGTCTCTACTTTGGTAATAATGTATTCTGTCTTTCTCTTGCCACCCAAACTTCTCTATGGCTTGTTCAAAAGGGGTAACTGTATCCTGGCAGAGAATCTGCCATGGCGCAACAAAGCCTTTTATAGACTGAATTCTAAACCAGGGATCCTGGCAGGAGGGGGAAAGAATGGGCTGTCAAGAAACCAGGCATATCTCAAAAGTGTCTGCCTAAGGGCCTTATTGCATATTCCACACCTTCATCCCTTCAAGATCACCATGGTTTCTCTGGGAAGGTGGGGCTGAATATTTTTAAGTTGAAACATGTTAAAAAGGAGTGCCAGGAGTGGGGAGGGGAGGGGTCTGGAGAGGTCAATTATCTTCTTGTGGGCAGAACAGGAGAAGTTGCCCCAAAGAAGGGATGATCTCATCTGAGCAGCTGCCCAATAAAATGGAAGGTAAGGCAGGGCCAGGCCTCCCAGTCTCTTGGGAAGGATTAAAAGTTTATGCCTAACACGTGGCTTTTTATTTTGCCAGATAAAGGAGAAAAAATGTTTTGCCAACTCAGAAGTTCCTTAATGGAAATCACACAGGGCACACACTGAAAGTAATGTAGCAGTCTAGATAAGGCATTAATTTTAAGAGCCTGGACTCTGGTGTACAGGGAAAGAGGGAGAATATCCCAGTACTGTATATCATGTTTAATATGGGAAATAAGCAGGGTATAATTTAGCTCGAATAGCTGGGATAGGTCAGCTAGTATTTTAATTCCAAGGTATTTCAAAAAGGGTAAATCCCATTTCACAGGAAAAGTTTGATGGATGGAAGGGGGTGTCCGTGTAGTTAAAGGTAAGGTTCTCAGTTTTCTGAGTGTTGAGGGGAGTAGCCAGAAAGATGGGAGAAGGTCACTGAAACATGGTCCACTCCTAGACACAATTGGGACCATAACCGGAGTGGGTATACTGTGCTCAGAAAGGACAGGATGGTGGGCAGGGGGGCAGGAGTGGTGCTGTTCATTCGTGAGGGCATCTGAATATGCAAAATGGAGGAATCGGAGGACAGAGTGAAGGCCTCGTGGGTCACCATGCGGACCCCAGGAGGCAAGGCAGTCAAGATGGGGGTGGTATACCGACCTCCCATGCTGGCTGATGATCTGGAAGATTGCCTCATAGCCAATCTTAAGGACAATTGTAGTCAGGAAGGGGATAGGGTGGTAATCTTAGGGGACCTAAACATGCCAGTGACTGATTGGGAAACCATGACGTCCCAAGCGGCCAGGGAGCAGAGGCTGTTGAATACCTTTTAAGATGCATTTCTAGTGCAGCAGGCAGGTAGGGTAGGGTAGGGGGGCAGACTTTGGGAAAATGGGGAGATACTTGAAAGAGGCATTAAGGGAAATGGGGCAGGAATCAGGAGTTGAGGAACAGTGGGCAGTATTTAAAATGGGGATTACAAGAACAACAGAATTATGCATTGAGCAGGTTAGCAAGAGGAAAAGGAAGAGGAGAACATTATGGTTTTCCAAAGAGGTAGCAAAGAAAGTGAAAGCCAAAATGATTGCATTCAGGCAATACAAAAAGACACAGGCAGAAGGGGATAGGGAGAAGTACCAGGAGAAGCAAAGGGAGGCAGGGAGGTCAGTAAGGGAAGCCAAAGCTCAGACAGAAGAACACATTGCAAAAGTGGGTAGAGGGGACAAACCTTTACAGGTACATAAGAGAAAAAAGAAAGGCAAAGGGAGGGATAGTGAGACTGAAGGGAGGATGGGGGTTGCGTGAGGATGACAGCAGTAAAGCTGATATACTGAACAGGTATTTCTGCTCAGTCTTCACTGAGGAAGAGGAGGGTAATGGGTCTGAAGGGAGTGCAAGGGTGAGAATGGTGCAGAATGGACACAAGTCCCTTTACACAAGAAAGGGTCCTGAAGGAACTGGAAGTAATGAGAGTTGATAAAGCAATGGGGCCAGATGGGTGCACCCCAGGGTCCTTAAAGAACTAAGAGAGGTGGTGGCTGAACCTCTGGCTATTCTGTTTAGCCGATCACTGGAAACAGGGGAGGTACCCAAAGACTGGAGGACAGCAGATGTGGTCCCCTTATACAAAAGTGGGAACAAAGAGGAAGAGGGGAACTACAGACCAGTCAGCCTCACCTCGGTAGTGGGGAAGATCATGGAAGCATTACTGAAGGAGAGATTGGTGGAACATCTGGTTGTCAATGGACTACAGGACCCAAGGCAGCATGGTTTCACCAGGGGGCAGTCATGTCAGACCAACCTCATTGAATTTTTTGACTGGGTGACTAGGGAGGTGGATCAGGGAGGCCAGTGGACATGGCCTATCTGGACTTCATCAAGGCCTTTGACACTGTGCCACATAGAAGACTATTACACAAACTGGAGAATATGGGTGTGGGCAGGACAGTAGTGTGGTGGGTAGGTAACTGACTGGGCGGAGGACACAGAGGGTGGTGGTAAATGGCTGTCACTCCACAGAGGGAAGAGTGACCAGTGGGTACCAGGGATCAGTGCTGGGACCGGTCCTATTCAACATTTTCATCAGTGACATTGCCCAGGACCTAGAAGGCAGAATTTCACTGTTCGCTGATGACACAACGCCTGTAACAGAGTAGACACACCAGAGGGTATAGACAGAATGAGAAGGGACCTGCAGAAACTTGAAGAATGGTCAGGGTTTGGCAGTTGAAATTCAATGCAAAGAAGTGCAAGATAATGCATATGGGGCACAAAAACCCTGGCACAATATATCAGTTGGGGGGTGAGGATATAGCATGCACCAAGTAGGAAAGGGATCTTGGGGTCATCATCTCTGATGACCTCAAGGTAGGGAAACAGCATGACAAGGCAGCAGGTAAAGCAAATATGATGCTGGGATGCATAGGCAGGGGCATCACCAGCAGGAAAAGGGAGGTCATAATTCCACTATACAAGACACTAGTGAGGCCCCACCTGGAGTACAGTGTACAGTTCTGGAGACCTTACCTATGTAAGGACATAGACAGGGTAGAGAAGGTTCAGAGGAGGGCAACAAAGATGGTGCATGGATTGCATCACAAGTCCTATGAAGACAGGTTGAAGGAACTGAACATGTACTCCCTGGAGGAGAGAAGGAGAGAGGGGTTATGATAGAGACATACAAGTATCTTACAGGGAGGAACAGGGTGCAGAAATACACTTTTTAAGTGAAAAGATGTTCCAGGACTAGAGGGCATGGGATGAAGTTGGAGGAGGACAATTCAGAGGAAACGTGAGGAAGAATTTCTTCACAGAACGGGTGGTGGACAAATGGAACACCCTGCCAGAGGAAGTGGTGGGGGCTGAAACAATCACAGGATTTAAGAATGCATGGGATAGACATAAAGGAATTCTGGAGGTCAGGGGTAAGGGGCAACAGACTTCTAGGAAAACATAAACTGAACTTACAAGCTCAAATGGGCAGACTGGGTGGGCCATAGGCCCTTATCTGCCAACACTGTCTATGTATCTATGTATCTATGTATTGACCCAAAAAGGAAGGGCCATATCCTGGATGTAGTCCTAGCTGACATTGACCTAGTTTGGGAACTCGAGGTTGGGGATCCATTAGCTGGAAGCAACCATGACACAGTGTGGTTTGTACTAGACCTTGGGAGTGGGAGTGACAACACGAGGACAAGGCTTCTTGACTTTAGAGGGCAGACTTCAAGCACAAGGGGCATATCCTCAGGGACCACTTGGTTGGGATAAGGCAGGGCATAGATGTAGAGAGTAGTTGGGAAATCATCAGGAGGGGATTGCAGGAGGCAACCAGGTCCTGTGTAAGAGTGAGACGCAAAGGGGGTAGATCTAGGAGGCCATGCTGGTGGATCAGGGAGGTACAAGAGGTGGTAAGAGAAAAGAGAGTAGCCTACCATAGGTTTAAGAGATTGCATGGGGTCTTAGATAGGGAATGTCTTTGCATGACTGGACAGGTTATCAGGTTGGAGAGGGGGGCCAAGACAAGGATGGAACAGAAATTGGCCCAGGGGATCAGAAAGGGAGAAAAAGGTTTTTTTTTAGGTATATTGGGGGGAGGAGGAGAGTAAAAGGGCAGTTCAGAAGATTGGAGATGAGGAGGGGTGGGCAGTGGAGGCAGGGGAACAAGCGGAGGTGCTCAACAAATGCTTTGCATCAGTTTTACTAGGGCAGATGAGGGAGAGCCGCTGGCAAAAGGGACACAGGTGGGGGATGAGGTAGGCACTCAGGAGTTGGGGTACCTCCTGTTACAGTGGGGATGAGGGAACTAAGGCATATGGGAGAGGGGGAGCAGGTTCAGCTGAGAGGAGTGGAAGCACAGATGCAGAAATTCCTGTTGGTAGGGTACAGGAAGCCCTCCGGTCCCTAATAAGGATAAACCCCCAGGTTCAGATGGAATACATCTGAAGGGCTGTGGGAATTGGGTGATGAACTGACTGAACCACTGGTGGCCCTTTTTAATGCTTCTCTACAGACAGGGAGGGTGCTGAAGGATTGGAGGGAGGCACATATTGTGCCCATCCATAAAGGGGGATCAAGGGAGGAGCGGGGGAATGACAGGCCAGTTAGCTTGACATCAGTGGTGGGCAAGCTGATGGAGACCATAGAAAAGGAGAGGCTGGGGGTGTTCTTGCAGAACAAGGATTCATGGATGATCATCAGCATGGCTTCATCCAGGGCAGATCGTGTCAAACTAACCTTGTGGAGTTCTATGAATGGGTGAGGGCAGCACTCGACCAGGGTAGGCCAGTTGATGTCATCTTCTTAGACTTCAGCTAGACATTTGACTTGGTCCATCACAGTGGTCTGCTGGATAAGTTGAGGGAGATGGGGGTGGGAGCATGGATGGTCAGGTGGATTAGAAGCGGGTTATTGGGTCATACCCAGCAGGTGGTGGTAGGGAGGTAGTCTTGTCCCCCAGGAGGGTCATCAGTGGGGTCCCACAGGGATCAGTCCTGGGACTGATCCTGTTTAATGCCTATATCTCCAACATCAGGGAGGGCATTAGGAATGAAATGAGTCTCTTTGCAGATGACTCTAAGCTGGGGGCAGTGGTGGATGGGGTGGAGGATAGGGTTACCCTGCAAGAAGATCTAGATGTTCTAGAAGGATGGTCACGTACCTGGAAGCTAAGGTTCAACACCACAAAATGCAGGGTTCTTCATCTGGGGCAAGGAAACCTGGGCCAGGTGTATACCTTAGGAAGGGACACATTGCGGGTCTCAAGTGAGGAGAAGAACTTGGGGGTGCTGGTGGAACAGTGTAGGAGGGCCACAGCCAGGGCAAACAGAATGATAGGCTGTATCACCAGGGGGATCACCTCAGGAAGTAGGGAAGTGATCATGCCACTGTACAACTTCCTGGTCAGGCCGCATCATGAGTACTGTGTACAGTTTTGGTACCCACACCTCAGGAAGGATTTTAAACTCCTAGAGAGGGTTCAGAGGAGGGCTACAAGGATGGTCCGGGGCCTAGGGGATAGGACTTATGAGATGAGACTTGAGGAGCTCGACCTGTTCTCACTGGAAGGGAGGAGAGACAGGGGAGATATGATTGAGGTCTTCCAGTATCTGAAGGGGGTAAATAAGGTATGCCTACAGGGGATCTTTCAGAGGAAGGTGGGAAGGGCCACCAGGGGGCATAATAGGAGGCTGGAGGGAGGGAGGGAGACTAAGGGGGAGAAAGGAGGAGGAGGAGAAGATACTTTACTGAGAGGGTGGTAGAGCCATGGAATGCACTGCCTGAGGAACTGGTGGAGGTGTCCATGGTGGAAGAGTTCAAGAGAGGCTGGGATAGGTACAGGAGAAGGATGATGAGGGGGGGCCACCTGGCTGGGGGAAGGGGGATTGGGAGAGTAATCAAGTGGATGGTTCCGGTGCCCTCTAAGGGCACCGACTCTCGAGCAGACTCAGTAGACCATTGGGCCTACTCTGCTGGCATTTTAGTATGTTAGATCATTTTTGAAATAAGGCTGGAAGAGAGCTCTCTGGGTTTTTCAAGCAGACTAGGATATCATCAGCAAAGAGGGCTAGTTTGTGTTCAGTGCCTGCAAGGAAGATGCCTGAGATGTCTGGGGAGAGTCATATAGGTTGCGCCAATGATTCAATATAAAAAGCAAATAATAGGGGAGAAAGTGGGCAACCTTGACGAGTGCACCTTTGCAAGGGGAAACTAACTGAAAAATGTTCATTGGATCTAATAAAGCCTCAGGGCTGTTCATAAAACTTAAATATAATGCCTACAAAAATAGAGGGAACACCAAAGCCAGCAAGGGCCCCCCAGGAAGGACCACAATACCTTATCAAATGCTTTTTCGACACCCAGACTTAACAACATACAGTAGCTGAGTGACCAGATTTTTTAATTTGGTCAATCAAATAGATACTTCTTTGTATGTTGTCTTGAGCTTGTTGGCCAGATATAAAGCCACATTGATCTTGGCAGACTAGTAGGTGGGCTAGGTGTTTCAGACGCCTCGCCAGAATGGCTACCAGTATTTTATAATCTGTATTTAAAACTGAAATAGGGTGATAAGAGAAGCATTGGGCGGGATACTTGCCTGGCTTTGGTATAATAGAACTAATTGCGTAATTCCAGGATGTTGGGATCCACTGCGGGGAGAAAATATAGGAAGAGACACAGTGCAGAAAGGGGATACCTCAGATTTAAGGGATTTATAAAATTCTCTGGGGAGACCGTCGCAGCCAGGACATTTCCCAATTTTCAAAGCACTGATTTCAGATTCTATTTCCTGAACAGAAATAGGGGAGATTAAGGAAGAGACTTGAGCTTGAGATAAGGAGGGGAGACCTAGGTTAGACAGAAAGGACAGTCTCTCTTCCGGGGACAGTGGTGGGCTGAGTATAGTAGAGTGTAAAATTCTAAAAAAGTTTTGGAAATTGCTGGGATAGAATGCTGTAGGGTTTGTCCTTACATGTATTGTTGTATATGGAAAACACGTTTCTCTGATAAAGTACCAGGATATATTACAGATTGTTTGCAGGAAAGAATGATAAAATGGAGTCTTAGGTGAGCAAAAGGAATAGAATATTTGCCACCAAAATATAATACTAATATGGGTAGAGGTCATTTTTCCATCGAGGACCATCCCTTTGGAATTTATTACCAGTAGAGTGAGAATTAAAGATGGTAAAAGAAGGGTAGGACAGATCAAGAGTTGGTTCGGGACAAGGAAGGTACTGTAAATGAACCTTAATGATAAATAAAGGTCCTGTATTTGATTAGATAGAAGGGAGATAGTGCAATATTATACTGTATGATATATGTATGTATAGTTGACGTATTGTTTGTATCTTTTGCATATTTGTAGTATGTTGATTTTCTTATGTACATACTTATAATGTATGTGGAATTGTAACCAATGTATGCAAAATTTTATGGATCCCACTGGAAATAAGTTTTGACTCAGTTGAGTTACCAATTCATTATTTATAATTTATAAAAATTTTACTATTATTGTCTGACTATTATTGTCTGACAAACACTATTCCACTTATTCTTCTGTTATATTAAAACTATACTTGTGTACAGGGTATTTTATGGGGCCAGCCTTGGTTGAAACTGAATTGCACACTTGTGACTTTGTTGGACTTTGCTGGTGGAGGGACTGAATGGAACTTCACAGATTTGTCATCTAAAGAGGGTAAGTGGATCAAAGCTGGTTATTTGTTAGCAACTGCTCAGCAGTAAAACTGAAATAATAATGGCTGAACTATGGACTTATAGTATACATAGGAAAGTCAATAGAGTCTGCCACACTGCATGGTGATACAGAGGATTACAAGGTTCAAATACCACCACAGTCACTGGTAGGACCAATGATTTTCCATTTTCAATTGAAAACTCCAGTTAAAAAAATCTGCCATTTTTCATCCAGCACTTAGGATTTAATTTTTCATGGAAAAAAGAAAAAAAAAAACAACAACTTTACACTACTTTTGGGGATAAACCCTCTATTTTAAGTTAATTTCTTCCCCAAAAAGTGCTGATTTATCCTTAAATTAGGATACAAAAATTAAAAAAAATGATCCAAAGATATTAGCAAATGGAACTGGCAATTATTTTAAAACAGAAAATCATTGCCACTAGACTTGCTGCACAGCAGGACAATTTGACTAAAAATGTTTGTATGGCAGCTGCTGTAAGTAGCAGTGCCATTACCAATATCATTTTACCCTGATCTTGTGTTGTGTGAGCCACATAATGTAAACCGCTGTGTTTGATATAAAAAAAATAGGGCAAAGTACAGTGTTTGCATTAGCTACATTGTGTTTTTTAATTACCCACATTTGATTTTCATTAGCCACTGGCTACTGTGGCTATCCTTGGTGTTCACCCCAATGTGTGAAATAATTTTACAACTACTTTTTCATGAAATCGGATGTGTAGCAAGTGACTACAACATATAAATGAATCTGTGTGATAGTTGATAAGACTATCATAGGTTTATGATACAAATGAATCTGTGTGACCGTTGATAAGACTATCATAGGTTTATGCTGTGTGGCACCAGATAAAATGTTCCCTGTTTGACCTTTAGCAAATCACTTGACCTCCCCTTTCTTGTGCCCCCCAAGATGTAAAATTGAGTACAAGGTGGACCCTGGAAATGAGCTGCTGTATAGCACTTGGGTCATTCTGTGTATATATCCTATAAATGTTGCAAATCAATAAAGTGACCATAACAGTGACTGAACATGTACTCACTGGAGGGAGTTGAAAGATGGGCGCTATGACAGAAACCTTTAAGTAAGGGCATACCACAAGTTAGTGGCAACTAAATTTCATGGTGGACTCCGGTTACCCTATTTTGGTTTATATTATTGGGCATGTCACGTGGCTAAATAAAGAAGATGGTTTTCTTCCCCTCCCATAGAAGGCTTATCTTCCTACATTCCTGTCTGGTTATCCTTGGAGAGGGACCTGATTTCCTCTTCCAAGATATCTCCCCATGCACTACTGCATCTCTGTTCTAAAGATCTCCCAGAGGCTCTCTGCACTTCTGTGGTTGGACTATCAGTCAAGGTCCATGCCCAGTTATGTGTATTTTTACACTATTGTCATAGGTGGGACACTGCACAACCTATTTTTAATAATCCTAATTTTAAGATAGGAAAGCAATCAATTCCCCCGGGTTGGCTACCCCAGCTTGAGGGACTAAAAGTGTGTGACCTATTCAAAGAAGGAGCCTTCCCATCTTCTATGGATATTATGGGTTTGTTCCAGCTGAACAATGCTCTTATCTTTAAAGTTTACCAGCTTCGCCATACTCTTGTGCAATGTTTTGCCGGGTGCACTGCCCTTGTGAATGCTAGTGAATTCCCAGACTTCCTCCATGATTTGGCTTATTTACCTTATTTGGCTTCCAAATTGTATGCAGCCCTATTTCTAAAAGCTTTTCCAATTATAGATGGGACTTCTGAATACTGGAATTCTCAGTTACCTAATATTTCCTTCAATTGGTGTCAGATCTGGAAGGATACTTACTGGTTCATTACACAAGACTGCCTAAGGCTTACACAATTCCAACTTCTTAACAATATATATTAGACCCCCACTAAGCTTTTTAATATGGGAAGGGCTTCATCTCCCAGTTGTGTGAGATACAGACAAGGTGAGCGTACCCTGTTTCATATTTTATGGGAGTGTGTTAAGTTTGCCCCACTCTGGTTGTTATACGGGACAGGGCAGACCCCCTGCTTGGCATTAGTGACCACTTCTCTCCTGAAGTATGCCTGGTGGGTGATTACTCCATGGTGGGGGTTTGGGAGAGGAAATATTTTTTAGCCTTGATAGTTTTGTTTGTTAAGACATTGGTCCTGTGTCAATGGTGGGATTCTATATGTCTGTCTTATATAGAGTGGCTCCAGAAGCTCCTAGCTGACCTTCATTCTGAATGTTTAATTGAGGGCTTACATCACTGCCTTCCCTGTTTTGATAAGACGTGGGATAAACTTCATGCCTGCTACACTGTACAGATGGCTTCTGGGCTATTAGACTAATTAGTACATCTCCCATTGGTAATAAGGATTGGTCTGTGTCTTCCATACCACTTCATTAACTGGTGTTTGGGCTGGTTCCATACTGCTGCTCTTAGGGCTATACGGGAGGGGGGTTGGGGAAAGGTGTATTTGGGGATGGTATGAGAGTTGCTTTATTGTTTTGTTGTTAATGTCTTCATTGGTTATTTATTACATGTTGGTATTGTATAGTAAATCAATAAAGTTAACTGAATTGAAAAAAATAAACCTTCAAGTAGTACTAGTAGTAGTGCTATGCAGAATATGCAAATTCTGGCAGAACAAAATTTCGTAGAATTTTCGAAATTCCACCTAGATTTTGTTGAATTCCACTGGAAATGGAATGGCAGAATTCCACAGCAGAAAAATGTGGACTTAGTTTTTCCACAACATTTGTACGGAATTCTATTCCATGTATCTCAATATTTTCTGTAGAAATGGTTGCTGAATTACTTTCTGCAGAAAAAATGCTGTTCCATGGAATGTTATGCTGCAGACCGCAGCAGACCACAGCAGGCGGAACTCCACAGTAGAAGCAGCCAAATTCCAGCAGAAATTCCACCAGTAGAATGGTTATTCCATGTTAATTTCACTGTTAGAATTCCACATTATGAACAGCACTAAAGTAGTGGTATATGTATTTCTTAGGCATCCACTCCCACAGGTTCTGGGTGCCTTACATATCAAAATACATACAGTAACAGCAGCACAGTAAATAACTTTAAATAGTGCCATTTACATAACAGTTTAGGAATAATCTGGGTAAGCCCTTATAAAAAGATAATGCTTAACCTCCACTTAAAACTACTAACTGGGGGGGGCCTCCCGAAGCTCTTGTGGCAACTGGTTCCAGAAAATTGGAGCAGCCACCACAAAGACTCGATCTACAGATGACTTTAAGCAAGATCTGGGGACCTTCAAGAGGGCCACCTCAGAAGAGTGGAGAGGGCGGTCAGGAGCATATGGACACAAAAGCTCTTTTAGGTAGCCAGGACCCAGATCATGTAGAGCTTTGTATGTTAACAAGCCTGTCTTGAAGGAGATGTACCACCTCACAGGCAGCCAGTGTAGCAGAGTGGATGTCAGCAGATGAGAGAGATGGAAAGGATGTTTGTACAGGGGCAGGAGTTTGCTAGCAGATATACAGATATACAAGTATATATTCTGGGGCAGGGAGGATGTCAGCAGATTGGTGGAGGCAGAGGTTTGCATACAGACGCAAGGTGGATGCCAGCAGATGAATGAGGGTAGGGGGTAAATACTGAGTCTGGGTGTTAATAATGGAGCAAGGTGAGTTCCTGCAGATGAGATGGCCACAGAGGAGCTCATATTGGGACAGGGCGGGTGCTAGAAGATGGGTTTGACACAGATAGGGGTGTACATCCTGGGAAATGGGTGTACATACTGTGTAAAGGTGGATGCCAACAGTTAGGAGGGGGGATGGGTGCACACACTGGAACAGGATGGCCATCAGTGGTGCAGGAATATAATAGTGGGGCAGAATGGGTGTCAATAGATGGGTTTTGGGATTAAAGATCTACATATTAGATTGGCCAGACTATCGGCAAATAGGAGGGACTGGGGATATGCATGCTGGCAAGGAACACACTCACGATACCTGGATTCTCTACAGCTAAGAATAAGTGGAACACAGAGCAGAAGAATTGACAAAATTGAGCAAAGCAAACACAGACACAAAAACTCAAGTTAGAAAATTACTTTTATGTTCTGTTTTTTACTGCATTTTGTGATTATTTTTACACATTTTATAATGCTTTTCTGTACTAACATTAATTTCCTAAAGGTTCTGATTTGAATCAGAACCAATCAGAACTAATCAGGACTCTAACCTGGATCCTGTGCCTGACAAGAAGGATCAGAATCAAAACCTTTTTGGGTCCATCCCTTCGTAGTACCGACTTATGGTAGGCAAAGGACACACAGCACCCATCATTTCCCAGTCATGACAATTTCACTGTTACAATTCATGGTATTAATTTGTTAATTTTACTTGCTGGGCTATCTATACCAAGCAACTACACAGTAAATACAAGCAAGTAAACATTTGGCATTGACAAATGCTTGTTTTAACTTGTGCTGAACTATGTACCTCTATGCCCACACATTCTCGCTTGAGTTTTTGGGCCTCTGAGTACACCAGCTTCATTTCTTGTAGCAAGACTGTTTGGGATCAAAGCCTTTTTAAGTGCATAAGCACTTGCTTTCCTTTCAGGGGAAAGTTCACACCCCAAACATTCCAGGTGTGTAACCTTATGTCAGCCATCTGGGGAAGTATGTTTTAGGTCCATGAGGTTTGAATTTCCACGTGTTCTGCAATCAAGTGCCATCATCAGAAGCCTAGGGGACTGTGCAGAAAGCTTCAACATCAGATGAAAGGAAACCCTGAAAAATGGATCTAGTGAGTAGATGGGTCCACCTGGTTTTCTGTCAGGTTGTGTGTATCCGATGAGTGTCAGCAACATGTAACAACTATAACTATAACATATATTCTTTGCAAAAAAAAACTGCGTTAATGCACCAATTAAAGTTCAGATTTAAGCAACATGTGGCATTAGGGTTCCCAACCATTACTCCCCACCCACACCTTCCAAGCAGCAAAAGGAAAATATAATATGGTTTTCACTGTACTGAGTCCTGGTGAATCAAGGATGGGATCTTCCATGGGGTTTTTAATCCTAACGCTCACCCCATTCCATCCACCAAATAAAGCCAAATGTGATCTGTTTTCTTCAGACACAGCCTACAGGTTGTTGACAACATGTGGGGACACACAGTTCGGTATGTTTCAAGACTATATCACAATGGGGTGAGTGTTAGGGTTGAGAGCCCTAAGGAAGACCCCACCACCGATTCGCCAAGACTCAAGACAGTGAACGTAATGTTTTTCCTTTGCTGCTTGGGGTGGGGTGGGGAGTTAGGTTAAACCTAATGCCACATTTCTCTACTTTTGTCACTTAATCTGAACCCTAACTGGTGCATTAATGCAGATTTTTGCCAAGCATTTTCTTACTTTTAATGATAGTACAATCATATCCTCATTCACAAAGGGACCCAACATATCCATATGACTACAGAAACACAGGGCCCTATGGGCCCTGCACTTCTGTGCCTCTAGTGATGCACATATGCATCTGGATGTGGAAGCACAGGACCCTCTGGACCTGCATTTTCATTCCTCCAGAAAAGCAATGTTTCTGATTTGTTGCATTTTTTTGTGGGGACTACTTCAAAGAAAAAGTGTATTAACTGTGGCCCATAACTCCTGGTGGATGATTGCATATGGTAAAAAATGTGTTTGGGTTGTTTTTAGCAATAACTCATCAAATGTTTATCGCTTTGGTCTCAAAGTCGCTATGTCTGTAGTCCGAGAGGAGATACATCCTTGGTGCATTTTGTGATGATGATCAGTTTCATTGTGAATTTGGCAGCATGGTGAAGTTGAGAGGTAATTGTTTGGTGCTGTACATACCCCATAACTTTTGGGGGGCTATTATGTGACACTCTTGTACTACTAATTGATATAGATTGTCCCTTAACTCTAAATATTAACAGAGGTACTGTATGAGTTATTGAAGCTGCAATGTTATCAAATGGGAATTTTCATTTTTTAATTTTAATGTTTTTCACATGTCTATTTTCAGTTGGTATTTCTTAGAGATTTAGGGCAGGATTCACAAATGTTTTTGGGACTAAGTCCCACACTGCAACTCCAGTTGTCGATTGAAATCTCTGCAGTGGCAGAGATTGCTGTTTACAGCCATAACAGTTGTGGAAGATGTTGCAGCTGGTACCACTGTCCATAACAGCTTTCCGCAGCTGTGGGAATCTCTCTGGCAACATCACGTGCAAGCTGCCATAAATCGTGGAGCTGGTCATAATCTGGTTCAACCTTTGTCAGGTTGGGTGTCAGTGTGGCTCAGTTGGTAGCACATCCGCCTCTGGACCAGAAGGTCGTGGGTTCTCGTCCCACACCAGGGTTGGACTTGCACCTAAAAATCGCTGGTATCTGAGTGCAGTATTGGGGGGTGCTGTACTGCTGGGGTGTGCCATCCTTCAGATGAAATGTTAAACCGAGGTCCCTTCTGCCCATCCTGGTGTTGTCCAGGTGGAAGTAAAAGAACCCAGGGCACTCTTCACAAAGATCAGGGAACATTCCCGGTGTTCTGGCCAACATTCCCCGTCCCATAAACTGGTTCATGCAATTATTCAGGCTGTGTGTGGGTGATGATATGCAATATGGCCGTCAGTCACTTCACTACCAGTCTAGCATTGCTTGTAAAGCACTTTGGGATACTGTGTATGAAAAGTGGTATATAAATGCTGATTCTTCTTCTTCTTCTTTGTGAATACCTCCAGCTGCCTGCAGGACAACTGTGAATCTACAAGTGGCAATCGATTTGCAATGTTTTTCTTTCCTGCAGCTGTGGGACATTTAAGTTTTTTTGAACCCTTTATTCTTGTAATACTCAGTGAGACCTTTCATTTGATATACAGATTGCCCCTTAACTCCAAATATTGACAAAGTCACAGCCTGTTAAGGTTGCAGTGTTATACAATGGGAATTTTCATTTTTAAATTTTTATATTTGTTATATGACCACTGAACCTTTTTGGAAGGTATTATGCATTAGTGTTGTAGTAATTATTGATACCTTTCTTTTGATATACAGATTGTACCTTAGGTCCACATAGTGACAGAGTAATAGCTTGTTAAAGATCAAACCCCATCTTTCTTCCACTAATTCTTTTTCAACAATTGTCCGCAACTATTTCAAAAGTTTAAACATGTGCACATGTAACATGAAAGCTTTGAAGTGCTGATGTTATTACTATTAATCAATTGCCATTATTGTTGTATCATGTTTTAAAGTTATTTGTTGTCATATTGACTTCAGGTCATAGCTGAAAAAGGAACGTATATTCCAATGCACCTACCTACAAATTCAAATGAATGAATGAATGAATGAACGAACAAATGAATGAAGAATGAATGAACATGTGCAAAAAAAAAAGTAAGTCAAAATTCTTTTGTTTGAAGCAATGCAATGTTCTCACGAAAGAGGATTGCTTCATACCAAAGAAAAATATCAAAAAAAAACAAAATCCAAATTCTTCTTTTGTATCAGCCTAATCTTCTTTCATATGACCCTATTCCTTTCATGAGGCCATACGACAGAAGAAAATAGGCTCATGAAAGAAGATTTTTTAAATGTTTTAAAATCACATTTCTGCATCCTTTTTCTAAAATCTAACTGCAGAATCCAGCTAATGGGATCCCATTTAGCAAGATATTTGTGTTGGTGTTTCTGCAGGATATGATTTTTATGGGTTTTCAAAAACATTTTTTGAAAATAACAGAAACAAAATGCTCGTGATATGAAAGAGTTCTTTCTCACGAAAGAAGATTTTCCCCTCATGCAACAGAATCCTCTTTCATGTAGTCAAATTATTCTTTCGCATGAAACAGCTATCCAAAAGACCATATTGAGCATGCTCTGAATGGAAATTTCAAATCCATATACAGTAACTCTGAAATAGATTAATAATGTTTAGTCAAACCAATGAAAGGCGCCATTCCTGGGCAAGCCCTTTCTACCCTGAAAACATCAAAATAAAATTCCAAACCTGGGTGCTAGGTGATGAGGAAAGGAAAACAAAAACAGCAATACCCCCAATTTTTTTCACTTTTTTCACTATCTGGATCTTGGAATTCACACATCTGGCAGAAAAGAAACTTGGCACATCAAGAGATCTTGCTCCTTAGACTGTACAAATTCATGAAAATCTGTTGAATGAGGGCAACGCTTTTAAAGTGCAACGTTAGGGGGTTAACATTAAGCAGCATATTCAACTTTAACTATAGGGGTGATATCACATCACTATAATAAAAGCAGAAATCCTTTACAAAAACTATATATAGAGAATCTTGTAGGCATAACCATTTCTGAGTTGGGTCACAGAGTCAGGACAAATGCTCATAGATATGTCCATGGTATATGTGTAACAGAAAGATACTGGAAAAGTGAGTACCTGTATTCACCCTCTACTTGCCAGCTCCATTACCTTAATTACAAAGCATATTCAAGAAGTGGTGTGATCAGCGAATACAGCCAACATAATGTCAGGGGAAAGCTCCCTGGCTGAGCAAGGTGGTAAAACTCTGCCCCAGTTTACTACTAGCCTGATGGGAGAAGGTTTGCTTTGTGGGCAGGGCCCATTGAAGGGATTGGGCAGTCTGAAGTACTGTCTGAGAATAGAGAATTGTAAAAGCAGTACCTGTACCCAACTTAATGGTGCTGAATAGTAAGCATGCCCAAAATCTGTGAGAGGACATCAAGTATTCATTTTTTTTTGTGTTTTGAATTGCATGTTTTTGTACTTAATACTTTGGCCCATAGTGTCTTGAGGGATGGCCTACTGAGCCTGCCAGATGAAACTTAAGAAGTGTAGAGGGGTAATCGAAGCGAGTGCAGGCCATTTGATCCATACATAGCGTCATCATCTAGGCAGTTGGGAGGGTGTTATGTCTGCCCGCAGCAGCTTCACACATTCCTTAAGCAAGTTGAAGTGGCTCACTTGGCTCACTGCAGCTACAACTGAGGCAAAGCGATTGTTACATCAAAGATGACATTCTACTGTAGTCCCCTCAGCTGATGCCTGGCAAACATCCTTGGCTATGTTGGCTCGAAACAAATGCCTCAGGCACATAGAGATTGGTACTCTTTTCAGTTTTGACCAGGATTGGGACCCCTACCTCTGGCATCTGAATGCCCAGGTCATCTAGTATTCCTTGGTCTCCTGTCTTCCAGGAAGTCACTCTATTCCTGTTTATATCTGTGGTGCTTCCTGCCCATTTCTCTTTTTCCTTATTTATCAGTTATGCTGTTTCAATTGCTGGAACTGTATCCTCTATTCAGCTCATCTTTAGTGCTTTAACCCCCTCTGTTTAAAATGTCAAATTACTGTTTTTTTTCTGTTGTTGTTTATTATCTCTGACTTTTTATTTTTCTTTACATGGACTTTTGAAATTGACATTTTTGGTATTTACTCTGCCAGGTTTCTTTTGCTGGACCTCTGTACTCCATTATTCTGTACCTCCTTCAGTGGCGTTACACGTGTATTACTCCCTTGCACTAGGGAATTGTTAATTTTTCTTAACGCAGTGTGCTATGTTATTTACTGCTTATGTGTACACTCATCTGTACACCTGGCTAATGTTTATATCATTCAATGTATTGCTTATGTATATTGAAAAATCAATAACATTTTTAACTGCAAATAGCAGGGTACCTTGGGTAGTATTGAGCATAGGGTGTAGCATACAGGGAGAGCAGTTCCCAAATGCATGCACTAGTGATGGCATGGGACATCATATCTGGTGCAAATATTTGACACTGGGAAAATAGCAGAAGAAGTAACCAGGCCTGGAGAGAGCCTTGGTTAATAGAACAGGTGGTTCAGAATTGAAAGGGGCAGATAGTTGATGGGGGCACCTGCAGGGTTTATATAACTGCTACTATAGGGTGCAATCTCAATCTTTTTTTTTGATTATTTATTTATCTTTCCACGGCTGGGGTGAGGTTGTACCTTTGGTTCCCCCCCCATCTAGCCAGCTAGTCTGGCTGTTGCCCCAGTCCTGGGCAGAGCTCTAACATCCCTGTCACTGCCCTACCTGGTTGCATCATGGTGGGTACATACCCCACCACTGCAGAGGCCAGAAGGGGGACCCAGGAGGAGCTAGCTTGTGTGGGATCATATGGTGCTGAGAGCAGCCTCTATGCTGCCAAGGATTTTTTCTTGGTGTTGTGGTTCCTGTGGGAGGGGTGAAATGACACCAATGGAAGGAGCGTGCATGCTTCCGTATGTGCTCTTCCTGGTGTCTGCCTCCTCCTCCCACCCCTACTTCTGCAGCATCAATGCTGCTGCTCCCCAACTTCCACCAGGGGGTAGTCATATGCTGACTGCTGGTATCCCCCCCAGAGAAGGAGAGCAGTCCTCTGGATGCTTGATCCTTCTCCAACCCTGCCAACCCCCAGTGGCCATGCTCATTCCTGAACACGGGTCACGAGCGTAGAGTGAGGTAAGGCATCCAGCATCTCAGCCCTCAGTGTCACCGGGCCAGCATGCAATCTCAATCTTAATATGGACTCACACATCACTTATTCGCAGGTCCCATAGCCCTAATTTTGAGTAAAACATTTTTGTCCCCAACCCCCACATATAAGACAGGTGTCTATAGTAAAATATGTATGGCATACAAAAACAAAGGATATATTCCTGCTTGCTGTAGGGAAGGAGTGTTCAGATATGCAGTCTGTCACACTTGGACCACTGATTCTGATACCTGTATAAGTTTTGTTGTAAATATAAAAAATGAATGTATGATGACTATGGCAGAGGAAAAGGCTGTCTTACTGGAACTGACACATTAAGACCCCCTAGGGATAGTTCAAAGGACAGGAGATAGTTTGAGTCTGCAGCTATTTAAAATGCAATTCCTTTGCTCAATTTTCTTTGAAGGCAGGAACCAAAGTATCCACTTTATAATGCCCTCAGGGAGATCCTTTGACTTGAGAGGGAGGGGTGTCGAGGGAAGCCAGAATGGACGTTGAAGAGGTTTGATGTCTGGGCCAGGCAGGATCCAGATGAATTTGGAAGGTCCAATATACATTCCCAGGGTAACCCTTGAATTACATCAGAGAGACCTTTGAGGTGTAGATTCCAAGGTCCAGACAGGATTTATTTATTTAGTTTCTGTTTACCAGGTAGGTGCACTAACCAGAAAGACTATTTTCAGGCACAACCCAGGAGAGCACAGAGACAAACTTCAAGAACAATGATACATAGTGAAAAGTACAGGAACAATATGATACATAGTACAAATTATATATCAGCAACAATGTGACAAAGTATTGAGGTAGTTAGGCCAGAAATAAGCATTTAAGCATTTAAGTTAATGTAAAACAAAATACAATCGGGTCAAAATAGGAGATTGAGATAGGAAGACAAGAGTACAGCATTAATATTTACACAAGACAATACATTAAGGTCAAATTATCCAACCAGGTAACTGTGGAAGTAAGTAAGGAAATGGGGAACAGTGGGAGCGATAGCTACCAGACAGAGATAGATAGAGGGAGGAGCATGGGAGGAAAGGTGGGGATGGATGATTGGATAACCTGGAAAGCAGAGGAGGAAGTGGGGGAAAAGAAAATGAAAGAAATGAGGAAGTGAAAGTTGAGAAGGAGAATTTCACTGACAGGGGTGGGCCCTAGGCTCCTTGGTAACGACAAGTGGAGGGCAGGATTAGAGGGTGTGGGCTAGGGTGGTTCGAAGCAGGAGCATGTGTAGGAGGGGAAGAGATAATGCTGAAGTTCTTTCTTAAAGGAGTTGTGAGATACAGATTGGCGTAGGGTTACAGGAAGTGAGTTCCAGAAATTGGGAGCATAACAGGCAAAGGCATGACCACCTTTATTGGTGCGATGTCTCAGGACGAGGACAGGGATATTTACCGTGGAGCGCAACACATAGTTTGTTAAAGATTCAAATACACTTTTGCTTTGAATACAGTGACTTAGATCAAAGAAACTTTTGAGATGTATGTGTAGCAGAGCACAAACCGGTTTTGTCTGGTTAACCTGTGGAGAGGAAAGTCAGTGAGGTCACCTATTATGTTTTTTTAAATATTTTATTTGGACATCCTGTATGGTAAAATATAGATTTTGATACACCAAGGTGGAGTTAGTGACCTCATGAGAAGGCCGGCTCAGAACTGTGTTTTAATTGCTGAGAGAACCTGACAGAGACACACAAGACAATATTATCTGACTGAAGAAGAATCATCACAGCACTGAAAGAGAGCAATATTAGACCAGTTTGAATGTATACATAGTAGGAACTGCACTTTTACTTGTTTGTTTTAAGGCTGTATGTGTTGGGATATATATTTGTTCTGTAATTATTGTTCTGCTTTTATGTTTTTAAAGTAAATATATATTTTACAAATGGAAACTGAATGGAGTGCCTTGACATTTCTTTTTATTTTAAGTGGAACTTTTAAAAGTTATAAGTAACACTGTGTACAGGCTTATTGTATACCAAACTGGGAAATGGATAGAGTTCTCTAAAGTCTTGCATAGAGTTCTATGGGTTTATTTGAAAGACCTGGTTGGGTGCCTGTAGGCAAAGATATCTGGCCCCCCGAAGACAGAATTATCTGAGCCTGATAATTGGGTACTCTAACAAGAGATTATCAGTTTGAATCCCTCCAGAGCTTGAGACTAAGGTGACTTGAACCCACAAAACAGACAAGAGGGTTACTTTGTTCTGTTCACTGTACACAAATCATACACTCAGAGGTTGGCACTTTGGTAGTAGAGGGCTGACTGGCAGAGTGAGTTTGTGACACAGTCAATAGTATCTTCATGGAGAATGTGGGTTTAGAGTGTCTTGAGAGGTGAATTTTGTGAAAGGTAGTCCTTTCTTTTTTTATACTTGTTTTATTTTATTATCGTTACATAACATATTCCACTGTGCTAAAACAAAAGGAGGGATATGAGTATCCTACAGTCAAATACATACAGTTCTGAAACATTATTGCTATCTCCCTCTCACACTATGTAAAGACAGTAAGCTTTACAAAAAATCATCACAAGCACATTAAAAATGATTATTTCTGAACCAGTACATTAAGGAGGAAAAAAAAAAAAGAAAAACAAATAAACAACTAAACATCTAAATGGGGCTAAAACTTTCTCTACTAAAAGGAGTAAAAAACATCTATGGCTGTCCAAGTTGGGCACTGTCTACCATAAAGAACCAGCCTAGCTACTGAAAAATCAGTAACTTCCTGTCTCTTTTTGGTATAGCTATTATCGTCTGACAAGCACTTGAGTGTGTTATTGCTTAAATTAGCATAGTAAATAGGGGTACACTCTCAACTCCCCTCCATTCTTGGGCTCCTAAAGTCCCTGTAATACATTCCAGTGAGACCATCATTCTACAAACCTCTCCTGCCTATTTTGCACTTGATATGTCAAGGCTTTCATGTTTTGTATATTCTTAATAATGTGTTTCCATTCACCTGCAGCTGGTGGAGGTTGCTTTAATCAGTTATGGGTGATTGCCTTATTACATGTGGCAACACAGATGTGCCAAAGATATAAAGAATAATCTCCCTTAACTTCCAGTGAAGGGAGTCCTAGCACTAAATTATAGAAAGACAGGGGACCAATTGGTTGAAATAAATTGACAATATTCAGTGCTGCATCTCATCTGAATGACTCTATATTCGGACAGGTATAGCATATATAAAAGTGAGAGGCATTCTCCTCCCCACATTAGCGCCAACAATGAGGGGGCATTGCAGAGTCCCATTCAGCAATTTGGCTAGGGGGTCAAGAAAAATCTAACCTTAACCTTCCACATATACTGTACTGCTGCCATATTGGTGATGACATCACTTTAGAAGAACACCCCCAGATCTTACTCCACTCCACTCCATCCTTGATATAAGGTAGCCTGCTTATTGTTCCCACTTAACCATAATAGGCTTGAGCCACCTCCCTTCTATGAGAGTTCAAAAACAGTTACATCTGTGAAATAGCAAATTTAGGCTTTGAGAGGGAGAAAAGATCCAGTAAGATGGGACCCAGCAGAGGGTCAATCTGCTTATTAGGTTGTTGTCTTAATTTTGTATGTATATAGGCTTGAGTCTGCAAATAATATGATTTATCCCTTGGAGTCCATCCCATTTTTTCAGAACAGTCCTCAAAAGACAAAATGAGATCTACCCTCATTATCTGTGCTGGTCTATAAAAACCAGCAGAAGCCTGACATTTGTACCAGGGGTCTATGCCACCAGGCCTAAAATCTGGGGCTTTGATAAACCAACATTGTCTCCATATGTATTTATTAATTCTGTTATATTTCCTAAACTGATCCCAGGCCCTCAGAGTTACTTGTATTGCTGTATATGAATTTTGAATACTGGGTCTATTCTAAGGGGGGTCAATCAGATGAGAGGGCATATAAGATGACCCTGTATTAGGTCCCGCTCCATGTCCTGCCAATGAGCCCACATTGGGGTGTGTGACCAAAACAATGCCCATCTCACCTGTGCTGCAAGCCAATATTCCTGAAAATCTGGTATTGCTCCCCCCCCACTGCTTCCTTGCCAAAAGGAGAGACCTTCAGGCCCATGGTCTCCTATTAGCCCAGATAAATCTAAAAATCCTGTTCTAGGTCTCCCTGAACAAACTCTGTGACAACAGCATAGGAACACATTGGAACAGGAATAAAAGCCTAGGGAAGAGCTTCATTTTCACTGCCTGGATTTGGCATACATTGGGAGAGGTAACAAATGGGCAGACTAGGTGGGCCAAGCGGTCCTTATCTGCCGTCAAATTCTATGTTTCTATGTTTCTAAAGACCAGAGTTTTATATCACCTCCCATTTGCCTAATCATAGGCAGATAGTTATCTATATAAAGATATTTATTGGTTGCTCTTAAAGTAACACCTAAGTATTTAAGTGTACACATGTCCCATCTCATCTGATATTTAAGGCAGAGTGGAGCAGGAGGATCATAATAAAACTTTAATATCTCCTTCTTAGTGGGGTTAAGTGAATATCCTGAGAGGGTAGAGAACTCTGTGATTATTTACATTATTCTAGGTAGAAAGGTATTAGGTGAGATTATATATAAAAAGGATGTTATCTGCATATAGAGCAACTCTATGCTCCTGCTCCCCTATCACCACCCCATGTAATTTCTGATCCAGCTTAATCCATTGAGTTTGGGTCTCAATATATAAAGCAAATAATGTTGAAAAGGGACATCCCTGATGGGTGCCCCTTCCTAAACGAAATTTCTGTGAGACAGTCCCATTAGTATAAATATAGGCCTGGAGGCCCATGTACAAGCACTTTATGAAACCCAAATCTGGCAAGGAAACCATAAAGAAATTGCCAATCTACTTGATCAAATGCCTTTTCGGCATCTAAACTCATAATCACAGCAGGTGTATTATGGTTATTCAAGTAATCTGTAATATGTAAGACCCACTGACTACCCTCTTTAACAAATCATGGGAGGATGGGGTTGTACCTGAGGAGTGGAGGAGGACCGATATGATTTCACGTCACAAAAGTGTGAGCAGGGCAGAAGCAGGCAACTACAGACCTGTTAGTTTAACCTCAGTGATAGGGAAAATGATGGAATCACTTCTGAAGGAAAGAATTGTCGAGTATCTAGAGGCCAGAGGGGCACAGGACCCAAGGCAGCATGGATTCACAGCGGGAAGGTCATGCCAGATGAATCTAATCAATTTCTTTGACTGGGTGACCAAAGTAGTAGATCAAGGAGGGGCTGTGGACATGGCCTACCTAGACTTTAGCAAGGCATTTGACACAGTCCCACACAAAAGATTAATATACAAGTTAGCCAGCCTGGGAGTGGGTCCCAAGATGGTAACCTAGGTAAAGAATTGGCTGTAGAATAGGACACAGAGGGTAATAGTAAATGGAGTCCACTCTGAAGAAAGGGGGGTTACTAGTGGGGTAACGCAGGGTTCAGTACTAGGACCAGTCCTCTTCAATGTCTTTATAAGGGAAATTGCAAAGGGACTGGAAGGAAAAGTATGTCTCTTTGCAGATGACACAAAGATCTGCAACAGAGTTGATACACAAGATGGGGTGGAAAGGATGAGAAGGGACTTGGCAAGGTTGGAGGAATGGTCAAATGTATGTCAGCTTAGATTCAATGCTAAGAAATGCAAGGTAATGCACCTGGGAAACAAAAACCCAGGGGAAGAGTACACAATGGGGGGTGAGATACTAACAACAACACAAATGGAAAGGGAACTGGGGGTAGTCATATCAGATGACTTAAAGGTGGGCAGCAATGTGAGAGAGCAGTAAGGAGGGCTGAGGGGATACTGGGATGCATATTGAGAAGCATCACCAGTAGAAAACAGGAAGTTATTATCCCTCTGTACAGACAGCTGATGAGACCCCATCTGGAGTACTGCTTGCAGTTCTAGAGACCCAGTCTCCACAAAGACATAAACAGGATGGAGGCAGTCCAGAAGAGGGTAACTAAAATGGTGCAGGGTCTGCACCGGAAGACATATGAAGAGAGACTTAAGGAGCTTAATATGTATAGCCTCAAGGAGGGAAAGGGGGGACATGATAGAAACTTTCAAGTACCCCAAGGAAATCAACAAAGTCCAAGAGGGTAGCATCTTTCAGAAAAAGAGGTGTGCAAGAACAAGGGGGAACAATTTGAAGATGGGGGGGCAGCTCAGAGGTAATGGAAAGAAGTATTTTTTCACAGAGAGGGTTGTGGATGCATGGAACGGCCTTCCAGAGGAGGTTGTGGAATCAAAAACAGTGGTGGAATTCAAGCATGCATGGGACAGCCATAGGGTAATTCTAGGGGGTGGGGGTAGGAAGAAGTAGGCTGTTGATTAACTAGGATCTGCAGCTTATCCATTAGGTAGGGAAATGGGCAGACTGGGTGGGCCAAGCGGACCTTATCTGTCATCAAATTCTATGTTTCTGTGTCTGGAGGACATTGTCTGAGGCCTTTCTACCAGGGACAAATCCTGTCTGATATCTATGAACTATCGTTGGTATTATTTGTTGTAAAGGTCTAGCTAAAATGGCTGTAAGAAACTTGTAGTCCACATTAAGGATTGATATGGACCTATAAGAAGGACAAAGTGTAAGGTCCTTGCCGGGCTTAGGAACCACAGAAATAACAGTCTGTCTCTAAGAGGGGAGCAGAGTGAAATCATCCTCCAAGATCTCCTGGTAAGCAGATCTCAGTATAGGTGTGATGGTCTCTAGGAACTTTTTATAAAATTCCATTGGAAGCCCATCATTACTCAGAGACTTTCCAGTTTTGCCATCCCCTATTATTCTATTGATTTCAGCCTCTGTAATAGGATCCACAAGCCCAGCACCCTGACCCTCCATCAAGTGTGGTAGGTTCAAACTTCCCAGGAAATTCTGTATTCTCTCCATCTTTGGTCTTTTCTGTTGAGTATAGAGTTGTTTGTAGGATACTGTAAAGGCCTCAGAGATTTGCTCCAGGGTACTAACCTTAACTTTAGCCTGTGGATGGACAATGCGTACCATCTGTGCATGGGCCTGTCTTGCCCTGAGTCAGAGGGCCAACAGTTTTAAAGCCCTCAGTCCACCTTCATAATATTTTTGTTTAAGGAACTGTAAATTCCATTCAACTTTGAGGTCCAAAATTCAATTCAGCTCTCTTCTAAGGGCATTTAACTCTTTCTCCCTCTGTCTATCTAATTTTTCTTGCTGTAATTTTTCTAGGGCCTGAATCTGTATCTCCAAATTTCTCTGTTTTTATATCTCTGACGCTTCCTAACTACGGCTATTGCTATTAGTTTACCTCTAACAATTGCTTTAATTGTGTCCCATATAATTCCATGGCTTACTTCACTATTAGCATTATCCTGAAGGGTTTGGGTTATAATTTGAGGGATCTGCTCCAAAACCTCTGGGTCATTTAAAAGGAATAAATTCAGTCTCCAAAAGAATCTTTTTTGGGTCAAAAAGAGGACTTTAGTCAAAACCAGGAGAGAGTGATCCGAGAGGCCTATAGCTCCAATCTCACACCTCTTAACTTGTGGGAGAGACTCCCTTGAGAGGAAAACATAATCCAATGTAGAGTACATATATAATATGGCAGAATAACAAGTATAGCCTTTCATGGAGCCCTCTAGAAATTTCCATATATCTTGCAGGCCCAGTTTCTGTAAAAGGAGCCTGACCTGCCTTATAGTTTTATAAGATTTCCTAGGAATCTTAGAGGTGGTGCCATTAATTGGGTCTAAGGTCATGTTCCAATCTCCTCCAGAAATCAAAATTCCCTCCTCTTTTTCTGATATAAGCAATCAAATATTTCTATATAGTTTAGAAGGTGAGTTCGTGGGGCCGATACACTGACACCAGCGCAATGATTTCACCATTCAAAGTACCCTTTACAAGAACATATCTACCCTCTTTGTCCCTCACCCTCTCCAACACCTCAAATGGGACATGATGTGGAATCATTATCAGAACTCCACATTTCCTACTCTTCCCATATGATGAGGAGCACACCTCTATGTAGCCAAAACCCTTTAATTTCTGGTGCTCCACTTCCAAAAGGTGTGTCTCCTGTAGGAGCACAAAATCCACCTTGGTTTGTTTTATATAACTTAAAGCTTTTTCCACTTGATAGGACTTGTCAGACCATTAACATTAAAAGTCAGTACTTTGGAATCCATATCTAAAGGATGGAATCCCTTCCAGTGTGCAGTAGCAAGTGTCCCCAATGGTAGTCCCTTCTTAATTGGAAATGGCTTCAATTGCTGATATGCCACTACACAGAAGTATGTGTGATGTGAAGGTTCCAGGCCTTAAATGAAGAGGGGTTGTTGCTGCTAAAATAAAGGGGGGGGGGGAGAAGGTGCAGTCAGAAAGAAAACACAAAATCAAGGTGTTGAGTGGGAAGGTAGCCCATCAAGATAGCGAGTACGGAATGGCGAAGAGTCAAAACGGCACAAAAATAATAGAGAGAGCTATATCAGTGACTGACAGTTCCCTCCTCCCCAAGGTCCACCCCCTGGAGTTGTTATATTAAGTAAGGAGGTTTGGGGGGCGTGGGGGAAATCCCCCTGCAAACAGGAAGGTCACTGACACGGCACTCGCTGTAATGTAGTGCCGATTTGCACCTTGCCATTCCCATATTCGCTATCTTTGACATGGAACTGAGTGGGAGTATGTTGCAGATCAGCTTACTTCATGTCCGTATCTCCAGTCTCCCTCTGTCCGCTCCACCCCAAACAGTTTTTTATTTAGCAGAGAAAAAGAAATGCGAGTAGCTTAGTCAGTAAAGTCAGGTTGCTTCACTAGTGCAGGGTGAGGCAGTTTGGGTTTGAGACAGCATATGAGGGTTCTGATTATTGGTATCATCTGGACCCGAGGAGCTGAATGAAAGGAGTGGAATCTGCTCAGCGACAATCATGGCCCAGGTCATGGCTGGAGCTCTTGAGGTCTGCATGGTAAGTTGGGTTGCAGGAGGAGTCTGGGTTATTTTGGTGGGAACCACTGAGGTGTTAATTAGCAGTGACTTCAGGGAGGTAGATCATAAAGGACCAAAGCAGTTGGAAGCAGCCAGGCCAGAGAGCTTACCTACATTGTCGACTAACTCACTGGAGCTGCTGCTGTGGGAATGGATCATAGGGAGAGTTGACACCTTTCTGCTCTTCAGCATCTTTCTGTTCCACCACTTGGTTTTAAGGGGAGCCATCAGACATTCTCTGGATTCTTCAGAGTAGCAGGTATTAGATTTGACTGAGGCTCTGGTGGTGCTGTGTCCATAGGGTGCTCCTCCTGGTTAGTGTAGCAGCTATGTCTCAAGATCTGCTGATGTCTCGAGGGAAGGCCAGTGCTTTCTGATGAACTCTATAGCTTCATTGGGAGTAGTGAAGGTAGTTTGGACTCTGCTGTGAGTGAGGAGGCAGGCCATTGTGTATCCTATTTATATTATACAGGTATGGTCATGGCTGTATATTAGGGTTCAGTAAGAATTTTAATGTTAAATCCTGTTTATTTGTACTTCAATAACTCTGCCACCATTCAATCAATTTACTTAAAATTTGGAAGGCACAGAATTGGTGCCAGGATCTCTAGATCCTGAAAAGTATGTGGCAATCAGTTTACCAAGAGCAAAATTTCAGAGGTGCAAAAACCAAACAAAATTCCATAAATGAAGACCCTTTTTATTTTGACTTTATTTTATTTGTGATCTAGGATAATACCTTTTGAGAACAAGCTCATTACTTAGGTTCCATGTCATTACAAAAAACAAGACAGTACAGTATAGCTTGAGAACAAGCTTGTTACATAGGTTCCAAGACAGTGCAAAAACAAAGCAGTACTAATATAATATAGATACAGCAACTGTGGTAATACAGTAAGTTTCATGGAAAACAGAAAAAAAAACATAAGTGAAAAACAGTCAATGACAGATAGCTTTATGTATTCGATCAAAAATGTAAGCCAGGAATACGAGCAGACTGAGTGCAGGAAGTTATATTCACAGGGGTCAATTAGGAATGCTGAAGGAGTCTAAACAAGGAGGGAAGAGGGATACAACAAAATTAAGTGCAGGTGAAGAGCTATGGTGGGGGGGAGAGGGTATTTAGCCCAAGCAGAGCCTCATTAATTGGCTTGTAATAGGAAAAATAGAGAGATAATTCAACCCACAGTAGACCATGTCTGCACTGACATAACCTACAGGAATGTTATTTTATTTTTTTATTTATTTATTTAGTTTTTGTTGACCAGGTAAGTGCACTAGACAAATTCTGCCTATTTTCAGGCACGACCCGGGGGAGGGGATACAGATGAATGCCAACTGACTTTGAACCAGATTAAGCTGTTGGTGGTATTTTTAGTGAATGGGGGGAAATTTGGTCATTGCACATGGGAAATTCTCCTACTCTTCAGCGGGGGTGCTGTGGAGTGTTTGTGCATTGGTTTGCAGATGGCTGCTGAGAGCAGTGGAGGATAGACACCTACTTGTCCACTCCTCGATTCTTCCTGTGGGGGATACGGTATGGCTGGGATGCACCCGAGCAGTGGCCAGCAATGCGTACCAGAACCCCCATGGCAGGCAACCTCGTCAGTCCATGCGGAAGTCATCACTAGTTCTTCGATAAGGGACAGCCCAGTAATTCAGGTGGAACCTGCAGGAATTGTCCCGAAGCAGTGCGATGGCATTGGTGAGACGACTGCTGCAGAAGCCCTGTTTCGGGGGTCAGAGGATATGCGAGCAGTTTTGGAATCCAAGAAACAGCTGATGGAACAGACAATGGAAGCTTATCGGTTGGCTCAATTACATGTTGAGGAAGACAGGGAAACGGCCCGATGGTGACTCTCCCTCAGGCCTGCCAGGTACAGGTTGCAAAGTTTTAAAGGGGCCCTTTCAGGTTGTTTCAGGAGATGAACACTCCCCACCCCAGACCCCTAATCCTATGGTAGATGTTCATAAGCCTTGGTCCCCTTAAAATGCACTTCAGGGTGCAGGATGGATTCAAATGGAGTCGGGTGTTTGGATCACGGATCCTGCAATCCCGCTTCCAGGGGTATCTGGGGTGGGTGGGACCATTTTGTAACCTAATGACCACAGTGCAGATACTGCTAGTTTTCCACTGGCAACTACTGTTGGACTTACGACACCTCCCTTATCTATTCCTGGTGGAAACCCTCCTGATTTGGAATGAGTAGGCCCCCAGGATCGAGACCATTTTTTTGATGAAGCCCCAATGCAGAGTTCGGCTGGTAGTATATCTTATTCTCCTGTGTCGTCAGCACTTCCACCTGAGGTTCTGACTATGGAATCTGTTATGGAAATGGATGGAGCTGCTATGGTTATGGTGCAGAACCCTCCTATACTAACGGAACCCACGGTGACATTTTCTAGTCTCTTTAAAAACCTGTGACACTAGCAAAATGTCGAAATGTGGTCAGATTGAGATTTGTGGGGACTGTGGAGAATATGCCAGATCATTTTTATGTTGGAAAGGTACTGATTAAGCAACTGCTGGGTTTTTCACCCAGCGAGGTGTATGCTCTTATACACACCCCCGGTGATAATACTTATGATATCAGTTTCTGTACTCCTGATTTATTAAATAGGTTTTGGATGAAGTATGCAGTTTTGAAGATGAACCCAGCTTGGTCTTATTTCCAAGCCATCCCCCTCATGAAACAATATTTTAAAGTGATAACAGTATTGTTTCAAATTGAGGGTGTGAATGTTGAAGATATTACATACTGGCTTGAGAGGAAATGCACACTTCAGGGTAATCCGGAACCCATTTTAGACACTGAGGGTTTCTGGAATGGAAGCTGGAGATACAGAGTCAATTTAATACAAAACGATGAGGGATTACAACACTTGTCAAATTGTTTTTATTTGGGATGTGACAAAGGGTTTATTTTTTATCCAGGTCAGCCCAGGCACTTCTATAAGTGCGGATCTCCCTAGAACCTTGGCAGGATGTGTGAGGTGGTTAAATGTGTTCAGTGCAGAGAACTGGGGCACGTTTTCTCCGACTGTCATCACCTAGTAAAATGTTCTCTTTGTGAGGAGGCACATTCCTTTCTTGATTGCCCTTGGGCAGCCCAAAATAAAAATGTAGATTTCTGCACTCAGGATTTTTAAATTAATACTGCTGTTAAGGCAGCACTTGGACAGAGGCCTCCCCTCCCCCCGGAGGGCCCAGCCGCCTGTCACTGTTGGACAGAAGGCCTTTCCTGAACAAGAAAAATCTGTGACAGTGCAGAATGCTGATGTTTCTGTGCCTGTTACAGCATCCCCAGAGCCTGAGGTCCCGCATAGTAACTCCTAGTCACACTATGGTATCCATGCCTCTGCCCTTGCCCCCGGAAGATGCCTTCACTCAGGTATCTACCAGAAGGAGTAGTCTTCGATCCTGGAATTTGGGGAAAGCTGCTCTTGATTCTGCTAAGCTTCCTCTTCATAATACCTATCAAGTCTTACAAGATGATGTAGGTACTGAGTTGGATTCCACCTCTGTACATTCATCACAACATGAAGGGACCTCTGAGGTTGATCAACCATTGGAAAATTGGATACAGTTAAAAAGAAAAAAAAATAAATTGGGGTGAGGAAATGGAACAAGAAGAAATTATATGATGTGAGACTTTGTACATTCTAATATGTCACTCTGCAATTCAGATTCTGGATAATTTTATATCTTTCTGGTATGCTAGGGCTATATAACATTTCTGTAGCTTCCTTGAATGTGAATAGTATCCAGTCTGAGAGGAAAAGATTGTTGATTTTTTCACTTTTGAGACCAGGGATTATGACATTGTATTTTTTCAGGATACTAGTTTGCATACAAGACTAGACATGGAACAGGCAACAGCAGGTATGATGTTGGGGAGTGATTGGTCCATGGGTGATGATGCATGTAGTGGAGTGGTGTTGCTGTTAATAATCCTATGGCTCAATTAGTGCAACTCGTTGATGTACATCCAGGATGGGTTCTACTGTTAGATATGGTACTTAGTGGTTTACAATGTTGCCTTTTAAATGTGTATGCACCCCAGACCAAATCTACTAGGGTTGAGATTTTTAGATTGCTACAACCATATTTATTTACATCCAAATATGTGTTTCTGCAAGAGACTTTAATTGTAGTAGATATAAAACTGATAGGGTCTTCATACCGCTAAGATGTATAGTGATACCAATTGTCTTAATGATTTACTAATTCAAACGGGTCTCATAGATGTTATGGCTCTTAATGGAAACCCTGACAAAACTTTTTTCAAGGTACTAAGGCTACACATATTGATTTTTGGTTTATGTCTGAATCGTTGAAGGTCGTGGGGACTAGAACCCTACCAGTTGCTTCTTTGGATCATGTTATTCTGGAAGCCACGGTTGCCAGTCATGCCACTACGCATAGAGGACCAGGGTACTGGAGATTGAACTTGGAGTTATTACTACTCCCCACAGTGGAAGATGTTTTTTTAGCCCTGTTGAATGCAAGGAAATCTGTAGTGTATCTTTACGTGACATTTCGGGACTGGTGGCTGGACACAAAATTTGACTTTAAACATTAATTCAAATGTATAGGTCAGATAAATGGTAGATGTAAAATTGATAGGTATAGTAATTACAGGATGCAATTTTTGGACTTACATTTTCAAGCAGCTCAAGGGGATGTATCAGTTTTCTCTCAGTTACACAGAATTAGAGAACAAATGAATAAATTGCAATATGATCGTTTAAAATCTTTAGAGGCCGAGAGGCGTTTTGGGACACAGGGCGATAAGGCCTTTATGAATTCTTTTCAGTTTTGTACATTTCAATGACAACAGAAATACATGACAGAGATTAAAGACGGATCTGGAAATTGGTGTACAACTTCGAAGGATATTTTATAGGCTGTAGATTCCCATGTTCGGCTGCTGTTTGGTTCCTCTGATACCCTATATCATGCCCATAAGCCTTGGTTAGCACAGTGTGATTTGCCCCAATTGTCTACTCTAGGGAAATCCATGTTGGCTGGCACTATATTATACCATTGAAGGTTCCACTGCATTTTCACAATCTAAGGCAGGGAAACCCCTGGTTCAGATGGTATCCCTTATGAGTTATATAAATTTGTTTTTCGTTTTCTGCTGCAAGAATTTACAGCAGTTTTAAATGAAATATTGATTTCAGGTGTGTTGCCAGATAGTATGAATGATGGTTTAGTTATGTTTATATATAAGAAAGGGGATAGAGGAGATTTGATAAATTGGAGACCCATAACATTGTTGAATACTGATTTTAAGTTATTAACTAAGATATTGAATAATAGACTGCTGGTTCATGTGAATTATCTTTTACATCCCGCACAGACCTGTTCATTACCAGATAGGAAAATTACGGATAGTTTCATATTATTTCGTGACATTTTTCAAAGAGGGACTACAGGAGAACTTACTGGACTGATTTTCAGTCTTGATCAGGTTAAAGCCTTTGATAATGTGAGACATGAGTATTTATGGGACTGTTTAGCACATCATGGGGTCCCTCACACTTTTATTCTATGGTTACAGACATGTTATAATAAAGCTACAACACAAGCCTACTGTAATGGCTAGCTTGGTCATAATGTCCCATACTAAGGGGTGTACATCAGGGATGTCCACTGAGTCCACTTTTGTATTTATTTACTTTAGATCCCCTTATACGGAAAGTACATGATCAACCAACTATACAGGGATTGTCCTTTTCTAGTAGTGACCAGGAAATTAAATGCATTGCATATGCAGATGATGTATGTTTTTAGTTGGAGACCTGCCATTTGCATTATGTTGGAAAAGAACCCTGAGGGATTTCATGATTTATACCGGAGCGAGGATTAATTATGAAAAATGTACTTGCATACCACTTACAAGTGAGGAAGTTCAGGTCACTCACATTATAGGAATACCAGTAGCCATAGAACCGTGTAAAGTTTTGGGCCTTTTGTTCGGGGTGGGAGATTTGGCATATTTAAATTGAAAATATAAACTGCAAGTAGCACAAACTAAAATCAATTTATGGAACACATGGAGATTGTCTAAATTGAAGTGAGTTCAAATGGTTAAGACATTTTTGTTACCCCTTTTTTATATTTAAGTTCTGTTTTTAGTCTTCCTTTGGCCCTAGAAACTCAAATATATAGTTGTTTCTTTTCTTGTATCTGGGGCAGTAGATTAAACCCCATCAGATGTAGTCTATTGTTAAGTGACAAAAGATATGGAGGATTGAAAATTATACAACCCATAGTCTTTTTTTTACCATGTTTCTTTATACGAATTTCAGACCCTTAGTCACAGATAAAATGATAGATGGAAACCGTGGCTTCTGGATTCTATGGGAGATCTTCTTTCCTTATGGCTGGAACATGAAGTGATCCTGTAACATAGATCTCTTGCTTCTCTTCCTCAACCACTGAGAGTGTACTTTGGAAAACTAAAAATGTGGGGTATTTCGAGAGACTTTTTTTTATGTTTTAGTCAGAAGGAATTGTATGTCTATATCTTGCACAAATATTTCCAAGATATGGCCCCTTTTGATTGTTACTCTTCATATCATAAACTTTTAATTGGCAATATGTTGACCTCTACATGGTTGCCTCCTTATATGTGGGATGTTTTATGGTCATTCTTATGTGGTAGATTGAATGTTCGTGCTAACTTGAAACATAAACCGGTCACTGATCGCTATTGTCCTAGAGACACTTGCCCTACCATGATTGAAACAATGGAACATTTATTTTTGACATGTCCTTTTATACTAGATTTTTGGAAACTTTTAAAATACAAGTGGCCTACTTCTCCATTTTATCCAATGTCCTTGGAAATATTATGTGTGGATATTTTGCCACCTTTCTGGACTAAATACGATAGAGTGACTATTTGGTTGTTTTTGCTATGCTTTAAATGTTATATTTGGCACGTGCGGTGCCGACTCACCATTCAACAATGTTATTTTTCACCGCATGAACTATTTTTTGATTGAAAATTCTATTCTTGGTCTAAAAGTACAAGATTATGAAAAGGTTTCCTTATCCATCTATCAATCTAGATGGGATGCGATAGATTGATACCATAGGTTCTTTTTCATTGCATGTAGTACTTTGATTTTGAATTTGTTTCATGAATAAAAAATTCCCACTCTTTTAGTGGGGGTGTTATAGTTTGTGTTCTTCAGTTTGGGTTTCTAATGAAGCTATTTTCATGTTAACAGTATGATGAAATACTTATTTCTGTTTATAGTTTTGCATTATGATTTTGCATGCAGTAACACTATTGTGTATACGTTTTGTTTCACATTTAATAAAACTTTCCTGCTTTTTAGTGGGGTATTCAGCATTTATTATTAAGTTTTGGGACTTTAAAGAAATACATTTTGGGTTGAAGGTATGATGAAATACTTATTTCTATTTATTGTTGTTTTTGCATTGTGATTTTGTGTGCAGTGACTCTAGTGTGTGTGTGTTTTGTTTTCAAGTTTTAATAAAAAATTCCCTACTCTTTTCAAGAAGTGCCATGGGATCTTTGACATCCACTTGAACTACCACCAGAACAGGCAGATGGGACCTCAGTTTAATGTCTCCTCCAAAAGACGGCACCTCAGGAGTGCAGCACCCCCCTCATGCTGCACTACAGTGTCAGTATTGGGATATTAACCCAAGTGCCTGGTGTGAGGATAGAACCCACAACCTTCTGATCTCCCAGCCTCAGAGGTGAGTGTGCTACCTGCTGAGCCACTGACACTGACATGTTAGGTAGGGAGGGAAGAGACACAGGTGCTACATAGTACACTGTCATGTGGGGGTAAGGCTGAAGCCTTGTTAAGCCATCATCCAGGGTTTAATGAAAACAGTCACAGCTAGCTTAAGCAACAAGGTATTTTCTAAGCTCCCATTTGAAAGGGCCTATCTTGGTTTCTGTGATCATAGTTGGTGGAAGAGTATTAATCCATTTTGGAGCTTGGTGGGCAAAAGCTCTTTGACCTAGGGAAGTGCGATATCGGGGACTCTTAAAGATCATACTGTCTGAGCTTCTGGTGGGGTGGCTTCATTCATGGGAGGAGAGAAGCTTCAGCACCCCTGTTGGCATGAGGCCCAGACTAGCTTTCTTTGCCATGATGCAGATTTGGAATTTGAGCCTCCCTGAGAGCTGTAGCTAGTCAGCCTGGGCATACAGATCACATGTATGTGTAAGCCGTGTGGAACCAGTTAGGAAGCAACAGGCTTTATTTAAGGCGACTGTGATAAAGTGGAGGGCTGAGTCCATTACAGAGCCATAGACTACTAGCCTCTAGTCAAACAATCAATACTATGGAACCTAGTATTGAAATGTTGAAGGCTTCAGGGGTAAGGCTCTGCTTGTGCCTATAAAGTAGACCAATATGGGTGTTGACAGCCTTGGCTGAGGTGTCAATGTGACTGGCATAAAACATGGTGCTGTCAAGTGTGACACCCAAGTATTTAAAATTATGAATTAGTTCCAACAGGGCCCCAGACTCATTTTTTATGCTAAGAGGGAAGGAAAGGTGCCTATTTTGAGGACTGAAGAACAACATAGTCTTGGTTTTCTTGTTCATAATGAGTTTGTGGTCCTTGAACCATCTCTCAACTGCAGAGGAACTATCCTGAAGCTTACGCTCAAGTGACAGAGGGTCAGTGTTACTTGTGAACAGGACTGCATCATCTGCGTATAGCAGAATTTGATAGTGACGGGCAGACGGAAGATGATTCAGGAAGATGCCAAACAATAGGGGCCCCAGGATTGACCCCAGGGCATTCCAGAGAGGACTGTCAGCTGTCCAGTAAAACACTGCCAATCCTAACTTGTTGAGAATGGTTGGAGAGATAGCTTTTGGACCAACTGACTACATCCTGGGAGAGCCCAATAGTTGCCAGCTCATCTAGCAATATGACATGGTTAACCATGTCAAAGGCTTTTGATAAATCAATAAATGTCACACCATTGAGTGCTCCATTATCAAGAGAGTTGTGGATGTACCCAGTGAACTCTAGCAGGGCAATTGTGGTGCTGTGCCCTTTATATAACCCATGCTGCTGTGGACACTGTATTTTATACTTATCTGAGTATTCAATAAGCTGATCAGTGGCTGTTTTTTCAAGAGCCTTAGATAGTGGTGGGAGAATTGAGATGGGTCTATAATTTTCCCGTAGGGCTCAGTCTCCACTCTTGAAAACTGGTGTGACTAGAGCTGCTTTCCATAGTTGTGGGAATTGGGAGAGTCTTAGTGAAGTATTGATAATGTAATGAAGTGGTCCAATTATGGAGTCCAAAGTGAGAGCAACAAATTTAAGGTCATGGAGTCACCACTGAAATGTGACTTGCCTAGGACCTTTGGAAGTATTTTCTAGATTTACCTGAAGTGATAGCTCTACAATGGAATGGTGGATGAGAGGGTAGTTGGTTATCAGAGCTTAATCTCAAGGGGATGGAAGCAGGAGAAGAAATCAGATGGAAGCACATTGCTTAGATCAGTGAAGAAATTACTGAATGAATTTGCTATAATACTGTGGTCAGTGATGGGTACACCATTAATGCTTAGCATTGTGGGTGCAGCCTTCTGATTTTTCCTAGTGACTTCTCTGAGATTATCCCAGACTTTCCTGACGTCATTCCAGGATCTGTTTAGCGTGTCCTTGAAGTATTGATTTTTCGCTGTGCTGCGCTGCACGTATGGCCCTTGTACAGTCATTGCATGTTTTTTTGTACTTTTGAATATCAGCCGCTTACCCAATGCATGGACTCTAAGCCACAGGTGATTCCTCATTTTCAGTTGTTCTAGAAGGTCTGGGAGCACCATGGGTTGCTCGGACCTTTGACTTTACATTTCTTAATTGGAGCATGCCTATTATACATGCAATTAAATAAGTGGATGAATTGATCAAGAGCTGCACCAACAGTACTGGAGGAGTAGATATTGACCAAATCTTGCTGTCTGAGGTCTGATTTGAGCATCTCAAGATGTCCAGGTTTAAGGACATTTGGTTGTGCCAAAATAAAAATGGAGATTTCTGTATTCAGGATTTTTACATTAATACTGCTGTTAAGGCAGCACTTGGACAGAGGCCTCCCCCACCGGAAGGCCCAGCCACCTGTCACTGTTGGACAGAAGGCCTTTCCTGAACAAGACAATCTGTGATGGTACAGAATGCTGATGTTTCTGTGCCTGTTACAGCATCCCCGGAGCCTGAGGTCCCATAGTAACTCCTAGTCACACTATGGTATCCATGCCTCTGCCCTTGCCCCCGGAAGATGCCTTCACTCAGGTATCTACCAGAAGGAGTAGTCTTCGATCCTGGAATTTGGGGAAAGCTGCTCTTGATTCTGCTAAGCTTCCTCTTCATAATACCTATCAAGTCTTACAAGATGATGTAGGTACTGAGTTGGATTCCACCTCTGTACATTCATCACAACATGAAGGGACCTCTGAGGTTGATCAACCATTGGAAAAATTGGATACAGTTAAAAAGAAAAAAAATAAATTGGGGTGAGGAAATGGAACAAGAAGAAATTATATGATGTGAGACTTTGTACATTCTAATATGTCACTCTGCAATTCAGATTCTGGATAATTTTATATCTTTCTGGTATGCTAGGGCTATATAACATTTCTGTAGCTTCCTTGAATGTGAATAGTATCCAGTCTGAGAGGAAAAGATTGTTGATTTTTTCACTTTTTGAGACCAGGGATTATGACATTGTATTTTTTCAGGATACTAGTTTGCATACAAGACTAGACATGGAACAGGCAACAGCAGGATGATGTTGGGGAGTTACGTATTGGTCCATGGGTGATGATGCATGTAGTGGAGTGGGTGTTGCTGTTAATAATCCTATGGCTCAATTAGTGCAACTCGTTGATGTACATCCAGGATGGGTTCTACTGTTAGATATGGTACTTAGTGGTTTACAATGTTGCCTTTTAAATGTGTATGCACCCCAGACCAAATCTACTAGGGTTGAGATTTTTAGATTGCTACAACCATATTTATTTACATCCAAATATGTGTTTCTGCGAAGAGACTTTAATTGTAGTAGATATAAAACTGATAGGGGTCTTCATACCGCTAAGATGTATAGTGATACCAATTGTCTTAATGATTTACTAATTCAAACGGGTCTCATAGATGTTATGGCTCTTAATGGAAACCCTGACAAAACTTTTTTCAAGGTACTAAGGCTACACATATTGATTTTTGGTTTATGTCTGAATCGTTGAAGGTCGTGGGGACTAGAACCCTACCAGTTGCTTCTTTGGATCATGTTATTCTGGAAGCCACGGTTGCCAGTCATGCCACTAGCATAGAGGACCAGGGTACTGGAGATTGAACTTGAGTTATTACTACTCCCACAGTGGAAAGATGTTTTTAGCCCTGTTGAATGCAAGGAAATCTGTAGTGTATCTTTACGTGACATTTCGGGACTGGTGGCTGGACACAAAATTTGACTTTAAACATTAATTCAAATGTATAGGTCAGATAAATGGTAGATGTAAAATTGATAGGTATAGTAATTACAGGATGCAATTTTTGGACTTACATTTTCAAGCAGCTCAAGGGGATGTATCAGTTTTCTCTCAGTTACACAGAATTAGAGAACAAATGAATAAATTGCAATATGATCGTTTAAAATCTTTAGAGGCCGAGGCGTTTTGGGACACAGAGGCGATAAGGCCTTTATGAATTCTTTTCAGTTTTGTACATTTCAATGACAACAGAAATACATGACAGAGATTAAAGACGGATCTGGAAATTGGTGTACAACTTCGAAGGATATTTTATAGGCTGTAGATTCCCATGTTCGGCTGCTGTTTGGTTCCTCTGATACCCTATATCATGCCCATAAGCCTTGGTTAGCACAGTGTGATTTGCCCCAATTGTCTACTCTAGGGAAATCCATGTTGGCGGCACATATTATACCATTGAAGGTTCCACTGCATTTTCACAATCTAAGGCAGGAACGACCCCTGGTTCAGATGGTATCCCTTATGAGTTATATAAATTTGTTTTTCGTTTTCTGCTGCAAGAATTTACAGCAGTTTTAAATGAAATATTGATTTCAGGTGTGTTGCCAGATAGTATGAATGATGGTTTAGTTATGTTTATATATAAGAAAGGGGATAGAGGAGATTTGATAAATTGGAGACCCATAACATTGTTGAATACTGATTTTAAGTTATTAACTAAGATATTGAATAATAGACTGCTGGTTCATGTGAATTATCTTTTACATCCCGCACAGACCTGTTCATTACCAGATAGGAAAATTACGGATAGTTTCATATTATTTCGTGACATTTTTCAAAGAGGGACTACAGGAGAACTTACTGGACTGATTTTCAGTCTTGATCAGGTTAAAGCCTTTGATAATGTGAGACATAGTATTTATGGGACTGTTTAGCACATTATGGGGTCCCTCACACTTTTATTCTATGGTTACAGACATGTTATAATAAAGCTACAACACAAGCCTACTGTAATGGCTAGCTTGGTCATAATGTCCCATACTAAGGGGTGTACATCAGGGATGTCCACTGAGTCCACTTTTGTATTTATTTACTTTAGATCCCCTTATACGGAAAGTACATGATCAACCAACTATACAGGGATTGTCCTTTTCAAGTAGTGACCAGGAAATTAAATGCATTGCATATGCAGATGATGTATGTTTCTTAGTTGGAGACCTGCCATTTGCATTATGTTGGAAAAGAACCCTGCGGGATTTCATGATTTATACCGGAGCGAGGATTAATTATGAAAAATGTACTTGCATACCACTTACAAGTGAGGAAGTTCAGGTCACTCACATTATAGGAATACCAGTAGCCATAGAACCGTGTAAAGTTTTGGGCCTTTTGTTCGGGGTGGGAGATTTGGCATATTTAAATTGAAAATATAAACTGCAAGTAGCACAAACTAAAATCAATTTATGGAACACATGGAGATTGTCTAAATTGAAGTGAGTTCAAATGGTTAAGACATTTTTGTTACCCCTTTTTTATATTTAAGTTCTGTTTTTAGTCTTCCTTTGGCCCTAGAAACTCAAATATATAGTTGTTTCTTTTCTTGTATCTGGGGCAGTAGATTAAACCCCATCAGATGTAGTCTATTGTTAAGTGACAAAAGATATGGAGGATTGAAAATTATACAACCCATAGTCTTTTTTTTACCATGTTTCTTTATACGAATTTCAGACCCTTAGTCACAGATAAAAATGATAGATGGAAACCGTGGCTTCTGGATTCTATGGGAGATCTTCTTTCCTTATGGCTGGAACATGAAGTGATCCTGTAACATAGATCTCTTGCTTCTCTTCCTCAACCACTGAGAGTGTACTTTGGAAAACTAAAAATGTGGGGTATTTCGAGAGACTTTTTTTTATGTTTTAGTCAGAAGGAATTGTATGTCTATATCTTGCACAAATATTTCCAAGATATGGCCCCTTTTGATTGTTACTCTTCATATCATAAACTTTAATTGGCAATATGTTGACCTCTACATGGTTGCCTCCTTATATGTGGGATGTTTTATGGTCATTCTTATGTGGTAGATTGAATGTTCGTGCTAACTTGAAACATAAACCGGTCACTGATCGCTATTGTCCTAGAGACACTTGCCCTACCATGATTGAAACAATGGAACATTTATTTTTGACATGTCCTTTTATACTCGATTTTTGGAAACTTTTAAAATACAAGTGGCCTACTTCTCCATTTTATCCAATGTCCTTGGAAATATTATGTGTGGATATTTTGCCACCTTTCTGGACTAAATACGATAGAGTGACTATTTGGTTGTTTTTGCTATGCTTTAAATGTTATATTTGGCACGTGCGGTGCCGACTCACCATTCAACAATGTTATTTTTCACCGCATGAACTATTTTTTTGATTGAAAATTCTATTCTTGGTTTAAAAGTACAAGATTATGAAAAGGTTTCCTTATCCAGCTATCAATCCAGATGGGATGCGATAGATTGGATACCATAGGTTCTTTTCTCATTGCATGTAGTACTTTGATTTTGAATTTGTTTCATGAATAAAAAATTCCCCCACTCTTTTAGTGGGGGGGTGTTATAGTTTGTGTTCTTCAGTTTGGGTTTCTAATGAAGCTATTTTCATGTTAACAGTATGATGAAATACTTATTTCTGTTTATAGTTTTTGCATTATGATTTTGCATGCAGTAACACTATTGTGTATACGTTTTGGTTTCACATTTAATAAAACTTTCCCTGCTTTTTGGGGGGGGGCATTCAGCATTTATTATTAAGTTTTGGGACTTTAAAGAAATACATTTTGGGTTGAAGGTATGATGAAATACTTATTTCTATTTATTGTTGTTTTTGCATTGTGATTTTGTGTGCAGTGACTCTAGTGTGTGTGTGTTTTGTTTTCAAGTTTTAATAAAAATTCCCTACTCTTTTCAAGAAGTGCCATGGGATCTTTGACATCCACTTGAACTACCACCAGAACAGGCAGATGGGACCTCAGTTTAATGTCTCCTCAAAGACGCACCTCAGGAGTGCAGCACCCCCCTCATGCTGCACTACAGTGTCAGTATTGGGATATTAACCCAAGTGCCTGGTGTGAGGATAGAACCCACAACCTTCTGATCTCCCAGCCTCAGAGGTGAGTGTGCTACCTGCTGAGCCACTGACACTGACATGTTAGGTAGGGAAGAGACACAGGTGCTACATAGTACACTGTCATGTGGGGGTAAGGCTGAAGCCTTGTTAAGCCATCATCCAGGGTTTAATGAAAACAGTCACAGCTAGCTTAAGCAACAAGGTATTTTCTAAGCTCCCATTTGAAAGGGCCTATCTTGGTTTCTGTGATCATAGTTGGTGGAAGAGTATTAATCCATTTTGGAGCTTGGTGGGCAAAAGCTCTTTGACCTAGGGAAGTGCGATATCGGGGACTCTTAAAGATCATACTGTCTGAGCTTCTGGTGGGGTGGCTTCATTCATGGGAGGAGAGAAGCTTCAGCACCCCTGTTGGCATGAGGCCCAGACTAGCTTTCTTTGCCATGATGCAGATTTGGAATTTGAGCCTCCCTGAGAGCTGTAGCTAGTCAGCCTGGGCATACAGATCACATGTATGTGTAAGCCGTGTGGAACCAGTTAGGAAGCAACAGGCTTTATTTAAGGCGACTGTGATAAAGTGGAGGCTGGAGTCCATTACAGAGCCATAGACTACTAGCCTCTAGTCAAACAATCAATACTATGGAACCTAGTATTGAAATGTTGAAAAGCTTCAGAGGTAAGGCTCTGCTTGTGCCTATAAAGTAGACCAATATGGGTGTTGACAGCCTTGGCTGAGGTGTCAATGTGACTGGCATAAAACATGGTGCTGTCAAGTGTGACACCCAAGTATTTAAAATTATGAATTAGTTCCAACAGGGCCCCAGACTCATTTTTTATGCTAAGAGGGAAGGAAAGGTGCCTATTTTGAGGACTGAAGAACAACATAGTCTTGGTTTTCTTGTTCATAATGAGTTTGTGGTCCTTGAACCATCTCTCAACTGCAGAGGAACTATCCTGAAGCTTACGCTCAAGTGACAGAGGGTCAGTGTTACTTGTGAACAGGACTGCATCATCTGCGTATAGCAGAATTTGATAGTGACGGGCAGACGGAAGATGATTCAGGAAGATGCCAAACAATAGGGGCCCCAGGATTGACCCCAGGGCATTCCAGAGAGGACTGTCAGCTGTCCAGTAAAACACTGCCAATCCTAACTTGTTGAGAATGGTTGGAGAGATAGCTTTTGGACCAACTGACTACATCCTGGGAGAGCCCAATAGTTGCCAGCTCATCTAGCAATATGACATGGTTAACCATGTCAAAGGCTTTTGATAAATCAATAAATGTCACACCATTGAGTGCTCCATTATCAAAGAGTTGTGGATGTACCCAGTGAACTCTAGCAGGGCAATTGTGGTGCTGTGCCCTTTATATAACCCATGCTGCTGTGGACACTGTATTTTATACTTATCTGAGTATTCAATAAGCTGATCAGTGGCTGTTTTTTCAAGAGCCTTAGATAGTGGTGGGAGAATTGAGATGGGTCTATAATTTTCCCGTAGGGCTCAGTCTCCACTCTTGAAAACTGGTGTGACTAGAGCTGCTTTCCATAGTTGTGGGAATTGGGAGAGTCTTAGTGAAGTATTGATAATGTACGTAAGTGGTCCAATTATGGAGTCCAAAGTGAGAGCAACAAATTTAAGGTCATGGGAGTCACCACTGAAATGTGACTTGCCTAGGACCTTTTGGAAGTATTTTCTAGATTTACCTGAAGTGATAGCTCTACAATGGAATGGTGGATGAGAGGGTAGTTGGTTATCAGAGCTTAATCTCAAGGGGATGGAAGCAGGGAGGAAGAAATCAGATGGAAGCACATTGCTTAGATCAGTGAAGAAATTACTGAATGAATTTGCTATAATACTGTGGTCAGTGATGGGTACACCATTAATGCTTAGCATTGTGGGTGCAGCCTTCTGATTTTTCCTAGTGACTTCTCTGAGATTATCCCAGACTTTCCTGACGTCATTCCAGGATCTGTTTAGCGTGTCCTTGAAGTATTGATTTTTCGCTGTGCTGCGCTGCACGTATGGCCCTTGTACAGTCATTGCATGTTTTTTTGTACTTTTGAATATCAGCCCGCTTACCCAATGCATGGACTCTAAGCCACAGGTGATTCCTCATTTTCAGTTGTTCTAGAAGGTCTGGGGAGCACCATGGGTTGCTCGGACCTTTGACTTTACATTTCTTAATTGGAGCATGCCTATTATACATGCAATTAAATAAGTGGATGAATTGATCAAGAGCTGCACCAACAGTACTGGAGGAGTAGATATTGACCAAATCTTGCTGTCTGAGGTCTGATTTGAGCATCTCAAGATGTCCAGGTTTAAGGACATTTGGTTGTGCATGTGCAAGAAACATTTTGTTATACTACATGGCATTTCAGAGGTGTGTCACTGCTGAGTCCATTGCAGCTCAAGCTGGAAGGGGCTTGGCAGTCCAGACCAATGACTATGCACTGTGGTCATGACACCACTCGCTGCTTGCTGTGCTGAAACTTCATGTAGTTGAAAGGACTGAAACTGCTCCTATCAGAGGGACCTTCGGTCCTTTCATTTGCATGAAGTCGGTGAGCAAGCAGCTAATCGGCTTTCAGCATTAGGAGCCAGAGAGTGATCACATGGCATTTATTTGTCTGTCTGTCTATCTATCCTATTCGTCTATCTATTAAGCAGACTGGGGTGCCCACCCCCAGTATTACTTCTCTTGACCCTCCTCCCATCCAGGTCACCCATCTCCATTCCCTTTCTGTAGGTGGCTGCATGGGGATGCCCACCCCAAGTACTGCCAAACATGAGCCTGACACTGGGGTTCTCAATCCCATTGTAGGAATATTCCTGAAATAAAGAAAACTGTCCTTCAATGTTTTTTTTTTCAAACCTGTAAAACAGAAAATGTCCTCTCACTGATCTGCCTTCTGCACACAGACCCCACCCACCCTATCCACTCCACCCTGACCTCCCACTCAGCACCCACCCTCCCACATCCCCCACACCATCCATTCCCCCTCACTCACCCGAACATGTCCCAGGGCAGAGATCCACTTTCCAATCAAAGATACATCATACTGCTGGAACTGCTGATTGCAATATGAGAAACTAAGGTAAGAGTGGTTTAATGTATTTCAATGGGGTTTTAAACTTTGATAGGAACATAGACTTTGATGGCAGATAAGGACTGCTTGGCCCACCCAGTCTGCCCATTTCCCTACCTATTGGATAAGCTGCAGATCCTAGTTAACCAACAGCCTACTTCCTCCTACCCCCCCCCACTGGAATAGCTTTATGTCTGTCCCATGCATTCTTGAATTCCCCACTGTTTTTGACCCCATGACCACCTCAGGAAGGCCGTTCCGTGCATCCACCACCATATCCATGAAAAAATACCTCCTCACATTGCCCCTGAGCTGCCCCCCTCTATCTTCAAATTATGCTCCCTTGTTCTTGCACATCTCTTTTTCTGAAAGATGCTACCTTCTTGGACTTTGTTGATTCCCTTGAGGTACTTAAATGTTTCTATCATGCCCCCCCCTTTCCTCAAGGGTATACATATTAAACTCCTTTAGTCGTTCTTCATATGGCTTCTGGTGTAGACCCTGCACCATATTAGTTGTCCTCCTCTGGACTGTCTCCATCTTGTCTATGTCTTTGCGGAGATGGGATGTCCAGAACTGCACACAGTATTCCAGATGGGGTCTCACCAACTGTCTGTACAGAGGGATAACAACTTCCTGTTTTCTACTGGAAGTGCCTCTTCCTATGGATCCCAGTATCCCCCAGCCCTTCTTACTTCATTCTCACATTGCTTGCCTACCTTTAAGGCATCTGATACAACTACCCTCAGGTCCCTTTCCATTTTTGTTGTTGTTAGTACCTCCCCCAACATTGTGTATTCTTCCCCTGGGTTTTTGTTTCCCAGGTGCATTACTTTTCACTTATTTGCATTGGATCGAAGTTGCCATACTTTTGACCATTCCTCCAACCTTGCCAAGTCCCTGCTCATCCTTTCCACACCCCCTTGCATATCAACCCTGTTGCAGATCTTTGTTGTCATCTGCAAAGAGGCATACTTTCCCTTTCAGTCCCTCTGCAATGTCACCTACTTAGACATTAAAGAGGACCCATCCCAGTACTGAACCCTGTGGTACCCCACTAGTAACCCCCCTTTCTTCAGAGTGGACTCCATTTACTATTACCCTCTGTGTCCTGTTGTCCAACCAATGTTTTACCCAGGTTACAACCCTGGGACTGACTCCCAGGCTGGCAAGCTTGTTTATTAATCTTTTGTGTGGGACTGTGTCAAATGTCTTGCTAAAGTCTAGGTAGGCCATGTCCGCAGTCCCTTCCTGATCTACTACTTTGGTCACCCAGTCAAAGAAATTGATTAGATTCATCTGACATGACCTTCCCACTGTGAATCCATGCTGCCTTGGGTCCTGTGCCCCACTGGCCTCTAGGTACTCAACAATTATTTCCTTCAGAAGTGATTCCATCATTTTTCCTACCACTGAGGTCAAACTAACAGGTCAGTAGTTTCCTGCCTCTGTCTTGCTCCCACTTGTGTGAAGGGGAATCACATCCACCCTCCTCCAGTCCTCAGGTACCACACCATCCTCCCATGATTTGTTAAAAAGGGTAGTCAGTGGTGTCACTAGTTCTCCTGTTAGTTCTTTTAGAATTCTGGGGTGAATCCCATCAGGCCCCTTTGCATTGTCCACCTTCCATTTTAGAAGTTCTTTCAGGACCCTTTCTTCTGTGAATGGACTGGTATCACCCCCCCCCATCCAGAGTGCTCCTATTCTTTGGTTTAGGTACCTCCCCTTCCTCTTCTTTTGTGAATACTGAGCAGAAGTATTCATTCAGTATCCCTGCTTTTTCGCTTTCATCCTCTGCCCACCTCCCTTCCTTTTATTAAGCTTCACTATCCCTTCCTTGGTCTTTCTTCGCTCCTTAATGTACCTAGAAAATTTTTTATCCCCTTCTTAACTGAGCTGACTATCTTTTCCTCAGTTTGGGCCTTTGCTATTCTGACTGCATTCCCCACTTCGTTCTGCTTTAACTGGTATAGTTCTCTGTTCTGCTCCTTCTGTGTTTCCTTATACTTCCTGAATGCTACATTTTTCTCCCTAACCTTCCCCGTCTCCTCTTTTGAGAACCATAGTGGTTTTCTACTTCATTTTGTTTTGCTGATTTTCTTCACACAAAGACTTGTTGCCTCTGTTATGGTTGTTTTGATTTTTTTCCCATTGTTCCTCCACCCCTCCTTCTTGCCCATTTGCTAGTGCTTTTCTTAGGCACTCACCCATTTTCCCAAAGTCAGCCCTCCTAAAGTCCAATACTCTTGCCTTTGTATAGCTTGACTCTATGGCTGTGTTTATTGTGAACCACACTGTTTGGTGGTTGCTTGTTCACAGATGGCTACCCACTTCTAAATCAAAGATCCTCTCTCCATCCCTGTTTGAGAGTACCAGGTCTAAAATTGCTCCCTCCCAAGTGGGTTCCAGCACTAGCTGTCTGAGGCATGCCCCCTGTAGGGCATCAAGAATGACCTTGCTCTTGGATGCGGCTGCAGCAAAGGTGCTTCAGTTAACATCTGGCATATTCAGGTCCCAATCAACAATATCTCCCCTTTTTCTACCATTCTAAAGATGCCTTCTATCATTTCCTTGTAGATTGCCTCCCCCTGAGATGGGGGTCTGTATACAATCCCCGTGCAGATTGTGATGCCATTTCCTGTCTCCAGGGTGACCCACAGTACCTCCTCTCCTCCCTGTTTACCCTTTAGTTTTGTTGGTTTGATCCCTTCCCTTACATAGAGAGCTACTCCTCCTCCTCTTTTACCCTCCTTGTCCCTGTTGATGCATTACTTTGTCATTTTTGTATATTTTTGAACCAAATTTTTAACATGGCCTTTTTGGGATCCCACCTGATGAGCAATAGTAGTGGAATTATGCACATCGGGCCCAAATGGTGATTTCACAATTGCATTAAGAAATCACCTTTTGGGTGAGATTTGAACATTTTCACCACCCTTGTTCATGATGTGGGGTCTTAAGAAGGCTTGTTGAATGTTTGGGGTTAAAATATGTAAAAATGGCAAAGCTGTGTGCACACATTGAAATTTTTCTATGCTCACTTGGAACTTTGGTCGTTTTAAATATCTTGACCCCAAATTTTCAACATTGCAAGTTTTTTCACACGACCTCACAAATGCGACAGCTGTCATTTTTCAAATCCTAGCCAACATGTGTTTCATACCTGTGGCACAGAATGATGTTTCAGTGTCGTGAAATTGGTGTGGAATGATTTTTTGGTGAGGATTTGAAAATGTTCACTTACTGAGTTCATGAGGTTGGGTAATAAGAAGGCTATGCTGAAATTTCGGTGAATAAATACAGTAAAATGTCCAGGTTATGACTGAACATTACACTATTTCAGTGTTCACTCATAACTTCCCCCATAACATATCTGGAAACGAGCTCTTCAAGCTTAGTATGTCTTTCCTGGTGAAATGCATAAATAAATAAATATATATTGTCTCCAAACTTTCAACATAGCCATTTTTCTGCACCATCTCATAAACATGTTATTTTTTAATCCTGGATGAGATGTGTTTTCCCACCTCTGATGCAAAATGGCATGTTGGCCAATATACTATAAATGGTACATATCACGTTTGTGAGGTGAATCATAAAATGAGTATCTTGAAAAGTTGGAGGTCAAAATTAAAAAAATAATAATTTAACAACCTTTGTGTGTAGTGCCAGTCTTCACCCCAGTGGCCATGCTTTGTTATCTAGTGCCAGTAAGCTGAGTTCATGGGTGAGCTCAGTGACCCAGCTGGATGGGGTGAGAGTGGGGGAATGGTGCTGTTATGAGACACCCCTCCAGTCAGGGAATGAAAGGTGCAGGGTTGCCACATGGGCCCGGTTACCTACTGTAGTGAAGACAACTGTCCTCTTGGCATAGGGCCCTTCACACCTCCATCCGTGGGTGGCAGATTGCCTTGTGCATTGGCTGACAGATGCAATTTTTGCAATGTGCATCTGCATCTGTGGCCACATGGAAGTGCAGAGACAACAGGGGACAAGAATTCTTCACATCTGTTGCTGCATGGATGTGTAAGACCTTTGGATGGAGTCTTTCCTTGGTGCAGGGCATCTAGATCTGTGCACCATCAGTACCAAACATCTGCACAGCACATACTTGCAAGCAAACATTCGACATTGACAAATGCTTGTTTTCTTCACCTATAAGCAAAAAACTAGGAGGAGTTCAAACCTGAATCTTGTAGGTTTCCTAGAGTTTGGCCCACGGTGTGTGTGCTTGTGCTTTTTATTTCCCAAATTAGCTTAGTTTTTTTTTTCAGAAATTAGGGAAAAAAGTTCTGTTTTTGTACATGCTCAGTTTAGAAAATGAGGTTTCTAAGGACAACTGAATTTTTTTCTTGATTAAATATCCTTTATTGGAGAACTTTTTAGACTAACTATAGTAAAAAAGGAAAGGATAACTGGGTTTTTATGACAATATTTCTCAATGTGGCCATTCCAGATGCTGAAAACAGTGTCTGTATGTATTTGAACAGTGTTCATTCAATGGGGGTGGAGCTAAACATCAATGTATAGCCGCAACCCCGCTGAGCGAGGCTATGCATGCTTTTTCTTTTACAGGGTCTTTTGGCCACCATTAGCCACATCCATGGCCTGTTAATTATGAACTGGATAACGGGGTGCCCAATTCCCAATGCTAGTTAAAGTATCAATCTTCTGACACTTAAATCTCCTCCCATGTGATGTTTAATTTTGTATTGTCCATCTGACACTGGAGTGCCCAATCCCTGCTGTTGGTGAAGCCCCCACTTACTCAACTTTGCTCTGATGCAGTGTGCCCAATCCCCAGTGCCAGTGAAGCTCCCCACTCACCCAAGATTGCTCTGACACTGAGGTGCCCAATCCCTGGTGCTGGTGATGTCCCACTGCCCACCCGATTAAGATACCACCACTGGGGTGCACAATCCCCAGTTACTGACACTCTGAAAAAAATAAAACTGTCCCCTGAAGATCTCTGTTTTTTTTGTTTTGTCCTCAAAAGAAGAAAATGGTCCACCATCAATCTCGGACCACTGACTCCTCACCCACCTCCCACCCCACCACTCCCCAGCATCCACCACCCACAACACTCACTCACTTGTCTTGGATCCACTGCTGATCTGCATGAAACATGCCCTTCATCATCAATGCTGGAAGGGAACTGAAGAAACAAAGTAGTGCCATCAATGTAGTTCCAGTGTGTTTTCAACTTTGCTCTTAACGTGGTAATTTTTTTTTAGTTTTCTTTCAGATTTTCTTTTTTTTTTTTTATTCTCATGTTTATTCCTCCTCTCCACCCCTCAGTTCTGGTCTCCTCGGGAGACACCAGGGAGTCATCCCTCTGTGGTCTGCCCTGCCTGCACAATCCTCCATCGCCCATGTAGCCTCAGTTTACCCCCTGGGTGGGGACAAGGGGGGCCCCTAACACCCCGAGCAGTCAGTAGCGTCGGTCAGGAGGGTGCCAGGTGGGTGACCGCAGATCGAGGGCAAGCTCCGGTGCTCCATCTCCACAGAGGCTGAAGGGTGTTTTTCCCTGTTTCTTGGGGAGTGGTTGGTGCCCTGACATCAAGGCATGTTACCAATGTGTGCCACTCCCCCACTCCTTCTCTGCATCGTCAGTGCTTGCTGCATCTGAGGCCTCCGCCAGAGGGCAACCGAACACAGACTTGGGATCCCTACCCCTCCAGGAGAGGAGAGTTGTCCTCCAGATGCTCAATCCTCTCCCTCCCCTGACAACCCCCAGCAACCCGGGCTCATTCCTGAACCTGGGTCAGCGGCGTGGCGCAAGGTGTGGCATCCAGCGCCTCAACCTTCAGCACCACTGGGCCGGCTTTTCCCTCAGATTTTCAAAAAGGCCTTTTTGGGACTCCACCACATGAACAAAGCAGGCAAAATGTTTTCAAATCTGGCCCAAATGGTGATTTTGCAGTAGCTCTGAGAAATAGACTTTTGAGTAGGATTGAAAAATTTTCACCTACCGGGTTCATAAGGTGGGCTCTTAAGATAAGTATTGTGTGTTGAACATTTGGGATCACAATATTAAAAAACAACAAAGTTATAATGGTGTATTGAAATTTTTCAACATTCACTTATAACTTTGGTAATTTTCAATATTTTGACTTCAAATTTTCAGCATAGTTTTTCACACCACCTTATGAAAGTGACAGGTGTCATTTTTCAATTCCCTGCCAAAATGTGTTTTTGCTTGTGTGGCATGAAATTACATTTCAGGTGGGATTTAAAAATGTTCACCTACTGATTTCGTGAGGTGGGGTCATAGCAAGACACTGTTGAAAATTTAGGTTACGATATTAAAAAACAACAAAGTTATGAAACTACCTTGAATTTTTTCAATGCTCACTCATAACTTTGGTAATTTTCAGTATTTTTACCCCAAATTTTCAACATAGCCATTTGTTTTCATATCATCTCATGCATGTCACAGAAGTCACTTTTCAAATCCTACCCTAAATGCTTTTTCACACTTGTGGCACAAAATTAAGTTTTGACCAATATTTTATAAATGACACTTGTCAAGTTCGGGGGCGGGGGGGTCATAAAAAGGCTGTTGAAAATTTGTGGTCAAAAAGTGACAAAAAAGTCGGAAGTAGCATTGTTTGCAGGGATGGCCTTTGGCCCAGTGGTGGCCATGTTGCCTTTCTGTGCCTGTGAGCTGAGTTTAGATATGAGGCCAGTGAGCCAACTGAATGGGCTGAGGTTAGGGGAAAGTCACTGCAGCGTGTGGTACAAGCCCCAACTTGAAGAGGGACAGAGCAGTGTTCTGGTGTGCAGATGACACTTTGTGGTGGGCCAGGAGCCTTCCCTCATAAGGGGTTGATGTGTGTGTTGAGGCCTGATGGGCCATTGCACTGTGTGGGGACAAGTGGGGTGGAAGAAAAATGGAGAAAAGTGTACCTGGCAGGATTAAGGTTGGGTCACTGCAGGCCCCACACCTTCGACAAGCCCCCTACTGCTGTCAGCTGTCTAGCCAGCCACCTTCCATCTCAGAAACTTACCTTGTACCTTTGGTACTACGCCACAGATTCCCTTCATGATGGGAATAGGAGGGAGATGGCTGTCCATCATCCTTGACTGTCAGCAACTTTGGCAGTCCATCGCCCTGGACTGGCTTTATTCTGCCCTTGTGGTGGTCACTGAGCAGAGCATCTTACCCCTCTCCAAGAGGAGAGTGGGCCCAGAGATGCTAAATCTATTCACTTCCCCCATGTTGTTCTCCATGACTGCCACCAGGGCAGGGTGAAGCCACCACCTTTTGCACACTCTGCAACATTGACAGGACAATGGACTGGCAAAGTGGCTGACAGTCAGGGGGGAGCTTCTCCCTCCTATCCTTGTCATGGGGGAATCCTTGGAGGGGCACCAAAGGTACGATGTAAATTCCTGACATAGAGGGTGACATGGCTGGGTGGCTGACAGTAGAAGGGGGCCTGTTGTTAGTGAGGGGCATTTGTCCTGCCAAGTACATTTTCACCCATTTTTCTTGCCACATCACATGTCCTAACACAATGCATGGGTCAATCAGGCCTCAACATGCGTGTCAATCCCTTGTGAGAGAAGGGCTCCTCTGCCCACCACAAGTTGTCAGCTATGTGCCACAACACTGCTCTGTCCATCCCCAGGCTAGGACTGGTGCTGCATGCTGCAGCACTTTTTCTCCAGCTTATGCACATTCAACTGGCTCACTGAGATGACACCCATACTCAGGTCACTGGCACAAAAAGGCAACATGGTCCTCACTGGGACAATGGGCATCCTTGCAGAAACAATATTACTTCATAATTTTTTGTGACATTTTTTTCATGTAGATTTTTTGACTCTCCAAGCCCGGCAGGCTGCATTGGTCTCTCCCTTAGAGGGACTCATTCTCTGGCTGAACCATTCCCAAGCCAATACCCCCCTAAATCCCGCACAGGTTCTCCCCATGGCAGGGCCAGGATGAAGGGGTGCTGGCTTTACCCCCACACCTGGAGTGAAATCCAGACATCGGGGAGCCAGCCAGGGTACTGGTGTGGCCATCATGGAGTCTCCCGGCTCCTTTTTTCATTTTTTTGCCCATCCCCCCGCCCTCCCTACCGACATAAGGATAACAGTGCATGCCTTCCTGATCTGTACTGCCCTCTGGCCACCACCAGAGGGCAGTCAGCAAGTGGGTTGACAAACCTCCCTGCCCTGAGAGAGAGAGGAGAAAAGTACTCCTTATGCTCGATCCTCTCTTGCCCCTGCTGACCCCTGGTGGCCCCAGCTCATTCCCGAACCCAGGTTGCCTGCGATTTGTTGTGACATTCTGACCTCAAATTCTCAACATAATTTTTTTAAGACTCTCTCTTATGAACATCGCAGGTGTCATTTATAAAACACTGGATGGCACAGAATTTCATGCCACAAGTGCAAAATCCTATTTTGGGCCAGGATTTGAAAAACAACAGCTGTAAGTTTTATGAAGTGGTGTGAAATGGCAATGTTGAAAATTTTGGTTTAAAATATTGAACAGTACCTTTGATTTTTTTTAATATTTTAGCACCAAATTTTCAACATAATCTTCTTATGACCCCACCTCATGAAATCAGTAGGTTACAGTTTTTAAATCCCAGCTGAAACATCACTTTGCACCACAACTACAAAAACATGTTTTGGCCAAGATTTGAAAAATGATAGCTGTCGCATCCATCTGGTGGTGGTGTGAGGAAATGACTATGTTGAAAATTTGGGAATAAAGTGTTAAAAAATTATCAAAGTTATGAGTGAGTATTGAAAAATGTCAATGTATCTTCATAACTTTGTTTTTTTTATATATTTTTACCACAAAGTTTCAACATAGCCTTCTTATGACCCCACCTAATGAAACAAGGAAGTAAAAATTTTCCAATCCCACCCAAAGGTGATTTTGTGCAGTGACTTGGAAATCACCTTTCAGACTGGATTTGAATAATTTCATCACCCTTGTTAATGAGATGGGGTCATAAAAAGGCCATGTTAAAATTTGGGATTAAAAATGACCAAGTTGTGGGTAAAAGTTCAAAACACATTGAAATACATTTTAAGGAGCTTATCTGTTTTCCTCAGTTCCCTATCCAGGATTGAAAAGTGAAAATGTGTCTTCAGTCCAGAGAGGATTATGGCATTGGACTTCCTCTCATTAAGTATAGGGTAAGGGGTGGTGGGCACTAAGTGGGAAGAGCAGGGTGGGGGTGATGATGACAGCAGGCAATGAGGAATGTTCTTTAAGAATTACAAAAAGAGAAAAACAAGCACAGGTCCTGTGTGAAGAAAGCTATGACAGACTGTATTAGCAACATGTGGCGAGACATACTTCTCCACCTTTGAAGAGTGTATCAGTATGAGGCAATGATTTGGAGCTGTACCTTGTGCTTCAGACAGGAGGCTATGACTGGGGGGGTAGGGGTAAGCATTAGAGTTGACATCCCCAAGGAAGATACCACCACTGATACACCAAGACTCCAGAGACCCACAACCCTAATGTCTTTTCATTTTGCTGCTTTGGGGGGGGAGTTAGGGTTGGACACCATAACACCACATTTCCCTACTTTTGTGGCATTAAAGTATCCTAACTGGTGCATTAACAAAATGTTTTTGCAAAGAATATATACTTCACTAATGCATCAGTTAGGGTTAAAGCAACAAAAGTAGGGAAATGTAGCTTTAGGGTTTCCAACTCTAACATCCTAACCCCACCCTGCATAGACCAAGAGGTGTCAGGGGCCCGTATTGGGGTTGTCTGCCCTAACGTTCAAGCTTTAACCTGGTTTGTTATTTTCTTTTTGATGGGACACATGCTGATAATTGCCTTTTCATATTTACACAGCATATATATAATATCTATTTTGTTTTCAAAACAATCATTTTTATTGCTTCTTGGCATCTATTAATATGAAGAAATATTAATGATAGCTGTATGTTAGATATTGTTATCATGATTTATATTGAATTAAGAATCTTGACAAAGTGTTGAAGCTCTTGAATAAGATATATAATCTTTTATGTGTCATGTGACTAATAAAGTAATAGACTTATGAGCATTTAAGGGTGCTGAGGAAGCTCTACTAAGCGAAGTGGTGGGGTATCTGGGAAAGCGGTAATAAACTCTTCACTTGTTTGAGTGCTCTGTTAATTCTGCTTCTTTTGAGCTAAATAAATTGATATTGAAATGGCACACAGATGTCTGTGGATTATTTCCAGTTTTGAGCATTCACAACTGCTTCAGGAGTGCATGTGGTCTTCTTGTTTGTCTAAATTGGTTGTGGGGCTCAGTATGGCCCTTTGTCTGCATCCAGCCCTTCTCTGATGAGCACTGTGAACCTTATTGTTTTGTGCCCTAATGTTCACCCCATTCCATTAGAAAATAAGCTGGGTGGGTGCAGTATAGGAGAATGTGGTTAGTGTTAGGGCTGATAACCCTAATGCCAGCCCCTGATGCCTCTTGGTCTGCACAAGGTGGGGATGGAGCGTTAGTGTTGGAAACCATAATGCCACATTTCCTTACTTTTGTCACTTTAGCCCTAACTGATGCATTAACTAAGTTTTTTGCAATTTATTTCCTTACTTTTTGAGATAGTATAATCGTGTTCTAATTTGATTGTGGGAGTGCAGGGCCCATCCCATTCCTCCATAGATGCGTATACGTACATATATGTGGAAGTGCAGGGTCCGGAGGTGGAGTCCTCAAAAGGCCTTGTTGAAAATTTGGGATCAAAATCAAAAAACATCTGAGTTATGCATAAAAGCTGAAACCCTCATCAAAATACTCTACATTGAACCACATTTACCTTAGTTTCTCATATTGCATTCACCGGTTCCAGCACCAAGACCTTTCTTCATTTGGGAGAGTGGATCTCAAATATGGGACCTTGTCAGATGAGTGACGGTGTGTAAGGGTGTCAAGGGGTGTGTGAGTAGGTGGGTGCACAGTGGGAAATCAGGTAGGGGTGTGGGTGTGATCAGCAATGTTTTTTTTTCTAGCTAAAAAAGAAAAGACAGTTTTCTTATTTTCAGATAAATTATAAAATAACATACTTGTGTGGAGGGGGTGTCACTAGACACCAGGGCATAAATATGTGAATGGGGGCAGTGATCAGTAGGTGGTGGGTGCCACTAGACACCAGGGAAATATCTTTGTATTAGACAGACATCAATTGGAGTGTGAGGCTACCACTAGACACCAGGGAAATAGTTTTTTTATTACGGGCAGTGATTGGAGGGTGGGGGTGCCACTAGACACCAGGGAAATTATTTTCATTACAGGCACAGCGATCGGAGGGTGAGGGGCTACTAGAGACCAGGGAAATATATGTTGATTATTGGGTCAGTGATCAGTGGGTGGGGGTGCCACTAGACACCAGGAAAATATATTTTTAATAGGGAGACAGTGATTGGAGGGTGGGGGTGTGCAACTAGACACCAGAGAAATTATTTTCATTACAGGGACAGCAATTCTAGGATGGGGTCCACTAGACACCAGTGAAATGAAGGGGCAGAGGTAGTGGAGGGTGGGGGGTCCACTAGATACCAGGGAAAAACAGTAGAGTACTGGGGATAGCAATGGAGGGGACAAGCAATGATGTGCGGGTGACAAAAAAGGTTAATTTTTCATGACATGATACAAAAAAGTATTCTTTTTTCCTATCACACAGTCACAAAAAAGGATTGATTATATTAAAAAACAAATTTCAAAGGCATATTTATAACTTTGAAGTGCAGATTATACCTAATAGGGTCCGGATGAGCCAGCTAGGTGTGGTGGTCTCTTTGAGAGGATGCAAGTTTTGTGGCTTTTGAAAAAAACTTCTTAAGAAATAACAGAAACAAGATGGTGGCTCATGAAAAAGGATTTTTCTCTCATGAAAAAGGATTTTATTCTCAAGAAAAAGGAATGGGTCTTCTGAGACAAAATCCTTTTTCATGAGATCAAATCCTTTGTTTCACTTTATCCCTCTGTCCTGAAAAGTGATCTTCCCATTGAAGACAATGGGAAATGAAACATTGAATAACTTTGCAACAGATTAATATGTTTTCACAAAACAAAGCATTCCTGTTCTGTTACCCAAGCTGTTTCTGCCATAAAAAAATCACACTAAAACTCCACACAGTCTGGATGCAAGGTGATGAGAAAAAAACTGCAAAACATTGTGACCCCCAGAACTTGTACAAAAATGTCTCTTGCCAACATCAGGGTGCCCAATTCCCATGTTGGCACTAGAACCCCCCCAGTATGGGACACTGGGGAGCCCACTCCCAGTGCCCTCAGTTATGTAACCCCCAGTACTGTGGGACACTGGGGAGTCCACCCCCAGTGTTCCAAAATGTTACTTTATGTGTACCTATTCAAAACAAAAACAGTCCTCCGATGTCTTTTTTCCTGAAAAAAAGAAAACAGTCCCTTGTCATCTCCATGTCCCCCTCCCTATCTCAACCCAACTGAGCAACCCCCCCCACATCCTCCCTTTCCCCACTACTTACCACCAGAGACCATTGACTGCCATCTTCTGTGGACTGGAAGATGCCTGCACTCTTCAAACCAAACCATGAACTGAAGAATCAAGGTAAATGCCGTATAATGGCTGTCAATGGCATTTTAAGCTTATGTTGATATCTTGCCCATTTTTTGGTATTTTGCATCAAAGTACTAAATTGGGGGCAGTGGTAGCTAGTGAGGAGGGAAGGAGGGCACTACAGGATGACCTGCAGAGGCTGGAAAGCTGGGCCCAAACATGCCAGTTGGGGTTTAACACACACAAATGTAGCATTCTGCATCTAGGTGTTAGGAACCCTGGGTAAACCTACCACTTGGGGAGGTACAACTGACTGTCACTACAATGGTGAAGGATCTAGGGGTGATGACAACCACTCAGAGCAGTGCTAAAGAGCAGTGGCTAAGGAAAACAAAATGCTTGGGTGTTTTGCCAGGGGATAACATCCAGAAGGGAGGTTATACTTCCCCTGTACACGTCACTGGAGAGGCTGCATCTGGAGTACTGTGGGCAGTTCTGATGCCTCCAACTGAAAAAAACATCACACTGCTGGAAAGAGTCCAGAGAAGGGCAATGAGGATTAGTGGTCTGGAGGGGTTGTCATATGAGGATAGACTTAGAGAGCTGAACATGTACTCTCTGGAGGACAGAAGGGATAGGGGGCATATGCTAGAGACTTTCAAATACCTGAAGGATTTCAACAGAGGGCACAAAGCAGGTCTGCTCAAATTGAGGGAGGAGAAGACTACAAGATGCCATAGTCTAAAGTTTGCAGGGGGCGGTACAGAGGAGAAGAGAGGAGGCATTGTTTCACAGAGAGGGTGGTGGTGCCCTGGAATGTACTGCCGGATGATCTGGTAAAAGCTGAAACTGTGGGAGATTTCAAGAGAGGTTGGGACAGGCACAGGGGCACGGTATGGGGTGGGGGTATGGAGAGCACCAAAGATGTACAAGGTGGGGAGTAGGGTGGGGGGGAATAATGGGAGAGGTAGAGCAGCTACTGTGCACTACCAGTGAGCTGTGGCAGGAAGACAAGATAGACCTTTAGGCCTAATCTTCTGGCAACTATGTATATATGTATGCATGTATGAAATTTTCAACATGGGCTTTTTGGGACCCCACCTCATGAACACTATCACTGAAGTTTCATTAATCGGACCCGTAAGGTGATTTCACAGTTGCTGCATGAAATCACTATTTGTGGCCAAGTAACAAAATGACAGTGCCAGTGTTCATGGGTTGGGGTCCCAAAAATCCTGTGTTGAAAATTTGGTGCAAAACTGCCCAAAAAATGCCCAAGTTACACACGGTCATTAAAATTTTTCTATGCATGTGCATAACTTTGTCAATTTTTCATATTTTCACTCCAAATGTTCAACATAGCCATTTTTTTCACACCACTTCATGAAGACTACAGCTGTCATTTTTTACATCCTGCCTGCAACATGTTTTCACACCTGTGGCACGGAATGGAACAGTTGCTGCACTAAATCACCTTTCAGGACCAAGTAATGAAATTACAGTGCCAGTGTTCATAAGGTAGCACCCCAAAAAGGTCATGTTGAAAATTTGGTGTAAAAATACCTAAAAATGTCCACATTACATGCGGTCATTGAAATCTTTCTACTCACGTATGTAACTTTGGCAATTTGTAATATTTTCACTCCAAATTTTCAACATTGCCATTTTTACACCACCTCATGAACAGTACAGCTGTCAGTTTTCACATCCTGCCTGAAATGTGTTTTCACACCTGTGGCAGAATGGTGATTTGCAATGGATTTAAAAATCATCACCTATGGGGTTTATGAGGTTGTGTGATAAGAAGACTATGCTGAAATTTGTAGTAAAAATATGAAAAAATATTAAAGTTACAACCATGCATTGCAATTTTGGTATGCTCTCTCTTAACTAAGGAAATGTTCTATATTTTGACCCCTGATTATCAACATAGTCTTCTTATTACCCCACCTCATGTATGTCACAGCTGTAATTTCTCAAATTCTGGCCAAAATGTGTTTTCGCACCTGTGGCATGGAATAGCATCACAGTTGCAAAAAATAATGTTTTTGTGGGGATTTGAAAAATTTTTCTACCAGGTACATGTCCTTGGGTAATCAGAATGCGATAGTGATAATTTTCTCATGCATCTATGGAGGGATGGGTGCGCAGGGTCCAAAGGACCCTGCTCTGCCACAACAAAATAAGGAAAATCAGAGCATGGGAGCATGGGAGTACAGGGCCTGAAATGCCCTATGCTCCAACAGGGAGGTGAAGGTGAATTACAATGTCTCTGTACCTATAGATAGATGGGAGCACAGGGCCCAGAGGGCCCTGGGCTTCCGTAAACAACTATAGCCATGGTTACACTTTCACAAAAAGTAAGGAAATTCATTGTAAAAAACTTAGTTAATGCATCTGTTAAGGGTCATATTACAGTGACAAAAGTATGGAAATGTGGTGCCACCCCCTCAACCAACCCTACCACCCCACCCAACACCCACCCTCCACACACCAACTGGCATTGGGGTGTGTCTTGAGGTCATCGACCCTAATGCTCACCCCATTTTCCTATGCTGTACCATCTCAGCTTCCTTACACATGGAACGGTGTGACCATTAGGTCAATGATCCCAAGACACACTCAATACCTGTTGGTTAATGGAGGGTGGGGTTGAGTGTGGGGTGTATATATCTATATATAGATATAGATATATATATGTGTGTGTGTGTGTGTGTGTGTGTATATATATATATATATATATATATATATATATAGAGGGATATGATATGGCCTGACTGAAGATATCATATTTATCTTCACGAGGCCAATGATATCATGATGTCATTGGCCTCGAGTGACGATAAATATGACATCTTCAGTCAGGCCATGTCATGTTCTGTTTATATGATGTATGTTTTGGCCTGCACTCAACAAAAGCTCCAGATGTCCACTTAATACAATCCCCTACATAGAGGTGATGGCCATTTCAATACAAAACTGCAGTATCTCTACCAACACAACAGATGTCATATGTTGTTGAAAAAATATATATGTGGTTGATCCTGCTACTTTAAAATTATTATTAAAAAAATTGTTTGGTATTAGGTTTATGTAGTCGTGGCTACCCCCAACAACTCTCCATACCCCCCTGCTCCAAAACAGCAGATTACATATATTATGAAAAGAAATCTGCTGTTGCCACTTTAAAATTATTTTCATAATACATATCTGGTTGATCCTGCCTGCATCTTTAAACAAATTAATTATTGAAAAACAAACTTTATCTGGTTGATCCTGCAACTTTCTTTTATCCACCTGTAACTGTAATGTAGCGTGACCAAGCGTTATGCCCTGAAATGTAGAGTGACCGTGCGCTAGGCAGATTCAAAAGTGAAGCACTGTAAGATATTTTTCATTAGGGAGCCTGTGCTGTAAAACTTACAAAATGCATCCTTTTCTGAATGCTGCCTGTATTTTGTGAAAAGAAGCTGCCGACAGTATTGAGGAAAGGCGAGTGAGGCGGCAGCTTCACAACACCAGACAGAAATGCGCGTGTCTGTTGCATAGCAACGCATGCTCGTGCTTCTGTCTGGTGTTGTGAAGCTGCCGTCTCACTCGGTCTTCCCTCAATACTGTCGGCAGCTTCTTTTCACAAAATACAGGCAGCATTCAGAAAAGGATGTATTTTATAAGTTTTACAGCACAGGCTCCCTAATGAAAAATATCTTACAGTGCTTCACTTTTGAATCTGCCTAGCGCTCGGTCACACTATATTTCAGGGCATAGCGCTCAGCCATGCTACATTACAGTTACAGGTGGATAAAAGAAAGTTGCAGGATCAACCAGATAAAGCTTGTTTTTCAATAATTAATTTGTTAGAAGATGCAAACAGGATCACAGAGATGTTTGTGTTGTGGGGTGGGGCAAGCTCATAAAGGGACACAGCAAAGATAGCTGGATGATGGAAAGTGAAACACTTTCACTTTCATTACGATGACATATAGGAGTGTGAAGATATCAGTGATATCTTCACATGTGAAGATATCATTGACATCTCCATGACCTGGCAGAGATATTACTTTTTATCCTGCTATTTATTCCAAAACATACATTGTATAAATATATATACACATATATATATATATATATATATATATATATATATATATATATATATAACTTCAAGGCAAAAAATTCCATTAATGTGTCAGTTAGGTGCATTACAACAACAAAGTATCCCACCCTCCAACCAACCCTACCACCCCACTGCATTAAATATATATATATATATATATATATATATATATATATATGTGTGTATATATATATATATATATATATATATATATATATATATAGTTAATGCATCAGTTAGGGTTGAAGCAACAAAAGTAAGTAAATAGAGAATGGAGCAACTGTAAGGCCAGATGACCCCAAGGCACACCCCATCACTTGTTGTTCTGTGGATGGTGAGGGTGGGGTGGGGTGGTCAGGTGGAGAAGGTGTTAGGGTGTCAACACTAACATCTCATTTCCTTACTTTTGTTGCTTCAGCCTTAACTGATGCATTAATAAAGTTTTTTTGCAATGAATTTTCTTACTTTTCGAGAAAGTATAATCTTAACCTTATATGTTTTTGGGAGCACAGGGCATAAGTGTACAGATATTGTAATGAACTGTCATCTCCCTGAGGGAGTGCAGGGGCCCTCTGGGCCCTTCCCTCCCACTACTGCATAAAGAAGGACTCTGAAGCCACATAACTGCATAATAGTATCCATCATGGCCTATGTTAGAGAGAGAAGGAGCAGCTCTACACTGCTCCATGTTTGTTCATCTCATCATCGTCTTTGTCAGCAGTGCACATACAAAATCATCAGCACTTCTTAAATTTTAGCCGAGGGTCAACTCGCCTCATCATCAAAGAATTGCAGGTTATTATAATTATAAACAATACTGATTAAACAAGAACTTTAGAGAAGAGAGAAAATCTGTGAGGCAAAAATGGAGGGTGGGGGAGGGGAGCAGAGGTGAAAGTGAGCATTACTGACTGAGACAACAGGCAGGCAGTGTGCTGTAGTGAATTATTTTTCTGTCCTGCAAAAGAAAAGCCCCAAAACATTTAGAGGTGAACATTTGAAATGTAATTTAACTTTCTCTGAGCCAACAGGTGGGGGAGTGGAGAAGAGGGGAAAGTGATAAGTGAGTGGGCAGAGACTAGTAGGTGCAGTGCTAGCCTGCATTAGCCAGTCATCTTAGGATCAGCTGCAGGCTTTTTGAGACCGGATTAGGCTAACTGGTGATGGTAAGCTGACCCATGATTTTTATTTAGTTTTTATAAGTCAGAGGCTGAGCACCAGTGTGAACCAACCTACCAGAATGATACCGCAGATCTGTGTCTAAAATTCAGTTAAAATCTGACAGCCACCAGTGCCACTTGCACACTGTTTGTGTGACCTCAAACACGTTAGCCAGCTCTCCTTCCTGGGTTCTGTGGGGCACACCTACAAGCTTTGGTTCAGTGGGCCTTCTGTGGACTATAAATAAAAAAAAATAAATAAATAATCCTTGCTTTGGAATGCCTATTTCCTAGAGTGTTAGGCTAGGTTTGTGCTTTGTGATCCCCCTGAATCTTCAATTTGAACTCTAGCATCGTCTGTGGGTAGCACCAGCCCTTATAGTTTAAAGGTCCAGTGTGAACTGTGAACCAGAATAATATAGCAGCCCTGTGTCAGAAATTCTGTTAAATATGACAGCCACCAGTGCCACTTGCATACTGTCTGTGTGACCCTGAATAAGTCAGTCAGCTCTCCTCCCTGTGCTCCGTTGGGCACACCTACAAGCTTTGGCTCAGTGGGCCTTCTGTGGGCTATAAATAAAAAAAAACTAATCCTTGCTTTGGAAGGACTGTGTTGTATAGGGTTAGGCCAGGTTTGTGGCCCCTGAATCTTCAATTTGAGCTCTAGCACTGTTTATTTATTAATTTATTAATTAATTTATATATGTATGTATGTATTTTTTATTTTAATTTGTTAACCAGGTAAGAGCAATGGACTGATGGTCCTTTTACAGGCTTGACCCGTGCAAATTATGCAATGCAAAAAAATGTGCAGCGTACAGCAAAAACATTCAATTACACTTACAAGTACATTGATCAAAAATAATTTATTTAGTTTCCTTTAGGTTAAGAATGAGTATATTCTTAGAAAACCATTTGTGAAGAGACAAAAAAAATATTTGGAGATCTATAGCCAACTTGAAGAATTCCCTAGCAGAAAAAACGAACTTTAGCCAGTGCTGATAGGGCTGTGAAGAACTACCAAATAACCAAAGTTACAAATGTGCATAGAAATTATGCAATGCCTTGGTGTAACTTGGCCATTTTTTGGAGGTATTTCACCAAATTTTCAACATGGCCTTTTTGGGATTCCTCCTAATGAAGAATGCCAGTGCCATTTTGTTTACTTGTCCCAAAAGGCGATTTCACAGAGTGAATGTGCTATTCTGTGCCACCGGTGTGAAAACACATTTTGGGCAGGTTGTGGAAAATGATAGCTCTACTGTTTTCAAGGAGGTCTGCAAAAATGGCAATGTTGAAAATGTGGAGTGAAAATATGAAAAATTTACGAAGTTAGGAGCGTGTGTAGAAACAGTGCAATGCATGCTCATAATGCAGTCATTTTTTGGAACTTTTTTAACAAATTTTCAGCATGGGCTTCTTGGGACCCCACCTCATGAACAGTCATTTCATGAATCAGTCCTGAAAGGTGGTGGACAGTTCAAAACTTGGCCCAAGAGCAGTGCTCAGATTCTTGTGCTTATACTCCGAATGAGCCTCTTGCTGCTGGTAAGTATGATTTGCCGTACATCTCTTCTGCTACAGCAAGCCTGCCTGGTAGGTAGTGTGGTCAGTGAGAAGGAGTTGCAGTGTCATGCAGAGAGAGACAGATCACACAGCGATGAAACTAGTCTCTCTCTCACTACCACCAAGTCAAAGAATACTATCGCCAGTCCAAACACCAACTGGTAAGTTAATTTCCATATTCTGTGTAACTGTGACCCCAGGGATGCTGCCACACCAGATGGAGGCTGTTTAGTACAACTGAGGCATTTTATGACTTTTTGCTTTCAGTTTCTGGGATTTAAATGTGTGTGTGTGTGTGTGTGTGTATATGTGCAGCTCTACTAGCCCTGAGAAAGGGAAGCAGGTTTTCTGGCAAAGAGAGGGTTAAAGAAATCTGAGGGGAAGGGGTAGAGGAATGCAGCCAGGTTTTACAACATCAGAGGAAGGAAGCACATGGGAACATAAGGTGGTTGTAAACAGAGAAGGGTGGCTAGTTTTCAAGGCGGGAGCTTAGCTGAGAAAATGTACTTCATGGCAGTGCTGTACATCATCTTGCTGCTAAATGTAACTATGATTAGGGCTTCTTTTGTTATCTCTCTTTTTCTAAGCAAGCCTGTTCTTATTTATTTGTATAATGTTAAAAGTGTTCTCCATAAGTGACGCATGAAGTTGAATGGTTAGACTTGGGGGAGGAGAGGTGGTATGAGCTCTTACTCTTCTATGTAGCCTTTTTGTTGGTAGTCATTGAAGGCAACAAAGGTCTCTGGTGTAGTGGTGTCCACACCTATCAACTTATTGACTTTCAAAACCACTGCATAATTTTGTAAATCAGAGGCATGTCTTACAAAATGTTGGTGCAGGTTGCATTGTTGCACTTATCTAGTTTGGGACTGCTTTGTCTCTGTGTCTTGAGATTGACAAGTTTGACTTTCTGCAGGGTATGTGCAGCTCTTGTGTGTGCAGTGGAGTGTGTGTGTATGTGTGTGTCTGTGTATTTCTAGTTGCCGAGACATGTGTAGTCCAGAGGTGCAGCTGATTTGTTTATTGGTTGTATGGTTTTATGTCTGTGTGTTAGTGTTGGTCATAGTGCTTGCTGCTTTTTGAAGGAAAGAAACCAGCAAGTAAATAAACACATCCAGGGAAAGACTGAGTGACAAAGCAAGGCAGCCTGTAGAGCACAGAAACTAAGGAGAGACACTGACTGAGCGGTCAGGCAATGAGGAGAGAAGTATCTGAAATGAGAAACCTACCTCCTCCCCAAACTCTAGCTCAGAATAAAGCATCCCCTGCTTCCAAAGCATTTTTTTTGTTATAGTTGTTTAATGTTTGCTCTGCTGTATGTATCCCTTTTTGCATCTCCTTGCTGATCTGAGTCCCAGGCACCTGAGTAACAATTTGCCATTTTTTTTCCAATTGTTTAACCAGGTGAGACACACTAAGCTGAAAACTTGTTTACAGGTGCAACCTGGGAGCACAAGGAAGTTCAGTGACTTGCTCAGGGTCACATTGCCACCTGGCTGTCTTCGGGGGAGGGGGAACTAAATCATTTAAACTCTACTACCATGCCACTGGTTCAGATTTTTATGGTGTTCTCCTCCCACAGACCAGGATGTAGCTGTCTGCTGCAGAAAACCCAATGCCAGCTGCTGACACTTTGCATAGCTTAGCACTCAGACAAGTTTGTCATTTGTTGCTTTGCTTGTTTAACCCCATTAGCCAGCTATTTTCAAAGAGATCTGCCCAAGATGCATCTGCTGCTATTTTTTTTAACCAGGAGAGGCACACTAAGTTGAAGCTGTTTTGCAGGTGCAAGCCGGGAGCACAAGGAAGTTAATCACACAGTAAGCAAATGGAGAGCTGTGGAATTCAAACCAAGGTCTCCAGATTTGTAGCTCAGAGCCTTAAACCACTGTGCTAAACTTACTTTAACTCAACTTTTCTTAAGGTTACCCTTAACACCTAGCCCAGCTAAGTACTTTGTCTACTGAACCACCATCAGCAGTGGCTAATTTACTTGCCTTGTTAGTTTGTTACAATGCTTTTTGCTTCCAATGCACCCTCCTCCCCACACACACTTGGGGAACTGGTTCTTGAAACAGCCCCCTTTTGACAATTCAGTTAGCCTGAATTTTTACTTTTGTTAGTAGGGTGGCTTTCCAGGAGGGTTGGGGGTGTTGTTTGCCACAAACAAAGTCTCTGTCAGAGGTAAACAAAGTAGGAGGCATACAGATCAAATTGATTTGGTGGCTGGGTGCAGGAGACAAAGGTTAGGGGTTCATCCAGTGCAAGCCTTCCAAATTGATGTATTTTAAAGAGCTAGTGGAGTCAAAACAGACAGACGGGAAAATAATGCTAGCTTTAAGTAGCAGTCAGTTGTAACTTTTTATTTCTGAAATATTTTTCATTCTCCTTTTGCTCATCAGAAAAGTCTTCTATGTGCTGGATGTGTGGAACAGCTCTTAGCCTGGCAGCTGACCTCTAGCTCTATTGCCCCACACTACATCTTCTAGGCTGCTGAAAGAACTAGAATGAATCTATTTGAACTTGATGAACCACCGCTTGCAAAAGTTCAGGATGCACTTATGAGACACTGGCAAGCCATGGAGCAAAGATGCTGCACAGCTCAATGGCCAAGGAGATAATGAGTTAACCCCTAGTCTGCTGAAAGAACTAGAATGAATCTGTTTGAGCTAGACAGACCGCAGCTTTCAAAAGTTCAGGATGCACTTGTGAGACACTGGCAAGCTGTGGAGCAGAGATGTTACACAGCAGCGTGCTTGCAGAGTGTGGTCTAGTCTAAGGCAGCAAAGATGTTAAACAACAGTGTGCTTACACACATACACGGCTCTTATTCCCTAATGGCCAATCATGATGGAGGGTTTCAAGCTCTGTTAGGCATTTGGAAGGATACTTCCAAATGTCCAATGGAAGGTTCCATGATTGGACATTTTTAGAGCTACAGTCTGATCCCAATAGGGCTGTAGGTTCTGCCCACAGCCCTAGAAGGAACAAGATCATCAGCATTTATTTATTTTATTTATTGATATCTTGGAATAACACCTTTCAGCTGGAAGCTCATTTACAAAGATTCCACGTCATACAAAAAATAACATAATGCATATGTTACATGATTGGAACAGTACAGACAGTAAAAGTGCAATGCTACTGGGCACAGTAACTAATCAGAAGAATACATGGGTTACATTCATTTGGAGCTCAATGTTACAAAATGTAAAGTATTAAGCAGAAAAATATTTCTTTGTCGAAGTGAAAAGGAAGAGGGGTAGGGAGAGGGGATAAGAGCCTCAAGAATGATTGGGGATGTTGGTAAGGAAGGGGTAAGTTAGGGCACTCTGGGGGAATGGGTGGGAAGGGGGTGGCAGAGAGTGGAGAGTGCAGGAAGAGGGTGGCCAATGAGGGAAACAGGGGCTAGCAATCAGAGCTGCTCAGCTTGGTGAGGTGTTGGTGGAGTTTTCTTTTAAAAGGCACAAGCTTGGTTATACTCGGAGGGGGGGGACTTCATTAAGCCAGTGTGGGGCACGGTAAGCAAAAGACCTTTGCACTTGTGAGGTGCAGAAGAAGGAAACATGCAGTGATTGCTTGGCAGTGCTTCTTGTGCAGTGAGGGTTGGAAGCTGTGGAGAGGAGGTTCTGGATGGCAGGAGGGGATAGGAGAAGGCAGTTTTTTTCCCCAATAGACATAGTTGGTACCATAATTTACCTTGTAGGTGAAGTCAATTAGCTTGTGCATATAGGTCACAGGTGTGGGTTAGCCTGTTAGCACCAAGAAGAAGTCTACATGATTTATTAAGGGCTACACTTACCCTTTTGAGGGTAGTGTTGGGGCTGCACCATACACTACTAGTCTATTGTCAATGATGGACAGTATGTCCATCATTGATGATGGACTAGTAGTTTATGGTGCACTAGTAGTCCATGTTTCTATGTATAGAGCTTTTTATGGCAAATGGCAGGGCCTCTTGGGTCAGGCAGTGATGGTGCCTATATAATAGGCTAATTATAGGGTTGACAACCTTAACAATTTGATCTGTGTGCTGTGCAAAGGATAGTGAGCTGTCCAGGGTGATATTTAAAGGTGTGTATATGTTCAATGGGGGTTTGCAGGCTTTTCAGGATTGTCAACTGAGAGTTCTTATGCTTATTGTGGGTGTTCACAAATAACATTACTTTAGTTTTTTTATAATTCATTAGAAGCTTGTATTTGGAGAACCAAGCTTCCACAGCAGTGAAGTAATTTTGAAGGTGAGATTCAAGTTGAAGTGGGTCAGACTTTTTGTGAAGATGACAGCATGATCAGTGTAAAGAAGAATTTGTTCATTGCAGACTGAGGGAAGTTTGTTAATAAAAAGGCTGAATAAAAGGGGACCACAGATTGATCCCTGAGGACACCCGTAAGAACCTGTTGACTATTGGAAAGGGTACCATCTATTTTTACTCAATGGGACCTATTGCTAAGATAGCTCTGAAAACATTCAGCAGCTTCGGTGGAAAGGCCGACGGAGAGGAGCTCATTAAGAAGTGTTTTATAATTGAAAGCATCAAATATCTTTTTTAGGTCAATGTAAATTGTCCTGGCCATCTGACTACAGTCTAGGGCCCCATGCAGGAAGCCTGAGTACTCAACTAGGGCAGTGGAGGTGCTGTGCCCCTTCCGGAAACTGTGCTGCTGTGGACATTGTATTCCATATTTTTCCAAATAGTCCACTAGCTGGTCACAGACTATTCTTTCTAGCACCTTAGAGAAAGGAGGCAATATTGAGATTGGATGGTAGTTAGAGTGTATTGCTCTGTCACCACTTTTGTGGACTGTAGTTACCACAGTGGCTTTCCAAAGCAGGGGGAATTGCACCAGCCATAGAGATAGGTTCATAAGATTCGTTAGTGGAAGAAGCACACCTTCCAGGGTAAGGGCAAGAATCTTAAGGTCCAACATGTCATTGCTGTGTCTGGATTTTCCCAGCAAAAAGGCACTGTTTTTTATCTCCTGCTTTGATAAATGTTGGTTTTGCTAAAAACTGCCTAAAAAATCTGTGTTACTTGCTAAAAACTGCTCTAGCCTTAGTGTTTAAGTGTTACAGCCCTTTTCCTTGACTCTGTAACTGCAGCCCAGAATTCTGGGCGCCAAGGAAATCAACCCCTGTTCAGTTGTAAATTAATTTTGTCACTGGCTAGTGAGACCTTTTGTCCTCCACCAGTACTAATTGGCTTCCTCTTTCTTTCCCTCTTCAGCCGAGAACCCTCCAGGGCTCCCAGCTCAACCACCACATGATCCGCAGCCACAGGGCAGTCAGCACTCCAGAAGCCACCCCCCAAGACCACTTGCTCGGACTCAAGCCCAGAGAGGTATGGCAAAGCCGCAAATTTTATGCCCACCCGCCTTCCCCCCATGACCGTTATCTTATAGACCTTCTCACCCCACCCTCCCTTGCTATTGGCTTTCCCTCATTTGACTCTCCCTGTCTCAATAGGATGCCTACAGACACATAATTATTGAGCTGCCACTTCCAGATGATGCTTATCCCACCCAACCTTTGCCCAAACGCCTGTTCTCTTTCTGACCTCCAGACCTTAACCATGGGATTTGGTCGCTGGCTCTATCTTCTTACCACCCTATGCACCCTACCCTTATTAGGGTATATGCCAGGTGTACTGTACCCACAAGAGGACTCATATCCCTTACCACAAGAATGCCTATTCGTGGAGTCCCCATATAAATCGTGCTATGCTCCCAAGTTTTCGTACCCACTTTCAGTTAAGTCGTTCTTTCGGTGAATCACCCGCATCTTGTTACCTACCCAAGGAATGTTACCTACTCTGCCCAGTACTTACATCGATTGGAGTCATACAGCAAGGGTCTTAGTATATGTATCCTTAGCACCAAACAGGACAAATATTAGGTCCCCACATCACTACGCTGATTCCTCCACTAGTCGAAGAAGGCCTAGCTCTTCCAAGTTACTACTTACCACCCTGAGGAAAGTTGTACTCCTCCTTTTGCTATGCTCAGGCAATGCTAAACTTAACCCAGGTCCTATACAAGCAATTTCCTCACCGTCCGAAGTCATGAAACATAAAGACATCAGCTTCATGCATGTTAATGTGTGCAGCTTCTTAAAAAAACTCACCTCAGTACAAGCTTGGGCTATTCACACTGAGCCAGATGTACTTGTCATATCTGAAACCTGGCTTCATCCATCCACACCAGACAAAGAGGTCAATGTCCCTAACTACCTATTATTCAGAGCCAATAGACAAACCAGAGGTGGTGGTGTGGCCATCTATGTTAAGGACAAGTTTACTGCTACCACCTTCGACACAACATCAATTGCCAGTGCCTTTGAATGCCTGTCCTTAAAGATTGAAATATCTACATCAATGGCTCTCCGTATCATAGGATGTTATAGACCCCCATCTTCGGGGTCACAGTTCCTGTCCCACCTCTCATCTACTATGAGTACCGAGACAATGGAAACAATTATACTAGGTGACCTTAACTATGACTGGCTGTCCAACGCATCACTTCCGCTTAAAACTTTCTGAGACTCTCATGGGCTCAGTTTACTTATTAATGAACCAACTCGCATTAATAAGAAAAACCCTACAAAAAGTACACTCTTAGATGTACTTCTAGTAAGCAAACCTCATTTCTTCTCACATGCTGGGATCTTTTCTGCCGACCTTAGCGACCATTGTTTTATTGCTTGCATAAGGGCAGTCCCTAAACCAACTTCCACAGAAAAGTTCTCTACCAAAAGATCAAAATGGAACTTTGACCCACTTGCATATATCAATGATCTGAAAGCCTCACTGCTTTGGCAAGCCTTTTACCTAGCCAATTCAGTAGAAACAGCATATGCCTTATTCCACGAAATAATATTCAGTGCTCTTAACACCCATGCACCTCTAGTCAAAACCTGCATAAAGGCTAGAAAGTGCTGTTGGTTTACAGCAGAAATCAAGACAGCATTACAAAAAAGAGACAAGCTTTGGAAGCTAACACGCAAGTCCCACAAAGCCGAAGACTGGCGCCTTTTCAGAACAGCCAGCAACCTCTGTACAAAGCTGATTCGGGATACTAAGGCCAACTTCTACCGCTCCGAACTCGACTCAGACTCTAACTGCCCCACCAAGTTTTGGTCCACGATAAAAGAACTCTCTGGCAACACCACAGGAAACACTCTCCCCTCAAAAATTATGTCTGACAATGCAACTGTCAGCAGTAAAAAAGAGATACTACAAGCCTTCAACAATCACTTTGCTACTGCAGGGATAGCTTTTGATAACTCACCTGCATGCAAACTAAGCCCCCAGCTTACCACACACTCTGCAGAATCTAGTCCCACAGATGCAGTCTTTTCCTTCTCCCCTACTTCACTAAAAGAGGTCGAGGAACTACTTCTCCAGCTGGACTCAAAAAAGTGCTGGCGCTGACACTTTTGATCCATTCTACCTAAAGAGTGCCTATCATGTCTTGGCCGTACCTATTATGCACCTATTTAACCTGTCCCTTTCTCAAGGGACCCCCCCCAAATTGTGAAAGATCACTCATGTCATCCCACTGTTCAAATCCAGGGACCCCTGTGATCTAATTAATTACAGGCCCATCTCCCTTCTCCCAGTCTTATCAAAACTCCTGGAAAAAAATCGTAAATGCACAGCTGAAATCTTTCATACAGGATATCAGTTTGCTAAACCCTATGCAATCTGGCTTCAGATCCAAACATAGTACGATCACAGCCCTAGCTAACATGACAAATGACTAGCAGCGTGAGCTAGAGGACAGAAAATTTGTCTGTGCCATTTTTCTAGACCTAAGCAAGGCCTTCAACACCATCGACCACAGCCTTCTCCTTTTCTCCTTAAAAGTTATTGGTCTAGATCCTACCTCCTTGCGCTGGTTTCATGACTGCCTCTCAGACAGGCACCAACAGGTCAAGGCCGAAGGTGATCTTCCCCTCCAAATCTGTTAAAAAGAAGTGTTCCAATGGGATCCATCTTGGGGGCACTCCTATTTGCTATCTACATCAACAGCATAGACACAGGCATCAAAGAGGCAAAAATCCATCTGTTCGCAGATGACACAGTGATCTACCTGAGCCGTACTACACCCGAAACTGCCTGTAGCGACCTGCAAGCTGAATTCAACATTCTTCAATACCAGCTCCTCAGCAAAAAACTGCTACTTAATGCCAAAAAGACAAAAGCGATGCTATTCTCACCTATCAATCATGTAGCCTACTCTGATGGCACTGGTACTGTCCCTCCCATCTCCACTCTTTTAGGAGAATACCTGGAATTCGTGCCAAAATTCAAATACCTAGGGGTCTGGCTTGACCACAAACTCTCCTTTGCAGATCACCTGGAGGACTTGTTAAAAAAACTGAGGCAGAGACTAGGTATCTTTTTCAGGATAAACCGCCTATTAACTATAGAGACCAAGAGACAACTAGTTCAGTCTACATTCCTCTCACTAATTGACTACGCTGACTTTATATACAGCCAATGCTCTAATTCATACCTCGGTAAATTGGACACACTTTACCACAGAGCCCTGCGATTCATCTCTGGTCTCCCCCTTTCCACCCATCACTGCTCCTTATATGCGGCTGTAGGTTGGACATCCCTATAGTATAGACATAATAAAAATGCGGCTCTCTGGACATACAGAGCTATTACTGGAAAACTCATGCAGTACATTGTTGAAAGCCTGCCTCTTAATGCATCTGGAACCTACGCCTTAAGAAGCCACTCTCTGATATCTCTGAAAGTGCCTAAAGCCATTACACGCTTTGGGAGAGCTGCACTAGGTTTCACACTGCCGACACTCTGGAATGCGCTCCAGGAATCATTGAAACTGAAGACTCCTGTTAGTCTTACAGTGTTTAAGACCTTATATACAAAATACATCACAGAAGCCTGTAATTGTTTCATACGATCCTAGCTTAGTTACACTACCCTCTCCCGCACCTCTCCAGCCCATCCCAACCTTATTCCTTGTACCTTGCAAATTCCATCCCTGAGTCACCTATTAATTCACTGCCCCGGAATCCTCCCTTCCACACAAACCAATCCTTGCTTACCCTCAGTCTCCCATCCCTTCACTTCTAGTATTCTCCCAGTACCTGACCCTTAACCCCACTGTCTTCCCGCTTCCACCTGACACGTCTCCTCCTTATGCATTTGTTTATTTTTTTACCTTGACTATGTATTTCCATTCATTGATAACATCCAAGGCAATTATTTCTTTGCGGGGAAAAATGCTTTATCCTTACAGGAACACTAAACCACTTTTGTTTTGTAGAATCTAGTACCAATCTTTACTTACCTGCCACCTTATTGTTATACCCTTACCGACTGTCCATTACCTGAACATATATGTACTCTTACTTGTCTTGTCTGCTGCAGGCCCACCTACACTGTTGTACATTTTTATTTACTGTTTATTTGCCTGTATATGAATGCACTGCCACTCGACTTGTACAATGCAGGTCCACCTTGTAAATGAGCTTACTCAATGGTGATTGCCTGGATAAACAAAGAATTTGATTGATTGATTGATTGATTGAGATATTTTCTGACCTCGGACATGGTGATTGCTTTGAGGTAGAAGGGGTAGGGGATATGAGGGGAACTCATTGTATGGGGTCTGTGGGCATTCATCATTTACATTTGATGCACCAGGAAGGTTAGGTGGCAGTATGCTGCTGAGGTCAGTGAAAGCATCATTAAAGGTGTTGGCGATTGTGTTAGGATCCTGGGTAATTTTACCATTCACTAGAAGCATAGAGGGTGAGATTCTATTATTTTTACCAGTAAGGTCCATCAGGTTTTCCCAGAATTTTCTGCCATTTCCCCCAGGAGTTAGTGAGACAGTCTCTGAAATTCTGCGATTTAGCGAGTCTGATCTCGCTGGTGTAGGTGTTTCAGACTGTTTTATATTTCTGGAAATCTACCTGTTTCCCAGTGGCTTTGGCTTTATGCCAAAGATGGTCTCTGGTGGCCATTAGATTCAGCAGAGTGGGGGTGATCCAGGAATTATGGATACCCCTAATTTTGCATTTTCTAATCAGAACATATATGTCACATGCTTCATTAAATTTAGTAATAAAATAATCCAATACCTGGTCTATGTCAATTGCTAGGTTGAGGGTGGACCCTTCAATGTGTCTAAGATAAACCTTGAGTGAGTTTAGCTGCCCACACTTGAGGATACGACTCATACTTATTCAGGGGAGGGTTTAGAGGCCTTACTGGCCCAGTGGCAAATGAAAGGGGAGTAATCACTGAGTGAGTCAGCGAGGACTGTGGTGTCAGAGATCCGGTCTGGTTTATTCATGAGGATCCAGTCAAGCAGAGTACTGGACCCAGTATGGAAGTTAATCCTGGTGGGTGAATCAACCATTTTTATGACATTAATACAAGACAGGGCATCTTTGTATTGGGTGGCCGCTTGTGACAGCCAGTTTATATTGAAGTCTCCTAGGACTACTACTTCCCAATTTTGCTTAAGGCCTTTAATGTAATCACTAATTTAAGGAAACCTGCAGCTTGATTCCTGGGGGGAGTGTATACCAAGGCAATTGTTAGGGACTTGCTGTGTGCACCTAACAGCAGCCTTATGGCTAGGGCTTGTGCAGTATTTCCAGTGTCAATTAGAGGGAGGGCATCACACCGTAGGTGATCTCTGATGTAAATATTACAGCCCCCACCTCTCTTCCCTAGCCTGTTGAGCCTGTAGAGGGTATACCAATTTAGAGCTACTGACACATCTGAGACCTTAGGTGAGAGCCAGGTGTACACTAGGGAAAGGATGTCTGGTTTGTGTTGGCTTACCCAAACTTGGAGCTGGTTAAATTTGGCAACCAGGCTATGAATATTAATTGACAATATTTTTAGTGCTTGGTGGTGGTTTCCATTGCCAAAAGGCTGTTGGGGAGGTCCAGGGTTGGTGTGGATGTTACCAGAGATAAGCAAAAGCATCATAGTGAGGTGTTTTTAGATATATTAGGTTGCCTTTCCGCTTATGTTTGCTATCACTACCCTTCTTTGTTGTACAAGGTATGGTAGCAGGGTGTGATAGCAGGTGCATGATCAAAACCCAGCAGATGGGGGCAGGAAACCATCAGGGGGTGTGCAACCCACTATTGTTAGGAGTGGGGGTATTACTAGTGCCAGTTTTATGATATAGTCAGAGTACCATTGGCTGTATATGTATAAGATTAAGTATGTTCATTTAAATACTCAAGGGATAGGAGAAGTTGGAGGAGAGCTGATAAAGTTGAGTGTTTACAGGGAGCCATAATTCACAATCTGGGGTGGGTTCAGAGCAGGGTGTCCATTGGGGGGGGGAGATCTAGAAGCCTAAGGTGGGGGAAATATCCTGAAAGCAAAGGCGAAATATTCTATATGTGATGATTGAAAAAGGGAGTGTTGGAAACAGCTGGATGTACTAGAAGAGGGGGGTGCAGTATCACTTTTGTGGTGGGTGGGGTAGAAGTATAAGTAGTCTGAGCTCTTTGGGGAACCAAGAGTGCTGTATGGCCCAGTGTTTAAGGCTGCTGTCTATGATGTAGTCACAGTAGCAAAGGCTAAGGTTCAAGTCCCAACAGTGGGTAGGTTGGGCTCAAAGAGGTGAGGGGGTATAAACTCTCAAAAAATGTGGGAGGGGAAGAGGAACTATTATAGAGGTTAGACTTTTCTATGAAAGCCTGGATTGCTTGGGAATACCTTCTGATTTAGAAAGCTAGTGCAGGCAATAATGTAACAAGAGGGTCAGAGTTTATGGATATTTATAATGGGCTGGGTGGCCTAGGTGATGGTGTTGCTGACTTTGGAGCAGACAGTTAGAGGTTCAAGTCCCGGGAGGGGGAGGAGAAGTTCCACAAGAGTGAGATTTGGGTTATGTTATTAGTTTAAATTTAGTCAGCCTACTATAATAAAGTAAAGACTGACAATTAGAAATAACAGATGGAAGAGCATTAACAAAGTAAACATAAATGGCCCTAAATTTGAACCCTTGGGTACACCCCTATCAGTTTTACTAATACTGGACATCACATCAGAAACCCCAACATATTGAGAATGATCCATCAAATAGTTTTCAACCCAATGAACAATGTTAGATGAAAAATCCAAGGCTTTTAACTTTGAACAGAGCAATTTGTAATCAATAAGATCGAAGGCCTCAGTCAAGTCCACAAATACAGCCCTGGTGAGGAAACCATTATCAATGCCATTCAAGACCAAGTTTGTGAACCTGACCAAGGCCATCTCAGTACCAAAACCCTTATGAAACCAATGCTGTTGTGGAAAAAGAAAATTATGTTTTTCCAAATAGTTGTTAATTTGTTTGGCTAAAATTTTGTTCTAATTATTTACTACTAGGATTCGGAACTGAAATAGGATGAAAATCTTCAACATAAACAGCCAGGTTTTTTTTAGGGACAGGCACAATCCTGGCACACTTCCAAGCAGTAGGAAACCGCTGAGAAATAAATGATAAATTAAATATTGTACACAAAGGAGAGGCAATAAAAGGAGCGGTTAACATAAGAAAATGACTGTCCAACCCAACCCCATGATCAGAACCATTATCAGGTATAGAGGAAAGCAATGTAAAGACCTCATTAATAGTGACACACTCAAAGTAAAAAAAAGAAACAGGTTGATTTTGGGAAAAAATTACCCCAGAGGAGGAAAGTGGGGTGATCAGAAAAGGTAAATGAGCTAAAATCAGAAACTTTTGAATTATGGGAACTGGCTATTTCAACAGGGTTGGTAATCTCATTTTCATTGCCCTTCAGTTCATCTTTATTGACCTTCACGTCTGTGGGTAGCACCAGCCCTTATAGTTTAGAGGTCCAGTGTGAAGTGTGAACCAGACTATTGTAGCAGACATGTGTCTGAAATCCAGTTACATCTGACAGCCACCAGTGCCACTTGCATACCTTCTGTGTGATCCTGAACAAGTCAGTCAGCTGTCCTCCCTGTGCTCCGTGGAGCACACCTACAAGCTTTGGCTCAGTGTGGCTTCCATGGGCTATAAATAAATAAACATAAATAATCCTTGCATTGAAAGGACTGTGATGTAAAGGGTTAGGCTAGGTTTGTGACCCCCTGAATCTTCAATTTGAACTCTAGCATTGTCTGTGAGTAGCACCAGCCCTTATAGTTTAGAGGTTCAGTGTGAACTGTGAACCAGAATAATATAGCGGCCCTGTGTCAGAAATTCTGTTAACTCTGACCACATCCAGTGCCACTTGCATACTGCCTGTGTGACCCTGAAAAAGTCAATCAGTTCTCCTCCCTGTGCTCCATGGGGCACACCTACAAGCTTCGGCTTAGTGGTCCTCCTGTGGACTAAAAATTAAAAAAAAACAATAATAAAAAAAAGTAATCCTTGCTTTGGAAGGACTGTGTCGTAGAAGTTTAGGCCGGGTCTGTGACCCCTGAATCTTCAAATTGAACTCTAGCATTGTTTGTGGGTAGCACCAGCCCTTATAGTTTAGAGGTCCAGTGTGAACCAGAATAATATAGCAGACCTGTGTCTGAATTTAAAATCAGTTAAACTCTGACAGCCACCACCACTTGCATACAGTCTTTGTGACTGTGACCCTGAATAAGTCACTCAAGAAAGACTGGCATTATGAGTACTCAAAAGAATTGGAAAACAAAAGCCAAGTGTAAACAAGGAAGTAAATGTAAAAGTTTATTCAGTAGTCCAGAAAGGAGTGGCCATCAAACACTAAAGTACCAGCATCATAGTCTATTGAAGGGGCTGAACTAAATAATGCTACAGTTCTATTATCAATGTGCTGACTATCTCTCAGAATGCTGAAACCTCTGCAACTGGCGTTGGACTATTTATGTCAGAAGGGCTCAGTACTGCCAAAGCAAACAGTTTCAAAAGAATTCAAGGCATCTACTAGTAAGTCATCTGAGAAAATTGCAAAAACAAAGAGTATTCTTATTATGCATAAAGTTAAAGCACTTACACGTACAGCTCACAGTGGAGTTGCTCAATGTGCTACACATACATATTGAATAACTCAGTCTCCAACAGTGCTAGCTCTACTGATTTTTTTTAATCAAAAGTTTTTATTTTTATTTTTATAAAAAAATGATATACAGAAATAGATCTTTAGGTTTTACACAAAATAACAATCAATCTAGAATCATATGGTAGTACAGTCATGTTGACTTACTATAGTACTAACATTTCTATACAATTTTCTACTAATAAACCATCTTAACCAATCAGAAAGATAAATACTCATACATCTCATATTATATAGTATACAATGAAACAGAGTCAATGGAGTTCAGTTTTCTTTGTAGTACTGAGTTTTGTTGACTTAAATCAAAACGAAATGAAAAGTCAGTTTCTCAAGAGTGAACAGAAGGGGAACCAAGATTTTTCAAAGATGTCTAGCTTATTGCTTGCTATTGCAGCAATTCTTTCATTGTTAGCTACCAAGCTTTCACTGTTAAACCATTCATTAACTGTGGGGAAAATAGGAGATTTCCAGCAAGACAGCAATAATATTTTCAGAACAAGGGAAACTGCTAGTATCCAAAGTTTCTGTGATCTATCTAAGAGAGGTATCCCTGAATCTATACTCAAAATAAACAGTTTACTTGAAAAAGGTAGTCTAACATTGATTACCATCTCGCACACTTCATGTACCTTACCCCAAACATTTTTAATGACTAGACAGCTCCATAACATGTTTTAGATCTGCATGCTTTGTATGACACCGCCAGTAGAGTCCATCCTGCAAATAGTTAATTTCTTCTAAATGCTTGGGGGAGTAGTAATAATAATGAAGAATTTTAAATTGAAATGTCCTATCTTGGACCTCTCTGTAGCTCAAGAGTGCGTTTTTCCATGTTTTCGCCCAGTCCTCGTCTGTCAGAGATTCTCCCAGTTCTGCTTCCCATTTCAGTCTGGATGCTTGTGAAGGTGAGATAATATTTTCAGCATTGGTAATTAACTTATAACACATGCCAGACCCTTTTCTTAATGACATTAACTTTATTGTCTGTACCCATTCATCCCTTTTAGAAAGAGTATAATCCCAACGCCAGTATAGAATTTTGCAGTGTCTTTCTGATCTGCAAATTTATTGCAAACTGGTATTTGGGCAGATCAAACTTATTTCTCACCTCGGTAAAAGAGAGTAACATTTGATCTTAGTCCCTTATTAGATCTCCTATATTAGTTATTCCTGCCTTCAACCAGTCTTTTTCATTTAAGGGTTTGCCTCCATTTACAATATTTTTATTGTTCCAAATTGTAGTGAGCTTAATGAGAACATTTGTAAATCCAAAGAGCTTTTTAACTTCTTCTATCATGCGAATCGAGGAAATTATACAGGGGTTGTCACAAATTTGCTTGGGAACCTTAATAAAAAGCATATCAGAGAGATTAAATGGAAAAACAAGTGCCTTCTCTACTTCCGTCCACATTGGAGTGTCAGTTTCATTTCCACCAGCTATGTATTTAACAGTCTGTTTGAATAAAAAGGAAATATGGTATTTTTTCCAGTTTGGAAGAGCAAAACCTCCTTTTGGCCATGAACTTCTTAATTTTTTAAGAGATATTCTAGGAGGCTTATCCCCCCTCCATAAAAAGATCCTCACCAGTCTGTCTACTTGCTTAAATACTCTATTATTAATTTGAAGGGGAATATTTTGAAAGAGGTAAAAAAGCTTTGGAGCTATGATCATTTTAATGGCATTTACTTTGCCTCATAAAGATAAATGCATATCTTTCCATTTCAAGAGATCACACTCCAATTCTTTTAATAAAGGTGAAATATTTAAATCCATCACTTTATCTATATCCTTAACTATGATGAGACCATGATATGTAATTTGATTTTTAAATAGCTCTTTTGGATCAGACCCTCCCATCCCCACTAATTTAGCAGGTTGAGGGCCAATTGGTAAAATTTGTGTGTTGTTCCAATTAAGACTCAACCCCGAGAGTTTTGAAAAATTCTCTAACAATTTGCTCAAGACACTAAATGAGCCCTCAGAGTTTACAGTTCATCAGCATATGCAAAAACCTTATTTGGATATGCTATTTGTTCTAATTCCAAGAATTATTTTCTCATCAGTAATTTCCCTTATAAAAGGTTCAAAGGCTAAAATAAATAAATATGGGGATAAGGGCAACCCTGCCTAGTTCCTCTGAATAAATGAAATTGTTCTGAAGTAAGACCGTTCGTTATTGCTCTAGCTGAGGTGCTGTTATATAAGCATTTAATCCAGGAGATCATATTTTCACCTATATTCATGTTTTCCAGAACTGCAAACAGATATTTCCACTTCAAGGAATCAAAAGCTTTCCAAAAGTCCAAAGCCACTATAGCTGATGGTCTGTTTGACTTAGAGGCAGACCAAATAACATTTAGCAGGCCTTCTGACATTATCTGCTCCTGATCTACCAGAGACAAACCCAACTTGTTCTTTGCCTATTATTTTAATCATGTGTCTATTAAGCCTATCCACCAGTATTTTGGAGATAATTTTGTAATCCACATTAAGGAGAAAGACTGGCCTATAATTTTCACAAGTCATTGGATCTTTACCCTGCTTTAAAATAAGAATGATATAGGCTTCCCTCATTGAGTCAGGCAATGCTTTTCTATCCAATATCTCTGTGAACATTTTTAAGAGATAACAGCGAGGTTGATCATTTAGATAGTTATAAAATTCTGCTGGCAATCCATCTGGTCCTGGTGCCTTGCTAGATGGTAGATTCTTTATGGCCAATGCTACTTCTTCTATAGTTATAGGCCTACTCAGCTCTTCTTTTTTGGAGTCTGCCAGGGTTGGAGTTTTAACTGATTTAAGATAGTCCCTTAAGATACTATCCGGGACGTCCTCACAGGTTTGGTATAGCTTTAGGTAAAAGTTTCTAAATTTGTTATTTATTTCTTTGTTAGTAACCACTACCAAATTTTGACTATTCTTTATTCCTGCTATGACATTCTGAGTTTGCTTTGTTTTCAGTCTGTACACCAATATTTTGCCTGCTTTTTCCCCCATTTCCCAGTATGCTTGTCTTGTTCTGAAAATTGCATATTCCGCCTTTGCAGAATACATTTTATTTATCTCATATTTCAAAAAAGTAATTTTAAACAAAAGTTGCTCATCTGGAATATTCTGCCATTTAAAAATCTTGCTCTAGGGAGTGCAGTTCCCTCTCCTTTTCTGCTAATTCCTTCTGAGATTCTTTTTTCTTAAAAGATGAAAAACTTCTTATTCTACCTCTTATGAATGCCTTGAAAGCATCCCACAAGCATGCAAATGAAACTTCCCCATTGTCATTGCTTTGAAAATAGTCCTCAGCTTCTTTACCCAACCATAACCTAAAATTCTCGTTGTTTAGAAGAAAGGTATTTAACCTCCATCTCCTGGATTTATCTTGACCCCTTCCAATAGTAACAGCCATTTTTAGAAGACCATGGTCTGAGATAACTAATACCATATAAACAAACACTATTAATCCACCCTACCAAATCTTTTGAGAGCAGTAGGTAATCAATCCTACTGTAAGAGTTATATCTGTTTGAAAAGAAGGAATAGTCTCTGCCTGTAGAAACATAGAAACATAGAACATAGAAACAGACTTTGACAGCAGATAAGGACCACTAGGCCCATCTAGTCTGCCCATTTCCCTACCTACAGGATAGGCCGCAGATCCTAGTTAACCAACAGCCTATTTCTTCCTACCCCGCCACAAGAATTGCCTTATGTCTGTCCCATGCATTCTTGAATTCTCCCACAGTTTTAGATCCCCACAATCTCCTCAGGAAGGCTGTTCCATGCATCCACTACCCTCTCTGTGAAATAATACTCTCACATTGACCTGAACCACCCTCCTTCTATCTTTAAATTGTGTCCCTTGTTCTTGCAAGTTTCTTTTTCTGAAAGATGCTACCCTTGACTTTGTTGATTCCACTGAGGTACTTAAAAGTTTCTATCATGTCCCCTCTCCTTCTTTCCTCAAGGGTATACATATTAAGCTCCTTTAGTCTCTCCTCATACAGCTTCTCTTGCAGACCCTGCACCATTTTAGTTGCCCTCCTCTGGACTGCCTCTATCCTGTCTATGTCCTTGCGGAGATGGGGTCTCCAGAACTGGACACAGTACTCCAGATGGGGTCTCACCAACTGTCTGTACAGAGGGATAACAACTTCTGTTTTCTGCTGCTGATGCCTCTCCCTATACATCCCAGTATATCCCCAGCCCTCCCTACTGCCTTCTCACATTGCTTGCTAACCTTCAGGTCATCTGATATGATTACCCCCAGGTCCCTTTCCTTTTTTGTTGTTGCTACTACCTCCCCACCTATTGTGTATTCTTCCCCTGGGTTCTTGTTTCCCAGGTGCATTATTTTGCACTTCTTTGCATTAAATTCTAGCTGCCATACTTCTGACCATTCCTCCAACCTTGCCAAGTCCCTTTTCATCCTTTCCACACCTCCTTGTGTATCAACCCTGTTGCAGATCTTTGTGTCATCTGCAAAAGGCATACCTTCCTTCCAGTCCCTCTGCAATGTCACTGATGAAGACATTAAAAAGGACTGGACCAATACTGAACCCTGTGGTACCCACTAGTAACCCCTTTCTTCAGAGTGGACTCCATTTACAATTACCTTCTGTGTCCTGTTGTCCAGCCAATGTTTTACCCAGGCTACCACCCTGGGTCCCACTCCCAGGCTGGTTAATTTGACTATTAATCTTTTGTGTGGGACTGTGTCAAATGCCTTGCTAAAGTCTAGGTAGGCCATGTCCACAGCCCCTCCCTGGTCTACTACTTTGGTCACCCAGTCAAAGAAATCTATTAGATTCATCTGACATGACCTTCCAGCTGTGAACCCATGCTGCCTTGGGTCCTGTGCTCCACTGGCCTCTAGGTACTCAACTATTCTTTCCTTCAGAAGTGACTCCATCACTTTCCCTACCACAGAGGTCAGACTGGCAGGTCTGTAGTTTACTGCCTCTGTCTTGGTCCCACTTTGTGAAGGGGAATCACATCACTTTCCTCCAGTCCTGGGTGCCACACCATCCTCCCATGATTTATTAAAAGAGTAGCCAGTGGTTTACTAGTTCCTCCCTTAATTCTTTTAGAATTCTGGGGCGAATTCCATCAGGACCCATTGCTTTGTCCACCTTCAGTTTTAGGAGTTCTTGCAGAACCCTTTCTTCTGTGAAAGGACTGGGATCGACCCCCTATCAAGAGTGCTTCTATTAATTGGATAAGGCACTTCCCCCTCCTCTTTTGTGAATACTGAGCAGAAATATTTGTTCAGTATTCCTGCTTTTTCACTGTCCCCCTCTGCCCACCCACCATTCATTCTATTCAGCCTCATTATCCCTCCCTTTGTCTTTCTACGCTCGCTGATGTACCTATAAAAGGTTTTATCTCCTTCTTAACTGAGTTGGCTATCTTTTCCTCAGTTTGGGCCTTTGCTATTCTGACTCCCTCCTGCTTCCTTCTGCCTTAACTGGTACAGCTCTCTGTCCTGCTTCTTCTGTGTTTCCTTATACTTCCGAATGCTATCTTTTCTTCCTGACTTTCACAGCCACCTCTTTTGAGAACCATAGTGGCTTTTCTTTCATTTGATTTGTTTATTTGCTTCACACAAAGGCTTGTTGCCTCTGTGATGGCAGTTTGATAATTCCATTGTTGCTCCACACCTCATTCTAGCCTGTTTGCTAGTGCTTTCTGAGGCACTCTCCCATCTTGCCAAAGTCAGCCCTCCTAAAGTCCAGTACCCTCACTTTGTCGGCTTGACTTGTAGCTGAGTTTAACGTGAACCACACTGTTTGATGGTCACTTGTCCCCAGATGGCAACCCACTTCTAGATCTGAGATCCTCTCACTGCCCCCATTTGAGAGTATGAGGTCTAAGATTGCTCCCTCAAGAGTGGGTTCTGAAACTAGCTGTCTAATGCCTGCCACCTGTAGGGCATCAAGAATGGCCATGCTCTTGGATGTGGCTGCAGCAAATGTGCTCCAGTTAACATCTGTCATATTCAGGTCTCCCATCAACAGTATCTCCCCTTTCTCTGCCATTCTAAGAATGCCTTCTATCATATCCTTGTCCATTCCTTCCTGCTGACATGGGGGTCTGTACACAACCCCTGTGCAGATTGAGGTGCCCTTTCCAGTCTCCAAGGTGACCCACAGTGCCTCCTCTCCTCCCTGTTTACTCTTTTGTTCAGTTGCTTTTATCCCTTCCTTTACATAGCGAGCTACTCCTCCCCCTCTTCTCCCCTGCCTGTCTCTCCTGTAGGTTATGTACCCTGGTATGTTAACATCACAGTCATAGTTCTCTGTGTACCATGTTTCTGTGACTGCTACGATGCCCAGGCATCCCTCTTCCATTAAGGCCATCAGCTCAGGGAGCTTGTTGCCCAGACTACGGGCATTGGTACTCATTGCCCTCCATTTCATGATGGCCTTACTCCCTTTTGCCCCATCCCTGTCCTTCTTGCCTTTGTCACTTTCTCCATTTACCCCTGCCCTTCTCCCTATCGACACCTCTATGTTGGTGTTTGCCACTTACTACCGTGATTATTTGGGGGCTAGAATTTTCCTGCTCCTTTCCAGTACCTCCCTAGGTAGTTTAAAAGCTTGCCAATGAAGCATTTAAACCTATCACCTAGGATCCTGGTTCCCTCCCGGACAGATGCAGCCCATCATGCCAGTATAGGCTTGCATCACTCCAGGTGGACCCCAGTCCCCAATGAAGCCAAATCCCTGAGCTTCACACCAGTTTTCAACCACTGATTGAATCCATGGTGTGGAACACCCTAGCCTCTCCTATGCCATAGATGGGTAGCACCTCGAGAAGGTTACCGTGTGTGCTACTTGACTAAGGCCCTCCTAATTCCACAAACTCTTCCCTCCACTTCTAATCCCTTTCTTAGCCAGGTAATTTGTCCCTAGGTGGACAATGACATCCAGCTCCTCCCTGTGCAGCTGCTCTGGCAATCCTGAGGATTCGCTCCCTGTCCCTTCAAGCCATGGCACCAGGCAGGCATCTTACCTCACTCTCCCCTTCCTCCCCCAGTTCTACCTTCCTAACAATGGAGTCCCCCACCAGGAGTTGTTTCCTTCCCCTGCAGGGTCCCCTGCCACCCTCCTGTGGGTCTCCTTTGTGGAGGTTCCCAGCATTCTCCTTGGTCTCCACTGTGGGTGCCTCCATAGAGGAACCACACTTTGCCAGAATGACATAGGAATTGTGAAGAGGTACAACTGGAGGGATGCACCTCTGTTCCACCACCCTCACCCTCCCTGAGCCCACTGTGGTCCAACCACTCCTCTTTCTTGGCAACCTCTGAGGCAACGGCAGTGGCACTGGTGCTCCCTGGATGGAAGAGGAGGTCCCACAAATCCTGGCCAACTCAGCCTGGAGATGAGCAACCTTCTCCCTCAGCCCAGAGAGGTGCCTGCAGATGGGACAACACTGCATCCTCCAGAACATCTCCCGGAAGACTGCTGCTCCACAGCCACTGCACTGCACCACTCCAATCATGTCTTATTTCTGGCCCCTTAACTGTTTGCAATCCTTACTCTTTCCTCTGTTTTTTTCTCTCTCTCTCTCCTTACTTTCTGCCTGTGTGCCCTTTAAGCTCCTGATTGTCCTGTTCTGAGACAAGAATATCCTATGTTCTCAGTAGACCACTTACTTGCTCAGAGGCAGATCTCCAGCAGCTAAAGGGGGCCGGAGAGCTACTCTTGCCCTTCTAGGATGGTGGGTCCTTGGTGGTTCTGTGATCTCTCACTTCCTGCCCTTAAACAGGAAGTTCCTGCTGTCAGTCAAATCCTGTGCCTATAAAAATAGAACTAGCTTTGGGTTGGGGGTGCAGGGGAGGGAAGGAGGGCAATATATTCCCAACAGAGAAGTTCAGTCACACAGCAGTCCTTTCTCCTGGTGTCTTCTGCCTGGTGGCATAGTCTCCAAACATCTACTAAATTTAAGTCTTCAACCATTTTATGTAGGGAAAGATGAGATTTTGTATCCTTACTGAGGTTGGTACTCCTATTTTTATCAAGTATAGGGTCCATAACCTTGTTAAAATCTCCTCCCAGTATAATTTTGTGATCCTTATTGGAGACAGTTCTAGTGGAAATATGGTCAAAAAAACAATGTTTCTGTGCATTTGGGGCATACAAGTTTCCAATGACCACTTTACACCCATTAATAGATCCTATTAAAATCTGAAATCTACCTTCTGCATCTGCGAAATGACTTGATTTATTAAAGTTCACTCCCTTTCTAATCAGAATTGCCATGCCTCTCTGCTTTGTATTAAACGTACTGAACTCTACTGAGGCAACCTAAGATCTGGCTAGATTCACAGCCTCAGTAGGCATCAAATGAGTTTCTTGAAGTAAAGCAATATCAATCTTATTTTTAGTTAAATATGACAGAATTTTTTACGCTTAATGGGAGACCCTAAGCCCTTCATATTCCATGAGCAGATATTCAAATTGTCCAGAGTAATTTCCAGTAACTGTGTTAAAAGTATTAACTAACAGTGAAAACTCCAAATAAGCTTTAACAAGCCTTTGATATGCAAATAAAATTGGTGAAAAAATTGAAGATCAGAAAAAAAAAGGCACCAAGTAATATAGTTGAAAAACAAATAACAATTATGATTATGATCAGTAAATAAAAAGTTGGAATCTCAAATGCAGTAGGATGTAATCTACTGCTAATACCCTTCACCCACCAAACTTAACTCAGTCCAAGGTGGTTTAGGTATAGTCATCAGTGTTGATGGCATTCAACATCCTTCTGGTACCCACTAGCATTAACAATATAAAAATCATCCTTCGCATGACAAGAAAAAAAAGGAGGATTCCCTGAACATATGGTGTGCAGAGATAGAGTCAGCTGTTAATTTTGATAATTAGAATGAATGTCGGAACCCAAAGTGTCTGCCAAAAAGGGAAAATGCAGGATAAAAGGAAGAAGCCAGATGGTATTGCAGAGTGAATAATAAAAGAAGTAGAATACATATAAATGAAGATGCTGGCCTGGGGTATATGTATTTGCTACACGTTTATAACACTTAGTTGTTTTTGGTTTTTTTGTGGTATACAACCTCCAGCTAATAAGAGACTTGGGTGTCATTCTCCAGAGTGAGCTCCGAATTTAAAAAATCCACCCTCTGAACAAATAGTGATGTGTCTCCAGCCAGACATGTCCAAATTATGATCTAATTTAAAATCTACCTTTCTATAAAATAATACTCTTAGACAAATGTTAACATACAGTGACAGCAGCAAAACCATACCAATAGGAAAGTAAACTTTTTTTTGGGGGGTGGAGTGCAGAATCTCCAGGTTCCTTAATTCAATAGACATTCATAAATCAGAGCTTGTAAAAAAAAATTTAAAAAATGCTCAACTCTTCACCCTACCCACCATATGTGGATTACCTGTTTCTGTATATATAATACAATGTGATTATCAGCTCTTTTATTGACTTAGTGCATAAGTTGTTTGTACCATCTGGAATTAACTCAGAGTCTCTCCAGCATTTCTCTAAAGTTTCTCTGATGATCGTCTTGCAGGAAGTACAATTCTGCTCCCCCATAAGAATAGACCATCTTTCTCACCTGCTTGAACAAAGATGAGGCTCTGTCCAAACTGTTTAAATCTTCTCTAGGCACTAAACTAAGAGCACCAAAATAACTCCCTGTACAGGAAGTAGCACTCCCACCGAAGGACCTAAGGGCAAACAGTCCACTTTACCGATATTGCTTTCTTTCATAGATGCAGTTTCCCGGGAGCCAGATACCATACAGGACTCCACTTGCCTGTTGCTAATCCTGCCTCCTTCCGGTTCCAATGCTGTTCGTGAGGAGCTCGACTGAGTACTGTCCCTGCTTTGACCTCTTTTCCTAGGATTTGGAGTTAGCACCACAGGTCTAGGGATACTGGAAGGATGCAAAACTGCTCTGGACTTTCGTTGGATCCCAGGTAACTCTGAAGGGGTTTCTCAATCACTCAGCACAGAAGCATACAAGTAGGGAGTTGTAGGCTGTAAGGAAGAAGTTGCTTGCAAACCCTGAGTAATTCTATTGGCACCAAGTTGAGTAGAACATCCAAAAGGAGAGTTAGCGCGAGGAGGCAGCAGAGCTCGAAAGTGATTGTTAGGTTCTCAAACTGGATTCAAGCCTGAGTGACTGTTAATGGCAGCTGTTTTATCCCCAAATGTCTTTGTATTTTGAAAATGTTGTATATATTTTAAAGTCTCATTCATTGAGTTACAGATTACTGATCTGCCCCCTGTCTGTTGTATAACTAGAATAGCAGGATATTTAAAGTAGTAATTGATCCCATAGCTCTGTAGTTGATGCTTGGCATCCCAAAACAGTTTCCTTTTGTTAATAATTTCCTTAGAGAAGTCTTGGTATATAGAAATATGCTCCCCTCTCCATTCAAGCACTTTTAATCTCCTGGCTAAAAACAAAATTTCCTCTTTTGCTGTAAAATGTAAAAAGCATGCAATTATGGGTCTAGGCTTTCCATTTTTTTGTTTTGGACCTAACGATCTGTGTGCCCTTTCTATCTCCAGTGGCCAGGGCCACTAGTGACCTAGTATGTCAGGAAGAAGCTTCTGTAAAAATTGGATAGTATTGGGACCCTCCGACCCCTCAGGCACCCCCAGTATTCTGATGTTATTCCTACGACTCCTGTTCTCAAGATCATCAATTTTCTCCTGTAGAAAAGATATATGTGAACTTTGCTTTTGAGCTAACTATTCTAGGAAACACATAGTAGCTGTAAGCTCCATAATTTTACTGTTGTTTTTATCAGTTCTGGTTGAGAGTTCCTCCGAGGCTTTAGATAGAGTAGCAGTACTAACCTTGATGTCAGTAATATCAAGTTGGAGACTTGTCAACATATTCTTTATCTGTACAATATCATCTTTGCTGACGGTACTATTAATCTGGTCCTTTTTGTTGTGTTGTCGTTTGGGTTCCGGTGAATTTGTATACATGGCCCGCATCTTGATTCAATACCGGGCTTTGAGGTTTCACTCATTCACACAGAAAACATATAAAATGGCCCTGTAACTGTAAAATTGTTTAACCACAGCTGCTACACACAAGCGACTGGCGAATCATCTATCCTAATTTAACAAAATGATGTGGATGACTTTAAAAAATTACTTTAAAACACTGACAGGGGAACGGAGCTGACGTTTAACCTGCCATACACTGTTAGCGCTAGCTCACGCTCAGTCAGCTCTACTGAATCTGATGATGATGAACATGGGCATGGTGATATTGATGACATGGCCAAGCTTATGAGTCTGACTTTACCTAGTTCTCATTCTGACAGTGACAATGTGGGTGAAGAGCATACTGATACAGTGTCAAAAGGGCAAAAGAAAATTTCAAACACAAAAGCCAAACAAAGTGAAACAAAGTCTGACAGCAGTGATGGGGGTGGTGCTGATGCAGACGATTCTATGATTGTGACACCTGATGAACCTGCATCCTCCACTGATATGTCTTCCCCAGTTAAACCCAGCTACTCGACCCCTCCTGAGTTCATTAGTAGACATAGACAGTCTATCTCTACTGTTTGGAATCACTTTTACACAAACCTCAAGGATGCTTGCCAAGCTATATGTGAGCACTGCAATACTTGTGTTAATAGGTAGAAAATAGAGGTCATCTAGGAGCCACAACAAATGATGTGACACCTTATTCAAAATCACCATATTGTTATACATGGTTCAAACAAATTGTTTAACATTGGTGCCTGGAAATGTAGCAGGGCTCTCGGTGAACAGGAACATTCTGCTGAAACAGTAGGAGATGTTAATCACCAGCCAAGATCCAAAAGTCCTCTTTTGCCTCAAGATAATTCTATAAGGTCCTCTGTTTTAACAGGCAGGGCATGTAGTAGAAAACCCCCAGCCAACTCTAATGGTAAGAGGCAATTGAAGTTACAAGAGGTTTTTGAAAGAAAGTCTAAATATTCACGAAACCATCCAATAACAGTTGCAATAAATTGCAAAATAACAGAAATGGTTGTACTTGATTTGCAGCCAAACTCTATTGTGGAAAATGTGTGGTTCCAGAGGCTTATAGAATACTTAGACCCACAATACTTAATGCCAAGTCAAAAATACTATGCAGTAACTGCTGTGCCCAGGATGTGTAACAGTTTTGTACTTCAAGTAAGGCATGCTTTCTGAGAGGCTGAGGACAAGGTAGTTCACTTTACTATCGACATACGGACCAGCATCCAGACCATTGCCTATCTTTTTCTTACTGCACACTGGGTCAAGTTTTGCAGGTAACTCATCATCCTCACACACCACTCTGCCTGCTACCCCTATCATTTCAACCACTACTACTACCACTACTGCCTCTCACAGCTCAAAAAAGACCTCATGTTTCAAAAAAATGGCAGTCCTCCATGTATCTCACTTTCAAGACACACACAGCACAGCACATTCTGCAAGAACTGGAAAAACTACATAGTGCTTGGGTCACCATACAGGGTTTGAAAGTTGTTGTTTTTTGTTGCTGACAATGGTTAAAATATTAAAAAAGCACCATGGCGGCAACTATGTACAAGTACTCAGTTTTGCACATTTTCTTAACCTAATCGTTCAAAGCTTCCTGGATAATGACCGGCATGTATCAACCACTGTGAGAACAGCGTGCAAAGTGTGTGGCTACTTCAACCATTCAGTAAAAGCCTGTGACATCTTTGCTGATATCCAGAAGAACAAAGGTCTTCTTCACCACCAGCTTATTCAGAATATACCCACAAGGTGGAATTCAACTTACTTTATGATTGAACACATCCTTGAACAAAAGGTGGCTCCCATTGAGTAAATCATGTACAATGATACTTGGGAGGCCATTGTACTCCATTCTGCTCAATGGGCTGTGATGGAACAGTTGTGTCACATTCTAAAACCATTTATAAGTGTTGCAAAAGAGGTCTGTGCAGAAAAGGCATCCCTTAGCCAAGTTATTCTACTCATTCTACTCCTCAAAAAAGGTTGAAGAAAATGAGGAACAACTTGTTGTAGACGTGAACCCATCTCTAGTCAATAACATGCTTACCAGACTTAGCAATGATGACAAATTTCAGCCATGACATGGAGCAAAGAGTATATCTTAGCAACATTTCTAGATCCACGTTTCCAGAACAGACACCATCCTGATGTTTCTGAGGATATGGAGGAGTTGAACTACAGGCAACGTCTGATTGATGCAGTAGATGAGGTTTCATTAGGAAGCAGTACTAAAGTGACACCACATCAAATTCAAAAGGCTGCTAAAAAAAACAGTACAGAAGCAGACAATGAGGAGGATGACATTTGGTGCCAGCTGCAGGACATTGAAATTCCAAAATGAGAAGATGCATGCTCAGTAGTAAGCATGGTAGATGCACATCTGTCTGAGCCCAACATTAGAATTAAAGATGACCCTTTAGCTTACTGGAAAAAGAAAAAAAAACATGCTGGCCAAAGTTGGCTACCCTGGCTTGTAAGTATATTGGATGTCCACCTTCCAGTGTATGTTTCAAATATTTATTTAGCTCTGCTGGGGATGTTGTAATGGATAAACAAACAAGATTAACACCAGACAATGTAGAGAAACTGACATTCTTGAAGGTTAACTTGCCAGACTTTGGCTACATATGTGATGCTAATCTTGAAGAAGATGTCACTGACAGCAGTATGTGCACTGCATCTGTGGATTATGTGACAATAACATCAGCTTTTAATTTTCAGACTGGACTGGTTAAAACTAGAGATCTGAGACTTGCCTGCCTTTTTTTTGACCAAATCATCGTCATCCTGGGGGTGGGTGGGAGGTGCATCCAGTACATGACATTGTACTGGCAACAATTGTAGCAGACACACCCCTGTTCTCACACCGTTGCTTTCTCATTCTAAGGAGATCATTTAACTAAACGTGCCTTAAATCAGATTGATTTGATTTAAATACTGCTAGCTCTGTTTCCCCCCCCTGATATTAGTGGTAGTAGCAGGGGTGAAGTGATGACTTTCACACTGCCTGGTCCTCTTCTCTCATGTTGCTTCCTCATACTGGGTGTTCGCAATGTGTTCCATACTGAGAGCCATTGCTAAACAAAAGTGGTGCCTGTGACCAAGAAATAAAACTAGTTATACAAACAAATGCACTATATCCTTCCACAAAAACACCAGACTTCAGAGACCAGTTAAAAAACAGAGATCTGGGACTTGCCTGTCTTTGGACCAAATCATTGTCATCCTGTGGGTAGGTGGGAGGTGCTGCCAGTACATGACATTGTACTAGTAGCAACTGTGACAGACAAGTCCCTGGTCTCACACAGTCACTTTCTCATTCTAAGGAGATCATTTAGCTAAATGCACTTTAACCAGATTGATTTAATTTAAATGCTGCTAGCTCTGTTCCCCCCAGCTAGTAGTGGTGGTTAGCAGTGGTGAAGTGGTGACTTCTGGACTGCTTGGTGCTGTTCTCTCAGGCTGTTTCCTAATATTGGTGCATACATGTTGCATTCTATGCAGAGAGCCATTGCTAAATAAAATTGGTGCCTGTGACTGAGAAATAAAACTAGCTGTACAAACAAACACACTATCCCTTCCACAAAAGCATCGGACTCAGGAGACTGGTTAGATACTAAAGATCTGGGACTTGCTTGTCACCACAGACACTTTCTCATTCTTTTTTAAGCAGTCCTTTTTGGTAAATGTGCCTTAACCATATTAATCTCAGTGCTGGTACAGTAGTTCTGTTTTTCTCCTGTTTGTAGTAGGCACTGGCAGGGACAGTAGCAGTCATGAAGCGGTAGCTGGCTGACTGGCTGTCTGACTGGCTGATGCTGTTTCTGATTATCCATTATGGAGGTATGTTCCTCTTTGTTCATTAATCTTAACTGATATATTCACAATGGTGCCTGTTGAGAAATAGAAGTCACTACTGTTATTAACTATTATACACAGTATTACTTTCTTAAATGTCAGAAACAGAAGAGTGGTTAGAGAGTGTTGTGGGAGTTGCCTGCCTTTTGACAAAATCACACAGACACAGACAATATGCATGTTGTGGGTGGATGGCTGTCAGAGTTTAATACACACACATGTCTGCTAAGTGCTATTATTCTGGTTCACACTTACACTGTAACTACTATGCTATAATGGGCAGTCAGAGTTCTGGGACTTGCCTGCCTTTGGACAAAATCATCATCATTTGGGGGTCACCGTAGGTCTAGTTTTGAGTGAAGTGAAAACAAATACCAGAAATAATGGTTATAAACTTAAAGGTTAGTTACTGAGAACTAACAAAAGAGGGAACTATCACACACAGAGAATAGTGACAATATGGAATAGCCTTCCCTCATACGTAGTCCCAAGCTCAAACATTGATTTATTTAAAAATAGATTAGATGAATTTATGGGTAATAAAAAATACGAATACCACCTATGGTGAGGTGGCGAGTTTTTTAAAGGGCAAAATTGCCTACTGAGCTCATATAGCATCCTATGAACCTATCACCATCTTGGAGGTCGGTGCCGGCTGTGAGGTTCAGCATGTACATGTTACAGCACTGGCACTTCCAGTAGACACATCCACAGTGGCATCATTCATTCCTTCTCATCTCATTTCACTTATCATTCTGTTTATTACTACTAAACAGTGTGTTTTTTTTTTTTGTTGTTAAAGATTTTTCATTATTTCAAACAGGACACAGAAAACAAATACATGATACTGAGATAGTATAAGAAACCATACTGCAACATTTGGTATGGACATAAGCAATACAAACATAAAAGATGCTAAGGGTAAAGACAAAAAATAGGAAATACTGTCATATGAAATGAATATAGTCCTAGACAGTGCAGTATAATATACATATGCAAGAAAAACTCAGGACACAAGAATTGTCAGGGCCTACCGAGGCCTTCCCACCCAGTAGGGTGAAAACCATGGGTTATGACTGGAGAAACCAAAATATCAGTGGCATATGAGGCCTAGGATGAGGTACGGTAAACAGAAATGTGTCCTGGGTCATGCCTAAACTAATTTAAACTATATACATCAAAAACGAAGAAGGCAAACTGATTCTGAGATTTAAAAAAATGACCCAATCAAGTATGGAGAACAAGACAGCCTATACACTCCAAAAAAAAAAGAGAGAAGGAGGGGAGAGAAACAAGACCAGGGACCTCCAGGGAATTATGAGCCACCTAGGATTGGACATCATGACAGTACCTGGAACTGAGATATGGCTGCCAGCATGTGTCAGATTGAACCAATGAACCCCCAGCAAAACTAGAGAGCCTCTCATATATAGCTCCTTGGGCTAGTGTCTGAAGAAACTCTCGGAGGGATGGGACCTCTGGGGACCGCCATCTCATTAGGATAAGTCTTTTGGCTATAGCCCCCACAGCTGTGACCCACTGGGCCCCGGAACAATGCTTTGGTGTGTGAGGGCGGGCACAACCTAGAAGGAGGAGTGGGGGATCTGGTGTTACTTGAGGACATATTGCTATCCAGAAGTGCTGAAGATTGGGACATTCCCAGAGAATATGAAAAAGATGTGCCCCTTGACTGCCACATCTCCAGCAGGTATCATGCTGAAGGAGCCCCATCTTTTTAAGTTTAACCAGGTCCCTGTACCACCTGTGAAGGGTCTTATTCATAATGAGATGGGTACACCCATCCCTACATGACATGTGCAATCTCACCCAGGCATGATCCCATTGGAGCTCAGATATAGGGGAACGAAGGTCCTTCTCCCATAGGGCTCTAGCTGACAGGGTGGGATTTGCAGAGGCATCCCTGAGGGCATTATAAATTGTACTGGCTCTGTTCCTAGGGTGAAGCAACCAAGATGAAATAGGGTGTGACCTTGGTTGTGACCCCTTGTTTTTAGGGAAGTTAGGAAGGTGAGTGATGGCATCCCTAATTTGGAGATATCTCCAAAAAATGTGAAGCCAGGAGATGGTATCTGGATTTTAATGCCTCAAAAGTATCCATTGTACTGGAATCTGGGAGCAATAGATCCTGTAGTAAAGCAATACCCTGAGATTCCCATGCTTTCCAGTGGTTCATACTGCCACCCACTACCAAGGCACGATTTTTCTAGAGAGGCATGAACTTCAAGGGTGTCAGGTCCTGGCCTAAGAGAGTTAAGACTCTTTGCCAGTATTGAATGGACAACAGAATGCGGGAAGAGAGATTCGGGGGAAGATTTTTCTTACTGTACAGCGCCACCACAGGAGAGGGGGCCTGTAGGAGTGATGCCTTCAGTGGGAGCCAGGTAGGTGAAGTGAAACCAATAATGGAAAACCATAGGGTAGTCTGAACTGAGATGAAGGCCATATGATAGCCCTGAAGCAAAGGGAGTCCCCAAACCCCCTGCTCCACTGTTGATGGAGTTTAAGCTTATTATAAAGCGGTCGGGTGCCCTCCCAGAGGAAGTTGCCAATGAGAGCTTCCAATTTCTGGAACCATTTTGATGGGATAGTACAGGGAGATAACAGCAGATATAAGATCTTGGGGGCCACCATCATCTTGATGGAGTCAATTTTCCCAGGTAGTGAAAGCCTCAAGGCCTTCCAGTGGGCCATGTCCTGTTTGAGAGACTCCACCAGAGGAGAGAAGTTAGCTGTGAGCATTTTTGACAAATTAGGATGTAAGATGATACCTAGATATTTTATACCATTGGGAGACCATTTGTGACCCGAGGCAGCAAAGTCTATACCAGAGGGTACCAAATTCAGGGGGAGCACCTCAGTGTTAGTGTGATTAATCCTAAAGCCTGATATTCCAGAAAATACCTTCAGAATGTGGAGAATGGATTGAATCACCTGTGGAGTGCATTCAGTGGTGACCAAAAGATCATCAGCATAGAGAAATGTCTTAAAAGTGGTGTCACCCATCAGTATTCCAGGGATGGAGGGTGATTCCTGGAGTGCAATGGCCAGTGGCTCAATGGCTAAAATTAACAGAAGGGAAGAGAGAGGACATCCTTGTCTCGTACCTTTCTGCAGTTGGAAAGTCGGAGACAAATTGCCATTTGTCAATACCTTAGCTAAGGGAGAAGCGTACAACAGTTTAATCCAGGAGAGAAAGCCTGGTCCCACCTCCATTGAGGAGATTGTATGGAACAGGTATGACCACTCTACCGAGTCGAAAGCCTTTTCAAAGTCAACAGCTAAGGTAACAAAGGTTTTTTTTGACATTTTGGAGTAATGCATTAGCAAGAGAAGTGTTCTATGATGATCTGACCACAGATGCCCCTTAACAAAGCCAGCTTGGGAGGGATGGACCAGCCCTGATACAAGGGGTTCCAGCCTACCAGCAAGGACTTTTGCCAAGATTTTGGCATCAGCATTAATGAGGGAGATGGGGTGGTAACTGCCGGAGAGAGTAGGTTCTTCCCCTTCTTGGGAAGTAGAGTGATGGTAGCTTCCCTCAAGGAAGGGGGTAAAAGACCTGTAAGTAGGGAATGCCTGAACATCCGGACTAGATAAGGGGCAAGGTTTATACCCTGGACCCGGTAGAAGTTAATGGGGAGTCCATCAGTCCCGAGGGCTTTACGAAGATTCATGGATTGAATAGCCTTATCCACCTCTTCCACAGTGATTGGGGCTTCTAACAATTTGACGTCGTATGGAGGGAGTTTAGGGATGGGTAACGAATCCAGGAATTTTTTAATAGAAAATGGACTAGGGGGTCATGGAGAAGCATATAACTGCTTGTAAAACTGAGCTATAATGTCATTGACCCCTGTGGAGGAATAATAAGGGACCCCAATATGGTCTTTTAAGGTGAGTATCTTCTTGGACATTTGCTGATGTTTAAGGTGATATGCCAGGTGTTTGCTGGCCTTCTCACCACCCTCCAAATTTGAATGACGTACCCACCTAAGGTTCAATTCAGCCTGACGGGTTAAGTGTGCATTCAGGAAAATTCTGGTACTTGCCAATTGTGCGAGTAGGGACTGAGGTGGGGGCTTATCTTGGAGTGAGTTATATTGGGTTTCCAAGCAATAAAGTTATTTTTCTAATGCCCTCTGATCTGCCTCCCGGCAACGTCTCCTGGCCAAAGCAAAGGCCATTATACCGCCCCTTATTGTCACCTTGAAGGCTTCCCATAGGGTAATATCCGAGACCTCCCCATTATCATTATTAGTCCAGTATTAGATGATTGCAGGGCCCAACCATTTCTGAAAGTCCCTGTCCTCAAGGAGAAGGGGGACCAAATGCCAGGAGGGAGAATGGGGTAGTCCTGCCCCAGTTTAACCTAAATTTCCAGAGGGGCATGATCTGAAACATAGATTGGATGCATACAGGAGGTAGCCACCTTATCATAAAGTCCAGAGGAGATCAACCATAGGTCTGTTCTACTGGATGAACCATGAGTTTGTGAAAAGCATGTTTAACCCCGCTCCCCAGGGTGCAAGGCTCTCCACACATCCAACAATTCATGTTCATCCCATTAGCCTCAGTAGAGCTTTTTTGCCTGCCTATGTGGTTCAGTGGCCTTATTATGTCTGTCAATAGAGTGGTCGAGTGCCAGATTGAAATCACCGCCAAGTAGGATTGGGACTTTATGAATGATAAAATCTGTGAGGGCCTGGTTAATTGTATGGAAAAACTGGGGGCAGTCCTGGTTGGGAGCATACAAATTGACTAGGATCAAAGGGCCTTCTGGTGTCACCATTTCAGCCATGATCCATCTCCCATCTGAATCATGAATATGCCTATTAAATTTCCACCACAGGGTTTTTTGTAAAAGTATAGAGACCCCCCGTTTGTGAGAGTCGGCCACACTATGTAGCTCTTCCACTACCCAACCCCTTCGAAGCTTCTTTGCTTCAGCAGAGGACAGTTTCCTCTCCTGAAGGAGGACTACGGAAGGTCTGAACTTTTTCAAATGGAGCAAGACATTCTTCTATTTAATGGGAGAGTTGAGTCCCCGGACATTCCAGGAGATAAGGCCAGTCTCCATTTGGCCTGGATGAGATCATAGCTGAAACAAAATATAACAGGAAGCACCAGGGCCGGATGCTAAATCCCCCTGGAAGGGTACACACTCCCCTAAAAAAATCTTGGAGGGAATGGGTCAGAATCTCAGAATTCAGAATGCCAAAGCTACTAACAGTGTACAAAAGTACACATTCCTGAACAGGGCTCAGTAGAGCCTGAAACGTAACTACAAACAGCAACAATAACATTAACCAGCAACAGCTGTAAATATCCCTTCCCCATTCCCCACCATCCCCAAAAACCTTTCCCCTTAACAGACCAGCTCCTGCTGTATGCATCGACCGGCTTGAGGCCCACACTACACTCTCTCTCCACTTTGGGCCTCCGATGGGACAGTCCCCTCTGCACGGTAGTTTGGCTGAATGAACATCTACATCAGCAATATAGCGGAGGGGCTGAGGGGAAGGGTGTGCCCTGTTTGCTGATGATATGAAAATCTGCAATAGGGTGGAAACCGTGGGGGGGGGTGGAGGACATGAGCAGGACCTGAAGACTTTAGAGGGATGGTCAGAGACTTAGCAACTTAAATTCAATGCCAAAAAAGTGTGCTGTGATGCACTTGGGGTGGAGGAACCCATGAGCAGGATACACCCTTGGTGAGGAGGACATCAAAGAAATGGAGCAGGAGAGGGACCTGGGGATTTTAGTATCATGTAACCTTAAGGTGGAAAACCAATGTAGCAGGGCAGTGTGGAAGGCCAATGGAATTTTGGCATGCATTGACAAGGGCGTCACTAGCAGAAGGGGGGAGGTACTGATGCCCAGCTACACAGCCATGGTAAAGCCACACCTGGAGTACAGAGTCCAGTTCTGGAGGTCACTTCTATGAAAAGACAGACAGGATTGAGAGAGTTCAGAAAAGGCAACCAGAATGGTGCAGGGTATGCAAGGGAAGGCATACAAGCAGAGTTGTAAGGAATTGTATCTGTACACATTGGAGACTAGAAGGAAGAGGGGGGACATGATTGACACTTTTAAATATATCAAGGGGATCAACAAAGTAAAGGAAGGGTATTTGCTTAAAAGGAAGGAGGGGGGCTGTAACTAAAGGGCTTAGCCTAAAACTTCAAGAAGGAAGATACAGAGGCAATGTGAAGGGATAATTCTTCTCAGAGAGGGTAGTGGAGGCATGGAACAGAATTCCAGAGGAGGTGGTGGGGGCTGCAATGGTGGAGGGATTCAAGAGGCATGAGACAGTCATATGGGGATCTATAGTAGGGGGAGAGGGTTCCAGAGGGGGGAGGGATGAGTAATGGGGCAGGGTAAGGGGCAGACTAGATGGGCCAGTGGGTCCTTTTCTGCTGCCAAGTTTCTATGATTCTATAATTCTATGAAAAACTACATTCATGCAGATATTAAGGTTGAAGAACCCAAAGTGGACAAAGTCAGAAGATGAAAAATATTAGGATTTGTATTCTTTGGAGTCTTGCTGAATCAGTGACTTGGGGTTCCTTGGGGCTGTCAACCCTAATGCCCACCTCTTCCCCATAGCAAACAAACATGATCTCTTGCTTCATGCTTCACACTTAACTGATTCTATTGGCTACATGTGGCAAGACATATATTTATCTACTTCCAAAAAAAATATGCCTGTTAGGCACTAGGTTTGAGCTGTACCTTGTGCTTTGGACAGGAGGTTACAGGCTAAGAGGAGGGTGGGGTACTAGGGTTGACAATCCCAAAGAATCCCACATCACCAATTTCTCAAGACTCCTGAAACTCCAAACCCAAATGTTTTTCATTTTTTGGCTTTGTTCACTTTGTGTTCTTCAACTCTAATTTTCGCATTAACATAGTTTTTTTGCAAAGAATATATATATTGTGATGTCATCAGCATTGTTAAAGCTATTCTCTAATTGATTTAGTATTTCATTGTTTCATTGTGTCATTTTAACTTGCAAGATATCATTACTGTCTTCACAGTAGGCAATGAGATAGAAGTGACATCTTGGGCAGTTTTAACTCATGATTGTTGTACATAATATATATTCTTTGGAAAAGAAACACATTAATGCACCAGTTAGGGTTCAACTTAACTTAACACAACAAAAGTAGGGAAATATGGCATTAGGGTTTCTAACCCCAACTCCCCACCCCCGCCAAACAGCGAAAGAGCAACACCATACAAGCAACCATAGACAGCCATCATCAGATAAGACAAACAACATATAATTTTTTCCAGATGACACAAATGTAGTACAGTCCACACCAAATAAATGAGATGCAGTTTAGCAAGATGGCCATTTTGTCTGGATGCTTGTTGGGGTACCAATTTTCACCTGTGCAATTCAATAGTGTTAGCGTCCGGTTTGCCGAGACAGTGTCAGAACCATACTTCAGATTACCGAGACGCTAATCACCCAAAAACTGTCTGCAGCTTGGTTTTACTATTCGACCTGATAACACCAGTTTAGATTGTAATTAGCTGCTAACTTCTTAAACAACTGCTCCCATCAATGAAGCAGTTTACCTGCAGTTTCACTAGCAGCTGTAGCAATGTGGCTTCACTCCCTGTAATGAGCTGTCACTAGCGGATCGAGTCAAAGTGCTGGAGGCTTTGGAAAACCCGACCTGTTCCTTGTCCTCAGTGGCTGCACAGTTTAAAATAAGCAAGATTCAAGCTGGACACATTAGCAAGAAACACAATGTGATTATGGCAGAGTGGAGGTCAAATTCACATCTGAATGGGAAAAGAAAGAGGGCAGGCAAAGACTTTGTCATGGAGGACACATTGATGTTGTGGTTTCTGAGCACACTAGCAAAGGGTGCTTGAATTTTGGTTCCTATGTTAAAGCAAAAGGCTTCTGATTTGGCATCTGAATTGGGTCACTCAGAGTTTGAACCCACAGATGTATGGCTGTCACAGTGAAAAGTCAGACATCAGATTATTTTTTAAGAGAAAACATGGAGAGAAGCAGTATGCAGATGTGACAGCTACTGATTCCTGGGTAACTGACATTCTCCCAAGGGTATTGCATGGCTTTAGAAAGGAGGATGTCTTCAATGCTGATGAGACAGGGCTATTTTTTAGAGGTTATCCAGACCATGGTCACGCAACTAAAGATCTTGAGCTCACAGGAGGCAAAAAAGCAAAGGACTGCATCTCGGTCCTATGTTGTTCAATTGTTACCGGTACTGAAAAAAGAAACTTTTAGTGATTGGAAAGAGTAAGCATCCAAGGTGCCTGCCAAAGGACTTAAAAGTCTTCTCTGTCATTTACACTTTATTTGCTAATGCATGGATGACATCCATGCTTTTTTGGAGTGGTTGTTGAGCTGGGATGGTGAGCTGCACAGGTCCAAGAGAAAAGTCTTACTTTTTTTGGACAACTGCAGTGCTCACTCCCACGACCTAGGCAGATGGCTGAAAAACATTACGCTCACTTTCTTCCCCTATAACACCACCAGAAGTCTCCAACCAATGGATATGAGGGTGATAAAAAACTTGAAAGGACACTACCGATCCCTTGTGGTGGGGAAGATCATAAAAACTATCAACAAGGGAAGCAGTGCTCATGCAGTGAAATCACCACGAAAGTAAATTTGCTTGAAGCAGTTTTCATGTTTTACCGGTTATGGTCCTGCATCAAGCCAAGTACCATACATAACTGTTTAGTAAAGGCGAACTTTGAGGGACAGACACTTGTTCAGCAGTCAGATGCTGCCTCAGTTCTTGAAGATGTGCCCATACCATCCTTTATGGACAGCAATCCTTTTACCAGTTTTGTAGAAATGTATGCCCATGAGCCAACAGAAGGCACATTGACTGATGCTGAGGTAGTCATGATAGCTGGAATGCTGCAGAAAATGAAGGTGATTATGATGAAGAAAATGACAGTTCCACAGACACTGCTGTTTCCTCTGCTGATGCCCTTGCTGGTCTACACTGCATGAAGCGATGGTGCCAGCAGAAAGGGCATATCATCAGTTGGGGAAGCTCCTCAATGTTGAGCCAGTAAGATGTTGACATATCATATCAAAAATGAAACAAAAATAGATAACTGATTTTTTTGTCACCGGAGCTGCAAACCAAGTAAAATACTGTACAGTAACTAAAGTATTAGACTGCGCTGTGCTTGAACTGCAAATGCATAGAGAGCACACGTTCACTGCACCCACAAAAAAAAAAAAATAAGTTCACCTATATGAGATGCCCATTTAAACAGGATGGTTGTCAATCCACCATGCCATCCCATTTAAACGGCTTGCACTGTAGCACTGATATGCTACCTTCATGGAATTGTATATGCGGCCTGCAAATTGCAAGACATACACACTTACTTGCTGCTGCAGATACAAATCTTTGATATTTAAATCACAACACAGTTTCTGTGTGCAGAAGTACAGGCCCCTGCAACCACAGATGCAAACACATGATACCCAATTTGCAAGAGTTATTTTGTCTGTAGAAGCACATGCCCCTATGGGTTCAGTGCTTCTGTAGCCTCAGGTACTCATCCACATTGTAAGACATACACACACCTGATGGGCCTTCATTTCTGCAGCCATAGGTGTAAAACATACACACTGACCTCTGGTTGCAGAATCACAGGTGCTGCAAAATCCATGATACCAAAATTGCAACACTACTTCTGTCTGCAGAAGTGCAGGCCACCGAGAGGCCTACACCACTTCAACCACAGGTGTAAGACATACACACTGACTTCTGACCTTCCCTGCCTGATGGCAAGCTTTCTACTGCAGACACTGTCTACGCCCTTGATCGGGCTTCCTGGAACTCAGCAGCTGTGGCTGAGAAGGCAGCTGACTGCGCCGTCTCCCCTGCCTGATGGCAAGTTCTCCACCACAGGTACGCTCCCTAGTCCAACCTGGGACTCCTAAAGAACGCCGATTGGCCTTTCCTTTTTCTACTGGAGTGCTATTGGTGGATGCTTTTACAGCTGTAGCTCTGACTGGCCAGCACCTCAAGCCGGCTTCTCTCAGGCTAGAATTGCTGTATTTTTGTTCACCAGGGCTCTGTCAGTTTGGACTTGTATACAGTTTGGACTTGTATTTTCTCAGGGGAACTGCTGGGGTCTGTGTGCTTTCTACCACGCTTTTCCCTTTTACATTGGGGGGTCTGTACAATATGTGACTTTTAACTGTGGGAACTGATTGCTTCATGCAGCGGGAATTATAATTTTTTATGGTACTGTGATTTAAAGGGGCTAGTTGGACAGTGTATGTGATTTATGTGCTTTGAATTGTGATTTTCCTCTTTTTTCTTTCCTGCTCTCTCTCTGCCTACCCCTTGCATTTGGCTTCTGCTCCCTAGCTTCTCAACCTCTACCCCCCTTCTACCCAGCTCTCATTTCTGGATAACTGCCTTAGCCAATTCTCTCACCTCCTCATCTCTTCAATCCTGCCCCCCCCCCCGATTCTTTGTTTTTGAATCAGTGGTGCCAGGCTCAATGACCCTCCTAACAGCCTTCTTGCTATCCCCACTAAACTATCCTACCTTGTGTCCTCCTCGATCTCCATGCCCCCCGATTAAGTCCTTTTGTTATTGCACCTTTTTAATTCTTAACTTCCTTCTGTTCCTGCAGGCGCTGTCTACGCCCTTGATCGGGCACTTCCTGGAACTCAACTGCTGTGGCTGAGAAGGCAGCTGACCACACCACCTCCCCTGTCTGACAGCAAGCTCTCCACTGCAGGTAGACTCCCTAGTCTGAGCTGGGATTCCTGAATAACGCTGATTGGTCTTTCCTTTTTCTCCTGGAGAGCTATTGGCAGATGCCTTTATGGCTCTAGCTCCAACTGGCCAGCACCACAAACCAGCTTCTCTCTGGCTAGAATTGTCATGTTTTTGCTCACCAGGGTTCTGTCAGTTTGGACTTGTATACAGTTTGGACTTGTACTGTCTTCTGCCCACCCTCCCCCACACCCCACACTCTTTAAATAGGCCTTTTTCCCCCTTCCATTGGCTATGCCTTCTCCCTATTGGCCAATCCACTTAGCCTGAAGACCTTGAGGAAACTTCTCATGCATGCCCTCTTTCAGGAAGACAAGAGTATTTTTACCTCTGTATACCAGTAAGTACCCTAAGCTAAAATGAAAACTGCTATTCCTTACTTCTGCTGTTTGCTTGGTTTGTTCTTTGTTACTCTGCACTGCTATTCAGATCTATAAATCACTGACTACAATAAAAACTGTGAATCCCCCTCAAAACTGGCCTTTCCTTCAGTTATAGACTTTACATTATACCCTCTCCCTCTGTTAGGTTCGTGTTCCCTTGGACACAGGCACAATGCATGTCCTTTGTTTCTATTCCACATTAAGCTACAATTTCACCTACCAGCCAGGGTGCTACTTTATGCATTCCTGAGCCTTATTAAATGGCATTCAGCTTCCAATAACAACACTCCCACCCCTTACTTCCATTAAAGGGGTAGAGCCACACTCCTCAAACTGTTATTAACTGCCCTGAAGAAAAATCTACTCCTACTACTTCTTTGCTCTGGTAGCGTGGAATTGAACCCAGGGCCCATCCCTACCATCTCTTCCATCCCTGCACCTGATGTTATGGCTACTCTAAAGAGTCTGAGGCTACTTCATCTAAATGCATGTAGTCTACTAAGGAAGCTTGACTCCCTACAGATGTGGATCTGTCACACCTCCCTGATGTACTAGTGATCTCCAAGATGTGGCTTAGGCCATCCACCCCAGACCATAAAATTAATATTCCATCAAATAATGTCTTTAGAGCTGACAGGCAGACTAGAGGGGGAGGAGCTGTGATCTATATTCACCAAAAATGTTCTGCCTCTGTAGTTGATTCCACCTCTGTACCAAAGGAATTTGAATGTCTAACACTAAAGGTGCTACCTCCTCCAGCAACTTCCATCACTATTATCGGCTGCTACAGGTCCCCTTCAGCAGGGCTCAAGGTGATTCAACATCTGACATACATCATGGATAAACTACCATTGGAGGTCTTTGTCCTTGGTGACTTTTTTTTCCTTTTTAACTCTATTTATCTCCCGCGACTCTGGAACTCTCTCAGACCTCTCTGCTGTCTGGTGACGCTCTACTGCCCACTGTGAACCCCGCCATCCTCAAGGTCATTACGTTCTCCCTGGGCACCGCCAGGGGGACATAGGGTCCCGAGGAGATCAAAGGGGAGGTGGCAGGGCTCCAGTGTTGGGCATGTGGTGGCAAGGCTCTGGGAGGGTTGTCGCCTATCCAGGCAGAGGGGTATTTAGTAATGTTTATGCCCCCAACGTGGGATGTGCAATGCCGCCCAGCCCATGGCGTGAGTGCTCCCACTCACGTCTGGAAGGCAGCAGCCTGATGTCTACCCCAAGCCTGTAAGCCCCTGCATGTAGCAGTGCCGCTGGTCTCCACCGGGGGCCGCTGCCACACCGGGCTACCACTGGATCCCTCCCCGAGAGAGGAGAGCAGTCCCTTGAATGCTAGATCCTCTCTCTCCCCTGCCGACCCCCAGTGGTATGGGATGGTTCCCGAACCCAGGTCACCGGCATGGTGCGAGGTGTGGCGTACAGTGCCTCAACCCTCAGCACCACCGGGCGAGCCCCCTTGGTGACTTTAATTTTGATTGGTTCTCACCAAGTTCTTCCCCATTAAAAGTTCTCTGCGACACTCTCAGTCTGGCTCAAATCATCACTGAGGCTATGCGTCCTAACAATAAAAATCCAGCACATAGCACCCTACTAGATCTGACCTTAGTAAACAAACCCCATCTCATTACCCACTCTGATGTATTCATCAATGACCTGAAAGATCACTGTCCCATAGTCCCATAGCCTGCATAAGGGCCTCCCCTATGCAAACATCCACTTCCAGATATTCCCATAGAAGAAATCACTGTAACTTTGACCCTATTGCCTTCCTTTTCGACTTCCAAAATTCATATTGGCAAGACTTCTACTTGGCCACTTCTGTGGCTGAGGCGCATGAGCTCCTCCAGAGTATAATTCTTGGGGTCTTAGATTGACATGTTCCACTGATCAAAATCTGCACCAGGAAAAAATTCTGCCCTTGGTTTACTGCTAACTTGAAAACCTTGCTGAACCATAGGGATGCGCTATGGAAAAAAAGCTTGGAAAACTAAGCTCTCAGCAGATTGGTCCACCTTTTGAACTATAAGGAACCAATATACCAAACTTACTCATGCTGAGAAAGCGAGATATTTCAGAGATGATTTAGCTTCTTTCTCTAACTGTCCTGCAAAATTTTGGAGAACATTAAAGGAGATGGAAGGACACCACTCACCTAGCTCCCACCCTGCAAAAATCTCCACTGGTGACTTCTTCACCACCAATAAACAAACCATCCTAGACCCCCTCAGTAACCATTTTGCTACTGTTGGGCTAGCATTTGACTCCTCCTATGCTAATACCCAATGCAGGAATCTCGCGGTCCAGCATTTGCCCAATAGCTCACTCACCGCCGCTACCTATGATGTTTCCTTTTTCTTCTGCATGGTCACCATAAAAGAAGTGGAGGACCTTTTTCTGCACCTAGATACTAGTAAGAGTGGGCGCTGACCATATTGACCCCTATCATCTAAAAATAGGCTACCATGTGTTGTCCCCGCCCATCACACACCTTTTCAATTTTTCCCTCTCACAGGGCTTTCTCCCACTGGTCTGGAAAGCAGCTCATGTTGTTCCTCTCTTCAAATCTGGCAATCTGTGTGACTTAAATAATTACTGACCTACATCACTCCTTCCCATTCCCTCCAAAAATACTTGAGAAAATTGCCAACTCTCAGCTTAGACAGCATCTGGAAACTTTCAATCGCCTGAACCCAGTACAGTCCGGTTTCAGGCCACGTCCTAGTACGGTCTCAGCCCTTGCCAAGGTCTCTAATGACTGGTTAAAAGCACTGGCTGACAAAAATCATGTCTGTGCCCTTTTTCTTGATCTCAGCAATGCCTTTGATATTTTGGATCATGGCCTGCTCCTGCTGTCCTTGCAAAACATCAGTTTAGATGCCCAAGCACTGAAATGGTTCATTGATTAACCTAGCCGACTGTCAACAGCAGATTAAAGCTGATGGGGACCACTCTCCGCTAAAACCTCTTATGAGAAGTGTGCCCCAAGGGTCAATCCTAGGCCCTTTACTATTTGCAATTTACATCAATGACATTAACCTTGGTTTAAAGTCCGTCAACATTCATCTCTTTGCAGATGATATGGTTCTTTACTTGGACAGGCCCACCACAGAGCTTGCTTGTAGTGACTTACAATTAGACTTCAACCATCTGCAACAAAATCTCCTTCATTTGAAGCTCTTGCTAAATGCCAAAAAGACCAAGGTAATGCTCGTCTCACCTCCTGTGAAAATACCCGGTCACAGTATTGGACCTCAAATTACTACCCTACCTGGGGAAAGTTGGAGTTTGTAACTAAATTTAGGTACTTAGGGTTCTGGGTCAACCATAAGTTGTCCTTTACTGTTCATATCGAGGAACTTGTGAAAAAATTGAAGCAAAAGCTAGGTCTCTTCTTCTGCATCAGGCACCTACTCACTCATGAAGCTAAAATCTGTCTGGTCCAGTCCACTTTCCTTCCTTCCTCTCCTCAAGTATGCAGATTTCAAGGCCCCAGTACCACTTTGGCTAAGCTCAACACTCTCTATCACCATGTGTTGAGATTTATTATCAGTGCCCCATTCTTCACCCATCACTGCTCCTTATACTCAAAGCTTGGGTGACTATCTCTTAATCTTAGACGTCAGAAAAATGCAGTCACCTGGACATATCGAGCAATAACACATAGTCTGCCCCAATATATTCTGGACTGCCTGTCTGCCTGCCTGTGCCACGAGGAACTACCCCCTCAGGAGCCTCTTGCATATCACCTTAGTTGTCTCTAGGGTCAGAACTCGCATTGGTGAAGTCTCCATAAGCCATGCCCTGCCTGCTCTCTGGAACAGCATACAAAAGACACTAAAAATAGCAATGCCTGTCAAGCTGGCCACATTTAAATCACTGCTTACATGATTCTTCATTGAAACCTGTAACTGTTTTCAGCACTGACCTTTTCTCCTTCTATTGCTTGGGTCTCCTTGTCTCTGCTGATTACTCTCCTCTCTCAAGTTTCCCTGTATTAATGTGTACATAATAAACCTATGTATATAGTTATTGTTCCTTAGCTGAAAATTGTCCTATATGTATTCTGAGCTACCTGGCACATTTATTTACTGATTGTATTAATCCCTGTATTTTATTATGTTTTCCTTGTTATGTCATGTATACATTCCCAGGTCCATCTTGCAAATGAATTTTACCTAATGGTGTTTTGCCTGGTAAAATAAAGATTAATTGATTGATTGATTGATTGAAGGGTAGGCCCCTGTTGGGCCTGCAGTTATGCAGATGGAAGTACTGTTGCAATACTGGCATAATGGTTTCAGCAGCAGATCTAGAAATTGTTCAAAGAGATAGCAGATTTTCAGTTAAAGAGATGCATATAGAAAAGCATACGCTAAAGGGTCTTACTATCTTGCAAGGTACTTCATACAGTGTGCATGAGTACAGCGGAGCCACTATAGCCACAATGCAATGCAGTAACTTACACTGAATGACATGCCACAAAATACTGCAGTAAAAAAGGGCTTAATTGCCATTGAATTACACTGTTCCCTGCAGAATACTGCAGCATTTTTGTTATGTATTGCAGCATTACTATGTTGCATCCTGGTTGGTACCGCTGTTATCTCTGGCTGCAGAGGTGCAGGCCCCATGACCTCAGCCACACATACACATGCATGCAGTATGACATGCACACACTTATGCAGCCACAGATACAGATCCATGAAGGTAGCACATCAGTACTACTGCATTTGAGTAATCTGGAAACAGTTGTATGTTGTTTGTCTTACCTGATGATGGTTGTCTGTGGTTGTTTGTGTGGTCTTGTCTTTTTGCTGCTTTGGAGAGAGTGGGGAGCTAGGGTTAGAAACCCTAATGCCATATTTCCCTACTTTTGCTGCATTAAGCTGAACCCTAACTGGTGCATTAATGCAGTTTTTTTGCAAAGCATTTCCTTTCTTTTTGAGATAGTGAAATCTATCCTCATTCACACAGGTCCCATTTGGAACCTGCATGAACATATGCAGACATACAGGGCCTGCTGGGCCCTGTGTCAAGGGAAGACGCTGTCTGCCTAAGGAAGTGCAGGGCCCTGCTGGCCATACACTTCCATGCAGCAACGGATGTGAAGACTTCTTTGGGCTGTCTGGTGGGCTGCAGAAGCACAGGGCTCTCTGGGCCTAGCATTTCCATGTGCCACAGATACAGACACACAGGACAATGAGTCCATCACTCAGCCAGTTCTCAGGAGTCTCTGCCATCCACAGATGCAGAGGTGCAGAGCTCTATGCCCAGAGAGGAGTTGTCTTCACTATATGGTACCTGGGCCCCTGCGGGCAACCCTGCACCTTTCCTTCACTGGCTGGAGGGAGGTATTACATAACAGTGACACCCCACCCTTGTCCCATCCAGGAGGCTCACTGAGCTCACTCCTGAACTCAGCTCACCAGCACAGGATCAGAAAGCACTACCCACTGGGGTAAAGCCTGGCACTACATACAATATTTCTCAATAATTATTTTTTTTTTTTTATTTTGTCCCCAAATTTTCAAGATAGTTGCTTTATGACTCCCCTGATAAACATGACAAGTGGCATGTGTAGCATACTGGCCAAACTACCATTTTGCACTACAAGTGTGAAAACACATCTTGTCCCAGATGTAAAAAATGACAGCTGTCACATTCATAAGGTGGTGTGAAAAAATGGCTATGTTGAAAGTTTGGAGTCAGCTTATTGAAAATTAATGAAGTTATGGGTGAATGTTGAATATTTATAACTTGGCCATTTTACCATATTTTCACACCAGCGTTTCAATGTAGCCTTCTTATGACCCCACCTCATGAACCCAGTATGTGAAAATTTCCAAATCCATGCCAAAATGTCATTTTGTCCCACAGGTGTGAAAACACATTTCTGCCAGGATTTGAAAAGTGGCAGCTGACACGTTCATGAGGTGGAGTGAAAAAAATGGCTATATTGAAAATTTGGGGTCAAATCAATTGAAAATGACCAAGGTTATGAGCGAGCCTAGTTACGTTTAAGTTTATTGGCAGGAAGACTCCATTGAGCATGCTCATTTTCAAGGAGGTCCTGTAAGGACAATGTTAAGCAACAGTGTACAATAAAAGTGATGACACAGCATACAGATACAATAATTGGTAGAAAAAAGTGCATATATGGTCAGTAAAAACAATAATAAAACATATTGGAACTCAGTGCCTGGGTAAGCAGCGGTGACACCATAAGGTAACAGTAATTGGTAGAAAATACATACAGGATCAATAAAAAGAAAAGCAAGAGTGAAGAATACAGGAACCAATTCATACTGAGAGGGAGCAACAAAAAAATAGTATCAGTAAGAACTTATGCGATTGCTGTCAGCTTTCCAAGATGGCCCAGAGTGCAGGAAGGAAGCAAAGGGTTATGGAGAAATACATAACTACTTCTGATGAGGAAGGAGTCTGACTGAGGGGGCAAGGGATAGGTGCAAGAAGTTGCGAAAGGACAAAAGAGCAAGGGACAGAGTTGGGCAGCCTAGAAAAATTTCAATGTGTCCTCATAGCCTAGAACATTTTTAGTATATGCTCATAACTTTGTTGAGTTGAAATATTTTGACAACACATTTTCAACATAGCCTTAATATGACCACCATCTCATGAAATCAGTAGGTGAAAAGTTTCAAATTCCACCCAAAAGGTGTTTTCACACCGCAACTGCAAAATTGACTTTTGGACCAGATTTTAAACATCCCACCACTCTTTTTCATGAGGCAGGGTCCCAAAAAGGCAATCTGAAAAATTTAGTGAAAAGATATTTAACAAATGACAAAGTTATGAATAGAATTTCAAACCCCACTGGAATACATTAAACCGGCTTACCTTATTTTCTCATATCACAGTTGCCTGTTACAGCAGCAAAACATGTCTTCACTCAAGGAGTGGATCTACGTCATGGGACATATTCAGGTACGTGAGGGTGTGCGGGGGATGGGTGGTTGTCTGGGGTCAGATTGGTGAGAGACTGTTTTCTTTTTTCAAGTTAATAAAAAAAGGATCAATAAGGGATGGTTTTCTTTATTTTAGGGGGACCCAAGCTGACACTTGGGGTTGGGCTCCCCAGTGTTGGGATGATCTTTGGTGGCACCAGGGGTGGCCAGCACAGTGCCACCATGTGTATTATGAGAAGGGGCAGATGACCTTGAGAGGAGTCAAAAGAAGCAGTACTGGAGGTGGTCACCACGGTCCACTTATTATATGTGTATTAAAAATATAGAATGAATTAACATTGGGAAGGGGTGTGGCAGCCTGGAGGGAAAGGGGGAGAAAGAAGTGGTACTGGGGGTTGGCACCCAGATCCACTTGAGAAATATTACAGATAGACAAGATAGATGGATGGCTAGATAGATAGATAGGTAGATAGACAGACAGACAGACAGAGAGAAAGATAGATAGATACATAGATAAAAATTGGGGGGAAGGGAGAGTGATCCAGAAATAGCAGGCTCACTGCTTTCACTGAAGCTGGCAACAGCACTCCAGCGGTGGCTACAAAATACAGGGATGTGCCACTGTTGATCTCATGAAAGAACCATAGTTTTTTCATTTGGTCTCACCAAAGAACTACAGTTCTTTTGTATGATCCATCCTGCCCCGGATCACTGCTGTCAAGCCAGCAGCAGCACTCCAACTACAGTTACAAAAAACAAGTAAGACCCACTGTTTATCTCATGCTGCTGAGCTCATGAAAGAACTATGTTTTTTTATATGAGCTCTTGCTAAGCCCTTGTTAAGCCTTCCATCAAGTGATGTCCCAAAACCATATTTCAGGGTAGTTTATCAAAAAACAAGCACCAGAATCTAGCTAAATGGGTTCCATTTAACCAGATTCATGTTTTTTTTTCTCCATGGCATCATTTTTGTGGGGTTTGAATTTTTTTTTCGTGAAAATCAAAAACAAGATTGCAGCCATATGAAAGAATATTTTTTTCTCATAAAAGAAGAATTTCAGCTCATGAAAGAAGAATCATATATAGATAGATAGATAGATAGATAGATAGATATACAGTGGAACCCATTTATAACAGACATACTTATAGTGAACACACTTAAAACAGATAGATCGGCCTTGTCAAAAGCCAAAAGCTATGCCAGTAATGTTAAAAATCTCATTTATACCATACTCTGCAACTCTTGTATAGCAGACACTGTAAGCTCCTCTGTACCCCTGTTACAGTACATCTGCAGATTACCTACTAATTTTCCACCTGATTATTCAGCTGGTTTGTCTGGCACTATAAAAACATCACTCACCTCACTTGATGCCTGATACCTGACACCTTACTCCATTGGATTACTTCTGTACCCTCCTGATCCCCCAATCAGCACAAGTTCTGTACAGCAAAACCTTACTAATCATGTTTACTGCTCGGCCCTCTGATCCCAATGAACACAGGCACTGTACAACAAAATCTTTCCAATTTTGCTTACTTCTCAGTTCCCAATAACCTACAAATATCAGTTTTCCATACCTCTGGTTGGCAGAGGAGCGGGAATGTTCTCATTTTAACTCCTTTGTTTGAGTTTGAGCTGTGGTAGAGGACATTTGTATTTTAAAGATTTTAGGATATCATGGGCACCCCTTATAATGGACAAAACCTGCTTGTACATATGTGTCCGTTATAAGAGGGTTCTACTGTATATGTACAGTATATGTACATATCTATATATATTATAGGGGTGCAGTTGCATCCTTATAGTTTGGGTTCAGTCTTCACTTCTACGTTAAACTCAAAATTTTGCACTTTAATAACTTCGTAACTGTTCAAGTGATTGAATGACATTTTGCATGCACCTTCAGGGACCAAAGCTCTCTTGCTTTGAAAAGTTTCATTCTGGTCGTATTTGTTGGTGCAGAGATATGAAATACAAAATATGTGAAAATTATCATTCTGGGTTAAATTGCATGCCACTGTGCAAAAACAGTGTGGAATTTTTGTCTGAAATTTTTGGGGGTAGAAAAGCCTTGGGTCACAGATTTTGAAGATTTGGTGAAAACATATTTAATCTGTTCCAAAGTTATTAAATTTCAAAATTTCCCAATATTTTCAATGGGATCAGTTAGGTGACCCAGTCAAAAAAGGATCCTTTGTCACAAATAGGAAATCCTTTTTCACAAATGGGTGATCCTGTGTTGCAAAAAGAATATCTTTTTTCATGTGGCCACCAATTTGTTTTACAGTTTGCGAGGGAAACAAAATTAAATAATTAAAAAATTATGCCTTTTGTAGAAACCAACAGATGGAGCTTGTATATCAGGACCCCCTCAGCTGGATTCTGCAATTATCTGTTGAAGAAATTCTCTTGAAGTTCTTTTAGCATTATAAATCTTTTTTCGTGACTCATGATATAAAAAAAGATTATTTTTTGTATCACAAGTCAAGATAAAGGATCCTTTTTCATGATGGGAAAATCCATTCCCTGGTATCTAGTGGCACCCCCACCCTCTGATCGCTGTCCCCATAGTTATTAAATGCTACCTGGTGTCTACTGGCACCCCCACTCCTCCAATCACCATCCCTGTAGTTGTTTTACTTTTCCTTGGTGTCTAGTGACACCCCCTACCCTCCAGTCACCATCCCTGTACTTCTTCACAGTTTCCCTGGTGTCTAGTGTCTCCCCCGACTCTCCAGTCACTGTCCCCATCCTTATAATACTTTCCTTTGTGTCTAGTGGCACCCCACGCCTCCAATCACCATCCCCCTACTTTCTATAGTTTCCCTGGTATCCAGTGGCACCCCCACCCATCAAAGACCATCCCCATCCTTATAATATTTCCCTAGTGTGTAGTGGCACCCTCCACCCTTCCAATCACTGTCCCTCTACTTTCTATAGTTTTACTGGTGTCTGCTTGCACACCCCACCCCTCTGATTGTTGTCCCCATAATTTCAAAGTTTTCCCTAGTGTCTAGTGGCACCCCTCACACTCCAATGGCTGTCCCCATAATTTGTCAACTTTCCCCTGGTGTCTAGTGGCACCCCCCACCCTTCCAAATGCCATCCTCATATTTTTTTCTCCTGTAATAAAGAAAATCATTACTCAATGTTTTTTTAACTGTAAAACAGAAAACAGTCCTGATTAGCCCCCACTCCCACCTACCACTTAGCACCCACCACCCACGTTCCCCAGTACACTCCCACACACCCATACTCACCTGAACAGATCCCAGGCTTGAGATCCACTCTTCAATCCAAGGCATGTCTTGCTGCTGGAACCGGTGACTGCAATATGAGAAACTAAGGTAAATGCAGTTCAATGTATTTCTATGGGGTTTTCAACTTTGAAGTATAACTCAGGCATTTTTTGACATTTTCACACCAAAGTTTCAACATGGTCTTTTGGGGACCCCACCTCAGGAATAATATCAATGATATTATGCAACTCCCACCTGAAAGGTGATTGTGTGAATGCTTGTTAAAAATCACCTTTTGGACATTATTTGAAACATTTCACTGCATGTGTTCATGAGGTGGGGTCATAAGAAGGGTATGTTGAAAATTTGGGGTCAAAACATATAAAATGGTGAAGTTATATGCATGTATTTAAATTCCACTACGGTCCCTCGTAACATTTGTAATTTAACAAGCATTTGTCAATGCCGAATGTTGCTTGCTTCTATGTGCTGTTTAGGTATTTGGAAGTCATTGGAGTGCAAATATTGAAAATTTGCGAACTTACGAGCGTACGTAGGAACTGCACAATGCACGCTAGTAAAACAGTCATTGTTAGGAACTTTTTCAAGAAATTTTCAACATAGCCATTTTAAGACCTCTGCTCATGAACAGTGTCGCTGTGATTTTGTTAATGTGTCCCATACATTGAGTTTGCACACCGACTGCGCCATTGTGTGCTACATGGGCAGAAACACGTTTTGGGCAGGATGTGAAAAATGACAGCTGTACTGCTCATAAGGAGGTGTGGTAAAATGGCAATGTTGAAAATCTGGAGTGGAAATATTGAAATCGCAAACCCTCTGACAGTCGCGTGGGGAACTGTGCAACGACACTGTAAAACAGTCATTTTGGAATTCTTTCACCAAATTTTCAACATTGCCATTTTAAGATCTCTGCTCATGAACAGTGACACTGTGATTTTCTTAATGTGTCCCATACACTGAGTTCGCACACCGACTGTGCCATTGTGCGCCATAGGGTGGAAACATGTTTTGGGCAGGATGTGAAAATGACAGTTATACTGCTCATGAGGAGGTGTGGTAAAATGGCAATGTTGAAAATCTGGAGGAAAATATTGAAAAATTTAGGAACTTACTTAGCTTATGAAACTGTGTAACGCATCGTCAGAAACAGTCATTTTTTGGAATTTTTTCACCAAATTTTCAACATAGCCATTTTAAAACCTCTGCTCATGAACAGTGTCACTGTGATTTTCTTAATTTGTCCTGTACATTGATTTCGCACACCGACTGCGCCATTCTGAGCTACAAGGGCAGAAACACATTTTTGGTGAGATGTGAAAAATGACAGCTATACTGCTCATAAGAAGGTGTGGTAAAATGGCAATGTTGAAAATCTGGAGTGAAAATATTGAAATTTCATGAACTTACGAGCCTGCGTAGGAACTGAGCAACGCACGCTCATAAAACAGTCATTTTTTGGAATTTTTGGACCAAATTTTCAACATGGGGTTTTTGGGACCCCTTCTCATGAATGATGTTACTGTTATGGTGGTATTCAGGCCCAAAGGGTGATTTTGCAGTCACTGCACAGTCACTGCGCGAAATCACCCTTCAGGCCCGAATAACGTCATGACAGTGACATCATTCATGAGAACCTAAAAACCCATGTTAAGTGGTGATAAATTCCAAAAACCTTACAGAGATATGCATAAAGTTGAACCCCCATCTAGCCCATTATACAACTTACCGGCATTTCCTCAGTTCCGGTCGGCTTTGAAGAATGCAGGCGTGCTCCCAGTCCACCGAGATCGTGGCACCAGAGTCCGGAGGTAAGTATGGGGTGAGGTGTGGGGAGGCTGGGTGCACAGTGGGTGGGTGCGGATTGTGGGGGGTCAGGAGGCGTGCCAGCGGGACCGTTTTGTTTTATAGGTTTAAAAAAAAAGCGTCGTGCGGACGTTTGCCACGCTAGGGTGGGCTCCCAGCGTGGCACAAGACGAGGGCCATTCAGCCGATGGGGATTGGGCACCCCAGTCGACAAGGACTGATTGCCACGCTGGGGTGGGCTCCCAGCGTGGCACCAACTACTGAGGCAGCGCGGCTCAGCCCGGCGGGGATTGGGCACCCGTCAGCTACACAATGCGTGCGAGCGCGCATGCCTGCGTGTGGGGAGCTACACTTCTTACTCGCTGCTCACTGGCGTAGCTCCCCTTTTCAACTGTATGCCACTGCATTTTGGGCGTGTCATGAACAGCTCCAAAATGCATTAACTGACGCGCGACCTGCCAGCTCACTGACTGAATTGGAGGAGGAGGTGACACACCTCCGAAATCTCCGATGATGGCACTATGTTTCTTGCACATGCGTGCAAGCAACATAAAAATGTTTTAACCCAAATGTTCAACATAGGCATTTTTTTTACTTCACCTCATGAATGTAACAGCTGTCCTTTTTTAAATCCTGGCCAAAATGTTTTTTCTCACCTCTTTTTTTATTATTTTATTTTTTCAGAAAGTTTTACAATGTATAATATACTGCATTTATGCCTGTATATAATGTTACAGTCCCCATCTGGGGGAATTCAAAACACATACAGTAATTATTCAACATAGTACTTTTACATGTAGTAGTTGCTTAAGAAAATGTTGGATATCAAGAGAGAAATTAATCTGACCTATACAAACTGGTCTGAATTACGCAACAATTTAAATTCTATGCTATTTTTTAGGTTTTATATCAAATTCCATCAGATTCTAAATTAAAAAATTCATACTCCAAAAACAAACAAGAAACAATCCATTCTAGGCTAACGATTCACTTGAATCAAAATTAAATCATTTTTGATCTGCAAAGCTATGTTCTATTTCAGTAGCAGCCTCTACTAGGTCTGAATCCGAGTCCATTACGTCATTTTGTTCTTTATTGTGAGATCTTAAAAATTCTGTTTGTTGATCTGGATCAAAAAAAATAAGTTTGTCCTTGATGAATAATTTTAACTTTTGTGGGAGATTGTAACATAAAACTCATCCCAATAGACAGAACATCCTCTTTCAAATGAAGAAAATGGTGTCTTCTCTCCTGAGTAGCGATAGCATAGTCTGGAAAAATAGAGTATTTGTGCCCTTGATATTCCAAATCGTTGCACAGACAGGTTAGCTTTAGAATTAGATCATGATCAGTTTCAAATGCAAACTGGACTAAAATTGGGGGTTTAATATCATTTGGGTTTCTTTTAGTTGCCACTCTATAAGCCTTAATTATGATCAGTGGGTTCTCCTCTCCTCCAGCATAGGCATTTTTTTTAATTCACCTCGTGAATGTGACAGCTGTCCTTTTTCAAATCCTGGCCAAAATGTCTTTTCTCACCGCTTTATAATTATAATTATAATTTTATAATGCATATTTGAAATGCATGTGTATTCTGTGTTCTGATGGTTTAGTAATATGAAGGTCCAGTGAATTGAATATATTATGTTATATGTCTATGTCTTTCTGTTCTAAACCCCTGTAAAATAAATTGGATTTTGTTATACTTTTGTAACTGTCTTTTCATTGGTAATTCTAAAATATTTGAATATACTGACAATTGTTATTACCTTATATAAAATTCTGTTACAACACTGAAGGTTTTAAGGTTTATGGAATATATTAACTGGTTGAGTGTATAGTTGGAAAAATGTCTCCAGATAGGTTTTAAACTATATAGCGGTGTGTAACAGTTGCTCAAACTAGGTTAACTTTATTTTAAACCCTCTTGATGCCATATATAGAAAATTTTGGTTATATAGTTTTGTTTGTTTTTAACATACAATAATATCACATTTTAACATGTACTGTAAGTGAGAATTGAATCCAATGGTTCATTAAGACTGTATTCACTGCACATGATTAGACATTTAGGCCCGGATATTCAAAGGGGTTGCGCCTGGTACAACAGAGTTGCACCGGCTCAACCCCGGACTGCACCCTGGTGAGATATTCAAAAGGTTGCCAGGTGCAATGCAAATCCCGATGTGCCAGGGCGCAATGGTAATGTATGCAGTGTAAATGCAGGAGGCATGCCCATGCATATGCGGCACATATTTAACCCAGGATGTGCGGTGCATATGCTGGCACAACCCTGCATTGTGCCACATGGGGGGGCTCAAAGTTGAGCCCGTGAAAAGGAGGAACGACTTCTGGCCACCCACAGGTGGGCTGCTGTATTGCAGGGTGCAACACAGCAGCCACCAGCCATGGGTGGCCACCCGACCACCTAGAACACCGTCCACAAACACCCATACAGGACCTGGTAGTCTAGTGGTACCCCCTCCCATCCATAACCATGATCACTAGTTAAATGGAAGGAATACAATCCCTGGTAGTCTAGTGGTCCCCCATCCCCAATTGCCAGTATAATGAAACACTGCACTCCCTGGTAGTCTAGTGGCCCTTCCATCCCTCCCGTAACCCCGATCATGGGTAGCCCCAACAGATCGTAGCCCCTGGTGGTCCAGTGGCACCACCCACCCTTCCCACCACACAGGATCCCTTGCCCACCCAGCTCCCCCCATCATCGGCGGGCGGCTACAACCCACCTGCATACCGTCCAGCCACCCGCCAAATGACAGATTACAGTATAGGCTGTAAGTACATTGGTCCACATTGTGCAGGGTGCACTGGACCACCAGGGGGTATGATCTGGTGGGGCTACCCATGATCGGGCTTATGGTGGGGTGGAGGGGCCACTAGACTACCAGGGATTGTATTTCTGCCATTTAATTGGTGAGCGCGGCTACGGGAGGGAGAGGGATTGCCACTAGACTGCCAGGGATTGTATTCATGTTATGTAACCGATGATCATGGCTACGGGGCCGGGGATGCCCCAGGACCCCCTCAGTCCACACATCATTATGTGCAGGGCACCAGGCGCAATTCACCGGGCTGCCCTGTGCAACACATGCAAATGGGGCCATAATGACATGCTAATGACCCCAGTTGCACCATGCATATATTATGGCATCATTTGCATGCCCTCTTCTGAATATCACGGGTGCTGCACCCAGCGCAACTGTGTTTGCACTGGTGCATCCCCATGCTCCCTATCTGTGGCTTGTGCCATGTGCAGTGCCACTGCTCCGTGTGCAGTTCATGCCATATTCAATGGTGCTGCACCATGGCGTATCACCATTGAATATCATCTGGTCCTGGTCCTGGCCCTGGTGCATCCCAGCTGTGTTGTGCCCACGCTTGCGCCATTGCCGGGCGTAGTCTGAATATCCAGGCCTTAGAATTTATGATAGTTGAACTCTCCGCTGGGAAGGTTGTTATCTTATTGAGATGACATTTGACCTTTAAAGCATCTCAGCTAATAGCAAACTGGTGAGGTCTGGTTCAACTGTTTCTAACTTCAGTGGTGGTTTAAATGAGTATTTTAAATCAGTGAGAATTATTTCTGTTTTTTTTTATGTATGAGCTGGGTGTTAGTAGTATGTGAGTTTCTGAATAACTGTCATAAGCGTCCGAGGAAGGACTTTGTAAGTTTGAAAGCTTAAGCACTTTGTTCTTTTTGTAACATCTATGTTGGTCCAATAAAAGGTACCAAACCATTTGCTTCTGGATCTGTTTTTACAAGAACCAATATAGCAAAAACTGAATCTGTATGCCTTATGGAAGATACCAGAATTTTCTGTAGAATAATAATGTTATACAACATCAAGAAGAAACTGGCACAGCTAATCAGTGACATCTATTTTTTTACCCAGTGCAAGAGGGACAAAATTATCCCTAAAGGTTTAATTATTAGGAATCCATAAAAAACATGGATAATTCTATGTATGCAAAACAACTCTGTCATAGGATCTCTGAGAAATTGAAAAAATCACAGGATCCACAGGTCATATGCCAAGAAAGCATTTTTGAACAAACAGTTTGATGAAATTGTTACCACACTGGAGAAGATGTCTGGTGAGCCTATTCCAGACATCTTGCAAGAGATACACATGAACTACCAAAGGACCTTAAGAAAAGCCATGCTTATCAAAAACAGGAAATTAGATGCCCTTCAATGTACCATACTTCCTAGCAACCATGAAGAACACAACAGAGTGATTGAACAACAACTCCTCACAGATGGGCACCTTTCAGTTGTTAATTTGTCCAACCACACACTGAAAACTGGGGAATTAAGTGTACTTTCAAAGGGACTCACTTTCTGCCCAACCAAACCACTGGACAATATACAGTTTCATGGGGAATTGGATGAATACTTCGCAGATTGAGAAAGAATTCTTTCATGACAGGGAAGAAATCACAGATAGTAAAGACATCATAAACAGTAATAATTCAATGGATGAGAATAAGAAATCATCTGATTTTACCCCCCCCCCCAAGTGGGCATAATAAGAAACTAGACAATTACATTCATTGCTTTCACCAGACAGTTAATGGTCAGATTCTTAATAGGCAAAAACAGGCCCATCACAACCCCTCTCTCCATTGGAATGGAGGGCTATACAAACACTGAAATTAACCACAAAATTGTCATAAAAAAAGCTGATAAAGACTCTGCAGTGGTGATATTAAACTGAGAGGACTATATTAATGAAGCCAACAGACAGCTAACTGACCATACCTACTACAGAGAACCAGAAAGTGACCCCACTACAAACTATAAAAGAGAACTACAGGACTTCATTAGAACATTTTCAAAACATGTTCAAGATAGACTAACTGACCTCATCACTGCTGAACCCAAGTCAGGGACATTCTACATGCTGCCTAAAATACATAAGCCTGGCAATCGGGGAACACCCATAGTATCTGGTAATGGTACCCTGACTGAGGGGATCTCTGGGTTTGTAGAAACCATTTTAAAGCCACTGGTTATGGAAGAGATATTTACATCCAGTACAGTACACACTTCCTGCGTAAATTTGATGGTTATAAGGATTTACCACCTGGTACCATTTTAGCCACACTGGATGTAACATCCCTCAACAGCAATATTCTGCACATGGATGGCATTTCAGCCTGCCTTAAATACATACATGAGAAAGGACTGGACCAAACACCAACCCTGAAGTGGTGGGGAAACTTATAGAATTCATTCTGACACTTAACTTCTGCTTCAATGGTAAACATTATGTTCAAACTATGGGAACAGCAATGGGCACCAGGATGGCTCCACAGTATGCTAATCTTTTTATGGCAAATTTGGAGGAGGGCTTTTTAAGGCACTGTACACACAAACCACTCACTTATTTCCATTACATTGATGATTTGTTTATAATTTGGACAAAGAGTATGGACACACAAAGATTTTCATTGGGAACTTGATAACCTCCACCCAACCATAAAGCTTTCCTTGAAATATTCTGTCACCAGTGTTAATTTTCTGGACACCAGTGTCACCATCAAGGATGGATCCTTACGTATATGTATTTACAGGAAGCCAACAGGCAAGCAGAGATGCTTACACAGGAATAGTAATCATCCAAGCCACACAAAAAAAATCTGTCATGTACAGCCAAGCACTTCGGTATCACCATATCTGTTCAAATGAGGAAGACAGAGATACACATTTGGCTATGTTGAAAAACACCTTTATTGAGCAGGGACACTCTTCCAGAGAAATTGACAGAATAGTAGAACATGCAGCACAGGTACCAGGAGAATGACTATGTCAGTATAAGGAAAGGACAATTACCAACAGAATACCCTTAGTAGTAACATATCATACTGACCTTGAACATCTACGTAAGATTATTAAGGACCTCTACCCAATATTTAGTGAGGATGAGACCCTAAATTGTATTTTTCAAGAATTACCGCTACTATCAATCAATCAATCAATCAAAATCATTATTTAACCAGGTGAATACCGTTCAGCAGAGCTCATTTTTGAGGTGGACCTGGAATGTACAGTACAAGAAGAAAAGTTCACATAAAAAGAACAACAACATATACAATGCAGGGACATAAACAGCAAAAAGCATACGTAAAATACAGATGCAAATATAAGTGCAGGAAAAAGTACAACAAACATTATACAGTCAATCAGTATGTACAAAACAAACTGTGTTGAAGATATGTACAAACAAATAGTGTTGCTGATGAAGGCCAGGCACAGGTAATTCCATCCAATATGTACAAAACAAAATGTGTTGCAGATATGTACAAGCAAACAGTGTTGCCGGTAAAGGTCGGGCCCAGGTAGTTCCATCTGGATCCCCCAGAGGGGCATAGTAGGAAGATGTAGTAAGTACGGCAGAAGAGAGGAAGGGGGGGGAGGAGGAGGAAGTGGACAGGAAGGGATAAGGGATGGGAACAAGAGGCCGCATTGTACAAGGTTGTGTGGTATAAACTAATTAGGGGGAATAAAGTGGCAAGGGCAGGGAGTAGGGGAAGGCGGGTGCTAAGCCAAGTCCAGATTTCTGGTGGTTAAAAAGAAGGACACAAAGATCACTGTGGGGGGGTGGGAAGAAGGGGGACCAGAAGATAGATGAGCATAAGGCATGGAGAAGCAGAGGCAAGAGATATTCTAGGTGCTTCTAGAAATAGGGGACCCTAGTGTCATGGCTATCAAATACAAGATTCCTTGTTATGACACAAATATAGCATTTTGAAGGCTGGAAAGCTAATGGGATGATTTCTTTTCATGTTTTTTTGCAGCTTATTCCACATTTGAGGCAGCATATAACTAATAGAAGCCCAGCCAAAGCGAGACCTGGTTTTGAGTACCTTCAGCGAAATGTAAGAAGCACTTTGCAGTGCATACTTGCTTAGTGGACATAGTGGTAAGCAGTCAGAGATGTAGTCGTGCAGTTTGTTTAAGATGACTTTGTAGGTCCAGATTGTGACGTTCCTTGTCGTCTGAAGCTGAGGGATGACCAACCTACTGCAGTATGCAAAGAACAATAGTGGGTGTGATAGAAGAGGTCTGTTATAAACCTTAGGGCTCTGTGATAGAGCGTATCAAGTTTGGTGAGTGCACCGGCAGGACCCTGGGCAGTAAAGGAAGTCAGCATAGTCTAATAAGGAAAGAAAGGTAGTTTGGGCTAATCTCATCTTGGCATCCCTAGTGAGGAGGTTTTTTATCCTAAACAAGAGACCAAGTCTCTGTCTAAGTTTCTTTGACAGTTCTTCTATATGTTCTAGGAAGAATAGTTTATTATCAAGCCATACCCCCAGATATCTGAATTTAGATACATACTCCAGCTGTTCGCCAAGGATGGTGGTAATCAGGGGAAGTGTCCCAGTCGCGGCCGGGTTTGGTAAGTTGGGAAAGGGTGAAAAGAACATTGCTTTAGTTTTCTTGGCATTTAGGAGCAACTTCTGGTTTAGTAGCTGAAGCTGAAGTAGATTGAATTCATCCTGAAGATCTGTACACGTCGCATAAAGGGAGGGTCTACTAACATAGAGCACTGTATCATCTGTAAATAGATGAATTTGGGTCTTTTTTATGGTGGCATTAATTTTATTAATATAGATTGTGAATAGCAGAAGATCCAGAATGGAGCCTTGGGGTATGCCCCTCAGAAGGGGTTTTAGTGGCAAGACATCCCCATCAGCCTTTACTTGCTGTGAGCAGCCTAAGAAATAGTTATTGAACCATCTGAGAGATAGAGCATCTAAGCCAATATTCCAGAGGGACAAGAGAAGCAGGCTATGATCGACGGTATCGAAGGCCTTACTTAGGTCCAAAAATACAGCTCAGACAAAGTTCTTATTATCCAGCTCACACTGCCAATCGTTAGTTACCTTGGTTAGAGCTGAGATTGTTCTGTGTTGTGCTCTAAAGCCAGATTGCAATGGGTTGAGCAGCTTCATTGATTCCAGGTAATTCCTAAACTGAGAATTCATGATTTTTTCTAGCATCTTGGACAGGATTGGGAGAAGGGAAATTGGCCTGTAGTTGTTAACTTTGCTGGATCTCTAGACTTAAACAGGAGGATAACTTAAGCTGTTTTCCAGATGAGGGGAAGATCACCCTGAGAGAGGGATAAGTTAAACAAGTGTGTAATAGGCACTGCTAGGACACAGTAGGCCACCTTTAAGAAATTAAGGTTGATGAGGTCTGCTCTTGTGCTTTTCCTAACATTCAGCTTAAGCAAGAGGTCTTCAACTTCTTTCAGAAAAGTAGGTTGAAGAGAGAAGGTCAGGGTGGAGAAGGTGATTCCTTTATTATCGATTCCAAGTTGTGAGTGGAGAATATTGGCTGCAGAGGTATCAAAGGCTAACCCTGCAGTGGCAAAGTGATTATTGAATGAACCAAGGGTACTCGGTTTATTGACAATTGTAGTAGTACCAATTGAAATTTTAGTAGGCAGGGAGCTACCAGAGGTATGACCTGCTATGTCCTTAATTATTCTCCAGAATTTGGATGAGCACTTAATCGAGAGATCAAGTTGAGAGTGGTAAAAATTAGCCTTTGCTTCTCTAACCTTCTTGGAGCAAAGGTTCCTTGCCTTCCTGAATAAGTTCCAGTTATTTGAAAGTTTAGTCTTGAGGGCAGTTTTCCAGAGAACATCCCTGTTCTGCAACGCATCCTTCAGCTCATTTGTAAACCACTGGCAGGATTTATTTCTGACACAGACTTTTACTATTGGTGCATGCTTATTAAGAGCACCAATCAGAATGTCATGGAAGATGCTGTATGTAGTAGCCACTGAATTTGCTAGATAAACGTCCTGCCAGAGCAAGGAATGGCCTAGCTTGGAAATATATGAGCAGGGATCAAAGTTGTGTTGACACCTTTTGGTAATGAATTTGGGTGCAGATGGAGGAATATGATTTGACCTTACACAGTCAATGAAACAGTGATCACTGATTTCTGAAAAAAGACACCAGCATGGCTAAATAAATGAGGTTTGCTAACTAGGGTAATGTCCAACAGAGTGCTGTTAGCAGGGTTGATCTTGTTTGGTCATGTAGGTTCATTGATAAGCTGGGACAGTCCAAGTGAATCACAGAGCATTTTAAGAGGAATAGAAGCACTGGAAAGCCAGTCTAAGTTGAGATCACCCAGTAGTACGAACTCTGAGGACCTGTGGCCCAGGATATTACTTAAATGATTCAGCAGCTGCAGCCCCGCAGACGGGGGCCTGTAACAGTCTGTCACGCAAAGTGAAAAGCCAGATGAGATCTCAACCTGTAGGGAGAGGCTTTCAGACTTATTTGGGACAGATGTTGAATCAATAATAGAGACAAAGAATTTGTCCTTGACATAAATAGCCACCCCCCAACCCTAGATTGTCTGTCAGCTTAGAACAGAGAATAGGAGGGGAGATTCACGTCATGGTTGCTAGTTTGCGGATGGAGCCATGATTCTGTAACAATCAGGATATCAGGGGTAGTGTGGCATAGCCAAGCCTGGATGAAAGTTATTTTTTTTAACAAGCTACACACATTAACATGCATAAAGCCTAGCCCTTCAAGGCTAGATAGGTCTGCAGGGGATCCAATGGCATCTGGGGGCCAGGGTTAAGCTCTACATTGCCTAGCACAATAGTAGAAGAAGCAAAAGCTTCCTAGTAACACCTAAGAGGAACTTTAAGAGTTTAGTCCATTCATGCTTGTGGGGAACATGGTATTGACACGTGGGAACCCTGAGGCTAATGCCTAGCTGGCTTAAAGCTACATATAGTAAAACCTTGCCAGAGAATGACAAGGGAAAGTGGGAGAAGTGATGGGACAGATTTATGTCCTCTGATGTAAGCTCTGCTAGAGTACCAGAATGCCAAGCTGAAAGAGAGTCCTAATACAAGGTAGGGGAATTGTTGATGCAATAATGCTCGAGACTTCAGCACAGTCCATAAAGTTGTGGGACTCCACATTTCACAAGGAGTGTTCCGTGAGGACAAATTTCTGTGTAAGGAGCATAGTGCAATTAATGAGGAACAGAAGAACCAATATGGCATTCGCATTGTCATGCCTATAGCATGGTGCACTGAAGCATTAGCCAAATTAAAATCTGAGATGCTTGTGACTGTAGCACCTGTTGAGAGCAAGGGTATCTCTCTGTTTAGTGTGTGAAGATTTAAATTATCCAGAAGACCTCACATTTGTAGTGAAGTCTTTAGAAGGAAGAGAAAAGATAAATTAGGCTAAGAAGTTGCGCCAATGATAGGATGCTTGAGAAAGTGGGTGGAGTTATAGAGCATTTAATGGCAGCCTGAGGTGGGGGTGGGTGGGCTGAAAAATTCAAGCTGGTCCAGACCCAGAAGAGCTGGGGCAGAAGCGCCTTCCTTCCACCATACCTTGTTAGCTGGTGATGAGGGCTGGTGAAGCAGGCTCCTAGCACCCTGGGGCACTGGTGGTTCTAATCCCAACTGCAGCAGCAGTCTCAGACCAAGGGGCTTGGAGTGCGTCTGCTGAGAGAAGGACAGACACAGGTTAGATAAGGCCCAGAGATGGAGGGAGTGTTCAGGGAGAACAAAGACACACAAAAGAGCTGTGGCACTTGAATTTGTCCTAAATCAGGGTGAGGTTTCAGACTGCAGCTAGGTGCCAGCTAGGTCTTAGTAGTTAGCTAAACACAAAGGATCAAAAGATGGGGGTGGGCAGGGTCAGCAATACCTTGATGTGGAGAGCCAAAGTAAAGAAATTAAGTAAAGTAACAGGCTTGGCAAGAAACACTTTTTTTGTATTTTCCCACACAATTTAGTCTAACAAAGCCCAAAGTAAACTAGCAGCGGAGCTGCATGAGGGCCGCCACTTCCCAACAGTCTAGCATTTCTGAATCAGCTGCGGTCATAGCTGCTATGGCGCAATGAGTTCCAGCGCCAATCCAGAACAGCACACCGACTTTGGCTAGGTGCAAGGAAATGGCAGTCAGTCCTACTATGGGCTACAATTTACTACACATTACAATCAGTATTAGGCATAACATTAACATCAAACTGAAAGAATACAGTCAAACACTAGAAAATGCCGGGCAAAAGAGTGGACCAATCGGGGAGCACTACTTGGCGAAAGCAGCCAATGAGCACATGTCCCCAAGTGGCACCGAAAGTTTGAATACAAAAGAGAAAAATTTAGGCCCACCCAGACCCAGAAGAGCTGAGGCAGAAGTGCCCTCCTTCCATACCTTGTTAGCTGGTGACGAGGGCAGGTGAAGCAGGCTCCTAGCACCATGGGGTGCTTGTGGTTCTAATCCTGACCGCAGCAGCAGTGTCAGCCCAAGGGGCTTGGAGTGCACTTGCTGAGAGGACAGACTATCTTTTAAACAACCACCTAATTTAGCCAACCTAATAGGAGTAAACTTGGATATGAAGAGAATACCATGACACTAAATGGTACACGACCCTGTAATCAACTCAGATGTAAGACTTGTGAGCTCATTTCCATTTCGGACTGTGTGGCTACATCACAAAACAGACAATTCTGGGTACAGGGCAATTATACATGTGCTTCACAGAATGTTGTTTATTTACTTCAATGCAAGAGATGTCCACAAACAGGGTATGTTGGAGAGGCAAGCCATCCTCTCTGCACTAGAATGAACTCGCACAGACATACTATTAATATGAAGATGACTGAAAAACCAGTGGGGCAACACTTCTCTCAGCCTGACCACTCAATCTCAGATATGTCAGTAATGGTCTTAAAAGGAAATTCCAAAAGTACACAACAGAGACGGGCTTCTGAGATCAGGCTGATTTTACTTCTCAATATGGTAGAAGATTGCATGAACATTGATTTGGGCTTTATGACACATTATAGGATTTAAACATCCACAGACCATTATTTCAAAGGATGAACATATAATAGGACTTCAGCATGTCTTTGTTTTTGTTTTAATATTTATAGTGTCCCTTTTAATTGGTTATCAACATGTTGGTTCCACACCAAAGAACTATATGTGTGTGTGTGGGGGGGGTAATTTTTTATTTTTACTTTTTTGTGTGGGGAGGTTGTGTGGGTGTGGGTGGGTGTGGGGCTGTCATTACATTGAGGTAGGCTTATATTCAGGTTCATGACATAATGGTGTTACAGTGTGTTATGACTCATAGTTCAAATACATAATGAATATTCATTTCCTTCTAACTAATTATCTTCCCTGGTGGTGGGGGTGGGGTTAATTCCATTGGGTTTTTATTCAGATTCCTTAGACTGTTGCTGTTCATACAGTAGTTTTATTATATACCGTCACATTTTTGAACTCTGAACATATTGGGATGCATGATCTCATTTGCTTGGGGGTCCTGGACAGATTAAATTACATTGGGCAAATATTATAGTGATTGGTATAAATGATGGTTTGTTAGGATTCTATGCTTACGGGGGGGTCACGTGATGGCAGTTTGAGAAGAAGCAGCCTTTCTCCGTAGCTCCGCTCTCTGCCCACAGTTATTCTGATTTTAAACTTTACACTGGGCTGACTTAATGATTTAGCTAGGACAAACATCTATATAAAACCTCACAAGAGCTGAATATTAACTTTAACATGGAGGTTCATATGAGGAAGGCTCTGCCGAGACACTCGCTGCCTCCTACGCCTGAGAAGGACAAGGCCGCTAAGCATGACAAACAGCAGGCCTCCAGCTCATCGAAAATCTCTACCGCTTCAACAGCTCTCTCGGAAGAGAGATTTTTGGAAATCATGCAGCCACTGCAAGCTGCCGTTACCGTTATAACTGACGATCTGCAGCTAATTAAATCTTCTGTGGAAACATTGATATTACAAGTCGGGGACTCTGAAGCAAGAATCGTCTCCCTGGGAAAGAAACAAGGGAAGTCTGACCAGGAATCCACGAATATGGTACGCCGACTTAAGAAATTGGAGGACAAACTAGAAGATTTAGAAGGGTGCAGTAGACGCAATAACTTGCTTGTAATCGGCATTCCAGAGGGGGAAGAAGGCAGTTTGCCAATTCAATTAATGCAGAGATTCTGCGAGAAAATGGCGGGTCCTTCTCCTAATGGAGGGGCCTATGTCATTGAGAGGGCTCACCATGCCCTGCGCCCCATGCTGCCAGCAAGCTCTCCCCCTAGACCGATCATTTTCAAGCTATTAAACTATCTTGATAAACAGCATATATTGACCAAAGTAAAGGAGATTCAGGAGGTTCTCTGGGAGGGTCAGAAGATCTGCATCACACAAGATTTGCCACAATCCATGCGAATGAGGCGTCAAGAGCTACACCCGACAGTATCTAAACTAGTGGCAGCTGGTAAACCTTTTCGGGTCAAATACCCAGCAATTCTGTTAGTTAAACATGAGGATCAGTGGCTCACCTTTGACACCCCAGAAAGGTCAGCTCAAGAATTAAAAACCCTGTTCCCTGACCTGTATAAGTGATGTTGCTGATTTGTCTTTGGTGTCTCTGTCGAGGTAATATAACCTGAAAAGAAAATTACAACTGGTTGATCTATGGCTAACTTATCTATTCATAGCTCCCTCCATTAGATGTAAGCACGGCCAGAGTGGTCTGACAAATATGTCTTAACTGGAATAGATTCCTAGTCCTTGGTGGTCTGAATCTGGAAAAGAGAGCAGGGATCTGCGTGTGTTAACTTCAGCTGACTTCCAGTGTGCAAGAGACAGATGGCGAGTGAGGGTAGTGTCTACATTCCTTGATTTCAAACTTTGTGTGTCCTAATTGTTAAATAGTCAGGGCAATGCCTTGTGAACAGAATCCTTTGGAAATCGATAGCTGATCTCAAGACCTGCAAGCGTCACATTGTGCTGATCTGGGGACATTCGTTGCTCGTCGTTTGAGGGAAAAGCTGATTGAGGGATCGCCTTTCCACAAACAGAACAGGTCACAAATTTCTTTAGATCTCTAGAGTAAATCAAGGATTTGACAGCTGGACAGCAACGTGGACTTGTTTGTCACTGTTTTGAATGAGCAATGCCTACCAATTTTGTTTCCTGTTTAACAATTGCAGTATAATGGGGTTCGTCCTCACAACATAAATCCTTACAGGTGCCAACTACTGTTGGGGTTCTAACCCAGTGCTCTAAATATCTGATTCTTTATATTGTTTAAAACAAGGCTTGTGTGTTAAAAGGGTTTAATAATGGAGATCGTTTCATAGCTGGAACTCAGACCTAGAAACATTCCTTTTTCTTTTATCATAGTTCAAGAGGAGGAATATTTGTCCATTTTCTCTTCTTTACAGGTCGCATTCCACAAATGGAGTAGAATAATAGTTTTAGTCTTATTCCAGTGTGAATAATAGCAAAGGAGCCCAGACAATTAACTAGACTTGCTTAACACTGGATGTTTTGAATAATGCTTATTGATTTACTTTTATTTCTAGGTATTGCAATTTTATGTGACTTGAACTTTCAGCATTTGTCCTCATAGATTCCAAATTTCTGTTGTGGTACTGTGTTAATCCACTACATGTTAAACCTATATAAATACATAGGTCTCCTATTTTCAGAGCAAAGAGTGAGTATTAAAATAGCTAACTATTGGGGTTTGTTTCCTGTTAGATAATAGTTCTAATAATAATTGTTGTTTCAACCTTAAGGTACAGTGGTTCTGTTGGCGGGGCCTTTTGGGTGGGGAGGGGGCAAGCGGTGGACGAATTGTCTCTATCAGATCTGTGCTACAACATCACTTGGCGGTGTATGCGTGGTAGTGCAGTTAATCAGAACTGGGGTTTGTTAAGTAGGTTGTGGGATATTTATCAAAAGGTTTTTTTTCTTATGGAGTGGGGAGGCTTTAAAGTATGAAACTTATACTTTATTAGTGATAATTATTATGATTGACAGTGGGGGGACTGCCAAATGTTACCAGGTTACATTTTTCATTGACTGTAACTTTCTTAAAATATGGGTAGTCCATATATTTTTGTGAACTGTAATGTTAAAGGGATCAAGGACAGGTGTAAAAGACAAGTAATATTGAAACATTTGGCACATCTTCGGGTAGGGATAGCCTGTCTTCAAGAAACCCACCTGCAACGGGAGGAAGCCTCCCTTCTAAGGAGATATTGGGTGGGACAAGTTTTCGGATCTGGAGTATCAACTAGCCGAGGTGGGGTTGCAATTTTAGTTGCAAAAACAGTTCTGTTTAGAATAAGTCAAGAAATCTGGGGCCCTGACGATCGTTATATTTTACTTCATGGTATGTTAGTATCCCATCCAGTGTTACTCGGTGAGGTATATGGCTCAAATACAGATTCTCCCTCCTTCTTCTTACAACTGCTGAATCATGTTGTTACCCAATCCTCCTAAATTAACGATATTAGGTGGAGACTGGAATATTTCCCCTCAAATAGAGCTGGATAGATCGGATCGCAGGAGGTGTGGTTTACCCCAGCTCAAAGGGCTTTGAAGGACCTTATTAGTGGAGCTAGCCTCCTAGATGTGTGGAGAGTGCTGAACCCTACAGAAAGGCAGTACACCTTTTACTCTCCGCCTTATGGTTCCTATTCCCGAACTTGATTATTTCCTAATTAGTGCCTTTGCCCTGCCTGGCATACTGGACTCAGATATACATGCCAGAGTCCTGTCTGACCACGCTCCCATCAGTATTACTTATTTGTTAGGGCCCGGAATCAAGCGAGATTCTCGGTGGCGTCTGAATAATCAGTTGCTCCGAAGACCTGATTCCTTTACTCACATCAAGGATTTCATTACATTTTTCCAAGAGACTAATAGGGGGTCAGTTGATAAGTATGATTTATTGTGGGCAGCCTTAAAATGCATCCTAAGGGGGGAATGCATTCAAATGGCGGTAACAAAATCTCATCAATACAAGGCACAGGTAGCAGCACTGCTTAGCTCTATTAAGAGCCTGGAGCAGAACCTTACTCGGCATTCCCCAGTGGAGGACTGGGCCAGACTGCATCAGCTACAAACGCAGTATGCAGGCATGATTTCTCAAAAAGTTGAGTTGTCTCTTCACCGAACTAAGCTCAAATACTTGGACTCAGAAGAAAGAGCAGGCAAATTGCTCGCACTTTGACTTAGACAAATAGAATCATCACAATTTATTCCTGGTCTATGTACTGAACAAGACGGTCATGGCTGTACTGACCCAAGGGACATAGCAAAGAATTTTGGAAGGTTCTTCCAGAAACTCTATGCTGTGGATCCCTTTTTACAACCATCTAGGAATGATATTGACCACTTTCTTAACTCAATAATACTTCCTAGACTATCCAATGCTGAGGCAACTTCATCGGGTGCATGTATTACCACTAAGGAAATACAACTGGCCATAGAACAACTGCCCATGGCAAGTCATCTGGTCCCAATGGTCTCTCAAACAATTTATATAAGGCATGTCAATCTGTATTAATTCCAGTACTAGGTGAAGTCTTTAATTTCTGGTATACCAAAGGTATATCTGACCCTAGTTTCCTGGAAGCAATGATAACTTTAATACAGAAACCGGGGAAAGATCCCCTAAATCCTGAAAGTTATCGCCCTATCTCCCTGCTCAATTCTGATATTAAAATTCTTGCCAAGATTCTGGCCAACAGGCTCTCTAGGGTAATGGGTAATCTTATTGGTCATGAGCAGGTTGGGTTTATGATGGGGTGGTCATCCAGGGATCACATGCAGAAGCTATTACACTTGCTTTCTGCATCCAGGGACTCAAACACGCCGATGGCATTGATCTCCCTGGACGTGGAGAAAGCGTCTGACCGAGTCTCCTGGGGCTTTCTTTTTGCCACTTTAACACGCTTTGGACTTCCTGATGAAGTCCTTAAATGGGTACAATTGTTATATACCTCCCCATCAGCCAAAGTTCAGTGCAATGGCATGTTTTCTGCTCCATTCCTGCTTTGTTGTGGTACCAGGCAGGGATGCCCATTGTCCCCATTACTTTTCGACTTTTATCTGGAACCTCTGATCCGAAGGCTCATATCCAATCAAGTAATAACAGGTATTCATGTTGTAGACAAGAGATATGCACTCTCTGCTTATGCAAGCTTCAAAGCTTCCCTCTGGAACTTCCTGAAACCCTCTTCCCCCTGTCCCTGTTCCCTGTAGCCTACTCCACTGCCCCTCTCCTCCCTCTAGCCAGGTCGGTGGGGGCCTCAGCCTCAGCCTCAGCCCCACCTGCACTTCTTCTCCAGTCCATGCCTAGAAATCCTTGCCCCGACCCCCTGCCAATGGGCACCCTCCCCCCCCGCAGGCACTTACTATTGTCCAAGCTTCCATCTACTCCACTGTTTCACCTCCTAATTTATCTCCTTTGTCCCATCCTTTTGTTTTGCTCCGTCCCTACATTGTCCTAAAGCCAGTCTGAAATGCTTTTTACATTAGGTTTGTTTACCTGTCTCCTCAACTGTCCATGTGTGAACTCCTGCCAAACATGTTCTACAGCTAGCGTAGCCACACCCTGTTTATTTCCTATGTATATTTCTCGATTCCCCAATTGTTCACTGCATGTAGTTTTGTACCATCTTTTTTTTTTTTAGAGCTAGTCCTGAAATGCCTGTCTCTTCCTATGCATTTTTTGAGTCCTCAACTGTTTATGTATGAAGTTCCTCACCTGTAACTCTCCCGGGTCGCACCTGAAAATAGGCACTTGGCTGTCTAGTGTGCTTACCCGGTTAACAAAAGCAAATAAATAAATAAATATTATTACATGTAGAGAAGCCCCAAACTGTTATCCCTGCTTTGCTTTCAGGAATTGAGGGTTTCTCTAAATTATCATATTACAAGTTGAACTATTCTAAAACCAAAGTTTTTCCATTAAATGGCAGTAAAACTCAGGTGGATTTAGCACATTATGGCCTCTCATGGGAAGCAAAATCCCTAACATACTTGGGTGTTAAAGTGTCAAAAGATATAACAATGATGGTCAGGGAGAATCTGTCTAATGTACTTAACATTTTAAGCTCTGACATGGAAGGATGGGGGGCACTTCCCCTCTCCCTCTGGGGGAGGCTTAATTCCATCAAAATGAATGTACTTCCCCGGATCCTGTACCCGATGGGGAGGCTGGGTTGTTTCTTGCCCAAAACCTGGTTCACCAAGCTTCAAAGAAAGCTTAATGCTTTTATATGGAAGGGGAAGGGAGTCCAACGGGCCTACCTCAAACTCACAGCTCCCAAACGTCAAGGTGGTCTAGCGGCCCCTTCTTTTTTCATATACTACAGTGCTTACCACATTAGTAAACTGGCTTTTTGGGTCAAAAACAATGAACCCACTACACAATCAGAATACTCCCTGCCTGTGGCTGGACATAGAGAAGCACCTAGTGTCGAAATCACTTTGTTCGTTATTTGCACTTTTGTATGGTACCCCCTCTTACATACCTAAATCTCTTAGGAGTACTCCTATTGGATGGTCCCTTAAGGCACTTCATCAGATTCAGAATCACCTTTCAATGAACTGGCACAAATCATTGGATCAACCTATTACCTGCAATCCACACTTTAAAATTGAAAATAAACTTATATCCTCAACCTTTTGGCCTTTACTGCGTAACTGTAAGATCTCTGATTTCTTCAAGAGACAGAAAACTGGTCTCATTTGCTCATTTTCAAATATGTCATAAGGTGCCAGATACATATAGTTTTAAATATATACAGATAAGAAAGGCTATTACCTCCTTTCTTGGAAATATATCCTGAATAGATTCCCCTGCTGCTGAACTGTCTGCAATCCTACAAGTAGCTAATCAGCCTCACTCTGTTTCCAATGTATATAAGAATCTACAAGAATTAGATTCTAACTTGCCAACAGAGGTTTGTTATTATTGGGTTCAGGAATTAGGAGTGACTACTGATACTGATATATGGAGAAAACTCTGGCAGACTACCTATAAATTTATTAAGCAGGACAGACTTTGCCTGGTTCAATTTAATATTATGCACAATCTATATTTTACTCCAGTGAAGCTTGTTTAGATGGGTAAATTACCGGACTGTGGATGGTGTAAAAGAGCCACTGGTTCCCTTTACCATATGTTATGGACTTGTCCCAAGGTCCAGAATTTTTGGCAATCCATTAGAGGAATCTTGGATCCTTTATTGGGATTAGATAACGTGTTTACCCCTGAATCCTGTTTACTAAATCTTTTCCCTTCTGATACACCCAGAGTTAGAAAGGCACACTTGGCCTTAATAGCTGCAACTGCCAAGTTGATCATCATAAGGCACTGGCCAGAGGAGTCTCTTCCCTCTGTTATTGAATGGTATAGGCAGATCCTATTAGCCCCGCAGTAGGAAAGACACACTGCATCTATGTAGGATAGGATAAAAGCTTTCCAGACAACATGGGGTACTCTTGAGACCTTGCTTACCTTATGGAAACCTTAATATCCCTTTTCAGCCTAGTGTCTGATGAGTTGCCCTGGAGCTATTTATGTTGGGTAGCATTTGGCATGGGGTGATGGCGGGGAGTGGGGAGGGGGAGCGAGGTACTAATGTTTGGGGGTATGTTTTGCTTTCGCTGTTTTTTATATTGTGTATTGTAGCCTCCATGCTATGTATCACAATTTGAATATGTGTTGTGGACTGTGTAAAATCAATAAAGCATATTTAATTTAAAAAAAAAGGATTCTTTGCTTACATACATAGTGAATATGTACTTCCTTCTAACTAGTTATCTTCCCTGGGGGGGAGGGGGAGGTTTTATTCTATTGTGGTTCTATTCAGATTCCTTGGACTGTTACTGTACATACAGTAGTTTTATTATATACTGTCACATTTTTGAACTCTGAACATATTGGGATGCATGATCTCATTTGCTTGAGGGTCCTTTACAGATCAAATTACATTGGGCAAATATTGTAGTGACTGGTGTAAATGATGGTATGTTAGGACTCTTGGCTCACATACATAGTGAATATGTACTTCTAACTAGTTTTCTTTCCCTGTTGGGGGGGGAAGGTGGAGGTTTTATTCCATTCTGGTTCTATTCAGATTATTTGGACTGTTATTGTACATATAGTAGTTAGATTATATACTGTCACATTTTTTAACTCTGAACATATTAGGATGCATGATCTCATTTACTTGGGGGTCCTTGACTGGTTAAATTCCATTGGGTAAATATTGTAGTGATTGGTGTAAATGATGATGTGTTAGGACTCTTAGCTCACATACATAGTGAATATACACTTTCTTCTAAGTAGTTATCTATCCATGGAGTGGTAAGGTTTAATTCCATTGGGTTTTTATTTAGACTCCTTAGACTATCTCTGTCCATATAGTAGTTTGATTATATATTGACACATTATGAACTCTGAAAATATCAGGATGCAAGGTCTCATTTACTTGGGGGTCCTTGACTTTTTTTCCCCAATTTGGCACTTACACTTACAATTGATATTACCTTATATAAAATCCTGTTACAACACTGAAGGTTTTAAGGTTTATGGAATATAGTAACTGTTTGAGTGTATAGTTGGAAAAATGTCTCCAGATCTGTTTTAAACTGTACAGTGGTGTGTAACAGTTGCTCACACTAGGTTAACTTCATTTTAAACCCTCTTAATGCCATATATAGAAAATTTTGGTTATATAGTTTTGTTTGTTTTTAACATACAATAATGTATTTATTTATTTATTTGTATTTCAGATGACACCTTTGAGCAGCGGGCTCTTTTAAAAAGGTTCCACGTCAAGGCAATAAGGACAATAAGGTACAAAACATAACATGATAATTACAATGGAACTTAACAACAACAACAAAAAAAGACAAGTAAGGTTACAATAATAGCAGCCAAAGGCATTGTCAAGGAATTGTGTTGCGAGTTAATTATACAGTACAAGTCATAGGTGGCTCAGTGAAGCTTTGTTAGGAGTGGGTTAGTGGAAAAAGAGAAAGAAGAGTGGTGGTGAGGGGGTGGTATGGGAGAGGGAGAGGGAGAGGGAGGAGGGGAGAAATAGGGAGGGCATTGTGTAGGGTATGTGGTAGATGGGAAATAGCAAGGGAAGAGGAACGGAGGGATGAAAAGGAAGAGAGACCGATTCATCCTGTACCCAGTAATGGAGGGCAGGAGAGGAGGAGGAGCTGAGGCAGTGAGGAGGGATGCTTGAGGGTAATATGCCTGGAGGGGATTATAAGAAGTAATCACAGAAGGCACTAGCCATGAGGTGTTGATGTAGTTTACACTTAAAGGCACCAATCGTGGCAATGTTGGAGATTTCTGTAGGTAGCAAGATGAACCAGGTGGAGGCTCTGACAAGGTAAGAACACTGAGCTTGAGAGGTCCGGCAGCGAGGTATTGTAAAGGTTAGACTGTCTGAACTTCTAGTTAGGCAGTGGACACACTGCGGGGTCAATACTGATTGGACTCCAGGGGGCATAAGGCCCAGTGATGTCTTCTTAGCTAGTATGCAGGTCTGGTACTTCAGCCTGCCAGATAGCTGGAGCCAGTTAGCCAGCTCGTAAATGTCACATGTGTGAGAAAGGCAGGCAGCTGAACTAAGGAGTCTACATGCCTTATTAAGGACTACAACTATGCGCCAGAGTGCAGTATCAGTAGCGGATCCATTGATAACGAGTCTGTAGTCAATAGTTGAGATAACAGAGCTCTGGATATCGAGGTTCAAGGCTTCAGCCGTTAGGCAATGTTTTTTTTTTTTTATGCTCCCTTCTTCACTGCACCAGGATCCTTACTTCCGGGACCCTAGGATGTGTGCAGTCCCGTAATCCTGCCCCAGGTACCTCCCTCTGGGTACCGGTGGACCTGTCCCCATCCTGCCTCTGTTTACCCCCTGGGCAGGGAGGAGAGGGGGTCCCCAACCCTCTCTCGGTCCTTAAGTATGTGTCAGAAGGCCTCGCAAGCCCCTTCTATGGAGCCTGGTTATGGGTGTTCTCGGATCAACCGGGTCCTGTCTACTGGAGCCTGGTGCAGGGTTTTTTCATTTTTCTGGTCTCCCTGCCTTCAGGACTTCTGCGTGCTAGGGAAGCCTAGGGGTGAAGCATGTCATGACGTGCTGGTGCTCCAGCTCCCGGAAGACGTCCTCCCACCCTACTGTATGCAGTCTCACTGCACCTCCACCTGTGGTCACCCAGGTGATGGTACAGCAGTGGGACTTGCATTCCCACCCCACCCAGAGGAGGAGAGCAGCCACTGGGTGCTCAATTCTCCTCCCCCCCAGCCGACCATCCAGCTGCCCGAGTCCGTTTCCAAACCTGGGTCACTGGCGCCGCAAGTGGTAGCCCTACCGCTGCGCCGGTGGGCCGGCCTAGCCGTTAGACAATGTTTATGCTCGTATAGTAGCTCTATGCAAGAGTTCACAGTTTTAGCGATGTTGTCAATGTGTTTGGTATATGAGAGGGAGCAGTCAAGGGTCAGGCCCAGATATTTAAACATATCCACCTGCTCAAGAGCGATGCCTTCGTGGTTGTTAATTATTAGCTCATGGTCCTTGTACTTGCTGTATCACATTTTAACATGTACTTAAGTGAGAACTGAATCCAATGGTTCATTAAGACTGTATTCACTGCACATGCTTAGACATTTAGAATTTATGATAGTTGAACTCTGCTGGGAAGGTTGTTATCTTATGTTATCTTACTGAGATAACATTTGACCTTTAAAATCATCTCAGCTAATAGCAAACCGGTGAGGTCCGGTTCAACTGTTTCTAACTTCAGCGATGGTTTAAATTAGTATTTTAAACCAATGAGAATTCTTTCAGTTTTTTTTATGTATGATCTGGGTGTTAATAGAATGTGAGTTTCAGAATAACTGTCATAAGCTTCCAAGAAAGGACTTTGTTAGTTCGGAAGCTTAAATATCAACTGCAGCAATATTATAAACATATTACACACTTTACTCCTTTTCCCTAACATAAGGACAACCAGACCTTATTTATTACATGTGAAATGAAGAAACTACTGTTTGTCATGCTCAGATACTATTTTAATGCTCTCCTATTGGATGGTTTTACACAAAATCTCTCAGACATTTTTTGACCAGCTAGCAGAACCTTGGGTGAGTGCTGATTCCATTCAAGCAAGACTGACATACTTTTCCTCAATTTCCAGGTACTGATCTGCCAGGAACTTGAAGAAAATGATGTCTCTCTATGTAAGGAAAAGGATAAAAGCAACTGAACAAAACAGTAAACAGGGAAGGGAGGAGAGGAGGCACTGTGGGTCACCTTAGAGACTGGAAATGGCACCACAATCTGCACAGAGGTTGTATACAGACCCCCATGTCAGGGGGAGGGAATGAACAAGGATATGATAGAAGGCATACTTAGGAGGGCAGAGAAAGGGGAGATACTATTGATGGGGGACCTTAATATGCCAGATGTTAACTGGAGCACCTTTGCTGCAGCCACATCCAAAAGCAGGGCCATTCTTGATGCCCTTCAGGTGGCAGGCCTCAGACAGCTAGTTTTGCAACCTACTCATGAGGGAGCAATCTTAGACCTCGTACTCTCAAATGGGGACAGTGAGAGGATCTCAGATCTAGAAGTGGGTAGCCATTTGGGAGCGTGACCACCAAACAGTGTGGTTCACGATAAACTCAGCTTCAGAGTCAAGCCATACAAAAGTGAGGGTTCTGGACTTCAAGAGGGCTGACTTTGGCAAGATGAGAGAGTGCTTTAGAAAAGCACTAGCAAACAGGCTAGAAGAAGGGGTGGAGCAACAATGGGGAAATATCAAAACTGCCAGGCCCATCACAGAGGCAACAAGCCTTTGTGTGAAGCAAATAAACAAATCAAAATGAAAAAAAAGCCACTATGATTCTCAAAAGAGGTGGCTATGAAGGTTAGGGAGAAAAATATAGCATTTAGGAAGTATAAGGAAACACAGAAGGTGCAGGACAGAGAACTGTACCAGTTAAGGCAGAAGGAAGCAGGGAGGATAGTCAGAATAGCAAAGGCACAAACTGAGGAAAAGATAGCTAACTCGGTTAAGAAGGGGGATAAAACCTTTTATAGATATATCAGGGAGCGTAGAAAGACAAAGGGAGGGATAATGAGGCTGAATACAATGGATGGTGGGTGGGCAGAGAGAGACAGTGAAAAAGCAGGGATACTGAATGAATACTTCGGTTCAGTATTCACAAAAGAGGAAGTGGGGGAGGTACCTAATCCAATTAACAGAAGCACTCTGGAGAGGGGGGTTGATCCCAGTCCTTTCACAGAAGAAAGGGTTCTGAAAGAACTCCTAAAACTGAAGGTGGACAAAGCAATGGGGCCAGATGGAGTTCATCCCAGAATTCTAAAAGAATTAAGCAGAGAACTAGTGATACCACTGACTACCCTTTTTAACAAATCATGGGAGGATGGTGTGGTACCTGAGGACTGGAAGAAGGCTGATGTGATTCCCCTTCACAAAAGTGGGACCAAGACAGAGGCAGAAAACTACAGACCTGTCAGTTTGACCTCTGTGGTAGGGAAAGTGATGGAATTACTTCTGAAGGAAAGAATTGTTGAGTACCTAGAGGCCAGTGGGGCACGGGACCCAAGGCAGCATGGGTTCACATGGGAAGGTCATGTCAGATGAATCTAATTGATTTCTTTGACTGGGTGACCAAAGTTGTAGACCAGGGAGGGCTGTGGACATGGCCTACCTACACTTTGCAAGGCATTTGACACAGTCCCACACAAAGATTAGTAGTCAAATTAACCAGCCTGGGAATGGGTCCCAGGGTGGTAGCCTGAGTAAAACACTGGCTGAACAACAGGACACAGAAGGTAATTGTAAATGGAGTCCACTTTGAAGAAAGAGGGGCTACTAGTGGGGTACCACAGGGTTCAGTACTGGATCCAGTTCTTTTTAATGTCTTTATAAGTGACATTGCAGAGGGACTGGAAGGAAAAGTATGCCTCTTAGCAGATGACACAAAGATCTGCAACAAGGTTGATACACAAGGAGGCATGGAAAGGATGAAAAGGGTATTGGTAAGGTTGGAGGAATGGTCAGAAGTATGGCAGCTTGGATTCAATGCAAAGAAGTGCAAAGTAATGCACCTGGGAAACAAAAATCTAGGGAAAGATTACACAATGGGGGGAGGTAGTAACAACAGCAAAAATGGAAAGGGACCTGGGGGTGATCATATCAGATGACCTTAAGGTTGGCAAGCAATGTGAGAAGGCAGTAGGGAGCTGGGGGAATACTGGGATATATAGGGAGAGGTATCACCAGCAGAAAACAGGAAGTTGTTATCCCCCTGTACAAACAGTTGGTGAGACCCCATCTGGAGTACTGCATCCAGTTCTGGAGACCCCATCTCCACAAGGACATAGACAGGATGGAGGCAGTTCAGAGGAGGGCAACTAAAATGGTGCAGGGTCTGCAGGAGAAACCATACGAGGACAGACTAAAGGATCTTAATATGTATACTCTTGAGGAAAGGAGGGAGAGGGGGGACATGATAGAAATGTTTAAGTACCTCAGTGGAATCAACAAAGTCCAAGAGGGTAGCATCTTTCAGAAAAAGAGATGTGCAAGAACAAGGGGACACAATTTGAAGATAGAGGGGGGACGGCTCATGAGCAATGTGAGGAAGTATTTTTTCACAGAGAGGATGGTGGACACATGGAAAAGCCTTCCTGAGTAGGTTGTGGGGTCTAAAAATGTGGGAGAATTCAAGAATGCATGGGGACAGACATAAGGCAATTTTTGTGGGAGGTAGGAAGAAATAGGCTGTTGGTTAAATAGGATCTGCAGCTTATCCTCTAGGTAGGGAAATGGGCAGACTAGGTGGGCCAAGAAGTCCTTATCTGCCACCAAAGGCTATGTTTCTATGTTTCTATGTCATTCTTGCTTGAGTGGAATCAGCACTCACCCAAGGTTCCGCTAGCTGGTCAAAAAATGTCTGAGAGATTTTGTGTAAAACCATCAAATAGGAGAGCATTAAAATAGTATCTGAGCATGACAAATGGCAATTTCTTAATTTCACCTGTAATAAATAAGGTCTGGTTGTCCTTATGTTAGGTAAAAGAACTAAAGTTTGTATTATTTTATAATATAGCTGCATTTGATCTTTAAGCACGTTGTTCTTTTTTGTAACATCTATGTTGGTCCAATAAAAGGTATCAAACCATTTACTTCTGGATCTTTTCTCACCTCTGGCATGGAATGACATTGCAGTGATGCGGAATGATGTCTTGGCCCGAACATGAAAATTATCAGCCTAGTGTTCATGAGGTAGACTCATAACAAGGCTATGCTGATAATTTGGTTGCTGTTTTGGCTGCAATGCTTCCACTGCAACATACATGTATGTACCTATGGAGGGATGGGCGTGCAGAGCTCTGTGATTTCACACATAAATAAGGCTATGATAATGGCTTGATGGGATAGGGAAATAAGGATATGATTACACTATTTCAAAAATTATGGATTGATGGCAGTGCAGGGCCCAGATGGCCCTGCACTCCCCCAGGCAAATAAGAATATGATCATACTATTTCAGAAAGTAAAGAAATTCTTTGCAAAAAAACTTTGTTAATGCACTAGTTAGGGTTCTAGTGACAAAAATAGGAAAATGTGCTTGTAGGGTTTCTAGTCCTAACACCCCAACCTCACCCTGCAGGCAGCAACAGGTGTGGGGGGGTGCCTTGGGGTTATCAACACTAACGCTCAACCCATTGTTGTATTCTGTACCCATATCAGCTTATTTAATTATTGGATGGGGTGAGTGTTAGTGTTGACAACTCCAAGGCACACACCCCATGCCTGTTGCTACCTGCAGGGTGGGGTGGGTGTTGGACTGGGAACCCTACAAGAACAGTTCCTACTTTTGTTGCTGGAATCATAACTAGTTTTTGCAAAGAATATATACATATATATATATATATATATATATATATATATATATATATATATATATAAATGGTAGCATGGTAGTGCTACCATAGTTAGGGTTGAGTAGCCCTTTTAAGGTTAAAGTGTCAAACTTTGCACATTAATAACTTTGCCACCATTCAATGTATTTGCCCAGAATTTGGCAGGTGCTGTTGGGCATGGTCAATCTTGGGATCTGCCAACTTTCATACCAGTTGGATATACAACTGCGGAGTTATTAAGTAACAACGAAAAGCGCAATTACGCTTTTTTGTGAATTCTTTGCTCATGCCTACAGGTTGCACGGTTTGTGCGACCAGTCCAAAAATATATATATAGTCAATTCTGCTTGTGTGCACAATCAGAACCTGCCAAAGTTGTACACACAACCAAAAATGCACTAAACCGAATTTGCCATATTACAAACGGGTCTGATATGCGGGTGGTGTCAAATCATGCAAACACTTTATTACACACTTTACGACACTTTAGAAATGCTTTTATTCAAGTAAAATGCTAAAATTATTGCAGCATAGTAAATAAATATTTGATAAAACTATAACAAATGTTCTATTTAATTCATTATGTTACCATGCTGTACTGCTAAATTCACTAACTACAGCGCTGACAAAAGCATTTGGTACAGAGCAGCATAAGCATTATAAACATCAGAAACAGCTAGAAACAACTCAGTTATATGGGCTTACCTGATAGTTCATTTAGTTAGCAATTCCAGCCTTTTTTTGAATGAATTAAACCAAGTGAGGTCTGACTTCACCTGTTGAAGGCAACAGTACCTTGGGCTCCTCGTCCTCATCATCATCTGCTTCTGCACCTAAAATGATCACAGCGATACAAATTTCCTCCTCCATGAGCTCACCACTAGATGGTTCTTCATTGTCGACTGCAACAAAATCCTCAAAATAGGCAGTAGTCATTTGGGGAGCTGTTAATAATCTGAAGTGGGCTCTGTGAGCTGTGAGCTTCCAACCCCCCAAACACTAATCGCACCTGAGAGAGATTAGTAAGGTGATTAACTCATGATTGTAGAGGCGGAAAGCTCAGGGCACTCAAGCACTTAACAAAAGCATGCATTAACTGCAATTAACACCCCATACAAATGCTGCTACTAACTGCTAAATATTCTCAGAATTGTGCACACAACCGAAATAGTAAGTGCACACAATCGATTCTTTTAACACTGATCTGATACAAACTGAATTGGGACCTGAGGAATGTGTGCACACAACCGGAATGTGTACACATCTGAACTGCACACAAGTGGACTCAACTGTATATATATATATATACACACATATGTATATAACTTCATTAATGCACTAGTTAGGGTTAATGCGACAATATTAGGGAAATGTGGCATTAGGGTTTTCAACCCTAACACCCCACCCTCACCCACCAGACATCAACAGGAAAAAACATCACAGTTTCATCTCTCCTGCATCTTCACTAATCAGGCATGGGGAGTGCCTTGGGATTGTCAGCCCTAACACTCACTCCATTCGATCATGAAAGAAGCTAAGATGTGTAGAGTATATGAGTATGGGGTGAGTGTTAGGGTTAACAACCCCAGCACATTTCCCTATTTTTGTTGCTGGAACCCTAACTGGTACATTAACAAAGTTTTTGCAAAGCATTTCCTTATTTTTTGAGACGGTATAATATAATTGTATCCTCATTTGTCTGTGGGAGCACATATCCCTCTGTGCCCTGTGCTTGCATCTGTGGTAAAACAGAAATGAAATTGTTAGCATAGCCTTCTTATTACAGAACTTTATGAACCCGGTAATGAAAATTTTGAAATCTCTGCCAAAACATGACTCTGCACCACCGCAATGCCATTGCATGCCACAGGTGCAAAAACTCAGTTTGGTCAGGTTTCGAACAATGGCAGTTACCACGTTCATGACATGGTGTAAAAAGATGGTTATGTTGAAAATTTGGATTTAACAAATTTATGAGTGAGCATAGTAAAATTTCAACATATGCACATAACTTTGCCATTTTTACATATTTTAACCCCAAATTTTCAATTTAGCCTTCTTATGACCCCACCTCATTAACAAGAGTGGAGAAAACTTCCAAATCCCACTTGAAAGATGATTTCACCATGTGACCATGAATTTGTCTTTCCAGATGTATTTGTGGAATTTCACTGCCATTGTTCATGAGGTGGGGTTCCCAAAAGTTCACGTTAAAAATTGTGTGTTAAAATATGCAAAAATGACTAAGTTATGCATTAAAGTTGAAATCCCCATTGAAATACATTGAACCGCACTTACCTTAGTTTCTCATATTACAGTGGGAGGTTCCAGCAGCAGGACATGTCTTCGACTGAATAGTGGATCTTCACCCTGTGACCTGTTCAGGTGAGTGAGGGTGTGTGGGGTTGTACTTGGGGGTGTGGAGTGGTGGGTGCAGAGTGGGAGTTTGGAGGTCAGATCAGTGAGGGAACATTTTCTTTTTTGCAGGTTAAAAAAAAATCAAAGGATGGTTTTCTTTATTTCAGACTGGGACGGCAATCAGAGGGTGAGGGATGTCACTAGATGCCAGTGTGACTGTCACTCAACAGGTGATTGGCCATCAGTCTCCCAGGTGAATAACTAAAGTCTGCTAACATCCTTTGGGCCCTCCTGGCTCTATGCCAGGCTCCTGGAGCCTGACTAAGCCTTGCCTAACTTCTGCCTTGGCAGCAATATTGAAGGGGGTCACAGATAACAAAGATGGCTGCCCCTTGCAGTTTTTTTTAAGTAGCCCAAATGTCTTTCCTGGGAACTTGGTCCATGGCACTGAGGCCACAACTGGTGTGGTGGGTGGGGAGAGAATAAGTATGGAAATGGACCCACCTGCACAACTTCAGTACAATATGAAAAGCAAAGTTACATCACTGAACAATTCTTTCAATCAAGCCCCCCCCATTGAAGAATCCAAGCAACATGTAGAGCTCAAAAGATTGTCGTTCAACATTCAGAATTTGCCATGAAACCCCGATTTCAAGTCACATGCTCAGAAAATGGCATTATTTTATAGTTTAGGGAATTTTAGCTCCAATTATATTGAGAAGTACAAGTACTCAATTGCCTACTGCAGAAAGACAAAGGAGTCTATAGACTATGCTCCCTTATCAAATTCCAAATAAAACAATCTGTATACAGAGAAGAGTGTCACTATTCTACAGTTACTGTTTTTTATCTGGTGGCTCTTCTGTTTTAACTAAATAGTTCCAGACAGGAACCCACACACAGAATTTGTAGCATTTGATGTTAAACAATGAAAACATGAATAGTTCTTAAATCATTAGTCAGAACCTCCGGCAACCAATTTTCCAGATTTACTTCAAAGTAATCCATGGATTTAGCTCGATTTCGTCCGATTAGGAAATCCATTCATTGGCAAAAGGGTTGTCTTGTGCTACATATGGTTTGGAGTCAACAATTATATTTTTTTGAGATTAATCAGATCTAGAAGGTTGTCCTAGAAGTCTTTTTTTCTTTCATTGGTTTTCCCAAGGGACCCATTAACACCAAAGTCCCTTACTCATTGGCTGACCCTGAGCATGCCATTACCCTCCCTGTGCTCCATTTCATCAATCTCTATCAATAGGTAAAAGCAGGACCCCAATCAACACAAGATAAGAGAGAGAGACAGAGGGAGAGTGTGTGTGCATGTGCATATGCATATGCATCTGTATGTGGACACCATGGGACTGCCCCATTTATTTATTTATTTAGTTTTTGTTGACCAGGTAAGTGCACTAGACAAATCCTGCCTATTTTCAGGCATGACCCAGGGGAAGGGGATACAGATGAATGTCAACTGACCTTGAACCAGATTAAGCTGTTGTTGGTATTTTTAGTGAATGAGGGAAATTTGGCCAGGACCCCGGGAAAATTCCCCTACTCTTTTTTCGATAAGTGCCATGGGATCTTTAACATCCACCTGAACTACCACCAATCCAGGCAGATGGGACCTCGGTTTAATGTCTCATCCGTAAGACGGCACCTCAAAAGTGCAGCACCCCTCTCATGCTACACCACAGTGTAAGTACTGGGATATTAACCTAAGTGCCAGATGTGGGAACTGGACCCACATCCCTCTGATCTCCCGGCCTCAGAGGTGAGTGTGCTACCTACTGAGCCACTGACACTATCATCATATATGATATCCCTTATTTGTATTTCCCTGGTTAAAAAAAACCCTATCCACACCTCTTTTTCTCACCCTAATGAATTGCACTGGGGGAACCACATGAGACAGTGAGATGACCTTACAGCTCATAGGGTCACTAGTCAAGAAATTCTATCAGTAGCCTCACATTTCCAACCTGTATAACTCAAAGCATCATTCTGGCTTTGGAGGTAGAATTTGCACTAAAAAAAATACCTCAGATCTATACAAGGTGAATTTATTTCTATAATTTTTTCTTAATGGGACAGGACGCATCATTTAAACATTCTGATTTATAGAACTCTACTACATCGATACTTTTTCTGATAGCTTACTTTAAACACAAAGTTACTGTAGCTGGACATTTTCTAAAATGTCTGTAAGTGATAAAAGATTCCACAAAGCTTCTTAGCTTCTCAACAAGTTGCTTTTTTGTTAAATTTTAAATCCCTTGTCAGTTTCTCTCACAAAGGCCAACAATTGCTGAGTGCTTGAGTGGCCCATGGCTTACTATTTTAATATTTTAGTAATGAAATGTCTTTTTTTTAAATGAATAATTCACTGTCCAAAAAAAAAGATGCTTTGTCTGATTAATTTAAACAAAGTGATGTCTACACACACATCTTAACAGTGTTTTTTTTTTGTTACAGTTTATTTTCCAGGAAGAGCTCAGAAGAGATGCAATGTCTTTTTTTTTTTATGAGGACATTTTTCCCTGACTGTCGGCGAGGCTCGGTGGCGGCGTACCAGCCATTCACTCTGTCCCCCCTCGCGGTATCACAGGGCACAGCAGAGGGTGTGGGTTTTTCCATGATTATAGAAGTAGCTACAGGAAGCCCTACCCCCCAGGGCACTGGCATGAAGGACCAAAGTACAGGTGAGAAGCCATGTGGAGACACGGCTTTCACCAAGTACCTCACAGTGCCCTCCCCTCCTGACACCATCTGCTGGTCGGATGAGTGCCTAACCCTGCCCCAGAGAGGACAGCTGCCTAACAATGGTGAAATCCAGCTCCTCCCTCCCCCCACTAAACCTCGATGACCCGGGCTTCTTCTCATAACCCGTGTCACTGATGCAGCACGAGGTGTGATGTCCAGCACCTCAACCCTCAGCGCCACTGGTCCATCAGCTTTTGTTTTTAATTGGATAATATAAAAATTTTTTAACCCAAATGAAAAAGACTCAAAACAAAAATCATCAGTACATCTAGACTCTGTATAGAATTAACTGGATAACAATATGCTGTATACTTATGCAGTATCCCTATCTTTTCTCAGTGTTTTATTGAGTTCCCACTTTCTTAATTTTAAAGATGGGAATATTGAACCACTGAGAGGTTAAGTGGGTAATACAGTCATTTTTTTTCAGTACAGGTTAGACCTGAGGAAGCCCTACATTGTTGAAAGGTATATTTTATCCTTGCATTTCCAGAGTGCATTTAATATTTCACCTTTATTTACAGCCTACTCAGCACTCTGTGTTTTTTTTTCTTCTTACGTTGAGTAGATGGCTGTGGTGGGATTTCAACCTGAAACTCCTGGTTTCTCAAGCCTGCATGCTAAACACTGCACTGTGCTGCTTCTTAACTGCCTCGTATCTGTTTCTTGGAACAGCTGTATGAATTAAAGTACAACCAGAAGTGTCTTTGTTGAAAATTCTTCTTCATTAATTCTTCTAAATTTGCACTTAACATCCCATTTTGCACACCTATTGTAACTGTTCTTAAACACGCTGGACAGAGCTCAAATGAATGGAGTGATATAAATCCAAATGTTTTTCCTTCCTTTCCCTAATTGTTGCTATCAGGATATAGTATGCTCTTATCAATATGTGAAAGTCGGGCATTGCCAAAGATCTGACCCCTACCTGATCAGTCCCTATAATCTTAATTGAAGTGCCGCATATCAGCATAGTAACCCTTAACTCAGCCCATATAAATTTCCCCCACAAACAGTACCATATATGAAAAGGGTCCTATAACCTGAAGTTCCCCATAAATTACACACTGTCCCATAACATCTGATGACATGACGCATAACCAAGTACCCATGTTATTTGAAGTATCTTGGTGTTCGTCCCATGTCCTTTTGGAGTCACATATTAGTGTCCCCGCAACTTAAGTGTCCCCTTCCAACCTAGTAAGCCTCGTAGTGTCCCCTAAAATCTTTTAAGAAGCATCTCCTACTGGTATAATAATAGCAATAATGTTTTTATTTATATAGCACAATTCCAATATCAAAGCACTGCGCATAAAAACATATCACAAATAATTTAAAAAGTCTTACCCAGATTCAGCTTCAGTTTAAAATTTATCACCATTCATAAATATCAGTTACTAAAAGCCTATTGGAAAATATGTGTTTTCAGACTGGTTTTGAAACTCTCCATGGTCCTGCACTCTCTAATCTGACAAGATAGAGAGTTTAACAGAGGTGGTGCCACAACAATAAATGCCCAAACCCCAGATGTTTTTAACTGCACCCAGGGAACCTCTAACAACCCTTCATCAGTTGAGAGGAGAGGATGGCCGGGGCTGAAGGGAACCAGGAGCTCTTGCAGATAACTCGGTACCAGTCCATGCAGGGCTTTATAGATCAGAAGACTGACCTTGAAGGTGATCTGCCACTGTATAGGCAGCCAATGCAGAACATGCAGCACAGGAGTAATATGACTAGAGCGCGAAGACCCAGTCAACAATTGTGCCACTGCATTCTGCACCAGCTGCAAGCGGCGGATATCAACCCCTATATGTGATGTGTACAGTAACCATGTAGTGTCCCCTGACTTTAACCTTGGGAAGTGCCCATACATTATTGTCCCCTCTACCATGAAGTATATGTGATATGTCCCATATAAATATGCCCTCATATTAAATGTCTCTAATATAAAGCATCAATATAACCCCACATCAGATGTGTCTCAATAATAAATTTCATCAATAGCATAAATGCTCCCAGATAAAATGCCCCCATAAAGTTATAATACTGGTAGGGGTATGGAGAGTGGACACTGTGTGTGTACAGATATAGATCACATATAAGACATACATAAACATGTGTGTGTGTGTGTGTGTTTGCCTGTGTGTGTGATGGCAGAATTAAAAAACATATTTTTCTGGAAAGGGCACAATATGAGAGGCACCTGTTAGTTATGGCCTGTAACTCAAAAAATGTGTAAATGCAATATCTTCTGCAGCTTGTTCTGTCTTCTTTTTTTGTAACATGAATGTAAACTGTTATTTTGCTGGAAATGGCATCAATTTAGTGCACAAGTAAGTTTAAATGCCTAAAATATACAAGGTACTTAGGGCAGGATTCACAAAACACTTTGAAGGTGAAAAAAATGTGCAAGTCCCCAAAAGTTGCACAGTTGCAGAAAAAAAGAAGTAATTGCACTGTGTCATATACACAAAACATCCTCAGCTGCAGAAAAAATATACTGCAGACTATGGAAAAAATTGCAGCTGTGAAAATTTCTGCACAAAAAAATGCCATTGAAAGTACGGCATATCCCCTTAAAGGCTATTCTCAGCCACTGTTTTCCCGCAGTTACGGAAAAAATGTTGTACACATGCTGCAGCAAGGAATCTGAGGCATAACTCACCCTGAGCAAAAGGCAGTGTACTAACAATTAGGAAACAATCATAGTGGGGGTTCAGGCACCAAGCAACAGCAAACCTGTGGGCTGTATTGTAGTGCCAGTTGTTACAAAGAAAGAGCATACATTTCCATTGTAAGGCAAAAAAAACACAACCACATGACCCTGTGCAGCCCATAAAAGAGTCCCAAAGGCAGAAGAGGTAGAGGTGGTAACAGCCAGAAGTGTGTACTACAGATGCAGGAGAAAGAAACACCTCAGAGAGAGACACAGCCAATAGATACATATTACCACTGGGTGCAAGGTCCTACTGGTACAGGTGGTGCTACTGTGGTCTCAGTTGTGGGACTGGCTGCTTGCCTCGCTGGGAGTGTTGGTTCTGCTTCAACTTTTGCAAAGTCTCCTGCTCCACTTAATATGGATCACCTGCTGTTCTTCTGTCTGCTGTACCTTTTATATTATTTCTGTAGCTGTGGAAAAAAAATTACGTTTTCCACGCTTGTGCAATTTTGTAACCCACCAGGGGCTGGATTCATAAAACACTTGGAAAATGCAGAAGAATGTGCAAGTCCCAAAACTTTGCGCAGTTGTAGAAAACAGGGGTAATTGCTCTGAGTGGTATATGCAAAACTTCCAAAGCTGCAGAAAAAATATACTCCAGACTGTGGAAAAAACTGCAGCTGCGAAAGTTCCTGAGTTAAAAAAAGTAATTGAAAAGTATGGCATATCCCTTTAAATGCTATTCTCAGCCACTGTTTTTCCACAGCTGCAGAAAAAATGTTGCACACATACTGCACCACAGAGAGTGAGGCGTAACTCACCCTGAGCAAACAGCAGTGCACCAACAACTGGAATACAATTATTGTGAGGGTTCAGTCACCAGCAACTGCAAACCTGTGGACTGTATAGTAACCAGTTTTTACAACAAAAATAGCACACATTTCCACTGAAAGGCAACAAGCCTCAACCACATGGCCCAGTGCAGCCCATAAGGGAGCCCAACAGGCAGTAGAGGTAGAACTGGTAACAGCCACAAGTGAGTGCTACTGAAGCAGGCAACATAAACACCCCAGGGAAAACACAACCAGTGGTTACAGAATGCAACTGTGGTGCATAGTTCTGCTGGTACTGGTGGTGCTGCTGTGGTGTTGGTTGTGGGGCTGGCTGCTGATCTTGCTGTGAGTACTTTCTGCTGCATCTATGGCAAGATTGTTAAAGTCTACTGTTTCAATTAATATGGATTACCTGTTGTTCTGGCTACTGAGGCTTTTCCTTAGCTGCAGATCTGCACGCGCACATTTTCTGCATCTGCAGAATTCCTTAACTAACCTTTTTTTGTGATTTTCCGCAACTGGAAATTTTCTTTGTGAATATGCTGCAAATTAATTTTCACAGTGTTGCAAGCCATTTTTCTGCAACTGTGGAATTTTTGGCTCTTTTTTAGAATCCAATCCTTGTTTTGCATTTTTCTGCACCCACAGAAATTTTGATTGTGAATAGGCTGCACTTGTGTTTCCACAGTTTTGCAAGACTTTTTTCCACCCTTGCAAATTTTTTGGCTCTCTTTGTGTATCAAGCCCTTAATCTGTAGCTGAATATGTTTCCCTGTCCCCACGTGTGTGTGTGTGTGTGTGTGTGTGTGTGTGTGTGTGTGAAAAGAGAAATCCTTCCTTCAGCTACAGCAGATTCATTAACATCATGTCATGATGAATAACTGATCTGATAAAAAGGTCTGTCACCTACAAAGAAAAACTGCAAGAATGAAGGTTAACATGGAATATAGCATTGTCTACAAAGCCCTATTAACATGTTCTAGATGTACACATTTTTATGTTTGCTTGTGCACAGGTGCAAGAAACATTATGCGGCTGCTTAGGAGGGAAGCGGGTTGTGGAGGTGCGGCACCGTGGCAGCCAATGGCAGCACTACATTTGGGGGCTTTGCACTGATGGACCAATGCAGGCACACTGTGCTGATGACATTGGTTTTCAGAAGTGCCACCAAGTTGAAATGATTTCACCGCTGCAATCAGGGGTCACCTCATCATTGCAGCATCAGACATTCTGCTGCAAAGAGGGAGCAACCTGTCATTGTAGGGTGGTACCTTGCCATCCGCATGCCCTCCAACCCAGTTCATTTGCCGATGGGGGAGCAAAGATGAAGGCTGTTTGATTTGCTTGGAATAAATGCTTTTTTAACTGCAATAGTCATGAGCTACTGAGCCTGTGTTCTTTTCGGAGTGCTGTTCTTTTGACTACTACACATGTTTATGTATTGGCCACACTGATGAGTTTATTTGACAAGATCCTCAGAAAATTTCTTTTTTTAAATAGGCTACACATTTTGTGGGTCAATTAATCAAATAAGTATTTCAAATAAGGAGAAATGGGCATGAATGGATTGTAGCAAAGACGAAGGCCATTAGATTTGCCTGGAATAAATGTGTTTTTAACTGTAATAGTCATGAGCTACTGAGCCTGTGTTCTTTTTTGGAGTGCTGTCCTTTCTGCTACTGGGCATGTTTATGTGTTGGTCACACTGATCAGTTTATTTGTCAAGATCCTCAGGAAAAAAATAATATATTTTTTTAAATAGGATAGATATTTTATCGACCAATTAATCAAGTGTTTTTATAACTCTTTGAACTAAACAAACAGGAGAAAATATCATCTGAGTGTGAGAGCATTGCCAGTGATCAGCTGTTCTGACTAACTGACATTATTTCTAGTTGAGACTCTCTGACATTACTGCTTACACTCTTAATTCAAACTGACAGCTTTAGCATACTAGTCAAACAGACATTTTTTACACTTGATAGGCAACCTTTTTAACTGTACAAGAAAGCACGTATGAAACAAACTAATATTACAGCTTGACTTAACTGACTGTCAGCTGAGCTGTCACCTGTGTTGCACTGTTCATGGTTTGTCTTTGTGAGCCTACAGCACAAACAGGGCTAATAAGGTAACTGGTCACTTGATTGCACCTTAGATCTCCTCATGGCCAGTGGCCAACCGCATCTCTAAATGAAGCTGAATTACCACATTATTCTCCTGATGAAACGGACTCTTAAACATATTCTAATTGAGAAAAACATTTCATTTCCTTATGCAGAGTCCAATATTCAGTCTTGTAAGGAATGACTCTTTTAGTATCACAAAAAGATGTAGCATTGCACCTTTAAGGGTTGGGAGTGATGGCAGACTTGACAGAAAACAAGGAGGCCAGCAATTGAAGGGTAGGGAGGTGCCAGTAGACACCAGGGAAACAAGGGGGGCAGTGATCAGGAGGTGATGGGTGCCACTAGACACCAGGGAACCTATAGGAATGACAGTTGAGGTGGGGGGTACAACTAGACACCAGGGAAAGGATTTGACATTACAATAAAGGATCCTTTTTCAAGACTAGTGATATGAAAAATAAACTTTTTTCATATCGCAAGTCACGCAAAAAGATTTATAATCTAAAAAAAAAAATTAAGGACATTCATTTAATAGATAAATCCAGAATCCAGCTGAGGGGGTCCTGATAAGCAAGCTACAGTACAACTATTGGTTTCTGCTCAGTACATAACTGTTTTGAGTTATTTGAATTTATTTATCTTATTAACTGTAAAACAAAATGGCAGCAGCACGAAGAAAGATATCCCATTTGAGACACAGGATCACCCATTTGTGAAAAAGGATTACCCATTTGTGACAAAGGAGTGAAATTCACTTTGAAATGAATGGGAACATTTAAAAGTTAATAACTGTGGTCTGGATTAATATGTTTCCACCAAATCTTCAAAAGGCACGTCTGTGGCCCAAGACCTTTCTACTTTAAAAATTTCAGACCACAGTTCCACACTGTTTTTGCTCAGTGATGTGACAAAGAACTTTACATTTTTTTAATTTTTACATTTTTGGACACTCCATAGCTTCACACCCACATATCTGACCGGAACAAAACTTGCCACATCAAGACATCTTTGCTCCCTGAAGGGGAATGCTAAATGCCATGCAAATGGTTGAACAGTTGTGAAGTTATTAAAGTTCAAAATTTCAAGTTTAACATAGAAGTGAAGGCTGAACCCTAACTACAGGGGCACAACTGTGCCCCATGATACACACACACACACATATACAGTATATATCTAAATGATACTCCCCATCTTTGACTATGGTTACTTTGTTTACAGTGCTGCTCACAAGTCCATCCTAGCTAGACTGGATCCTCTCTTTCACTCCTTCTGTCACTTTGCTTTGGATGGTCAGCCACGCACCCACCATTGTTCCCTGTACTCTTCCCTCTCTTTCCCCTCCATTGAAGCCACACGTTACTCATTGTGCCTCCGTCATCTTTAAATACTGGCTAGGCTCCCTCTCCTCCTACCTTACCTGTCTTGTCCCTGCCCCCAACACCCTTCGCAGCTCTGGCTATCATTCTCTTGCACTCCTCTCATGGAAATCCTTCACTGGTCAGGCTGCTTTCTCCTTCCACTTCCCCAAACTATGGGATTTCTCTCCCCCTAACCATCCACTCTGTCTCTTCCCAATGCCCACTCTCCTCTCCTCTCTTCTTCACGATTTCACTTCTCGCTCCTGAAATTGCAACTGATACGTATCCCTGGTCTGTTACTAGCTATACCCACTACCCCCTTTCCTCCTCTCCCATACTTCCTGATCGGCTCTTGATTAGCCCCCCCCCCCTTCACACTACCTAGTGACAACCATTGCACCTTCTATTAACTCTTTAATAACTTGGCACTTTGAATTGCACTTCTTAAATTGCATTCACTGACACTGTTGTCCCCCTCCAGAACCTCATTGCATAGTTCACTTTTCCTCATCCTTGCTTAAATTGCCTATTGTACGTTATTTAGTTATGATGCTTGTTGTTACTTTATCTGTTTATGTAATTTTTATTTTTATGTATTTGTATTTTTAATTATGTAATTGATTTTTGTTCTTGATTTCTTCATTGCCCTCCTTTCCTCCTCCCCCAGGTTACATCTAGAAATGAACTGCTATTAGCTCACTATGTCTTTCCTGGTGAAACTTTTGAAATAAATATATGTGTGTGTGTGTATATATATATATATAAAATGGCACAGTAGTGCCAATATAGTTATGGTTCAATGATCACGTCTATGTTAAACCCAAAATTTTGCACTGTAATAACTTTGCAATCATATGACCGATGAGCACAACATTTCTCATGCACCATCAGGTACCATACATTTCTTGATGTGGCAAGCTTTGTTCTGGTCGGGTTTGTAGTTGTGGAGATGCGGAGTGTCAAAAAATTTGAAAATTACCATTTAGGTCTAAATCCTTTGCCTTTCCGCATCTCCAAAACGGATTCATGGTGTGGCCTGAAATTGTTAGGATATATGGGGTCTGGGTCATAGATGTGCCTTTTGAAGGTTTGGTGAAAAAATATGAATCCATTCAAAAGTTGTTAAACTTTAAAGTTTCCCATTATATCCTATGGGAAAAATTAGATGTTCTGTGTGAAAGCAGTTTTTGCTGCCACAAAAACACTTTTTGCTGCCTCAAATTGTATCAGTGGTGTTGTGCTGCTGCCAACTTGTTTTCAGTTAGTGATGGGGAAAAACACTGCAATTTAAATAATATTGCCCCTTGGTAAACACCAATAGTTGTGTTTACATAATCAGGGCCTGATGAACATGATTCTGGCCTCAGTTTTTGAAAATGGTGGCCAGAAATATGTTTTTTTACTCTGCCATTTGTAGTGTCACAAATTTGTGGCATTATTTTTGTGAAATTACCACAAATTGCAATAGTTTTCGCACAACTAATAGCTCTGATGTTTGAAAACTGCTGCTCATTATGGCACTATTTCACAAAAATTGCCACAATTTGCGGCACTTCTCTAATAATAAAACAACATCGGTCCCGTGAAAAGGGCAAAACCTTTTCTGGTCATTATTTTTGACAAACTAAGAGCAGAATCAGATTCCTTGGCCCCTGTTTAGGTAAACATCTGTTGGTGTTTACATAAATAAAATGTGTACTATACTTTAAGTGCCTCCAAGGGGGCTGAGGCATGTTTATATTTAAAAAAATGTTTTGGGCTGACATCAGGGTGCCCAATCCCCATGTTAGTGGTAGAAGCCACTCCCCCACCAGTGTGGGACACTGGGGAGCCCACCCCCTGTGTCCCCAGTTATGTAGTATCTACAGAACTTGCACAAAAATGCCTTTTGCCAACATCGGGGTGCCCAATCCCCATATTGGCAGTAGAACCCCCCCCGTCAGTATGGGACACTCGGGAGCCCACTTCCAGTGCCCCCAGTTATGTACCTCCCAGTACTTTGGGACACTGGGGAGTCCACCCCAGGGTCCCAAAATGTTGTGTTTTGCGTACCTTTTAAAAAAGAAAACCGTTCCCAGAAGTCTTTTTTTCCTGAAAAAAAGGAAAAGGTCCCTCATTATTTCCCCATCCCCCTCTCCCATCCTAACCCTCCCACTGAGCAACCCACCACCCCACACCCTCTCCTTGCCCTGTACATACCAACGGAGACCATTGTTTGCCAACTTCAGTGGACCAGTACATGTATGCACTCTTCAAAGCCAAACCACAAACTAAAGAATCAAGGTAAGTGCTGTACAATGAATGTCAATGTCATTTTTAACTTATGTTGATATCTCAGCCATTTTTAGATATTTTTGCACAATGTTTTCAACATGGACTTTTTGGGACCCCGCCTCATGAATACTGTTGTTTCGTTACTCTGACCCAGAAGGTGATTTCATGGTAACAGCATAAATCACATTTTGAGACCAAGTAAAGAAATGGCAGTGCCAGAGTTTATGAGATGGGGTCCCAAAAAGCCCATGTTGAAATTTTGGTGCAAAAATACCAAGAAAAATTGAATTTTTTCTATGCATGCTCATAACTTTGTTAATTTTTCATATTTTCACTCCAAATGTTCAACATAGCCATTTTTTCACACCACCTCATGAACAGTACAGCTGTCATTTTTCACATCCTGCCTGCAATGTGTTTTTGCACCTGTGGCACAGAATGGCATGGTCGCCTCACAAAATCCCTGACGACTTTTTTTTCCCAGAAAAAAAAATGGTCCCTAGTCATCTCCCCTCCCCCTTCCTGACCCTCCCACTAAACAACCCACCACCCCATACCCCCTTTCCCAGTACTTACCAATGGAGACCATTGGCTGCCATCTTTTGTGGACCGGGACACATCTGTATTCTTCAAAGCAGAACCGCGAACTAAAGAATCAAGGTAAATGCCGTATAATGGCTGTCAATGGTGTTTTGAACTTATGCTGATATCTCAGTCATTTTTTAGTATTTTTGGCTTACATTTTCAGCATGGGCTGTTTTGGACCCCACTTCATGGACACTGCCACTGTCATTTCATTAATTGGACTGTAGGGTTATTTCACGGTCACTGCTCAAAATCACCTTTTGGAATGGAGCAACAAAATGACAGTGCCAGTGTTCATGAGGTGGGGTCCCAAAAAGTCCATGTTGAAAATTTGGTGCAAAAATACCAACAAATTCCTGAGTTACATGCAGTTGTTGAAAATTTTCTAAGCATGTGCATAACTTTGCCAATTTTTCATATTTTCACTCCAAATGTTCAATATACAGTAGCCATTTTTTCACACCACTTCATGAACAGTACAGGTGTTATTTTTCACATCCTGCCCACAATGTGTTTTCGCACCTGTGGCACGGATGCCATGGTCACTGCACAAAATCACCTTTTGGGACTGAGTAATGAAATGACAGTGCCAGTGTTTATGGGATGGGGTCCCAAAAATGTCATGTAGAAAATTGGGTGTAAAAATACCTAAAAATGCCCGAGTTGTGCATGGTTGTTGAAGATTTTCTGTGCACGCTCATAACTTTGTCAATTTATAATATTTTCACTCCAAATTTTCAACATTGCCATTGTTAGCCTCACCTCATGAACAGTAACAGCTGTCATTTTACACATCCTGCCTGCAATGTGTTTTCTCACCTGTGGCCCAGAATGGCACAGTCACTGTGCCAAATCCCCCATCTTTTTTTCCCCTAAAAAATAGAAAACAGTCCCTCATTGTCTCCTGTCCGCCCTCCTCATCCCGACTCTTCCACTGAGCAACCCACTACCCACACACCCCCTGCCCTGTACTTATCACTGAATACCATCGACTGCCATCTTCTGTGGACCGGGACATGTCTGCACTCTTCAAAGCTGAACTGCAAACTGAAGAATCAAGGTTTTGAACTTATGTTGCTATCTCGGCCATTTTTTGGTATTTTTGCCTCAAATTTTCAACATGGGCTTTTTTGGACCCCACCTCATGAACACTGTCACTGTCGTTTCATTAATTGGACCCATAAGATGATTTTGTGGTTGCTGCATGAAATCACCTTTTGGGACCAAGTAACGAAATAACAGTGCTAGTGTTTATGAAATGGGGTCCCAAAAAACCCATGTTGAAAATTTGGTGCCATAGTGATACTTTCACAAAAAGTAAGGAAATTCATTGCAAAAACTTGATAGTGGCAAAAGTATGGCATGGTGGAAGAGGTTCCCAACCCTAACACCAATCTCTATTCTTTCAATCAACCTCACCACCATCAACCCTCATTCCTCCACACACCAACAGGTGTTGGGGTGTGTCTTGGGGTTGTCAACCCCAACACTCACCCCATTCTTCTATGCTGTACCACCTCTGTTTCCTTATACATGGAATGGGGTGAACGTTAAGGTCGATGTCCCCAAGACATACCCTGATGCCTGTTGGTGTGTGGAGGGTGGGGGTTGGGTGGGGTGGTAGTGTTGGTTGGTTGGGGTGGATGAGATAGGGTGATAGGGTTGGAAACCCTAACACCACATTTCCATACTTTTGTCACTGTAATATGAACCCTAACTGATGCATTAATGGAGTCTTTTTCTTTTGCAATGAATATGTGTGTGTGTGTGTGTGTGTGTGTGTGTGTGTGTGTGTAGGGATGGTATACAAGCATACATACCCATCAAGAGGGCTAGTAGGGCTATAAGGCCACAAGCCCAAAGGGTAAGTGGGTTTATTGGCCTGATCAGCCCACAAGATGGGTATACTTCTGAGTGTTCCACCCTTACCCATTGTTTGTTGAATATAATACAATAGGATGGTTATTGTTATGGAGACTGCATTTGTGATTAAGTTTTGGCATCTGAAGGTCTCTTGCAGCAAGGAAATAATGATGAGTAATGAGTGCAGGTAGGGATTTGGGAGAGTTTTGTGTGTCTTATTTTCCAGGTTCTTTTGCAGCTTGCTAATTGGTTTGGCTAGCTTCCTGATGATGTGTTAATTGTGTTATTAGTATTGCCCCATAGGGTTTAATGTAGTGTAGGTATATACTGTTTTATTATCGTAGGTATATACTTTTGATTGTTTGATTAGTGTAGGTATATAGCTTTAATTAGTGTAGGTATATACAGTAGCTGTAAAGAAGAAATTTCTTCATATTTACCATAATTTCCTTTTCTGTTAGCTCCAACATTGTCAATGGGTATTTAATACACATGGGTTAAGTGCACCCCTTCTAGGGGTAATGATACAGGCCAAAGCTGTAGTAACAGCAAAGAACCCTGGGCACATGAAGATTCCAAATAGAAAAAGCTCTCCAGTTCCCTATTGGCCTCACAGTACCTAAACAGTGGAATGAAAAGTAAAAATCTATGTTGGTCCCCTCCTTTTATCATTACAGTACATAGCACATGTGCAGAAATTTTTTTTGAAGAAAAAGCAATGGCCAATGTCTTATCTTACCCTTGAAATGAAGGGATCCTGCTCTGCATTTTTTGTGTCTTTTGCAGAACCAGTCTTCCTCAAAATTGCCTCTTCAAAGATATAGCAGATAAATCAGCAACGGCTGTCAACATAAAATTAAATAACAGGAATAAATGCAATAAGATTCAGTGTAACTGCAAAAACAGAGTAAACACTAACCTGTGAAAGAGAGGTACCACCTCAAGTTCAAAAACCAACCTATTAACCTGCAATTCAGTATATTGCATCCTGTTTTCATGTTACAAATAAAGCGCAATAGGATATCAAGCGGAATAGGATGTCAACAATATTTGCTAAGTATAATTTCTATAGAAAAACACAGACACCTCATAGTTATATCAGACAATATTTGTTCAGTAAGAGCCAAGGCTCATGGAAAAGGCCCCACTGACAATGTTGTAGCAGCAGAAGAGGAAATTAAGGTAAGTATGAACAAAATGCACAAATTAGGGGATTTGATACCTTTTATTGGACCAACAGAGATTACAGAAAAACCTTAAGCTTTCAAACTCAGAGTTCTTTTTCAGAAGAAATGGCAGATCTTTTAGAAAACTCACTTTTAAAAGACCAGATGAAAAAAAAACTGAGAAAAAAACATTTTACACATGAGTGTGACCAATTAGCAACTAGTTAAGAAATACAACCAGAGTTAAGCAGGCATCCCTGAGACTATAGCAGTGAGTAAGTCAAATGTGACAGAATGGAATGTTATGTAGTAAATCATCTGATGTAACAAGTCTCACTGAAGTTAACTTAAAGAAAATGTGTGTGTGTGTGTTAAATCATCTGATGTAACAAGTCTCACTGAAGTTAACTTAAAGAAAATGTCTGTGTGTGTGTGCGCGTTAATGCATATTTGCTTTTATTGCAGTTTCACTAGGTGCTCAGCACAGACCCAGACAATTTCTCATTATGCTTCCTGGGTTTTCAAAGCTGATTTTAACTAAAACAAGCATTTGTCAATGCCGAATGTTTGCTTGCTGGCATTGGCAGTGGTAATGTAGAAGTTAAAGAGCTGCGTAATAGGAATGGCAGTGAAGTACTGAACTGAAGCCAACCCCACCACCACCCTGCAGAGAGTGACAGGCATTGGGGTGTGCATTTGGGTCATCAGGCATAACGGCCTCGCCATTTCACCACACCCCACCCTGCAGACACTGACAAGTGTCACGGTGTTCCTTGGGGTCTTTGGCCCTTATGCAAACCCCATTTCATTAGGAAATGCGGTGAGATGGGTGTGATATAGGAGAATGGGGTGAACTTTGGGGCTGAAGAGTCCAAGGCATACCTCGATGCCTCTCACTGGCTGCAGGGTGTGGAATGGTATGAGAATTACAGGCAAGAATCCCAAGTCACACCCCTGATGCCTGTCATTCTCTACAGGGTTGGGCGTTATGGTTGGAAACCCTAATACCTCAGGCATTCATTGGTATTTTCACTCCAAATTTTCAACATGTTTTTTTTGTGACCCCACCTCATGAACAGGGGGAATATCAGTTTGTTAGCCGAAAGCTGCTTATGCACAGAGAGTAAGGCATTTAGCACCACAGGTGCAAAAACATTCCAAACAGGATGTAAAAAATGACAGCTGTACTGTTCATGGGGAGGTGTAAAAAATGGCAATGTTGCAAATCTGCAGTAAAAATATTTAAAAAAATGGTGAAGTCATGAGCGTACATAGAAACTGTGCAACGCACACCGGTAATATAATTAGGTTGGGGATATTTTACAGCAGATTGTCAACTCAGGCATTTTGGTGCCTCCGATCATGAACAGTGTCACTGTGATTTTCTTTATCTGTGCCGAACAATGATTTCCCACAGCGACCATGCATCTCAGCGCTGAAAGTGTGAAACACACTTCAGCCATGTTGTGAAAAATGACAGCTGTACTGTTCATAAGGAAGTGTGAAAAATGCCACTGGTGAAAATCTGGACTGAAAATATTACAAAGTCATGAACTTACGAGGGTGCGTGGAAACTGCGATACTCACTGTAACACAGTCATTTTATGGACTTTTGTCACCAAATTTTCAACATAGCCATTTTAAGACCTCTGCTCATGAACAGTGTAACTGTGATTTTCTTAATCTGTCCTAAACATTGCTTTCACACACCAACAGCACCATTGTGCGCTACATGTGCGAAAACACATTTTGGGTGACATATGAAAAATGGCAGCTGTACTGTTCATAAGGAAGTGTAACAAAATGGCAATGTTGAAAATCTGGAGTGAAAATATTTAATTTGCAAACTTACGAGCATGCATAGGAACTGCGCAACGCACGCTCGTAAAACAGTCATTTTTAGGAATTTTTTCACCAAATTTTCAACATAGCCATTTTAAGACCTCTGCTCATGAACAGTGTCACTGTGATTTTCTTAATGTGTTCCATACATTGATTTTGCACATACAACGCCATTGTGCACTACATGGGTGGGAACACATTTTGGGCAAGATGTGAAAAATGACAGCTATACTGCTCATAAGGAGGTGTGGTAAAATAGCAATGTTGAAAATCTGGAGTGAAAATATTGAAAATTCATGAACTTTCACGAGTGCGTGAACTGCTAATGCACCTCGTGAAACAGTCATTTTTAGGAATTTTTTCACCAAATTTTCAACATAGCCATTTTAAGACCTTTGCTCATGAACAGTGTCACTGTGACTTTCTTAATTTGTCCCGTACATTGATTTCGCACACCGACTGTGCCATTGTGCGCTACATGGGCGGAAACACATTTTGGGTGAGATGTGAAAAATGACAGCTATACTGCTCATAAGAAGGTGTGGTAAAATGGCAATGTTGGAAATCTGGAGTGAAAATATTGAAAATTCGTGAACTTACGAGCGTGCATAGGAGCTGTGCAACACACGCTCATAAAACAGTCATTTTGGAATTTTGGCACCAAATTTTCAAGATAGGTTTTGGGACCCTTCTCATGAATGATGTCACTGTCATGGTGGTATTCAGGCCCGAAGGGTGATTTGCAGTCACTGCGCAAAATCACGCCGACGCAACTAATGCGCCATGACAGTGACATAATCCATGAGGAGTCCCAAACACCATGGAATTGGTGCAAAAATTCCCCAAATACCGAGATATGCAATAGTTGAACCCCCGTGTAACCCATATACAGCTTACCGGCATTCCTCAGTTCACGGTCGGCTTTGAAGAGTGCAGATGTGTTCCTGTCCACCAAGATCGCCGCCAGAGTCCGGAGGTAAGCAGGGTGGGGGGTGGGGAGGCTGGGTGCCAGTAGGTGGGTGCGGGCTGTGGAGGGGGTCGAGACGCTACCAGGACAGTTTTATTTTACAGGTCTAAAACAAAAAAAAGACGCTAGGACGCTTGCCACGCTGGGGTGGGCTCCCAGCATGGCACAAGGACTTGGGGGTGTTCAGCCGATGGAGGACTGGGCACCCCGTCGGCAAAATAAAAAAATCATGGCACTTTGCCACGTGGGGTGGGCTCCCAGCGTGGCACAAGGACCTGGACAGGGGCGTTCAGCCAACGGGGATTGGGCACCCCGTCGGCAAAATAAAAAAATTAGCGGCATCATTGCCACGCTGGGGTGGGCTCCTCAGCGTGGCACAAGGACTTGGGTGTTCAGCTGACGGGATAAGACTCACGGCCAAAGGACAGGCTTGCCACGCCAGTGGGCTCCCAGCGTGGCACCCACAACTGGGGGTGGGGACGAGTCAGCCGACGGGGATTGGGCACCCGCGGCCATACAGTACAGGGGTGCGCACGCCTGTTCAGGTGTTGGGAGCTGCGCGAGCAGTCGATATCTTATCGGTGCTCACTCAGGCGTAGCTCCCCCTTTCAACTGTATGCCACTGCATTTTGGAGCGTGTTATAGACAGCTCCAAAATGCATTGGCTTACAGGGGCCGCGCCTGCAAGCCCACTGACTGAATTGGAGGAGGAGGTGACACACCTCCAAAATCTCCGATGAAGGCACTATGTTTCTTGCACATGCGTGCAAGCAAACATAAAAAGGGGTGAGGTTAATCTTCTGCACTTAAGTTTTACACATGCCAAAACTGCTGTTCCAAATTCTTAGAACACACACACACACAACAACAACAACAACATCTCAAAATTAAATGCCACCAACGGACAATATAATAGCAGCTTGTGAACCCTGGCAATATGCATTAAAATGAACATTTGCACTTTTCATTTTTGCTCTGAACAGAGATATGACTCCCCCTGATGAAGATGCTGGTTTACCATTAAAGCGCTGGAGACTGTGTTCATTGATAGCTCAATAGGGTTGTTTCATGCCAAAACTAGAAGCACAGTGATCTTAATGGGTTTAAATTTAAAAAAAAATCAAGTGGTTTGTGTGCATTTCCTTTGTTGTTTGCCCAGTGATTACCTCACAGTTACATTGGAAATTGCATGCTGATAGATCTTACCTCAATTGTTTCACAATATGCATTTAGAGTTTTTACAGTGTGATGCAAATTCAATGGCTAAAGGTTACATATAAGCAGGTATTAGCACTTTTCTTTTTATCTTGGCCATAGCAACAATTTAGACTTATCTTTAATACTTTGGTGCCTTTTTCAGATGTGTGTGTTTTTAAATTCTGTTTTAGAAGTATCCCCTAGTGGCAGAACAAAAACATATGTGCATTCAGTACAAATTAATCACTTTTAAATCAAAATCAAATCAACTTTATTTTTATAGTGCCTTTCAGAGCCAAGGCGCTGTACATAAAACATATACATAATAATAAGAATTATAACAACATTAAAATGTATCAACCATAGCTAGATAAAAGCTAAACTAAATAAATATGTCTTTAGGCCAACTTTAAAACTGTCGACGGTTGGGCATTCTCTCAACCAACGAGGTAGAGAATTCCACAGGGTTGGTGCTGAAAAAGCAAAAGCATGGGATCCTGATGTCTTTAATCGAACCCTGGGAATCTCCAGCAATCCCTCGTTGGTGGAACGGAGACGATGGAGGGGGCAGTAGGGAATCAGGAGATCTTTCAGGTAACAGGGTCCCTGATCATGTAGGACTTTAAAGGTTAGTAAACCAACCTTAAAGGTGATCCACCACCAAACAGGCAGTCAGTGCAGTTCACGGAGCACAGGTGTAATATGACCGGTTCTAGAAGTCCCAGTCAAAAGCCTGGCCGCCGCATTCTGCACCAGATGCAGGTGGCAGATATCAACCCCAGGTAGCCCTAGGTAGAGGGAACTGCAGTAACCAAGACAGGTAGTGACAAAGGCATGGACCAATGTTGGAAGATCACCCGACGGAACCAGGTGTTTCACCTGGGCGATATTCCTCAGATGGTAAAAAAAGGATTTGACTACAGCTGATGCCTGAGATTTTAGGGTCAAACCGACATCAAAAATAACGCCCAGATTTTGCACCTGATCGGAGGTAGAGAGCAGCGTACCACCAAGTAACAAACCTGATGGTTGTCCAGCTCCCAAACCTGCCCCCGGATGACCTATGTATTCATAAGCAGCACACATGGTTGGTGTACACTGATATATTGACCATTGAAGTGGTTAAAAGCACTCATCATATACCTTGTGCATAAAACACAGCTGCGGCATCCATTAATAAGACCACAGCTGGAAACCTTTGCCAGTGTTATTCAGAACACAATTCTCAACTCATTGACAACACATTTTAAATTAAATTAAAACTGATGATGAAATCATATCAGCCTGATTGGCTGAGAACATCACATTGACTGACATTTCATCAGAGCATGCCCAGACAGTTTAGAACTAAATAACAGTTTATACTTCAAAAATCAATTCAGAGCACTTGCCTGGTGGTGCGGAGGGCTGAGGCACCAAGCCTCACCTGTTTCCATGCAGGCAACCTGGGGTCGGGAGTGACCCTGGGGCTTGGTCGGGCAGAGGAGGATCGAGCATGTCAAGTACTGCAGTCCTTCTCTTAAAACTGGTGAAATCATATCAGTCTGATTGACTGAGAGCACCACATGACTGACATTTCATCAGAGCATGTCCAGACAGTTTAGAACTAAACAACAGTTTACACTTTAAAAATCAATTCAGGGCACTGGTCTGGTGGTGCGGAGGGCTGAGGCACCAAGCCTCACCTGTCACCATGCAGGTAACCTGGGGTCGAGAGCTACCTCGGGGCTTTGGGGGTTGGCCAGGGATAGGAGGATCAAGTGTCTCAAGTAATTCCCAATTCAGCCAATTCCCGAGCTCATTTTCTTCACATCATCTTACTTTCTTTAACCCTCTCCTACCCTCCACAATGCTACTGCACCTACTACTGCTGCTTTGCTTCTCACCTTCCTTAGATCCAGATGAGATAACTGTTGGAACCCATACTAAGGTGCTTAGGGTGACCACTCAACACTGCCCCCCTCTACTGTCCCCAGTGGATACCCCTAAACTATACATACTTATAATACCACTTCTGGACAATAATCCTTGGGAATCCCAAAAAAAGGCTCACAACCAGTTTGGAACTCCTTTATCCCCCTGCTACCATACTGGCACTACAATTACCCCCTACGCCTGTCCATTAAGCTGGCAATCTATGATAATCTCGATAACCATGCAGCAGGATCATCAGCCACTATATATTGGATCCCAAGAAAGAAGAAAAAACTGCCTGACTGCTCACTACTCCTATCACTTGGTGCCCTCATCAAGATAATCTTCTTTCTGCTGGTCTGTGTTGGCACTGTGGAAATCAACCCTGGACCCACTGAAAGCTCGATCTCTCTCCAACTGACCTAACCTCCATAAATGGATTGAGTTTTCTTCACTTCAATGCCTGCAGCCTCCTAAAAAAGTTCTCATCAATACAGGCCTGGGTTGCACACACCCTACCGGACTGTCTGGTTATATCTGAAACATGGCTCAAATCTGCAACAAAAGATAGTGAAATAAACCTTCCCAACTATCAGCTCTTCAGATCTGACCGTCTATCCAGGGGCGGTGGGGTAGCCATCTATGTCAAAGCAAATATCTCTGCATCCTGCCTCAATTCTACATCTCAACCAAAGGAATTCGAATGCTTGTCTATTAAAATAACCCTTCCCGACACATCTTCCTTTCAACTGGTTGGTTGCTATAGGCCCCCTCTGCAGGCCTCAAACTCCTATCCCATTTAGGATCCATACTTAATCTGGGTCCTGAAGACACCATCATCTTAGGAGACATGAACTTAAATTGGCTGACTAATGCATCTGCACCCTGGTAACCTTCTGTGACACCTATGGTTTCTCTCAATTAATCAAAGAACCAACAAGGATCAACCCAAAGAATACTCTCAACAGCACACTCCTGGATATTATATTGGTAAATAAACCTCATCATTATCCCTATGCAGGAGTACTTCTCAGTGACATAAGTGACCACTGTCCCATAGCTGCCATTAGATCAACAATCAAGCCACCCAATCCTGCAAAATTCCTCCCACGAAGGTCAAAAAAGAACTTTAATATTACAGGATATCTCCATGATCTGTGCCACACCACACGTGGCAAGAATTCTATCTCACAGCCTCAATAGAGTCAGCTCTTCAAATCTTAAATGATATAATCATAAGTGCCCTCAATTCACATGCACCCCTCACCAGTGTCAGAACCAAACTCAAATCCTGTCGCTGGTTCTCTGCCGACCTTACACGCATTGCCTTGCCAGAGACAAACTCTGGAAAAGGGCACGAAGACAAAGGACCCAAATGACTGGCTCCAATTCAGAAAAGCCAGAAACTCCTGCACAAAACAAGTAAGAAAAGCCAAGGCAACCTTCTACACAGCTGAACTAGATGCCTCCTATAACAACCCTTCCAGGTTCTGGGGTACCATAAAGGGCATCCTAGGTCAAACCTCTACCCTGTCTTACCATCCAAAATTCAATTAAATAATATTGAAATCACCGACAAGCAAAATATCTTGAATGCCTTCAATGACCATTTCACTACAGCTGGCCAGGCTTTCGACTCCTCTCCTGCAAACCTATTAAGATCATCTCTAAACCTACAATCTATTGAGAATCAAAAGGTTGCTTCCACATTCTCATTCAAACCAATATTGTTCAAAGATGTAGAAGACCTCCTACTCCAACTAGATACCACCAAAAGCGCAGGTGCAGACTCCCTGGATCCCTACTTTCTAAAAGTAGCACTGTATGCCTTAACCGCCCCCCCTCACCCATCTCTTCAATCTGTCACTTGTCACTGGTACTATCCCCTCAATATGGAAAACAGCTCAAGTGTTTCCACTACTTAAGGCAGGTGATCCCATGGACCTCAATAATTATAGGCCCATCTCCATCTTACCAATACTATCCAAGATGCTTGAGAAGCTGGTAAACTCTCAGTTAACTGCCTACCTTGATACCAACAATCTCCTAAATCCAGCTCAATCTGGGTTTAGATCTATGCATAGCACCATCTCTGCTCTAGCAAAAGTCACAAATGACTGGCAGACTGCCCTAGACAAAAAGAATAATACCTGTGCTGTGTTTCTGGATCTAAGCAAAGCCTTTGACACTGTGGATCATGATCTCCTAATCACCTCACTAAACTCCATAGGCCTTGACTCACTCTCCATTAAATGGTTCAGATGCTATCTCTCTGGAAGGCTACAACTGGTAAAGAATGATGGTGATCTATCTACCCCTAAGCCACTCCTAAGAGGTGTACCACAAGGCTCCATCCTGGGTCCCATCCTTTTGCCATCTACATCAACAATATTGACTCAATCTCTCTTCTAATATCCACCTTTTGCAGATGACACTGTACTTTATGTGAGCGATCCTCACCATCAAAAGCCTGTGAGCTCCTACAGTCTCAATTCTCCTCCTCCAGCATAACCTATTAAAAAGAAATTATTACTAAATGCTAAGAAAACCAAAGCTATGTTCTTTGCCCACAAGAACTGTTCTTCCACTATCCCATCATTCACCCTCCCACAACTCTCTACCATCCTTGGTGAAAATCTGGAATATGTTGACAAATTCAAATACCTAGGAGTATGGATAGACAATAAACTAGACTATACTACCACGTTGAAGAGCTCCTGAAAAGCTAAGACAAAGACTTGGTCTATTCTATAGAATCAAACACTACCTGACCAAAGATTCCAAACAAAGATTAATCCTTGCATCATTCATGTCCCTCATTGATTATGCTGACTTCCTCATGGTCATTGCTCCTCTCCCATCTAAACAAACTAGACACCCTGTATCATAGAGCTATTAGATTCATTACTGACCTTCCTCTAGCACCCATCATTGCTCTCTACAATGCAGTCAGCTGGACATCCCTGCAACATAGAAGAAGAAAAATGCTGCTATCTGGATCTACAAAGCTCTGACAAACAAACTCCTTCCTACCATCTCAGATTGCTTCAACCAGATCACATCCAGGCCCTACACCTTGAGGATCAACAAACTGATCCTGCTGAAGATTCCTATCACCTGCACCCGATATGGAAGAGCTGCAATCAGTTATTCCCTGGCACTTATCTGGAATTCTATCCAAAAACCCTGAAAATGGAAACACTGATCCTTACATCCTTCAAAAAGCTGTACACCAGCCTAATCCCTGATTCTGCAATTGCTTCCACAAGCCCTAGTCCTCCCACATCCCCACCCCCACACCCTCTCACCCCCTCACCCCCTTCTAAATCCTCCCTATTCTTCTATCATTGCTCTGGTCCTTTCCACATCAAACCTCAAACATATAAGCCCACCCATGTACCATTATCCAAGCCTTATCCCCACCAGACTGTTTGTTTCTCACCTTTAATAGGTTTTTGGTTACTGTCCTTGCCTTGTATATATGTAAATAATTGTACATCTATCTCACTCATAAATGTTTGTATTTGTGCTATTTCAATATCATGTTTTTGTATACACTCTGTAACCTTTTTTGTTATGACCACTCAGGTCCATCTTGTAAATGAGCTATGCTCAATGATGTTCGCCTGAATAAATAAAGATTTTGATTGATTGATTGATTGAAGTACTGCTCTCCTTCTCCGGGGAAGGAAGGGAATAAGTGGCAAGTGTTAGCCTGGCCCCTAGTGGAGATTGGAGGTTGGCACACCGATGCTGCGAATGGGAGCAAAGATGGGACAGACACCTAACGTGCTGCATAGAGGAGCATGCGTGACACCGCCATTGGTGTCATTGCATGCCCCTTCTCCACACTGGGGAGAAAATGGGAAAAAAACATCCTAGTCTTGTATGATGACCACTGGCCTCCACAGGCTCTGTACCCTGATAACCCAGGTTCCTCACAAATCTGGATCCGGTCTGGCAGATCAAGGGACTCACTGTCCCCTGCCATGGAGGGGAAGCCATGGGGGATACCAGGAGATGGTAAGTCCTTGTGGATGCCAGTGGACGCCAGGGAGACAGGGCTAAGAGGTTCAGTGGGAAGGAGGAGCCAGCTGGTATGAGGGGAGAAACAAAGAAACTAAAAAAAAAAATCAATTCAGAGCATATTTTATGTAAGGCATCACATCCAATTATGTGTTCAGGCATGCTATGATATGTAGAAAGCTTGAGTGGTTGATGGAATTTGGTATGTCTCATGCCTCAGAATGCACCCAAGATGTCCGTATAACAGTGCACTCCCAGACACTTCAGTGCTTATCACTCCTTGTTTCACACATGGGCCGAGATATCCAAAGGGGTTGTGTCTGGTGCAACTGAGTTGCACCAGTGCAACCTCCAAAATGCACCCCGGGGCAATATTCAAAAGGGAGAATTGCGCAGCCCAATTCCTGATGTGCTGGGGTACAAAGACAATGTGTGCAGCACATCTCAAGGGGGCTTGCTCATGCATATGTGGCACATCCCGATATTCTGCCTGGGATGTGCAGCGCATCTGCAGGCACATACCAGAGATGTGCCGCATACCTGGGCACAAAGTTGAGCCTGTAAAAAATGGCTCAACAGGTAGCCACCCACAGGAGAGCTGCCGTAATGCAAGGTGCATCACAGCAGCAGCCAGCCATGGGTGGCTTCCCCCCCAAAAACACTGTACTCAAGCACCCACAAAAATCCCTGGTGGTCCAGTGGGTCCCCCCTCCCCTCCTATAACCCGAGCACCATGAAATTGTTCCAAGTCAAGCCCTGGTAGTCTAGTGGTACCCTCCTCCCTGCCCATAACCTGACTGTTGCAGTTCTGTATAAAATCAGTCCCTGGTAGTCTAGTGGTACCCCCTTCCCATCCCATAACCCCAATTGCCAGAATGTAACTTATTTATTTGTTCTGGTGGTCTAGTGGTACACCCCTCCTGCCTGTAACCCCGATCACCATAAATACAGCATTGTTACATCCCTGGTGTCCAGTGGCACTCCCCACCCACATAGGACCCAAACAGGATTCCCTGCCCACCTAGCCCCCTCCAGTCATCAGCAGGCAGCAAACACATCCGCCACTCCGCGCTGCCCACCAAATGACAGTTATTATCGGTTTGTAGTGCATACTGTAATAGTCATTCACAACATTGAGAATGACTATTACGTATGCACTGCAAGCCCATTGGTCCATACTGTGGGATGAAGGGTTGCAGCCCTTACTGTAAGCTGTCATTCAGCAGGCAGCCGAGAGGTATGCGGTGGGTTTGCCGTCCCGCCGACTGACCGGAGGGGAGCTGGGTGGCAGGGGTCCTGTGGGTGGGGTGCTACTGGACTACCAGGGATGTAACAATTCTGTATTTATGGCAATCGGGGTTACAGGCAGGGGGGTGTACCACTAGACCACCAGGACAAATAAATAAGATATACATTTGGATGATTGGATTTACGGGCAGGGTGGAGGGTACCATTAGACCACCAGGACAGGAAAATAAATTACATTCAGTGATCAGGGTTATGAGATGGGAGGGGGATACCACTAGACTACCTGGGCTTGAACTGGAACAATTTAATGATGATCAGAGTTACGAGCAAGAAGAGGGGTACCACTAGACCACCAGGACAGTAAAATAAATTACATTTGGGTGATCGGGTTACGGGATGGGGAGGGGTACCACTAGGCTGTGTGCAGGGTGCCAGGCACATTTCACTGGCCAGTGCTGCACAGCTCATGCAAATGTGGCATAATGACATGCAAATGGGCCCATTTGTGCCTTGCACACATTATGGCACCATTTGCATATTTATGTCTAAGTATCAGGAATTTGCACACAGCGTATCTCTGATGCACTGGTGTATTCCCCATTCCTGGTATTCAGATCTGTTTGGGGGATGTACCGGTGCACTATATTTGTGCCACATGCATTATTTGCTATATTCAGAAGAGATGTGCCATGGCACATCTCTTTTAAATATATCCCTTTGTTGCTCCAGCACAACTCAGTTGCACTGCACAACCACTTGCGCCGTTGCCAGGCACAATTCTGAATATTGGGCCCAGGGTTTCCATCTGTGCATTGATATACAGACTTCTTGGGTGGTTGATGGCACTCAGCATATGCTTCCTGCCTGACAATGCACCCAAAGCATCCATATATATGGAGTAACATCTGATGAGGTGTCCAGGCGTGATTTGATATACAACCACTGCGGGTGGTTGAAGGAACTCAGCACACATTTTGTGCCCCACAAGTCACTTTAGGTATACATATACCAGTGCATGCCAGGACACCTCAGTGGGTGTTACTCCTTACTTCACACCAGCTGTCCAGCTGTGCAGTGATATACACACATTTTGAGTGTTTGATGGCAGTCAGTATATGCCTCATGTTTCAAAATGTACCCCAGATAAGCATATAAAAGGAATAACACCCAACAGAGTGTCTGGGCATGCTCTGATATATGCACATCTCAGGTGCCTGAAAGAACTTGGTGCACGCCTCATGACTCACAATGTACCCAAGACATCCGTATAGCTCCTCATTACTTTACATACGGTATCTCGCTGTGCTGTGTTATAATGACTTCTCATGTAGTTGATCACACTCAGCATGTGACTCATGCATCACAACGTAACCAAGAAGTCTGTATGTGAGTAACAGCCAGTGAGATTTTGGGGTATGCTCTGATATGTGGACACTTCGGTAGCTTGAAGGAACTTGCCACATGACTCATGTTTCACAATGTACCAGACACATCTTTATATTAGAGCATGACCAGACACCTTGGTGGGTGTTATCCCTAATTTACATAAGCTGCAAATATGCTACATAATACCAAACAAGTGTCCAGGTCTGCTCTGATATACAGATTACTCAGGTGGTTGAAGGGGCTCAGCATAAACCTCATGCATCACAATGAACCAGAAATGCCTGTATTTCAGAACATGCCCAGGTACATTGCCTGGGGTTATTCTTTAGAGGATGCACCTTCACTATTAGGCACTATGATTTTGCAAGACACACACCATCCTAGCAGTTGCAAGTGCAGCCCAGGCTTCCCTGTCTTGCTTGACACCCTCTGCTAACAGAACTCCAATCTGCAACCCCCCATGCAAGGGCATTGGCTGTCATTCTTACATCTGACTGCAAACCCATGCCATGAGCAGTTGAAACATAAATGGGATGTCAGAAGTTTGAATAAAAAAAATTTCAATCTACATTATTTCTTAATGTAACCCCTTGTTACCCGGGGTTACTAGAATCCCAGTAAGACCTAATGGTAGGCAGGGAAGGCAGCTTGTGAAACTCCAGTTAAATGGGTTTCACACTGTCTCACTCTGTTCTCAGTCTCAGCTGAGACTGAGAGATGACATTACCAATAGAACTGTCGCCGCTGCATAAGCCACATTGGAATCTGCAGCGGAGGTAGTTAGATAGAACGTTGGAAGTTTTCAAAGTCAGTTCCTTATTACCTTCTGAAAGAGAAGGAGTCAGTGTCCAGTGCTCAAGTGGTGGAGACCGCTGTTCGGGTCTCAGTGCGCCCCCTCCCTCCAGGGGGGGGGAAGTAAAAATTCCCATGTAGATTCCAGGGGCAATCCCCTAATTTCTGCAGAAGAAAGAAAGCTGCCTATTTCAGTTTCAGTCTGTGTTTGGAAAGTGGGAAGAGTTGTACTTCGCCTGTGGGGCACCTGCAACAAAAGGGTGAGTGTTTGCTCTAATATGAGAGGGCAAAAAATGTGTTTCTTCAGCCTGGGATATGTGAAGAAATCTGGGATTTGAACTACTATTTGGGAGGCCTATAGTACTAGGAAAAACAGAGTAGTGTCAAAAGCTAGAGTGCTGTGTGAATTCAAGTAATATTGTAGAGGGGGTGCGACAGTTCATCCACCATTTAATCTACATTCAGAAGTTTCAGTTTTTCCAGAGAAATGGCCGGGTATGAGCTGTGGGAGATGGCGGTGGGAACACCCCCCCATCTTTAGTAACCAGGTCCACCTCTACGGATTTCTGCTGTGATTGCTACTTGCCTCATGCGCTTGGCCAGTGATGAGGGAAGTACCCAGACGTGGGTTGCAAATGGGAAAATCTCCCTAGGAATCGCCGACTCTAGGTGGTGTGGGGAGTCACAACAAGTGTAAAGAAAAGTCTCTTTGTGAGATGGGAGTCAGAAGAAGTAAGGAGGAAATCTCTCTAGGAGTCGCAGACTGTAGGTGGTGTGGGGAGCCACACAAGTAAAATGGGTTCATTCTTCCAATGGACCACCATTCAAGTGGCTGGCAGGGGAGCCGGGCCAGTTGGGCTGTGTACCCAAAGCGTGTGCAAGTCCGGACTATATGTCTGGTGGGTTCAGAGCCTGAAAACAGTAAATTGGTTCATTCTTCCAGTGGACCGCCTTGTAGTCTCTAATCTGCATTACCAGTAAATGTAGCCCCATGGGGGTACGTCTATGCTTTGTTGTGTTCAGCTAGTAGTGAATAAAAGCCACACTGTAAAATCCCATTCCTGGTTCTGGACATTATAGTTATTGCTTCCTGTGTTTGGATTTACTTGGGTGCCCCTGTGCAGAGTAGCCAAACCTAGGTCCCCTTGTGCCAGGTAACCTCATCCTCCCCAAACCCAGGTCCCCACCAGGTATTGCTGCCAGCGCCAACAGCATGCCACCTGTCATTTTGGTAAAAAGGCAGGGGTGAGGGGTTACATTAATAATATATTTAATGGTGACAACTGTGTGCTTTTCCTCTGATGTGGCAGTTTAAATATCTGCTTTACATGTATTCTGTAATTGAGGGGGAAACACAAACTCATTACCACAGATTCAGTTCTCATTATGCAGCTGCCACATTCATTATTTCCACCCACCGGATGGCAGTAGTACACTCACTTCTCTGTTTCTTAGTGGCTTTCTTCTGCTGGACTCTTCCAATGTTTCAGTTGACCACTATTTTTAACCATTGCTGTTGATCACTCATGCCTGTTGGAAAGAACAGAGCAACTTGACCAAAAGGGATTTTAAATAAAAAATCATTTTACGCACACACACTCTCTCTCTCTCTCTCTCTCTCAGTATTCACAGATATGCATTTTACATATTTCTAATAAATATGCTTTAACACACACACACACATATGCACACACACGCAAACACACTTTCTTTAACTTAGCTTCAGTGACACTTGTAACATCAGATGATTTACTACATAACATTCCATTCTGTAACATTTGACTTACTCACTGCTATAGTCTCAGGGATGCCTGCTTATCTCTGGTTGTATTTCTTAACTAATTGCTAATCGATCATACTCATGTTAAAATATTTTTTTCTCTGTTTTTTCTCTGGGCTTTTAAAAGTGAGTTTTCTAAAGGATCTGTGATTTCTCCTGAAAAAGAACTCTGAGTTCGAAAGCTTAAGATTTTTTCTGTAATCTCTGTTGATCCAATAAAAAATATTAAATCACCTAATTTGTGCATCTTGTTGTACAAGGACAAATATGGCAACAAACTTTTTTTGTCATCATGGTAAGTATGAAGAAATGTCTTCTATCTGTAGCGCTCCACATTATCAATGAGTATTAAGCAGTACCCATGTTTCTACTGGGTGCTGGAGAATATTTTCCTATATAACCTGCAGTGGAGATATTTCATTATCTAATAACCACTGCCTGCAAAACTCTGTGACCAAAGGCTGCATCAGTGAAACTTTCAACATCCAATCTGTAGTGTTTAGTGAATGTGTGGATGGAGGATCACGTTGCTGCCTTGCACACTTCTTACACAGACACCTCCCCCCTCTCTCCACACAGGAGATGGTCAGATCCCTGGTGAAGTGAGCCTTGATGAGGAGCCTGAGCTTTCTCCTTTTCAGTTGCATGGGACTTGGTGATAGCAGCCCTTATCCACCTTGCCACTGTAGTCTTAGAGGCTTTTTGACCTTTTTTTATTTCTTCCTTTTTGTTTTTAGCTGCTTTGAAGTGAACAAACAGACTTCCCGATTTTCTGAATTCTGCAGATCATTAGAGTTATATCCTGACTGTTCCACACAAATCTAACTTATGCAGCTCATGTTCTTTTACATGAGTTGGCTTCAGGCAGAAAGATGGTAGGCAGATTTCCTTATTTATGTGAAAAGCTGTATGCATATTCAGAATAAAAAATGGAACCATTCTCAGGACCACTTTTTCCTTGTGAATAATGATAAGGTGACACTTCATGTGTGACAAGGCCTGACGCTTGCCAATTCTTCTGAATCAGCACAATATAATTGAAAAATACACCATGTATGATAGAAAGTCCAGTAGGATGGATGAGTGAGGCTTGAAGGGTTCTTTACATAGAACATTCAGAACCAGATTCAGACCCCATGGAGGTACTGGGCATTGAAACAGTGGTCTACTTCTGCTAATTGCTGTTAGAAATCATGTGCCCTCCTGGTTTGTTCCCTGGGACAATCCTTTTGAGGTTCCCAGTTATGCTCATATCACTGACACCTAACCTCTCATGGTACTTTGTGTAATTCCTTTCTCTAGTCCCATCTGCAAAAACTGCAAGATTTGCAGAGCCATAGCTTTTGAGGGCCCAATACCTTTTTTTTCTTCTTGTTCTTCCTGCTCCACTGGCCCAAGCTGAGAAGGTGCTCCTTGTCTCCACACTTGATCGTAAGTTGCAGACATAGAAACTTTCCTGGCAACCATTGGGATATCCACTACTTTTTTCACAAAAACTTGTTAGGGCAGTCTCCTGATCTCAGGAGTCAGACCACCAGCTTCTTTGCCCCGGAGTTTGAGTGTCAGATGGGTCCCTGAAAGAGAAGATCTCTCTGGAGAGGAAGCTGGAATGAAACATGACAGGCTGGATTCACTAGGGCTGAGAACCACAGCCTTCTTGACCACTCTGGTGCTACCAGAAAGAAATCTCCTTTCAAGTGTCTCATTTTGTGAGTGACCTTGGGAAATGGAGGCAGGAGAGGAAACACATATGCTCTGTAGAAAGCCCATGTCTGGGACAGTGTGTCCACCTTCTCTGCCTGTGGGCACTGGTATCGATCAAAGAGCCTCAGTACCCAAGCACTATGACTTGAGGCAAATAGGTCAATCTGAAACTGACTGAACCTGCTGCTCAGAAGGTCAAACACTTCCAGATTCAACATCCATTCCCTGGATGGACAGTCTTCTGACTCAGCCAGTCAGCCTGTAGACTAGGTTCTCCTCTGCCCCCAGCAGCACTTATATAATTTCTGCTAGCATCTCTTTGTTCCTTGTGCCTCCTTGGTTGTTTTGTATGTCACTGTGATGGCTCTGACTGACTTTACTTTTACCGCCTTTGCCTGAACCCAGTAGAGAAAATGAAGGAGGAAGTTGTACCACCCTCATCTCCAATACATTTATCTGTAGCTGTTGTTCTTGTGCAGTCTCAACACCCTGGACCAACACTTGGCCCAGGATCGCACCCCAGCCTGACAGACTGGCATCAGTCAACAGAATCAACTTGGCCAACTTCTGAACGGGACCCCCTGGATAGGTTTTCAGAGGTCTCCCACCAATTCAGCGATTGCCAAAGAGACAGAGTATTTGGCATCTGGGCTGGGTAGTCCTCTGAGGTCAGATTTGAAACTGCTAGCATCCTGATCTGTAGTGACCACATGTGCAAGCATGCCCACAGACTTAGCTCTATCACTGCAGTCATCAACCCAAAATTCATAGCTGTTTCTGTCTTTCGGATGAGACGTTAAACCGAGGTCCCATCTGCCTGGATTGGTGGTAGTTCAGGTGGATGTTAAAGATCCCATTGCACTTATCGAAAAGAGTAGGGGAGTTTTTATTGAATTTCACATAAGATACATCATAACAAAGTAAACATATTACATCACTTTATCCTACATCACATTTCCATAGAAAAGTACAAAAAAAAGAAAATTTTACACATTGATATACATATAATGACTATAAACATAATCTTTCCTTACTCAAAACTTTTACTTATATTTATTAAAAATTTGAAATCCCTTCCACCATCTATAAACCTTAGCCCCTGAATAGTGCATTAAATCAGATTGATAAACCGACTTCATTGCTTGCATAATCAGATAACTAAAAACTTGGTATGACATCATTTTTTGATAAATTACCCATTGACATCTTGCTTGCCATAAATAAAATCTTAAACAACTTAGCAGGAGAAAATAGGTTTCTAGGTGAAGAGTAGAAGCTTCTCTATGAAGAACCCCTAACACTAAGGTATCATAATCCATTTTTCCTAACCAACTCATGTGCCATTTTCTCCAAGAAGAAAGGGCCAAAGTGATTTTGAATAAGAACAAGTCAGTAAAAAATGACTCATAGTCTCTTCTATATTTATACACGCCAAATATGGACAATTCCTTTGTTCCAGATTTTTATGCTTTGCATTACCACGGACATTCAATCTACCATAAACTGTAAGCCATGATATTTCCCACATTGCAGCTGGCATTCTTTTATTATTCAATTGCTTCAAAACTTGGTCATTAAGGGAAGGGGGACAATTCTTAAAACAAGGCTCTGTAGGGTACAATCGGGTCATTAAAGTAGAACAAAATTTCTTCCGACTGGCTTGTAAAATATCGGAACGAGCGATCCTCCATTTAAACAATTTTTGAGCTGCCGGGCGGAAATATTCAGGTACCTGCAGTCTAGTATGAAGTTTGGGTGCCACCACACCCCAGGCTGCAAGGTAACACTCAAGAACTAAATGTATCATCCCTTGAAACCACCTAAACTGCTAGAAATTCCATAGCAAACAGTATGATAAATAAATAAGGAATAAAAAAAACAATAGGTTCAATCATTCCTAAACCTCCTTTTCTCTACTTAAATAGGTATAACATCTTTTAACTGGGTTAAGTTGTTGCCCCACAACATTTGAAAAACATTCCATAAATTTTAGTTTCTAATACTGAAGGAAGAGGAAAATATAAGCCACATACTGCAACTGCGGGACTATAAAACTTTTCAAAATCTGTATTCTTTTTAATTTCGACAGTTTCCATGACTGCCATCTCTAACTTTAACCAAAGTGCGCTCTATGACCTTTTCCCACTAACTAAGGCCAAATTCGAGCCCCAAAATAATACCCAAAATACTTATCGGCTCTTTTGAAAAAGTATTCCAGACACTTGGCAAGAGGAAATCTCCATTGGCCTATCAATAACCCCTTGCATTTAGAAAGGTTGCTTAGAATTTGAAACTCCCGCATATTGTGCAACTGTCTGTATAAAAGGAAACTTGATTGTGATGCGAAAAACCCACAAATATCATCTGCATAAGCCAAAGCTGACAATTTAGCAAACTCATTCTGTGGTAACAAATTTTCACTCTTAATTTGGTTAAATGCTGTAGTAAGGGATCAATTGAAAAAAGGTACAATAAAGGGCTAAGAGGACAACCTTGCCTTACCCCAGTGGAAATCATAAACCCCTCTGTAATCTGCCCTTTAAGAAAAACTTTGACAAATACATGTGAGTATAACATTTTAATATAATTAATGAATATCATAGGAACACCATACCTGGCCAAAGTTAAAAAAAGGAATTTTCGATCTATACGATCAAAAGCTTTCTCTTGATCAAGCGAAAGTATACAACCCCTATTCTTTTGTAAAGACAATACTTCAACAAAATCTCTAATCAAAATTAAAGCATCTTGTATTCTTCATCCTGGTATACCACAGAATTGATAGTTTGACAAAACCAGAGAAGCATTGTTTTTAAGCCTAATATTAAGGATTTGAGCCAGGATTTTATAATCAGAATTTAAAAGAATTATTGGTCTCCAGTTTGCAATATCTGCTCTATTCCCAGTTTTAAATAAATAAACTAACAAACCCTCTGAAAAAACAGATGGAAACCCAAGATTCTGAAAAAAGGATGAATATACTGTATATAAAATAACAGAAATTTCTGAAATAAAATATTTGTAAAATTGGTTTGGCAAACCATCCAATCCAGGTGAAGTGCCTACTTTAAGACTTTTGATAGCTTCGAATTTCTGCTAGAGTAATACTTTTGAGTAATGCTAATGCCTCTTTTGAAAACTAGAAATATTAATACTTTGCAAATAATCCTGAATGTCCCCATCTGAGGGGGTCTCTGTGGGCAGTAAAGACTGATAATGTGACTTAATCAAATTTTCCATTCCTATTGTCATATCAAATCTATTACCACTTATATCATGTAAATATTCAATAGTACTATCTAAATGAATTTTCTTACAAGCCTCATAAGGGTCCCCAACCGGCCCTTTCCTGGTACCCATAGAAAGCATCGCTGAGATTGTGGATGCCCTATCTTATTGATATGTCACCATTTCTTTCTTGATTATATTGATCTGAGCAGAAAAATCCTCTCTACTTGAGTAGGATAGTGTGTATAAATGCTGCAGCTGGCTTCTAAGAGAGAGGTATTTCAAAAACTTTTTATTTCCTAAGGATTTACCACGTGCACAAAACCAATTCCGAATATCTTCCTTAGTATCCACCCACCAGTCTCCAGCCTTGTCGTAAAGACATAACACTGAAACTCTAGTGGCTAATAAAACCTCTATTCCAGACTTAACCATCGGGGACTCCAATATGGATGTATTTAATCTCTATCTGTTTTTTTTCTAGTCTGTAAAGGATATCTGAAATAGTAAACCGTAATAAAGAATGGTCTGAAAACTCACTAGGGATAATCTGAAAACAACCCTTCTTTATATTCTGAGAGTGAAAAAGGTGATCTATTGTAGTTTTATAATTTCCCGTACTATAGGTGAACCTACTACCTTTATTGTAACAGCTGCAATTAATCAATTTTGCAGTATCAATTATGGCCGACAACATGTGCGAGTCACAATATACCTTCTTCCTTTTAAGTCCAGCTTCTTGGTCCCTCACAATATCACAATTAAAGTCTCCCCCCAAAATGATAACATAAGAAGACACTAAATATGGTTGTATTAGCCTTAAAAGCTCTACCCGAGTTGCCTTAGTCTGGGGTCCATACACATTAATAAAGTGAAAAGCTCTAGACTTCCAAGTTCCATCTAATAAAAGTAAACATCCTGGGATTAAATCAATCAGTTTTACTAAAGAGAAATCATATGAACCAAAAAGGATACTCACCCCATCCGCACAATCTGGTCCAAAGGACCAATAAGAAGGCCCCCAAATCCATTCCCTTTTAAACATTAATAACTGTTCTTTAGAACACATCCATGTTTCCTGAAAAAAGAAAATATCATAACCGGAACTGTGAATAAAAGAAAAACGCTTTTAACCACATTTAACAAACTATGAATATTTAGAGACCCTATAACAAGAGAACCCATGAACCAGGAGATTAAAAGAAACACAACTAAATCAAAAGAATCTATTTTTTTCGCTTTTTCTTTTTTTTGTCTTTATAATCCCCATATTCCATCCCAAAAGAGAATTGACTACTTCCAACTGACTGGGAATCAGCTTCACTATGTTCCATGTCAGAACTCCCCTCTGGAAGAAATAATGCTGCATATGAGTTCCCATTCTCCTTGATACCAACCTCTTTTAATTTGCTTAAGGAATTTGGCTTGTTATGCCTAGATGAACGCCTCCTAGCTACTGGCTTGAAATCTAAATCATCAGCCTGGTCTACCCTTGACACTATTTTTTCTTCATAACAAACAGGTGAAAGAAGTGGATCAACTTTGTCACCCGTGCTTGTAGTAGCCTGTTTAAGCAAGGGACCAACTTCAGGATTAGCTACCGGGGAGGGAAGACATGGTGCTGAAATATGCTCTAGAGTAGATTTAGAGACTGGATTAGGAGAGGAGACTATATTCTGAGGGGAGTCAACCTTCTCCTCCAGCAACTCTTGTGCCTGCTGAATCAAAAGATCGGGGCTCGCACTTGGAACCTTGTTCTTGGCAGCCCAAGAACAATCCCCAAATACATGACCCACCTCCTCACACAGATCACACCTAGTATCGTTAGTACAATGCAATGCTATATGCCCAATGCCCCCGCAATTATCACAACGGCCTGGTCAAGTGGACTGGATAGATGCGTCTGCGTGTCTACATTTATAGCATGCTCTGGCTGTCCTGCATAAAACACACCCCTCTATCCCTGCCAACAGAAAAGAATTAGGATATGTTCTAAACCATTTCCACCAACCCATAGTTTAACTTTATATTTCCACTTCGTCCAGAAGGACTCGGAATCCAATAAGGCCTCAGGTTTACTTAAAACATCACATTTCTGTGATAACCAATATGTAATGTCGTCAACATGAACCCCTTCATTTCGAAACATCACAGTCCACAAATCTAACAGAGGGCTTGGTCAAGGGATAACCAAAAAGGAGACCATAGGGAGAGAATTTTACCAGTGCATAGCGTTCCCAAAGAGCTTCAAGCATGAGTAGTTCTAAACTAACATCATAGTTGTCTTCACCAGAAATATTAATCAGTGCAAAACATCTTTAGGAGAAAATTGCAAGGAGTCTTTAGCAGTTTACTACCCACAAACACACGATCAGGCCTATCCGCTAAACCCCTTTATAGCGGATACTTAACCACGTTTCTGCCTAGGTGCAGCTTCTTTTAATATTAGAAAACAAATCCAACAATAAGGGTGGTTGATTTACTTTAGGGTTTGTGACTGAATATTATTAACTATACTACCGTCTTTCACAAACACTTCCCCTTTAGCAGTCTCAGTCCGAATAACAGGAACTGAAGTGGCCCCATTAGTCCCTAGCAGCTCCTGCGAATCTATGTCAGAAAGCTTCCATCCTGGTGGTGCCTGGGAAAAACCCGTCGAATAATCCCAAGTGGGATCTGGAATCCAAGTGCCTTGTTTGGTTTTCACCCATCCTGCTCCTTGCAAGGCCTGGGTAGTGGACCATGGTTCTACTGCGTCTGGCAGTTTTGAGGAACTAGATGTAGAGACAGGGATAGCCACTGGAGCCCCTGACTGCTCCTGGGCAGATACAGTGCCTCTCTTAGGTTTAGATCCAAAAAAAAAAGTAGTAGCTCCTTCCTGCATAGCTGGGTCTGTTTGATAAACAATATTGTCTCTGGAAGCAATCCCATGCTTTGCTAATGATGCTGGTATTTTAAAAACAAAGCCTGATTCCTTCATTAAAGTAGAAGATTGAAATACAGCCTCATTTTCCTGATGTGGTGCCTTTTCTGGTATTAAGTGCTCAACACCACTGTGCTCCTCCCATAGCAACAACTGCATCATGCCAATCCAAAGATTTTCCAGGCTTCAGGCACACACCTTCCTCGGCGTTAAAACTGCCAGCCTGATCAGAGCACATAGTCAGGACGCACATGCACTGGATGCAGAGGTGCCATGGATGTATTTGCCGCCTGCACCTCTGTCAGAATCTCTGCTGTGCCATTAGCCCCCATAACAGTTTGTAATTTAATGTCCTCAGAATTCAGCCCCTCAGAAACAAAGTGCTCACCTTACCTTGGTGTTTTATTTGAAAGATTCCAGTCTCCGACCGCACTGCTTCAAAAGCTTCACCAGCATAGGATTCAGCTGAAATGCTCTCCGCAGATCCTCCGATAACTTCTGTGCTGCACACAAATCTTCCGTTGAAACAAAATATCCTCCGCTTCTCTTGTATTCCCATTACAGGGCACTTCTCCACTTCGGCCTCTGAGTCAGAAAAACTAGAGAGGAGGCCCGGCCTCCCATCACGCGCGACGTCCTGCTGCATCAGCAGCTCTTCCCGAGTGGCCATTCCGCTGGCCTCAGGCTCCCTCTACTGACAAAACAGCCGCATTGCCCAGCAGAGAGTAGGGGAATTTCCCCAGTGTCCTGGCCAAATTTCCCTCATTCACTAAAAATACCACCAACAGCTTAATCTGGTTCAGGCCAGTTGGCATTCATCTGTATCCCCCTCCCCCGGGTCGTGCCTGAAAATAGGCAGGATTTGTCTAGTGCACTTACCCGGTCAACAAAAACTAAATAAATAAAATAAATAAACATAGTAGCCTGTGAGCAGAGACTGGAGAGTGGCTTCCCAACCACTAAAATCTTCTTTTCAGGTTCTCCTTTCATGGCTCTTGAGAGGAAAACTTTCCCTTTGCCCATCCTGAACACTGTACCCAAGTGTTCCTGGGTCTGTGATGAGCTGAGAGGGGGCTTTTCTCCTTATTGACTGCCCAACCTTGAGTTTCCAGTATTGCTAGGGTCCTGGACACTGACTTCCTTGCCATATGGGCAGAGGACGCTCAGATAAGTAAGTCATCCAGGTAGGGATATACATGATGCCCTTCCTGTTTCAGTTGCACCACACAAACTACGAGGACATTTGAGAACATCCTGGGCGCTGTTGTCAACCCAAATGGAAGTACTCAGTATTGGAAGTGCTGTCCCTGAATTGTGAATCTCAGAAAATGTCTGGTGAGACTTACAAATGGGGATGAGAATTTATGCATCCCTCAAGTCTATGGATACCAAATAATCCCCCAGCTGGAAGGCCTTGATGGCTGATGACAGAGACTCCATCTTGAAAGTCAAGTGGCAGACATACCTGTTTAGAAAATGGGGAAAGTGTATTCTCATTTCTGATTGGCTGCAAGAACCAATCTGCCGGCCTGGTATGAGACAACAGAGACCAGGAGATAACTAGTCCCAGTCTCCATTGTCTCATATCATTCTAAAAACATATGGGCCAGTAGAACATTCAAAAGGCTAAGACTGCCGTGTTTTGTTTTACACTTAGCGAGCGAGAGACCCCCTAGCCCGACTACAATTGTCAGACCCACCAAATAAAACAGTATTACAGTTTAAAAACATGAAATTATTCTGGCGGACTTTCTTCTTTTTTAGTAATGCCACACATTGCTAGAACTGTAAAAGCAGTCATGCTGGCTATCACAGCGATCATGCCCGACTGAGCTGACCCTCCACATTCATAGCAAGTAAAACCATTCTGGATAGTGGCACAGCAACCAGAAGTAGCATGCCAAACAAATGTGTAAATAAAAAACAAGTAAAATAAATGTCTAAATCTAATAGTTTCCCCGCTCAACCATGGCCAGACACTGACAGTGGCTTGCCACCTTTCCCCCACCCAGTCAGTCTCTATAGTTTATATTAAAAATAGTTAATATTAAAAAGCTGAATTTCAAAGTAAGGCACAGTCAAGCAGCTTGCCCTCTCTTCTCCAGTCACTGTCTTTCCCCGCATGACAGAAATAAATACTTCTAACCACCCATCAGAAACACACTTTTCTTTTCTTTCATCATCTTAACAGATCTCCGATGTATCCTCATGGTACATTTCTCAATCCTGATGGTCACCGCTCCGGTCAGCACACACACACAAAAAAAAACAATGGTCGCCTTAAAGACAGGCTTCTCAATGCAAACCAGAGAGGAAAGTTAGTCTTGTATTGTCAGAATTTTTTTTTTCTCCAAAAAGTAGTGAGCAGTCAGGAAATGGAGTGAAATGATCATAAGGGTGACGTCCGAGGACACTGAACATAGGGGATCACGTACAGGATGTGACAGTGAAGGCACAACACTACACGGAACATAGTTGAAATCAACTCTTGACAATAACATTTCACCGGCAAGAGGGTGAACATTCAGCTATTGCAATGCCATCAGCCACACTCTAACATCAATACTGAAACGGCCAGCTGCCATCTCTTCAAGTTCGAGACAAATACAAGAATGTGCTACAGAAATAATAATAAAAAAATAGGAAAGCTGTTGGAAAGGGAGTGGGTGGGTGTTTAAGTTTCAATGTTGACAAAAATGAAACACACTAATAGCAATGCCCACTACTGACAACTGTGCCAGGCAGGAAAGGCAACTGTGCTAGGCAGGGACTACTTTATCATAAACCTTTTTGTTTTGTATTTTTAAGTCTTTTTTTGTATTTTGTAATTATTTTTTAATTTTTAACTGTGGTATAAAAGTACAAGAAGATACCCATTTTCTAAGCACAATAATACCCTACAGGGTGGGCGGTATGGGCTATATAGGACCTTCCAGGGGCTATAAGGCCCTCTGCCTGTGGCGTCGGGCCTCATTACACCCCTGCTGTCTGGCTTAGCTCAATACCGCCCACCCTGTCACATATTATTGCTTTCTTTAGGGCTTTCAGATCCAGAATTGGGCTGAACTACCCCCCCCCAACTTCTTGGGAACCACAAATTCAATTGAGTATAATCCCAGACCCTCTTCATTTGAGGGTACTGGTATAACTGCCGCAATCTATCTGAGGTGACCCAGGGTTTGGTCTTCATTCCAAACCCTGGTTATGCCTTCGGGCAAAAGATCCCCTATTACTGTTGTCCTTAACTTCAGAGTAGGATCTCCTAATGCTTTGTTTTCCAAAATTCCTAAAACGACAAAAACAACTGCTAGACTGCCTCTGTCAGCTACCTTCTTAACCCTTTGGTGTCAAATCTGCTTTCTGTTGCTACTTTGACACCAGAAGGTGTCCCTTCTTACCCTGGATATCTTCCAAATGTCATCCAAGCCATATCCAAATAACAGTCGACCTTCAAAGGGCAAATTAAACGGGTTTGTCTTTGACACCTGCTCTCCGATCCAATATCTAAGCCATAAACCCTGCATGTTTGACACAACATGATAAGCGGAGTGAGCTGACATTCATAAATTGTCCACTGTGACATCCCTTAAAAATGGTGGAACCCACGGGTACCAGTTGTAAGATGTTCACACCCTCAGTATCCGAGGGACCACAACTACTCAAAGCTGTAATTCATGAGTTCAGGGCTTTGGAAAAACAAAATGGATGCATAGAAGGTATGAAGATTTTCCCCATTCAAGGCAAACACACTTCTATACAAGGCATCCACTCACTTATCGTGCATATTAGTCAACACCAGATATCCTGTAATAGTTATTGTTGTGTGCTTAACAGAATTATGTACAGCCTTTTCTGCCAAGGGATGAGGTTCCCATTTCTGACCCATGGCCCAATAAGATGTTTTCTCTAGTATAGACTTGCTCAACCGTGATCAATAATCTGGTCACAGTGTACAAAGTTTGAAAAAAAACATTTCAGAGCAGAGGAGGTTGTGAAGAGTATCAAATTCATTTCCAGGGCATTCCATGGCTCATACTTCCTTCAGTTGTAAGGTCCTACAGACCTCCTTTTTGAAGTAGGACAGGGATTTTGTATGAAAATAGGGGAAGGATCAGAATCTTTCTCTTAGGCTTTGTCCACTCACCCACCTCCTCTTCTTCAGAGGGATCCTCCTCCTCATCAAAAAGCATTTTTGTATCAGGATTTTCCTCAAAGTCCCCTGAATCATCATATTGACCCTCTCTATGGTCAAGGTTGGAGTCTGCCTGCATGTCTGGTTTAGCAGTCTTATCCTGCACTGGTGCACCTGGATGTGCCTGTGTGGGTCCCCTGACATGAGGGGCCCACCTGAGGTTTGGGTGCGTTGGTGGGGATGTCTTATGGAACATCTGGAGACAGTAGCTCACTTAAGAGCAACAAAAGCAAAAACAAATTTGTGCACCCCAGCCTTGCCACTGCCAGTCAGTGTCCCAGGTGCACCCCCTTCCCTACAGCTCAGAGTTTGACTGGGGGGGACGGACTAGGGATGGACAAACTAGTCTATTGAGAATCAGGACCTCCCCAGATCCCATGATGTCTGGCAGACCCAGGTAGAGCCAAACTCTGCTGCAAAGTGTACTGGGTCCATCAAAATATCCTTCCCAGCTGCATAAACCACCCCCGCCTCTATAAATCCCGACGGATGTGCCCCAATAATTAAAAAAACAAGATTAATTATTTCATTTATTTTATTTTCAGGTTGGATGACAACTCTGTCTCCTAGTCTATTTCCGCTCTCTTCAGCAGCATTTCAATCGTGCATGTTTAAACTGCTGCTGTAGAGCGCAGAAACAGAAATCACTCGACAGCAGCAGTGTACAAACAAGCCTGGAGTTCAGAGCAGTTGATTAGTCAGTTGAACAAGAGATCAGAAATGATCAGCCAGCCAAGGCAGCAGATCATCAGCAGTGACAAATAGGTAAATGGGCCAGTAGTTGATGGCTGGCTAAAGGAGCAGGCAAGCAGTTGATTGCAGCAGCGTGGCAATCGACCAGGACCAGTCTGAGTTAGGACAATTGCTGTCTGTGGACGTCACATGTTGTAACTGTGAGTGATGGGGGTAGAACACCTTATGTGCACTGCAGCAGACTTTGAGATGAATACTGGGTTTTGAGGCTAGATAGGGACAGTTGGCACTACAGTCAGCAGTCAGCTGCAAGGACTGGGCTAAGGAAGTGGGCCAAAATGTATTAACTAGGGCAGAGAAGGGGGAAGAATGTGAGAATTAGAGCAGGGTGTGGGCAGAAATAAGAAATGTGGGGCAGGGAAGGGGGCAGAAATAGAAAAGCTTGGGCAGTGAGAGGGCAGACATGGGAAATCCTGGGCAGGGATGGTGCATAAATGGGAAATCCTAGGCAGGGAAGGAGGAGCAGTAATGAGAAATCTGGGGAAGGGAGGAGGCAGGAATCTGAAAACAGGGACAGAGGAGGAGGAGGAGGAGCAGAAATGTAAGAAGTAAGGCTGGGAGAGACAGATATATGCATACTGGGTCAGAAAGGTGGCTGGAGATATGTTTAGATGCACCTCAAACAGACGGTAAGAGAAAGGAGACAAGAAAGAAAAACTTGAGACAGAGCAGTGGAATGCAAAGAGTCAAAACACAGACTAATGCAAACATGTTAGAAAAGTCTTTATTAAATTACATTGGTGCATTTTGTGAATGTTTCACTATTTCCCAAATATTTCCTAAAGGTTCTGATTTGAATCAGAACCAATCAGAACTAAACAGGACCCTGGCCTGGATCCTGGTCCTGATAATAAGGGCCAGGATCTTTTCGGGTCCGTCCATCCCAAGTACCTACCGACACAGACATATTAGATCGTGTTCCACAATTAGGGCAATAAAATCTTAAAGGGGAGGGTCTCACCACCCTCTTGCAGGTCTTACATCACTTGAATACCACAGGTCTCTAATAAGCCATGGTGTCAAAGGCTGAAGAAAAAAAAAACAGAACTTTTTTATAAACTACCCACTAAATGGTAGATAAGGATCTTACTGCTGCTAGCAATAGAATTATAGCTTCCTTATTCCCCCTGATCAACTATTAATAAACTGAATTAGACAGATAATTCCTGGAGCTGCCTGACAGAACCTAAAAAACAGTTCCTATGCATAGGACCTGCCAAAAGACCCTATGCTGCTGCCTGGTGGGGCTCCCAAATCACAAACACAGTGTCTCTTTCAGTTTATATAACTTTCTCCATAGAGCTGCTTGTTGACAAGAGGAAGTGTAGGCAGTACTTTAAGAAGTGCGTAGGAGCTCCAATGATGTCATACCAATGCATGTGATGTCACCACATCTTTGGGAGTATACCCAGCCGAGAGCTCAAAAAGACTGGGCCAGAAATGCGCGAAAAGCACTTAGTATGCTACTGCCAGGCACAAGTCCTTGCTGGCTGACATAAGAACACAAGAACATAAGAAAGTGCCTGCAGAAGGGGAGCATATGATCCATCTAGTCTGTCCATGTGGGCTACCCCCTTGGTCTTTTTTCTTTCTTAAGTTTCCACAGTGCCTATCCCATGCTAGCTTGAAATCTCTCACTGTCTTTGCTGCCACGACTTCAGGGGCAGGCTGTTCCCAGTCTCTCCCACCCTTTCGATAAAGAAAAACTTCCTGATGTTGGTTTTGAATCTACCTCCCTGTAGGTGTATGCTGTACCCCCTCATTCATGTAGACGAACTTTCTCTAAAAAGGTCCTGAGTTTGTACTGAGTTAATTCCTTTGAGGTATTTGAATGTCTCAATCATATCCCCCCTGTCCCTCCTCCTTTCCAGTGAGTACATCTTAAGATGGTTGAGTCTTGACTCATTGGGTTCTTGATGAAGTCCATTAATCATCTTTGTAGCTCTCCTCTGAACGGGCTCCAGACAATCTTTGTCTTTCTTGAGGGGTGGTCTCCATAACTGGATGCAATACTCTAGGTGCAGCCTCACCAAGGACCTGTACAGTGGTATTATCACCTCACTTTTTCTACTCATGATACCATACCTATGCATCCAAGAATGTCATTAGCTTTCTGTACCACCTTTTTGCATTGCCTGATTGTCTTTAAATCATCAGATATCTGTACTTCTAAATCCCTCTCAATCTTAGTTTCTGTCTGTTGTTCACCTCCTAGGGTATATTTCCTGCCAAGTCATTTCTTCCCAGGTGCATAACTTTACACTTGTTGGTGCTGAATTTCAACTGCCATTGTTTTGACCATTCTTCCAGCTTTTGTAGAACCAAAGCCCATTCCTATGACCCCCTCTTGTGCATCTGCTCTGTTGCAGAGCTTGGTGTCATCTGAGAACAGGCATACCTTTCTCTTCAATCCATCAGCAATGTTGCTGATGAATGTGTTAAATAGAATTGGCCCCAGTACTGATCCCCGGGGAACTCTGCTGGCTATCCCACCTTGCTCTGACAGAGTGCTGTTAACCATGACCCTCTGGGTTCTCCCCTGGAGCCAGTTCCTAACACAGCTGACTATTTTATGCCCCACTCCAGTGTGTTCTGACTTGTTCATTAGTCTCCTATGTGGAACAGAATCAAATGCTTTACTGAAGTCCAGATACAATGTGCTGGATTTTCAAACACCCAACACAAGCTGCGACATCGGCAGCTTGTGTCAAGTGCCAGTGCATCCAGAACCCTGCCCCTGAGTTTATATGGGGCATGGTCCCGGCACCAAAGTCCCGCCACTTGAAGCAAGTGAGTGGGTGCTCCAAACATATGGTGTACACTGCAGAAGTGCTGCAAGCGCTGCGGGATGGTGAGATGGATGTTGCACCCTTCCACCCCCACCCTCGAATCACAACCATGCCCCAATGTGGCCTCCTCACCCCACACTAGCAAATACGTTCCACACCCTACCTCAGTCCCCCATGATCTGAGTTACTGGCACTGCTCTTCCACACATCACCACGTCCGGCCACCAAATGAACTTTAAGGACACGTACTGTATACTGTAAGCACTGTGACAATTCAGTCACTGGCCGGCCGTGGTGGTGAGTGGAGGGCAGTGCTGGTTGCAGGATCATGGGGGATGGGGGCGGGGTGGAGGTGAGCACTATTGCCAGGGTGGGGGCCACTAGATCACCAGGGATGATCATCCATGGCGGATGTACCGGGGATCAGGGTGAGGAGAGGAGGGCAACAGATCGCAGGGACTGCAATACAGGCACGTCGGGTCTTTGGGGGAGGCTGCACTGGAGGCCAGGACCTCCACATGGGCACACTGGGGCTGGGGGATAGAGTGATGTGGAATGTGATATCGCTGGGGGGGCACACAGTTCCAGGGCGCAGTTGACACCCTCCCAGGGGCTGTCTAAGTTCTGTTAGACCAGCCCTTTGCTGGTCTAATGGTACTTAGCACTTTGTAACTGGGGAGGGTTTTGAAATTCTGACTCTCGGGGTTGTGGCAGCCCAGGTCTGCCACAAGCCCCCTTGTGCCATGCTGCAGCCACTTCTATGGCGCAAGGGTGCCGCAAGACACTTTGGCGCAGGCAGCCTTCTGTTTTCTGCAGGCTGCATTTGAAAATAGCCCCAGGCACAACGCATGGCGCAAAGGTGCCTGTTGCATCAGACTTGTCCAACGCAAGCACCCTGCGTCATTATACGACCTTTGCAAATCTGGCCCAGTATGTCTAATGCTCCACCCTGGTCCACTGTTCTGGTCACCCAATCAAAGAAATCAGTCATGTTTGTCTGGCATGACTTGCCTGATAAGAAGCCATACTGCTTTGCGTCCAGTTTTCTGTTTGTTACTATATATTGCATCATTTTTTCCTTCAGTAATATTTCCATGATTTTCCCCACCACTGAGGTGAGCTGACTGGACGGTAGTTACCAGAGTCTTCCCTGCTCCCACTTTTGTGCAGGGGTAACACTGTGGCTTTTTTCCAGTTGTCTGGGACTCTGTCACTCTCCAGGGACTTACTGAAGAGGACTGCTAATGAGGAGGCAAGTTTCTCTCCGAGTTCCTTCAGTGTTCTTGGGTAGATAATGTCAGGTCCCATTGCTTTGCTGGTTTTTTATTTTTTCAGTTCTTTTATTAGGACCCTTTCTTTTGTGAAGGGATTTGTGTCAGCTTCACTGGTGTGGTGTCCTTCATTTCCCAGTATCGGCCCACTACCCTGTTTCTCTTGTGTGAAGACTAAGCAGGAGTATTCATTCAGAACCTCTGCCTTTTCTTTGTTGGTCTCCATATTCTGCCTCTCTCTGGTTCTCAACCGAACGATGCCCACTTTGCTTTTTCTTTTCTGACTGCCAGCAATGGCTGATTCATCACATGGCTGCAGAAAAGAAGAAGAATGCACCCTGCAGCGCAAATGGAAAAAGGAGCGGCAGTAAGCTCTGGTAAAGGTCGGAACACCAACCAAACCTGAAAAGAAAACACACTGCCCAAAAACTTTACTTCACAAAATGTCCTCAAGGGAGAAGACAAAAGCACAATTCACCCAGGCAGCTGACTAAGTCTCAGAAGCAACCCAGGGAAAAACTGTAATAAAAGAGTTTTCTTCTGAATCAATTAAAATTCTAAGTTAACTCAGACCCACACTTAGTTGTGCTTGTAGAGGATAGGAAGTGGGGGTGTGGGGGCATTGTGTAAATGTGCCATAAGGCCACCTTCCCAGCAGTTCAGGTCGCAAGGGCCGTGACTACAGACCTCCCCAGAGAACAGCTCCGCTTGCCCACAGAAGAACCCACCCCAGCTGTTCAGGTCATGAGGGCCATGACTACAGTCTTCCCCAGAAAACAGTTCAACCTGTTCACGGAAGAACCCACCCTCCCAGCAGTTTGGGTCATGAGGGCCACGACTACAGCCCTCGCCAGAGAACAGGTACTGCAGCTTGCTCCAGCTATGGTGCCAAAAGCCATATTCTGCTTGCCAAGTGGACTTTTAATACAGTTTAGACTTGGTGTTCCAAGATACAGCCTGTTTCCTCTCAACAGTCTTTAATGTCCCGATCCTGTATTATTTGTACTATCAACTGCATTTATAACTGCATTTATCCTGCATTTTCCAGCATTTATCCTGGTATCTCCTGTGTTACTGATTTAATTAATTATATTTGGCCAGGCAGTGTGCTTTGCATACATAGAATCTGATGGCAGATAAGGACCGCCAGTCCCTCCTAGTCTCCCCATTTTCCCTACCTGCTTGATCTCTGGCTTTGTTCTCCTACCTTTTGATGGGGTATCCCTATACAAATCTCAAGCATTTTTGAATTCCTCTACCAAATTTGCCACCACCACCTTCGCTGGAAAGCTGTTCCATGCATCTGCCACACTTTCTGTGAAGAAATACTTCCTGACATTACCCCTTAGTCTACCCCCTTCCAGCCTCATGTCATGACCCCTTGTTCTAGAACATCTCTTTTTCTGAAAGATGCTACCGTCCTGTACCTTATTTGTGCCCTTGAGATAGTTGAAGGTCTCTATCACACTTCCCCTCTCTCTCTCTCTCTCTCTCTCTCTCTCTCTCCCTCCCTCCTCCAAGGTGTACAAATTGAGGTCTCTAGTCTCTCTTCATATGACTTGTGGTGCAGGCCCTGCCCCATTTTTGCTGCCCTTCTTTGAACTGCCTCCACCCTGTCTATATCTTTACATAGATGTGGCCTCCAGAACTGGAGACAATACTCCAGATGAGGTCTCACTAATGATTTATATGGAGGCATCACCACTCCTTTCTTCTGCTGGTGATACCTCTCCCTATGCACCCTAGTATCCCACTGGCTTTCCCCACAGCCTCGGCACATTGCCTGACCACCTTTAGATCACCTAATATGATTTCTCCCGGATCCCACCCCTGCTTCAACTGGGTTCCTGTGCCCCAAATGCATGATTTTGCACTTTGTTGCATTGAAGCTTAGCTGCCACACTCTTGACCATTCCTTAAATTTACCTAGGTCCCTCCTCATTTTTTCCACCACTCCCAGAGTGTCTACTCTATTGCATATCTAAGTATTGTCTGCAAATAGGCATACCTTTCCTGCCAGACCCTCTGCAATGTCACTTATGAAGACATTGAATAGGACTGGCCCCAGAACTGATCCCTGTGGTACCCCGCTGGTTACCCTCCTTTCTTCAGAACAAGCTTCATTTACCACCACTCTGTGTGTTCTATCCTCATCCAGTTTCAAACCCAGTTTACCACCTTGGGGACCATTCCCAGGCTGCCTAACCTGCTTACAAGCCTTTTATGTGGAACGGTATCAAAGGCCTTGCTGAAATCCAGATAGGCCACATCCACCACTCTCCACTGATCCACTTCCCTGGTCACCCAGTCAGCTTTAATTAATTATTTTCAGAAAATGAGTACTGATAGTCTGTGTGTGCTTGCTGAGTGTTCTCTCACCGCCATTCCTACCTGCAGCTCAGGTTTCAGCATGCATGCCCATTAATCCTCTTGCCTTCTTCTTCTGCCCCTCTCCAGGTCTGTTTGCCCACAGAAGAACCCACTCTCCCAGCAGTTGGAGTCGTGAGTGCTGTGACTACAGCCTTCCCCAGGGAACAGGTACTGCAGCTTGCTCCAGCTGTGGTGGGCAGCACTACTGTGCAGTGCTGCCTTGTATTACCCACCCGCCCCTCCTCCTATCCACCCAGGGTTCTGACCTTTTTATAGTAGCTCCTGTTGGTTAAGAACCAATCAGCTCACTTTCTCCCCCCTCCTCTGAATAGTTGCATGGCTTGACCCCCCTCCCCAATCCCAGCTCAATTTGGTTCCTTTCAACTATTCTCAGCTGTGGCCCCACTCTTATCAGTGCAGCTCTACACTCCCACTACACACTGAAGCAGGTATCAAGGACATACACCAGTTCCTAATTTCAGCAATGTAAACTAACCCTGTGCAGACTGTGCTTCACTTCCTCTCAGTCCCAGCCCACTCCCCAAATGTTACAACTGAAACTTATAACAGCAACTAGTTTCCCTCTCCCTCTCATTCTCTGTAGCAATTTACCACTGCTGTCACATATGTTTCTCTAAATCCCTAGTTATAAGCCACCATTATCACCTAAGACCCCCTTCACTGGAGACCCGTCCACTCTCTCACACCCCCATTTGAGGACCTCCTTAGTGCACCTACCCACCAACATTTTGTTACCTCCCTGACTACCCTCACCCTGCTGCCTTCACCCAGCAATATGCCCAGTACTTGGTCCCTTGGTAGCCACCCCTGTGCAATTGTTTCTTTGGTGTTATTTTGTCTACTTTGCATAGCTTATCTCCCTCCTACTGATAGTGCCCCTCACTATATGATTTGGGAGAATCTAATTATGCCAGCACCTGGAATCCTCCCTTTTGCCCCGTTCAACCCACTGCCCCCAATAAGGTGCTACCCAACTCACCGGAACACTCTTACTCTCTTCAACTTTAATGGCACAACTGGATGCGTCATACTGAAACTCTGCCAACCCCCTGTATCTTGTAGCATAGGGTGGTATGGATGAGAATTGTGTCCCCAATCAAAACAGCCAGTTTCCTGCTGGCGTTCAGGCAAATAGTACTGCTTCTCATGCTCATAGGGGGTAATGTGCATCCTAACCCTGGCCTTGTGGCATCTGACACTTCTTACCAGGGGTACCTAGATCTGGCCCCATGTTAACATAGGTGGGCTCCTACCCAAACTAGATGAACTCAAGCTCTGGATAACAAACTCACAATTTGATGTAGTTGCTGTCACTGAGACCTGGCTCACTAGCAGTATCAAAGACAGTGAAATTGGCATCAACTGCTACACTCTATATAGGATCAACAGGGGCCAAACAAAAACGGGGTGGTTGTCTTTTACATATCAAGTCCTTTCTTTCCTCCCACATTCTCTCCCCACCTCCCGAACTTACTGAATGTGAACTCCCAGTAGTAAAATTAAGCTTGGCACCAAAATGAAGAAAAACCTCGACCTTATTGCTGCCTACATCCCTCCCAAAAATGTCACTGATGGCTTCGACTGTTTCATTAGCACCATCTCTGGCCTCTCCCTGCACCACAAAAACATTGTTCTTTGGGACTTTAACTGTAACTGGCTATCCAGCAATTGCAAGGCTTACGCTGACAAATTAGCAACAATAATCCTCACTCAGCTCATCTCCTCTCCAACCAGGGTGAACTACAAAACAGGTACCTCCATTGTGCTGGACTGGATCCTGGTCACCCACCCAGACAGAGTCATCTCCACTGCTGTCCTACCAGACTTCCTCAGTGACCACTCCCCTGTTACTTGCAGGTGGTCCGCTAAGGTAGCTAAAGGTGAACCCTCATCCGTCAAAGCCCTGTGTCTTTCACGTCCTCCAGCTTCTGTACTTTTGGTCACTCCTCTAGCAGGTTGACTGGTTCTACCTGTTCTATACTAAGGATGTCAATGCTGCATTAGAGTATTTCTCCCTCTAATTTAACCAGGTCTGTGACATTGTGGCCCCATTTAAGACTCTGCATAGGAAATGCCACTCATGGGCATGGTACATCCCTGCCATTGAGTCACTCTCCCAGGAAAGAGACAGTGCATGGGCCCAATACAAAGAGTTTGGGCACCCAAAATACCTTCGAAGGTACAAGGAGCTACGTAATACTGTTAAAGCCCACATCAAAACAGATAAGCCCAACTTCCACAGATCCCAGCAGAAAAAGTTACTTCACTGCCCTAAGCAACTCTGAGAAAACATCAGTGAAATGCTTGGTAATTCAGAGAAACCACTGCCCTGCTCCATTATAACTGACAACTTCTCAGTTGATGGCAATGAAAACATTGCAGTTCATTCAATAAAATGTTTTCATAGGAATCATAGGATGTTACAGGTCAAGCAGTGTATGTCATAGAGACTTGACCACAAAATCAATAATATCCTATCCTCCCTTTATCCTTCATGTATTGGTCCAATGTTATTTTGAACTGTGACATACTATCACTGTGCACCACTATAGCTGGTAAGCTATTTTACTCAGAAACAACCCTGGGATTGAACCAATGCCCCTTTGCTTTTTTTAAATGTTTCCCTTTAAGCTGCCCGTTGTGTCCTCTGAAATCCCTTTCATGTGTCCTTGCTTCTAATCCCAAGTATTCCCAGAGATCATTACTTTCATGCACCGTATAGTTTTGTGATCTTTCATCCTACATACATGACCCTCCTACCCACCTCACCACATACACTGAGCCTCCTGACTCCCCACTCAGACCCAAATTCTACTTCAGAAAACTCACTCAGAAGGAAGTATTCACCTACCTTACCAAGTCTGGACTGTCCATCCAGTTAGGTCCTGATAACATTGACATGAAGCTCCTCAAACTTGTCCTACAGGAGGTCACCTGCCCCTTGCAAGATTATCTTTAACCTGCCCCAATCCATTGGCAAAGTTCCTGAGCTTTGGAAAAAAGCTCACATCACTCTAGTACATAAAGGTGGTGCAAACAACCCTCCCACTAACTATCGATCTATCTTCATCTTGTCTCTGCTGTTTAAAATCCTGCAGAAAGCCATCAACAATCAGCTCACTCACTATTTAAAAAATCATCGGCTACTTGTCAGGGAGCAACATGTTTTCAGAAAAAGTCACAGCACTACGGCAGCTCTGCTGGAATTTATAGATGCACTGCACTGTGCCCTTGACAGACGTGAAAGTGCCAGGTCCATATATATTGACCTCACCAAGGCATTTGACCTTGTTAACCATATCCTCCTCTGCCAGAAACTTAATTCCTTGGGCCTTTCCTCAGATGTTGTGTACTGGTTCAGTAACTACCTTGATGGCAGAACCCAAGCAGTTAAATGTCATCAAGCAGTTTCTGACACTCAACCAGTAATCACTGGAATTCCCCAAGGGTCTATCCTTGGTCCTCTTTTATTCTGTGTTGTCATTAATGAATTGCCCACTGTCCACAAGACCACTAATGTTCTGCTTTATGCAGATGATGCAGTAATTTTTACCAATGATACAAACCTGGAAATTCTGCAGGAGAAATTCCAATCTTATTTCAACGCCATACAGGACTGGTTCTCCTCTAACTTTCTTGTGTTGAATATTAAGAAAACTAAATACATGATCTTTGCCACTCACAATAAATCCCCTTCCTCCCTTACACTTTCAATAATCACCTCGTCTGGCACTCCTCTGGAGAAAGTGGCCACATATAGGTATCTTTGTGTCACTCTAGACCTAACCATCTCCTTTACTGCTCACATTGACACCGTAGTCAAAACTGTCAACTCGAGGTTTGGGCTTCTCTTTCACTACAGAAACAACTTCCTTCCTGAAATTAAAAAGCTGCTTGTTAGGTCTTACATCACCAGTATTGAAGACTATGGGATCACTGTCTACAGCTCTGCAAATGTTGGTGAGCTATCTAGAGTACATGGTGTCTTCAACAGAGCCTGTCGTTTTGCCCTTGGCTTAAAAAGTGACACGCACATGTGTTTACTAAATATATACATGATCCTTCATGCATTTTCTGCAATGAATCAGAGCACGGTGTCACCTCTTGTGGGACATACACGCACACACACACACACACACACACACACTGCCAAATCACTGTTTTTCTTGAGGATCCAACCACTCATATATGTTTGCTTATTCCCCTATTTCCTATTGATGATATCAGAGGTGGAGGAGTCACCTTACAGATAGTCCTGTGCTCTGCTGTTTGTGGTCACCAATGCCTTTGGCCACGTTCACAAACACAACACAAGACAGCGCATTATTCATCACGAGGATCATTCAAAACATTTGCACCTACAGTTTGGTCACTCTGACAAATGTTAAAATGCTTTTCAGGCACAGAAAACTGCTTACTTACCATTATAGGGGCGCCATCAGAATTTACAAGTTATTGATTTTGGTGATGTCCCATTGAGATGGTGGATTGTTATTTGCCTGCCATAAAATGTTTTGAAAATTCACCTGGCCAGCCAAACTACTCTCACGAATGTTCTGAATATCTTTCAGCATTTTTTTTTCTGGAGGCGGGTTGATAAATGGTGTTTTAGTTTTCACAACATAGAAACATATACTTTGACAGCAGATAAGGACCGCTTGGCCCACCCAGTCTGGCCATTTCCCTACCTAATGGATAAGCTGCAGATCCTAGTTAACCAACAGCCTACTTCTTCCTACCCCCCCACCAGAATTGCCTTAAACTATGCTTAAAGAAAACTATCTAAATGTGCTCAATGTGGGTAGGAGATTTTTGTATGGAATACCTCCCAACTCATTAGCTGTGATTAATCATCGGATTTAGTAACTGGATATCCATTCTGTGGCAGTAGTTGGTCTGTGAGTGTTGACTTCAGAGAAAGCCATTTTGAAAGTTAATATTATTCTTTTCTTTTTAAGTAAAGCCTCCACTTTAATCCTGACAGCCACACCTAATCACACTGTTATATTCAGAACAGTAACTGTCTGCTGTGGAGCACTCTCTCGATGAGACAGAAAAACAGGCGGATAGGTCAATACGGCAGCTGCTGGCAAACCTGGAATAGATACATCCCCTTCCTCCAGGAGATTATATATTGCTACGATTGGAAAGTCTTTAAGCTGTTCTCAAGTCATTAGTACTTCCACCTGCTCTCTGGCACAATGCACATAACAAATTGTACTCCACTGATGGTGCAGCAGGAGGAGTCACCTTACAGATAGTCCTGTGCTCTGCTGCAGCAGCAGGTCGCATACCTCTCAACCTCTTGCCTGAAAAACCAGGGACAAGACTTATGAAATCAGGGACAAAGACCCCAAATCAGGGTCACATCTTAAGAATGGATACTATTCACTCAAAAAGCTGATAGAACTATGGGATTAGTGTAAGATGCATTTTCTGAAGAAAAACAAGTCCAACTCTAATGTTTGACATTGTTTTATGCCTACAATCCCCACTGTTCAGTCACAAAAACATAAATTTTACAAGGGACAGAGGAACATTTTGAGGCAAAATCAGAAACGTCCCTGAAAAATTGGAGACAGTTGAGAGGTATGGTAGATTTAGGTGATGAGCTTTACCACAAAGTGCAAGCTTCCTTGGTGAGATAATAAAAGGGTAGTAAGAGTTTTTAACCCCCAGATGACAAAAAGGGGAAAATGGAGATGATGTGACATTTAATTTTCCAGGTGTGGAAGTCAATTTTTTTCTAAAAGAGAGGGGCGTTTTATCAGTAATCTTGTAAATTCATTTCCAAAACTGGGCTCTGTCTTACAATATGGACATACAAAATGTGGGACCAAAATTGACTTCAGAAAACATTAATGACTTTCAAAGCTGGAGCCATTCCCTTGGCTGCCACTCTCCGAAAAAAATATATTAAAGGAACCTCATGTGATCAGCAGACATTGTGCACTGTGGGGATTATAGTCTCCCCCATCGCCAAACGTGGAACAGCATAAGCTGTGGATGGCTCGAAGGATGCAGGAGAGAGACATTTTATCCCAGCAAACCCAGCCAACTCCTTAATTATTGTCAGAGGTTTGGCTCTGCTGGCATAAACTGTTACAGATGCAATAGCAGTTGGGTTGACCTCCTTGACATTAAAAGATGCCTCCACCCCCACCCAGGTGCTGTTATATCCAGAAAGATCACCACAAGTTTCAGCAGGAATTAAGGTGTCTAGAGTTACTGTACCTGTCATGCTTTGTACATGCACCATTGTCAGAGGATGCTAAGCTCCAGCTGGGATCAACTGCTCCAAAAGCAGGGCTTAGAATGACTAAGACTGTTTGCAGATGTTAATTTGTTTTTTGCAATTATTATTGATGATAGTGGTAAATAATAAATCATAAATCATTCTTCACCAGTTAGTTTTCTCTTCTGTTTCAGACCTGCCACTTGACATTTCACATACAGTTTCCTATGACTGTTTGGGTCAGCGCTTGTCTTTTCCATGTGTGTCTAGCAGGATAAAATATTTGCTTTGTCTGCAGGTCTGCTCCCATGCAGACAGTTTGTACTTTAAACAACCTCATATCTGTCTGCCTCCCCCACCCTCTTGCAACCTCAGTGACTCCATGCACACAGAATATTTACCATCCTCTCTTTAACTGCTCATTTCTACAATAACCACCCCCCCCCGGTCACACACACCATCACCACCTTTCCAATCCTTACAGGTTCTATACAATTGATGCTATGGAGAACTGTCACCAGTGACACATCAAATCCACAGTAATCACAGCAAACCACCCAAGACTCAGCCCTACTAGACATATATAAAATATGACCCTGCAAAGTTAAACTGATTTTTAATACCAGCTCAAAAATACATTAAAAAAAATATATAGTATCTATGCACAAAGGAAATTAGGATAACAACATACATGTGGATGGATGGGAGTGCAGGGCCCAGGGAGCCCTGCACTCCCACACTCAAATAAGGATACAGTTATGGAGGGATTGAAGTGCAGAGCCCAGAGGGCCCTGTGCTCCCACAGGCAACTAAGGATGCAATTATACTATCGCAAACATTATGGATGGATGAAAGCACAGGGCCCAGAGGGCCCTGTGCTCACACATGCAAATTAGGATACAGTTATAGAGGGATTGTGCTCCCATAGGCAAATAAGGATACAATTATACTATCTCAAAAAGTAAGAAAATTCATTGCAAAAAACTTTGTTAATGCACCAGTTAGGGTTAAAGCAACAAAAGTAGAGAAATGTGGTATTAGGATTTCCAGTGCTAACACACCAATCCCACCCTGCAAGCAGCAATGGCCATGGAGTGTGCTTTGGGGTTGTCAACCCTAACACTTACCTCATTCTCATGCTCTGTACCCATCTCAGCATGTTTACTCATGGAATGGGGTGAGCATTAGGGTTGACAACCCCAAGGCACACTTCACAGCTTTTGCTGCCTACAGAGTGGGGGGGGGGTTAGCATTGGAAATCCTAATGCCACATTTCCCTACTTTTGTCACTTTAACCCTAACTGGTGCATTACATTTTTTTTCCAATGAATATATATAATACACTACTGGGAACGTCCCCGTAGAAAAGGTAATCATTTATTTCTCTGTATACCTGTGACTAATCTGTCAATCAAAGCTATATACTTGTACTGATCAGTCAATTACAGCTATATACCTGCACTAATTAAAGATATATACATACACCAATTAAACAATTAAAAGTATATACCTGCACTAATAAAAAGTACACAGCTGAACAATATTAAAACCTATGAGATACCACTAGTAACACAATTAACACAGCATTAGGTAGCTAGTGAAACCAAATAACAAGCTGCAAAAGAACCTGGAATAAAGGCACTTACACAAAACCCTCAGAAACCTTGAAATCTCCCCAAACGCCTACCTGCACTCACTACATACCATTCTCTCCTTGCTGCAAGAAACCTTTAGGTGTCATAACATGATTGCGAATGCAATCTCCATAACAATAACCATCCTAATGTATTATAGTTAATAAACAATGGGAAAGGTTGTTATACAAGGATGTATACCAATCTTGGGTGCTAATTAGGGCAATAAAGCTACTCAACTTTCAGGCTTATGACCTTATATCCCTAAATAGCCCCATCAATGGGTATACATTCTTGTATACTACCCTTAACCACTATTAATATATATGTGTGTATATATATATATATATATATATATATATATATATATATCGTGCTACCATAGTTAGGGTTGAGTAGCACTTTTAAGGTTAAAGGGTCAAATTTTGCACCTTAATAAGTTCACCACTGTTCAATGGATTTGCCTGAAATTTGGTATGGATGATTGGGCATGATAGATCTTGGGATCTGCCAAGTTTTGTACTGGTCGGATATATGGCTGTGGAGTTATTAAGTGACAATGAATTGCACAATTACGCTTTTTGCAATTTCTTTGCTCTCACTTACAGGTTGCAAGGTTTATGCGACCAGTCCAAAAACTTCATGGAACATGCAGCCGGGTTTCCCAATGTGCCTTTTGAAGATTTCGTTAAAAAATATTAAACGGTTCAAACGTTATTCAAAAAACAAGTTCCCATTATAAGTCAATGGGAAAAGTTAACAAAAAGTTCGACACTTTCGCAAATGCACTTTTTACTTTCGCAAATGACCCTACTACTTTTGCAAATCTGCCATTTTGTTTTCAGTTAGTGATCAGAAAAATGCTTGGCATTTAAAATTGGGATCATCTAGAGACACAGTTTTTTTTTTGTGTTCACCTAGTCGGAGCCTGGGGATGCTAGCCATGTCTTTATTCTGTGGTTAAACACCCCAGAAATATGTTTTTCAAATTTCTGGAAAAAGTGCTTTCACAAAGTACTTTCACACGCATGACACTTTCACAAATCTGTGCAAAAGCTTTCGCAAATCACGGAAGTACTTTGCAACATTATGGCCAAAATGACAGGAGTTCTTTGCCACCTTGCTGCAAAAGAACAGCTAGGTCTTTTGGCCTGAAGTTTAGAGGGAAGGCAGTCAACATGTCACAGATGTGCCTTTTGGTGGTTTGGTGAAAAAATATTGTACTGCTCTAAAGTTATGATACTCCAAAGTTGATGCTTTTTCCACAGACCAACATGGTGGCGTACGCCGCACCTTTCGGGGCTTGTATCTCAAAAACAGTGCGAGATACAGATTTTTCATTGTAACTTGTATAGCCCTGGGCTACATAACACAAAACGGTAGCCAGGAAAATAATGATTTTTGTGACATTTAAATTTTTTTTCTACGTCGTATGGTTGCTGAGATATCAGCAATTAAGTGCTTCCCATGCTGCTTTTAAACTTCCATTGCCATTACAATGCATACATTCTTTGTACACACTGTGTTTCTCTATGCAGTTGTCCAGCAAAAACAGGCTATGCACTTCTGTTACTGTTACAGTTACGGTTTCCACTTGCGTTTATGTACCTGTTTGTGTTACCATTCCCGTGTGCGCCACCGTGTGCATTACCGTTTGCGTTCTCATTTGCAATTGCGTCTGTGTTACTGTTAACATTTACGTTTACACTGCTGTTTGTGTTTGCATTTTGGTTTACATCACTATGTGTACTACCGTTTGCTTTTATGGCAGCCCTTTCGTTTGCTTTACCATTTCTCTTTCGTTTTGTGTCTTCGTTGCTGTTGCTGTTACCATTTGCATTTGCGATTGCATTACTGTGCCCGTGCGCATTACAATTTGTGTTTCCATATGCGCTTGCATCTCCTTTTGCATTTCTGTTTCCTTTGCTGCTATTGTTGCTGTTACCTTTACCATTTCCCTTTACAATTGCGGTACTGTGCCCCTGTGCGCATCACGTGGCGGGAGCTACATTACATTCACTATTTCTTGTCATCATTCTCAAAAAGAAGGGAAATTAGAGGCAAAAAACTCTGTTTAATGCATCAGTTAGGGTTGTTCCACAGCGACAAAAGTGAGGAAATTTGGTGTTAGGGTTGAAACCCCCTCTTGGACCCCTTCAGACCACCCCCCCAACCTGCATCGGGGTGCGAGTTGGAGTTTGTAGGTCCTAACTCTCACCCCATTCTCCTATTCCTTGTCATCATTCTCAAAAAGAAGGGAAATTAGAGGCAAAAAACTCTGTTTAATGCATCAGTTAGGGTTGTTCCACAGTGACAAAAGTGAGGCAATTTGGTGTTAGGGTTGAAACCCCCCCTTGGACCCCTCCAGTCCACCCCTCCAACCAGCATCGGGGTGCGAGTTGGGGTCGTTGGTCCTAACTCTCACCTCATTCTCCTATTCGTCACCTTCTTTACACATGTGATGGGGTGAGAGTTAGGGCCGATGACCCCAACGCGCACCCGATGCCAGTTGAGGGTGGGCTGGAGGGGTCCAAAGGGGGTTCCAACCCTGACACCAAATTTCCTCGCTTCGTCGCTGTGGAACAACCCTAACTGATGCATTAAATGGAGTTTCTTGCCTCTATATATATATATATAGTACAAGTCACATTAAACTGTTCCTCCAGTGAGTTGTTGTAGCATTTCTGAATGAGTTGCATAAGAGTTGCTGGATCCAGCACAAAGCCTTGCACAAACTGCTTCTTAAGAGTTCAAATGCAGCTTTGTATTGCACTGTGACTGGACTGCAGAAGCAGTCCAACTGAGCTGCAAAAACATTCTACAAACACTGCTCTTCAGCTGGTTAAGAATTGAAAAATAATGTAATATGTATCATAAAAACAATGCTAAACCAACTCATTGATGGAACAGTTTAATGTGTGACTTGTACTGTATATATATATATATATATATATATATATATATACACAAACACATATATATAATACATGGGTGACTCTTTTCCCCAATAGGAGCCATTATCATATATTTCCCTGTGTATCTCACCAATTAAACCTATATTCCTCCCAATTTAAGCTGTATACTACCAGAGGGATACCTGTATACCTCCAGAGGTATACAACCTGTAAACTGTGGGGACAAAAGATCTCTGTCTCCTCCTTCAGGACATCTATAAAGTGGCAGGGAAGAACATAGCTAAAAACAAACCCTCCTCCATGGGAAAAATCATCTGCCACTCCCAACAACCCTGAGGAACCTGCCACAAATATAAAAAACATTGAAGGGCGCACACAAGAATCCCTTCCCCTCCACCAGTCATGGAGCTCCTAAAAAGAAAACATTTGGTAGCCAGTTGCAGGGAACAAACCAGAGCCCATCCCCTGATACTCACTAACAGCTTTTTCCCCTCAGTGCTCCAGCTGTCTTCTCTACCACCATGCTTTCCGCATTGCTGCCACCATCTCCACACTGCTTCATACCAGTGACTGGCAGCACTCCCAACCACAATAACTGACGAAGCCAAACAATGCTCCCAAGTGCAAGCCATTTCCTAACCACTGATGCCACTCTGCACCGCTACCAACAATCCTCGCCACTGCACTGCTGCAGTCCACAACTCCAATGATCTACAGGATGACCACCCTGGGACACCCACTTTTATAGGGGAACCCTATACTACAGAAATAAGAATGGACCAAATGAGAGGCCCTTACCAAAATGCCACTACACTGCTGAAACATACAGGGTCACATTGTGACAAGGCAAACCCAGAAGTGGCCCCAACCACAGCTCACCAAGAAACCAACCTGGCCCCACACAGCAGGTAAAAGCAACAAAAACCTGCCATGTATTCATGTATCATATAAAACATATGATGGGTATGTGTGGCACACATGGCCAAATACCCACCTATTGGGGGGTAATTTGATAATAAAGCCACTTTCCCTTTGGGCTTGTGGCCTTATTATCTAATTAACCCCCCTCGGTGGATGTATTTGCTTGTACACTTCACAGACTCATCATGTATTCTATATATATATATATATATATATATATATATATATATAATCTTTGTTGTATTTATTAACATCCTGAATTCACACAAGAAATTTCCAGTGACACTGAGCAAATTGTAACCATATTTCATTCATTCATCTATTAAAATAATTTTTTATGAAAAATGCAGGCCATTTACAAAGACTTCACTTTAAAGATTTATATAATATAGAATAAACTGTAGCCTTGCCAAAATCCAGAAAGTGTTTCTGCCCCACCACACAAAAGAAAAAAAGGCAGCTTGTGATCTGAACTGATTTCGCCTCATGGGGGTTCAATGACAGCCTGTTGCGTCATTGGGAGATAAGATTGTGAGGCCTTCAGCCATTTCAGAAGTGATATCTGAGAACAACATCAAATCCCAGAGTGGCTTGTTGTGGATATAAACAAAGTGGCTTTTTGATGATTTGGCAGTGTTTCAAAATGAATGAGCTGAAGAAAACTGGTATTTGCTGAGGAAACTCACTTAAGCTCACAAGTAAAAGGTAATATTAAATATTTGTATATTGAAACAATTTCCTGTGTATTTCTTTCAATCATATTCAGTTTTCTGACATGCTCTGGATATTTTCATAGAAACATAGAAGCAGTCAGCAGAAAAAGGCCCCATATCCCATCAAGTTAGTCCAGCCCTGTCTCTCTCATGTGGATTGCGAGGACCCTGGTAGCCCTTCACACCTCCTCACTTCTCCCCTTTTGCCACCAAGTCTCATATGTTTATCTCAACTATGTCTGAACCCCTCTACTGATATCACACAGCCTACACACTTTGGTAGTCTATTCCACCCCTCTATCACCCCTCTACCACCCATTCCATGAAGAAATCCTTTTTATGTCCCTCCTGAATCTCCCACCCACCAGCTTCATTGTGTTTCCCCAGGTACTTGTACTCCCACTCAATGAGAACAACTCTGCACTCTACTTTCAATCACATCCCACCCCCCAACCCCCTCTTCTAGCCTCCAGGTTGTATATGTTTAGATCTTTCAACCTCTCCATTTATGTTTTTTTCTTGCTGACCCTGGATCATTTTGGTTACTCTTCTATATACCGCACCGCATCCACCCAGTCCTCATCTTTCTTCAAGTGCAGGCCCCAGCATTGCACACAGTACTCCAACTGGGGACGAAACTGGAATCTGTACACTGGTAGAATCACCTCACTTATCTAGCCACTGATCCCCCTTCTTACACATCCCAGCATCACCCTCCCTACTGCCCTGTTGCACTCTGCTAATGTTTTCAACTTGTCTGAAATGATTAGCCCCAGCTCCTATTCTTTGGCCATATATTCCACTGGTACCACCATTCTGTATTCTATTTTTGGATCTTTTTGCCTCAGTGTGCATTACCTTGCACTTCTTAGCATTGAGTTTCAACTGCCAAACTGCTGACCGCTTTTCTATTCTTTTTTGACCCTCCCTTATGTTTCTTACCCCTTACTCATTATCATCTTTTCTGCATTCTCAGTATTATCTGTGAAGAGGCAGACCTTCCCCTGGGTCCCTACTCCACTGTCACAGATGAAGAAGTTAAAGAGGACTGGACTCAGTATTCATTCCTGTGGCATGCCATTGGTGACCTCTCTGACTTCTGACTGCTCCCAATTAAGGGCAGCCCTCTGGGTTCTGTCACTTAGTGAATTTGCTACCCATATTGTGATCTTTTCCCCCACCCTCAGGTCACCTAACATTTTGACCAACCATCTAGAGCTGAAGGCTTTGATGTAGTATCATCAGGCAAAGTTAAAGGTGGATGTGGTGATGAGAAACAAAAGCAGACATGGAGCTGCGGATCACTAAGGGTGTTAAGGGAGTAGAACAAGTATTTTTAGATACATTTGTGAGACAAGGAAGACAAGTGGAGGAATTGTCAGGCTAGCTGAGGGTGAGAGTGCTGGAAGACAATGAGCAGAAGAAAAATATCCTAGACAATTACTTCTGCTCTGTGTTCACAGTTGAGGATGACAGACCTCTATCAGAAAGGTGGATCAAGGCAGCCACATGGTGGTGCTGGAGATGCAGAGCATAGTGATCATGGCTGAATGAGTACAGAAGGGGGAAGTGCCCCTTAAGGTGGACAAAGCACCAGGCCCAGATGGCCTGCATCCCCAAGGTACTTCAGGAATTTGCTTCAGAGTTGGGAAGTGCACTTGTGCCAGCTATGTTACAATTCACTGGAATTGTGGATGATGGCAGGGGATTGGAGGCCAGCAGAGATAGTCACACTCCAAAATGGGGGGGGGGGGGAATTAGAATCCAAGCAACTACAGACCAGTAAGCCTTACCTTCACTGACAGTAAACTGATGGAGACATAAATGAAGGAAAGCCTAGTGGCCTACATAGAAACAAACAATGCCAGCAGAAAAAGACCATTGGCCCATCTACTCTGCTCAGTTTTACCCTACTCTACCCCTTGACCTACTGACTAGATGGTATTTCTCCCCCACCTCCCCTTACTTCCTACCTTACTGCTACCCCCAAGTAACTATTAAGCCCTTTACTCTGTCTCAGTCATGCTTGAACCCATTAATTATTTTTGTGCCCAAATTTTTGCTGGAAGGCTGTTCCATGGCTCAACCACTCTCTCCATAAAGTAAAACGTTCTTGCATCCTTTTTTTTCAGTGTCCCCCCACCAGCTTACAGTCATAGAATCATGGACAATGATGGCAAAAAAAGACCATTGGTCTACCCAGTCTGTCCATAAAACTCTAGCAAACCTGGAACCTATTTTTTCCTGCAGGGTTCTAACCCATACTATCCACACCCATGCTCCAAATCCTACTGCTACCACCTTGAGCAACCACTAAGCCCTTCACTCTGTTCCAGGCGTGTTTGAAACCATTGATAGTTTCGGCGCCCACCACATCAGCTGGCAGATTGTTCCAAGGCTCCACCACCCTTACTACAAGATAAAATGTTTTCACTTCCCTTTCGAAACTCCCCCCATCCGTTTCCACCTGTGCCCCCATGTTCTTGATTCACTACTAATGCTAAATAGCTCCTCACAGTTTACCTTGTTTGTTCTTTTCAGCAACGTGAGGGTCTGTATTATATCTTCCCTCTCTCTTCTGGCCTCTAACAAGTATATGTTCAGTGCCTTAATCTGATCCTCATAAGATCTGCCCTGCTGGCTTTGAATCATCCTGATCACCCTTCTTTGCACCAGCTTTAGCCCGCCCTTATCTTTCCTTAGGTGTGGACTCCAGAACTAGGCACAGGGCTCCAGGTGGGACCTCACCAGTGATCTATATTTGTTACTCATATTTGACTTGCTTTTTCCACCTGGACTTTATTTGCAATATCAGAGTGTTACTATTCATTTGTGACTGAAACTTGTTCCAAGTAGATCTATCCCAGCCAAAGACTCTGAGCTGTTTATATTTTAGGATTTAGTATTTTATGTTTGGGGAAGGTTAATTGAGGGTTTTTAATTTTTATGATAGGAGAGAGGAGTTTTGAGGCTATTTATTTTTATGTCTGCTTGCGCGCATGCGCAAGAAACATTATGTGGAAGCTTAGGAGAGAAGCGGGTTGTGGAGGTGAGGCACGGTGGCAGCCAACAGAGGCATTGCATTTGGGGGCTTGGTACTGGTGGACCAATGGAGGCACAGTGTGCAGATGACACTGGTCTCCAAAAGAGCACCAACTACAAACGTTTTTGCCGCTGCAATGAGGGGCCACCTCGCCATTGCAGCATCAGCCATTCTCCTGCAATGAGGGAGTGACCCATCATTGCAGGGTGGTACCTCCCTAAGTTGAACAATAAATTTAACATGGCGGCGGATTGCTGCCACCTCACCCCCATTTGTTGTGTGCCAAGGGGGTGCCCAATCCCCCTCGGCATAAGGCGACCCCCAAAAAATGTCTTTGTTGGCAGATGGGGCCCCAATCCCTGTGACTTCCAGTCCCATCCTGACCAAGTTTAATTTGCGATGGGAGCCCTCCCCATCGGCATAATGTCCCAAAAAATAGTTGCTTTCTGCCAAGGGGTGCCCAATCCCCCTCGACTCTTCAGCCCCGTATGTGCTGATGGGGTGCCCAATCCATGGCGCTACAGCCCCCAAAAGAAACAGTCGGGTGGCATGCTGGGAGCCCACCCCAGTGTGCCAAATGCCCCTGTCAAACTAGAAAACTGTCCTGCGATTTTTTTTTTTTAACCCTGAAAACCAGAAAATGGTCCCTCGTCGCATCCAGTGTCCTTGCCCTCAACCCGCACCCACCCTCTGCGCACCCTGCCTCCCCAAACCCCCCCTCACACCATACTTTACCTCCAGAGTCTGGCGCGATGATCTTTAGTGGACCGAGAACACGTCTGCACTCTTCAAAGCCGACCGCGAACTGAGGAAATGCTGGTAAGCTATATAATGGGATAGAGAGGGGTTTTTCAACTTTGCTGCAAATCTCAGTCATTTTTTAGAATTTTGGCACCAAATTTTCAACATGAGGATTTTGGGACCCCTCCTCATGAATTCTTGCACTGTCATGGCATTAATCGGCCCCAAAAGGTGATTTTGTGTTCACTGCGCGGAATCACCTTTTGGGACTGATTAACAAAATAACAGTGCCACTGTTCATGAGGGGGGCTCTCAAAAAGTGTTGCAAATTTGGTGGAAAATCAAGAAATGACTGTTTTATGATGTCGTGGCGCAGGTTGCCTGCATGCTCGAAACTACGTGAATTTGCAATATTTTCACTCCAGATTTTCAACATTGGCATTTTTCCCCACCTCCTTATGAACAGTACAGCTGTCATTTTTTCACATCCTGATTGAAATGTGGTTTCGCACTACCGGCACAGAATAACATGGCTGCTGTGGGAAATCAGTGTTCGGTACACTCATGAGCAGAGGTCCTAAAATGCCTATGTTTAAAATTTGGTGACGAAAGTCCATAAAATGACTGTGTTACGAGCATATGTTGCACAGTTTCCATGCATACTCGTAACTTCATGAATTTGTAATATGTTCACTCCAGCTTTTCAATATTGCCATTTTTACACGCCTCCTTGTGAACAGTAGAGCTGTCATTTTGCACATCTTGGCCGAAATGTGTTTTTGCACTTCTGGTGCAGAATAGCGCAGTCGCTGTGGGAAGTCAGTGTTCGGGACAGATTAAAAAAAATCACAGTGATAGTGCTCATAAGCAGAGGTGCCAAAATGCCTATGTTGAAAATTTAGTGACAAAAAATCCATGAAATGACTGTGTTATGAGTGTACATTGAGCAGTTTTCACACACCCTCGTAATTACGCTCATTTGTAATATTTTCACTCCAGAGTTTCAACATTGGCATTTTTTCACACCTCCTTATGAATAGTACAGCTGTCATTTTTCATATCCTGCCCAAAATATGCATTTACACATCTGGCTCAGAATAGCATGATACCTGTTGGAAATCAATGTTCGGGACAGATTAGGAAAATCATAGTGACACTGTTCATGAGCAGAGGTCACAAAATGCCTATGTTGAAAATTTGATGAAAAAATTCCACTAAATGACTGTGTTAAGCCACATGTGTTGCGCAGTTTCCACATAAGCCTGGACGTTCGAGTATTTTTAATATTTTCACTACAGATTTTCAACATTACCATCTCTTCACAGCTCCCTATGAATGGTACAGCTGTCATTCTTCACATCCTGCCCGATCTGTGTTTTCGTACATCTGGCACAGAATGGCACGGTCACTGTGGGAACTCAAAGTTCGGGACACATTGACAAAATCATAGTGCCACTGTCCATGAGAAGAGGTCCCAAATGCTTTCATGAGGTGGCGGTCACAAAAAAGCCATGTTGAAAATTTGTAGTGTAAATGCCAACAAACTCCCGGGGTGTTAGGGTGTCTAACCATAACGTCCCACCTGTACAGACTGACAGGCATCAGAAGTGTGTCTTTGGATTGCCGACTATAATGCTCATGCTATTCCACCCCACCCCACCACCCTGTAGCCAGTGACAGGCATTGAGGTGTGCATTGAACTCTTCAGTCCCACAGTTCACCTCGTTCTCCTATACTGCACCCATTTCATCATATGTCCTTATGGAATGGGGTGACTGTACAGCCGAACACTCCAAGGCACACCTCAACACATGTCGGTGCCTGAAGGATAGGGTGAAGTGAAATGGCATGAACGTTATGGGCGATGACCCAAATGCATACCCCAATGCCTGTCCATCTCTGCAGGGTGGAGGTGGGGTTGGCGTGAAGTTCAATACTTCACTGCCATTCCTATTCTGCATCCCTCTAACTCCTTCATTTCCAATGCTAATACCAGCAAGCAAACATTCAGCATTGACAAATGTTTGTTTAAATTAAGTGCTGTGGGTTTATATTTTGTTGTATTTATGTGTTTTTTGTTTTGTTTTTTACTTTCTATTTCTTTTGTGGGTTAGTTCAGTAAGATCCGTCTGACAAGTTGATTGCCATAATGTGCTGGAGGCCTGCCCCCACAGTCGTGCACTATTCACCCTCTGCTCCCTATGCCCTCTGTCTCTTTATTCCTCCCCCATTGCAGTTTGCAACATACCAGCACTGTAGAGTGCTGGGTATCGCTCATAAGAGGAGGAGGGTTGGGGTGGTGCAAACAGTGGAGGGTGAATGAGCAGGACCACCACACCAGGGTCATGAGATCCAGGAGACACCCTGGGGTGAAATGGAACCAAGAATGTGGTTCACCATGTCTGGTTTCCATACCCAAGGGCACTACCAATATTGGTGGGCAAGTAGTTCGTGTGACCCTGGAGGTTCATCCAACCAGGGTGGTTTTATGCAATGCCAGGTCCATTATGAGATGTTAGCTCTGAAGGCCCGGCGGCTGTACTTGACCTATCTACCCTTCCAGTGGCAAGCAGTGACCCAGAGGCCCACGTGGTAGCCTATAATATAGCTATTTCAGTGGCCCTGGATGTCATTGCTCCTGTCCGTGTTCATCCTCTCTCCCTTCCCTCTCGGTCCCCATGGTTTGATGGGACCTTGAGGGAGATGCGGCGACTAGGACGAAGGTTAGAGAGTTGCTGGTGGAGATCCTCCCTTGATGTCGACCACCTTAGATTGATGGAGCATTATCAAACCTATCAATCTGCAATCACCCATGAGAAGGCAGAGTTCCTGGCCAGGGAGATTGTGGCGGCTCAGAATCAACCAGATCAGCTTTTTTGCACTGTAGACAGACTGTGCAACCCAGCCTGCCTACAAGTTCGAAAAGCCTTTTCATAAGTAGAGTGCGATGAACTTGCTCGATTCTTTGCAACTAAGGTGGCTGACATCAGGGTGGCACTCCATCCATCACACTCTAAGGGTGTTGCTCTGGATCAGTGCATGGCCGCTGCTCCTCAGCTTTCCTGGATATCTTCGACTGACCGGAGTTCATAGGTGTCGTACGGATTTTCCAGAGTGAGCTCCCTACATGCTGTAGTTTGGACCCAGGACCAACCTCCCTGATTTTGGGTTGTATTGATTCCATTGGTCTGGTCCTTGCACAGATAGGCTGGTGCTCATTGGAAACAGGTGAGTTTCCTAGCTCCCTGAAGGAGGCAGTGGTAACACCCCTCTTGAAGAACGCTTCTTTGGACCCCGACTCCATGCGAACTACAGACCTATCTCAAATGTTCCCTTTTTAAGGAAGGTGATTGAGAAAGTAGTGGCCGTACAGCTGCAGAACAATTTGACCATCCATGATATCTATGAACCCCTCCAGTCCAGCTTTTGAAAGAGGCATAGTACTGAGACAGCACTGGTTCAGGTGCTCAATGGTCTCCTGATGGCTAGGGATCAGAAGAACCATTCCATCTTGGTTCTTCTAGATCTCTCATCAGCGTTTGACACTGTGGACCATGGGGTCCTTCTTGAGCACCTGAGCTTAATCTGTGGACTATCGGATGTAGTCCTCAGGTGGTTTACATCTTATCTCACTGGAAGAACTGAGAGGGTGGTATCCGGGGTTCATTCCTCAGACCAAGTTTTTCTGTCATGTGGGGTTCCTCAGGGTTCAGTGTTGTCCCCCATGTTGTTCGCAGTGTACATGCTTCCCCTTGGAGACATTGTAAGGAGGTATGGGCTGAGGTTTCACTGCAGTGCTGATGGTACCCAGCTCTACCTTTTCTTTTGCACCTGATCAGGATGGAGCTCTCTCAGTTTTTAATAACTACCTTGCAGAAATCCAGGAGCGGATGGACTCGAGTTGGCTGAAGTTGAACTCAGAAAAGACTGAGGTGCTGGTTGTGTATCCGGCGCACCGGATGGGGGGCTGGGGGTTGGTTTACCCTCCAGGCTTTACCTTGGGGGTTTATCACTCCCGATTTCCGAACAGGTGTGAAACCTGCGGGTAATTTTTGATGCAGGGATAACTCCGCATTTGCAGGTGTCTGCCGTTGTCAAGTCCTCTTTTTATCATCTGAGGAATATCTCCAGGATTAAATACCTTGTTCCGTCCGGCGATCTTCCTATGCTGGTCCATGCCTTTGTGTCCTTGTGCTTGGACTATTACAATTCCCTCTACCTAGGGCTACCTGGGGTGGAAATCCACCGCCTACAGCTGGTGCAGAAAGCAGCGGCCCGGCTTTTGATGGGAACTTCTCAGTCCAGTCATATTTTGCTGGTGCTGTGCGGACTGTACTGGCTGCCAGTACAGTGGCGGATTACCTTTAAAATCGGTCTTCTGACTTTTAAAGCTCTATGTGGACTGGGGCCAGACTACTTGAAAGAGCTCCTGGTCCCTTACTGCCCTGGATGATTGCTCCACTCAGCTGATATGGGGTTGCTAGAGATCCCTAGGGTGTCTTTGAAATCTTCGGGGGCCCTTGCATTCATGCATGCGGCCCCTACCTTCTGGAATTCTCTACCCCGTCAGTTACGGGAGTGCACGACCATGGAGGGATTTAAACAGGCCCTGAAAACATACTTGTGGTGTCAAGCATTTGGTGTTTAACTTTTGTATTTTAACTGTACTAGTTGTTTTATATATTTTTAAGATTCTGAAATGTTTGATGTGTTTTTAAATTTTGTAAGGCACTTTTGTTTTTGAAAGGTGCCATAGAAATACAGACTATTATTATTATTAGTAGTAGTAGTAATACCTCCTTCCCTTTTGCTGATAATAGAGAGGTAATCAGCTACTGTATGTAAATTGTAAGTTGTTTATAGCTCCACTGCTATTGCAGCTATACCCCTTCCTATACACCCAGCATTCTGTTTTCCTTATTGTAGGCCTTGTTACACTATCTTGATTATTTTTGGAGTCACTAATGATGACCCCTAGGTCTCTTTCCTCAGAGGCATGCCCAGCTTTACCGTCCCATTGAGTAATCTGTCTGGAGGTTCTTGTTCCTGTTTATGTCCCTGTGTTTTTGTCTGCCATTCCTGCTTCATAATTCCTTGCAGTTTACCATGTACAGTATATTCCTTTCAGGAATTTGACCACCTTTAGAAAATGGGCTTTTTATATCCTGGGCTTTGAGTGGCTGGTACCCCTTCCAGGGGGGACATTAACTTTCAATAGATGCCCAGGAAATAAAAAGTTCCAACTTGTCATGCCTCACTGAGAAACTGGTATCCCTGTGCCAGTTTGAATTTTAAAATTCAGTAGACGCCATTTTTTCCCCTTGCTAAGTGAGAAAAAAGACTGACCAGGCACACACATGCAGGCACAACCCTGCCCACAACTCCACTGCCCCATCCCCAAAATCCAGCTTGATTTGTTAAAAAGAATTTCAGTCAACTGGTGGAAAAAAAATGCAAAGATAGAAGTTGCGTACAGAAAACGGACCAGTGGCAAGGATATGGGAGTGAAAGGTTCAAAGCACCTATGGACCTCGATATTACTAATCAATAGTTAGCTGCCTGTGTCCCTGCTCCCCAATACCCTACTTAGTTATTTACCCATCTTACAGATGGGAAAAGCAACAGTACCAGTTTGATGCATGTTCACCATAACAGTTTCTCTCCCCTGACAGTTCTATTGTATTTTGCATCTCCTCCAGTTCTTTACCTGCACAATATCCTCCAGCTCACTCAATCTTCCACACACCACTCCTCTTCACACTCTCAGTGTGATGCCAAATCTGATCTTTCCACAAAAAAAAGAAAACAGTAATGACTCAGTCCTGGTCCTCAGGGCAGGCAGCGAGGACCAGGAAACAAAAAACAAAACAAAGCAGTTAATTCCAAACCCCAGGGCAAACAGTGGGGATTGGAAGTTCTCCATGGAAACCGCATATGATTCTGGTCCCCAGAGCCAGCAGCGGGGATCAGAAAAAAAAAACAGGAAACACTCTGCAAACTGATTTGGTCCCGCTCCTCAGGGTAGGCAGTGAGGACTGGGAAACCGCAAAAAAAAAAAAAAAGAAAAGAAAAGAAAAGAAACATCAAAGCAGGGCAAGCAGTGAGCAATGAGACACATAACGAGACATAATACTGTACCTTCCCCTACTGACAACTAGTGGAGGAACTATTGCCAGCAATAGAGGGACTACTTTATCAAACAAGCATTTGTCAATGCTGAATGTTTGCTTGCTGGTATTAGCATTAGAAATGCAGGAGTTAGACAGATGCAGAATAGGAATGGCAGTGAAGTACTGAACTTCACATGAACCCTACCTCCATCCTGTAGAGATGGACAGGATTTGGGGTAAGGTTTTGGGTCGTCACCCATGACGGTGAAGCATGTCACCTCACCCTATTCTGCAGACACGTGTTGAGCTGTGCCTTAGGGTGTTTGGCTTTATGGTCACCCCATTCCATAAGGACATACGTTGAAATGGGTGCAGCATAGGAGAATGGGGTGAAGTCTTGGGATGAAGAGTCCAAGGTACACCTCGATGCCTGTCAGTGGCTGTAGGGTAGGGGTGGGATGGCATGAGCAGTACAGTTGGCAATCCAAAGGCTCACCCCAATGCCTGTCTGACTGTACAGGGTAGGACGTTATGGTTAGAAACCGTAATGCTTCAGGCATTTGTTGATATTCACAGTATAAATTTTGAACATGGTCTTTTTGTGACCCCACCTTAATGAAAACATTTGGGACCTCTTGTCATGAACAGTGGCAGTGTGATTTTGTCAATGTGTCCTGAAAAACTGACTTCCAACAGTGACAGTGCCATTCTGCACCACATCTAAGAAAACACAGATCGGGCAGGATGTGAAGAATGACAGCTGTACCATCCATAAGGAGGTATGAAGAGATGGCAATGTTGAAAATGTGTAATGGGAATATTAAAAATGCTTGCACTTCCGAGCATACGTGTAAACCGCGCAACGCATGCGCGTAACACAATCATTTTTATGGAGTTTCATCACCAGATTTTCAACATAGGCATTTAATGACTTGTGGTCATGAGCAGTGTCACTGTGATTTTGTTACTGTGTCCTGAACACTGATTTCCCACAGCAACCATGGTATTCTATGCCAGAGCTGCAAAAATACATTTCAACCAAGATGTGAAAAATGACAGCTGTACTGTTCATAAGGAGGTGTGTAAAATGGCAATGTTGAAAATTTGGAGTGAAAATATTACAACTGTGCAAAGTTATAAGCGTGCATGGAAACTGCGCAACACACACTCGTAACAGAGTCATTTTATGGACTTTCATCACCAAATGTTCAACATAGGCATTTTAGGACCTCTGCTAATGAACAGTGTTGCTGTGATTTTTGTAATGTGTCCTAAACAGTGATTTCCCACAGCGACCGTGCTATTCTGTGCCGGAAGTGCAAAAACACATGTCGGCCAGGATGTGAAAAATGACAGCTGTACTATTCATAAGGAGGTGCGGAAAAATGGCAATTTTGAAAATATGGCGTGAAAATATTGCAAATTTGCGAAGTTACAAGTGTGCATGGAAACTGCGCAATGCACACTCATAACACAGTTAGTTTATGGACCTTTGTCACCAAATTTTCAACATATCCATTTTAGGACCTCTGCTAATGAACAGTGTCAGTGTGATTTTCCTAATGTGCCCTGAACACAGATTTCCCACAGCGACCGCACTTGTCTGCGCTGGAAGTGCAAAAACACATGTGGGCCAGGATGTGAAAAATGACAGCTGTACTGTTCATAAGGAGGTGCGGGCAAATGGCAGTGTTGGCAATCTGGAGTGAAAATATTGCAAATGTGTGAAGGTACGAGCGTGCATAGAGACTGCACAATGCACGCTCGTAACACAGTCATTTTATGAACTTTTCTCAACAAATTTTAAACATAGACATTTTAGGACCTGTGCTAATGAACAGTGTCACTGTGATTTTCTTAATCTGTCCCAAACATTGATTTCGCACACCAACTGCACCATTGTGCGCTGCATGCGCAGAAACACATTTTTGGGTGAGATGTGCAAAATTATAGCTGTACTGCTCATAAGCAGATGTGGTAAAATAGCATTGTTGAACTTCTGGACTGCAAATATTAAAAATTCATGCACTTACGAACGTGCGTAGGAACTGCGCAACACACGCTCATAAAACAGTCATTTTTAGCAATTTTTGCACCAAATTTTCAGCATAGCCATTTTAAGACCTCTGCTCATGAACAGTGTCACTGTGATTTTCTTAATGTGTCCCAAACATTGATTTCACACACCGACTGCGCCATTGTGTACTACATGCGCGGAAACACATTTTGGATGAGATGTGAAAAATGACAGCTGTACTGCTCATAAGTCAGTCTGATAAAATGGCAATGTTGAAAATCTGGAGTGCAAATGTTACAAATTTGTGAACTTACGTGCGTGCGTAGGAACTGCGCAACGCATGCTCCTAAAACAGTAATTTTTAGGAATTTTTTCACTAAATTTGCAACATAGGCTTTTTGAGAGCCCATCTTCTGAACACTGGCACAGTCATTTCATTAATCAGTCCCGGAAGGTGATTTCGCGCAGTGACCGCGAAATCACCCTTCAGGACCAATTAACGCCATGATAGTGACAGAATTCATGAGAAGTGGTCCCAAAAAACCCTTGTTGAAAATTTGGTGCCAAAATTCCAAAAAATGCCTGAGATATGCAGCAAAGTTGAAAAAACCCTGTTTATTACATTATACAGCCTATCGGCATTTCCTCAGTTCGTGGTCGGCTTTGAAGAGTGCAGACGTGTTCCCGGTACACCAAAGATCATCGTGCCAGACTCCAGAGGTAAGTATGGGGTGAGGGGGGTGTGGGGAGGCAGGGTGCGCAGTGGGTGGGTGCGGGTTGCCGGAGGCTTGTGTGGCAGACCGCGAGGGACCATTTTTCCTTTACAGGGAAGAAAAAAAAAAAAAAGACAACATGGGATGGTTTTCAATTTTATAGGGGCATTTGGCACACTGGGGCGGGCTCCCAGCATGCCAAGGGACTCTTTTTGGGGGAGCCAGCTGCAGCCGACGGGGATTGGGCACCCCCGTCAGCACACAAGACAACGGGGGGGAGAGAAATATCATGCTGATGGGGATTGGGCACCCGTTGGCAGGCAACAAAACTGGGGTTACATCATGCCGACAGGGAGTGGCCTCTGTTGTCAGATAACAAAAGCGTTGGGGAGTTGATGATTCGTCGACGGGAGCGGCCCCCGTCGGCTGAATAAACACTTGCAGCTACTGAAGCCAGCAGGGATTGGGGCCCCGTTGGCCAACAAAGACGGTTTGGGGGCACATGCCAAGAGGATTAGGCACCTCGGCGTGGAGGCTACTGTTGTTTGTGAATGCGGCGCAGAGCCTCGCCATGTTCACAAACAGTATTAGGCTAGCTAACGTTCCACCCTGCAATGACGGGTCGCTCCCTCATTGCAGCACAATGACTGATGCTGCAATGATAAGACAGCCCCTGATTGCTATGGTGAAAACGTTACAACTTGGTGCACTTTATGGAGACCAGTTTCATTGGTACACTGTGCCTCCATTGGTCCACCAGTGTCAAGCCCCCAAATGCAGTGCCTCCCTTGGCTGTAACACTGCCATGTCTCCACAACCTGCTTCTCTCCTAAGCTGTCACATCATGTTTCTTGAGCATGTGCAAGCAAACATAAAAATGACTAAAAATTAAATCGTAGTCATTTTTTATAGCATCACTTACTTTTTTTGTAATCTTATAAAAACTGACACATGTATCCTATTTCTTAAGCGCAATAATACACTCCAGGGTGGGCAGTATGGGAAATACTGGACATTCCAGATGCTATAAGGCCCTCCACCTGTGGGTTCAGGCCTCATTATGCCCCTGTGCAGTGTGGTATTGCCCAGTACTACCCACCCTATTGGGTATTATTGTTTGCTTTACTTCACTGTACTGTATTTTACTTTACTTAGAGAATAATGGACTACAAGACAACAGCTGGCATGGATTTAGGGTGGGAATATTGTGTTAGACCATCCTGATTGTGTTTATTGACTGGGCCACTAGGTTGGTGGACAGAGATCAAGCAGTGGATTTGCTCTACTTTGACTACAGCAAAGCCTTTGATTCTGTGCAGCACAGGAGGCTGAGTAGAGAAGCGATTAGTTAAGCTGGTGGGAAACTGGTTAGGGTAAAGGCAGCAGAGGGTGGTGGTTAATAAGGTCAAAGCTGGAGAAAGGGGGGTCATGAGTGGAGTTCCATAGAGATTAGTCTTGGGACCTGCCTTATTTAATATGTTCATCGGTGACATTGGGGAAGATATGCAGGGTAAGATGTGTCTCTTTGCTGATGACACAAAGTTTTGTGACAGGGTGAGCAGTAGAAGGGGGGTTGAGAGAGCTTCAGAGAGATGTAGAAAGGCTTGGAAGGTGGTCAATTGTCTCTTTGATGCATTTGGGGAATAAAAACCCACACACAGAGTGTTGAATGGGAAATGTCAAGCAGGCCACTTTAGCAGAGAAGAAGGTTCAGGGAGTCCTCATCAGTGACACCGTTCAAGCAAATCAGCCAGTGCAATAAGCTTAAAGCAAGGCATCTAGGATGCTGGGAGTGTATAGGGAGATGTCTTGAACAGTCAGAAGGGGGAAGTTATACTGCCCCTATACAAACTGACAAGGCCTTACCTGGAGTACTGTGTCCAGTTTTGGAGTCCTCATCTGAAAAAGGACATTAACAGGCTAGAGATAGTGAAGCAAATTCTCATAAAAATTATTCAGGGCCAGCAGGGCAGATCTTACAGGGAATGGCTGAAAGCCCTGAACATGTACTTGCTGAAGACAGATGTGAGGTTGGGGGGCATGATAGACTTAGAAGTTCCTACAGGGTATAACTAGGGTAACTAATAAGGACTTTTTTGTTATAGATAGGGCTGGATGAAATTATAAAATTCTGATTTAGTGGAATTTATGTGAAATTCCATGAATTTTGCAAAATTTTGTGAAATTTCGTGGACTTTTCTAAAATTCTTTAATTGGTAATAACTCAGTCAGTCTTACATCTAAAGTTCTGAAATTTCACATGCATATTTTGGGAAGAGGCCCTAAGAGGATGTCAAGTTTTAGGACATTTGGATGTGGGACCTGGAAGTTATAGAGGCTGAAACTCTTCCAATTTATTCTTTATTTGAACATTTTTGAAAATATTTCTATGCTTACAACTTAGCCACCTCTGGAGACAGATAACTGAAAATTTATATGCATACTTCCTTGGGAGAGTCTCCAAAACTGATAATAGAGAGGTAATCGGCTATGTAAATTGTAAGTTGTTTATAGCTCCACTGCTATTGCAGATATACACTCAAAATTTGGCATTCATACCCAATGTAAACATGTCCTGGAATCTAATTACACTGGATAAATATGGTTTACCAACAATGCAAAAATGCCGGCACCGGACTTCAGGAACTAACATCAAAGCCACAAGGTGAAACCAGTCGGGGTTCTTGGCAGGCATAATATACCACCACTTACAGGTAAATGCATTTAATATTTTTGTAATGTGTCACTGTGGCATTTCAATATCTATTTTGCTAAACAAAGTTTGTTAGTTTCTGAAGTCTGCTGCCAGCAATTTTTCCTTTGTTTTTGCTTTGTTGGTCTTTGGTTAGCCAGGCATGGACTCTATTTAGAGTGTGGAGTGATGGTTTTTGCTGTAATAAATATGTTTTAGTAGGTTCAAATTTATTGTGAAAACTTTAGAAATTACTAATTGCCAAAATTTGCTCACAGATTCATGGATGGATAATGATTTATGAATGGACAAGGATATGATAGAAGGCATACTGTACTTAGGATGTCAGAGAAAGGGGAGATACTGTTGATGGGGGACCTTAATATGTCAGATGTTAACTGGCACACCTTTGCTGCAGCCACATCCAAAAGCAGGGCCATTCTTGATGCCCTTCAGATGGCATGCCTCAGACAGCTAGTTTTGGAACCTACTCATGAGGGAGAAATCTTAGACCTCATACTCTCAAATGGGGACAGTGAGAGGATCTCAGATCTAGAAGTGGGTAGCCATTTGGGAACAAGTGACCACCAAACAGTGTGGTTCATGATAAACTCAGCTACAGAGTCAAGCCATACAAAAGTGAGGGTTCTGGACTTCAGGAGGGCTGACTTTGGCAAGATGGGAGAGTGCCTTAGAAAAGCACTAGCAAACAGGCTAGAAGGAAGGGTGGAGCAACAATGGGGAAATATCAAAACTGCCAGAGGCAACACGCCTTTGTGTGAACAAATAAACAAATCAAAATGAAAGAAAAAGCTACTATGGTTCTCAAAAGAAGTGGTGGTGAAGGTTAGGGAGAAAAAGATAGCATTTAGGAAGTATAAGGAAACACAGAAGGAGGAGGACAGAGAACTGTATCAGTTAAGGCAGAAGGAAGCAGGGAGGGTAGTCAGAATAGCAAAGGCACAAACTGAAGAAAAGATAGCTAACTCAGTTAAGAAGTGGGATAAAATCTTTTATAGGTATATCAGGAAGTGTAGAAAGACAAAGGGAGGGATAGTGAGGCTGAATAGAATGGATGGTGGGTGGGCAGAGAATGACAGTGAAAAAGCAGGGATACTGAATGAATACTTCTGTTCTGTATTCACAAAAGAGGAAGTGGAGAAGGTGCCTAATCCAATTAACAGAAGCGCACTGGAGAGGGTGGCCGATCCCAGTCCTTTCACAGAAGAGAGGGTTCTGAAAGAACTCCTAAAACTGAAGTTGGATAAAGCAATGGGGCCAGATGGAATTCACCCCAGAATTCTAAAAGAATTAAGCAGAGAACTAGTGACACCACTGACTACCCTTTTTAACAAATCATGGGAAGATGGTGTAGTACCTGAGGACTGGAAGAAGGCTGATGTGATTCCCCTTCATAAAAGTGGGAGAAAGACAGAGGCAGGAAACTACAGACCTGTCAGTTTGACCTCTGTGGTAGGGAAAGTGATTGAATCACTTCTGAAGGAAAGAATTGTTGAGTACCTAGAGGCCAGTGGGGCACTGGACCCAAGGCAGCATGGATTCACAGCAGGAAGATCATGTCAGACGTATCTAATTGATTTCTTTGACTGGGTGACCAAAGTAGTAGACCAGGGAGGGGCTGTGGGCATGGCCTACCTAGACTTTATCAAGGCATTTGACACAGTCCCACACAAAAGATTAGTATTTAAATTAACCAGCCTTGGAGTGGGTCCCAGGGTGGTAGCCTGGGTAAAACATTGGCTGAACAACAGGACATGGAAGGTAATTATAAATGGAGTCCACTCTGAAGAAAGAGGGGTTACTAGTGGGGTTCTGCAGGGTTCAGTACTAGGTCCAGTCCTTTTTAATGTCTTTATAAGTGACATTTCAGAGGGCCTGGAAGGAAAAGTATGCCTCTTTGCAGATGACACAAAGATCTGCAACAGGGATGATACACTAGGAGGTGTGGAAAGGATGAGAAGGGACTTGGCAAGGTTGGAGGAATGGTCAGAAGTATGGCAGCTTGGATTCAATGCAAAGAAGTGCAAAGTAATGCACCTGGGAAACAAAAAACCCAGGGGAAGATTACACAATGGGGGGGTAGTAACAACAACAAAAATGGAAAGGGACCTGGGGTAATCATACCAGATGACCTTAAAGTTGGCAAGCAATGTGAGAAGGCGGTAGGGAGGGCTGGGGGGATACTGGGATGTATAGGGAGAGGCATCACCAGCAGAAAACAGGAAGTTGTTATCCCCCTGTACAGACAGTCAGTGAGACCCCATCTGGAGTACTGGGGCCAGTTCTGGAGACCCCATCTCTGCAAGGACATTGACAGGATGGAGGCAGTTCAGAGGAGGGCAACTAAAATGGTGCAGGGTCTGCAAGAGAAGCCATATGAGGAGAGGCTAAAGGAGCTTAATATGTATACCCTTGAGGAAAGGAGGGAGAGGGGGGACATGATAGAAACGTTTAAGTACCTCAGTGGAATCAACAAAGTCCAAGAGGGTAGCATCTTTCAGAAAAAGAGATGTGCAAGAACAAGGGGACACAATTTGAAGATAGAGGGGATGGCTCAGGGGCAATGTGAGGAAGTATTTTTTCACAGAGAGGGTGGTGGACGCATGGAACAGCCTTCCTAAGGATGTTGTGGGGTCTAAAACTGTGGGAGAATTCAAGAATGCATGAGACAGACATAAGGCAATTTTTGTGGGGTGTAGGGAGAAATAGGCTGTTGGTTAAATAGGATCTGCAGCTTATCATCTAGGTAGGGAAATGGGCAGACTAGGTGGGCCAAGCAGTCCTTATCTGCCATCAAAGTCTATGTTTCTAAGTAGTGCCACTAGAATTCCACTTGTGAAATGTAACTTTACCTTACCTGCACTAGCATCATCACTCTGTGATACCCCTCTAGCACTCCTGTAACAGTGATTCCCAGCATCATGCTCCATCGTGACTAAATACATTGTTATCTACAGGGTTGGTAGAGTCATCAGGTGGCATTATACAGAAACAAAACTGCATGTGCATGTGTGTGTGTGTGCTTCCCCATGTCGTTTAGTCAGTGTGCTCTAATGGTTAGCTAGCATATTGCAAGAAGACAGGCTAGTGCACATTGATGTCCAAAACTATTCTCATGGTTCATCACTCAAGATATTGACCTGATGCATGGCACCACTATACTTTTACTATGGAACTTCCCATGAATGTTACCTTATTGCCACTGCCCAGCCTTTACTTTCCTCAACAATGGGAGCTCAAAAATATGGCTGGGCAAAATGTATGGATATGGCTACGACAGAAATATCACAAACTCCAACAACATAACCTAATCTCTGTAAGCATGTACATTTTAGTTATATTTGTATTTCATTTGTTTTATCAACTGTGTTATCTCTACTAGTCTTTAAATAGTCTGAGGTGACTTTGTTGGTAGCACCTGCTGCTATAATTGTCCCCTTGTGGCCCTCCTGAAAAGTCAGCAGGTAGCCTAAATGTGGATATCCTGGGTGGAAATTCTAAATATGTAAACATGACTCTGCATGAGCTGATGCTTGATACATTTACAGTATGAAATGGCTGCCACTTGGTGGTGCTATCAAGCACCAGACTTTCTTTAAATAGCATCACTTACACTCAGCCTGAAACCTGCCCAAAGGAAGCTTTACCTTGGGCTCTCTATCTTCTCGATCATTTTGCTCTGGCTGAGATTTTCCCCTATAAATTACTTTTTAAATCTTTTTCTCATGATCAATGTTCCTGACACTTGGAAGAAGGCTACAGTAACCCTAATCCCCAAAGGGGGAGCCATCTTGATTCCAGAAAACAAACTATGGCACCTTTTCTTTCTGCCTTGACTTTGCTAAGTTCTAGAAACACCTGGTCCATAGGCAACTAGTCCCCTTTCTGGACTCCTCCTCCCTCCTTACTCTATTCCAGTCTGAATTTAGGAAATCTCTTTCTACCATGCCCTGCTACTCAGGCTTACTGATACCACCCAAAAGGAGATGAACAGATACTGTGTACCACTCTGCCTTTTGTGTCGATCTGGGCAAAGCCTTGGACACAGTTGCCCATTCAGTTCTCCTGGTCAAATTCATGGGTGCTAGACTTCCAGACCTCTTGATCAATTGATTTTGCTCCTACCTTAGGTGTAGGTCTAAAACAGCCCTCATAGGAGAATTCCCCCATCTTTTCCAGTCAGTGTTGATGTCCTCCAAGGCTCTGTCCTTGGCTCCATCCTTTTCTCAATTTTCATGAATGATTTACTAAAGCACCTTTCTCCTCAAACACATACATGTAAGTGGATGACATTGTGCTTTTTGGCTCGTGTCTCTCTGCCCCAATCTGGCTTCTCAGCTCCAGCAGGACATTTTATTTATAATTTTTTAGCTGGGGAAGGCACACTGAGCCAAAGCTTATTTTCAGGTGTGACCCAGGAGCATAGAGAGATTAAGTGACTTGCTAAGGGTCACACATTATTCAAGTAGCAGCTGTGGGATTAAAACCCAGGTCTGATGGGTCTCCAGGTTTATGACTTGGTGCTCTAATACTGGTTTCATTCTAACCAGCTCACAGTTAACACCAAGTAAATGGTTTCAATGGCCCTTGACATCAGGCAGAGACTAGCCAAAATTCAGTCTCCCCAGTCTTTACAGCATCATCATTCTTCATTGAGGAGGTTACATCCTTCAATTAGCCCAGGGTCTGGCTGGATTATCATCTTGATTTTGCCTGCCATATGGACCTTGTCCATAAGAAACTCCACCCCAAACTCTTAGAATTATAAAGGTGCAGAGCTTGTATCCCACTCCCCACCAGTGAGTCCAGAGACCACTGCCAATATGATCCTCCTGGGTTTCGACTATAGGGATGCTGTATACATTACAACAAAGAAATTCACTATAGCTAAACTGAACCACCCTCCCCTTAAGTGTCCCCACAGCACTCACTATTTCTACTTCTATAACTCACTGTCTCTGCTCTCTTGAGGACAAATGCCTTGTCACTGTGCTTTATTTAAATCCAAATTCTGGCTTGGAATCCATCTCTTCTATCTCAGCTCCCTACTCTCCTGCCCCCTTCTCCCTCTTACACCCTCCACAACTCTGATCCTCCTATTTCTCTCTCTCTCTCTCTCTCTCTCTCTCTTCACGTGAAGTTGTCTGCAGGTTAATCAACTTTCTCCTTCAGGTTCTCCCATCTCTGGTCTAGTTTCCCCTTTCTGTCCATACTGCTCCCTTCCCATTCACTTTGAAATCTCTCCTTTATGACCATACAGTCCATATCTACAGTTTGTCTAGAAATGTCAGATTGTTTTTCTGCTCTGTACATATTTTGCACATGTTATTTATCTCTAGTATTGTACATGTCTGTGCACTACTTATTTTGAACGTTATTTTATCATTATTAATTTGAATTGCACTGTAGTGGATTTATTTCTCATATCTTCATGACTTACCATTGTATATTTGCACTACTAGTAATTATTGTTTATTGTATGTATTTCTCCTCCTTCTCCCAGGATGTATCTTGAAATGAGATGCTATCAATTCAGTATGCTCTTCCTGGTAAAACATTTAAATAAATAAATAAAATAAAGCAGTCCCTTTTTTATGTTCACCATGTGTGTATGCACTGGCCTGGTGATGCTGAGAGTTGAGGCCCTGGATGTCACACCTCATGCCACATTGGGAACCCGAGTTCAAGAATGGACACGGGTTGCCAGGGGTCAGTAGGGGAGAGAGAGGATTGAGTATCTAGAGGACTGCTCTCCTCTCCTCTCCTCTCCTGGGGTGGGTTGAAGGTCTTGTTCTGCTCCTTAGCGGCTACCAATGGAGATGCACTCACCATCCAAGATAGAAAAGACTGCTTACAAGGTTTTAAAATGTTCTTTATTTTATTTTCAAAAAGTACACTGTGTCAGTTCCAGACAAGTTTTGGAATGTTAAATTCCTTTTTCAATGGCTCCATTGAAAAAGGAATCTAATATTCCGAAATGCATCTGGAACTGGCACAGTGCACTTTTTGAAAATAGAATGAAGAACATTTTAAAACCTTGCAAGCAGTCTTTTCTACCTTGGGTGGTGAGTGCAGGAGTTTGCTTTTTATATTGTTGTTTCTTTATCCCAGCACCCCAGCCCTGTGCAACCTCTTTTGCTTTCCTGTATCCATCTATCTCTGTTGCTACTGCCCTTGTAATTGTCCTGCCCACCTGACCCTCCTTCTCAGCACCCACCACCTCACCCCCCCCCAAAAAAAAACATAACACTGACACTGGGGTGCCCAATCCCCAGTGCCATGACCTGAAATAAAGAAACCTTTCCCTTGTGTGTTTTTTTAAATAAACCCTGTAAAAAGAAAACTGTCCATCGATGTCAGTTGTGGCCATTACTGTCCCCCCCACCCGACCATCCCACTCAGCAACCACCCACCCCCACACCACCCCAAGCTCTTACTTACCCACTGGGGGTTTAATGTTGTGTTCTTCTGTGAACCTCAGACATGCCTTCACCCTTCAAAGCTGGACTGCAAGCTGAAGAAATCAGGTATGTGGGTCAATGTATTTTGATGGAGTTTTAAACTTAGTGACATAACTTGATCATTTTTGCATTTTTTTACCACAAATTTTCAACATGCCTTTTTTGGGACCCCACAACATGAACAATTGCAGTGAAATTAGGCAGATCTGTCCCAAAAGGTGATTTCATGGTCCCTGCACAAAATCACCTTTCAAGCAGGAGTTGAAAATTGCTTCTGCCATTGTTCATGAGTAGGCTTAGCAGTATTAGATTTAAATTGGTAAATGTAGATAAATGTCAATTTCACTGCACACACACAAATAGATGAAACAATATTTCCATTGATAATAATCTCAATTTACAGATAGAAAAAGTAAGTTATGTCGCTATTTTGACATGTGAAGATAACAATTTGTGCTTTTATCAGTTTGTAAATCCTCAGCATTTGCTGTCATTAACTGCAGCAGTGAAAATTAAATCGATACAAATTGAAATAAATGCTTAAAAACCCATAATTTCATGCAATTGGTAAAGTTTAAATAGATAAAACTCAGGAAATAGGTTTAAAAATAAAAATCGATGTTTTCCATCGAAATTATAAAAAAATAAAAATCGAAAACTGGCAACCCTATTCGTGAGGTAGGGTCATACGAAGGCTATGTTGAAGATTTGGTGTAAAAATATTAAAAAACAACAAAGTTATGAACCTACACTGAATTTTACAAATGCAGGCGCATAACTTTGGTAAGTTTCAATATTTTTAACCCAAGTTTCCAAGTTCCAACATAGTCATTTCTTTACAGCACCTCATGAATGTGACAGATGTTATTTTTCAAATCCTGGTCAAAATGTGTTTTTTCTTCCTGAAAGGTAATTTTTGTAGTCCCTATGTGAAATCATCTTTTGGGCAGGAGTGGAAGGTTTTCTCTCCCCTTGTTCATGAGCTGGGATCATAAGCAGGCAATGTTGAAAATCTGGCATACAAATATTAAAAAAACACAACAAAGTTATGAACCTACATTGAATTTTGCAAACAAAGGCTCTTAACTTTGCTTGTAACCATCACCGAGCCCACCCACCTAAACCTCAAGTCTGGAAACCACTCACTAATAGACTGGGCACTCACCACCCACCCCGACCGGGTCAACCAGGCTGGTCTGCTCCATGACTCCCTGAGGGACCACCACATTATATACCTGATCAGGAAAATTCACCGCCCCACATCTGCCCCAAAGTTTCTAATCCAACAGTCCTTTAAATCCCTCAACCTTGCCACCGTGCTTGAAGACCTATCCTTCACTAACTGGACCACACCCACTTCAGTCTGCTCCATAGATGATGCCCCCATACACTTCCAAGACACTTTCCTCATTGTCTGGAATATACATGTCCCACTGCATCGCTCAAGGGGATGCAGTAACCACCTGCCTTGGATCACCCAAGAACTTATAGCCTGCCGAAATGCCTGCGACAAAGCATGGCGAGCGCATAAATCTTTGCGCCTCCCACAAGACTTTACCATGTACCGTGTGCTGTGTAACAAGTGCACCAGAGCAACTTGGCTCGCTAAAGTGGAATACTTCAACTCCTCCCTCCAGTCAAACTTATATTGCCCATCCAAATTCTGGAAGGTCATCAACTCCCTCTTCTCCCCTCTGGCTGCAAATCCCACACTGCTCCTAAAAGTAAACAACTCAGTCCTCTCTGACCCAGGGGCAGTGGCCTCCAAGCTCAACACATACTTTACCTCTTATGCCTCAACTCTCCTCTCCTCCCTGCTCCCCACTGCTCCACCTGACCCTACCGCAGGAGCCTCGAACTCGCTAGGGCCTTGCACCTTCTCCTTCCAATCTATCACACAAACTGAAGCCCTCAAGGCCCTACTCACTCTAAACCCATCTAAAGGTAATTCCTCCAATGGACTGGACATCAAACTCCTTCACCTCTCTGCACCAGCCATAGCAACACCTCTTGCCAATCTCCTAAACCTCTTCTTTACCACTGCTGCTGTCCTCCAGGCCTGGAAACATGCTGTAGTCATTCCCCTCCCTAAAGGGGGCTCCCCCTCCTCCACTTCAAACTACTGCCTTATCTCTCTCCTCCCAGTCCTTGCTAAACTACAAGAACACCTGGTACTCGCTCAACTTACCTCCTTTTTCTCTGACTCTAACTTCATCATGCCGTTTCAGTCTGGTTTCAGAAAGGGCCACTGCACTGCATCCTCCTTGTTAAGACTCGCTGACACCATCCTCTCTGGAATGGATAGAGGGCAGATCTCCTCAGCAATATTTGCCAACCTCACTAAAGCATTCAACACCACCTCACTCCTCTTGCTGTTAACAAGTCTCTTGGATGCAGGCCTCACTATCTCAGTCACTAACTGGTTCAGTGCCTACCTCTCAGAAAGAACACAGTCAGTAAGAATTGCAGATGCCACATCCTCCCCCTTCCCTGTGACTACTGGTGTCCCCCAAGGGTCAGCACTTGGCCCCATCCTGTTCTCCATTTTCCTCAACAACCTGCCACAAATCTGAACAGCCTCATCTATACACATGTACGCGGACAACACCATCCTATTCGCCTCTGTCTCCTCCCCAGAAGAAGTAGCATCCAACCTCCAGTCTGACTTCAATAAAGTCCAACTCTGGTTCAGTTCGCACCAGCTCTCTCTCAAAGCTAAAAAAAACTGTCACCATGTCCTTCTGCACGAGACAGCAGCTATCCCGACTCCCCTCCCTCCCCTCCTTCCACACTCAGGACAGGACAACCCTGGAGGACGTTGCTTCCTTCCGGTATCTAGGCTCAATTGTCACCTTACCTTCTTGGACCACATTGATGCAATCATAAAAAAACTATGCCCCAAGCTAGGTGCCCTCTACAGGAACCGCTCTTGCCTCCATATTACAGTTAGGCGGGAACTAATGCAGAAGATGACCCTTCCTTCCTTAAACTACTGTGACATAGTCTACAACACTGCACCTAAATCCACCTTATCTAAACTAGCCCCACTCTTCAATGCCTTCTGCCACTTCACTCTCGATGCCCCTCCCGTTCCCACCACTGTGACCTCTACTGCTCCCTCACCTTCCCTTCCCTCAAAAATCACCAACAACTGCACTGCTTCAAGTTTGTCTCAAAATTCTGGCTTGGCTCCCTCCCCTCCTACCTCTCCTCCATACTGTTGTCGGCTCCCACTCCCCTCATGCCCTCCAGTCCCTTGACACCTGACTACTAAATATTCCCAGATGAAAGACCTCTGCTTGACAAACAGCCTTCTCGCACTGATTCCCGAAACTCTGGAATGCTCTCCCCCCTAAAATGCGTCACTCTTCTTCCACCCATTCCCTATCAACTGTGCTGGCCAACTACCTCACAGTAAACTGTGCCTGCTCTCAATAACTTAATGCCCCCCCCACCAAATTCCCATTGTCTGACCAGCGGCACCACCCTATCCTTGGAAGCTGGCATATATATATATATAAAAACACCAACCATGGCACTTACTCGCCTACTCTTGTTTTTCTCTGTCCAGCCTAGATTTAGCCCCAAGTGTTAATCTACAGCAGCAATCTGTACTCTATCTATGTATCTGTGTCTGGAAGTTGTATGTATACCTCTGGTATATGCTTTTTGATGACTGTTAACCGATGTTGTAACCAAGTATTACCATTCTGCTCTGTATAACTGTTTAATTGTTACTGTGATAACCTGCGTGTTATCCTCCCCTTGTAACCCTTCCCCAGGTAGCACCGAGAGACGCGCATTGTTTTGCTCAGTGTGCCTTTCCTGGTTAATCAATTCAATAAATAAATAAATAAACTTAGGCAATGTTCAATATTTTTACCTCAAATTTTCAACATAACCATTTCTTTACAGCACTTCATGAATGTGACAGATGTTATTTTTCAAATCCAGGGCAAAGTGTGTTTTTGTTTCCCAAAAGGTGATGTTGTAGTCCCTGTGTGAAATCACCTTTCGGGCTGGAGTTTAAAATTTTCTATGCCCTTGTTCATGAGGTGGGGGTCATAAGAAAACTATGTTGAACACTTAGCATAAATATATTAAAAAACAACAAAGTTATGAACCTACATTAAATTTTGCAAACACACAGGCTCATAACTTTGGTAATTTTCAATATTTTTACCTCAAATTTTCAACCTAGCCATTTCTTTACAGCACCTCTTGAACGTGACAGCTGTCATTTTTATGACTGTGGGCAGAGCCAACAGGAGTTTTGCATGTACAAAAGGAGTGACGTCATGTTTTCTGTCCGTGGAACTGAATGAAGATGTAAATAGTCTCCTCCGCCTTACCCTCCTCCAAGTAATGTTTTCCGACCACAAATAAATACGCTTTCATGTTAGTCAATGGTTGCAAGGTACTATTTTCTTTCTTAAATGAGTGGTACAAGAACTGGAACCTGAGTAGTGGGAGGCAGCATTGTTTTTTGGGGGGAAGTAAGGTCCAACCCACCTCCACCAAGAAGCTACTAAAGATCCAGCCTACGTTTTTTTTATTCATGTGGGGGGGAATGAGGTAGATCTATAATGCTGAAAGAAGAGTCACTAGTTTGGTATCTGGCCAAGGAACAGAACAACTCTGTGGAGTCCCTGCATTTTGTTAAGGGCTAGGAGAACAGATAATACCTGATGCCTTCAAACTGACTTAAAAACCCTTGGAACAAATGACTATCAGAGTCACCTGGTGTCTCAAAAGGAAAGACTCCTCTTTCAGGTATTTCTTAAACATTTATATACTAAAAACAAAGTTCAGCTTTTGGGATTAACAATATTTGTTTACCATATTCTACCTATCTATCTATATATATATAGATATATAGGCCCAGATATTCAAACTGCACCATTCTGAGGCGCAAGCCCCTGACTGCTCAAAATAGTTGCGCAGGGGTGTGGCCGGGGAGATATTCAAAGGAGTTGCTATTGAGCAACTCCTCTTGAATATCACCCTACCAACCACTGCAAGATGTATGAGTGGGAACTTCATGCCACCGCAAGTTGCCAGAGTTGAGCATTAAACTTGGCGGTGATGTTAGTACCATTGCTACCATGCGAAATTTCTGATATTCAAAAGGTGACATGCAAATGGAGCCATAATTTATACAAGGTGCAGGGGCCATTTGCATCTATTTAGCCCATTTGCATACCATAGCATGTAGGTGCACCGATCCTGAGGACTTGCACCTGCTGCGCCCTGCCAGGCAGCAGCGTCGAGGGACCGGCGCACCTGCAACCGATCGCGGGCAGTATCAGTGTATACATTCCCCACACACACCTCTCCGAAGCCCGATTGCGGGCATACAGTAACATGACCCCCACCCACATCTCGAAGCCCGATCACGGGCATACAGTAACATGACCCCCGCCCACATCTCCCGACCCGATCGCGGGCAGAGCGATGTATCAACCCCCAGTGCCCTATCGCGGGCAGAATGTAAAGCCCCCAACCCGAATATCTCCCTGGTGGTCCAGTGGACCGTAATGCCCGATCGCGGGCAGAATGTCAGTTACAACCCCCAAACATCTCCCTGGTGTCTGGTCCCCCCCACCCACCAGGAAGCCCCTCCACTCCGCTCCCCTCCAGCAGCCAGCGGGTGGCAGCATCCACCAGCCTGCCCGCCCGCCGCCTGCGACTGACTGTCAGTAGGGCTGCCGCCCATTGGTGCAGAGCTACAGCCAATGGGCGTGCAGGCGTCATTACGGTATGGGCTGCACGCCTACTGGCTGTAGCCTCTGCACCAATGGGCGGCAGCCCTACTGGACAGTCAGTCAGCAGGCGCGCGGGCGACAGGCGGTGGATGCTGCCACCCACCAGCTGCTGGGGGGCGCGGTGGAGGGGCTTGTGGGTGGTGGGGACACTAGACACCAGGAAGATGTTTGGGGGGTTGTAATCTGACATTCTGCCCGCGATCGGGCATTACGGTCCACTGGACCACCAGGGAGATATTCGGTTGGGGGCTTTACATTCTGCCCAATGATCGGGCACTGGGGAGGGTTGATATCGCTCTGCCCCGCGATCGGGCTTCGAGATGTGGGGGTATGTATTGCATGCCCGATCGGGCTTCAGGAGATGGGGCTGGGGTTGTTTTTACGCTCTGCCCATGATCGGGCTGGTGGGGGGCACAGGACCGAGTTGGGGCCAGCCAGTGGCAGCTGCTGTGTTGCGCCTGCAATATAGCAGCTCACCTGTGGGTGGCCTCAACTTGATCCTTTTTTGCTCAAGGTTGTGCAGGCGCAGGTTGGGGTTGCGGATGCACAACTCTGCACAACCCGACTGAATATCGGGTTGCGCGAGTTTATGCATGGTTCCTCCCTCCTGTTGAGCATGCATTCATTTGCATTGCGCTGTTGCGCAACCTGTTGTCAGTGGCATAACTGCCTCCTGCTGAATATCGCAGAATGGCGCATTTTTGGACTTGCGCATGCTCAACCCTGTTGAGCATGGCGCAACCCTTTTGAATATCTGGGCCATACTGTCTATATATATATATATATATATATATATATATATAGTTTGTCTTTTTAGTAGTTTCTAAATCTTGAAAGCATTGGCATTAGTAATGAATTTAGAAATACATTTTTAATTGTCTTTACAGGTAGATCAACCAGCATGGTTAACAAATACATTCATTGACACCTGTGAATGAATGGGAAGGGGTTTTTCTAACATTGCTTGTGAGTTTATACTCCTTGGAACCTGTTATTCCAGTTTCTCTGCTTGTGTGTGAATAGGAAGCTTTACAGAACTAATTTTCCTCTATCTTGAGGACTTAATTGAGACCACAGAAAGTTAACTCATTATCTTCTGGGAGTCATTCTGTGTCAGATTACCAATGGATAGTACAGACATCATACCTCAGTCACTATACTGTCTTACCATCTAGGTTTTTGAATTAGGCTGACTCCTTGCCTACCTTATAAATATCAATGCTTTTATGCTTGTTAAGACATGATTTATCGTGCCCTTGTGAAAACTGCTTCTGTGTTATTGTGTGTACTCTTGTACTCCATGTCTTGTTATGCTTGTAATCCATGCCTGTATTACTTTTTTGTTCAACTGCTTTGTGCTACTGCATGCATTTTATAATTACTATGTAACTCCCACTACCCGCTCCCCCAGGTCGTACCAGGAGATGACCAACTTGTTGTTCAGTGTACCTTACCTGGTGAAACTTTTCGATAAATAAACAATAAATAGAAAGCTATTAGAAGTAGAATGGGTTAAACACTTCCTGGAACGAATCTCAAGGCCCTTGGGCCCACTTCATAATATCTGCCTTAAATATCTGAGATTTTGTTCTACCTTATAATCAAGAATTTTTGATTTGATTCTTTCTTTAGTTTTCCTAGTTATATTCCCCGATGTCTATCTAGTCTGACTTGCTGTTGTGCTTCTAGGTCTTTTATTTTCATTTCTAGTTCATTTTGTTTGTGTAGCAATTCCCTCTCCAGTCTTGAGGCTATTTCTATTATTTTCCCCCATACCATGGCTTTTATTGTGTCCCATAAAACCCCCGGATTCGCGTCTTGTATATTATTATCTATGATTGCCTATTTTAGATGGTCCTTTATTTGCTTTTGAATATCTTTATCTTGTAGCAGGGAGATGTTTAGCCTCCAAAATGAGGTTTTCCTGAGTGTCTATGGCCACCTCTTCTGCTTAACCTTATAAGAATTGCAAATTGCTGCCCTAACCAGCACTTTGTCCTCTCACAATTTAAAAACAGGTAAAACCCTCACCACCCATTTCAGCCCACTACATTCCTAACCAGGAATATCATAGGTGGGGTAGATACCTGGATGCCCAGTCAAGCACGCAAATGGATAATAATAGTTTAGTGGGAAGAGTCTGCCTTTATACTAGATCCACAGAAAGTTAACTCATTATCTTCTAGCAGTCAGAGCTTTCTGCATATATTACAACAAAAATTTATCAACAGCATTTTAACAAATAAGGAGTTTGGCAGTAATGTAGTTGATACCAGCTTAATCTGGTTTAAGGTCAGTTGACATTCATCTGTATCCCTCTCCCCCCCGGGTTGTGCCTGGAAATAGGCAGGATTTGTCTAGTGCACTTACCCGGTCAACAAAAACTAAATAAATAAAATATGGATGTTAAGAGCTGCTCCCTGGAAAATTACCTGGTTTTGGGGGTGGGGGTTGCCATAAGTGGAATGGGACTTCATGGATGGGGAAGCGCATAACAGCAAAAGTGCCACGTTGGCATTAAAAGCTTAGTGGTATGGATGTAGAAGCACCAGTATTTAAGCATGACTTTGTAGGAGGATTAATTGTGACGGGGGGGGGGGAGTGAGTCTTGGTATTTTAAACATGATGATTTTCTAAAACTTCAGCCTTCAATGGGTTAGACTTTGTAGCCATCTGTACAGTATATCACTAAGCCACATGCAGTGGGGTATGGATAAAACCCAGATCACCAGACTCAGGCCAGAGCTGTAAAATCTGGACTGGGCACAGCTTGTGCAAATATTGCTGATCTGGTGGAGCAGCAATAAAAGATAAACTATGCAATACCCTCAATAACACACCTACCCAGTTTACATTTACCTAATGCCCATTTTTAGGCCTTATATAGTAATATCTTCCTTCAAGAGAACGGCTTGTAATGAAATGTGGCATTTGGGCATATGCACTTTTATATTATATGAATTTTATTTGTGAACTGTATATCAGTCTCTAAAAAAAACAATTAAACACATCAAATGTCTTCAAAAACTTGTCTCAACATTGTGTTTACCTTCCATGTTGTCACAACATATAGTTGTCTCAGCAGTGTTTTCATTTAGGGTACAGAACCTTCATGTATATGATGGCCTGGTTCTGTTGAGTTGATTGCTATACCAGTGCATAGAATAAATTGCAAAACATATAGGTAACTGTAATACAGATGGTGGCATTATTTTTAATTATACAATGGCAAGAGAAAATGTAAGAAGCTGACTGGCTTCTGACCCATGGAAACAGTGATGTTATTACACAGTAACATCACTGTAGCTTTGGATTTGGATCATTCCTTGCATTTTCTCTTAAGAAATATTTTTCCACACTAACAAAAACATCCTGTAAAATGTATTTTTTATTCTATATATAACAACAAGCCATTGTATAATTGCAATGAGGCACTCCAGGGTGTGTGTTATCGTGTAATAATGTCACTCCTGGGGTGGTGAAAGCATTCAGCTTCGCCTCTGCTTAAATATGCCCTTTCTCAATGTACTGTACTTTGATTCAGTTAGTGTATGCAACAGCCTTTATGTGAACACTCTGGGTTTCTCTTTGACTCCTGGGCCCAGATATTCAAAAGGGTTGCGCCATGCGCAACAGAGATGCGCCAGCGCAAGTCCAAAAATGCACCGTTCTGCGATATTCAGCGGGAAGCAGCTGCACCGCTCAAATTGCAATGCACAAGACCACAATGGTAATGAATGCATGTTCAACTGTAGGAGGAGGAACCATGAATAAATGGCGCAGTGCGATATTCAATGACATGCGCCATGCGCAATAGGGGAGGTAGCGGAAGTTGCGCCATAGCAGAAGTGAGCCAAAATAAAAAGGAGCAAGACAGAGGTGCAAGAACACTACAGGTAGGCCTACAGTGGGGGTGAGCTGGCAGCCATACCAGTGAGAGGAACAGAGAGAGGGACAGTGGCGGAGCAGGACAGGGCACACCTGTGCCACGCAGGACAGGTCTTGGGAGCCAGACAAACAGAGTAGGGACAACAAGGCAGTGTTGCAGAGTGGTCAGGGCAGTGGCAGAAGGCAGGACAGCAGAAGGCCAGAGGTGTACCCAATGCAGGGGGAGCAGCATAGAGGACAGCGGGGGAACCGGGACAACATCTGCCAGGGGTTTAAACAACAGCCAGGGACATGCCAGTGCCACCATACAGATGGAGGCAGTAATGAGGGGTGTGAGAAGGCAGGCAGCAGGGGGGCACGGCTGTGGAAGGGCCCATTGGCGGTACGCCCCCAACAGGTGGTACCGAACCCGCATCACCTTTGAGCAGTATAGTGATACAGAGATTGTGGGCCGGTACCACCTGAACCGGGTGATCCTGAGGTGGCTCTGTGAGCTGTGCAGTGATGAGATGCAGGCACCCACATGATGGAGCCATGATCTGTCAGTGGAGACCAAGATGACAGCTGTCATGTCCCTGCTCACCACGGGCACCTTCCAAAGACCAACAGGGGATATGACAGACATAATCCAGTCGGCCGTGTCACGCCTACTCACACAACTTCTCAGTGCACTGCTGCCACGTGCTGCAGAGTACATCTGTTTCTCCAGCACACAGGCGGAGTGCACAGCACACATACAACAGTTCCCCAGGGTAGCACGTATGCCTGGCATGCTCAGGGGCCATTGACTGCACCCATGTGGCCATCCACACACCACCTGGCCCGGAAGGCATTGCCTATCGTAACTGCAAGGGATACTCCAGCATCAACTGCCAGGTGGTGTGCAATGCCAAGGGGTACATAACCAATGTCTGTGCCATGCACCCTGGGGGAGCACATGACACCTTCATCTGGCACCAGTCAGCACTGTGCCACAGGTTCGAGAGTGGGGTATCCCCACTGGCCACGTAGTGGGTGAGTATGTACAACATGCAGGATGACATGGGCAGCCATGGGGGTCACAGAGGTGCCATGGGTACTGGCCTTGACGGCCCATGGCAGAGCAGTGCAGACCACCATACTAATGTGCACCCTCTGTACACAGGTGACAGTGGATATCCACTTCGTCCCTGGCTGCTCACACCGTACCGGCACCCCGCGACCCCATCGCAGCAACGATACAATGAGGCACATGCCACCACACATAATATCATCGAGTGTATGTTTGGGATGCTTTAGTCATGGTTCTGGTGCCTGGACACATCTGGCGGTGCCCTACAATACAGCCCCTCGAAGGCCTGTGGGCTATTCCTGGCCTGTTGTATCCTGCACAACATGGCCAGTGACTGTGGGATAGCTGTAGAGGTCAAAGAGGGGGACAGCGATAGGGAGGATGAGGACGCCAGTCCAGACGGTGATGAGCAGCCACCCCCTGGGTGAAGGGACCCCCGCCTGTTCAGGATGACGCAGCTGCACAGGGACACCATCACAGAGGAGCATTTCGGCCAACACAGGTAGGTCATGGGGCCATGTGCAACCACCACTGGCAAAGGCACAACCCACACACATGCATAGATGAACCCCAGGGGTGGATGGTGGCAAGTGAATGGGACTGAGTATGGATCCGCACACGCCATCAGGGATGGGCATGGCCAAACATGACACGCGCACACACACGTGCGCACACACACACACACACACACATCCCCACCCTCACCCCCAGACCACAAGACATGCACAAGGGGTAGAAGACACGCCGACCATGACTGAAACATCTAGCTGCACACAGGCCCACACACAGCAATGCCCAGTGGCCATCACTGTGCATGTGTCAGATGCTGGGCACCATTGCATACTGGCAGACAGCACAACGCAGGCATCATCATGCACACACCACAGTGGCCAGCAGCCAGGAGGGTGTGCACATGGACTGTGTGTGTGTGTGCAGGGCTGGGTACCCCACCCATGCATCTCACAATGCACAACACACTGCACACACGGTAGTGGCAGACAGTGGCCATGGTGGGAGACAGGTCAGTCACGCGGCACAGTGCCACAGCCACCACGGATGCGTGGGCGGCCCCACCGAAACTTTCCAGCCATGCCAGGCTGATCATTGGCCTCATAGGGTGGCACAGATGTACCACCAGGGGTGATGCTGTGAGAACATGACTGTGATCACTCAGGGGTCTGCAGCTCACTGAACATGACTGTGCCTGGCATGCTCAGTATGCCCACAGCCGAACCCGGGTGTCGACATGGTAGATGTCGCATGATGCTGGGAACAGGAAGTGGACATAGCACTGCGCAGTGTCTGCGGCACATGGGCAAATAACTGGGTGCCCATTGTGGCCATGACAGCTGTGAACACCTGTGTCTGTCTGTCAATGGCGGCGGTCACATCCTCCCACAGCCGGTCCATCCCTGCCAGGAGCAGACCGGTGTCCCTGCTGCGCTGCTCTTCTGCTTGGAGCAGGACCGCACTGAGTGTATCCACTGCCGTCACAAGCCACAACTGCTGATCCACTGAATCCTGGAGTATGCGGGTGTGCTCATCTAAGAGGTCATCTGCTTGATTGGCATGAGGTCCCTCATGGTGTTCGCGGCTCTGCTGGGCAGCACCCCTTGAGGTTGGGCGCTGCACACCAGGGCCATGCCTGGGCATGTCCACAGGCAGTGCACTGACGCCACCACCCAACACTGTCCCCCCATCTCCATTGAACAACTGCTGGCACTGTCCCTCTGGACACCAATCACCAGGGCTCGCTAGTGCCGATGCATCATCTGCAACAGACCCACTGGCCTGGATGCACAACAGTGCTGCCCCACTGGGGCATACAGGCATGGGCTGGGACTGTGATGTCACGCAGGCCTCCACGGTGGCACCACCCAAGGCTACACCCATGCCTTTCCCTGCTGTGGGACCATCCTGCATCCTACATGAATCACTGTCTAGGATATGTGATCCATCATCATCATCATCATCGGTGCCTGATCCGGCATTAGTCCATGTTCCAGCATGCTGGATTCCATGGCTGCTGTCATGCTGGGACACAGGCAGGGCCTCATCCACACCATCAAAACCATCTTCAGTCCAGACAGACAGGCAGGTATGCAGTGGTACTGACCCATGGACACCTGTGGAGGTGGATGGGCACTCCTCCGTGTCCAGGGCCTCTCCCACAGTGGACACACCCACCACTGCTGATCCATGTAGATGCTCAGCAGCTGCAAGAGTACACAGTAGCATTAATATCTCTGCCCTACCCTGTGGCACTCCCCCCGCCACCCACACAGTGACAGCACAGGACCTATCATGCAGTGACGGGCTGCCATCCATCTGGAAGCCACCACCTGGTCTGCCCTCTATGGCACAACACCGCATGCTGCCGGCCATCCACTCCTTCTGTGGCATCAGGTGAGGCACAACCAGCTGTCCACCACCAGTTGCAGCACGTGCAGCCCTGATGGCAACCACCTTGTCTTTAATCCTCCTCCTGTCCATGCCGACCTTCTTATTACATTCCTGCACGGACCACTGGTGGCTGCCATGCTGGTTCACGGCATGTGCAACCTCATCCCATGCCGCAGCACTGACCTGTAGTGTTCCCTGCTGTCCTCTGAGCAGCGGTTCCCTGTCAAGGTATGCCTTGAACAGGGTGTCTGTTTCTGCCTGTGTGAAGTTGGGCCTCCTCTTCCTCCAACATTCCTGTTCCACCTCTTCCTCACGTTCAGTCATTGTAGAGACTGTGGGAATGACAGGTGTTACCTTTCATTATGCCTGACCTTTGCCCCCTAGGCGCCATGCATCCACATGGGTGCACCCCTATTGCGCTGTTCAGTGACAGCGCGATGGGGAATGGCAGCGCTGGACCATGCAGCATCTGCACGTGGCAGACATGCGCTAGGGAGCGCCATTTTGAATCCAAGCAGATTCAGAGATGACACGTAGGAGGGCTGCAGTTTGGAGCCAGATTGAACTAGCAAATTTGGTGGCACTAGTGGAGCCCCATGCTGGTGCACTATTCGGAGATGCACCCCTGGACAGGGTCAGGAGTGCCATGTGGGATGAGGTGGTGGTGGCGCTCGAGGAGGCCACAGGGATGGACCGATCAGTGGAGCAGTGTCGACACAGGTACGGGGACCTTCAGCGGAGGGACCCGGACAGGCTTGCCCGCCTGCGGGCACACACCAGGAGAGGCGCTGTTCCACTGCCAGGTAGGTGCCCCATCCATACACTGGTTGCATCCGTACGGGTATCGTGGTGGGCATGTGTCCACCACACGGGGGGGCTGTCCAGTGTGGGCAGTGGTGTTGGTGGTGGTGGTGTGGGGGGGCGGAATGGTTGGGTTGTGCGGAATCGCTCACTTCCGGGGGTGGGGGGCTTTTGCTACTGGATTGTACTGATGTTCCTCTCTCCATGTTTGCACCCTAGGCCCTGATGAGCGTCACCATGCTTGGGAGGACCGACAGAGATGTGAGATGAGGGAAGGGGAGCTACGTCCTCATGCAGAAGGTCCAATTGTGGGTCAGTACCAGGACCAGGCCAATGATGGTGAGTGCCTTTCATCCAGGATATTCTGTGCATGCTGTGTAGCAGGGCAGGCGGCAGGGCATGGCCACCATCCATTGACACCACTGTCGTGCACACCACATGGTACAGTCAGCACTGTCCAGTGGCATTGCATGTCTGGATGTGCAGCACTGGTGGTCCATGTGTGTACCGGGTACATGACTGTGCCACTGCCTTCACACTGCATAGCCATGTCACTGTACAGCCACGGTGGTGGTGTGCAGGACTTGGGCGATGGGTGTGTGCAGCAGTCCACATGGCTATATGCACCTGGGTGGGCAAGTCATGTGGACACGATCACTGTGGGTGGTCACACACCATCACAGGGGCGTGTCCCATGGCTGTATGCCATACACAATGGGTGGGCTGCAGGGGGATGTGCATTCATGCCTAATGACTCTGCTACCTTGTCCTAGGTGGACAGAGAATGATGAGGATAGAGAGGGCAGTGCAGGAGCTGCTGCAGGTGGCAGGGGCCTCATTAGAAATACTGCAGCAGGTGGAGCAACACGGCGTCTGCAGGAGGCATGGCGGGAGGTGCCACCGAAGTGGGAAGCGGGGTGCCTGCTGAAATGCACGTGCCCTAGGATGAAACCTACCCCCCTGAACCCACCCTCACATCCCTCCTTCCCTCTCCCATATGTTCACCCCTGCCCCTTACCCACCCTCACCTGGTTTGTGGCCCTCACCCCATACTGATTGTATATTGTTGTATATAGTTTTGTTTTAACTTTTCAAATACATTTGTTTTGTTATGCCTACTGTGGTGGTCTCTGATTTGCAGTGGGCTAAAGGTGCTCAGCTGCAGTGGTGTGCAAGGCGTTAGGAGTGGTACTGTCATGGGCGTGTGTGTGTGTGTCCATAGGGGAGGTGACTTTGGTGTGGGCATAGCTCTCAGTCACTGTCTGTGGTTTGTGTGTTATTCCCTGTGCACTGGATGACTGTGTGCAGTGGTCCACGGTGCATGCACTGTGTCCATGTCACCTGTGTCAGACCGTCTGTGGCCTGTGCAGCTGACACCCTTGCATGTCTGTGACCTGCACACTCCACTGGCATGTCAGGGGTGGCTGCCCATGCTGGACAGCCACTGTACTCAGCACAATGCCGGGTTGCCTCCTGTCACTGGTGTGGTGCACGTCTGCCTCGGGTGGCACTGTTGCCTACTCTGTTGTTGTCCCACCCCAATGCTGTCACTTGTGTCTGTTGCAGGGGATGTGCTCCACTGTCTGTCACTTGTGCTCTGGCCACATGCTGGTGGCGTACAGCATCATGGTGCCTGCACAGGGTTGCTGGCACACCTGTACCATGGAGGGGTTCTGGCCATGTGTACATGGCTGCCGTGGCCACATGCCGGGGGCTTGGTTGACCCACTACTGTGTCCTTGTGTTGGTGTACTTTTGGGTATGGGTGGGTGTTTGTTCATGCACTGTGTTGCATCCTGTGTGGTGCATGCATCCATGCACCATTGTGGGTGTCTGCGCTGGCTGTTGTGGCTAGTGCTGGGATGGGGTGTGTCCTTGGGAGAGTGTGCAGGGTTCCAGGGCATGCCGTGTCATGTGTGGGGTACCTTGAGTGCCGACACATGGTCGGTCTCTCCGCTGTACCTCGGGGGGGACGTGCAGGGTGGCACTGTATATGCAGTCACTGCATCGCTGTCTGCTGCCACCCGCTACAGGGTGCTCATGGTGGGGCTGCCTTGCATGGTTCTGTGGTGCACAGGGTTGCATTGTCACAGTGGGGGTGGTGGCATGTGTGGGGTGTCCTGCACTGTTGGGCACTACTCCTGGGCAGAGTGCATGGGGATCGTGGTGCAGGGTGTGCTCTGCATTGGTGGGATGGTGTGGCACAGGGTGGCCGGACATCCATGTGTGATGGTTACAGCTTGCTAGGGGGTGTGCTGGGGCACCATGCCCCGGCTGTGGGTTTGTTGCTGGTGTCCATGGGCCGGTGGTTCTTCCAGCTCTCCTCCGGTTGTGCAGTGCATGGGGTGTGGGGGGTGATGTCTGTTCTGTTGTGTGCTCCTCTGCCCATCTTTGCCATGGGTGGTGGACCCCTGCATCCTGTCCCTGCACATCCCTGGTTGTGCTATTGTGCATCTGACCTGCGCCACTGCACATCCCTGGTTGCGCAATGGTGCAGTTAGGGTGATATTTAGCCGTGTGCCGCAGGTGCATCTTCACCTGTGCAGTGTTTGAATATCGCGTGTGTTGCACATGGGCGCAATGGACTTGTGCCTGCTCCTGCTATTGCACTACTTTGTGGTGCAGTTTGAATATCTGGGCCCTGATGTCCATTTGCTTTAGCTATTGTATATTGTTTGAACTTCTTTGGTCTTCTTGATGTGGTGCCTGTGTAAATGAGTCTCTGACTCATAGGTTTGTAAATCTGATATTTTTTAAATAAATAAATGTTTATGTTTAAGCCCATGAAACACTCTTATCTAGTTAATGCATTCAGTCATTGTGGCTCTGCCAGAGTTTGTTTAAATCCTGGCCAAAATGGGGTTTTGCATCCCAAAAGCTGATTTCGCAGTCCCTATGGGAAATCTCCTTTCAGGTAAGAGCTGAAAACTTTCTCTGCACTTGTTCATGAGGTGGGGTCTTAACAATATGTTGACAATTTGAGGCAAACATATTAAAAAATAATGAACTTATGAGCTTGCATTGAAATTTATGAATGCAGGCTCCTAACTTTGATACCACATATCCCATAAAGTACACCAAAATGCATCTAGTACCCCAGGGCTTCTATACTAGTGGCAATACATCCAGCATTGACAAATGCTTGTTTCTAAATTGTTACTACCTTTGTTCACAGGAAGGAAGGGATCACATTTTGGCTATGTGGAGATGGAAACTTTACAAGTGAAAAAGAACCTGGCCATTTTTTAAACTACTTTGGGAGGCTTAGAGGCCCACATTATTTTACATATTAGAGGTAAATTGTCCTGGCTGCAAATCATTTTTGTTTCTCTATCCACTCCTAGACAGAACAGTCAAAATTATTCAGCAGTGTCAAGTGCACATGCAAATACATGCACAGTAGTTTTCTTCAATTTCCTGAGCTAAGTCACGCTCAAGAATTCACTGAAGCATTCCTTTCTACTGTATGTAAGGAATCTTTTCAAAACAACATATTCTAAGGCAGATTATTTAAGGTACTGTGCAGGGCCAGTTTTCAAAGCCTTGCACCCGGCACAAATCTATAGTGCTGGTATAGCGCTGGATTTGCACCGGGCTGCAATATTCAAAAGCCCAAAGAGTGCCGGTGCTGTGGGATAGTGCCGATGCTAAATGATAATGTATGCAGGGGTGGGGGTAGGGGAGTGGCCAGGAATGCCGGCACAGCCAGCATATTCAAACGTATAGCACCGCGCTACAGGCATTAGTGCCACCTGTAGTGCAGCGCTAAATACCACCAACAAAAAGCCCTTGGTAATGCGGCAGTGCCCCCCCCATCGTGAACCCTGACCCCCATAGCCATTACAATATTTCAATTTCCATGGTGGTCTAGTGGTCCTCCCCAACCCCAGCATGATCTCTGACCCCAGTAGTTGCTAGAATATTTCCATTTCCACTTGTGGGAACGTGCTCATTCATTTCAGTAGCACTCAGTCATACTGCAGTTGGCGGCCGGCTGTGGTGGTGAGAGGAGGGCTGAGCCAGTCACTAGCTCCATTCATAGGATGTTTACAGGGGGAGTGGGAGCTGTCAATGCCAGGTGGGGGCCGCTAGACCACCAGGTATTTCTATGATGTGGGGTTGGGGATCATGTTGGGGGGGACCACTAGCCACCATGGAAATTGAAACATTCTAGTGGCTACGAGGGTCTAGAATTGTGCTGGGGAGGTGGGGGACCACTCGACCACCATGGAAAATACATACTTCTAGCGACTATGGGGGTCAGGGATCACAATGAGGGGGACCACTAGACTACATGGCTATTGTGCAGTGCCTGCCACTACGGGGATCAAGGATCATGATGGGTGGGGGGACCTAGACTACCAGAGACTGTATCCCCCATATGACAACAGTGGCCTTGACAGCCAAGACTGACTGCTTGGCCCACCCAGTGTACCCAGTTCCCTGCTGTACAGAGTTGCTGTTGGGCCTAGTAGGCCTATAGCTTATGTCCTCCCTCCAGACCCCGAAGTCAGTTGAAAAAACAATTATGACTGACTTACCACACATTATGGCTGATTTTTTCAACTAGTTTGACATTTATGACTTCAACTAACTAAAGAAAATCCAACCAATTTTTTCAACTTTCACCATCGCTGAATTTTATTTATGTACTAGTTTGTGTACTTTACCAACAATAGAAGTCACTGTCGAAAATTGTATTTTTTTATTATTTTAATTGTTGATTTGGTTTGGCCTTGACTGCTTTTCTTAATATACCTTGTGAGTGTACCTGTACCCCTCACACCCCATGGCCCCAAAGCCACATAAACAGCCTTAGAAGATCCTGGTGTGGGAGGATGCTACAGTACTACACCACCACAGCATCATAACAGCCTCATACCCTGGTGGGTGGGATGCTGCTGACTGATGTTCACCCCTGAAGTCACATAAACAGTGTTAGACCATGGTGTGTGTGTTGCAGCCGCAGTAGCAGTGCCAGTGTACACCTGCCTTAGGGTATGGTATGCTCCCTGCTGTGTACACTCCCAAATCCAAACAACATAACTAGCCTTGGATCCAATCAATGCGGGAATGATACTGCTCTGCAGTGCACCCATGGGCCTTATGCGACATAAACAACATAAAGTTAGACCATTACATTTGATACTGCTGCAGTGGTACTTTAGTACATCACTTCAAAGTTCAAAATTCAAATAAACAGAAACAGCGTTAAGAGACCCTTATGTGGATGGATCTGCTACACCCCTGAAGGCAAGTCATATTAATAGCAGCCGCAGCCTGGTGTGGGATGCTGCAGTAAACCCCTAACCTGAACCACCAAATCAATCTCACTTTCCTTTGTACACACCATCAGGACTCACACTGTTCAACTGACTCCAGCTGCAGGCAGCAGACAGTGCTGCAGGGCAGGTTGGCACAGCCCAGCCCAAAGGCATGCATGCATGCATGGCTACTTGAGCAGGTCAGAAATCTATAGAATATACAATAAATAATACTTGTGCCAGACTAAAACATAAAATGTGGGATATTTTGAACTAGAGATATTATGATATAAAAAAAACATGCAGCTAGCTTATCTGGACCCCCTTAGTTGGATTATGCACTTATCTGTTCCAGAAATGCTCTTAAAATGTGTTTTTTTTTAAACATTAAAAATATTTTTTTATATCGCATGATAAAATCAAGATTCTTTTTTCATAATACGAGTCAAGGGGTCGAAATTATAATTTGCACCCAGTAGCCAGCAGGGCTAGTGACTGGGACAATCCCTTAGCCCCACAGACTTTTCCACTGACCCAGCTGGTGTATTAAAATGTTGTCTTCTCCAGTACCTGCCTGCAGGGCTACTTAAAGGAAAATCTTACTAGAATTACTAGCCTGATACAAAATCTACCAACATTTGGCTAGTGGACCAGTGCCAGTTTCGACCTCTGAGAAAAAGGTTGACAGTGTCCCTCTAAAGTGACTTAATAAGCTTCATATTTATTTCTGACACACACACACACACACACGCAGTTCCAAAAAGATGAGTCTCTTGCTGCTCCTAAGGTGTACAATGTAATTCTGCCCCAAAAATGTAACTAAGTACAATATACAATACAAAACATAGCTTGCTCTCAATCACAGCGGTAGCACTGGCAGACATTAACACAATTCAGGGCATATTCATAATGTTAGGAAGACAAATGTCTTTATTAGCAATAGCACAGCGACAGCACAGCAGCAGCACCGGTCACGATAAGGTGAGATGAGTATGTTATGTTACAACAACTGAACACTCAGATACGACTTTCAGTCAGCCTAAACCTGCACTGCATGCTGCTGCTATCATGTGCAGTAATCGTATGCATAGCAATCAAATCAACAATATGACAGCTACAAGCCCATATGCCAGCAATAAAGAAGCAGTAAACAAATCAGCATATTTAAATTAGAAAGGCAGGAAGCCGCAGTCTGAAGATGAGAAAGAAAATAATTTCTTTGAATTATTATATGAACGGACAGATTCAGATTATAAAATAAATATGACAGCTCCTCAGTCTCTGAATAAGCTGGAAAGAAATAGAAATTAGAAATTCAACATTTTAAAATGATTTTTGAATTCCCGTTCGCTTACTTCACTTGTCCAAGCTCAAGTCTCTCCTCTAGGCTCTTCTCCTCCTACCTCTCTGACTCCTCGTGCTGTGGGCTCAACTCCAGTCACTTGTGGCCGGCCTGGTAATGCCCCTACAGTCACCCGAGGCTGCCAGCCCATGCAACGTGGCCAGCACTGACGTACCGTGGTGATGTCCCCCCAAGAAGGAATGACCAGGCCAGGTCCTGCCCCACGAACAGACTCTGCCTAGTTGGTGTTGGATTGCACTGCAGCCTTTTTGATGCTGCTGGAGCTGGTGGTCCCGAGTCGACCCCTGAGAGTCACCAACTGCTTTCACTCTGGCTCCTCTCTGTATCAGTCTGCTGCACTGCACCGCTGCCACCCCTTGAGTCGACCCCTTGTCCCCTCCTCTCCGGACCCTAGTATCAGCTAGGCTGCCTCACTAGTACACTCTTCTGACCCATCCTCCTCTACTCAGAGCTCACTCACAAAAAAGTAATTATTTTTAAGCACTACTCCAGTCTGACTCCGTCCTAAACAAACTCTCTGTAACAACCGACTGAAGCAGACCACCACCCGCCGCAGCTACCAACAGCTCCTCGACAGCGTCTTGCCACCACCTCGTGCAGTCCCAGTCCCAGACAGTGAACACACAGCTGCTGGTTCCTCCCTCTCTCTTAAAACATTGGTGGATAGTTGGTGCCCTGGAGTCAGGGAGCCATTTATTGGCTGAAGGAAGAGCTGTTGTGCCAACAGACAAGTAGAAGCATTAGACTTCACCCCCCCCTGCACAAATCTAAAAAACGAAGGAGTAAACATCAAGTCTGAATGCCTCAGTGTCTGCTGGCAGCACAATCAGGCAAGCCAGAATGCAAATAAGCCAAAATAGGATAGTCGACTTAAGAGAAATGCAACTCCACTATATTACGACTGCAATTTAGTGCAATTGCAACTAATTGCAACTGCACTAAATTGCAACCCACGATTATGACTGCCGACGGCGACTCTGGGGTCTACCTCCCCCCTCCCTTGTCTCATGCCTGTCCCATGCATTCTTGTCTCACCCCACTGTTGCAGCACCCACAACTGCTGTGGGGTGCCACTGTTGGTGTTGAGGGTGAAGGGGAGCTGTCCTCCATGGCGTGTTTGGACTCAGTTAGTATGTATCTTATATATATATATATATATATATATTATGACTATAGTGGTCTGTACTGCTTGCAGTGCTGCATGGGTGAGCTGTATGCACCACTTGTGCCTGCCAGCACTCATATCCTGCAGCATCCAACTTGTACATCCATTCTGACCAACAGGGAATGCCGTGAGCATGCCTTGGCCTGCAGTGTCCAGCCTGTACTTCCATTCTGACCAAAAGGTGGAGCTGTGTGCACCGGGCAAACTGCATGGTAATGTATGCTAAACAGCACATAATGAGATACAAATGTGCCTGTTTGCCCACGGATTCCTAAGTAGGCTCATTTGCATGGGAGCTTTGAATATAGCTCCCGTTTGCCCTGGGCTAACCAGTTTGCAATGGGCTAATGTGTTAACACTGTGCAATCGGGTTTGCCCTGGGCAAACCTCACTTCAGCATAGCACAGTTCTGCAGTGTGTAGCCTGCTTTGTTGTTTGAAGTTGATGTGAGACATCTCTGTGCAATCACGCACAATGTTCTCCACCTGCAACACTGGCTTGCTCCAGGATTTATGGAGCTGCTGTTGCAGTTTGCACATCCCTGTTGCTGTATTCAGTGCTGTCATATTCCTGGGCTGATTTAGCACTGCACTCCCAGCCCAATTTGCCCAGCTTCCTTAGCACGCCATATTCAGCAGGTTTAGCACCAGGGCTAATCCTTTTGAATATGGCTGGCTATTTGTTCCAGGCTAATTTATCACACCGGGCAGTGCTAATGGCCCCGGGGCAATGTTTTGAATATCTGGTCCTGTAAGTGTAAACATGGCAAAATGGTCCTAATCCTTCATGTTGCTGTACATTTTTCTTGCTGTTAGTCTGTAATTATTCCAGATTGTGCCTGAAAATAGGCATATGGATGCCTAGTGCATCTTACCTCATATTAAAAACTAATAAATAAATAGTATATCTACTGAAATGAAAATATGTTACAAGTATAAATACATCATTTTGTTTTTAAGAGCTTATTAAAAAAATTTCTCAATGAGGCAGAAGTATTGTATAAATAACATGATTTTTATCCGCTTGACTCTGGTCATTAGGGAATGGCTTTAAGTATCATTCAGCACCCTCGCATATGGCTAGAGCATTAAATTTGATTCCATGTCATAATAGCAGTCGCAACACAGTGATCGCTATTATGGCGAATGTATATCGCTACAAAGCAAATCGCCGATATACACTTCAAGGCAACCTGACATCCAGATTTAAAAAGTTTTTCTGAGGGAGGTTTGGGCTGCCACACAGGACTTTGTCCCCTGCACCCCCTTGAATTAGGATTCGCAACTCTAGGGGGGTGCATGTCAGGAAGGTGACAAAATCCGGATGTCTGCAAAATATAAGTGCCACAGCTTGTGACTGTGGCAGAATGTACATTCTCCTGGTCCCAAACCCAGTACCTGCTGTGCCATAGCTAGTCACTCACACCACCATGCCACATGTCTAGCTCGGGAACAGCAGGTACACCAGTTGCCTGAAAACTCCTTCCCTGACCATCCCCTTCCCCTAGCTATTCCCTCTTCCATTTGCCCTTCCCCATGGTCGCTATCCCATACCTTCGTTATTCTGTAGGGTAGCCCAGAATAATAAGGCCAAAAATGAGTCGCTATTTATGTAGTCACTCATTTTGGGTTGCTATTATCATGTGATACCAATTTCCTGAGCATACTGCATCTATTAATGAAGCCTGCCACAAAGGGGATACTTCTTTAAGTAAAACACACGTGTGAACATGTCCGTGTCACACATTTAGGGTAATGTGCTAACATATTTATATTTTCTAGTAACACCTGTGACTCACAGAAGTGCTTTCTGTGTCCTGAACTCAGTCACCTTGTGGGTACAAAACAGCAAAAGGAAATATGGCAGGTGAGCCTTGGAATTCATGGACCTCTACCCCTTAAAGGAGTAGTACAGTCAAAATTTGCAAAAACGTGTTTTGCAGAGGGTTTTGATTTGCACGCGCAGTCCTGGTGCATCCTTCTCTTTGTTGGCTATTAAGAGTTTTTTCTAAATTAGCCTGCTAGTTATATAGTAGTTTCATGGCCCATGGGGATCTCCATCTTAGCAAGGCTTATTACTCTTTTTTTCCTACAGTGCCTCCTGTCCCATGTGACAGTGATGCATCCGGGACCACTGATTCAGCAAGTACTAGAAATAGACGCCTGATGTTCTGGCCTCCACTAATTAGTTATAATTCAATATTTTTGTTTTCTATGTTTGTGTCCGGTCTGGTTAGTAGGAGCAAATTTTTTGCTTTTAAAACTTTTCACTTCATCGAACTACACACAGCCATAAAAAGCACACAAATCACCCTAGATAATCAATGCTATAATTAGTAAATACTCTAGCTGTATTCTTATAGAATAGCTCACTCATTTAGCCCACAGGTATTTGCTAAACTGTAAATGTAGCCATTAGTGCTCACTGGATAAGGAAAGTTACTTAATAGGTGCATTCTCATTCAAGTTTCATGGAGCAGTGCCATCTGAATTGGCTTCCTCTTCTCCAATCACACCACTAGCCTCTTCTCTTTACATGCTATGGCAGTGCAGCATTCCCAGTAGCCTTCCCGTGTTTTGGGGGAATTTCTGGTGGAGAGTGTTGTGAATGGGAGTGGCACCAAAGCAGGCAAAGCAGCATTTTTACATGCTTGCAAAAAATGCCTGTACCAGAGCACCCTAGTCCACAATCAAACCAGGGAATGCTCTGTGTCACAACAGAGCATGACAGAGTTGCTTGCAACACTCCGGCAGCTCTTTACACTGAGGAATCTGCACTGGTGCAACTCATCTGTACCTCTAGCATCAGTGCAGATCCAGTAGTGTAAAGGCCCCTAATATCACAACTCTGCTGTTGTAAATTAACTCTAAACCAGTGCTTGCTGAATCAGTGGCCCGGGATACATCACTATCACATGGGACAGGAGGCATTATAGTAAGAGGAAGAGCAATAAACCATGCCAAGATGGAGATCTCCAAGGGCCATAAAACGTCTGTAAAACTAGCAGGCTAATTTAGATAAAACTTCTAATAGCACACAAAGGGAAGGACATACTAGGACTTCACATACAAATCAAAACACTCTGCACAAGCCGGTCCGTCGGTGCAGTGGTAGCGCTACCACTCATGACACCATTGATCTGGGATCAGAAATGAGCCTGGGTCACTGGATTCTGGCTGGGGAGGGAGGAGGTTTGAGTGTCCCATGGGATGCTCTCATCCTCAGAGGTGGGAGGGCTATTACATCACCCATTACCACCAACTGTGAATGTATGGGCAGCAGCAAGGGACTCATGGTGTGGGAGGGGAGAACGTCATTAGACACTTGGCTGAGACATGCGCCAGCGTGTCTACAGCCTGGACTCACATTCTTCATGCTGGTGTCCTCAGGCATAGAGTTTCAGGGACAAAAAAACAAAAAACAACACAACAAAAACTCATAAAAAATTCCAAAGTCCCCCCCCCCATAGCCACACAGTATGATCCCCAACAGCCAGAGGGGGGATGGAGCATGGATAGTCAGTGTAACCACCACCAGGCCCAAATGGCAGTAGGCAATAAAATATGATATACAAAGAAACACTGCACAATATATGTTTTTGCAAAATCTGACTGTACTTCTCCTTTAAAAGGAATAACTCTCCAATGTGAATGAAACAAAGCATGAGCCCCTTCAACATTTTACGATAAACCTATGAACAACCTTATTTGCACTCATTTCTTCATCCAAGATTTTTGAGGGAACTAGCTGTTGAAATGGTTGGCCCACTTACTGTTCTGTTTAACTCCTCCCTGAGGGAAGGTAGTGTGATACCAGAATGGAAAGAGGCACATTTTACCCCAATCCTAAAAAAAAGGAGATAAAAAAAGAAGTAGGTAATTATCATCCCATTAGTATAACTTCAATCTTAGGTCAAATAATAAAGGGTTTCATAAAAGAACAGATTGATGTAAATATAGCAGAACAGCGACTAATAGATATCACACAGCATGGGTTTGTGCCAGGAAGATCATGTTTAACTAATTTATTAACCTTTTTTGACTCAGTCAGCTGTGCTCTAGAGCAAGGTTTACCTGTGAATGTAGTATGCTTGGATTACTCCAGGGCCTTTGATTCACTTCCACATAATGAGTTAACAAACACATTAATTGAAATAAAATTAGACCCTGTTCTTGCAGAATGGGTAAAATCCTGGCTTTGTGATAGAAGACGGGGGGTCAATGTCAGGGGTTTTATATCTGAATGGGGAGAAGTGATGAGTGTTATGCCCCAGGGGTCGATTCTGGGTCCCACATTATTTAATATTTTTGTGTCCACAATAAAAACTACTGAAGATGCGTGGCTCTGCAAATATATAGATGACACCAAGATTGGTGAAATAATAAATAATAAGGAGGCTACTGAGATATTCCAAATACAAATATTTAATCTTGAAGAATGGGCAAAAGAACACAAACTAAGCTTTAACAAAAACAAGCATTTGTCAATGCCGAATGTTTGCTTGCTGACATTAGCAGTGGAAGTGCAGGAGTTAGACAGATGCAGTATAGGAATGGCAGTGAAGTATTGAACTGATGCCAACTCCACCCCCACCCTGCAGAGATGGACAGGCATTGGGGTGCGCTTTTGGGTCATCGTCCTTGACGGTCATGACATTCACCTCACCCTACCCTGCAGACATTGACAAGTATTGAGGTGTGCTTTGGAGTGATTAGGCTTTACAGTCATCTCATTCCATAAGGAAATATGCTGAAATGGGTGCAGTATAGGAGAATGGGGTGAACTCTGGGGCCGGGGGTCCAAGGCACACCTCGATGCCTGTCACTGGGTGAAGGGTGAGGGTGGAATGGCATGAACATTACTGTCGACAAGTCCAAGTCACACCCCTGATGTCTGTCAGTCCCTACAGGGTAGGGCGTTATGGTCAAAAACTCTAACGCCCTGGGTGTTTCTTGGTATTTTTACTCCAATTTTTCAACATGGGCTTTTTGTGACCCCCCACATGAACAGTGACACTATCAGTTCGTTAGCTGATAGGTGATTTTGCACAGCGACTGCGCCATTTGGTGCCACAGGTGCGAAAACACATTTCAAACAGGATGTGAAAAATGACAGCTGTACTGTTCATGAGGAGGTGTAAAAATGGCAATGTTGAAAACTTGGAGTGAAAATATAAAAAAACTGGTGAAGTCATGAGTGTGTGTAGAAACTGCACAATGCACACCCGTAATGTAATTAGTTTGGGAATTTTTTACAGCAGATTTTCAACATAGGCATTTTGGGGCCTCTGATCATGAACAGTGTCAATGTGATTTTCTTAATCTGTCCCGAACACTGATTTTCCACAGCAACTGCACTATTCTGCGCCGGAAGTGCGAAAACACATTTCGGCCAGGGTATAGAAAATGACAGCTGTACTGCTCATAAGAAGGTGAGTAAAAATGCTGATGTTGAAAATCTGGACTGAAAATATTACAAATTCTTGAACTTACGAGGGTGCGTGGAAACTGCGCAATGCAGGCTTGTAACACAGTCATTTTATGGACTTTAGTCACTAAATTTTCAACATAGCCATTTTATGATCTCTGCTCATGAACAGTGTCACTGTAATTTTCTTAATCTGTCCCAAACATTGATTTCGCACACAGACCACGTCATTTTGCACTACATGTGTGAAAATACATTTTGGGCAAGATGTGAAAAATGACAGCTATACTGTTCATGAGGAGGTGTGGTAACAGGGCAATGCTGAAAATCTGGAGTGAAAATAGTAACAATTCTCAAAGTTATGAGCGTGCATAGGAACTGTGCAACACACGCTCATAAAACAGTCATTTTTGGGAATTTGTTCACCAAATTTTTAACATAGGGTTTTTGGGGGCCTACCTCATAAACTTTGACACTGTTGTTTTGTTAATCAGTCCCGAAAGGTGGTTCCATGCAGTGACCGCAAAATCACCTTTCGGGACCTAATAACAAAATGACAGTAACTGAGTTCATGAGGCGGGGTCCTAAGAACCCCATGTTGACAATTTGGTGAAAAATTTCCCAGAAATGGCCGTAATATGCACCAAAGTTGAAAACTGCAACTTATGCCATTATACAGCTTACTGGCATTTCTTCAGTTTGCGGTTGGCTTTGAAGAGTGCAGACATGTTCCCTGTCCACCGAAGTTCATCGCGCCACCTCCGGAGGTAAGTATGGGGTGAGGGGGGTGTGGGTTGGGGAAGGGGGTGAGAAAGTCAATGAGGGACCATTATCTTTTGGTATAGGTTTTTTTTTTTTTTTAAAGACAATGTGGGACTTTTGCCATGCTGGGGTTGGCTCCCAGTGCGGCACCTGGAAGTTTGCTTGGGGAGGCAGTGGAGCCAATGGGGAATTGGGCACCCCCATGGGCCACAGACCTTTTCCACACTGGGGTGGGCTCCCAGCGTGGCCCCTGTAAGTTTGTTTGAGGGGCAGTGGAGCCGACGGGGAATTGGGCACCCCTGTCAGCCATACAGTGTACGGGGTGGAGGGGAGCACATGAGCACACTGGGGTGGGCTATCAGAGCACTACCTGGGTATTTGCTTGGGGGGGCACTGGATCCGATGGGGATCACACTGTTCCATCGGAAACAAATGAACTGTCTATGACAGTTCAGATGCAATGCTGATGTGTAGATAATTTGCATACTGCCATCCTGCCTACAGCAGTATGCAAATTGCCTACACGTTACCACCGCTGATTGTAGTGGTGGTTTTCTCTGAACTGTACACCACTGCATCTGAACAGCTGTCATAGACAGCTCAGACATTCATTGTTGCGGTGCAGCTGCACCTCCAAAAAGGAGTAGGGCACTGGAAGTGGGGGTGGCACACCTACCAAAACTCATATGGTGGCACTATGTTTCTTTCACCTGCGTGCAAGCAAACATAAAAAATGTAAAGTTTTGCATTTCAGACATAACAATATTAAAGCTGAATACAAAATAAATAACAGAATAATAGGTAACACTGATAATGAAAAAGACTTGGGGTGTTAATAAGTAATATATTGAATTTCAATAATCAAGCCAAAGAGGTGGTTAAAAAAGGAAATAAAATACTTGGAAACATTGTCAGACATATTAAAAGTAGGGATCAAAAAGTTATTATACCCCTGTATACCTCATTGGTAAGACCTACAGTATATTGAAATACTGTACACCTATTTGTACACTTCAAAATTTAGTGAGCATGAAACTTATAGGAAAAATACAAAGAAAAGCTACAAAGAAAGTAAAAAAATGAAAGAATAAAAAATATGATGACAGAGTGGATAAAGGAAGGATTAACCCATGACTGAGTATGGGTTTACTGAGCATTAATCCACACTTGGGGGGGTTGGAGTCACGAGCTGAAGCCGAGGGACTTCAACCACCCAGGTGTGGATTAATGGTCAGTAAACCCATACCCTGGAGTGGGTTAATCTTCTTATAACATGGGCAATGTTTTGTTAGAGTTTTACCTAAAGAAATAGTAAAATAAAGCCCTGTGAATATACAACTGTGGATATATCAGGGATTAATCAATGGTCAGGTGACCTGTTTGAATGAATCAGAAGATAGTATTTTAGGAACCCATGTTATAATTAGGCTTATTCTCCCAAACGTATAGAAGACTAAGAGGTGATCTATGTTATGTTAATAAGGCCTTTCAAGATGATAACATTTGGGAGACATTAGGTTGAGTAGGAAAACAGGAGATAGATCTACCAGATTTCATAGTTTGCAGCTAAAGGGTGAATTTTATAAAACCACTTAAAGGGGTACATGGTTTGGTCAGTGAGTCAAGCATGGAATAAATTACCAGAATCAGTGGTCATTAGTACAAATGTAGATTCATTTAAGAAAGCTTTGGATACCCACATGGGACATAAGAGAACCATTTTTTGCCACTGATATGTGAAGAGTCGTAACATAGCTTTTCAGCTTCAAGACTCGTATCCATACCTATGAACTTATGAACCTAGTTCTGCTTTAAATAGCATGTGTACTGTGTCTGCTTGATTGAATTTTTATTTAAAAGCTATGACTGATGTAACGTGTGTGTTTTGCTGCTTTTCCTTTGGGCCCTCTTTGAAGCATAATGCAACTGTGACGGACCTGCTTAGGGGGATGCCCACCCCCATGCTAGGAAACCTTGCAGGGGAAGGGACTCTGGAAGGCTTCTGTGGAAAGGATGGGCATCAAATTATGGTGCCTTTTCTGAATCCTGTGGGCTGTTAAGTTTCTGAAGTGACAATCCCAGGCACAAACTGAGACAGACTGTCAGTAGGTCCTATATAGGCAGGACTGTGTTGGAGGAGGGTAGATCTGGTGAAAATCTTGTGTTGGAAAGGTCTGCTATGTTGGGAGTGGGTGCAAGCTGTCCATCCCAGGCCTGAAAAGTAGAGAAAAAACTGTGATCAGAGCTGTTGAGATCCAAAGAGCAAGAGCGTGGCTGCCACTTAATGTCAGCACATGGATGATGCTGGGGGTCCCACATGAAGAAAAAGACCAAGGTATGCTGATCTGGGCCTGACAACATGGTGCCAGGCTGTCTTTGACCTAAGGGTGGAAGCCAGGATATGTGAGGGTCATATCGGGGCCTCTGCAGTCTGGAATGAGTGGAAGGAGGTTCGAAGAACCTGCAGCCAGTGCCCAGGGTAGATGGTTCAGCATGGAGCAGGGGGAGAAAGCCTGCCTCGTATCATAGATGTCCTGGGAGAGCAGAGATCCAGCGGGCTGCTGCATCAGGAGAAGCCTTTCGAGTCTGGGGACCATGAGTATGCTGCAGTGTGGCGTTGTTTCTAGGGGCAGTGCTTGTTGTTTCACCATGTTTCACAATTTGGATTACAAATACCCCATTTTGAAGGGTGTTCTGCCATTTAAACAATTACATGGCCTGTGGGATCTGGGGGATTGAGCACATTGCTCTGTTTAAACTGCACCAATGTCAGCCAACCTGAGGTAAGATTTACAGGCCTGCAGCAATTCTACACCTGCAGTACCCAGGGCTGAATTAAGGGATCTCCCATTTGGGTCTGTTTAAAACCTGGTACCAGCTGGGAAGAGGTAGATCTGACCTGCATGGGGGGCACCTAAGAGGGCCATGTTAAGAGTTGACATTTGCAAGAACCATCTTTCTTGCAGGTGGTTGCTTGTTAATAAAGCTGTGTTATACCATTAACCTTGGGCTGGTTATTGATCCCCTACATGTGGTAGAGAAATTAGTGGTTTCCTTATCAAAACCACCAAAAGTCAAAGTCCTTCTGGCTTGGTCAGCTGGAGCATCTCCAGTACTCACCCCTGAACCAGAATATACCAGACCACACTGGTTTGTCAAAGGTGATTTCAGCACCACATGCACAGCCCAGGCACACCTTACCACGGGGTCCATCACAAACTGGTGGTAGCAGTGGGATTCACTGCAAAGTTTGATGGGTAAATAAGAAACTGTTAGTGTGACATTTTATTTTTTTGTTGCAACTAAAGTTTGACTTGTCCTAACCAGAGGAGGCCACTAGCGCACAAGTACCTCAGGTAGGAGCAGGTGTGAGATTACCTGCCTTTATGCTTGATTCCTCTGACAGAGAGAACCAGGACTGGACTGATGGCATGGAGCAATTTGTGCATGCAGCTGAGTTGAACAAATGGGATGATGTGGCTAAGCAAATATTTATGAGACTTTTGTTTCAGGGAAAACCCCATGAAGTGTATTGGGGACTAGAGTCTGACATTAAACAAAATGATTCTGCTCTGCTAATGGCCATGAAACAGTCCCTTGATCCTGCTGAATGTGCTGATTGAGAAATAACTGTCTTTTTCAATAGAAGGAGAGAAAAGAAGGCATCTGCTTAAGACTTTGGAAGAGCCTCGTAGCACTTGGTAGTTAGGCCTTTCCAGATACTAGCTCAATCACCCAAGAATCTGCTAGCCTGAGACCATTTTCAATGCTCACAAGGAGAGTGGGGAGCTCCATTTCCAGCTATGCCTAAAGAAACTCTCAGGACTAGAACAAGCAATCCTGTATACCACCAAACTGGAAGCTGTATGAAATTTGGATTTTCCTCAGACGCTGAGTCCCTAGGTTAGGGCCTATGATGTTTTTCCCGAGACTGTTTAATTCTTAAAGAACAGACTGGAGCCATTGTAGAAGTACAAGAAGAAATGGCAGGGGCTCTCACTTCTCTGCACACTGAACTTGAAAAATTGAAAATGAAGTTGAGACCCCCAGGTCTCCATTGTCAGAAATATCAACTGGGCAAAAGAGACTGTTGGGAAACCCACATCTTAAGTTGGTGAATTTTCAAAATAGAAGACCAGATAACTGGGCATGTTGGAGGTGTGGAGGCCTGGGCTACTATGAAAAACAGGGTCCTTTGCAAAAAGGTTAATTGGAAAGTGTAGCCATGTGGACTGTGGTTGTCGACTGGATTCTGGATAAAGGACAAAGAGATGCCCCTCAGCAAACTGTGATCTGTACTACAGTGGAACTGGGCAAATATCTTCTTAGGGAAATAGATGGTGTCCCTGAAAGTTTTTTGGTGGATTCTGGTGCCCAGGTATCCACTGTGAATGCCTGGGTGTGGGGGAGGAGCGACTAAAAGATCCTTGCAAAGCTTACAGCCTTATGAAGGAACAGTCTGCACAGCAAATGGAACTGCCCTTAAAGTGTTGGGAGTGTGGCAAATAGTGATCAGCCTTAAAGAGCTGTGATTAGCCTGTGAATTCTTTCTGACTGAACACACAACCCAGACTGTACTACTGGGGACTGACTAGTTGTGACAATACACGCAATATTCAACTTTGCTGAAGGTGTCTGTATTGTACTGTATTGTACTGTACTGGGGAGAACGTTTCCTCAGACATCTGACAGTGAAAGGATGGAGGTCCATGAGATTGTGGTCAGCAGCTATGTGACTGTTCCACCAAGAAGTGAAATGCTCATCCCTGGCCAGGTTGTAGAAAGTGAGGACGAAGGCCAAGAAGGGCTTGTGGAACACCAGCAAAAAGAAAGTCACAACTTCCTCACAGCTTGGCCAATGAGTAGAATAAAAAAGGGACAAATGCCAGCGTGGGTTGCCAATGAGACAACAGAGCCACAGATCATCTAACAAGGGATGGTGATTCACAGTTTCCACTCTGGGGTGACGTTATTGCCTAAAGACTCAACCATAGTTCAAGGCTTGAAAACTGGACCTCCAAGAACCCAAAAGGAGAACAAGCACCAGGTTGGATGGAACAAACCTTATCTCAAAAACTCCAACTCAAGAAAAGAGAAGTGATGCCAGAGCAGATGTGAGCTGTCTGGGTTGCGATGTGGGAGTGTGCCAATTTTTCAGTACAGAGGATCTTTACCTGGGATGTACTGGGCTAACCAAGCACCAGACTGACACTGGAAATACCTGTCCAATCAAGTGAGGACCTTGGAGGATCCTGCTTCATTATCAGGGAGAGTTTGAAGAACGGTTGCAATAGATGAATGATTTTTATGTTAGGTGCAATAAAGATACCAGGACTCAATGATGCGTTTGAATTGACAGTTTTTTAGAAAAAGTAGAACTTCTGGTTTGATTTATTTAAGCACAAGGATAGACTGATGTTTTCTTCTCTCATTTTTATTGAATAATAACATCCTTTTTCCCCCCATTCCGTTCTCCTTTGTTTGCCTTATGTAAAGCTGAATATCTATATGAAATAAGTGTTTTCCATTATTATGCTATTTATATTCCTTGTAATATTTATGAAAAACATGGTACTGAATATTAAATGTACTTACTGGGGCTATGGGTTATACCTGTCTTACTCTAGGAATGCTTTTTGCAAATGTATTTATACTACTATATATTTTGTATTTAGACAGGAAGGAGTATTTGACTGCATTATAAAAGTTTTCCTCTTTCCTCTAACAGGGGACTATGTGCTATATAAATTTACTTACTTTCTTGTGATGTACTATCATTACTCTTCCTTATGGGTACTGGTCATACTTATGAGTGTTTTTTAAGAAGGGGAAGGGGGTCACACTTTACTTTACTGTTATGGTATTTTTCCTATGCGATTACATCTAAGTGCATACCCCTTTAAGCACTCTGCTTAAATTGATGCTTACACTTGTAGCTGCCACTCCCTGATGATGCCGCTGGGTGAAACCAGTAGGAGGTAGTGAGTTTTCTCCTGTGCTGCTGGTAAGAGATCCTCTGCACACTTTGGAATAAAATAATGTTGCTATTTTGCTAACTGATTCTGGTCTGCTTCTTTACGATGGGTTGGTGCTGGAGTTTATGCTCAGATTAATTCAGTGGTATTGTTTGAGGTTTTACTGCTATGCTGATGACACCCAGCTACTCTACACTTGTCATTTGCACCAGGTAAGGGAAATGCAGTCAACCTGCAGAACAGTTTTCTATCTGACATCAATGACTAGGTGGCTTCCAGCTGCTTGAGGTTGAATCCAGATAATATGGACGTGTTGCTGGTAGAGTCAGGTTCTCAAAGAACTATTGGCTTGATGGGAGGTCTGGTGAGGTTAAATGTTGGTGCCACCCTTCTCAAGGTCATGGATAATGGTCAAGAAGGTGTTATCCTAACTCACAAGCCGACACCAGCACAGCAGGTGCCATCTGTGGTCTGGGGTGACTTTTTCAAGCTCAGGAACATCGCCTGGATCAAACCCTATCTGGAACCTGGAGACTGGCTGACACTAATGCACACCTTTGTCATGTCTAGACTGGATTATTGTAATGCTCTACACCTCAAGCTATCTTGCAGCTGGTGCAGCGCTCCTGCCAGGTAGGTTGCTGGAGTGTCCTGCACTGAGCATATCATTCCAAGTGTTGCAGACATTGCATTGGCTGCCACTGTTGTGGTGTGTCTCCCTCAAGATAGGGTTCTTAGCATACAAAGTCCAATAGAATTTGGGAACAGACTACTTTAAAGAATTCCTGCATCTATATGATCCTGGTTGCCCTCTCTGCTTCAGTGAGAATGTCCTTCTTGTGGTCCCCCAGTCTCACTTAAAACAACCTGGGAATTGTGCCTTTGCAGTGGCAGCTCCATTATTTTGGCATTCCCACTACTGTCAGCTAAAAAATATCTCTTCAGTGGAACAATTTGAAAGGGGCTTAAAGACCTATCTGCATATTCTGGCTTTCCATGATTGACTTGCGGTCTGTGTCATGTGGGTTTTGTGATTGTTTTTTGGGGAATTGCTCAATATACTGTATGTAGTATGTTATTTTAATTTTAATATTTATGTGACACTCAGGTTGCTTTAATATTTTACAAATATATAGGTATCATGCTGCTTGTTGTGTATTATTGTAATATGTAAGGCACCATGATCCTGCGAGATAGTGTGCCAAACAGATAAAAATGACTTGCTTAGAAATGGGCACTCATTGCAAGCCATGCTGGAACAGTGCTAAAATGTACAGCATTTTAAATTCCTGGGTTTCCATCCCAGCACTGAGCTTTCCTTTATGGAGCACATCATTAGATCTTTTAGAAATGCCCATCCTGGGGTCAGTCCGGTGGCGCTGAGGGCTGAGGTGCTGGATGCCTTACCTCACACTACGCTGGTGACCCATGTTCAGGAATGAGCACAGGCCACCGGGTGCTGGCAGGGGAGGAGAAGGATCGAGCGTCTGATGGACTGCTCTCCTTCTCTGGGGAGGGGGGTTGCCAGTGGTCAGCACTTGCCTGCTCCCTAGCAGATGCTGGGGACAGGGCGCCATCACTGTAGAAAGGGGAGGAGATGGGGCAGACGCATGCATGCTCTCTCCACTGGTGTCACTGCACACCTCATCTCCTGGGAAGAAACCAGGAGGAAAAACAAATGCCATGGCGAGATGATGGAGGGCGCCTCGCAGGCTTTGCTCCTGGCTAGCCCTACTAGATTCACTCTCTACCATGGGGGGGTAAGCCCTGGAGGTGCGGGCCAGCACTGAATGGTAGACATCAGGGGATGGGTCTGGGGGCTTCTTCTGGAGGGATGGCTGGCATCAGGAGGAGGAGGAAAAAAGTAACAGCCAAAAATAAAAAGAAATGCCCATCATATTTGTGGTCCTCTATTGCAACAAAAACTGCATTAACCTTGACACCAGAAAACTTCACTTTTTTCAAAAAGTGGTCATACTTACCAGCGCTGGAGTACAGTAATGTAATTTTCAGATCTGCTAATATCACAGCTTGACATAAAATCTCTACTGCTTACAGTACATCTACAGATCTGTATTTGACTGTGACAAAAGAACATGCTTATGTAAAGCAACCTACTATACATGTAGGACATCCATCCTCTCAGAAAAAAAGGGGTCTCAAATGGACATCTATACTGTTCAAGAGCTCACATGGCCTCCTTCCAGTCTATTTAGGCAGTTTAATATGGGTCACTATGTTAGTTTGCATCTGTATCTCCTCCCCCTCGGACGAAGCTAAAAATAGGCCAAATTGCCTAGCCCACCTTTCCCATTCAACAAAAGTTAAATAAAAAAATAACACATACATAAGTCACCTGGCAGTCAAACCAACACAGAAATACCAGCTGTGCTCCCAGGCTAGAACAGCCTGGAATTTTCTACAGAATAAAATAATAGCAGTAAAGCCCTATGCTGCTGCAAGGCTCTTCTGTCTTATGCTACCCCATCCATCAGGGTACCTTTCTACTCTACCTCTCCACAGAGTATTGTTGTATGATGCTGATCTTTGTAACTATAAATTAACTAATGTGAATTTTTAATTCTCTGTAACTCTTTAACTCTTAAAAGGCGTCTCTACTGCTGTGCTGGTTCCACAGAACCCTCTGTAAATTTGGCTTCACACAAATTTGGATATCCTGGTGTGTGAAATTCTAAGCAAAATAGTGAAGTTTGAACCTGTTATCTCCTAAATCCCAAGTATGTGCTATAAGCACTATCCAGCACTTCCTTCTCTTAAGTTCCTGATTTGAAGGATGCTCTTTGCTGATGAGACTACTGTGTTAATCATTTTAATGTAAAATGATTACAAAATGTTATCTATTTATCTTGGGATCACTTTAACAAATTATAAGTAAAGTTTTCTGGACCAGAGAATTCTGAATGCCCATGAATAGAGTTTGCACACAAGCTGTTGGGCTTACCTGCATGGTAGGTGCCAGCAATCTAGAGCTATACATACAGTACCTGAAATCTGTAAATGAAATCAAGGCAGCAGTCATTTCATGAAATCTTGTGAAAGAATGTGATGACACTGAGAGGTTTCTGTGCTCAGCACAAAGGCCGGGGGTAGTCCAGGCTCCTTTAAATTAAGTAAATTGTCTTGGTACTTGGTACTGGGGATGTCCCTGCTGAACCGTAACCGATCAATAATATATAGAATAAAGTATGGGTCGGGGTGTGTAATGAGATTTTATACACACCCGAGTTGTGGGATGCTACATAAACCCCAAGGGCGAAGCCGAGGGGTTCGCAACATCCCACAATGAGTGTGTGTAAAAATATAATTTAACACCACTGACCCATTTTTATTTATATAATTGCGGGTTGCCTTTTGCCTCAGCAATTATATAAAATAAAGAGGTCTGTGTCTCCTGCCAGTGTATGCCATGGTCGGTGCTTTTACTGCGGTGCCGAGATTTTATATTTTAAATTGTTTTTTCCCGATTTCTTCATGTCTTTCTGCATGAGGTATAACGGGGAGAAAAGGACTTACCGCCGAGTTGTTCTGGTGGTTGGTTTCGGTAACTCGGAAGTGAGGAGTGCTCATGGCTGGTAGCGCTGCTGCATGAGCATGCGCAGAGGAAGGGAAATCGTGCGCGTGTTTGCCATTATAAACATTCCTTTATAATGGCAAATTATGCCACGGTTTCCCTATGGGAAAAAGGCAGAGCCGGTAATTATAATAATAATAATAAACTTTATTTTTTAAGCACCTTTCAAAATATCAAGGCGCTTTACAATAATTAAAACAATAATTCCATAAACAACAAACACAATAGTAAATAATACAACAGATCCATACAACAATGAGTCACTGATAGGCCTAACGTCACAAAAAAGTTTTAAGAGTCTGTTTAAATCCCTCCACGGTTGTGCACTCCTGAAGCTGATGGGTAAGAGAATTCCAGAGGGTAGGGACCACAAACATAAATGCATGGGCCCCAGAAGATTTCAAAGTCACCCTCGGAATCTTCAGCAACCCCTCATCAGCTGACTCGAGCTGTCACATGGGGCTGTAGGGAATTAGAAGCTCTTTCAAGTAGTCAGGACCAAGTCCATGTAGGGCTTTATAAGTCAGTAAACCAACTTTAAAGGTGATCCACCACTGAATCGGCAGCCATTGCAGATCGCGCAGCACCAGGGTAATATGCGATGCCCGAGATGACTCTGTCAACAATTGTGCCACAGTGTTCTGCACTAGCTGCAGGTGGTGGATATCAACCCCAGGAAGCCCTAAGTAAAGGGAGTTGCAGTAGTCAAGGTGCGAGGTCACAAAGGCGTGGACCAACACAGGCAGATCGCTGGACGGAACAAGGTGTTTGACCCTGGCAATGTTCCTAAGATGATAAAAGGCAGACTTGATGACTGCTGACACCTGAAATTGAAGGGTTAGCCCATCATCAAGCACCACTACCAGGTCATGCACCTGTTCAGAGGTAAGAATCTGGGAGCCCCTCAGAAAAAGTCTAGAGGGCTGACCAGCCCTCAACCCCTCGATCCGGCGACGTGGATCCACAATCATCACTTCAGTCTTTCCCATGTTCAACTTTAGCCAGCTCAAGTTCATCCAATCCTGGATTTCAGCGAGGCAGTTATTAAATACTGAGACAGCACTATCCTGCTAAGGTGCAAAAGACAGGTAGAGCTGGGTATCATCAGCATAGCAGTGAAACCTCAGCCCATACCATCTTACAACGTCTCCAAGGGGCAGCATATACACTGCAAACAACATGGGGAACGGCACCGAGCCCTGAGGAACCCCACATGACAGAGGGAGTGAGTCTGAAGAAAAATTCCCCGACACAACTCTCTGTGTTCTGCCCATGAGGAAAGATGTAAACCACCTGAGGACCGTACATGTCAGACCACAGATGAACCTCAGGCACTCGAGCAGCACCCCATGGTCCACAGTGTCAAAGGCTGAAGCGAGATCAAGAAGCACAAGAATGGAGCAGTTTCTCTGATCTCTCACCATCAGAAGATCACTGAGCACTGAACCAGTGCAGTCTCAGTACTATGCCTCTTTTGAAAACTGGACTGGAGAGGTTCATAGATATTATGGATGATCAAGTGGTTCTCCAGTTGAATCGCAACTACTTTCTCAATAACCTTCCCTATAAAGGGAAGGTTCGAGATAGGTCTGTAGTTTGCTAGAATGTCTGGGTCCAAGGAAGCTTTCTTCAGAAGAGGTGTTACCACCGACTCGTTCAAGGAGCTTGGAAACTCACCTGATTCCAAGGAGCACTGGACTATCTGAGCCAGGACCAGGCCAATTGTATCACAACAACCCATAACCAGGGAAGTTGAGCCCGGATCCTGACTACGGTATGTAGGGAGCATACCCTGGACAATCCACATAATATCCCTGAACTCCGGCAGGTCAAAGGTTCCCAAGGAAATACGAGGTGCAGTGACCAAGCACCGACCAACAGCATCCCCCACAGAACAAGTCAGGAGGATCTCAGACCTGATGTTGGCCACCTTATTTGCAAAAAATTGAGTAAGCTCATCACATTCCATTTGCAAAAAAGCTCTTCAGAGCTGCAGACAGACTGGGTTGCACAACCTGTCCACAATTCAGAAGAGTTGAGCTGGTTGATTCTGAGTGACAACAATCTCCCTGGACAGGAACTATGCCTTCTTACGGGAGATCGCTGATTGGTAGGTCTGGTAATGCTCTACCAATCTAAGGTGATCAGCCTCCAGGGTGGATTTCCGCCAGCAATGTTCTAACCTTCGTCCTAATCGTTGCAACTCCCTCAAAGACCCGTCAAACCAAGGGCCCAAGGGCGAAGTGGGAGAGGACGAACACAGACAGGAGCAATCGGGTCCAGGGCCAAGGAGATGATCTTATTATAGGCCAAGACCAAGGACTCTGGACTTGAACTGGCAACAGGAAACTCTGAGAGGTCAATCACAGCCGCTGGGCCTTCGGGGATCACATCCCATAAAGGGCGGTAACTAACCATCTCCACAGGGGCAGGCCTACAAAGGGGGGCACAAAAGTTAAACCTCACGGTATAATGATCAGACCAACCAATAGGTTCCAACCCCAAGTCAGAAGCCTCAATCCCCAGGAGGAAGGCCAAATCCAAAGAAAGACCATGATAATGGGTAGCAGAGGTAACAATCTGTGTGAAGCCCAGTGATGTCATCAACTGGAGGAAGTGCTGTCCAAAAGGTGAGAGTTCATCGTCGACCCCAGCATTGAAGTCTCCCAGAACCATCAGTCTGGGTGACTCCAATGTCATGTCAACGGCAAAGTCCGTCACTTCCTGCAGGAATCGCTTTTTGTCCCCAGGTAGGTGGTAGACGAGAGACATCCTACAACCCACACCTACTACCACAATACATTCAAAGGATTTGGCCTCCTCTATTGGTACACCTGTGAGGTCCAACTCGGTCTTGAAACAGACCGCTACCCCCCCCATGGTCTACTCTCGGGTGGCGTATCACCGAGTACCCGGCTGGAATTGCTGCTTCTAATGAAAGGCCAGCATTTTCATCCAGCCAGGTCTTGGTGATGCATGCCAGATCTGTTGTTCCAATAAGATCCGCAATAATTGCAGTTTTGTTCTTAATAGATCTGGCATTGCACAACACCGCTCGAGTTGGACAGGATTTGCGAGCCATTCCAGCTACTTGCCCATCAAAGGAAGTGGTGCCCTTGGGTATGGGGAGTAGACATGGGACACCATGTTGCAGGCTCCATTTCACCCCAGGGCATTTTCTAAACATAATCACCTCTGTATGAGAGATCCGCTCATTCATCCTCCAATGTCCACACGCCCCACCACCCCCCTCCTATGCACAATACCCAGTGCACGACAGCGCTGGTAGATAGAAAAAATCAGAGGTGGGGGGGCAGAGGGCATGGACAGTGGAAGACGAATAGCGCATGACTGGGGGAGAGAACAAACACATTCCACAGGCTGACTAACCACCAGAACTCAATAAATAAGAACCAGCAACAAAACAAAATTAGAACTTTCCCACACTATAAAATAACTCCACTAAAACAGTTGCTCTTACCCAATAAATACCCAACTACATAAATACCCTTCCCCCAAACACAAAATTTAAATAAAAACTTAAAAGCAGCAGCAAGTGAACAGATGTCCTGCATAAACTCTCCAATCAATGAGTTTTAAATTAATAATTGCAGAAAAATAATAAGTCTTGGTGGGGGTCTCTCACCATCCCCTAACAATAAATTGAAATTAAACCAGCAAACATGGCCGTCTCACAGCTACATTTAAAACAGATTATATAACGTGATTACTTTCAAAAAGAAAAGAAAGAAAAAAGAAAAACAGGTTCTCTCCAAAAAATAAAAATAAAATAATACTCCTTGATGAGCAATTAAAAGTCCACAGCAGCACTGTTCCAAACTTTTTAAGGAGATTTCTGGCAGTGGAGCAATGTTTCTTGTCGCAGTCCTCCAATGGGTTATATTGCCAATCCTGAGAAACCACCGCAAGGAGGGCCCAGAAGCACCACCAAATCTCTCCACTTAAGAAGTGGGGACAATCCGACCCCCGTCAGTTAGCCCTCTACCGCTCCAGGAACTCAGGGAGTATATACCCTACAGTTAATACCCCTGACCCCCCAGAGAGACTGGCTGCCCCTAGTACCCACCTTAGGGTTAGTCAGTTTGGTTAACCCTTATTAGGTCACTGTAAATATAGCTGCCTCCCAGGTAATTCAGAGAGGACTCAAAAAAAAACAGCTCACAGCCTTCTGTCCCCACCAGAACAGTCTCACCTTACAGGGACAATATCTTCCCAATCTCAGTCTGCAGCAGTCAGTCAAAATCATTAAATCCATGTTAACAGTGGCAACTCATAAATCAGGTTTCCTCCCAAGGACTTCTTCAGAAACTCCAGCTGTTGTAAACGTCACTCATCACTCAAAAGTGCCAAACCAGCAATGGTTCCAAGACTCGGCCACTCAGGGCTTCACTGCATCTAATAAGGAACCCCCTTTAGTTGCAAGCAGCCCAAAGCAGCACAGTACATACCACAGGGTCTGCTATAGCTCCACAGCTAGAGAAGTATTAATCGGGTCCACAGTTCTTACAGCAGACACTGAGAAAGAAGCTGGACAGTCACAGTCTCAGTATCAGAACTCTGAAACATCCCCTGGCAAGCTGCTATGAGGAACGCAGGAAAGCTACACCAAAAAACACAGCTCTTAGTCCAAACGGAGTTAGCACACACACCACATGGTCAGCATAGTCGGCATCCACATCCCAGTTAATGCTTCACCGTGCTTGCTGATACTTAATAACACTTAATAACACTACTGCTATAACAAAAATAAAATAAATAAATACCACTAAACAATGACTCATAGTGGAGCTAGAATGACTCGTAGTGGAGCTAGAATGACTCATAGTGGAGCTAAAATGACTTGTAGTGGAGCTAAAATGAAGGCTGACCCAGTGTGGTCACCATCTTGTGAATCAAACTTATGAGATACCAAGCACAGTATGAATCTAAAAGAGTGTTCACTTCAAATATAAATTCAGTTAAAAAAAACATCCTTTTTATTTGCATACCACAATTCTCAAGATGGGTGATGTTTTACCCTTTTGCCTGTCCCTTATACCTGTGATCACCTTATTTCTAATGCACTAAATACAGTCACATCACTGCAGTTCCATCAATGGGTAACTCTCTTAAAAGAGTCCATCTTTCTGGGCTGCGACCCTTTCCAGCATAACTGGTGGAGGTTTCCCTTCAGAGAAGTTGAACAAATAAGCCCCCTTAGAACAAAGCAGAAAAAGAAAGGAGAAGTCTGACCACAGCCCAAGAAGATGTACTAAGATTTAACTATTCATGTAACTGAAGAGATATGATTGTATTTAGTGGGAGTGGGAGGGTCATGGTGTATCAGTGGCAGCAATAAACATAGATGGATTTTTTTTACAGGGTATATAAAAATAAAAAAAAAAGACTACAAGGGATGGTTTTCTTTATTTCAGGTACTAACATTGGGGATTGGGCACCCCAGTATCAGAGTTATGTTTGGTGGCACCAGGGGTGGGCTCCCCAGTGTCGCACAATGAAAACGGGGTGAGGGGGGTGGATGGTTCTAGCTGGCACCAGGGATTGGGCACCATGATTTCAGAAAATTAAGAAAAGGGAGGCAAAGGGAGATGGGAGGTATACTTGTCAGAGAGTGGAAGGGATTGTTTTTATGTTGGGGAGGAGGACTACAACAGGCTGATCATGACGCTGATCGGCTCTGCTTGCTGGGTAGCATTATGCAGATCAAAGGAAAGAGTCACCCTATGATTTGGGTGTCTCTTTTCTTTGAACTACACACAGTTTCCACCCAGCAAGACCAGAACAGTGTTATGATCAGCTTGGACTATGATTGGTCTGCAACTGTTTATCCTCTTGCAGACTGTTCTGAATTGGACCAACAGTGACACACCTCTCTAAACCCACTGTCATACCAATGGGTCTGTTTTGCATGCAAGGGAAAGTGTGAACATAAACATTACCCAGTGACTGAATGGCTAGTGAATTCATAATGTTGCACAATACTGGTGGATGGACATAGGTGTCTCAGATTGTAGTATTTGAAATTGATTTCTCTTCTGAGCTGATTTCTGTGACCTCAATGTTTAGTTCTGTCCACAAAGAAATTAATTCTAGAAGTTTAAGGGGGTTAATCCTTTGTGGAATCATTCATCCAAACTTTAACAAGAAGCATAATGTCCACTTCTGTCTATATGTAGGGAAATGTTTATGCTGTCAGTTTTTCAACAGTAGGCTATGAGGATTTGATAACAAGCTCTAGACCTCCATTTCCCTTTCATGGATAGCAAATTAATCAGCCAACTCTACATAGCCTGTAAGAGGGATTTAAACTGAGCAATGGCCTTTACTTTTGCATCAGTAATTGTCAAGCATTTTGGTGGAAGCCATAGTGGAAATGAACATTGTCCCTGTCACTTTAAGGAATGTAACACAATGCATACTTTAATCCTGACATTTCTTCATCTTCTCCTTTTGAATGTTTACATTTACTTTTGTGTCTTTTCAAGGTTAAATATGTACAGGCAGGTATGCTACATCTGTGAACAGGTTTGTTGAGTAATTATAAGGCTGCGGTCTAGATATTGTGGTTACAAAAAACTCAATTGAAGCTACTGAGTCACTCATTAAAAATTTAGTTGCAACTCTGAAGCCTTAAAGGAGAACAGCCATCATGAAGGGCCCCACAACCAAGTGGGGGACTGGTCCCAATGTGTACTTTGTGTGCATCAGCATTTTAGTTTACTTTCTGTTTCCTGTAGTATAGTAGATTGTATCAGACTACATTTGCTTATTTGTAGACAGACATCTGTTACTTCAAATCCCAGATTTCCCCACAGCTGAAATCAGAGCAGTAGGCAGCAGTGGGAGATTCCATAGCCTGCAGTGCATGTTAGAGTTTATGTAAGCTCTGATCTTTTGTTTGCTGGTCCAGCTGTCCTCCCTGGTCTATGTACAGCCACAAAGAACTGTACTCGGTCCCCAGAGAAAAGCAGAACAGGAAAAAAACTGATAAGAGATTCTAAAAACTCTAGCATGCACTGCAGACTATTGAATCTTCCACTGCCACCCTCTGTTCTGATGTCAACTGCAGTGGATTTTGAGATTTCTAGTAACAGAAGATGCCTGCCTACAAGTAAGCAAAATTAGACTGATACAATCTATTGTATAACAGTAAACAGTAAGTAAACCAAAATGCTTTGTGCTCAAAGTGCACATTGGTACCAGCCCCACATTTGGTTGTATGAGCCTTTGTGATGACCGTTCCCCATTAAAATGCACATATAGCTGCATGATATGCATAACTAGAGGTGTACAGCGTTGAGCCTTTTTCTCCATATCACTTCTCCCACCACATCACATTTACTCTTTCTGCATTACTGAAAGGATGATTCTAGTCATTCATTTTTCCTTTTATCTGCTGAAGTGAAGGAGTAAGACCTACAGTGGGCTAGGCAGCCATTATACTTTTCAAAGTGTTATCAATAACTTTAAATTCTTTTAAAAGTGAGGTATTCCTCTGTCCAGTGGTGGATCCAGATGGTGGCAATACAGCATCTACTAGCAGCTTGATGTACTGAGCCTTCCTGTCCTCATCATTTGCTGACTACAGTAGGTCTTGTCACTCCATGGCAAGCTCATGTTGCCATTAGAGTTGGGAAATTGCAGGCATGCTGCAGGATGCACCAGACATTGGCCATTAAATGCCCTCACTTGAGGACTTTTTCTTTCATGAATGTAAGTCTTTTGCACATACTCATGAAATGTGTGTAAGGGGTATTTGGGGTGACACCCACTTCACACTGCCGCCCCACAACAGGCTGAGCTTCCATGTTGTCTGGGCTCAGAGCTCTCAATGTTATGTGCATGGTGCCTCCACCAAGAGATGTTAGTTTCTGGAGTAGCTGTAAATCTAGTAAGTTCTCTGAGCAGCAGTACCTCCTCACCTCCCCTTTGGATGGATTGCATCCCCCCAGTACTTTGAAGTAGTAAAATATGGTAACTGTTCAGACAATAATGATACCAAATTATCAGGAAACACAAGTTTATTGCAACATCAGCCACTGCAACAGAAATGGGTTAGAACAGATATATTTCACTCTTTTCCATCCCCGTTAAGCACCCTCATAGGTAGGGTACAGCTGAATAATAAGCAGCAGATTAGGCAGACCCTTCATTGGTATGCAGTGGCAACAAACAGAAAGAACTATGGTTAAGTGGGCCCAACAAGGCATAGCTCCATATTTTGCCCACACCAATACACAACCTCATGCTATAAACTTGCTGTACTGACTGCTGCTACTCACTCCTGTTGGGTACCACGCTATGACTCGTGACACAAAAGAAGCTTCTGTATGGCAGCCCCTTGGTACCCCATGTTGAAACATTGTAGGCCTGCAGATGTTCCTGTGGACTGACCAGCACTGGTGCACTTACACTTTAACTCAGCTGTTTTTCCCCAAACCCACAGGCCATGCAATTGCTTTAATGGCTGTCCAACTCTAAATGTGTAGTACTGTAATCAAACTTAATGTCCAACTTGTAAATCCAAAATCAGAAACATACACACAGGTCATGGAATGCAAGAGAGAGCCTACTGTTAACCAGGGATGGCTTTCACAGGCTGCTTTTCATCCAGACTTATTGAGCACAAGTCTGAGACTCTGCAGTTCAGCTCCTGACTGCCCTGGCATCTTGGTCATTCATTTCTTAGGTGTCAAAGGATATCCAAGTCTGTACTCCTCCTCCAAAGACTATGGACTGATCTTCAATTGCCATCTATGCATAGGCCAACATGCACATGCTGCTCAAACACCATTCATCCAGACACAAGGCATGGGGATGACACACTTAGCTCACGAATTTGCCACACATCTACTCACTTCAGGATCCCAAACAGACCTCCTCTCCACCATGAAAGTCCTTGTTTTATATAAGGCTTTGACCATTGGTCCCAGATGGTCATGCCATTTGCTCTCATCTTCTCCAACACCTGATAGGGATTCCACTAGCACCAATATACCATGTCCTACCTGATCCACCAGGGTAGCAGGTCTCAAGCCCAGGAAAGCTACAGGTTGGCTATCCTGAATGTTAAAGATCACAAAATGGTATCCCTCATACAGTTACATAGATACATAGATACATAGACAGTGTCGGCAGATAAGGGCCTATGGCCCACCCAGTCTGCCCATGTAAGTTTGTAAGTTCAGTTTATGTTTTCCAGGAAGTCTGTTGCCCCTTACCCCTGACCTCCAGAATTCCTTTATGTCTATCCCATGCATTCTTAAATCCCGTGATTGTTTCAGCCCCCACCACTTCCTTTGGCAGGGTGTTCCACTTGTCCACCACGGTTCTGTGAAGAAATTCTTCCTCAGGTTTCCTCTGGTTGTCCTCCCTCCAACTTCATCCCATGCCCTCTAGTCCTGGAACATCTTTTTGCTTAAAAATAGTGCATTCCTGCACCCTGTTCCTCCTGTAAGATACTTGTATGTCTCATCATATCCCCTCTCTCCCTCCTCTCCTCCAGGAGTACATGTTCAGTGCCTTCAACCTGTCCTCATAGGACTTGTGATGCAATCCATGCACCATCTTTGTTGCCCTCCTCTGAACCTTCTCTACCCTGTCTATGTCCTTATGTAGGTAAGGTCTCCAGAACTGCACAGTGTACTCCAGGTGCGGCCTCACTAGTGTCTTGTATAGTGGAATTATGACCTCCCTTTTCCTGCTGGTGATGCCCCTGCCTATGCATCCCAGCATCCTATTTGCTTTACCTGCTGCCTTGTCACACTGTTTCCCTGCCTTGAGGTCATCAGAGATGATAACTCAAGCAGCTAGTCCCCATAACCAGTGTTGACACCCATCTTCTTCCTGCCAACCCCCCACTGCACACCGTGAGTCCTGGGGTAATTGGATTCTATAAAAGTTTTAGAGGAACAATGAAAGAGGGAGGTTACATATATTCATTAGAAACTTATTTTTGGCTGGCCCAATGGCACAGAAATGCTGGCCAATATGTGGCTTAAATTTATACCTGAGGTTGCCCTGTTCCCATTGAGCCCTTCAGGAGCTGACTGTGTCATGGAAGTGCATCACTGTGTTCCCAGGGAAGGGTGTGGGTCACTTAGCATTCAAGTTCCTTTTCCAGGTATTCGTTGAACAGCCTTGATGTCAGCTGAGGAAGCAGCTTCTCAATTGTAAACAGAATCATATCCAATGAAAATGGTGCAGCATGTCCACCTTGATCATGGAAAAATCTAACTGGGTAACTGGGGGCATTAGGTACTGAAAAAAAGCTCTAATTAAAAAAAAAATAAACTACATTACCAATGGATTCGGTCTCCCAGCCCACAGATCTCTGCTGGGTTATTCTATATTATTTTCCCAGGTATGTGATTTAATTATGATGAATGTTGAAAATTATATAAATTGCATTACTGGTATCATTGAATCATATTGTTGTATTGTAACTGTGAATCTCTTGTTTCACTTTGCAATTTCTAAAATCTGAATAAAGTTATGAAAACAGACCTGCCTAGATGATAAGAGGTGGAGCGGAATGGCACAAACAGTTGGAAGTGAATTGAGAGACAGAAAAAGGAAGAGGCATAGAAACAGAGTAGAGAAGTAAATATTAGCATTAGATGGAATTAAAACAAAACATGAGACAGGCAAATGGCTATCCGAATAATGGCAGGGCTGACGCTTATGATGCTGGTGTCCTGGTTATGGAAACGAACATGGATCTCACAAGGTCAGTCAGGGGGAAAGGAGGGATGAGCATCTCACAGGACACTTTCTTCCTCCAGAGAGGGAGGGAGGGATGGATGCAAGCTCTGCATCAGCATGGCCAGCTGGGTGACCCCAGGTTGCTGTGCAGCTGCATTATCTCATGGGAGTAGAGATGCAGTGAATTTAAATTCTGCCGGTGAAGTGAACGTGAAGTGGGCACTTCGCGTTGCCAGACCGCTACGCAGAGTGGGCAATGCAAAGTGCTCACTCCGCCTTGTCATTACCACTTTGCGTTAAGGCGGAATGGCAATGTGAAGTAAGGCGAAGTCATTGTATTTCATGGACTTCGCGTTCCTCATTATGATTCTAAGTGATCCACTTGGTGTTTCAGATTTGACAGCCCCCCCCCCCAACACACATCACATGGCTTGTAGTACTGTAAGTCACATGCTTTTAGCTAGGCAGGAAGAAAGTGAATCATACAAGCAGACACTTTTGCTTTCTCCTGTGCAGACGGAGAGAGAGAGAGAGAGAGTGTGTTTTGTGACTGCTGATACTTTGAGATCAGAACAAGGAGGAGATTTAAACTTTGATTTAGACCCAACAGCCTTTTTAAAAGCTAAATTTTTTTGTCTTTTCTGTCTGTACTCTTTTTTTTTACTTAATTTGTTCTTTCTGTAAATTTTATTTTTCTTACATAGAGTGGGGACATCAGTTGCAAATTTTGTCCATGCTGGAACTGCTGATGGATCACCATGGTATCCCACATTAGTTTTTTTTTCCTCACACCATGTGCCCCCCCCACACCTTCCTTGCTGTGTTATAAAATGTATTACTCCACCATCCCTGACCCTCGTATGTAATTATGCCCTTTTTTTGTTATCTTCCATATGTATTCTGAGCAGTGGAAGTATACTGTGCTAAACTGCATGAGTGCAGTTTTCTTTTCAGTTTGTGTATGTACTGCAGACACTGTCCAACTCCCTGACTTAAAAACACTTATTAATGAGTACAATGGTGGGATGGTGAAGCCTGGAGAGATACCACAAAACAGGCTTACAATACATCCAAGTAACTAATAAAAATATTAATGTTGTGATTCATGACGTAATCGTAAATCATGATTTGTGACTGCATTTGTGACCGTGATGATAAAGAAATGCAAATGCCTATGGCTGTACTTCCCCGGGCCCTGATGAGGTGTGACACAAAACTCCCTGACTTAAAAACACGTATCAATGAGTACAATGGTGGGGTGGTGAAGCATGGAGAGATACTACAAAACAGGCTTACAATATATCCAAGTAACTAGTAAAAAAAAAATTACCGTTGTGACTCGTGACGTCATCGTAAATCTTAATTTGTGACTGCATTTGTGACTGCATTTGTGACCGTGATGATGAAGAATGTGATTTATATCACGAGTGACTCCTACACTCTTTTTATAGGGTACCACAGCTGTGACATTTCCTGTGGCAGAGCAGGAAGGGGCGGATCAGTGGGGCCTCCACAAGGTGATCTCATTTACAGGGCACTAGTAATTTAACTTGTTATAACAAGTTAAACAAACACAATTAAACCATTACTTGCATTTTTTCTTTTTTTTCCTTCTAATTACTCTGACTAGGTTACAAACCCAACAACTTATTTGGAATGGATTTCATTAACTGCAGGTACTGTGGAACAATTTTCAGAAGGACAGTCTTACAGGATTTAGGACACTGTCCTACATGCTGGGCCTTTGGAGATCTTAGGTCTCAGCTCCGGGCAGCATGGGCAGAGATTGCACGCCTCAAATTTCATGTTGAAGAGGAAATACATTATAAGAACCACCCGCCATTTCCCCAGCATCCAACTGGAAAAACCTCAACCGCAGAGGGTAGTTGGTCCAGGAGGTTGGCAGGTGGTTAGGAGGAGCAAATCAGGTGCCCCATCACTCTCTGCTCTCCAACACATTACCTCCAAAAACCATATAAACACTACAAACAGGTATCTGCCTCTATCTCTGAAATCAAATAAAGAGGCAGAAGACACTGCAGAGCAGGACACTACGGCACAGGAGCTAGCACAACAATACTCACCCAAATCAGGAACCAAAACTAAACAAGCACAAAGGAAATCCAAAAAACTTCTGATCATAGGAGACTCCATGATTCGGGGAGTTGATGCCCATCTCCAGCCAGGGTGATGGTCAGATGTCTCCCAGGTACATCAGCATGGAGAGACACTGACCGCATTGCTAAAATTGTTCACAAAGCAGGAGAAAACATTGATGTCCTAGTACACATAGGGACTAATGATCTTCGCCAGCGGTCAGTTGTGGAGACCAGGAACACCTGACTAAGCTGGGTGACAAACTATCATCTATTTCATCCGCATCTCCTTCTCTGAGATCCTGCCAGTCTGAGAAGGGAGCAGATGGACGGAAGGTCAGAGAAAGGGAGATAGAGAGAGCTAAACCCATGGCTCAAGGACTGGTGCCAGGAAAAAGGACACAGATTTGTAGGGAACTGGCAACAGTTCTGGGAGCAAAGTTCTTTAAATTTGATGGACTGCATCTGACTAAAGAGGAGTCAGTGCATTGGGGCAGAAGTTTGGCGTCTTTGCAGAATATTTAAACTAGCAAATGGGGAGGGGTGCAGCACCCCATCGTCGAATGGGAAGACACCCCTCCCCTCAGCTAGTGGTCAAACAGGAATTCAGCGTGTTTGCCATTCATTTGCATCACCAGGTAAGAAAAAGGTTTGTCTCCCATACGATGCACAGGGGTAATGCCAAACTTCACCCAACAACTAACACACCAAAATCTGGCCAATGGAAAATCATGTACAAATGCTCACAGCCTGGAAATAAGATCCCAGACCTGCAGGCAATAATGTCAGAGCTAAACTGGACATAGTAGCAATTAGTGAGACGTGGTTTACCAGTAACCACACTGGGAGACTTCAGTACCTGGCTATGTATTGTTCAGAAGAGACCGAGGTGCAAAAGGGGAGGAGTGGCCCTGTATGTTAATGAAAATATCAAAGCTACAGAAATTCAGAATACACATAAGGAGCCAGAAGAACTGTGGGTCACCCTGGAAACAGGAAATGGGACAGCCATAAGAACTGGGGTTGTCTACAGGCCCCAGACCAGAGGGAGGACATAGACACATTACTGTTAGAAGATATACAAAACATGACAGCTAAGGGAGGTTCTGATAATGGGAGACTTCAACATGCCAGATACAGATTGGTCAATACCAGCAGAAACATCTGCCAGAACTAGACTCATAGTGGATTCCCTGCAGGGAGGGCCTCAAACAACTGGTACAGCAACCCACAAGAGACAGGGCTATCCTAGATCTAGTACTGACTAACAAGAAGGATCACAGATCTCAGGTAGAAGGTCACCTGGGTGCCAGTGACCATCACATGGTATGGTTCAATTTGGCTACTACATCTAAATCATCCCATTCCAAGACAAAATATGGGACTTCAGAGGAGCTGACTTTGATAAGATGGCCAACAGAGTTAAGCTAGCCCTGGCAAAAGAAACATAGGTGAGGAGGTACAGGCAAAGTGGGCAAGCATTAAGGATACAATACTTGAAGCAACATCCCATTGTGTTAGACAGAAAAGGAAGTGCAAAGAAGAAGGAAACCACTTTGGTTCTCAAATACAGTAGCAGAAAAGGTCAGAGCCAAAAGACTGGCCTTCAGGAAATATAAGGAACAGCGGGATGAAGATAGGGAGGCATACCAAACTGCCTAAGGAAGCAGGGAAGGCAGTAAGGCAGGCAAAGTCCCAAACTGAGGAAACACTAGCACGAACAGTAAAAGAAGGTGACAAGACTTTCTATAGATACATTAGTGAAAGGAGAAAGTCCAGAGGGGTATTGCTAAGCTAATGGAGAAAAGGAGCATGTGAGGAGAGGACCCTGTAAAGGCATCTATCCTAAATAGATACTTTTGCTCAGTATTTACTGAAGAGAAGGTAGGGCAGGACCCACAGCTCAGCATCATGGACACAGGGGAGGAGGTGAGCACTACTCCCTTCACGAAGGAAAGGGTCCTACAAGAGCTTGCTAAGCTCAGGGTGGATAAGGCAATGGGACCTGATGGCATACATCCCAGGGTACTTAAGGAGCTAAAGAGGAACTAGCAGAGCCATTAGCAGAATTGTTTAGTGAGTCTCTGAGCACAGGAGAGGTCCCAGAAGACTGGAGAAGGGCTTATGTGATCCCGCTCCACAAGAGTGGTAGCAGGGAGGAGGCAGGGAACTACAGACCAGTCAGTCTTACCTCAGTAGTGGGCAAGATTATGGAGGCACTCCTTAAGGAAAGGATAGTGCAACACCTGGAATCCATAGGGGCACAGGATCCAAGACAGCATGGGTTTACAAAAGGAAGGTCCTGTCAAACTAATCTCATAGATTTCTTTGACTGGGTAACCAGAGTGGTGGACCAAGGGGGAGCAGTTGATGTCGCCTACCTTGACTTCAGCAAAGCTTTGACACTGTTCCACATAGAAGATTGATAAATAAGCTAGGTAGGCTCGGGTGGGTCAGAGTTGGACAACTGGGTGGCAAACTGGTTGACTGGCAGAAAACAGAGAGTGGTGGTAAATGGTATACAGTCAGAAGAGATGCAAGTCACAAGTGGGGTACCTCAGGGATCAGTCCTGGGGCCAGTCCTATTCAACATCTTCATTAGTGACCTCACAGATGGACTAGAGGTAAGGCTTGTCTGTTTGCAGATGACACCAAGATCTGCAACAGAGTAGATGATCCAGATGGGGTGGGCAGAATGAGAAGAGATCTGGATAAACTAGCAAAATGGTCAGAAGAGTGGCAACTGGGATTTAATGCAAAGAGTGCAAAATCATGCACATAGGAAGAGAAACCCTGAAGCCACTTATAGGCTGGGAGGAGTTGCTAGCAGTCACAAGGAAGAAAGAGACTTGGGCATCATCATCACTGATGACCTAAAATCATCAAGCAGACCTCTAAAGCAGTAGGTAAGGCTAGGGGGTGTTAGGTGTATTAGTAGAGTATCACAAGTCGTAAGAGGAGGTAATAATCCCTCTGTACAAGACATTGGTTAGGCCCCATCTGGAGTACTGCATACAGTATTGGAGGCCACACCTTCACAAGGACATTAACAAATTGAGGCAGTCCAGAGAAGGGCACAAAATGGTGCAGGGACTGCATCAGAAGACATATGAGGATAGATTAACGGAGCTCAATATGTATACCCTTGAGCAAAGGAGGAGAGAGGTGATATGATCGAGACATTTAAACACCTTAAGGGCATAAACAAGGTGAAAGAGTCTAACATGTTTAAATATAAGAAAAATAGCAGGACAAGAGGACATAGCATGAGATTAGAGGAGGCCGATTAAGGGGAATGTGAGAAATTCTTTTCACAGAAAGGATGGTAGATGCATGGAATAGCTTACCACAAGAAGTGGTGGCTATGAATACAGTGCAGGGTTTCAAACAGGCATGGGATAAGCATAAGGGAGCAATACAAATGACTATGAATAGATAGGTCACTGACAGAGCAAAGGCCGATGGCACATTTATAAGGTAGAAAAAGAAATGGGCAGACTGGATGGGCCTTGCGGTCCTTATCTGCCGTCAACTTCTATGTTTCTATGTTTCTATGATGATGGTTCTTACTTAAAACGCATATTAATGAGTACATTGTTCATGCCGGATTATGCACCACACCTGTCCAGTACTCTGAAGGGAAGTCAAAGAAACAACTCTGACTTAAGTTAGAGATGGAGATAGGGCCCTAAAGAGATGCAAATGTACAGACAGATTAAGATTGTGCTGCGCACTGAAGAGATGCAGATGCAAAGGCACAACACCTAACCAGTGCTCACCATCAGAAATTCAAATCTGGAAAAGAATATCTTTGCCGGTTGGGGCGGGCCGTGGGGGGGAGGGGCACTGCACTGCTGCAGTAAGAGCCACTAGTATGAGTACCAGTAAAGATACCACAAAGAAGTATAAAAAATTACACAGCTGCAGTGGATAGCAGGTTCACATTGCTGAAATTATGTGGCACAATAAAAGGTGTCTGATTTGATGACACGCGTCACACACATACTCACACACACAGTAAGTAATGCATAGCAGATTGAAAACTTCAGTAATATAACCACATATTTTAAACAAACTAAAATTATGTACTGCTGCATCACAACACTCAGCAAAAAAATGGCAAGAATTATTGAAAATATTACTGTGTGTACATTAACACAGTTATATAAGAAATATCACCAAAACAGAATGCACTTTTTCTCCAAGTTAATCTACCTACACCTCAGATACGCCCCTCCCCCAAAGCACACTTCCACTGTCTCTCAGTACACAAACTGAATGTTGTACATTAACATTCAAAATACACACACAAACAATAAACATTCGATGATATGAGCACAGGAGGGTTTCCTATAATCGATGAACTAAAGTTTCAGCAAAAAAATGACTCAAAAAGGCTTTTTTAACAGCTTTTAGAAGGTTTGAATCACAGAGAGCTCTCAGAACTGATTGTCTCCTACATCTTCCTACACACACTACCCCAAACTGAGGCTGTGCAGAACAATCTAGAGCCCAAGTGACCTGAAATCCCATGAATCACTGCAAAATTCGCCTTTGGAGCTTAAAAACAAGGCGAAGTAAGGCGAAGTACATCATTTTCAATGTACTTCGGCTTACAAATTGAGTGGAGTAGTGGTTTGGAAAGGCGAAGTAACGCAAAGTCATTGTTTTCAATGGACTTCACGTTACTCATTAATAATGTGAAGTACTCCGCGTTGTGTTGCGGAGCACTCCGCGAATTCACTTTCACTCCGCATTCCACTTTGCAGAGTGAATTGGGGCCACTTCACCCATCTCTACATGTGAGGGGTAGCATCAGCTGGCCCCATATGTGGCCTTGCATGTACATATACATTTCGGAGTGCATGCTGCTGATGTCACAGGACAGCAGGCAAAAGGAGAAGCTCTGGAGCAGGAAGAATGAAGCTGAGTACTCTCAGACTTCAGTGAACTGACTGCCCACCACTAAAGATATTGCAAAGTTTTAATTTTGCCAGCAAAGTTCCAGCAAAGTGAAGTTCCCACTTTGTCTGCACTTTGCATCTCATGATGGTATTTCTGAGCAAGTGGCACTTTTTCAGGCAAGCTCATTGTGGTGTGGCAACTTCGTCGGTGAAGTTGCATGTCTTCACTTGGACACATGCCACTTTGCCTGCCAAAAAGTTTGCGATGCTGTCACTTCCCACCTCCCAAAGTTAGCAGACTTTATGAATGAATTCATGAAGTGAAGTTTGCCAGCTTTGCACATCTCTACCTAGCACCTCAGCCAATATTTGCCCGTCCGGGGGGAGGTTAACCTAATCTCCAAAAGGCTCCACCATGGAAGGTAAACTTGGGGGATAGGGGTAGGTAAGCAATACAGAATGCAATGGACAGGGCTGGGAGATGGCTGGCAGATATGGGCAGTGCCAGTGAAGAGGGGCAAGGGAAATTAAAAGAGAAAAAAAGGCTGCCATTCTTTTAGAATAGGAGTGGATCCGGCTGTCCCCATCCAGTCTTCTGATGTCCCATGCATCCTTTTCTTATTTGAGTAAATGTGTCTAAATGCTTAACAGTTAAAGACTGCAGATGCTGGGTGGAACAATACGAAGGTAAAGGGCAGTAGGAGGTGATTTGCCCATCTTGACTGTCCCCACTTCTCAGTGGCCATAGCCTGAGAGGTTGTACATAGTCATGTGGTCATCCAGCTGACTGGACAACATCATTCGGTAAGTTGTTCCAGTACTTGAGCAGTCACTGGGTGAAAAAGAATAAACTTAGCAGCAGTTCTGGTTTGCTTGGAAATATCTAGCATTATGCTTGCAAAACTTACCAGTTTAAGCCCTTGAATTTTTTTAAAATTAAGTGAGAGAAAAATTATAGGACCACCTAGTAGGCCACACTAACAGAATGTGTGATCCTTACTGTGAGATACAGCGGAAAAACTCACAGTCCTCAGTTACAGCAGCATGTCTGGTTACTGCATTTATACAATAACAATACAATACAGTTTCTTAGTATTCCACTTGGCAATCAAAACATCTACACGGGTCGGTATTATTTACATATTTCAAAACATTTGATTTAAAACTCTGCAGATTACTTAGTAGTCTAGTGTTCAAAGGCATTGTGTTCTTGAAAGGGGACCCTACATGCAAATGACAACTGAAGTAGCTGCCATTGTTTCTCTTATTTATTCTATCAGTTAAAGTAAGAAGTAATGCATTTTGAAATGTAAGTCAAAATAATCATATTCAGTAAATATCTGATGAACACAGTCATTCCGAAAGCTCATCAACAAAAACAATAATTCAGGGATATTTACTGATAATTCTATTGCAACTGGGATCATGAACAGTTAAGAGGAACAAACTAAAAAAATATATGAAGACACATGGAACTTTCATGGAGCAGAGCTATTAGAAGAGCAGGGGCATGTGCAGTAAAACCAATACCACAGTACTAGTAGTACTGGGATAGAATATGACCAGTAGTCTACCACACTGACTCACTCTTGTCCTAACGATTGTGAATAATATGTAGCCCCAAGGGAAATAACTGTTCTTTATAGAACAGAAGAAAATATCAACTAACTTTCTTTCTTTCTTTCTTTCTTTCTTTCTTTCTTTCTTTCTTTCTTTCTTTCTCAGTGTCACATTCACCAGTAGACTTTGATATAATTTCAAGATGGCCAAGACAGATTCGGGATAGAGAAGGAACTGATGGATACCAGTTAAGAGGTCACTTTGTGGGAGATCTACTGGGTTCCAAAGTGGCAATGTGTGTCTCTTAATAACCGCTATTCCAAGGAGTGTGGCCTGATCTGGAGCCACTATTCTTACAAAGTCTTTTATGAGACTTCATCACAAACAGAATTTATTATTACACACAAATATACCTCTGATTATATGTATTTTAAAAGTGGTAATATTCAGCCAGACCGGTGGCGCTGAGGGCTAAGGCACTGGATGCCTTACGTCGCGCTATGCTGACGGCCCGTGTTCGGGAATGAGCATGGGTCACCAGGGATTGGCAGGGAGGAGAAGGATAGAGTGTCCGTAGGACTGCTCTTCTTTTCCTGGGAGGGGGGGATTAAATTCCCGATGCCAGACTGCCCCTGGTAGAGGCTGGGAGTCAGGGCATGGGGTGACAGCATTAGGGTGGAATATGGGCAGATGCCTGGGGGACAGATGTGTGGACATATGCTCCTCTGCCCTCGCTGGCATCATTGCACACCCACAACTCCAGCGGGGGGGATGAAGCGAACAGTGGAAAAATGTGGCACCACTCGCTCGGCTTGATGGCTGTCTGCAAGTGTTCATTGGGAGCTGGCACCCAAACTGGATCCATGTGGGTGGGGAGTTAGGGGGCTCCCTGCCACCCAACTGTGGGGGTAAGCTGCAGGGGTTTCAGCGTGCCAGTGGTCCTGGGCAAGACAGACAGCGGCTGGATCCCTGGCAAGGATGCGAGGTACAACAGGGGCAGAGAGGTGGCCCAGGAGGATAAAGAATCTCTCAAAAAAAAAAAAAAACTGGTGATATTCTGTATTATTAATTACCTGCCTCCTTCAAGTACAGCCTACAGCTGGTATGATCCACAGTGGAGCTCATTAAAAGTTTTGGATTTCACAAAGAACCTAGAGCAAAAAAGTTTCCAGCCATACCAAATATTCAGAGTATACGGTTAGCCCCTATTGTGTATGGTTTCTATATACATAATTTTCTTGTTTTAGGACAGTTCCAAGGTCACATTGTTGTAGTGCAGCTCAAAGGTCACACAACGTGGTGCAGGTATAGTAGTGAAATCACTACTATACTACGATTTTCTCCTTTGAAGTTTGTCCCAAATGTCTCTCCTGGCGATGCTCCTCAGCTCCCCAACCTCACCCAAAATACAAATCTGCCATTCACACATTACATTTTAGATTTTAAAGTATTTTTTTCTCTTGTTTAACTAAGAACAGAAGTACTGCAGCCCACTTCATTTTATTTACTCATATAGTGTCAAACCCACATATTATAAACAAGCATTTGTCAATGCTGAATGTTTAATTGCTGATATTAGCATTGGAAATGCAGGAGTGAGAGAGATGCAGAATAGGAATGGCAGTGAAGTATTGAACTTCATGCCAATCTCACCTCCACCCTGCAGAGACAGACAGGCATTGGGGTATGCATTTGGGTTGTCGCCCATAACGTTCATGCCATTTCACTTCACCCTATCCTACAGACACTGACACGTGTTGAGGTGTGCCTTGGGGTGTTCGGCTGTACAGTCCCCCCATTCCATAAGGACATATGCTGAAATGGGTGCAGTATAGGAGAACGAGGTGAACTGTGGGGCCAAAGAGTTCAAGGCACACCTCGATGCCTGTCACTGGCTGTAGGGTGGTGGGGTGGGGGTGGAATGGCATGAGCATTACAGTCGGCAATGCAAAGGCACACCCCTGATGCCTGTCAGTCTGTACAGGGTGGGATGTTATGGTTAGACACTCTAACACCCCAGGCATTTGTTGATATTTACACTACAAATTTTCAACATGGCCTTTTGTGACCCCCACCTCATTAAAGCATTTGGGACCTCTTCTCATGAACAGTGGCATTGTGATTTTGTTAATGTGTCCCAAACTTTGAGTTCCCACAGCGACCTTGCCATTCTGCGCCAGATGTACAAAAACACAGATCGGGCAGAATGTGAAGAGTGACAGCTGTACCATTCATAGGGAGCTGTAAAGAGATGGCAATGTTGAAAATCTGTAGTGAATATATTAAAAATACTCGAACTTCCAGGCTTATGTGGAAACTGCGCAACGTATATGCTTAACACAGTCATTTAGTGGAATTTTTTCATCAGATTTTCAACATAGGCATTTTGTGACTTCTGCTCATGAACAGTATCACTATGATTTTCCCAATCTGTCCCGAACATTGATTTCCCATAGCTATTGCGCTATTCTGCGCCAGATGTGTAAATGCGTATTTCGGGCAGGATATAAAAAATGACACCTGTACTGTTCATAAGGAGGCATGAAAAAATGCCAATGTTGAAAATCTGGAGTGAAAATATTACAATTGCGCATAATTACGAGTGTACATGGAAACTGCTCAATGTACACTAGTAACACAGTCATTTCATGGACTTTTGTCACGAAATTTTCAACATAGGCATTTTGGCACCTCTGTTCATGAGCAGTGTCACTGTGATTTTTTTTAATTTGTCCCAAACACTGACTGCCCACAGCGACCACGCTATTCTGCGCCGGAAGTGCAAAAACACATTTAGGCCAGGATGTGAAAAATGACAGCTGTACTCTTCATAAGGAGGTGTGGAAAAATGCCAGTGTTGAAAATCTGGAGTGAAAATATTACAAATTCATGAAGTTAAGAGCATGCGTGGAAGCTGCGCAACGCATGCTTGTAACACAGTCATTTTATAGACTTTCATCACCAAATTTTTAACATAGGCATTTTAGGACCTCTGCTCATGAACAGTGTCATTGTGATTTTCTTAATGTGTCCCAAACACTGATTTCCAACAGCGACTATGCTATTCTGCACCGGTAGTGTGAAACCACATTTTGGTCAGGATATGAAAAATGACAGCTACACTGTTCATAAGAAGGTGTGGAAAAATGCCAATGTTGAAAATCTGGAATGAAAATAATGCAAATTCATGAAGTTATGAGCGTGCATAGCAACTGCACTATGCACGCTCGTAAAACAGTTATTTCTTGGATTTTTTCCACCAAATTTGCAACATAGACTTTTTGAGAGCACCCCTTATGAACACTGACACTGTCATTTTGTTAATTGGTCTGGAAATGTGATTCTGGGCAGTGCCCACAAAATCACCTTTCATGACTGAATAATGCCATGACAGTGCCTGAATTCATGAAAAGGGGTCCCAATAACCCCATGTTGAAAATTTGATGGCAAAAAACCCTATTTATGCCATTATGCAGCTTACCGGCATTTCTTCAGTTTGTGGTCGGCCTTGAAGAGTGCAAACGTGTTCCCGGTCCACCGAAGATCGTCGTGCCATGCTCTGGAGGGTAGTATGGGGTGAGGGGTGGGGAAGCAGGGATGGCCAGAGGGTGGGTGCGGGTTGGGGCCGGGCCACTGGACTCAATGAGGGACCGTTTTCTGGTTTGCAGGTTAAAAAAAAAAAACATAGCAGGACGGTTTTCTGCTTTTACAGGGGCATTTGGCACACTGGGGTGTACTCCTTGCATGTCATCCGACTGTTTCTTTTGGGGGTGCTGTAGCCAATGGGGGATTGGGCATCCCCATCAGCACATACTGAGGGGGAGCGCAAGAGTAGAGGGGGATTGGGCACCGCCCTCGGCAGAAAGCAACTGTTTTGTTTTTGGGGGGGCATTATGCTGATGGGAAGTGGGCTCCCCTGTCAACAAATTAAACTTGGGCAGGGAGGGGACTGAAGCCGACGGTGATTGGGGCCCCTGTCGACAAACAAAGACAGTTTTGTTTGGGGGGACAGCATGATGCTGAGGGAGATTGGGTACCCCCTCAGCACACAACAAATGGGGAAGGGGTTACATCATGCCTATGGGGAGTGGGCTTCCCCTTCGGCAAATTAACTGGGTCGGGGGCTGCTGATAGGGGGATTGGCCACCCCCATTTGGCTTTCATGTGGCCGAGAGGTGGCGGTAATCCGCTGCCATGTTTACTTTATTATTAGACTTGGGAAGGTACCACCCTGCAATGACAGGTCGCTCCCTCATTGCAGCAGAATGGCTGATGCTGCAATGATGAGGTGGCCCCTCATTGCAGTGGAAAAAATATTTGTACTTGGTGGCACTTTTGGAGACCAGTGTCATCGGCACACTGTGCCTCCATTGATCCACCAGTGCTAAGCCCCCAAATGCAGTGCCTCTATTGGCTGCCACAGTGCTGAATCTCCACAACCCGCTTCTCCCTAAGCTGCCGCATAATGTTTCTTGCGCATGCGCTCAAGCAAACATAAAAATAATAAATGAGTATGCAAAACATCACTTGGCATGTGTTTCCATCTTGAGGTTTAGATGACATCAGGGTTTTCTTCAGCTTTGCTCTCGAAGGTCTTTATGATATCATCTCAACCCCTTGATGGAAACACAGCCTTGTTGAGTATGGTTGCCCATACATTATTGTATATATTTTATTTATTTAAAATCACTTGAAAACTCAGAAAGGCTCACTGAGAGTAGTAGTACTCTCATTTCCAGGAGTGTACTGGGAAGGGGGAACACAGAGATAAAGTACAAATTTAAATAACATGTGGTTACAAGTTACATAACTGGTTTAGGTTACATATACAGTAGTTTCAGTTGGATACACATAATGTCATACTGTAGGTAACAATTACAGATCTAGGGATTACAGATCTCCAGGAAATACTTGTCAGGCAGTCTATGTGATAATGGTGAATGCCTCAAGGCGATTACCATTATCGTTCAGTCAGAGTGCCGAACACATTTTCAGCACTCTGACAACCCCGGTGCACCAGAACAACAGTGCCAGGAAAGATATTTACTGCTTTCTGTGGGGGGGGTTGTGCCCCCCATCCCCTCTTGTGGGGGGCTTTGCACTCCGCACCACCCTACTTAAGGATTCTCAACTCCAGGGAGGTGCATGTTGAAGGGGGTGAAAGCAGTAAATATAAAAGGTTTGGGCCGGGCACAATAAAAAATCGCACCAGCGCCTGGACCCGAACCCAGTACCTCAACCACCCCAGCCACTAGCCAATCCCCGACAACACGATGCAGCTCAACCAGCAACCACAGTGCCATCCTCTACACCCTCTCCACCCCCTTCCAGCCCACACTCTTCATGCTTGCTCCAATCCCCCCCACGCACGTACGTATTGTGACATCCTTTCGCCCAGTTCGCCCACCCCCTCATCTGGTCACCCCACCTTTCCGTTGCTGTGAGTGGATTGTGCCAGAAAGGAGTCACTGTAATGGATGGCGCCCTTCCTCATGCGCCCACTTCCCGGTTTACCCTTGTCAGGAAGGCTGATGCACACTAATACACTCTCCTATATGTGTGGAATGCACTTTTAACAAGGGTTTTAGGCTGCTCATGAAGTTAAACTATTTAAACAGACCTGCAGCTGCAAAGGCATTTCATGTTTTTGAGAATCTGAAGGTGTAAGCTTTCTTTTCTACCAGTGTTTGGTATTTGGTGGTGAGAAAGTTGTTTATATTTGTAAAACTACAGAGCAGTGAGGAACAGCTTGTTGGGCCTGCTGTCTGAAAGCTTAGTAAATTATTTCTATTAGTGTAAAAAGCTCAACTTGATAAACATAGTCCACAAGAGATATAGGAGAGAAATAGAGTTGCATATACTTACAGTAGGATGCTACATAGTACTATTCAGGTTGTACACCACAGGGGAGTGGAAAACACATATCATTATAATTAATACATAATAAGAAGAAAATAATATGCCTCTTCACCATACATGAGTGATCCTGTAATGTACATGAGTGGAAAAAAAAACTTACTGTATAGCTGCAAATATTAGTGTTCAGTTTAAAAAAAACATACTGTATAGCAGGAAATATTAGCGTTCAGTTCATTTTTGCTATATTAACTAAATTGCTCATAGCGCTAAAATAAGCTGATTGCTAATATTACCAGGAAGCAAAATGAAAGAACACGGACTGTGGTAATTACTGTTCCAGTCATCTTTATTAAGTGTCTGACAAAAAAGAATACAGTAATGTGGTGGTTTAAAAAAGACAACAAAAATGTGCAGTGCAGAATTATAATAATAATAATAATAATTTTATTTATATAGCGCCTTTCAAAATATCAAAGTGCTGAACAAATTAAAAATATCATAAATTCAAATATCCATACAAAACATAAAAACATATAAAGACACATCATAAAATACATCATAAAAACATAATAAATTATGGTAAAATTCCAGTCATATTCCAACTAACTTAATTCTCCAAAAAGGCCATTTTCCATAAATAAGTTTTTAATTCTTTCTTAAATATCTCCACGGAGGTGCACTCCCGTAACCGGCCTGGTAGAGAATTCCAAAGAGTGGGAGCAGCATGAGAAAATGCTCTGCTGCCTGAAGATTTTAAACTCACTCTTGGAATCTCCAGCAACCCCATGTCGGCTGAGCGGAGCGATTGGCCAGGAAATAAGGAACCAGAAGGTCTTTCAGATAGGACGGACCTTGATCAGGAAGGGCTTTAAAAGTCAATAAAATTACTTTAAAGGTGATCCGCCACCATATAGGAAGCCAGTGCAGTTCGTGCAGCACCGGGGTAATATGACAGGACCTACTTGTCCCAGTCAAAACCAGGGCTGCAACATTCTGCACCAGCTGTAGGTGGCAGATTTCAACCCCAGAAAGCCCAAAGTAAAGGGCATTGCAGTAGTCTAGACGCGAGGACACAAAGGCGTGGACCAACGTTGGCAAGGAGTCAGATGGAACAAGGTGCCTAACCTGGCAATATTCCTAAGATGGTAAAAGGAAGTTCTGCTGACGGCTGACACCTGAGATTGTAAAGTCAGCCTATCGTCAAAAGTCACCCCAAGGTTACGCACCTGTTCAGAGGTCGGTAATGACATGCTGCCAAGAAAAATTCCAGAAGGCACGCCAGTACACGACCTCTCAATCTGACCACCCGGGTCCACCACCAAAACCTCAGTCTTCTCTGAGTTCAACTTTAACCAACTAGAATCCATCCAGTCTTGGATTTCCCCCAGACAGCTGTTAAACACCGAGAGAGCTCCATCCTGGTCAGGTGCAAAAGACAGGTATAGCTGGGTATCATCTGCATAGCAGTGAAACCTCAGCCCATACAGTCTTATGATATTTCTGAGGGGCAGCATATACACTGCAAATAACATGGGTGACAGCACTGAACCTTGAGGCACTCCACACAACAAAGAGACTAGGCTGGAGGAAAAATTCCCTGACACAACTCTTTGTGATATCCCAGTAAGGAATGAAGTGAACCATTGCAAAACGGTTCCCGACATTCCGTAGATTTGCCTCAGGCATGCTAACAACACCACATGATCCACAGTGTCGAAAGCTGAGGAGAGATCAAGGAGAACCAAGACGGAATGTCTCTTTTGATCCCTCACCCTCAGAAGATCATTAAGCACCCGAACCAGCGCAGTCTCGGTGCTATGTCTTTTACGGAAACCAGACTGGAAGGATTCGTAGATACTATGGATGGTTAAATGGTCATCCAATTGAGCAGCTACAACCTTTTCAATAACCTTCCCAATAAAGGGAAGGTTAGAGATAGGTCTGTAATATTTAGGTCTTGTACTATCCCCATAAGAATCACAGATTGTTCCTTCCACATCAGTAACCTGCAAAAAAAAAAAAAAGAAAATTGTACAGTGCCTTTTTCTATGAGGATATGGTACATGCATACACTCACACCTATGCACTGACAGATATCCAACGCAGAATAGATATTATGGTGTACTGCTGTAGCTTTTGCTTTGCTTGGGTTTTTGTTTGGATTCAGCAGTTACAGGTAATCAGTGACCTTTTACAGTATGTGTTAATGGATTTAAAAGTCACTGGAGATTGCCTTAAGTACCTGCCTCTGCCAGCATGTGATTTTAAATATTGTGATTAATGGCCGATTACTGATAGCTCAGTGCTGACAGCTTAGTGCCTAGTGCTTTAACGGTACGTGTAGCTGACACACAGATTCAATCGAGTGCTGAATAGTGCTGTACTCAGCCAAACTTTGTGTCTTTAGCTAGTGAAAATTTGAAATACGGTGGAACAACATGCATTCTTATGCTCCCTGTAGCATTTATTGTAAGGTTGTTTTAAAAACAGAATTTGTACAGTGGGACTAGATAGGTCAAGTGTCCAAATATAGTTGAGATATAATGCCTTCACATTGTCCAAAGCAGAGTGGATGTTCTGCCTGACACTTAGCTTTGCTAACATAAGTTTACGCACTACCCAAATAGATATATAGAACTTTGTTCAAATCCAACTTTAGTCAGACGTTGCTCTAGCAATGCTCTAGGATTAGATACATACAATTTAATTTGAACACCTAGGAGACAGTTCCTGGGCATGGGAACAATGCTAGCAATACAGGCAGATCATCATACCGGAAGCCTCTTCTAAGGCCAACTTGTGCATAAAAAATATCCCAATAAGGGAGATGTGGAAAATATCCAATGGGGTGGGCTATTCTCTTACTTAGAGTTGCTGTCACTTGATGTACTAGCCAGTCCAGTGAGTCCTCATATATGTTTGTACTCCCCTCTCATAACATAGGGAGTTATGCCTATAAATGCTTTAAGAAAAAACTTAATAACTCTTAACCATACAGAACTGTAACATTCTAGGCCATTCTACAGCCAGATTGACAGCATGTGTGGGGAGTGAAGAAGAAAGGGGGAAAGAGCATTGTAAAGTGCCTCATGGTCAGTGCCATTTTTAGAAGATTACAACTCCATCATAGATTTAATCACATTATAGGGCTATACCCTATGGTTGTATATAACACCTTAACAGTGGCTCTTACGTAAGTCCCCCCCTACAGCCCTCCCCAACATATTAACAATATTCAAAAGGGAAAAAACTAAAGTGCAAGTAAGTTTTCGGTGTTTGAGGCAGGGTCTTCATGGTCCCTTCTCCCCAAAGTCTTGCTTAATTTTGTTAACTAGGAGACCTGCCTCCTTGGAGTCATTATATAAGTACATTTTGCTAGAATACACAGTTTTCAGGCAGGTAGGCAGGATATATTGGCCTGTTTGAGACCCCAGGGGAGTAGACAACAGTTCTTAAGAAGTTAAAACACCTTCTTCTATTCCTAGTGGTAAAACAATGACCCGGATAAATGGAAGTCTTACTGTCACCATAAATGGATATAGGTCCTTTCTCTCCTGCTTCCATTAAAATTGAGTCCCTGTAAGAGCTGATTCTGCTCATGATTATCAAAGTTCTTGGAATTTTGGATTGTCTCTTTGGTGGCATGATGTAATCCTGTATGCTTTTTGTACCCCCAGTGCCTGATCCAACTGAAATGTAGCTTGCAACCACTGTTCACAAAAGCAATTGGGTTGTCCTCCTCTACAAGCTCCAGTAGTCTAAGAATGCAAAGATTTGTGGAGCTGGTGACATTTCTAGAGTTTCAGTCATGAATCTGAGGGCTTTATTTTCTTTAATTTACTACATTGTGGTGGTTGTGGCTCTCAGAGCAGCTCCATCAGGTTCTGTAGCCTCTTCAAGAGCTGATAGTGACCAAAATTTACAAACTTGGAGTCCAAGTGAAACTCCTTAACTTTTTGGTCTAGAACAGTGACCCTTTTATGTAAAGCTTGGATCACTCTGATAACGTCTATCGCTGTTCTTTCCTGATGGGCCTGCCACTTTCCCCACACCACTGACCCTGCCGCAACTGGGCCTTTCTTTCAGCCACCTTCCATTTTTGTTTTTGGGGATTTTCCATGGCCAAGATCACCAAACCATCTCCCAGGATGTGTAGTAAGTGTACATTACCAATTGCAATCACAGCAATCTGTTAAAGCCGAAAAATAACTTTAAAACATAACAAAGAAGTAAACCTTGCTCGGTATGCCACAAGAGCACATTTTGACTTGATGGCTGCAGGCTCCACCCCTACAGTCTGGAAGCTTGCCCTTTAAGAATTTGTGCATGTATATCATAACGTGAAAGTTCTTGTGATCCTTATGGAGGAGTTATTCCAATATCTGATATCTTTGGACTTAAATGCTATTATTGTCTATCTCTCTCACATTGTATATGACAATGTTCACTCTTACACTTACAGGAATAATGATATCCCAGATAAGCATCCTAGGGAATCATCACAAGACTTATACAGTAGTGAAAATAAGGTTGTCTTGCAGCATGTCCTGACTTCTCTTGCGGGCAATATTGTAAAGGCAATTAAGAAGTTCAAGGCTGTGCTTTTGTTGCTACTGTAATACCATTTATGGTAGGTATAGAGAAGGTAAATACAAGTGCAATGCCACATCGTGTAGTGCTACAACTCTCTGTCTTCAGCAAAATGTAGTTTTCCTATACAGTACTTTGACTCTTAAACAAGTAGTTATTTTTCAGAGCTGATTTTTTATTCAGCATGTTATGTAGTTTCAAACTTGCGGTAAAACCACCATTAGTCTGGTATCTTTAAGTATGCCATTCCGAACTCTGGGACTGGAATTAAAAAATAACTGTCACGTGGCTAGATATTGGCGGGGGGGGCTGTTCTGTGGAAACTTAATTGACTAAGATGATGATAATGTCTTGCATAGAGAAGACAAGATAGAAGATAGAAGATAGAGACAGAGAGACACAGACAGACAGACAGACAAATAGACAGACAGACAATACCACCAGTGGTAAATTGGAAATTGTAAGTGGGGGAACTCATGCCTTTAGATTTGTAGGTAGGGGACCTCATTTCCATGTAGAGGAACTCTCCTATAATATTTGATTGAGAAATATGGCAGAGATGCAGGTACTCTAACACTATTTTATAAGAGGTGGTGATATTCAGTTCCTGCAGATTCCAGCTCAGATTAGTTTGTGGTAATGTGTTTTTTTGTTTCACATAATACCCATTAGGCATGTGCCTATTTTCAGAGGATTCAGAGTCAGGTACACATACATCTAAAAACACACAGATAGTGACCATGAGTAATAACATCATACAGTTTAGGCGAACGTATTACAGGTTATAGGTTATTAGGCAAAAAGTGCAGTATACAGTCCATTAGATACAGTGTTATGGCTAGATTCCAGAGGCAATAAGCAAAGCCAGCAGCTGAGTTTTAAATGTTTCAATAGAACTGCACCCTTTTACCATGTCTGTCAAGCTATACCAGTTTTAGACAAATTGGAAAGCAAAGGAGTGTTGACCCAATTAGTTTTTCTTGTAAGGAAGCAGCAGAGAGTAGCACGCCATGCCCCTGGCAGCATATTAATTGTCTATGTATGTGAACATGGACTGCAAACCAGCGAGTACAAACCCTGTAAAGCTTTATTGCCTAAGACCAGGGTGTGGTAGAGAACCTTCGAGTTGAGGTTTAGCCAGTTCAGCTTCCTATACAAGACATAGGTATGGGTATCAGTGCTAAGGTCAAGTTCAAAGTGACAGGCCCTGTTTGGTAGACCCCTGACCTGGGACAGTTTCATTTGCTGATCCCGTAGAACACAATACCATAGTCAATAATGCTTATGATAAAGCATTGGACTAGTAGTGCTTTTAATCACTAATTTATGTAACAGGGTTAGCGATAAACAGTGCAAGATAAACATGTTAAAGGGCTTGCTGCCAACGTATATATGGGTTCCACCTGCAACCGTGGAAGAGCGAATACATCCCTTGGTGTTGTGGCCAATTTTCACAATTAGTCTATTTATGACCACTGGCCATGCTATATGGCATATTTTGGATGTGCTTGACAGTCACAGCTGAATGTGTCAGCTATCCAGACATAAGTGCCAGGCTACCTAAAATACATAGTCTAGAACTTACATGGACATCATGGACAGCCATCATCAAGGTATGATGATACAACATGGGGACTCCACACAAAACACAGGACCTTATGGATCCGCAGCTCCTATGATCTCGAAGTCTCACCAGTACAGCCATGATGTGTGGGGCAGGACTCACATGCAGTCACAAAGGAGCTGTTTCTACAGTAGGCACTCAATCCCTCCCTGTCATGCAGATGGCAACCAGCCAATGTGGTGAGTGGAGAAGCTGTGCCCTTTGCTTTGATAGGGAGGTGACTGACTGCTGAGGTATGTGAGGGGCTACCAGAGGGGGAGAGGGACATGAGTAGGGAGTGGGGTTCGGGGGTGATCAGGGGTTGGAGGTCACTTGACCACCAGGGGTTCCACAGCTGTCACTGGGACCAGGCAATGGGGGGGTCACTGCACCTCCAGGGATACCTCATATGCTGCAGGGTATGAGGATGAGTGAGCCACTGGATCACCTTGGAGTCAGATGCTGTTATGGGAACTGGGACTCGGGTGGGGGGCGGCAATGCACACTGCTGAGTGCACAGTTAAGTACAGTGTTTTGACAGTTTTCAACAGCGCTGCAATCCCATCTGTTTTACACTGTCAAAATGTCTGTAAGTATTGCTGTTTCCTGTGTGCAGGAGAGGACACTTAATTTGCATGAGCACAGTGGTATTTCTATGTGTATGCACTCCTAGGTTAGTGCTGCACAGAGGGAGCCTCTGAAAATGGCCCTCCATTCTGGCCATACTATTCCCAGGTAGCATGTTGACAAAATGGTTAGCAACACGCTAACCATCTGAAAATAGGGGCCAAGCTCACCAGTCATTTATGTGACCCAGACAATGGCTGGGTGAATTAGTGGCACTTTAGTGTTGTCATGCAATGACTCAGGCAGTGATGTTTGTTTTTTTGCTGGTTGATACTGTGGTATATTTGAAGCAGCACCAGGGATGCATCAGTTGGTTGCTATGGCTGCTATGATTGCCATGGTGACTACATAACTTGAAGCATCCTTCTTATCCCATCACCCATGCTAGGCTGTCCTTGCTATTGCTGCTGCTGGCCTGCGTGACCTAAGGGGGGATCAATGTGATTATTAGGAAGATGCCATGTTCATGCTTTTGATAATTAACCGGAACACTGGCTACCCCATTCGGACTATTGGTAGGATACGGCAAAGCAGGGCAGACTGGATGGAATGATGGTCTTATTCTGCCAACATTGTCTATGTTTACATGTTTCTATGTTCCCAATGCCCAGTAGACTCACCCTGGCTAATCTTTCTGTCACACAGATTGCAGCATGCTCTCAGTGGATTTATGGAGATGTAGCCAAAAAGCTTTCACACAGTAGATCTCTTGTTTTTTCTTTTCTCTTTTTTTGTTGCTACATCACTGAACTGCTGACATTCTTTGACAGCAGTATGGTGGTGGCTGGGAGATGATTTCATTTTTCCTGCCATAGTGGAATGATGTATCTGGAATGGATGCCCTGGTAGGGTAGCACTGGCAGCAACAACAGCACAAGGGATACAATAAGGCTGATCATCTGGGGCTGCAACTGACCTGGTCTTTTTATTTTCCTGCCTGACTAATTTGCTTTCTTGCCTTTTTCTTTTGCATAACTTTTAGTTCAGCCATTCTATCCTTTGATGTATCACAGCCATCATCAGAACTTGTGGTGGGGACTTTAATCTGCAGGATGTAGATGGCAGTCTCTCAGCTGCAGCTTCGGCTCAAAGCAGAGACATCCTGGACTCCCTACATGGGGGCATTTCTTAAGTTAGCTAGTCAGGGAGCCCACTAGTGATGGGGCAATGCTAGACTTGATGCTCCTTCACAGGGACAGTATTGCAGACATCAAAGTGAGAGTCCACCTGGGAAGCAGTAATACGCTAAAGTGGAGTTCAACATATCGACAGTGGTGGAAGCAAACCACACAAGGACAAGGGTCCTGGACTTCAGGAAAGCAGATTTTTTTTAAATTGGGTGAATGTCTCAGAGATGACCTAGTGGGAGGATGACCTGGATAGGCTGAGGAAAAGTGGGCTAATCTAAGGAAGGGCATAGTGAAGGCAACAAACTGCTGTGCAAAGGAAGTGAGCAAACACAAGAGGAAAGAGAGACTGCTATGGTTCTCAGTGGAAGTGGCTGAAAAGGTAATGGCAAAAAAAGGCAGCATTCAGGATGTACAGTATAGAGACGCTGAGGGAAGAGGATAGGGAGGTTCCTTAGGCAAAGCAGAGGGAAGAAGGGAAAGTGGTGAGGAGCACAAGGGTACAGACTCAGGAAAGAAAAGCCCAAGAGGTATTTAAATGGGACAAGACCTTTTTTAGGTAATAAGTGAAACGTGGAGGACAAGAGGAGGGATTGTGAGGTTAAGAAGGGCATGGGGGACTCTAAGGAGGAGTAGGAGGATCAAGAAAAGGCAGATATTTTGAACAAATACTTTGTTCAGTGTTCACAGAGGAAGGGGAAGAGGATGGGCCTCATAAAAGCAGCAGGAGCACTGGGGTGAGGGAGGTAGACATAGTCCAGTTACAGAGGAGAGAGCCCTGAAGACACTCTAAAATCTGAAGGTGAGCAAAGCTATGGGACCAGATGGGGACCACCAAAGAATACTGAGGGAGCTGAGGGAGGTACTGGCTGCAACTCTGGCAGCCCTATTCAACAACTCACTGGAAACAGGAGTGGTCCCAGGGGACTGGAGGAGGACAGATGTAGGCCCCACTTCATAAAAGTGGGAGCAAGAAAGAGACTGGCAGCTATAGTCCAGTCTTGCCCCCTCATGAAGCCTTAACGAGAAGGTGAAGCGCTGGGGTATTGTGCCTGTGTATATGACCAGCACCTTATGAATTATTCGAGCTAGTTGGCTCAGTAATAAATATACTGAAATTTTGAAGCAGCAATCATTGTTTGCTATTTATTCTCTGGAGTACAGTATATACTATGTCAGGTGTCAGTGATGGGGATGTGAATGGAGTCACTGTTAAAGGAAAGGATTGTGGAGTATCTTGAATCCAGTGGGTTACAAGACCCAAGGCATCATGAAGTCATAGGGAGGAGATCATGTCAGACAAATCTGATAGATTTCTTTGGCTGGGTGACCAGGGAAATTGATCAGGTGGGGAGAAGGATGTGGCCTACTTAGATTAAAGTAATGCATTTGACACTATATCACAGAGGAGACTTATAAAGAAACTGGGCAGCTTAGGGGTAGAGTCTAAGGTAGTAAACTGGTTAAGACATTGGTTAATAGATAGGTGACAGAGGGTGGTGATAAATGGGGTTCACTCCAGGGAAGGGAGGGTGACCAGCTGAGTGCCGCAGGGATTCAGAACTGGGACCAGTCCTTTTCAATAGCTTCATAAGTGACATTTCAGATGAGTTGCAATAGAAGGCATGCCTTTTGCAGATGACACCAAAATCTTCAGTAGGGTAGAAATTCCAGAGGGTGTGGAAAGAATGAGCAGAGACCTGAGAAAACTCAAGGAGTGGTCAAGGGTATGGCAGCCTAGTTTCAATGTGAAAAAGTGCAGAATAATGCACCTGGGTCACAGAAACCCAGAGTCTTAATACAAAATGGGAGAAGAGGTGTTAACAGTCACCTAGCAGGAAAGAAACCTTAGGGTAATCATATATGATACCCTCAAGGTGGCAAGACTGTGACAAGGCAATAGGTAGGGCCTGTGGGATGTTGAGGTGCATAGGAAGGGGCATCTCTAGCAGAAGGAGGGAGGTGGTGTTGCCACTGTATAGGTTGCCGGTGAGACTTCATATGGAATAGTGTGTCCAGTTCTGGAGAACACATCTCAGGAAGGAGAGGGACACAGTGGAGGCTGTCTCAAAGAGGGAAACTAAAATGGTGCGGGGGCTACATCAGAACACATATGAGGAGACACTGAAGGACCTCAGTATGTATACCCTGGAAGACAAGAGGGAGAGGAGGACATAATAGAGACCTATAAATACCTCTCAAGGTTAAATAAAGTACAGGAGGGGAGGAATTTTCAGAAGAAAAGATGCACAAAAACAAGGAGACATGCAATGAAGCTGGAAGGGGGTAAATTTAGGACAGATGTGAGGAAGTAGCTCTTCACTGAAAGAACATAAGAACATAGGAAAAGTGTCAGCAGATGGGGACCGTGTCATCCATCTAGTCTGCCCAAGGTGGCTACCCCCAATTATATATTTTTTTCTGAGTTGCCTATATTGCCTGTCCCAAGCGAGTTTGAATTCCCTTACTGCCTTTAATGCCACCACTTCTGGTAGCAGGCTGTTCCATGGGTCTATCACTCTCTCGGTGAAAAAGTACTTTCTAGAGTTGCTTTTAAACTTGCCTTCCACCAGATGTAAGTTGTGCCCTCTTGCAAGCGCAGCCCTGTTTTCTTGGAAGAGGTTTTCCTTCTGAGTTGTGTTAATTCTCTTGATGTACACAAATGTTTCTACCATGCCCCCCCATTTCTTGTCTGTTCCAGAGAGAATAAATTCAACTCTTTGAGTCTTGTCTCATATGGCTCTTGATACAGGCCCTGCATCATCTTTGTGGCTCTTCTCTGCACTGTCTCCAGATGGTCGATGTCCTTTTTTAGGTGAGGCCTCAAGACTGGACACAATACTGGAGGTGTGGCCTCGCCAAGGATCTGTAGAGGAGCATGATAACTTCCTGTTTCTACTCATAATAGTCCTTCCGATGCATCTGAGGATACCACTTGCCTTCTGCGCTGCTTTTTCACATTGTTTTCCTACCTTTAAGCCATTGGTAATGATCACACCCAGATCCTGTTCCATCTTTGTCTCCTCTAATTGATGCCCTTCTAGTATGTATTTTTTTTCCTGGGTTCCACTTCCCCAGGTGCATTACCTTACACTTTTTGGAGTTAAATTTTAACTTCCAATTTCTAGACCATTCTTCCAGTCTCCTTAGGTCAGCTTCAATACCTAATGCCCCCTCTAGTGTATCCACCCTGTCTCAGAGCTTTGTATCATCTCCGAACAGGCAAACCTTCCCCTCCAGTTCATTGGTGATGTCACTGATGAATATGTTGAAGAAGACTGGATCGAGCACCAATCCCTGAGGAACACCACTGGTCTCACCTCCCTCCCTTGATAATGCCCCATTGACCAAAACTCTGGGTCCTATTATGCAGCCAGTTTCCAATCTACTTTACTATTTTCTGTCTGACTCCTATGTATTTTAGTTTGCTAGCAAGTCTCCAGTGGGTAATGGTGCCAAAGGCCTTGCTGAAGTCTAGATACACCATGTCCACCACCCCACCCTGGTCCACTGTTCTGGTAACCCAATCAAATAAATCAATCATGTTTGTTTGGCATGAGCACCCTACTGTGAAGCCATGCTGTTTGGGGTCAAGTTTTCCAGTTTCCTTTAGGTAGACAACTATTCTCTTCTTTAGTAATGTCTCCATAATTTTTCCCACTATAGAGGTCAGGCTGACTGGGCAGTAGTTTCCTGCATCTTCCTTGCTTCCACTTTTGTGCAAGGGCACAACTGTTGCCCTTTTCCAGCCTTCAGGTGCTTTTCTGCTTTTCAGAGATAGATTGACCTGCTCAGCTAATGGTGCAGCTATTTCTTCCCAAAGCTCTTTTAGTATACTGGGGTGGATACCATCTGGCCCAGTGGTTTTATTTACCTTAAGTTTGCTTAGCTCTTCTAAGACCCTCTCTTTCATGACGGGGCTTGTGTCTGCCCCTCTACCATCCTGCTCTATCTTACTTAGTGTAGGTCATTTGCCATTATCTTCTATTGTGAAGACTGAGCAGAATAATTTAACAATTCTGCTTTGTCTTCATTGTTCTCTAACAGCTGGCCCTCTCTTGTTGCTAGTCAGACTAGTCCCCCTTTACTCTTCCTTTTTTATGTTGCTTGCACACATGTGCAAGAAACATAGTGCCATCATCCGAGTTTTCGGAGGTGTGTCAGCCCCTCTTCCAATGCAGTCAGTGTGTTTGCAGTCGCGGCCCCAGTTCCCCAATGAGTGCTGCAGCTGTCTATGACAGCTCCAAAATGCAGTGGCATACAGCTGAAAGGGAGAGCTCAGCTTCAGTGAGCAGAGCCCCCCCACTCACACACACGCACAAGCACGCATATTGCGTGCTGATGCGCTCCCCCCCACGCACACACTGTATGGCCGACAGGGGTGCCCAATCTCATCAGCTCCACGCCCCCCAACAGCTGTCCAGGTGCCATGCTGGGGGCCCACCCAGTGTGGCAACAACTGTTATAACCGATGGGGTGCCCAATCCCCGTCAGCTCAAGGCTGCACCCCCCAAAAAGCTTTCCCGATTGCCACACTGGGAGCCCCTCAACAGGCAAATCTTGTTTTGCCAATGGGGTGCCCAATCCCATCGACTCCATGTCCCCCCAAACAGTTTTCCTGCTGCTATGCTGGGGCCCACCCAGCATGGCAAACGTCCCCGTCATCTTCTTAAAAACAAACCTGTGAATAAAAAAACGGTCCCTCGTAGTCCCTGACCCCAACCCGCACCCACCCACTGTGCACCCTGCCTCCCCACACCCCCACTCACCCCATACTTACCTCCGGAGCTCGGCGCGACGATCATCGGTGGACTGGGAACACGTCTGCACTCTTCAAAGCCGACCGGGAACTGAGGAAATGCCAGTAAGCTGTATAATGGGATAGATAGGGTTTTTTTCAACTTTGTTGCATATCTCAGGCATTTTATGGAATTCTGACCCCCAATTTTCAACATGTGGTTTTTTGGACCCCTCATCATGAATTCTTGCACTGTCATGGTTTTATTCTGGCCTGAAGGGTGATTTTTCAGTCACTGCGTGAAATCACCTTTTGGGACTGATTAATGAAATGAAATTCCCAGTGTTCATAAGGTGGGCTCTTCAAAAGCCTATGTGGAAAATTTGGTGAAAAAATTCCTAAAAATGACTGTTTTATGAGCGTGCATTGCGCAGTTCCTATGCACGCTTGTAAGTTCATGAATTTTCAATATTTTCACTCCAGATTTTCAACATTGCCATTTTACCACACCTCCTTATGAGCAGTGCAGCTGTCATTTTTTACATCTTGCCCAAAACATGCTTCCGCCCATGTAGCGCACAATGGCGCAGTCGGTGTGTGAACTCAATGTATGGGACACATTAAGAAAATCACAGTGACACTGTTCATGAGCAGAGGTCTTAAAATGGCTATGTTGAAAATTTGGTGAAAAAATTCCTAAAAATGACTGTTTTATGAGCGTACATTGTGCTGTTCCTATGCACGCTCGTAAGTTCGAGAATTTTCAATATTTGCACTCCAATGACTTCCAAATACCTAAACAGCGCATAGAAGCAAGAAACATTTGGCATTGACAAATGCTTGTTCTCTTATGTATCTGTAGAAAGTTTTATCTCCCTTCTTAACCCCCTGTGCTGTTCTTTCCTCTGTTTGGGCTTTGGCTATGTGACTAGCTTGTCCTGCCTCTTTGAGCTTGTTCCTATATTCCTTCCTGTCTGTAAAGAGTGTTGGATGCCTGGAACAGTATTCGAGTGGAGGTGATGGAGGTGAAAACAGTGGTGGGCTTCAAGCATGCATGGTATAGGCACAAGGGAATCTTAGCTGGGAAGCAAAGGAGTGGGAACCAGAGATCAAGTAGGGTTTGCAGTGATAGGGGAGTCAAAGAAAAATGCAGAGACTGGGTGGGCTATGTAGTTCTTATCTGCCATCAAATTCTATGTTTATGTTTCTTGTTGGAGTAACTGGAGTGGTAACACACTTTCAACCTCCTCTGCTTAAACCTCCTCCTGTTCTGCATTTGCTTCCTCCTAATTCACAGACAGATAGCATTGTCATGTGGTTCTGTTATTAACCATGTTGACTGCATGTTGAAAGCCTCTGACCAGCCAAATGAAATGAACTGAACCTTAGATTTGCTAGCACCGGTCCATCAGTACAGCAAACTGAATGTTTTGGATTTAAATTTGTCTTTGGGTATTTGCAAAAAGGTGCATTCAAGAGGGCACAGTAAAGAACAGCAACAAACCTGTTGATGGTAGCTGATAGCATACATCTTAGGTCTCTTATAAAATCTATACCCCTTAGCCAGATTCTAAGAATTAGGAGAAACTGCTCCACCCTTCAAGATTATAATGAGTAGTTGTCAGAACACAAGGAAAGGCTTTTGGCAAAAGGGTATAGACAAGGGACTTTGGATGATGCTGCTGACAGATCTAGAGCCCTGTATATGAATGAATTACTGAGACCCAAGGACAGGCTTAACAAATAGGGTAACTTGAATGTTGTTACATTTGTAACCCAGCACAACTATTTGTCTGACCAGATCAGAGCAATGTTTTGTAAAAACTGGCCAATACAATTAGGTGACCCGGTCATGGCAAGTAATATTAGAACTATACGCCAAGGATTACCTTTAATTATTGGTACCAAGCCAACCTCAGCGATCACCTTGTATATAGCCAGTATAGTTCTAAATAAAGCAGGCCACTTAACTGGGTCCCTTCTCCAAGGGATTTTACTAACACAGCCTGTGTAATATCTGTAGGTAGGCTAGACATTTGATTCACCAAATAATTTGAAAATCTGTGAACTCAGAAAATGTCTAAAGTGCATGATAAGTTTTGTAACTTATATTTCACATGAGTGTAATGAATTCTAATTATAGGGGTGTGTAGTGCCCCTATAGTTTGAGTTGGCAGTTCAATGTTAAACCAGATTTTTTGCACCCTAATAATGTTGCCATCTTTTAATGAAATAGCACAAAAATTGGTATGAGCTGTCAGGTTGTCAGAGTCTCAAGATGTGAAAGGTTTCGTGACAGCATGTGTATGGTTTTTGAGATATGTAGGGTCTAAAAACTGAAACAAAACATGCTTTTCTCACTCTGCTTATCATTGGGTATGTTTGCACTCACCTACAGCCTAGACCATACAGAATTTCTTCATGAATTTTTCAGGGATGATGAGGCCTGTGCCAAGGGTGTGCCTTTGGTTGGTTTGGTAAAAAAAAAAAATGCAGTTTTTCAATCATGACAATTTTTGTGTAAGGCTGAAGTTCAATCGATAAAAAAAAAAAAACAATTCAAACAATAAAAAAAGTTTGCACGTGCTAACAGATCATGATTTATTGTTCATGTGCAGAAAAATGCTGATCATGAAAGGTAAAAAAAAAAAAATTGTGAGTGGTTGTTTGCATGATTTTCTTGCAGTGGGGGAACAAAATACCCGGGATGCCCACCAATTTCTTTTTACCATTTTAAAGTTATAAACAGTAAAGTACAATCAAATTATGTATTTAAAAAACAAACACCTGAACCTAGCTAAACAGTCCCTCTTAGCTAAATTCTGTTGTTTGTTTTTAAACCTCCGAGAAATACCTTTTCTGAGAACCAAAAATCTGGGGTGCTAGCTTAGTGAGAAGAGCAGTTGACCCACATTCTCTGTATTAGAATAGCAGGACTTTCTTGACTTCTGCAGCCACAGCTGGAATTCTTGCTGCAGGCTGCAGTAAGAGGAGTAAGTCACCGATCCCGTTTATCTGCAGAGTAAACTTCTGTCTACAGTTTGGCTTCTCTGACAAAAAAGCATCCAGAAGCTGAAAGCATCTTGCCTTCACTAAAACATCATATTTAACCAGGTATTCGGTGATATTCATTTTTCCCTAAGGGTTACACACAGCTTAATTCCTTCAGAAATCAGAGAACCCTACCTGCTTTGTTATGGAGTCAATCAGCATAGAAGTCCTGCTCTGTTCTTACCCCTGGAAACAAAGTGGAAACAGTTGAAGTTAAGAGCTAGATGGAATCGTGTGGCATGAAGTGATGAAGTTGATCAGTTTATAAAATAAAAAGCTACGAATTCTGTTACAGTACTGACTGGGGGATCATTTGTATGTTCAGCTAAATTTTTCATTTAAAACTTGCGAACAAATTGATACTTATTACACAGGCACAATAGTACCTGGATATTAGGGCTGCGTAAGCACTTCTATGTTAAACCCACATTTTTGCACTTTAATAGCTTTGCTCCCATTCAACCAATTTACACAAAATTTGGAAAGCTCAGCCTCTGTGCCAGGATACCTTGATCCTGTAAATTTCATGTAGATTGGTTTGGGGGAGGCAAAGTTACAGAGGTGCAACAAACCTCAAAAGTCTCCATTTTTGAACATTTTAACACTTTTTTGCCACCTGATAACTAAAAAAATAAGAGGTTTTGAAACCTGAAATTTTTAGGTTTGATAGAAGTTGGTCCAAGGTGTGTGCTTTTGTGGTATTTAGGTCCAACTGTTAAGTAGTTTTTAAATTTTTTAATAAAAATGTTCCCTTTCTGAGCATACGCAGTTCAAAAAATGAGCATTCTATTCATAACTGAATTTTTGCAAAAGAGTGAGCTTACACTATACAACAAAGCTGTCTTTAATAAATGATGGCTGTGTCATATAGTAGTTGCACTATACAACACAGCTGTCTTTAATAAATGATGGCTGTGTCATATAGTGTAGGCTGGTGCTGTCGCCACTCGTAGGTCAGGGACGGTAGCCTCACCAGCCTGACTGTGCCTTAATAAAAAAAGTATTATTTGCACACCAGAGGCCCCAATCCCCGGTGGCAGTTTATGTATTTATTTAATTGGTTTATTTTGTAGTGTTTATTTTTCTCTGACACCAGGTTGCTCACCCTGTGTCAGACATTTCCCCCGTGCAGTCCCTTTACTTATTAACTCTACTGACATGGGGGACCCATTCCCCATGTTGGCATTTACCCCCCCCCGTGATGTGAGATGCATGCTTTTTGTTTTTCAAATCACAAATCACATAGTACAGCCTTATATGTTTGAGTTCTTAGCAGTTAGAAGACAAACTCATGGTACTGCTGCAGACGACACGGATGACTCATCATCTGACTGTAATTCCTCAGATGAGCAGCCGACAGTTCAAGAAACTCATCTGTTTGATCCTTCCTGGTAATTATGAATGCGTCTCTACATATTTTAATGTTTAAACAGCATCTTCACTTTTTTTTACAGCATTTAAAACAAAACGGTACTGTGACACGCTATTCAATGAGCTGTAATACAGCACCAATTTGTTCTGATAGTTTTATAGTCTCGTTCAACCCTGTGTCTCTTACTTGCTCTTAACAGTGGGATATATATGTTTACGTGATTATAGAAACATGTCTTCATTACAAAATGTCCTTTATTTTTAAATACACAACATCACTGCTTCAAAAGATAAAAAGATACGAGCATGAATGGAGCTGTTTGTCCCATGGTTTCTAACAAATGAGTTTCATAATAAGCTGTGTTTGTTTCTTGTGCTTTCACTTTACTCTGCTGAGCTGGGTGTGAACCTGGCAGGATTGGGGGAGGGGGTTAGCTGATTGACACACCAGTTGTGTAATAAAATTGAGATCTCATTTTGCATAGGACCTGCCTCAAAATACCTATCCCTACCATACTGCTTCCCTCAGCCACAAGAGAAAAAAAAAGGTAAACAAAGATAATGAACAGATCACCAAGTAACTCTTCTCCCTTCCCCATTCACACAAAATTACTGACAGTGGTCAATGCCAGGCACTCATAAAAAGACTCGGATACGTACTATATGACACACAGAGTGCCACCGCCGGGACCTTGTATTGTCAACTTCACACTATGTCGACAGACTGCATATGACAAAATGCAGCCTATTAAGTCAGATAATTTATTCAGTCAATCCACTAATGTATCATTTCATAATTGCCAAGTTACTTTATAATTGAAGTAGAGTAGGGAATCACAGTCTGGCAGATTATTTGTGAGTGGGAATAACAATGCTGTTTTTTTCTTTTGTTTTTTTAATGTGATGGGTAGGTAGTTAATTGAGCTAAATAAGATGCGAGCAATACTGCTTGACTCGTATAGAGTACCACAGACATAAATTGAGACTAGCCAGTAAGTATTGCAATTTCTGTACCCGATGTAACTGTCATTCTGTGATGAACAGCATCAGACAGGTTGTTGTTAAAGTGCATACAGAATGACAGTACATACCATTTCCAAAGCAAATGTAACTCAATAATGATGATAGTCATGTTAACATGGACTACCTGAAGGGCACCTACCAAGTTTTGAAACTTCCTGGTTAAACTGCCACCAAACTTAAGGCACAAGTCAATAATAATATTGCAGTGTCAGTGGCTCAGTAGGTAGCACACTCACCTCTGAGGCCAGGAGATCAGAGGGCCGTGGGTTCAGTTCCACATCTGGCACTTGGGTTAATATCCCAGTACTGACACTGTAGTGCAGCATGAGGGGGGTGCTGCATTTCTGAGGTGCCGTCTTTCAGATGAGACGTTAAACAGAGGTCCCATCTGCCTAGATTGGTGGTAGTTCAGGTGGATGCTAAAGATCCCATGGCACTTATCAAAAAAGAGTAGGGAAATTTTTTATTGTAATAGTCATCAAAAACAAATACAAATAATAAGGCACAGTGTTAAATCACACAAAAGCTAAATACAAACTATAAAGCAAAAAAACCCAACATAAATAAAAAACAGGGTTAAATCATTCATAAATTATTCAAATAATAACAAAATTAAAGAAGTATTTCAGTCATACATTTGTGTAACCCCTATCATTGAAATCATTTAGCGACCCCTTAGTTTAATCCTCCCAGATCCATGCACATGAGGCCCAGTATTTATTGAATTGTGATCTTGGCAAACTCCCCTGTTCAGCAGTATGGATAGACTTTAGTTCTAATAGGATTTGCTTAATCGCATGTACCCCAGTAAATACCTTTTGTTGCAGTAGACGGGTGCATTTAGCTTGCCATAGATAATATCTGCAGAGTGCAAATATAAGCCTCAAAGTGCTAGCATGGTATTGAGACAATGTAGGCTGAAAAAAATACCATTAACTAGTCTCATAAGAGACAGAGGTGAACCGTTTGTCTTTCCATTTATGGAGGAACATGGTCCAAAACTCGACACTGTATGGGCATTCCAAAAAAAAATTCTGCATGGTCTCCAATTGGTCTGTGCTGGTCTCCCTAAAACAATTTCTTTCCTTTATAGATTTATGTTTAAAATTGCTCCGTACTCCAAGCCTTCCATAACAGGACAACCAAGTAGTGTCCCAAAGTTTTTTGGGGAGCCTAGTGTCAATGAGTTGTGTGAATACCCTCGTGTTGTCTACGGCCAAGCCTTAAGTGTCCAACAAAACTGGTGGTTCTGAATAGTTATTCTAGAGAATAGAAAAATAAAGCTGCCTACATGGTTGTGTCTGAATGGTGCTACTATCCAGTTTCCATTGCCTCATTTTAAGCATAGTGGGGACCAGAAATGTTGGTGGCTCATATTTTCAAAAATTTCTTGGCATTTTATCAGGGGTTCTAAGCCATTCCTTATATGAAGGAGAGAGCAGAGTCACTAACAAAGTGATCCATGGGCGGGCGGGGGATGTATTAAAATGGAATGCAAAGCTTAAGAAAAGACTATGAAAAAACACTATGGGGTGAATCATCTGCACTCCTCCAAAGCAGTAGTCATGATACGTATACATGCGTTTAACCGGGTTCAACCGGCTGCCCCAGAATCCCTGGAAGAATACATTATTCAGTCTGGCTTCTAATTTATCTGGTAAAGGGTATACTGAAGCTGTGTGTACAAACAGAGGGAGTATTAAGGTTTTCAGTAGCAAAACCCGTTTCCTCTTAGCTGTGGTTTATCCTTTCCATAATGCCACCACCCTGTCTGCTTTATCCAGAGACAGAGCCCAATTGAATTCTGCATCATCTGAGCTGCCAAAATAAATACCCAATATTTTAATTGGATCCAGCATAACTGGAATGTTGGCTATAGAGATAGGGGACTGGGAACTAGTTAGGTTAGGGACATATTTTGCTGTGCTTTTATGGTAATTCAGTTTAGAACCTGAATATTTCTCAAAGTCTGTGATTGCAGAAGTAACTTCTGAAGGGTTTAGTAGAGGAGTGGTGCAAATACATAAATCATCTGCATAAGCCAAAACAATAGGAACAGGAAACCCTTTCAGTATCAGTCTTGGGATGTGAGAGTGGTGTGAAAGTCTTCTTAAGAGGGAGTCAATTTGAAAGGCATACAGAAGGGGGCTTAGAGGGCATCCCTGCCTAACCTCTTTCTAACCTAGAAAGACATCTCCAGGAGAATTATTAATAAAAGGAGTAATCCAGGCTGTGCTACATGTAAGTTCTACCCATGAAATAAAATTTTGGTATGTGATAATGTCGTAGCACTTGAAATAAACAAGAATGGGACACCCGGTCAAACGCTTTTTCCTGATCTAGAGAGAGAAAAAGTGCTTGAGTTTCTGGAGAGCAAGAGTGTATTATATCTCGAAACAGAGAAAGGGTGTGTATCATTGACCTATTTGGGATGGCACAGGTCTGTTCTATAGAGATTACTTGGGCTGCAATAGGTAGAATCCCATTTAATAAAATTGTGGCAAATATTTTATAATCCACATTCAAAAGGCTGAGTGGCCCCCAATTTTTTGCATCAGACCTGTCTCCTTTTTTAAATAAAAGTATCGTTATGGCATCTGAGATTTTTTTAGGAATAGAGCAGGTGTCTATTATATTATTGAAAACAGAAGTCAGAATTGGGCCAAAAATATTTATAAACATTAAATATAATTCAGCAGTCAGACCATCAGCACCTGGAGAGGTGCTTTTTCTGTTTTTTAATAGCCCGAGCTGTTTCTTCTACTGTTAAAGGGGCAGTCAGAGCCTGCAATTGATCTTCTGGGATGCTAGAGATATGTAATCCAGCAAGATAGTGAAAAACATGCTGACTTGCTGGTGCAGAGCCAAACATTCCTTCAAGATGGGATTGAATAACCCACTTTATATGTTGGAGGGAGGAGTATTCCACACCAGTGTCCGGGTCTTTTATCTGCTCAATAAATGTGGCTGAAACTCTGTCTGAGCAGCTTTTAAAAACATCTAAAGATACTTTTGTAATTTGGGTTCTGCTCTGCATCTCTAGTTTCAGTGAAAATGCCTTATTATATTGGTGTGTAGCCATTTCAGATTTAAGCTTCTCTATTTGTTGAGAGCAAATTGTTTTAGTTTCATATGCCAATGACAGTGTATTCAACAGCTGTTGCCGTAATTGGGTATATTTGAAATAAGCAGACAGTGACCTATGTTTCTCAATCCTTATAAAGAAACCCTGTAGTTCTGTTGTGGTGTCCTCCCACCAAGCAATGGGAGAGTGGAATGCATCAAAAATGGACCCTTGCCTGCAATAAATTCACACACCTCCCGGAGATTATATTGTCTAGTAGGAGTGAGCTATTTAGCTTCCATCTAGATTTAGGAATGCATGGAAAGGGCACCACTGCCGATGTGCATACTAGGGATACTGCCAAATGGTCAGATGCTTCACAGGGGATCACAGCTGCTTGGTAAACTTTTACATTTTTGGAAATAAACACATAGTTTATGCGTGTAGCATAAATGCCCCTGTAATAAGTCTTAGCACCTAAAGGATGTATGGCTCAGTACCCATCCACCAGCTTGGCTGACTGAATTAGTTTTAGTAGGGTAGCTCTATCCCCAAATATTTTGTGAGCATTACTCCCCCTGTCGGCAGGAGTAAGTCCACAGTTAAAATCTCCACCAAAATAGACATACCTAGTAGTGAATAAGAATGGCTGAATATTAAGAAAAAGTGAAGATCTAGCTGCAATGCTATGAGGAGCATATATATTAATTAATCGGAATTTAAGAGACCCATAAGTGCCATCCACCATTAATGCCCTCCCAGGTGAAATATCTATAACTTTGGAGATTTTGTAAGTAAAATCCGAAAAGAGAATTCCCGCCCCATGGCATGTGTCTTCATCTTTCGACCAGAAGGAAGACCCAGAGCTCCATTGATTCTTTACTTGAGCTAATTTGCTCCTGGATTTAATTCAAGTGTCCTGCAAAAAATAAAAGTCATGTTGCACGGATTGCAGAAAGGCAAAAATAATGAGTTGTTTCCTAAATGTTTTGATGCTGCACACATTCAGCGTGCAGCATCTTAACAGAAACAGATTAGCCATTTTACTTAATTAAAATAGTGGATGGACCTTGGTTACCTCTTTTATCAAAATGGGACCCTCGTAGTTGCCATAAAATTCATCCATTTGGGTGCTGTATCACTTGATGTTGTCCTCCTGAGTTCTTCCCCCTACTTGATTCAGAGGAAAATTCCATTTTAGAGGAAGAAGCAGCAGAAGAGTCAGAATCTGCATCTTCCCCTTCAGTATCCCCCCACTGCCTTCTCTTCACTAAGGCCTGAAACTTGTTCCTCGTGAGAATCGTTTTAGTGGGAGTGCATGAATCTGATTTCCTGTTCCCCCTTCCTCATTTAGGTGTTGGGACAGGGGTGAAGGGGTCCTCAACTCTTGGGGGGGGAGGCATGCTGCCTTGTGTTACTGTGCCCTGTCCTTGGTGGGGAGCCTCCTGGTCTGAGGAGCACCTGAAGTGCCTGGTAGCTCACTTTGCAGATTGCAATTTGAGGGATGTAATACTGAGTTTACAGGAACCTCTACAGCTGAAGTATCAGTCTGGGTTGTGGAAACCTCGTGAGTTACCAACTCAAGTGATGCCTCCTCTAGTCTGGCTAGTGCTTGAGCCTGCGTCTCAATAATAAGTCTGGTATGGTCTTGGGGAACCCAGTCCACCCTGTTATGCTCAGCCCAGGGACACTGTGGATAGGTATGTCCATATTCATCACATAGGTTGCACATCCGAGGGTTTGGGCACCCTAAACTAACATGCCCATATCTAAGGCATAGTGACAGGCAGTCCTATGCTGCCGCCCGCAACCAGTGCACCTGGGCCATCCGCAAAGCAAAGGCAGAATACTACCAAGCCTCTCTTACCTCCTCCTGGGGGAACCCCAGGTGCTTCTGGGACAACATCAAGCAACTGAATGGTCACTCCCAGTCCCCCTCTCCTTCTCTTCTCAACATCAATGGTACTGTCTCCTCTGACCCTGCCCTCATTGCCACCCACCTCAATAACTCCTTTACCGACCTTAGCTCAGTACTTCCTGGTAACTTTTTCAGACACCTCCTCCATCTGTACCACCACCCATTACCCGCCCCTCTTTCCACCTGCGTCGTGTCACCATGCAAGAAGCTAGGCCTTACTTGCTAAAAGCCTTAAAAGGTAACACCATCGGTAATGACTCACTTGATCCCTGCCTTTTACGTCAGGTCCTGGATCAGGTCCTCTCACCTATTACGTGCATTTTCAACAAATCACTCTGTCTTGGACAATTCCCTCTGCCTGGAAGTTGCCACAGTTACCCTGTCCATAAAGGTGGTGACAGGACTCTTCGAGTAACTATCCCATCTCAATCCTCTCCCCCTCTCTAAGGCGTTAGAGAAATTTTGGCATCCCAAGTCTCCGACTACCTCTGTAAGTACAATGTTCTCTGCCCTGAACAACACGGGTTCAGAGCAGGTCATAGTACCAATACAGCACTCCTGGAATTTTCCAACTTCCTCCATGCCTCCTTGGACTCTGGTGCCCTGGCTGGTGCTATATTCATTGACCTGTCTAAAGCATTCAATACCGTTTCGCATCCTCTTTGCTCTCCACCCTTGACCTAATAGGCTTTGCCTCAGGACCTGTTCCTGGTGCACCAGCTATCTCTCCGCCCGCTCCCAATGTGTGAAAGTCAGCGGTACTCTCTCTGAAACATGCCCCATTCGTCTGGGGTGCACGAGGCTCAATTCTTGGACCCCTACTATTCTCACTCTTTCTTAACTCCCTACCCAGCAGTTGTACGGGTAAGATGCTTCTCTATGCTGATGATGCTGTTCTCGTTGCCTCCCACAATGACCCCATGCTGCTACAGAACTCCCTCCAACTAGTCTTTGACTCTGCAGCTACCTGGTTCGCTGAGCACCGACTTATCAACCTTAAGAAAACAAAAACGATGCTCTTCTCCCACCCCCAAAATAAGTACAGCAAGTTTCCCTTAGCTGTCCACTCCACACCCAATCTCGTCATTGACCAGGTGCAGTCCTATAAATATCTTGGTATAACCTTTGACCCTGCACTTTCATTCCATGGACATATATCTGCCCTAAATTACTGTTGGCAACTCCGTGAGCATTCTTTACCGCACAAGAAATGCCTCCCTCCTGATGCCCTCCGCCTGGCTGTCACCTCATCTGTCATGTCTCTCATTGACTATGGCCTTCCGCTCTATGGCTCAGCAGATCAGTCTGCCCTCAACAAGGTTCGCCTCACAGTTAATAAGGCCTGCAGACTTATCACTGGTGCTCCCAGACTCACTTACACATGTGAGCTGTACACCCTGGCTACCCTACTCAACCTGGAAGAGCGACTCATGTATCAGACATGCCAGCTCACCTTTAAAGCCCTGCGTTGCCCTATCCCCCATAGGCCTATCCAACTCCATTCAGCCGCTGCACCGACCCTGATCACGTGCAGCTCGTCAAGAGCTACCCTAGTTATCCCGAGAGCCAGGACCTCTCAAGGTCAGAGGGCATTCCCCTACCGTGCGCCCCACTGGTATAACTCCCTCCCTGCCAGTGTCTCAAACTCACTAACCTTAGCTTGCCTTAAGCCCAGGCTCAGAAACTTCCTGCTTAGCTCTCGCAAATGCAACTGCCGCTAGCCTAGTGTAAAAAAAAAAAAACCAAAAATATACTCTGTTTGACAATGCTCACTGAGCGGCTCCCCCCCCCCTTCCTTTCCCTACTAATTCCTCCTCCCTATCTCCCTCCCTTCTACTCCACACCAGCTCTCCCCGACCATAAGTTTTGCACCTTTGTTATCTTTTGCTTCGTTGGAGATTGTATTCTATTGTAACAAAATTGTAATTGAACTGTAACTTTTTTGTTTGTAAGTACTGTGTCCCTTGTACTACTGTTCTGATGTCTTCTTTGTGACGAGGTACCTTTGTAAATGAGCCTCTGGCTCAAAGGTTTCTAAACTGATGTTTAACTAAATAAATAAATAAATAAATATCTTGGTTGCTCGCATGTGTAACTCAGGTGAGTCCGGGAACCACATTTATGGCATGTTCGTGGTTGCCTGGGGTAAAAGCAAATCCCTCTGTCTCAACCTATGCAAAAACTGCCTGGCAGGTGTATTATCCCCTGTTCTGTTTGTCTTAACTGCACCTTGATTTTCCACCCACCCGTCCAGACCAGGTCCTCATCTAATATAGGATGTGGAGTGTCTAACAATTCACATCTCTGCTTTAACCAATACTGAATATCATTTATGTTGACCCCCTCACTCCTTAAAAGCAATGTAATGAGCTTAACCAGTGGCTTAGTGAGGAGAATCAACAAAAATGGACTCCACAGTGGAGAAGTTTTCACTTGTTCGTATTGCACCCAGACTATCTCCAGAGTACCAACAGTTTTAAAACTGAGATCATAAACTGTTTCACCTTTTATATGTATAAATGCAAACAGTTCCATGGGGCTAAACACCAGTGAGTCTTTTAACATGTTGTGCAGTACAGTTCTTCATGCAGGGTCTGAAGCCACTTCTCCTAAGTATTTAAGGCGAACTGCATTTCACTGTTGAGTGGGTTCCCCTACAGTTCTAAACAAATCACTAATTTTAAAGTTAGTATAATTTCTGTCCTGTACATTAGGTAAAGTTCCACTGTTCTCACCATAGTTAAAGGTCGACTCGTTGGGGCCCATAACTTGCACTGAAGTTCCAGCCTGCATACTAGTATCCTGGTCAGTGGTTGGCTGTGAGTTAGCAACAATCGGGGTTTCACTAGAAGAGCTTGAACCCTGTGAGGTCATTGGAAAAGCCTGTGATGCAGATCCTTTAGCTGTAGAAAGTATGTCTGCTGCTGCGACTGGGCCAGGAGAGGTCCATCCAGAGTTCCCTTTCGTTTGCTGCCATCCTGCAGCCCGAAGAACAGTGTCTGGAGACCAGACACCTTCAGGTTCATCTGAGGTTCTGGCAGATGGTCGCAAATGCTGCTGAGACATAGGTAATGATGCTGTGGCAATGTTATTTTCTCCAATCAGGTTTTGTTCCATGTTTATCGCTGAGTAGTCAGCCTCAGGAATAGAGTCTTGTGTGTTTTCCTCCTCTTGCGTGAGTTTTAACAAAAAAAATGTTTATGTTGTTGTAACTTTTGCTTCAATAGTAATTCAGAGAAATATTTTTGGTCAGTACACACTTGAGGTTCCATGACTGTCTTAAAGGCAGGAAGTTCTGTGTTTTCAGCTTGTGAATCTTGAGAAAGACCAGGTTGCTCAATCCCTTCTGTGGTCACTTGTAGGACATTAGAACCAATATTAATGTGTTCTTTCATTGTTTTTGGTAGATATCCAGAGCTAGAAGCAGGAGCAGCACCTCTACCACCTCCTTCACCATTTTGGGATCCTTGCAGCCCAACCTGCTGCCCTGCCACATCATCGCTTCTTCCTCCTCCTGTGTCCGGCTGCAAACCGGGTCCCTCCATCCTGTCCACAGGAAGTGGCAGCACCCCTGCAAGCAGAATAGGGGAATTTCCCCGGTGTCCTTGCCAAATTTCTCCCATTCACTAAAAATACCACCAAAAGCTTAATCTGGTTCAATTTCAGTTGCTTACCATCTGTATCCCCTCCCCCGGTCGCCCCTGAAAAAGGGACTTCTAGACCCAGTGGGCTTACCAGGCAACAAAATTCAATACATAAGTAAATAAAACAGCAAGGATTCCTGGGTATGGAATGATTCAGGAGTCTGTATTGTAATAACAGAACTGCATGCTCCCGTGGAGCTGAAGGTGAGAAAAAAAGTGAGAACCCCCAGTTTAAGAACAATCTCAGACTGACAAATTCTCAGCCTGATAACAAACTAGTGAACTGTAGTATAACAGAGTGAAAATATCCCTGACAATGCTTTTAAGGGTATCCATCATTACTACAACCAAAAACAGAGGCAGAAAACCATTTCCCATCTCCTTTAAAGAAAGCTGTGCTGTTTAGTACTTGCACTGTATGACACAGCTGTGATTTATTAAACACAGCTGTGTCATATAGTACTTGCACTATACGGCAGAGCTGTCCTCTACTAAATGACAGCTGTGTAGTATAGTACTTGCACTATATGACACAGCTGTCTTTACTGAATGACAGCTGTGTCGTATAGTGCAGTGGCAGTTGTCATCACTTGTACCCCATCCTGACTGCTCTGCCTTCTGCACACCAGGGCCCCAATCCCCAGTGGCAGCCTTTCTTGGTGTATGTACCGACACCAGGATGATCACCCCTGATGTCACTCCCCCCAGCCAGTTATTTCATGCATGGTTGCCGACATCAGGGGCCCCAATCCCCATGTCGGTACTTATTAGATCCCCCCCTGCAGTTTGGGACACCTGGGAAGTCCACCCCCAGTGTTCAAAAAGAGTTGATGGCGAATGTGATAAATACCAACACCGGGATGCCCACCCCAGGTGTCGGACCCCCTCCCTCTTGCAGCACCTTGTTTAATTATGTTATTGACATTGGGGGCCCCAATTCCCATGTCAGAATTTCCCCCAGCAGTATGGGACACTGGGGAGCCCACCCCCAGTGTCCAGATATACAGGGGTCATGCAGTGTACCTGCAAAAAAGAAACAGTACCCCAACATCTTTTTTACATTTTAGTAACCTGCACAAAAAGAAAATGGTCTCTCTTCTTCCCCACCATCCCCGTCCCCCCATTCAGACCCTCCCACAGAGAACCCACCACCCCACCCCACCCTTTATCCCATACTTACCTCTGGAGGTCGGCCAATGCCATCTTCTGTGGAACTGGACACGTCTGCACTCTTCAAAGCCGAACCGCAAACTGAAGAATCAAGGTAAGTGCCATATAATGTAATTCAATGGCGTTTTCAACTTCTATTAGTATCTTTGGTGTTTTGGTGTATTTTTTCACAAAATTGTCAATATAGGCTTTTTGGGACCCCACCTCATGAACACTGTGACTGTTGTTTCTTTACTTGGACTCCAAAGGTGATTTCGCAGTCGCTGCATGGAATCACCTTTCAGAACTGATTAACTAAATGACAGTGCCAGTGTTCATAAGGTGGGGTCACAAAAAGGCCACGTTAAAAATCTGGTAAAAAAATCAAAAAAATGGCTGCGTTATGAGTGTGCATTGTACAGTTTCTAAGTAAGCACATAACTTTGGTAATTTACAATATTTTGACTCCAGATTTTCAACATACCCATTTTTTCACAACACCTCATTAACAGTAGAGCTGTCATTTTTCACATAGAAACATAGAATCTGGTGGCAGATAAGGACTGCCTGGCCCACCTGGTCTGCCCATTTTCCTACCTAACAGATAAGCTGCAGATCCTAGTTAACCAACAGCTTACATCCTCCTACCCCCCACTAGGATTGCCTTATGTCTGTCCCATGCATTCTTGAATTCCCCCACTGTTCTTGACTCCACGACTTCCTCAGGGAGGCTGTTCCATGCATCCACAACCCTTTCTGTGAAAAAATACTTCCTCACATTACCTCTGAGCCATCCCCCTTCTATCTTCAAATTGTGCCCCCTTGTTCTTGCACATCTCTTTTTCTGAAAGGTGCCACCTTCTTGGACTTTGTTGATTCCCTTGAGGTACTTGAAAGTTTCTATCATGTCCCCTCTCTCCCTCCTTTCCTCAAGGGTATACATATTAAGCTCCTTTAATCTTTCTTTGTATGTCTTCTGGTTCAGACCCTGCACCATTTTGTTTGCCCTCCTCTGGACAGCCTCCACTCTGTCTATGTCTTTGCTGAGATGGGGTCTCCAGAACTGCACACAGTACTCCAGATGGGGTCTCACCAACTCTCTGTACAGAGTGATAACAACTTCCTGTTTTCTACTATTGATGCCTCTTCCTATGCATCCCAGTATCCCCCCAGCCTTCCTTACTGCCTTCTCACATTGCTTTGCTACCTTTAGGTCATCTGATATAATTACCCCCAGGTCTCTTTCCATTTTTACTGTTGTCAGTATCTCACCCCCCATTGTGTACTCTTCCCCTGGGTTTTTGTTTCCCAGGCGCATTACCTTGCACTTCTTTGCATTGAATCTGAGCTGCCATACATTTGACCATTCCTCCAACCTTGCCAAGTCCCTTCTCATTCTTTCCACTTCATCTGGTGTATCAACCCTGTTACAGATCTTTGTGTCGTCTGCAAAGAGACATACTTTTCCTTCCAGTTCCTCTGCAATGTCACTTATAAAGACATTAAAAAGGACCGGTCCCAGTACTGAACCCTGCGGTACCCCGCTAGGAACCCTCCTTTCTTCACTGTGGACTCCATTTACTACTACCCTTTGTGTCCTGTTGTCTAGACAATTTTTTTTCCAGGCTACCACCTTGGGACCCACTCCAAAGCTGGCTAACTTGTGTATTAATCTTTTTTGTGGGACTGTATCAAATGCCTTGCTAAAATCTAGGTAAGCCATGTCCACAGCCCCTCCCTGGTCTACTACTTTGGTCACCCAGTCAAAGAAATCTATTAGATTCATCTGACATGACCTTCCCATCGTGAATCCATGCTGCCTTGGGTAATGTGCCCCACTGGCCTCTAGGTACTCAACAATTCTTTCCTTCAGAAGTGATTCCATAATTTTCCCTACCACTGAGGTCAAACTAACTGGTCTGTAGTTTCCTGCCTCTGTCCTGCTCCAACTTTTGTGAAGAGGAATAACATCCACCCTACTCCACTCCTCAGGTACCACCCCATCCTCCCATGATTTGTTAAAGAGAGTAGTCAGCGGTGTCACTAGTTCTACCCTTAGTTCTTTTAGAATTCTTGGGTGAATCCCATCAGGCCCCATTGCTTTGTCCACTTTCAATTTTATTAGTTCTTTCAGAACCCTTTCTTCTGTAAATGGACTGGTATCGACCCCCGTCTTCAGAGTGTTTCTCTTGTTTGGTTTAGGTACCTTTCCCTCCTCTTCCTTTGTGAATACTGAGCAGAAATATTCGTTCAGTATCCCTGCTTTTTCACTGTCACCCTCTACCCACATTCCTTCCCCTTTATTAAGCTTCAGTATCCCTCCTTTGGTCTTTCTTCACTCCCTAATGTACCTATAAAAGGTCTTATCCCCCTTCTTAACAGAGTTGGCTATCCTTTCCTTGGTTTGGGCCTTTGCTATTCTGACTGCCTTCCCAGCCTTAACTGATAAAGTTCTCTGTCCTGCTCCTTCTGTGTTTCCTTATATTTCCTGAATGCTATCCTTTTCTCCTTAACCTTCCCTCCCACCTCTTTTGAGAACCATAGTGTTTTTTTCCTTCGTTGTGTTTTGTTGCTTTGCTTTACACAAAGGCTTGTTGCCTCTGTGATGGCTGTTTTGATTACTCCCCATTGTTCCTCCACCCCTCCTTCTTGCCTGTTTGCTAGTGCTTTTCTGAGGCACTCTCTCATTTTCCCAAAGTCAGCCCTACTAAAGTCCAATACTCTTGCTTTTGTATGGCTTGATTGTATGGCTGTGTTTATTGTGAACCACGCTGTTTGGTGGCGCTTGTTCCCAGATGGCTACCCACTTGTAAATCTGAGATTCTTTCTCCGTCCCCATTTGAGAGTACCAGGTCTAAGATTGCTCCCTCCTGAGTGGGTTCCAATACTAGCTGTCTGAGGCATGCCCCCTGTAGGGCATCAAGAATGACCCTGCTCTTGGATGTGCCTGCAGCAAAGGTGCTCCAGTTGACATCTGGCATGTTCAGGTCCCCCATCAACAATATCTCCCCTTTTTCTGCCATTCTAAGGAAGCCTTCTATCATTTCCTTGTCCATTTCCTCCCCCTGAGATGGGGTCTGTATACAACCCCACGTGATTGTAGTGCCATTTCCTTTCTCCAGAGTGACCCAGAGTGTCTCATCTGCTCCCTGTTTACTCTTTAGTTCTGTTGCTTTGATCCCTTCCTTTACATAGAGAGCTACTCCTCCTCCTCTTTTACCCTCCCTGTCCCTCCTGTAGATTGTGTATCCTGGTATGTTGACATCCCAGTCATGGCTCTCTGTGTACCATGTTTCTGTGACTGCCACAATATCCAGGCAACCCTCTTCCATCAAGGCCACTAATTCAGGGAGCTTGTTACACAGACAATGGGCATTGGTACTCATCACCCTCCACTTTTGATGGCCTTACCCCTTTTAGCCCCATTCGGTCCTTGCCTTTGTCTTGTTTACATTTACATCTGTCTGCTCCCCTAATGACTTCTCTACCTTGGTGTTTACCTCACTAATTACCGGGTTTTGTTGGGGGGAGGTTGGGATTTCCCTGCTCCTTTTCAGTGCCTCCCCCCTTGGCTAGTTTAAATGCTTGCCAATAAAGCATTTAAACCTCTCACCTAGGATTCTGGATCCCCCGGACAGATGCAGACCATTGCACCAGTATAGGTCTGCATCCCTCCAGGTGGCTTGCCAGTCCCCAATGAAGCCAAAACACTGAGCTCCACACCAGTTTTTCAACTATTCTTTGAATTCCCTGGTGAGGAGTACCCTAGCATCACCCTTGCCATAGACAGGCAGCCCTCTGAGAAGGTTACTGTATGCGCTACTTGTCTAAGGCCCTTCCCCAACTCTATAAACTCCTCTTGCACTGCTCTGATCCCATTCCTAGCCAGGTAATTTGTCCCTAGGTGGACAATGACATCCAGCTCCCTCCCTCGTGTAGCTGCTTCCACGATCCTGAGGATTCGCTTCCTGTCCTCCAAGCCATGGCGCCAGGCAGGCACCTTACCTCCCTCTCCCTTCCTCCCCCATTTCTACCCCCTAATGATTGAGTCCCCCACCAGGAGTTGTTTCCTTCCCCTGTGGGGTCTCATGCCACCCTCCTGTGGGTCTCCTTTGTGAAGGTTCCCAGCATCCTCCTTGGTCTCCACTGCAGGTGCCTCCATAGAGGAACCACTATCCACCAGAAGAGCAAATGAATTATGGAGAGGTACAGCTGGAGAGATGCAACTCTGTTTCACCACCCTCTCCCTCCCTGAGCCCACCCTGGTCCAGTCTCTCCTCTTTCTTGGCAACCTCTGAGGTAGTAGCATTGGCCTTGGTGGTCCCTGGGTGAGGGAGGAGGTTTCACGAATCCTAGCCAGGTCAGCCTGGAGACGGGCAACCTCCTCCCTCAGACCAGAGAGGTGCCTGCAAATAGGGCAGCATCACAGCCTCCAGAATGTCTCCTGGAACACTGCCGCCCCACAGCCATTGCACTGCCCCACTCCTATCATGTCTTATTTTGTGTCCCCTCTCCTGTTTCTCTGTATGCTTACTCTCTCTTCTCCTTACAACTCTCACCCTTCCTGTTCTGGGACAGCAACTTCCTATATTCTTCAGTAGCCTCCTTCTTCCTTGCTCAGTGTCAGACCACCAGCAGCTGTGGGGGAGAGTGAGCTACTTTTTTCCTTTAGGGTTGACAAAACTAATGTTTCTCTATGATCCTTCTCTTCCTACTGCCAAACAGGAAGATCCTGTTGACAGTCAAATCCAGTGGCTATAAAAGTAGAACTGGCTTAGGGTGGGACGGAGGGCAATTAGTAAGAAAAAAAGGCTAGCAACAGGAAGTTATAATTTGAGTCACCTGCTTTTATAGTGTCTAAGCCACACCCCCAATTAAGCTCTCTCTCCCCTCCTACTGGTTTAGCAAAGTAAACTGATACAGTACCCTCCAAGCACAGAACACACACTGACTTTCTTTTCTTTCTTTTTTTAACCTTAAATAAGACCCCTTCTACTTCTAATAAAGTATCTGTTTGCTTAAACTCAACAGACACTGACTCTTGCTGAGATATAAGTGTTAAATTAATAAGAAAATGTAGCTTATTTTAGTTAGCTGCTTTCTGCTCTACAAGCAAGGCTAGCAACAGACATCCTGTCTAAAACATGTTTTTGCACCTGTGGTGCGGAATGGCGTGGTCGCTGTGTGGAATCACCTTTCAGGATGGATGATAGTGGCAGTGTTTATGAGGTGGGGTCCCAAAAAGACCATGTTGAAAATCTGGTCAAAATAAACAAGGCCATGTTACGAGCGTGTGTTGCACAGTTTTGTTTTGTTTGTTAAATTCACCTTTATTGAAATGTTTGGGTACAGGACATCCAAATCTATTACATTGTACATGCTTCTTGTATAGCAGAACAGTTGACCACAGTACATTCTGGTGTTACAGTATTAATATTATTGAACATTATACCATTCCATCCTCATTCTACCCATCTAACAAGTTGTTTCCTTTATTATCTCTTGCAACCTCATTTCCCACATCTTCCCCCCACCCATCCCCCTTCATCTATGGGTGGGGTTTTCAATAGTTTACTGTTTCTATCATTAAGTCTCCGTTACCGCAGGCATTCAGTTCCCCCTGCTTCCTTCCCAAATTGTCCATCGAGACCATTTACAGACAAATACACGAGTTTTCATATTCACTTTATATGTCAACTATTCCATATTCATAATATCATGTACTATTGATATCCAATGTTGCATATCAGGTACATCTGATGCCAGCCATTTCCTGGTAAAAGCCTTATGAGCTGTAGCCAACAGGAGACTCCAGAGATATAGGGCATCAGCCCCCCGAGGTCCTGTGAAGGCAGGCCCAGAACCATATGGGCTGCATTCAGGTCTGTAGTTATGGAGAATATTTCTCCAAGGGCTTGTTTAATTTGTGTCCAATACTGCTGTAAACATGGACATTGCCAAAAGATGTGGATATGGTAGTCTATTGATTCTGAGCACCCCCTCCAGCACCCCAAGGGACAGGATAGGTTCCATTTGTTTTGTATGACTGGGGTGTAAAGGAAACGTGTTTTGACTTTCCACATGAATTCTTGCCATAGAGGTGAATGAGTGGTCCCCCCGTATAGTACTGAATATCTTACCCCACTCATCATCTGTAATATGAACTTGTGTTTCTTGTTCCCATTTCCTTTTCAGGGTTGGGTAGAGTTTGAGTATAGTCCTCTAAGGGCTGTGTATAGAGCCCCTTTATTAGTGTTCCGCTTTGTATGCCCTGTATTATGTTCATCAGGGGTTGTGTATGTGCAGAGGGTTGTGTCTTCTGTTTGAGTTCTGTAATATAGGTTCTGAATTGTAGGTATCTAAAATGGTCACTATTTCGAAGATGGTATATTTCTTTGATCTGGGGGAACTCTAGTATTGTGTCCCCATCCAGCATATGTCCCAGTGTGAAAAGGCCTAGTCTGGACTATTGCCGAAAAGTGTGGTCCAACCTGGAGTGGGTGAACCACTCTCCCCAGACAAACCATTGTAGGGGCCAGAGTGATGTGGAAATACTATATTTTGACCATGCTCTGTAAACTGCCCTCAAAGTGTTTCTAGCTGACATTAATGGAAGTTCTCCCACCTTTTGTTTAAATGTAATGTCTGCCATTCTGGCACCCAGAGGTGTTCCCTCTTTTGCTTCCCCCTCCATTCTCTTCCAGTGTGTCTAATATCCTTCTGCATGCCAGAGGGTAGCACACCTCAGCTGTGCAGCCAAATAATTGTCTTCTAGGTTTGGAAGTGATCTCCCCCCATTTGTTCTATCTGTATGCATAACTGTCATCTTTATACATGGTTTTCCTGATCCCCGTATATATTTGGATATGATGCTTTGCCAAGTTTTAAACTGTATTAGAGGGATTTTAAGGGCCAGGCATTGAAACAAATATAGAAATTTAGGCAAAATATTAATCATGACTGACTGAATTCTGGAGTACATGGGGAAATTTATAAGTGTCCACCTAAATATATCCTGTCTGATTTGATTAAGAAGAGTGCCAAACTTGATGTTCAGCAGTTTGGTCAAGTTTTGGGGAATATAAACCACCAAGTATTTGATTTTTGAGTCCCCCCATTTTAGAGGTAATGTTTGTGTATTTTCTGAGGTGAGATTATAATAAAATTTTAGAATGTCAGTTTCTGTTTTATTTTAATTATAACCTGTGTGCTTTCCAAATTCCTCTAATATTGACCAGACTCATTTAATCAATGTTTCGGGTCTGGTAAGGTATAGCAGTATATCATCTGCGTAGAGTGATATTCTATGTTCTATTCCACCCATCTCTATTCCACTTATATGAGTATCATCCCTAATCGCTTTTGCCAGGGGCTCGATATACAAGGCAAACAAAATAGGTGAGAGAGGGCAGCCCTGTCTCATTCCCCTACTCAGCCTAAATCGATCTGACATACCTCCGTTTGCTCTAACACTTGCCTGTGGCTCCATACATAGGGCCTTTAGTCCTGAGATGAAATGTTGCAGGAAACCTAGGTGTTCCAGGATCAGGAAAAGGAAACTCCACAAGACCTTGTCAAATGCCTTCTCCGCATCAAGGCTCATCAGACAAGCAGGCGTGTGTGTGTGTGGTTGATGTTATTTATAATATTAATGGTTCTTCTTACATTATCTGGGGCTTGTCTCCCAGCCACAAACCCAGTTTGGTCCATGGGTATTATCTGTGGGACAAGGGGCTTAAGTCTTTCAGCTATTATTGAGATAAATAATTTATAGTCCACATTTAAAAGGGAAATTGGTCTGTATGACCCACACTCTGTGGGATCTTTCCCTGGTTTCTGCAGTACAGTAATGTTGGCATAGTTCCAGGATGGTGGGACCACCTCCCCTTCCCCCCAAACTGCACTGTATGTATCCTTTAACAGTGGAGACACCTCTTTTTTAAAACTTTATAAAATTCCCCCCCAAATACACCGGGACCCAGACACTTCCCTAATTTAGTATCTTGAATAGCCTGCTTGATCTCCATGTGGGTGACCCTAGCCATTAGTCTCTCTCCCTGTTCCCTCGTCAATGAAGGCAGATCCAGAGCCTGTGAAAGTTCCCCTTTTTCCCCCCAGTGTAGATCCCTGCTGGGATTTGTATAAATTCTTGTAGTATGTTACATAGGCCTGTGCAATCTGTTCTCCCTTGTGGGTCACCCGGCCCGTAGTAGGATGTTTGATTTTTGTAATGTCAGATCTGGCTATTTGCTGTTTTAATCTATATGCCAGAAATTTGGTCACCCTCGGTCCTCCCTCATAATAGGTTTGTTTGAGGTAGTCTAGAGCTTTTTCAGTTTTGATTTTCAGTAGGGCTTGTATCTTATTTTTAATTGCCTTGATTTCCTTCTCCATTTGTTTGGCCCATTTCTGTTTTTGTCGGGTTTCTAGTAGTTTTAGTTGGTTTGACAGGGATTCCATTTGTCAGTTCTTCTCCCTTTTCCTATATGCTGCTATAGAGATCAATTTTCCTCTAACTGACATTCTGACCATGTCCCACAGGATCTGCAGTGAAATGTCCTGACTGGCATTAGTTTCTATTGTTTGCTTTATAATCAATTTGATCCCTGAGGCAGTATCTTTGTCCCTCAGGAGGGACACATTCAGTCTCCATTGTGTCCTCTTTCTAGGAAGTTGTATTGCCACCTCCAGGAAAAGTGGCTGGTGATCTGAGAACGTGGCCGAGCCCACCAACACTGAACCAAACTAGGCTAAATCTTTTGCATATGTGAAAAACATGTCCAAACGAGGAAATATTTTAAACCTTGGGGAATAGCAGGTAAAATCCCTAGCATTTAGATATTATTCCCATTATATATCCACTATTCACAGATCTGCTATTAGTTTTTTAAATTGTTTAGCTGTCTTATTCTGGAGATTCAGGATTTTAGATGCAGTGTCTATGACCCTATTCAAAAATAGAATCCAGTCTCCCCCATTATGATTAGTCCCTTAGCCTTCTCTACCATAAGATGTATCAGTTTTGAATAGAAGCTGATGGGAGACCCCAAGGGTGCATATACATTTAACAGGGTGACCCATATGTCCTGTATTTTGCCTGTGACCAAAATACACAGGGCCCTGGGTCCGCCACCACCCCCCTCCCTCCTCAAAAGTAGGTCCGCTGCAAGGAGAATAGCTAATCCCCTCTTTTTCTCCTCATTTATGGAGGCATGGTACACACCGGGAATAGCTTTAGTTTTTAATTTCAGTGACTCTCCAGGTGATAAGTGTGTTTCCTGATGGAAATTAATAGAGCATTTTTGTTTCTGAATATACCTTAAAATCTGTCTACATTTGATGGGGTTATTAATTCCATTGATGTTATAGGATAGAACATTTATATTGGAATTAACCATTTTTAAGGCCACAGAAAGGTATTACTTTGGCACCTTGAGCCTTCTGGAGTCTCCTGCCCCACCAGAATAGAGCCAGTATCTGGATGAATATGTACCCAATTCTGTTAACAATCTTAAACCGCCCAACATAACCAGGGCTGAAAATCTTAAACTGAACCTTTAATATACACTTAACAACATGTAACAAACACATTTGCCCCACACTTATTAATAATTACACTTTCAAAAGGTTTTTCTATCAATATAAACTTGGAGCATATCTCAGAGTTAAATTTAGAGCTACATTTTTAGCTTTCTAGGTTGTGCTGGGGTGTCCCCCAGCACAGGTGTTGCTACCTTAGTAACACCTCCATTTCCTGTTAGTACAGGAAATGAAAAAACATGTAATAGGAACCAAGCAGTATCTATTCTGCCTTCCTCACAGTTCAAGCCCACATCAGCAGATGTTTTTAGAGTGCTTATGATGGAAGCTCCCCCTGGACTTAATTCCCCCCCCCCCGACCAACTCCAAGGTCGAAAAACCAGATATTAGCCCTGATCATCAGTATTTTAGACAGTTCCTATGCGGCCTTCCCAAAGCCAACCAACTGTCTGCCAGGCATCCCCACTCAGGGCTGCCTGTTAGCAGCTTCCCCTTATTAAAACAAACATTTGTCAATGCCGAATGTTTGCTTGCTGGCATTGGCAGTGGTAGTGTAGAAGTTACAGAGCTGCATAATAGGAATGGCAGTGAAGTATTGAATTGAAGCCAACCCCACCACCACCTTGCAGAGAGTGACAGGCATTGGGCTGTGCCTTTGGGTCGTCAGGCATAACGGCCAAGCCATTTCACCACACCCCATCCTGCAGACACTGACAAGTGTCACGGTGTGCCTTGGGGTCTTTGGTCTTATGTGCACCCCATTCCATCAGGAAATACGGTGAGATGGGTGTGATATAGGAGAATGGGGTGAACTTTGGGGTCGAAGAGTCCAAGACATACCTCGATGCCTCTCACTGGCTGCAGGGTGTGGAATGGTATGAGCATTACAGGCAAGAATCCTAAGTCACACCCCTGATGCCTGTCATTCTCTACAGGGTTGGGCGTTATGGTTGGAAACCCTAATACCTCAGGCGTTCGTTGGTATTTTCACTCCAAATTTTCAACATGTTTCTTTTGTGACCCCACCTCATGAGCAGTGGCAATATCAGTTTGTTAGCCAAAAGCTGCTTATGCACAGTGACTACGTCATTTAGCACCACAGGTGCAAAAACATTCCGAACAGGATGTGAAAAATGACAGCTGTACTGTTCATGGGGAGGTGTAAAAAATGGCAATGTTGCAAATCTACAGTAAAAATATTAAAACAAGCATTTGTCAATGCCGAATGTTTGCTTGCTGGCATTGGCAGTGGTAGTGTAGAAGTTACAGAGCTGCGTAATAGGAATGGCAGTGAAGTATTGAACTGAAACCAACTCCACCACTACCCTGCAGAGAGTGACAGGCATTGGGGTGTGCCTTTGGGTCATCAGGCATAACGGCCACACCATTTCAGTACACCACACCCTGCAGACACTGGCAAGTGTCACGGTGTTCCTTGGGGTCTTTGGCCCTTATGCGCACCCCATTCCATTAGGAAATACAGTGAGATGGGTGTGATATAGGAGAATGGGGTGAACTTTGGGGCCAAAGAGTCCAAGGCATACCTCGATGCCTCTCACTGGCTGCAGGGTGTGGAATGGTATGAGCATTACAGGCAAGAATCCCAAGTCACACCCCTGATGCCTGTCATTCTCTACAGGGTTGGACGTTATGGTTGGAAACCCTAATACCTCAGGCATTCGTTGGTATTTTCACTCCAAATGTTCAACATGGTTTTGTGACCCCACCTCATGAACAGGGGGAATATCAGTTTCTTAGCTGAGAGCTGCTTATGCACAGCGGCTACGGCATTTAGCCCCACAGGTGCAAAAACATTCCGAACATGATGTAAAAAATGACAGCTGTACTGTTCATGGGGAGGTGTAAAAAATGGCAATGTTGCAAATCTGCAGTAAAAATATTTAAAAAAATGGTGAAGTCACGAGCGTACATAGAACTGTGCAATGCACACCCGTAATATAATTAGGTTGGGTTTTTTTTTACAGCAGAATGTCAACTCAGGCATTTTGGTGCCTCCGATCATGAACAGTGTCACTGTGATTTTCTTTATCTGTCCTGAACAATGATTTCCCACAGCGACCATGCATCTCTGCGCTGAAAGTGTGAAAACACACTTTGGCCATGTTGTGAAAAATGACAGCTGTACTGTAAATAAGGCAGTATGGAAAATGCCACTGGTGAAAATCTGGACTTAAAATATTACAAAGTCATGAACTTACGGTGCGTGGAAACTGCTAATGCTCCTCATAACACAGTCATTTTATGGACTTTTGTCACCAAATTTTCAACATAGCCATTTTAAGACCTCTGCTCATGAACAGTGTAACTGTGATTTTCTTAATCTGTCCCAAACATTGCTTTAGCACACCAACAGCACCATTGTGCGCTACATGTGCGAAAACACATTTTGGGCAGCATATGAAAAATGACAGCTGCACTACTCATAGAAGGTGTGGTAAAATGGAAATGTTGAAAATCTGGAGTGAAAATATTGGAAATTCGCGAACTTACGAGCATGTGTAGGAACTGAGCAACGCACTCTCGTAAAACAGTCATTGTTAGGAATTTTTCACCAAATTTTCAACATAGCCATTTTAAGACCTCTGCTCATGAACAGTGTCACTGTGGTTTTCTTAATTTATCCCGTACATTGGTTTAGCACCGACTGTGCCATTATGCGCTCCATAGTGAGCTCAACCGTTTTGGTGCGATGTGAAAATGACAGCTGTACTTTCATAAGAAGGTGTGGTAAAATGGCAATGTTGAAAATCTGGAGTGAAAACATTGAAAATTCATGAACTTACGAGCGTGCGTAGGAACTGCGCAATGCACGCTTGTAAAACAGTCATTTTTTGAAATTTTTCCACCAAATTTTCAAAATAGGCTTCTTGAGGGCCCACCTTATGAACACTGGCAGTGTCGTTTCATTAATCAGTCCCAAAAGGTGATTTCGTGCAGTGACCGTGCATTGACTGCGAAATCACCCTTCGGGCCCAAATAACGCCATGAGGGGTTTCTGGAGATCAAGGGATGGGAGGGTCTCGGCATCCAACTAAGGATCTAGGTTCGAGCAGACTCGATAGACCGTAAGGCCTAATCTGCTGGCAAATAGTATGTTAGTATGTTAGTATGACAGTGACATCACTTATGAGAAGGGGTCCCAAAAACCCCATGTTGAAAATTTGGTGCAAAAATTCCAAAAAATGCCTGAGATATGCAACAAAGTTGAAAAAACCCTATCTAGCCCATTACACAGCTTACCGGCATTTCCTCAGTTCGCGGTCGGCTTTGAAGAGTGCAGGCGTGTTCCAGGTCCACGAAGATCGTCGCGCCGAAGTGCGGAGGTAAGTATGGGGTGGGGGGTGGGGAGGCAGGGTGCTCAGCCGGTGGGTGCGGGTTGTGGGAGGGCCAGGAGACTACGTGGGACGTTTTTCTTTACAGGTTTTCTTTTTTCCAATGGCAGCCGGGATGTTTGCCACGCTGGGTGGGCTCCAGCGTAGCTGGAGCAGGACGTTCAGCTGACAGGGATTGGGCACCCCGTCCAGCCAAAGCATCTATTGCCACGCTGGGGTGGGCTCCCAGTGTGGCACCCAGTACTCGGAAGGGGTGAGGACAGTGAAGCTGACGGGAGATTGGGCACCCCCCATCAGCTATATTATGAGTTGCCACGCTGGGGTGGGCACCCAGCATGGCATTTGGAAGGCTTTGGGGGGTGGGGGCGCAGCACAGCCGACAGGGGATTGGGCGCCCCCATCGGCTATTCAGTGTGTGCGTGCAGGGGGGGCGCAAGCCTGCGTGTGTGTGTGTGTGTGTGTGTGTGTGTGTGTGTGTGTGTGGGGGGGCTGCACATGAGCAGGCGATATCTTATCGCTGCTCACTGTAGTGTAGCTCCCCCTTTCAACTGTATGCCACTGCATTTTGGAGCTTGTCATAGACATCTCCAGCATGCATTGGCTTACATGGGCCGCTCCTGCCAACACACTGACTGAATTGGAAGAGGGGGTGACACACCTCCGAAATCTCGGATGATGGCACTATGTTTCTTGCACATGCGTGCAAGCAAGCATAATTAAGTTAAGCATGGAGCCCCACTCCCATCCACAGGGTTCCCCTGGGTATTGGGAAATCATGGGACCCCCCCATTGTTTCACCAGGTATTTAGATCATTAGTACCCAGTATATGAGGAGTTTATCCTTTGAAATATATTCACCCTTTATATGTCCATCTTCTAGCACCAGTCATCAGGCGGCCCCCTCCCAACCCATAACATTTCTTAACCATTGTGATGTGAGCCCATCAAAAAAGGGGAAAGGAAAAGAAGATACATACGAGGGGAAAAAGGAACCTCTTAACTGTAGACAATATTGATATTTTAAAACACTGTGAGCAATAGTCCCTTTTGTCCCTATTTTCCCCCCTTCCCCTTTCCTCCCCCTCCCAATTCTGTATTTCGTCATATATTAAGTCACATATTGAACTCTGTGTCGCCAGTAATTAAAAGGATATTTTAATTATTTTATTTATTTATTGAAATCTTGGATACACCTATGAGCTGATACTCATTGAAAGGTTCCACGTCATGTACAAAAACAACAATGCAAGGAATTCAGGGCAATGTACAGATAAAACATTGAGAGTACAGTGAACAGATAATGACCATATTAACATAAGGGTACATAAATCCAAGCCAAACCAGTACCTGTGGCGATGTGCAAAATAAGCCTGCATCAGCAGGAGAAGTAGGGCAAAAGGGGAAGAAGGAGTGGGGTAGACAGGACAGTGTACACAGAGGGGGTGGACTGGGATAAAGAGGTTGGAGAGGGGGCTAAGTGCCGCGGTTTGCCTATCCTGGAGACATGGGCTGGGAAGTGCTGGGGTCAGTCAGTGGGTGTGTAGTATAGCTCAGTGGTGGCACCTGCAGGTACTCATACGAATAAGGTGTTGGCCCAGTTAAAGTTTGAAGGGTCCAAGAGTAACAGTGCCAAAGATATCCAGTGGTGATGCGTTTGTCCAGAGTGGTGCCCAGTAATCAAAGACATGTTGAGCCATGGATGTGTGCATCTGGGTATATAGAATGTTTGTGTGGAGGAGCTCCTGATTTGCCTGTTATTTTGTGGAAGTAACAGCAGATTCTGCACTCCAGGAGGAAGCTGGTTTGGTGCAACCTTTTTGGCTAGAAGGCAGGCTTGATATCTTATTCTGTCATTCAGCTGGAGCCAGCCAGTGCGGGTACAGAGTTTGCATGTATGGGTTAGTTTAGTTGCATTAGTGAGCAGGCAGCAAGCTTTATTTTGTGCAACAGTAATGCGTTGGATTGCCAAGTCGGTTGCAGATCCATATATTACCAGTTCATAATCTATAAGGGATACAATCGAGCTGTTAATTGCCAGGTTCAGTGCTTCATGGGTGAACAATGTTTGTGTCGGTAGAGGATGCTGATTCTGGTGTTGATGACTTTAGCAGTGTTGTCGATGTGCTATGTGAAGGACAAGGTGGAGTCGATAGTTACTCCTAAGTATTTGAAGTGTGTGACAAGTTCCAGGGTGCTGCCACTGTCATTCCATATGGCCAAGGGGTAGCTTTTATGTTTGTTATGGGTTGATGCGTAGAGTATGGTTTTGGTCTTTTTATAATTCAAGAGCAGTTTTTGTTCTTTAAACCATTTTTTGGCTGTTGCAAAGCCACTTTGTAGGTCCTTTTTGAGGAGTTCTGGGAGCTGGTTGCTGGCGAAGATTACGTGTTGTCTGCATATAAGAGCAAACGGCATTGGCAAGCTGCTGGGAGGTTGTTTAGGAAGACACTGAATAGCAGCGGCACCAGTATAGACCCTTGCAGTGCTACGGATCTGACAGGTCAGCTGTCAGGTAGGACTTCCCTAATCATGACTTGTTGGGAGCAGAGGCTCAGGTAGCTGTTAAACCAGTCCATGATTTCTGTTGCAAGTCCAATTTCAGAGAGCTGCTATAGGAGGAGGGCGCGATGAACCGTATCAAATGCCTTTGATAGGTCAATGAAGGATGCCCCTACTAGGTGGCCTTGGTCCAGGGCATTATTGATGAACCCAGTGAATTCTAGAAGGGCTGTGATGGTACTGTGGCCACCATGGAATCCATGTTGTTCTTGGCAGAGAAGCTTGTGTTGGTTAAGATACTCCACCATCTGGTCAGCCACTATCCACTCCAGAGCCTTGGAAAGCAGTGGGAGTATGGAGATTGGTCTGTAATTGTTGTGTGCTATTCGGTCCCCACTTTTCTGGACCGGGGTTACTGTGGTGGATTTCCATCTTAGTGGGAATTGGGAGTGGTAGAGGGAGAGATTAATTATTTTTGTTAGTGGTCCAATTATTTCGTCCAGTACCAGATGTACGAATTTAAGGTCCAGTGTGTCCCCACTATGCCTTAACTTTCCTAGGACCTTCACTACATATTTGCGTGCGTCAGCTTCAGAAACTGTTTTGAAGTGGAAAGGCGGATGGTCGGGAGTCAGTGTAGGAGCACTTGTAGTGACCCTTGGATTAGGGGCATTGAAGAAGTCAGCCAGAAGAACACTACTGAGGACAGTAAAAGCCTGATTCAGAAAGTTGGCTATGAGTATGGGGTTTACAGTAGGAACACCCTCAACAGTGAGCGTAGGAGGGAGTGTTTTTGGATCCTTCCCTGTAATATCCTGTAGGTTTGCCCAGAAGGATTTGCTGCTGTTCCATGAGGCAGTGAGGGCTTCTTTGTAGTGTTTGCTCTTCACCTGTCTGATCGCTTTTGTACAGTCATTACAGGCCTTTTTATATTGCTGAACATTAGCTGCAGAGCCCTGCGATCATGGTTTTAGCCAGTATAGGTCTCTTAGGTCAAGAAGTGCCAGGAGTTCGGGGGTAATTCAAGGGTTAATGGGTTCTTTAGCTTTCCTTGTTTTGACAGGGGCACGTTTGTCGCAGACTGTGTTAAATTTTGATATAAAGAAGTCGAGCGCCGTGTCCAAGGTCTGACCAGTTGATGAGTTTAAGGTCAGCCTTTAGTAGAGGCAGGTGGCCCTTTAAGAAGATCTGTTTTTTTATGGTTCTGGTTGGGGGCTTGCAGTAGTTATTGTTCCATAGGCATTTGACAGGGGAGTGGTCACTCATGCCATCAGGGAGAATGGTAAGATCGGAGAGGTGCACCAGGCTATTTGTGAGGACCCAGTTCAGGAGTGTGCTGGTGCTGCTCTTGTAGTTGATTCTAGTCAGAGTATTCACTAGTTGGGAGAAATGGATCGTGGAGAGGGTATCCATTATTGCAGTAGATGCAGGTGATTGCCAGTTAATATTAAAGTCTCCTAGTAGTACTATTTCAGAGTTTAGGCTCAGTGTGCTAATATAGTCCAGTAGGTTGTTGGCGCCAGCCTGGGACCATTTTGGTGGAATATAAACTGAGAGTATGGTTAGCATTCTGTTGTGGGCCCCTAGCAGCAGTTTGATGGCCAGAGCTTGTAAGTTGTCACTGCCACATGGTGGGGGTATTATGTGTACCTGGAGGTGGACTTTGGTGTAGATAATGCAGCCCCAGCTCTTTTAGATTGTCGGTCCTGTCTGAAAAGGGTGTAGCTAGGCAGGGTGACAGCCGTGTCGGGTATCTTCAGGGATAGCCAGGTTTTCATGATGGATAGCACATCAGGATTATGCTGAGTGACCCAGGCCTTCAGGCAGTATAGTTTGGGGAGCAGGCTGCAGATGTTTAGTGAGGCAAGCACAAGTCAGGGGTTTTCCGTGAACGAGCATTGTGGTTTGGAGTAGGACCAGAGTTGGGATGCACATTGCCAGATAGTAGCAGGAATAGTATAAGTAGATGGAGGAGATGTTCCTGTATTATTTTTTTATAGATGAGCCGCAGCCTTTTGCTGGTCGCTCTGACTTTTGTGTGTTCTACGTGGATTATGAGGCCATTGAGTAGTGGCACCATAGACAAGTCATATGCTGCGAGCTCAATTCCAGAGTTAAGAAAAAGTCAAATGCAGAGGAAATGGCGAACTGCTAAGGTCCAGTGTCACAGAGTGTGTTACTTGCCTGAGATGATGAACTGTGGCCTGGGCATTTGCAGGGTGTGAAAACCTTGTCTGCATGTTTCCTTTGTTCTTCAAAATGGCTGTTGCATAGATAGTCATTAGAGACAAGTACATTTAAAGTTGATTTCAATTGAAAATGATGATACCTGGTGGTAAGTCAAAAGCGAGAAGAAATGATGAACTGCTGAGTTCTAAAGTCACAGAATGTGTTAAAATTCCTGAAGGTGATGAACTGTGCTTGCGCATATGCAGGATGTAAAATCCTTTTGTCTATATGCTTCCTTTTTTCTTCAAAGAGGTTGTTTAACAGCCCACATACAGAAGATACTGATGAAGTTGTTACCATGTCACTATATGGGTCAGAGGCAGTCTTGAGGGACCCTGATAGATTAAATCTCTTTTCAGCTCTGAGTCATTCAGATCTCCAACCCTTGGGCCATTGTCTCTGGAGTCGCCTCATTATCCAATTCCCCTTGGCCTGCCTCTTTCAGGATCTTCTCTGCTTGCAATCTTGAGCCATAAGTTTTCACCAGCTCTCCCATGTCATGTCTTAAGTTGCATCGTTGACTTCCTGGAAGATGCGCTTTTTCTTCTGTCCTTTTTGTGTGCCACTGACCATGCAGATGTTATCAGCTCCTTTTCAAGTTGTTCTTTAGCCATAGAGGGCACTTCAGTACCCTTTTCTTTCAGGCATGTGGAGGCTGCTAATAAGTCCTGATAAATCTTTGTGCCCCTTTCCATCTCCACTCGTAGTCTGGCCAGGTACAAGACTTGGGCTTTAATTTGCCTTTCCTGTAGTTGTTTCAGGATGGGTCAGAGCTTCCAGCAACTCTCCTGCACTGCTGTTATATAATCATTATCCAGACTCACTCTGCAGATTTTGTACCTCATTTGCCTTTGCCTCCAGGCTCTTTGTAAAAGTTCCTCTTTTGCAGTATACAATGTCATCTTGAAGACAAAGGATCTCAGGCAGAATCCTGCATTTGGTTTTGGGCCCAGTGACCTGTGAGTCCTATCTATTCTTGTGTCAAAGTTCTCAGGTAGACGGAGAGCTGCCAGAAGCAAATCCTGCAAAAAGTGTATTACGCTGGGTGAACCGTCCTCAGCTCCTTCTGCGACCCCATACAGTTGCAAGTTCTGTCACCGACTGCACCCCTCCAAGTCATCCAGTCAGTGATTCACTTCTCTCTCTCTTGTGCCAATAAGTAGAGTACTAAGTGGTTATGTCTATCTGATTGTTCCGTAACCGCTGAAAGCCCCGGCTATAGTTGGTCTGTCCAGGGTTCAATACTGCCAAAGTCTTCCTTCAGTTCAGTGAGAGTTTGATCAATTTTAGATACAATTTTTGCCATTTGCATTATCATTGCTATGAGATCCAGACTGTGTGGCCTGATGCCTCTGGAGACACCATGCTACTTTCTGAGTTGGCCGCGTTGTGTGTCCCACGGTGTTTTCCTAATTGTAGCAGCTCTTTAAGCTTTTGGACCAGGGTATCCTGTTTCTTTTGTTGGTATCCTTTATATCTGGTGCTTTTTGTGGAATATTCTTTGGTAAAAAAGGCAAATGTAGCTTGATACATATCGGGGGTGAGGGAGAGCCCAGGGATCAAGCTGCCATAGTCTTGCAGACATCACCGGAAGTCGCATTGCACAGTTTCTGTGCAGGCACATAACTTTTGTAATTTACAATATTTTGACTCCAAATTTTCAACATACCCATTTTTTTCACACCGCCTCATGAACATTACAGTTGTCATTTTTCACATCCTATCCAAAATGTGTTTCCGCACCTGTGGTGTGGAACGGAATGATGTTTCAGCACATATTTGAATATTTTCACCTATGGGGTTTATGAGGTGGTGTCATAAGAAGAATATGTTGAATGTTTGGGGTCAAAATATTAATAAGCAAAGAATTTATTAAGTAGCATTGATTGCAGGGATGTCTGTTGCACCTCTGATGAACACGCTGCCTTACCATGTCAGTGAGCTGAGTTCAGGTGTGAATTCAGTGAGCCGGTTTACTGGGACAAGGCTGATAGGGAAGGTGCTGCAACATGCAGCACCAGTCATGGCCTGGGTAGGGATGGAGCAGTGTTTTGGCTCAGACGCCACAACATGTGGTAGGTTAGGAAACATCATCCATAGGATATTGAGATGTGTGTTGGGGTCTGCTGGGTCCATGCACTGCTTCATGACTGTCCCCAATATTGTATTTAGCTTATTTTTTGCAGGTCCCAAAGGGACCTGTGCAAATGAAGATACAGTTCCACTATCACAAAAAGAAGGGACATTTGTTGCAAAAAACAACATTAACGCAGAGATTAGGGTTGTAAAAATGCAAAGCATACAAAGACCGGAAATGAAAAAAAAACATTAGGGATTTGGATCCCCAGAGTATTGGCAAATCAGTGGTGGTGTCTTACTTGGGGTTATCAACCCTAATGCCGACCCCTACCCTGGATCAGATGAGGTCAAATGTGTACAGGCCTTGAATGAAAAAAGCTTTGACAGATTATTCTGCCCATACTATATCACCATAAGGCACTAGGTTGGGGCTGTATCTTGTGCTTCAGACAGGAGGCTTCGGGCTGGGGGGGTCGGCATTAGGGTTGACAAACCCAAGTAAGACCCCACCACTGATTCGCCAATACACTGGAGACCCAAATCCCTAATGTTTTTTTCATTTCCCGTCTTTGTACACTTTGCATTTTTACAACCCTAATCTCTGCATTTATGTAGTTTTTTGCATTTAATATGTACATACACCATATGTTACAGTTTTAGTCCAATCAAGTTTATCTGATATTGCTGGACCTTTCAATCTACTGTTACAGTCAACAGAAGGGTGCAAACTTAATTTAAGTATTTAATCAGTCAAGTAAAACTGATTAAGTGATACAAATTGGTGGTGGTGGGGGTCGGCTACGTAATTTCCTGCAGAGGGAATCCTATTGGCCTTTTTTAAATTTTCTAGTTAAAACCAGAGGGACTCAAACATGACTTCGATCTAATGCTGAGTCTATAATTTTATTTTCAGTGAAGCAACTGTATTTTATAGCTTCCATCGATTCAACAACAAGAGAAAATGAGAGAATGAAACTTTTTTGGATTTTCAGGGGTTCTTTGTCCATTTTCATGTCTCTCTGTCCAGGAGTGGAAAGATGCAATGCAACAAACAATAAAAGACACCTATGCACTGTTGAGCTTGGTTCAGAAGTACAGGATTTTCTAATGCATACAGTAGTTTTCTCCCCCATTTAGTTTTGTACACTTCCTTCATGTTTTTAAGCTCTGTCTGCAAATAATCAGATTTCTGCATGGGTACTTCGAAACGCTGATCATATCGCTCTGTCCAGGAGATGAAAGATGCAGTGTACAACAAACAATTAGTAATTTGAAAGGGACAGCTAGATGTAACAAACTGTAAAAGAGACCTATGCAGTGTTAAACTAAAGAGAAACTAAACTCCCAAGAAAAAACTACATGTAGCTTTTGTAAGAAACATGGAAACAACAGTATTTAAATGAAAATGTCCACATGTATACACATAATGCAACAGGTCAAGTATCATTAGATTGCTGTCCCCTCCACTCCCCATTCACTCAATACAGTTATGCAGTGTACAAAACTAAATGATGGACATAAATATGCACTAAAAAATCCTGCACTTCCGAACCAGCTCAACAATGTATAGATCTCTTTTACAGTTTGTTACACTGCATCCTTCATCTCCTGAACAGAGTGACATGATCAGCACTTCAAAGTACTTGTGCAGAAATTTGATTATTTGCAGACAGAGCTTAAAAACATGAAGGAAATGAGGTTGAATGGGAAAAGGTCATCTCTGATAATTCTAACAGTACTGGATACAACTACTGTATTTAGGGGATTGTTAAAGGAAATTACAATATGGACAGAAAATTGGAGCAGAAGGAAAGTCAGCAGAGACACAGGAATGTAAGGCTTATTGGCTTATTGCTATACCTAATACTTACGATGGAAACTTTCCTGATATCCTTGACCTGGTAAAGGACATTTTAATCACCATCCTTGATCTTTCTGTGGATAATCCACCACTCCTTGTTTGTGCATTCAGTGTTAAAAAAGGCAATATTCTGGTAAAGCTATAAAATCAACAAATCTTGCAACCTTTACATTTGAATTTGATCATGACTTTAAAATGGTGGCCATCTCGAGTGTTCTTTTCCCCCATGGCAAGTAAATCATATAAATAACCACTCACAATCTCTTTTTTTTAGCTTTTGTGATTGGTATTTCAATACACACAAGCACTAAAACATGGCCTGTTAATACTTGCAAAGTTTTTTTTTTATCGATCTAATAGTTTTTTTCCTTGACTGAACTTGAATGTTATCCCAAAAATCGTTATTATTCAAAAACTGTGTACTATTTTTTCACCAAAACATCCAATGGTACACCAAACCATGTGGTCTCTGCTGATTTTCTTTCGGCTCCAATTTTCTGGCCATATTCAGTAGCAAGTGGAAACTGGGACTCGCAAGTGGGAGCTGGGACCAAGAGGACAGCTCATCACCACAAGTGACTGGGACTGCTTTACCATTGCTGTTCTAGAAGTTGCAGTCTGTAGTGGATCCCATTATTCATTTTCTCTGTGTTGGCTTCCTTGAATTAAAAAAATCACAACTCATCATTAAAATGTTTGTGATAAACTTAGTTTCCAGACTACAATGTTTAACAGTACAGACACAAACAGAAAAAAAATAGAAAGGCAAGAACAATGACTGTATTAGAGAAAGTACATAAAAATATCATTAGGTAGGCCATCCTGGTGGTGCTGAGGGCTGAGGCACTGGATGCCTCACCTTGCACCACATTGGCGACCCGGTTTCAGGAGCCAGCTCGGGTCATCAGGGGCCGGCAGGGGAGACGAGGATTGAGCATCCAGAGGACTGCTCTCCTGTCCTTTCCTGGGGAGAGGGGATTGTGGTTCCCTGGCACACTGTGACTCCCAGTGGAGACTAGGGGCATTGCAGTTGGGATCCTCTAGCAAAGGGTAGTGTTGATGGAGGACATCCTGTGGGCAGGCATGGGAGTGTGCCCGTCATGCACTGGATGTCATTGCACGTCTGCGCCCCCGGGGCACCTAAGTAGAAAACCCCTTTGGTTCTGCACCATGATGCCCCCGACAGTCTCCCGCTCCCTCAGGTCCTGAACATAGCCCAGTCTGTGAGGCGGAAGCTGAGGGTGATCGCAGTCTTACCCCTCATGTCCCCTTGGGGGGCCCTCCATGGGGGTTAAGCCATGGTCCTCCCCTTCTCTGCAGCTGTGGCAGAGGCCAGGCCAGCAAGGGAGTGTTGAGGGTTCACGTATAGGGGCTGAATATGGGACTTGGCACCATCACCGCAGTACCCGAAGGATAATAAACAAAGCTGAAAAAAGATATCGTTAGGTGGGGGGTATTATTTGGTCTGCTACTTAAGTCAAGAGCAAGGGAACTTTCCGTAGAAGCATATCTACTGATGGTGAGGGAGGATGAAACCCAAAACAGCAAACCCTTGAACATCCAGGGGTAGTGTTCAATGAACGCTAATAATTATTTTTTACTTTCTGATTCTACCCAGCAGTTCAAGTGAAAGAGTCCTACAAAGGTTTCCATCTTAGACAACCACAGTCTCTGGCCAGAGCTCACTATGGTGACAATGATGCCCACTGAGTGTGTTAAGGAGATGTTTGAAAACTTCTGGATGAGCTAGATGAGATCTAGAATATTTCCTCAACCTATACCAAAGAAATTCAAGGGCTGGACCTGAGAAACACAGTTACTGAGTTTCAATGGACCAACCTCGACTGACCACCACAGACTTACAGGCCCAACTGAGAGACCAGGCCCAGATCCTCCACCAGTTGCAAGAGCAAGTGAATGATCTGGAAAATAGGGGGTACCAGAGTAATCTTCAGTTTGTAACCTTACCTGAAAAAGCCAAATTATCTGACACTATTGGCTTCCTGAGTAACATTCTCCCTGTGATCCTCAAGCTCCCAGGCAACCCTGATTCCACACTGAGCATGCCCATAGATAACTAGCACAACCACTGAAGAGAGGAGAAAAGCCATGACCCATTATTGCTAGATTCCTCCGGTACCAGGTTGAGGAGGATATACTGTCAAGAGTTCAGGAATTGGGGGCACTTAGAGAGACAAGGTCATTAAGTGATGATATTCCAAGGCTTTTCTAGGCATTTGACCAGCTACTGTAAAGCAAATACAGTGGTGAGACAGCAATTGCATCAGTTGGGAAACACATCCTCTTCCAGCTTAAGCCCCTCCAGGGCTCCTTCAACTGTGGCCCTCTTCCTGATTGGCTGCACAATCCACAGCCCTCCTGCCCATCCATCCAGCAGCTACCAGATAAGCTCCTCCAGGGCTCCTGTGACTGCGGCCCAGCCCCACTTCCCGGATGGTAGCACTATCTCCAGCCCACGCATCCGTCCATCCATCCAGCAGCTACCAGCTTAAGCCCCTCCAGGGCTTCTGTGACTGTGGCCCAACTCCTCTTTCTGGTCGGCCACACCATCTCCAGCCCACCCACCCATCTATCCAGCAGTTACCAGCTTAAGCCCCACCAGGGCTCATGTGATTGTGGCCCCTCTTCCCGGTTGGCCGCACCATCTCCAGCCCACCAGCCCATCCATCTGTCCAGCAGCTACCAGCTTTAAGCCCCTCCAGAACTCCTGTGAATGTGGCCCAGCCCTTCTTCCTGGTTGGCCTCACCATCTCCAGCCCACCTGTCCATCCAGCAGCTACCAGGTATGGGAATTTCAAGGCTAGAAAGACACACTACTGATTGGACCTCCAAACCAGCTGCTGCTCATCCATTGGCTGAGGCAGATCTTCCTCCTCACCTCTTTGGACACAGCAGCCTCTGCTTTAATTAATTTGAATTCCAGCACTCATTTTTTTTACTTTCGCTGGGGATAGTAGGGGACAAGATTAGAATGACTGAAAAATATTCTACTGTGCATGACTCAGATTTAACTGTATAAATTCTGCTATTTCTGTTTAATTGACTGCTAATTAAGCTACCCTAGCAAATTTTGTCATAGCCGATGAGAAGTTAATTTATTGTTACAGCTAGAAAACTGCTAGAGCTGTCTTTATTTTAACTTGTTTTAGGGATGTAAACTTTTTTCTGCTCTGCCTTCTCTCTTGTATTCTGTCCTTGCCCACTCCCTGCCTTTTACTTTCTCTCTCCCTGCTTGCCACCTTTAAATTTCCAAGTCTGCTCTGGTTGAAGGTAATCTTTCCTCAGCCTATCCCTGTTCCCCTGACCTCTGTTCTGTCTCGCCCTTATCCATCTGCTTTTCAGCCATCCTTGGCACTAAACCTCACACTCTCTCACTCTGCTGTACTCTCAGCTACATTGTTTGGACTGAGCCAGTAATCTTGCACACAGTCAAGCCCTGTTTTACCAACCTATATTCTTCACCCCTTTGTAGACTAGCCTGCTACTCGACCGCTCTTGGCACCCATCCCCCTAACCTGTTTTTTTCTTTGCATCTCAAGTAATTGACTGAATCCTTTTGCTTTAATCGTTGCTTATGGCACCATTAATTTTGACTACCCCCTTTGAGCCATCTCCCCTGATCCTATTACCCATGCCCATCCCTCTCACCTACTCCCTCTTGGCTATTGTTAGAGCTCCTGTCCCGCCCACAATTAACTCTGCAGTAGCTCACCACTCCTTTATTACTGACCTCCCTGCTTCTGTCTTTCTCTCTTCCAGCTTAAGCCCCTCCAGGGCTCCTGTGACTGCAGCCAGGCCCCTCTGCCCAGTCAGCCACACTATCTCCAGCCCACCTGTCCATCCATCCAGCAGCTACCAGGTACTGGACTTTCAAGGCTTGAAAGCTACTCTGATGATTGACTCTCCAAGCCAGCTGCTGGTCATCCATTGGCCAAGGCAGATCTTCCTCCTCACGTCTTTGGACAGAGCAGCCTCTGCTTTAATTAATTTGAATTCCAGCACTCGTTTTTTTACCTCTTTGGACAGAGTAGCCTTTGCTTTAATTCATTTGGATTCCAGTGCTCATTTTTTTACTCTCTCTGGGGATAGCGGGGGACAAGTTTAGAAGGATTGAAAGATTTTTGGCTGACACACCCTGCCGTGCCCTTGGCACTCTTTAAATCCACTTCTCCTCCACTAGTGTCCCACCCACACTCCCCTCTGATTTGTCAGGTTAATACCAATTTACCCTCCCTCTTAAAGGATCTTTCTGTGCACTACTCCTGACCTTTGGATACCACATTGTAACTTGCATCTGCCCCATATATCTACCTGCTCTCCCTCTTACCCCCAAGGGCTATCTGCTGTTCTGCTCCAGGCCTATAATATAGGTTTGTTGACACTACTACTAGTTTCCCTCTTAGTGCTCATCCTGTCTTTCCCAATCTCAATTCCACCCAAATCAGTAGACACTAGTAGAAATCTAGAAATATCAATTAGTGGCAATGTTCCTAACTTGACCTCCACCCCAGCACTCCCTCTATCCCCAGGTAGCCCCTATAATCTGGACCCAAATCACTTCATAAATAGCAATGTGTACCCAATCCCTCCCCCTATTTTAAATATGCTCCTTCATGCTGGAAAACCCATTAACCAATGCCCTAATCACTCCAACCCCTCCCAGTCCATAAAGCATCTCAGGATATAGGCTACAAGACTAATATGGCTGCTATTGCTCCTGTCAGGGAATATTCATCCCAACCTAGGACCTGTAGCAATGGGCACAATCCCCCCTGAGAATTGTGGTTCTGTCACAGTAGCATCTCTCAATATCTGCAGCCTGCTCTCCAAATTTGATTTGCTGCAAGCCTGGGTCGCTCAACATAATCCAGGTGAGTTATTTGTGGTTGAGACCTGGCTCACCTCAAGGACTACTGACATAGAAATCCAGCTAAACGGATATACATCCTATAGACTGGATCAAACTGGGAAGAGAGGAGGGGGATATGTCATCTATGTTAAGGACCACCTACAGGGTCACATTCTCCCAACCAGAAATTCGGGTAAAAATGTGCAAATATTACCTATTAAGGTTATGCTTGGGGCCCATGGAAAGAGTATTACCATCATCTCTGTTTATATCCCCCCAAAGAACAGGATGAAGGATTCAGAGTGCTCCATGAGCACCTATCAGGCCTCCACCATAATTCTGAAACTTAAGTGGTGGGAGACTTCAATATTAACTGGTTGTCCAGTGACGCTGCTCTCTACAGAGATGCTATTGCAGCTATCAACTTTGAACAACTAGTAGTTTCTACTATGTGTACCAACTACCGCTCCAGGACTAGTACCCTATTGGACTGGGTGTTAATGAATTATCCAGATAGGACTACCAGTACTACTGTCCTCTCAGATGCAATAAGTGACTATTCCCCCATCCTCTGTAAATGGTCCAGTAAGCCACCCAAATTACCTACTAAGGAGTTTACATCACACATCCTAAGAAAGGGGCAACTGGGTCCATTAAGAGAACATCTTAAGAAGTTAAATTGGTCCGCTACCTTTATGGCACTCAATGTTGATGCTGCTCTAGGTCTCTTCATAAAGTCTTTTAATGCTACATATGACGTCTTTGCCCTGGTCACTAAATGAAAGGCTAAAGGCTTCCAAAAATCTTGGATAACTCCCTCTCTCATTGCCCAACTGCACGAGTAGGATACTCTCTGGCAGAAGGCAAAAAATACTAGCTCTCCAAGCAACATTCAAAAATACAAGACTGCACACAACCTCTGCACCCAGATAATTCGCATGGCAAAAAACAGCACTTTAGGTCTGAGCTTGGCGATTCCTGGGGTGATGGATGCAAATTCTGGGTCTGGGCAAATATCAAAGCTCTCACAGGTAACCCCCAGTAAATCACCAGCCACAATGCTAAACATTAATGGAGAGTTAACCCAGGACTCCAAAACTATTGCAGATATGTTCAATAAGGCCTTCACGGACCTAAGTGGGGTTCTCCCTCCCAATTATCTAAGCCCACTCTACAATGCCCAATACAGTCCTCCGGGCTCTTCCCCCTCAAGCACTACCCCACCATTCTATCTAAGAATCATCTCTAAAGCCAAAGATCAAAAATATCTGATGAAAGTGATAGGAAAAACGAGACACAGCAGAAACAGTCTCGACTTAAAGCTCATGAACCTCACCATTGACAAAATCTTGGCTCCACTAACTGCTATCCTTAACCTATCCCTAACTACCAGTCAATTTACCCAAATCTGGAAATCAGTAGTGGTCACCTCAGTTTTCAAAATCGGTGACAAGACAATCCACTCTATTTATCGGATGATTTCTGTCTTACCTCCAATTTCTAAGGCCTTAGAATGAATTGCATATGACCAGTTAATTGACCGCCTCCATAAATATCAACTCCAATGCAGAGAGCAACATGGGTTCCAGAAACATCATAGCACCACTACAGCATGGGTAGAGTTCACAAGTTTCATCCACGACTCACTCGATCAAGGACACTCAGTGGGGGCTACCTTTATTCACCTCACTAAGGCCTTTGTTACGGTGAATCACAAACTCTTACTAGCCCATCTAGGAGATATCACTATATCCACGATATCACTGTGTTGGTTTTGGAGCCACCTCTCTGGTCGGGTCCAGCAATGAAAATTGGCAACACCCTTTCAAACAGCCTAAGTGTCAGCACAGGGGTTCCACAGGGGTCAATTCTGGGCCCATTCCTGTTCAGCCTCTTTTTAAATCGCCTTCTGCAAGTCTGCCAAGACCACATTCTTCTCTATGCAGACAACGCCATTATTTATTCAAGCCATCCAGACATCGCCACCCTAGAGCTAAGCATGCAAAGCAGCTTCACCCTTGTAGAGGACTGGTTTACTCACTCACATTTACTGCTTAACTACAAGAAAGTGAAAACCATGTTATTTGCCTCTATGCATAGCAGACACAAACTGACCAGACTTACCATATGCAACAAACGGAATTAAATTCTTGACATGGTTAATAACTTTAAATATCTTGGGGTAACACTGGACAGCTCCTTTTCCTGCTCTCTTCATATCGACCTTGTATCAAAAGCAGCAAATAGAAAGTTAGGGCAACTATACAGGCATAAGCACTGCCTGACAGTAGAAGCACTGAAACTTGCTTTAACTAGCTCAGTCTGCTCTGTGATAGATTGTGGACTAGTCGTATACAGTTCGGCATCTGACACAGCCCTAAAAACACTCACCCTGACTGGGAGCTCCCCAGCTAACCCACACTTGCAAGCTATACTCTCTCATGGGCTGACTTGTTCTGGATAACAGAATTAGTTACCAGCTCTGCCTCATGGCTAAAAAGACCACCATCAGCTTGACCCCCCCACCCTGGTGTCCAGAACCTGATAACACCCCATGCACCATCAAGACTGACTCGGGGAACTCATACCAACTCCTATAGGGTTCCTTTCCACCTCACATCCCTAGGCCAGCGGTCCTTGGGATACTGTACTCCTCACCTGCTTAACTCCCTCCCTAGTTACCTCCATGCTGAAACTAGAATTGGCCTGTTCAAATCCAAACTTGGCACCCACCTCATTAGTCTTATGAAGTGTACTTGCTACCACCAATAATAGTTTATAATCGAGTCCCTGCTCTAACTCCTCGCTGCACTTATTTTTCTCTATCGTCTGTTATCAGCACTTTTACCCACACCTTATCAACTGCTCTGCTACCTAAATTTTACACCTCCCTCCTATTTAATTTGTCTCTTCTCTCATCTCCATAACCCCTTTCACCCCCTATTTCCACTGCTGCTCTCAATCTCAAAGTTTACTTCCTCACCCCCTTACCCACTACTTCCACCCCTCTCCCCACCCTCTGGCTCTTCTGACGCCTATCCCTTTACTTATACCTTCCCTACCACCTCAACAATGGGAACCAAACATGGTCAGGTCTCCACGCCTTCCCTTCACCCTAGCTTTTCCTACATATCTCTGGAATTGCCCTAGCTTCTGAATAAGCAATTGATCATCATATAGTCTTAGGGTAACTATCTTCTGACCTGTGTTATATGCCTGTACCCAGTAATCAAGTTAATCCCAAAAAATGCAACCTGAACTCATGTTATTCCTCAATTTATCAACATGTCTGTTATCTATGTATGCTACATGTGAATGTAAAATGTATCCTTTTGTCTGTTTGACACAGAACCTCCACAAATGAGCTCTTAGCTCAGAGATCTTTGTAATCAGAGACTTGAATAAATAAATAAATAACATTCTCCCTCCAGTATCTGGTGACCCTCTGCCTGATATTCAATGGGGTACCTAAGGTTTTCCACACTCCTGAGGCCGCATCAGCCTTTATGACATCCTTTGGAACCCTCCCCAATCACACCGCCATGGTCAAGTAGCATTGACAATCTCCCTGGCATGCACAAAGGGACACTGGGCTCTAATGGATACTAGTGATGGGGATCAACCCAGGCATACCAGTTTCCATCCCAATACCAAGAGGATGAGCAGTGGTCCCAGGCATCAAAACCAAAGAGAAAAAAACTGATCTCAAGCACGCAATAGAAAAGACTGCATCAACAATCCAGTCAAGGAGCAACAGCCACACAGATGAAGGTTCAAGGGGTGAGGAGAAAGATTTCACTGAAGTTTTTACACACAACAGATATGCCACTTTGTCCTCTGAGGCAGCTACTTCGCATGGGATTGGCGATGAGGGGCCAATGCCAGCTAACTACCCCCATCTAGAACCACTCAATATGATCCAGCCAGCCACAGAGTCAAAGTCAAAGTCATTTTGTTTCTAAAAAGCACTTTTCACAATATCAAAGCACTTGTACATAAGCATAACACATAATAAGATTAAGATAAACAGTAATCAGTTAAATCCAGCAAAATTCCAAATTAAAACACATCTGAAAAGGCTGACTCAAATAAATAAGTTTTTAGAGCAGCCTTGAAGGTCTTGGTTGACAGGCGCTCTCTAATCTGATGAGGTGGAGAGTTCCACAGGGTCATGGCCATATACACAAAAGATCTCACCCCCGAGATCTTCAAATGGACCCTGGAAACCTCTAGCAATCCCTCGTCAGTAGAACTGAGTGGGCAGAGGGGGCAGTAGGGATACAGGACATCTTGCAAATAACACAGTCCCTGTCTGTATAGGGCCTTATAGATTGGCAAACTGACCTTGAAGGTGATCCTGCACCACACTGGCAGCCAGTGCAGTTCACAGAGCACAGACGTTACATGGCTAGATTGAGGTAAACCTGTCAACAGCCTGGCTGCTGTATTCTGCACCAGCTGCAAGCGGCAGATGTTCACCCCCAAAAGCCCTAGGTAGAAAGCATTGCAGTAGTCAAGGTGGGAGGTCACAAAGACATGGACTAGAGTAGCAAGGTCATCAGGCAGAAAAGGGTGTTTTATCCAGGGGATATTCCTCAGGTGGTAAAATGAGGTCTTGATGACAGCTGACACCTGAGATTTAAGCATCAGTTCACCATCAAAGATAATGCCCAGATTCCACACCCATTCGGAGGACCTCAGCTGCCTGCCCCCCCAGAACAAGCCCAGAGGACTGAGCAGCTAAGGACCCCTCTACCCGATGGCCAGGGTTCACAATCAACACCTCAATCTTATCCAGGTTCAACCTTAACCAGCTGGCATGCATCCAGTCCTGAATCTCAGCGAGGCAGTTGTTAAAGAACACAACAGCATCATCCTGCTCCTGTACAAAGGACAGGTATAGCCGAGTATCATCTGCATAGCAGTAAAAACTCAGCCTATACTGCCTTATAATGTCTCCCAATGGTAGCATATACACCTCGAACAACATGGGAGACAACACGGAGCCCTGTGGCTCCCCACAGGTCAGGGAGAAAGGGGCCAACAAATAAAAAAAACCCTGACACCACTCTCTGAGTCCTGCCCATGAAAAAAGAATGGAACCATCTGAAGACCACACCAGACAGTCCATAGATGAACTGCAGGCACTCCAGTAATACCCCATGGTCCACAGTGTCAAACGCTGCAGAGAGATCAAGGAGACCCAAGATCAAATGGCTCTTCCTATCTCTCGCCATCAGGAGGTCATTAAGAGGGTAACTTGAACACCCTTCCAGCTACCTGGGCTGAGATAGTTGCATCCACTGCCTCTCCCTCCACTCATCTAGCTCCTCTGGACTGAAAGACCTGGTCCCAAATAATGTCGGGGCACTGATTGGCTCTGATGTGCAACTGGGTGCACCACCATAAAAATAATCGAGTCAAGCTGCACTGATCACTTTGATTGACCCCCACTCTGCTGAGGTATTTTACTTTGTGATATGTGGTCAGATTGGGCTATCTATGTTTATTTATATACTGTTTAAAGCTGGAGGCTGAGAGAGTGGCGACTACATTAGAACCACAGTTATTGGAAGAAAGCCATGACCTTCCCCAATCTCTCTCACCCCTGAACTTTTTAGGCCTGCTCTCTCCTCCTTTTTGGTTTTTTTCCTGCCACCATGAATCTTTGAGCATAGTTCAATGACAGTGCGCAAGGTGATCTGCACCTGTACACCAAAGCAAGATGGCTGGAGCAAAATCAACCTCCCCCACCAGCACTTTATGTTCCAATAACTCTGACCCACTACTTCAATGATATTTTCACTTTCTGCACCAACTTGAACCAACCACCACCATAACTGTAAACTTACAGGGTCATAAAAGTCATAAGTAGACAAAGGAATAAGGAGGAAGAAGGAATCAAGCTGGTGCCCCCCCCCTCCCAGTAGCACACACGCTACAACCCAAATAGTCATGGCCTACACTTTGCAGCAGGAATTAGTAACAAAGCAAATGGAAACTGCAATGCAAACAAAAACTGCTGTTCCACATTTGGACCAGGCTTTACTTTCTCCTACACAGAGCAACCATCACCCCTCGACTATAGTCAAGTGTACTCCGTGCATTTTTGGGGAAGGGAAACAACTGCATCTGCCCTGAACAAGAACTGCATCCATGCCCTTCCCTGAGGGCTACAAATCAGTGTCAACCTTCCCAGCCCAGTGTATTGCATCTCACCGTCAGCAGCCTCACACGCTGATCACCACGACCAAGGTAAAACTCTGGACGACTGCTACTTGAACAGGTTTCTGGTGCATTTGCATAGTTGATTTTTCATCCATGGCTCCTTTCTGTGGCTGTCTATTGCACATGGACTATGCACACAAAAACACTGAAAAGGTACTGCAAAAGCAATGATTCTGTTTGACAACACTGTGCACATATGTGGATTTTATGTGCATCCTTTTTTCGAGGCTACTTTCATATCCCATGGCAGTTTTGGTCTGATCCTCCATATATGCTGGGATGCACAGAACTTGATGTTTCAAATAAAAAAGATATGTTCCAGTAACATGTTAACCAAAATGAAAATGGCACAAAGTGGAAAACAGAAAACGTTTTGCTTTCAGTGCCCAAATGGAAGCAGTTGCCAGTCAAGGGGAGGCAGGGAAGAGAGTGAAAAGCCATCCTCTGCGATTGGGTAAAAAAAAAAAAAGTGTATAGAAAAAAATGTTACACTCACATAGGCTAGTTGCATTGATCAAGGTCACAGTATGGGTTTCAGAATTTAAACCTGTTTTTAAGTAACATTGTTCATTGCTCAAAGCACTAGTTTGGGTACATTTATTGTACAGAATGTTCTTCCCCAATTATTTTTTATTCTCCTGGAGCTGACTTAGATGCATACCTCCCAAACTTTCATCCCCCAAACGTGGAACCTTGTTCCTCAGAAATGTGGGACAAAACAGTTAAATTTGGGACACCATCAAATTTTCCAGACAGAAGCTCAGAACATTGAGCAAATGTAGGCTTTCATGCTTACAATGCTTGTTACTCACTGAGCAACACGTTTGTCACTTTCATTGTTTGAACTGGAGAATCTAGGGAACACCAGTTTTTTATTTCCAATTCAAAAGCACATGGTGAAGGAGTGGGGATAGTTTGAGGAAAGGGAGCTAGGGCTCCCTAGATTGTGCCAATTGACCAATTGTGCCCTGTGATTGCTCTCATTCCTTGTTTACGAAACCTCTCTCCATCGGCATTTTCCTATGCACGGACACACTCATCATTTAATGTATCAGTGCGTCCCAGCATCTTTATCATGTTACCCTTTGACTGCCCAGTATTATCTGTGTGGTGCCTGCTGTTTGTGGCTGCTGCTGCTGCTTCTGTTTGTGTACCTGCCAATTGAGGAAGCGATGTGACTTAGTGGGAGAAAAATTTTTTAAAAACACATATACCTCAGATGATATCTGCCACACCTCATGAACTTCTGGCACTGCAGATCTGCATCCTCCCCTCAATCAGAGCTAGAAACAAAGAACACAATCATGAAACAGGCTTTTAAAATGCTACTCTGTGGTGTTTAATTTATATCCCAGCTCAGCCTCCTGCATGTTTATAATGCATGAGCTATATTTAAAAAGGGTTTATAAATATCCACCATTTCACTTTGTAGGCAAATAGTCTATTTCAGTACAGTTGAAATATACCAGGGCTGTTCAGCTGACTGTGTCAATAATGATTCTGTTGTTGAAAAGCAGTGTAGACAGGAGTACTACTCTCAGATCAGAGTGTACAAAATAGAAAAAGTTGTAACTTTACAGATAGTCGCAGGTGTTTTTTTTTAACAAATTATAAACCCTCATATAAATATAGATTGTGCATCATAAAAGCACAGTCACCTATGGTAAAATGAGGCAAAAGAACTTGCCCTTTCCCAAAATAGCAGAATAGTACCCCCACCCCAAGGCAGAATGAGAATGACTTCATATCTCCTCAAAAACCCATGCTGTGCTGGAGTAACACAGGAGATAGTGCAATAAAAGATAAGGGTGATCTTTCGGAACAAGTGTGAAAAACACTGGCAGCAGATATGGTGAAATGTGTTACATACAGTGTGATTGAAAGAGCATGAGCGACACTGTAGAGATAGATCAAGTGAGAGAGATAGAGGGACAGGTAGATAGAGAATCATATATCAAGAAATGGTAAGTTACCGAGAGAGAGACAGCAAGAGAGAGAGAGATAAATACAGAAGAAATAGAGAACAGGAAAAATGAGGATATCTACAATTAGACAAAGTTGTGTGGGTAGTAAACACACTGAGAATAAATGTCACGCATTGGGATTCGATCCTCTATTTCAGGTTAGACATCTTTGCATAAGGAGTATTCAAAACTGTGTACAGAGGACTCAGTAGCCCACAGCACTGTATAATTTATGCAATAACTTTAATAGTTATAAATTCAGATAAATTGTATAGAAAAACAACTGTGCAGTAACAATTTATGTGACTCAAATTCTAAGTCAGATCTTTCTGTTATATACATAACATACAGTATGGTGTTTTACACAAATTTAACCCCCCTCCCCCCAAAAAAACAACATAACATTACTTTGCATACATGGTTCAAAATGTGTGGTGGTACAAACAATATATTGCAAACTATCAGTAAAGCTGAGATACAAATACCTGTCACTATTTTAATTTTAGTTTTATATGCTGCAGTTATTTTACATTACATTACTTTGACTACCACATTTGTGATGGTCTGGTATTAAGTGACACATGCTGTGTCTTACTAAAATGCCATGCCACAGAAAGAGGGTGATCTATTAATTTACACTGGATAAAAAGTGGCAAATGTGTGGAAAAGATCAATAATGGGTACTATCAGATATTGTGCCAACCCCCCCTTTCTGAAGTCACAGTTAACATGCAGTTTTCTGTTGTGGTGTCTCAGTATCATCTACAAGTAGTTTAAAAAAAAATTCACTGCATATGTACCATTATTCCCCAGCACCACCTTCACACCACTACTACCACAACACACACACACACACACACACACACACACACACACGTGCGCATATACTCACAGGCTCAACAATCATTTTGGCTTTCTTGTGTTTCACTGACTTTCTTAGCATGTCACCAATTACAATATTCATATACTATTATGCCTTTTTCCCTGTCCATGTTGTCCCATTTACTTGGTTGTCATTTAAGATTAACTGTCACATAAAGGTGACATTTTTTTCTATCACCTGGTAACTGACATCAAGCTCTATGCCCAGTGATGGCACCCTCTGTAAAAAGTGGTACCCATGCTCGTCCGCACATTTTAGAAATGACCCATTTCCTTGTTTTTAGTCTGAAAAAAAAAATGGACCCCTTTAATACAAAAACAAGGAGTCAGTTATGGCCCCCGACCCCCCTTTTCGCTTCAAGTGAGGGACCAACCATGGGAACCAACGTAGTAATCACGGTGGCAATGGAGTTGCATCACATGTGCACATAATGTTGTTAAACAGTAACAACTGCATGTAAAAGCTTGTGTACATGTTTAGAATTATGCTTTCTTCAAGTTGTTTACAGTGCTTTCAGGTAATTTAAATAAGCCAGGTTATCAGTCCTGTATTACACAGTATACCCAGGTTTATACTTTCTATTATGAGACCTATGCCAGGCTTACATAAACTTCATGTAGACCCTGTACTTCTCTCAGCAGGGCCTCTACTCTTTTGCCTGAACCCCTGATTACCAGTATTCTCCCACCGATCACCCAGTAGGTCCAGTTCCTTGGCTAATCTGGTACCCCTGGGCGAAGGTCCACCCTCCCATGGCAACCTTATAGACTCAAAGGTTCAAACATTCTTCAAACAGATAACAAAAGAAAAAGCAGGGCTAGAGTCTACTGGTGCTAGCAAGTCTGAGTGGGCGCTGCAAGGAAGCAGAACCGAGGGGCAGAAGAAGGAGTGGAAATAACTGCTGGACTGCACAGTTATATGATGGGGTAAGCTGTGGAGTAGGGCCCTAAGCAGGGCACTGATGAAGGAGCAATAGACTTTTGTGTAGTTGACTTTTGCACAGAAAATGTAACCAGTCTACTCCAATTGTAGCACATGATAACTGCAACCCAGGGGTCTGGGCTAGGGGTCCTCTAGGATGGAATGTGCCAGTACGTTTCTACAGCATGTATGCCAGAAATGTCCCATCCTTTTTTTTATTATTATTCTCTGGTAGCCAGGTATGGCCCACTGGGCACAATGCCTGTTTACAGGGGTGACCAAGGAGCACTGGGGAGGTTAAGTGGCTCGCTCAGTGTCACACAGTCTGCAACTGGAGACTGGAGGAATCAAACTCAGGTCTGCTTGATGTACCAAGCCCATTCACAGCTTGTAATTGTAACCTCTAGGCTATACTGCCAGCCCAAAGTGCACTATATAAACATTATTACAAACAAAAGCAAAGCACATGGAAAGCAATAAGAACTTTTGCAGTTTACACCAAATTCTTCCTTTTCCAGTTCTTAAAATGGTATGTCCCACTTCCTACCAAAATTATTTATTCCTCCCAACATAAAATGTCCCATTTCTTAACTTATTTTACAGTTAAAGAAAGACATAAATTGGACATTAAAATAAAATGCAAATGATTTAACCTCTTTTGCAATTGTAATGACCATGGGTTATTCAGATAGTTGTGCTGGATAGATAACATCTGTGCTAGTGTCCAAGACAAGGACAGCTGCTGGAGCAGGCTACAAATTGGTCAGAATATTTGCCCTTGATGTGAAAAGTACTATCCAGTGAATGGTTGATTGCGTCTACACATCTATAGCCGATAACAGAGATTTCCCTTTATTTTGTTCTTTAAATCTCTTTATCAGACTGGTACTCTGGTTACTACTCCACTAATCAAAATCTTCAACCTCTCCTTGCAGTACTCACAGTTCACCAGGCAGTTTCCCCAGCATCTGGAAAATGGCACTGGTACCATGGTTGGGACATGCCAAGGTATTACAGAGACCACCCCCCCAGGTCAGAATTCATGCACTGCCATTTGATTTGTGGTTGAGCACTCTGCCATGGCCTCCCTCAAGCAGTGTCTGGCCTCTGAGAGGCAACTGACAATGGGGTGAGGAGGCAGGAATTCACCTCTGGCTCTGCAGATATGGTACCTCCTGGGGGTACCTCATAACCATTGAGCAGTTAATACATCTGGGCAGTTAAATATGCCATGCCCCAGAGCCATACCCATAAAAGCTGGGGTGAAAATAAATAGGTAGGCCCCTGTGAGGGTATCCTGAATGGCGGATTAACAGATGATGCACCAAAAATCCATGTTAACTTCCCACAGCAGGACTGATACCTCAGCAGACCCAGGCCTCCACCCCCTACCTCCACATCACTCTAAAAGCAGGAAGAGAAGCCCTTTCTCAGCTTCTACAAGCAGCTTCAATGCTATCCACCTCTAAAAACTCAGAACACATTTACTGCTGTATGATCACCTTCACCCCAGACCTTCACCACTGAAGGGGGATTCAGCTCCAGACCCACCTTCTGCAGAGCTCAGCCCGGGGTCCATCCTCAAGACAACCCAAGGCAGCCTGCTCCAGGGCCTGTTCCTGTACCACACGCTGTACCAGATGTCTCAACCATCTTGTGGGCCGACCTCCAGGGATACCCCCCCATACCCCCGACAATATCCAAAGCACCAAAACAGCAGGGTAAACTGGGAGGGGAACAGCCAGGAAAATCTTAACTGAGAGAGGTCTAGGAGCCCGTCCAGGAGTGTCCAGGACAGAGGTGCCAAACCCAGGTGCCAAGCATGCCAAAACTGGGTGCCAAAACACGGACAACTTACGGAGGAAAAGGAGTAAAAGTCATCTAAAATGGGGCCGAAAATGCGACTGTTCCCCCATGGCTCTTCCCAGTGGCTCTTTTTTCAACAAACCACGGGCAACAACCAGGGGCAATAAATGGTCTCTGGGATGGGAACGGTAGTGGTAAACTGTGCTCCCAATGGTGCTCCACTAGCCCGGTCACCGTTCTTGATCTAGGAATCTGCCTCTCCACATTTAAGCCAAGTTCGATTGCTCCTGGGGATCGCCAGTCGAATGCCCGGGTGGAATACCCCGGGGGAATACCATACAGCCACTGCCTTCTCAGAATGCCCATCATAATGGGGTCAGAATGCCCAGTAGGGATGCCTTCCTCACCCGCACACTTCCTCGCCTTCCTCCCGCTCTTGCGCTGACATGCCCATAATGTGTGGTGATGCCCGGGGCTGATTGCTGATTGGCCAGACTGATTGGGAGCCAGTCCAGGAGCTGATTGGCCAATTGGGAGCCTGGATAGGGAGACAGAAGGGGGGAGATGAGTGGGGGGCAGAGGAGAGAAGCCCAGGCGAGAAGCTGGACCCCGAGCTGAACCCCTACTTTTATGCATCGCGGAGCCACATCACAGCCACAGGTTAAAAATAATACCCTTTGAAAATAAAACAAGGAGGCATGCATCCATGTCTGCACTTTGAAAAACACCCCTTTTCTGCGATTTTACAGACGCAGATGCGTACCTCAGTGCCAGCAAAGTGCCACCACTGGGGCTCTTTGCTTGCCTTGTATGTTTGACTATTTCTGTTCAACACAGTCTTTTTTTTAAATATTGAATTACAATGAATGATTACCTAATCTATATTTTAATTAAAAGTAGCATGTGCCTAGTTCAATTAAATAATGCCATGAATTAGTGCTCCCGAGCTTGGCAACCAATCAGTGCAAATTAATTTTTGCAGTAGGGCTAATTGATTGGCAGCCTCAGGTATGCAGTATAAATGTGCCAGATAATGTAAATAAATGATCTGGTGTGTTCAATTCTTATTTGTCATTACAGTACATTGATACAGTACATAGGTGCCTGCCTCTTCCACTGTTCCACTGAGTCACAGCTGTGTCTGTCTGACATTAAAAGCAGCACTTTGATTTATGCAACAAGTGATACAAAGACCAGGTAATGTTCTGACTGGAATACCCATAAAACTCATTTATTTTGTAAGTGCTTGGCATCTGACTAGCAATTTAATAAATGAAACCTCAAGAGTTAAAGGCTGTCCTATGTACTGTATATATTAGCCCCTGTTGAGCAAAGGGCAAAACTAATGAAATAAAAGGTAAACACCCTTCTAAAGGTATAAAATGCAAACCTAAATAAATGAGAAAATCCTCCAATTGAAGCTTGTGGCACCACTGTACTGTAGCACTAGCAAAGTAGGATCTTTTACCTCATGTGCAACATGTGGTTCTGGTTTGGGTTGGCATTGTTTTTTTGTAGAATTCAGAGCTCCTTCCCGGCACTACTATCTGGAACCAGAGAAATTATGAAAAATCTTTTTTCTGGTGGTGTCATTTTCACACAGTTCAACTGGCAGCCTGCCAGCAGACACAGACTCGCAAACTTTCACTTGGAAACTCAGCAGTCCGGAACACCAGCACTCTCTCTCTCTCTCTCTCTCTCTCTCTCCCTTTCTGTCTCACTCTTCCCCCCAAAAAACTCCCTCCCCCCCCTCTCCCCCTTAGCCCTGAGCCTAATCTGAGCAGCAAGATCGAGTCTCATTTATTGTTACTGACGAACTAATCCACTTTCCAGCCAACATCAGCCTGTATGCATTTGGGAACAAGAGAAATTAAGGAAAATCTCTGCCACCAGGGCCAGCAGTGTTATTTCCACACAGTTCAACTGGCAGCCAGCTAGAGCCACAGTTGGAACACTTTGGTGAAGAAAATGATTTTCCTCACTCCGGTTATAACACTTGAAGCCAGTGTATATAGGGCCAAAAGCTTTACCCAGCATTGTATTGAGTGCTGTGTATGTAACCACATGGGAGCCCAGGGCCCAGAGGGCACAGTACTTCCATAGACAGATTAACTCTTCACTCAGCATGGGGCCTAGAGGGGCCTTCATTTCTCCATCTGTTTATGCAGGTCCTGAAGGGCCCTACGTTAATGAGGATATAAATCCACTATCTCAAAAAGAAAGTAAATTCTTTGTAAAAAAAACTGCATTAATGCACCAGTTAGGGTTAAACCTGATGCCACAAAAGTAGGGAAATGTGGCACTAGGGTTTCCAAACCTAACTCCCCACCCCCCAAAGCAGCAAAAGGACAAGACCACAAAAGCAACCATAGACAGCTATCATCAGGTAAGCAAACAACATACAACTGTTTGCAGATTACACAAATGCAGTAGCACTGACTTGCTACCTTTGTGGATTTGTATATGAGGCCTGTGCTCTTGCAACCATAACTGTATGTGTATGTCATGCAGCATGCATGAGTACCTGTGGCTGTAGATGTGCAGGCCACTATTGGGGGGGGGGTCGGGCTGCGCTTCTGTAGGCAGAAGTACTGTTGAAGTGTAGGTATCATGGTTCCAACAGTGGATCTAGACATTTTTCAAGGAGGTAGCAGTGTTGTCTAGGGGTTGCACTTCCCCCCAAAAAGTAAACTGTTAACTTTTCAAGCTCAGATTAGGTTAAAACAGCTATCTTTACTGGTATATGAAGTTAGCGGGTGCTACCTTGCTACATAGTTTGACCCTATAGTGCATGGTTTTCAATATGCAGCTGCGTAATTGCAGGGGCCTGCCATTCATCTGCCAGAAGTTGATGTGAATGTGCTATACCTGTGGCTGAAGAAGGGCAGATTCCTGGGGGGCCTGCACTTCTGCAGACAGAAATAATATTGTAATTTTGTTATCACTGGTTTTGTAGTCTCTGTATTTCTGCAGCCAGAGGTCAATGCGTATGTCTTACAAATGCTGCTGCAGAAGCCCAGGACTGTTAGTGAAGTGTGCTTCTGCAAACAAAACTGTGCATATGTCTTAGACTGTGGATGAGTACCTGGGGCTACAGAAGCACTGGCACCACAGGGGCTTGTGCTGCTCCATGCAGAAGCAATGTTGTGATTTTGGTATCATGGATTTCTATCTGTAGCCACAAGTGACTGTGTGTGTCTTGCAGTGTGTATATCACAGATACCAATCCATGAAGGTAGCACAACATTGCTACTGCATTTGTGTCATCTGAAAACAGTTGTGTGTTGTTTGTCTTACCTGATGATGGCTGTCTGAGCTGTCTGTGGTTGCTGTTGTTTTTCTACATGTAGATCAGTTTTATCTTTGTAGCTATTTTTCTGCCCCATATATTATGAACCTCTTAGTAACTGCAGAAGAGGACACCAGAACAATGATTGACATAGAAAAAACAACTTTATTTTATAAGTTGTTTCCAGATTGTTTGACTGCCAGCAGTATCATCCTGGGTTTACTTTCTTGCTCTCTCTGCTGATAAAATTAGTATGTATTTTTTATTGACATGGGAACTATTTATAGAGATATAGAGATGATGCACAATCTTTTACACAGTAATTGAGGCTATTGATGTGATCTTGCTGCATTCCTATCAAGTATTACCATTTATGCAATTATCAAAGTAGATTCTGTCATGGGAAGGCAAGGTCTTCCAAACCTGGAAGGAATTCAGCAATTGCATACATTGGTAACAACATGGAAGAGCCATGCAGTCTTCCCTTCCCTTTTTTATGGCCACCTAGGCTACCAAGGCAGCCAAAACAAAGAGATTAGCCTCCCCAGTAGCCAAGCAGGACCTCAAACCTCCCTTACCCAGGCAAGACTGAGGCATTATCATATGTCCACCTCCCTCCAGTTGTACCCAGGGTGCCACCTTTAGTCCGTTCTACTTTGTAGCAAAGCTGGATTGCAATGCATAACTTTTAAAATCATCAAAATGAATGCCTTCTTGTACTGCAGTACACTTTAATCGAGCCATGTTAACTCTCAGCCTGCACCCCTACAAGATGAATTTAGAACATGCCCCTTCAAGTTTTGCCATGTCTTTTCTGGTCAATCCTTGTGGAAGCATCTGTAAAACATACACAATTCTGAGTACTACATTCACTTTGATAAGAGAGACACAACCTTAACCAATATAGTTCATGAGGTCCAATAGATGAGATTCAGCTTGACCTTAGAGAGTGATGACTTGAATTTTAAATCATACAGGGAGTTAGTTATTTTCACTCCCAGCTAAGTGATGTGGCCTTTGACAACTTTATCAGGAATTTCCATCACATCTGGGATACCCCAACTATGCTCATAGAGAGAAACTCAGATTTTTAAAGTTTATTCTTATAGCCACAGAGTTTGGAAACATTCAGCACCCCCTCTGTTATTGCTGATAGAGAAGTTTAAGGATCTGTAATAAATAATAGCATATCATCAGGGTATGGCATAATCTTATCCTGTAACCATCCCACCCCCAGTACTTACTCCAGGAATTTCAGTAGAGGATCTAATGTATTACACTAGCAGTTCTGTTACTGTGAAAGATTTAGTGTGGGTACAGATGGACACATTAGCCAATGTCAGGTTCCAACAAATTAATCTTCTTTTTATTTTTACAGAACAAAATTAAGCAGCCTGGTTTTGACAAAACAATAAAAAAAAATAAAGAAAATAAACAGCAACTAAAGAAAGCTTAACTGCAGCATCATAATAATTTTCCAGAAGGAATAACAAAAAATCACTTTGACTAGAAAACACTAGTCCCACTGAGTGTTGTCCCTCTCAACACTCCAACCGAATCTGATCTGACTGGGCTTGGACCTTTACATATATAGCCAGTCAGAGGCTAAGATTGGCTCATAATACCTGTCAATCAGGGGGTGTTACATAACACACACTGTTTACTTTGTTTATCTAGAAGATAATTTTATAATATAAATTGAATCACAACACATTTAATGATACTAAGTACAATATGTGAACAGAACCTGTTTTATCTCCAGAATAACAAAGATCACTAAGGAAGCTGTCTGTTTGTCCTTCCCACAGTTAGGTTCAGCATAAATATGGGAAAGTCAGGGCCGGCCAGCTCTTAGAGTGCTAGCTGCAGCAGGACAACACAGAAACTCCCAGAGCTCTTATTTGTCCAGGTAAATTTTGTACTTTAGCTAAAATAAACCTAGTGTTTACTCCTAGTCCTTTCTAGGACTTCCAGTCAGTCAGGAAGACTTAAGAGTGCTCCTTTATGTCATTGCCCAACTTAGTTTACAACAAAATGCAGAGAGAGAGAGAGAGACAGAGAGATTTTAATTTTGTCTGCATTCACACTGCAAGAAATTACATGTTTAAAAGAATGGTTGCTAAAATGAATACAGATAATCTACCATTTCAAACATAATTTTACCATAGTCTCTTGTCTTGCTATTGAAGAGGAATCTTATGCTTGTTTTAAGCCCCATATATACCCCATAAGCTCAGGGTTGTTTTTATATTGTCTTTTATTTTTACACAGCTCTGCCTGAAAGGGGGGGGATACAAGACAAATAAACAAGACAGGCTGACATAAAACGTGGGTGGCCAATCCATGTATAATGAGCATTTTAACAATAAAAGACATACATTTAGGAGAGATACATAAAGGAAACCCCGACTAGGTAGAGCTACAAAAGCTTTGGGGGGGTTCTCCGACAGTTACCAAAGCAAATACTGGCAGGGAAAGAGGAAGGGCCAGCTTACTGCCTCTGGATAATAACAGGTAAGGGAGGTTCCCCCATTTACTACCACCCTTGTCATGGGATGCATACAGTGTATATCAGCCTTATTAGTGCTGTGCAAAATGCAGAATTCCGCTGATGAAATTAGCACTGAATGACCATTCCGCTGGCAGAATTTTCCCCGAAAATTTTCTGGTTCTTCTGTGGAATTCCGCCTGCTGCGATCTGCGGAATAATATTCTGCAGAACAGCATATTTCCTGCGGAAAATCATTCTGCAACCATTTATGTGGACAATTTTGAGATCTGCAAAATAAAATTCCACTTTTCTGCCCTTCTGTTTCCAGTGAAATTCAGTGAAATTTTGGCAGAATTTTTCAAATTCCACAAAATGTTGTTCTGCCAGAATCTGAAAATTCCACACAGCACTAATCCTAACCATTAAATAAAATAGTGCCACAGACCAAAATGTTCCAATATCTCAAAACAATAGTTTTATTCCTTTTCTATCAAAGGCCTTCTCAGTATCCATGTGAGCATGAATAGTTCCCTTGGATGCAAAGAATCCCAATGGATCAGATTCAGGAGTCTTCTCATGTTGTTGTAGGAGTACCAACTCTGTATGATATCAGTTTGGTCTGGGTGCATCAGGTACAGTAGAAGTTTCTCCAACTGCGTTGCCAACACGTTCCCAAATGTCTTGGCAGTGTAATTTATGAGGAAGATTGGCCACCATGACAAGCATTGCACGGGGTCCTTCCCATGTTCAAGGATGAGATTTATACTGGTTGCATATCATGATGTAGGGAGCTGCCCTCTCTCACCCTCTTTTACAAAGACTTGTTGCAATCAGGGCATCAGTTGACCCTTAAGATGCTTGTAAAATTCAACCCCAAACTCTTCTGGGCCTGCTGCTTTCCCCAGTCTGAGGCTAGATACAGCCTGCTCAATTTGCAATCAAGATATTAGCTCCTGTAGCCTTCCAATCTGCTTTGACAAGATTCTGGGGCGAGATGGGTTGTCTAGAAATTACTTTTACTCATGCGCTATGTTCAAATTCAGCCTTGTATAGCTTCTGATGAAATTTGGCAATCACTTCACATATATCACCATTGTGAGTTACTTTATCAGACATACCTTGCTTGATCTGTGCAATGTGATTCAAGGAGCACCTCCCTTTCGCCAGCCACGCAAGGAGAACACTCAACTCATGCCCACATTCAAATAGCCTCCACTTCATATAAAAAAGCAGGTTATGGCATTAGAAGCTAGAAGTACAATAAATGCCCTGGGTGCCTTAAACTGTCTCAGGCAGTCTTCCAATGGATGGCTATAGGATTGCCACTCTAGAGTTTTAATCTGGGCTTCTGTTTCCCAGATCTATACTCATTTTTTCTTGCAGCCATGCAGACAAGGATTACTCCCCTCATGTAGGCTTTCCCTGTCTCCCACTGTGTGACCTGAGGCAGAGTCAAAGGCTCAATGAGTGCCATATACTGTACAACTCCCATTGTTCTTTTCAAAAGCTCTCCTCAGCTAGTAAGTGGGAACAGAACCTCCAGATCCTCTCTGTGGGTTTATTTTTAGCAAGGGTCAAGATGCAGCTCCAGGCATGTTCCAAAACAATTATGGGACTGATGTTTGTGTTACTAAACTTTGGGTTCAGACTTCTAGGCAGGAATAAGTAGTCTATCAGGGTTCAAAACTGATGAGGGTTAGAGACAAAGGTAAATTATTTTATCCCCCCGAGTTAGCCACCCTTCATGCATTCAATAGGTCTAGTTCAAACAAAAACAAATAAGAAAGCCTTGCAAAGCTCCCAACATTAGCACAAGCCAGAACACATGAACCCAAAACAAAAAGCAAGTAGTCTGCTGTTGCCAATATCCTGCTCTAGGTTTGTCTGTGTTTCTTTGTTTTATACTATGTTTTTCTTGGTGTTAACATGTCATTGCTTTGGTATTTCCCTGGAAGTTCAAATCATTACATGAGCTTTGCTCCATTAAATAATCTACAGTGGGAGAATATATATTCTCATTGTTTTGTCTTCATGCATGCTATCAGATCATTCCAGATGCTTGTTCTTGTCCCATATGTCGAGAAATGGAAATCTGTGATGGGATTCAAAGCTTTTTAGACTCACAGAATGGGACTATTAGGTCTATGTAAATAAATATGACTTTAGAAAAATGCTTTACACTGCAATCTGAATTTTGATACATCAGGAGAAATAACCTTTTTGTTTAGGATAACTATTGTCGAGAAGAAGAGTAGGAATATATTTACATAATAATCAATTTTGTTAAGATATGACTTCAAGTACCAATCTCAACTTAATATATTTATTTGGCACTTAATGCACGATATATAATGTACGTGTTTTAGCTGTGTGTTACTGTAAATCCATGTACATCAGGAGGAATGGCCATGATATTACTAAGGTGCAGTAGGTAACTCAAATCACCCTTGGAAAAAGGTCCAGGAAAGGAACAAAATGCCATCAGCTGGATTTGAGGTAGGCTGTGGGAGTAGCACCTCATTGTAAAGCAGTACCTTTTGCATATTTTGTACACCATGGTTGCAATTCACAAATGCCTATGCACCATGTAAGGGCAGTGCGTAGACATTCCCACCATTGAATGTGGCACTGCGGTGCCCTGCGCACCCCCAGCAGCATTCACCAATGGGTGGGTTAGCACCCTGTGCAATGGATCCCCAGCCAGCTGTGGGGCACTGCACCAGGGGTGGGACAGGGGCATGCCAGGGGAGTGCCCTGTAGTGGCACCCATTCACAACAGCACTGTGTGCCATTTGTAGCTGCATCCTATGTGTGGAGGGGGACACAGGCATAGCCATTGCACCCCTCTCACGGTGCCACTGCAGGCCATGGCAAAGCATTGCTGGCCTCTTCAACATGCTTTCCCTACCTCTTGAACTGGAGGGGAGATGGGTAAAGCCACCTAGGCACTTACCTGATGTCCCTTCACAGTCACTGTGTGCAATTACCAGAACCCCTGCACTGCATGGGGCCGGGGACCCACTAGTGGACCGGGTACGGGCATCCCATTGGCTGCCTGCCCGTGTCCGCCAATTTGCTTGGTGCACTAGTGCACTGGGAGACAGGGTCTGCAGATGGGAGTCATGTCATGGCTGGTGATCTTGAATGCCAGCCACCATGCACCCGTACAGGGATGTGGAGCCACGTGGGCAGGTTACATGTGTTTCATGTGTGTAGTTCGCCCCTTAGTGAACCACAGCCCATGTGAGTAGGAAAATAGAAATACATTTATACTACATGCTTTTTGTTTGGAGCTCTTGTGTTCTGTCTTGTGCTAGTGTGGGGAGCTTTGTGAGACCTTCTTGTTGGTTCTGCTTTGGTTTTTGGCCCTATGCATTACATTGTGTGGGTAACTCCTTCCCTGTTTATTGAGATTGAATTGTAAAGGTTTCATGGTTCTACACCAGAGCATGTAACTAGTATGACCCAAACAGATCCTGTAATGTCAGTAGTCATATCCAGGCCAAGTCATGGTATGAGGAGTGCTGTCTCCCCCAGCCTCCTAAGAGACATGTTCAGCCATAAGGGACAAGAAAACCCCTTATTGAGCCATGCTGCCCCTAGTAATATCATGGAAGGGGGAGAGAGAGAAGCCTCAATAAACAACAAACCTTTAATATGCTTGAAAAAATGGCATTTAAAGTGGGAATCTTAAAGCAACCAGCATTTGGGATTAATAAGGATAGTCTAATGAAAGTGTGGAATGAAGCTCTATTAAAAGGTAGTGGTCTTCTGACTGAGGCTGTTTTGAAAGACTCTTAAAAAATTACAAACAGAGATTTTAAGATGGACCTAAAAGAGAAGGAGGCTATAGTTTGTAGCTTTTCTGAACTGCCAGAGATCAAGGTGTACCTTAAGAAATTTAGAATAAGTCATCAAGAAATAGGATACAGAAATTAAAGCAGCAAAACAAAAGAAATTAGATCATGACCAACAAGATTTTAGAACAGGGAGAATCTTTAATTTGTAAAAAAGACCCCAACCACTTTAACACCAAAGCCCATCCCTAAAAAACATACTATTACCTATGAGAATGATGTTACTAATGATTGTGGACCAGACAATACTAGTTCAACTAATTTTTTTAGGAGAACCGCTGCCCAGACCGAAATACCTTGTTGGAGCAACAAGCTACAGTCCAACAGAACAAGAAACCAAAATGGAGGAAGAGGAACAGATGAGGAAGATGAGGAAAAGAACAACAGTGAGGTACCACAGAGGGGATACAAGAACAGGCGGTAACGGAAACAACAGGGACAGCACCTAAGGCTGAAACAACAAACCAAGCAGAGGGGCAGATACCAGAAAAACTGATAAATGTGGTAACGATTTCCACACATTCACTTGCAGAAACAGAGTTGCAAGTCTTACAATGAGGATTATTTTTTGTTCCCGCAACCTCAGCATCTTCATTTACATGTATTACAGATCTTTTTAAGTTTACTGGAAAACTTAGTTTAATCCATCATTTTAATAAATTGGGCACCCGACTTTTTTGCACAAGTAGCTCTGGTGTAAATATAAGTGATATCAAACAAAAATTCACCTTTTGTCCTCCAGCGACTCCAGCAGCAGTTGCATATGAGCAGACTTGTGAAAGGGAAATACAACAGGTATTTGCCCATGAAGACAAAAATGATTTTGTTAACACCAGTAATAGGGAATGAGAAACACTATAGGCCCCAGGATTAAATGAAAAGATAACAGTAAAATCAGCTGACAATGGCGGTTCGGTGGTTATCATGGACACCACGAAATACAAAGCCAAGGTCTGGCAGCAACTGAATAACAACAATGTGTATCAGAGACTGAATGGTGATCTCACTAAAAGATTTAAAGAGACATTGGATATGTTTTTGAAGGATGCATGTGATAATAGTATCATTAGCCCGGAAGTCAGAAAAATGTTAGCAGTTTCTGATCTGATACTGGCAACAATATATATGTTGCCAAAAACACTTTAATCTGTTTTTTAGTACCTCTGGGCCACCCGATCGTTACCAGTATCGGATCCATAACTGAGTCACTTTCAAAATTCACGGATGGCTATATTAAACCTCTGGTAGCTAGTTTGCCATCCTATGTCAGAGACTTGTCTGATATTTTGTTAAATCTACAGGACCTACAGGTGGAGGACTCATGGCTCCTGGCCACCCTTGATATGGAGGCATTATATACCATCATCCCACATAATGGTGGCCTAGTTGCATTAGGATATGAAACACGTCGACCTCGAGGAACCCTTTGTAGATTTCTTGATCAGTTGTGCTAAAACTGTGTTGAAAGATAGCAACTTTGTTTTCCTAGGCCAGCATTTTTTACAGATATATGGTAGAGTGATGGGGGTATTCCTTGCCCAAAGCTATGCAAACTTGCACCTCGGCTGTTGGGAGCAACTTGAGGTATTGGATCCCATCAGAAACCCTTTCTTTCAGAATCTGGTGATATATTGTACATTTATTGATAATCTTTTTGCTATGTTATTTGGAGGGGGACTGTTACTGAGCAGGATGCACTTGTCTCATATTTACATATTTCAGATTAACACCTTAGGTTTTTGATCAAAATTGATTTAACTAGTATCCCATATTTAGATCTAGTAATAAAGAAAGTAAAGGGCCCTTTGGAGTCAGACTTATATTACAAAGAAACGGATAGAAATTCTATCCTTTTACCAAGCAGCTGTCATCCAACCCATTTGGCACGGAATATACCATGCTGCCAATTTCTATGGGTGCACCGTAACTGCTCTGAGAATAATACTTATGAGCAGAGGGCAATGGAAATGGAGCACAGGTTCAAGGAATGGGGCTATGATGACGCCTGTGTTCAGATGGCAGAGTCTTGGGCCAGTGGGACAGATAGATGAGCTGTTTTAGAATCTGCAGGTACCAGGAGAAATGACAGAGAAAATGTGAATCAGCTTGTCAAATGTATCACAATCTATACTCCTGAAGCAACTGCGATTAGGAATAGATTGCTAAAAATGTGGAATATAACACAAGCAGATCCAGTTTGTGGGACAGCAATAATGGAACCACCTTAGTTTGTGAATAGGAGGGCAATAAATCAGGGTGATATTTTGATATGCTCACTGCAGCCATATAAGCAAACCATTGTTCTTTTGAGGAGCAGCACCCATTAGATGCTTTCCCCGTAGTCACTGTAAATATGACAAGGTAACTGAGAAACAGAAACATTTTTCAAATCCCACCACTGAGTTCCAGATATGTGATCTGATTACATATGATATACCCAGTGTTATATATTTAGCTACTTGCAAGTGTCAAACATTTTATATAGGAAAGACAATACGCCCATTTAAACTTAGGGATAGAGAACACCTTAGGGGTATGCAGAACATAAATGTCAAAAATGCTTTGGCAGCCCACGTTAAATTTATCCAGGGCATAGGAATCATGACTGGACATTTGTGGGTACTTAACTTGAGTCTCTAGGCCCAAGGGGAGGTGATCTTGATGCTCTGCTGCACTGTAGAGAAGTCTTTTGGACACATACAGTACTTTTGGAGGTGGTCAGCGCTAGGCCTTAAGGTAGATTAGAAACTGTCTTCTTTAATGATTTTTTCTGTCTCAGATAGTTAACTATTGAAATAGCCATAAAATGAATTCTAGCCTAATTGCAATGGACAGTTTATGTTTTCCATTGATCTTTGTGTATTTTGTATGTATCTGTAAGATCACAATGTTGAAAACTATTTAACCTTTGTGGCCTTTTACTTCCAATATGGTGTTGCCAATATCGTTTTCTAATTTGATCTCTCTTTATTTTATAGTATATGTTTGTTGGTGTGAATGTGTCATCGCTTGATATTCCCTTGGAAGTTCAAATCATTATATGAACTTTGCTCCGTTAAACAATCTACAGTGGAAGAATATATATCCTCATTTGTCTGGATGCATGCTATCAGATCATTCTAGATGTTTATTCTTGAACCATAAGTCAATAAATGGAAACCTGTGAGGGGATTTGAACCCTTTGGACTCACAGAATGGGAATGTTATGTTTATATATAAATATGACTTTGGACAAATGCTTTGCACTGTGACTCAAATTTTGGTACAGCAGGAGGAATAACTTTTTTATCTGTTTGTGATTTTTTAGATATTGTTGCCCTCTTATTCTGAACCGTAAGGCTGCGCACACAAAATGGTGTGCCACATAAAATGGGCCAGCCTGCTCTGACACCATATTCAAACAGATTGCATGATCTGAGCAGTCCACGCAATCTGTTTGAATACCGGATCCTGGATGCGTGGCACACAGCAGTGGGTCACCATGTTACACGCAGAGCAACCAGGGTCCGGGGTTCAGAACCACCCATAGGAGTAATGCATGGCACACATAGGGTTGTGCTGTGGCCCCATGGGCAATATTCAGCCCAAACATGCAGGTGAGCTCATTAGTCATGCATGGCACAATGGGGTCATTTGCATGCCCATTATGGGCTCATCTGCATGCTGGCTCAGCTGCGATGTGCACCCAGGTCAGTCCCCCACAGCCCTGATCACTGTTTTAAACACAAAAATCCCCATTCAATCCCGTTATCCCTGGTAGTATAGTGGTTCCTCCCTCCCCAGCCCCAATCTGTATCATAAAAAATATGTCCCCGGTCCCTAATATTCAAGTGTGTGCCACCTCCCCAGCCACGATTCATATCATAAGTAATATGTCCTCGGTCTTGGTCTTCAAGTGTGCCCCCCTCCCCAGCCCGGATGCATATTATAAAAAATACTTGCCAAGTCCCTGGTATTCAAGTGTGTCCCCCCTCCCTAGAACTGATCTGTATTATAAATTATATGTCCCCAGTCCCTGGTGTTTAAGTGTGTCCCTCCTCCCCAGCCTTGATCTGTATCATAAAATATATGTCCCAGGTTCCTGTTAGTCAAGTGCCCCCCACCCCACCCCATTTGGCAGTGACCCGCAATCCTGCTCCTCCCCAAACCAGACTGGAGCCGGTGACTGGCAAAGCCCTCCTCACACCAGCCAGCTGCCAATTGAACTACCAGTGAGTGTATGCAGTATATAGTACCTGCTCATTGGTCATTGGTGAACATGAAAGGCATATTGGCAACACTGTAAGGTAATAGAAAAAAAAAAGTTTTTATATTTGTGCCTGAAATGTATTTTATTGGGAGTTTTCATTTATGCATTTTGCTGTTGTGTTTTTTTTTCTTTTGTTAATTCTTGTCAGAATTCCACACAGCAGGGCGGCACCTATGTCACGCATTCAATGTGCATTTGGAGTTGACTAATAAATTCACTGTTATAACCCCCTTCTCCATGTCACTGCTTGTCCCATTGCTGTCTGGTTGCATGCTGTCACATTTCCGTGCTCATACTGTATGGTGTGCAGTAACAGGTATCATTCAAAGGTAGAAATGGGTTATGTTTTTTTTTTCAAAGTAATGTTTATTTTTAACCCATATTATATCCCTTTGTACCCACAAAAGTCAGTTCATGTTCAGTGTTGGCCTGCAATGTTTTGCTGAACTCTTCTTCCTTTTCCCATGGACAGCAAGGGTTCATTGATGAGTGTGCACACAGACGAGTGCCCATCGCATGTCAGAGACAGTTGGTTTTCATCCTCCCAGTAGTATTTCAAGCTGCACCACTATCCATGGTCACTCAAGAGGTGGTAACATAGCAAGGTTGGCAATCATCCCTCCCTGAGTGAGATAACTTCATTTGGGATGCTCAATACATTATCCCCAACTGTTTTCACTGTATTATGGGCTTGTTCTTGAGCTATGGTGCTGGAGTTATGAGTGGCAGCCTTGGTTCTTTTTTTTTTTTTTTTTACTTTCCCTTTATGCCCCCTTCCCACTGTGCTGGGTTCCTTTCTTCGGGGATCCCTAGCCTGTGTATTCCCATAGTTCTGCCCCAGGTACCTCCCTCTGGGTACTGGTTAGCCTTACCCCGTCCTGCCTCGGTTTACCCCCCGGGCGGGGAGGAGAGGGACCCCCCTCTTTGGTCCCCCTCTCACACCTCAAGTATGCATCGGAAGGCCTCACCAGCCCCATCTATGGAGCCTGGTTATGGGTTATCTCGGGACAACCGGGTCCCATCTACAGGATCCCAGCGCAGGGTATTTTCCGCTTTTCTGGTCCCAGCCCACAGGACGTCTGCACTCAAGGGGGGCCAAGGAGTGACGCACCTCACGATGTGCTAATGCTCCGGCTCCCGGCAGACGTCCTCCCTCCCTTATATGCTATCTCACTGCACCTCCACCCGTGGTCACCCAGGTGGCGGTATCGCAGCGGGACCTGCATCCCACCCCACCTGGAGGAGGAGAGCAGCCTCCGGGCACTCAATCCTCCTCCCCCCAGCTGGCCTTCCAGCAGCCCGAGTCCGTTCCTGAACACGGGTCGCTGGCACCGCAAGCGGTAACCCTACCGCTGCGCCGGCAGGCCGGCCAGCCTTGGTTCTGTTCTGATAGGTCGGCTGCATGGACTCTCTCTAGAAAAGCAATGTTAATGTTCTATTTATGTCCTTGATGTACCATAGAATATGAAAGAGCGGGGGTAGAGAGGCACAAAGAGAGAAAACAATCTATAGCGTGTTCTGAACTTATAGCTGCAACTATTACATGAGAGGAAAAAGTCCTCCTGTCACACACCTGACCAAACCTATGGAGGGTGACAGCTCCATTTACATTAATCTGTAATAGGGACAACGATATTTTATCGTAGTTGCAATTACAGAAAACCAGGCACTCACCACCTCAAAATTATGTGTAGGACACCACTGGAGTTTCACAAAGAAGCAGCTTTAATTAGCCAAATATTAAAAAACAAATAGCACAAATGTGGCCATCTAACATGCTTCAGAACGGGTCCTTTATCAATATTTTATTATACTTGCACTAATAAATGATGAGAAACACACAACAGAAGAAACACAATTAGCTTGAGTAGGTTCGCAAAAGTAATGTGCTGTCAGTGATCTGTCATCAGAGATTGATAGTGACAGCTCTTATGGCACAGGACAGCAGGAGGAAACAAATGATAAGTGGAAAAAAATGGCTGATCACCACAGTATATTGTTTAATTACAGACAGGAAAAGGGTCACAGTAAAGAGGTTAGTGAGATCAGATGTGAAGAATTCTTAAGTAATCAACTTTACTATGGTGCACCTCAAATATAAATGCCCCTAAAATGAACTGCGATTGTCGCCAGTGCTCTTGCTTGCTAATGCTTTTCCCTACATGACATCAAAATGCTACATGAGTGGGAGCACTGCTGGTGGCAGTCACATGAACATGCATTAACCATGGCACAAGTTTAAACCCTTAAAAATTATTTATTTTAATGATGAACATCAGAAAAAACATAACAGGACTACACATAGGGCCACCAGATGAGTATCGCAGCTACCCAGGTAGTTCACTGACAGCTGTTCTTTAATGAAAAGCTAGCAGTAGCTAGTAATTTTGTTTTAAATATAGGACTGGTAGACTTTGACAATGCTTTTGTTCTATCGGGCAAGTAATAGACTTTAAAATGGATTTTTGATATACAGAGTAGTCACTTAAACTACTAGTAGTCATCAGGAGGAAGCAGCTGCTGGTACAACTAAACTGTTCTACTGGGACTAAGAAATAGAACTCTACTACTGGGAACTTCAATTTAGGATAGAAAAAAGTGTGTTTGTCAGAGTTTGTTGAAGTGAATTGTTATCTGTGCAGTTATCTAGGTGCTTGTCTCAGGTGGCTGAAGGGAATTGTTAACTGTGCCATTAACTAAGTGTAGAAAGATTTGCAAAGTAGGGGGAGTGGCTTAGCTAGAAGGAAGCCAGGTTAAAGCCAGATTTAAACACTGCCCTAGATAGCTTCTGCCAGAGAACAGGCAGAGAACACCAGGAGGAAGGAGCTGCTGGTATAACTAAACTTCTCTACTGGGACTATATTGCCCTCCTTCCGTCCCCTCTACCCTAAACCAGTTCTACTTTTATAGGCACAGGATTTGAATGACAACAGGAACTTCCTGTTTGGGAGCAGGAAGTGAGTGGCCACAGAGCCACCAAAGACTCACCATCCTACAAGGATAAGAGTAGCTCTCCATCCACCCCTAGCTGCCGGAGGTCTGACTCTGAGCAAGTAAGGAGACTACTGAGAAATATAGGAACTTCTTGTCTCAGAACAGGATGATCAGGAGCTTAAAGGGCACAGAGGCAGAAAGTAAGTAGGGAGGAAAAAAAAATAAACAAACAGAGGAAAGAGTAAGTATTCCAAACAACAGTTAGGGGGCCAGAAATAAGACATGATGGGAGTGGTGCAGTGCAGTGGCTGTAGAGCAGCAGTCTTCTGGGAGATGTTCTGAAGGATGCAGTGTTTCCCATCTGCAGGCACCTTTCTGGGCTGAGGGAGGAGGTTGCTCATCTCCAGGCTGAGTTGGCCAGGATTTGTGAGATCTCCTCTCCCACCCAGGGACCAAAAGGGCCACTGCCGTTGCCACAGAGGTTGCCAAGAAAGAGGAGCGGTTGGACCACAGTGGGTTCAGGGAGGGTGAGGGTGGTGGAACAGAGGTGCATCCCTCCAGTTGTACCTCTCCACAATTCATATGCCATTTTGGCAAAGTGTGGTTCCTCTATGGAGGCACCCACAGTGGAGACCAAGGAGGATGCTAGGAACCTCCACAAAGGAGACCCACAGGATGGTGGCATGGGATCCCACAGGGGAAGAAAACAGCTCCTGGTGGAACTCCACTGTTAGGAAGGTAGAACTGGGGAGAAAGGGAGAGGGAGGTAAGGTGCCCGCCTGGAGCCATGGCTTGGAGGGACAGAGAGCGAAACCTCAGGATTGCCAGAGCAGCTGCACAGGGAAGGGAGCTGGATGTCATTGTCCACCTAGGGACAAATTACCTGGCTAAGAAAGGGATCAGAGCAGTGCAGGAAGCATTTGTGGAGTTGGAGAGGGGCCTTAGACAAGTAGCATGCACGGTAACCTTCTCAGAGGTGCTGCCTGTCAATGGCATGGGTAAGACTAGGGTGCTCCACACCATGGGATTCAATCAGTGGTTGAAAAACTGGTGCAGAGTTCAGGTATTTGGCTTCATTGGGGACTGGGGGTCCACCTGGAGGGATGCTGGCCTATACTGGTGTGATGGTCTGCATCTGTCCAGGAGGGGAACCAGGATCCTAGGTGATAGGTTTAAATGCTTCATTGGCAAGTATTTAATCTAGCCAAGGGAGGAGGCACTGGAGAGGAGCAGGGAAATCCTAGCCCCCTCCCCCCAAAAATCAGGGAACTAAGTGAGGTAAACACCAAGATACAGATGTCGATAGGGAGAAGAGCAGGGGTAAATGGAGAAAATGACAAACGCAATAAGGACAGGGATGGGGTAAAAAGGGGTAAGGCCATCAAGAAATGGAGGTTAATGAGTACCAACACCCGTAGTCTGGGCAACAAACTCCCTGAACTAATGGCCTTGATGGAAGAAGGATGCCTGGATATTGCAGCAGTCACAGGAACATGGTACACAGAGAACCATGACTGGGATGTTAACATACCGGGCTACATAACCTACAGGAGAGACAGGGAGGGGAGAAGAGGGGGCAGAGTAGCTCTCGATGTAAGGGAAGGGATAAAAGCAACTAAACAAAAGAGTAAACAGGGAGGAGAGGAGGAACTGTGGGTCACCTTAGAGACTGGAAATAGCACCACAATCCGCACAGGTGTTGTATACAGACCCCCATGTCAGGGGGAGGGAATGGACAAGGATATGATAGGAGGCATCCTTAGGATGGCAGAGAAAGGGGAGATATTGTTGATGGGGGACCTTAATATGCCAGATGTTAACTGGAGCACCTTTGCTGCAGCCACATCCAAAAGCAGGGCCTTTCTTGATGCCTTTCAGGTGGCATGCCTCAGACAGCTAGTTTTGGAACCCACTCATGAGGGAGCAATCTTAGACCTCGTACTCTGAAATGGGGACAGTGAGAGGATCTCAGATCTAGAAGTGGGTAGCCATCTGGGAACAAGTGACCACCAAACAGTGTGGTTCATGATAAACTCAGCTACAGAATCAAGCCATACAAAAGTGAGGGTTCTGGACTTCAGGAAGGCTGACTTTGGCAAGATGGGAGAGTGCCTTAGAAAAGCACTAGCAAACAGGCTAGAAGGAAGGGTGGAGCAACAATGGGGACACATCAAAACTGCCATCACAGAGGCAACAAGCCTTTGTGTGAAGCAAATAAACAAATCAAAATGAAAGAAAAAGCCACTATGGTTCTCAAAAGAGGTGGCAGTGAAGGTTAGGGAGAAAAAGATAGCATTTAGGAAGTATGAAGAAACACAGAAGGAGCAGGACAGATAACTATGCCAGTTAAGGCAGAAGAAAGCAGGAAGGGTAGTCAGAATAGCAAAGGCCCAAACTGAGGAAAAGATAGACAACTCAGTTAAGAAGGGGGATAAAACCTTTTATAGGTATATCAGGGAGTGTAGAAAGACAAAGGGAAGGATACTGAGGCTGAATAAAATGGATGGTGGGTGGGCAGAGAGGGACAGTGAAAAAGCAGGGATACTGAATGAATACTTCTGCTCAGTAGTCACAAAAGAGGAGGAGAGGGAGGTGCCTAATCCTGTTAACAGAAGCACTCTGGATGGGGGGTCAGTCACAGTACTTTCACAGGAGAAAGGGTTCTTGAAGAACTCCTAAAACTGAAGGTGGATAAAGCAATGGGGCCTGATGGAATTCACCTCAGAGTTCTAAAAGAATTAAGGAGAGAACTAGTGACACCACTGACTACCCTTTTTAACAAATCATGGGAGGATGGTGTCATACCTGTGGACTGGAGGAAGGCAGATGTGATTCCCCTTCACAAAAGTGGGAGCAAGACAGAGGCAGGAAACCGCAGACCTGTCAGTTTGACCTCTGTGGTTTGGAAAGTGATGGAATCACTTCCGAAGGAAAGAATTGCTGAGTACCTAGAGAACAGGGTACAGGACCCAAGGGCAAGCATGGGTTCACAGTGGGAAGGTGATGTCAGACAAATCTAATTGATTTCTTTGACTGGGTGACCAAAGTAGTAGACCAGGGAGGGGCTGTGGACATGGCCTACCTAGACTTTAGCAAGGCATTTGACACAGTCCCACACAAAAGATTAATAGTCAAATTAACCAGCCTGGGAGTGGGTCCCAGGGTGGTAGCCTGGATAAAACATTGGCTGGACAACAGGACACAGAAGATAATTGTAAAGGAGTCCACTCTGAAGAAAGAGGGGTTACTAGTGGGGTACCGCAGGGTTCAGTACTGGGTCCAGTCCTTTTTAATGTCTTTATAAGTGACATTGCAGAGGGACTGGAAGGAAAAGTATGCCTCTTTGCAGATGACACAAAGATTTGCAACAGGGTTGATACACAAGGAGGTGTGGAAAGGATGAGAAGGGACTTGGCAAGGTTGGAGGAATGGTCAGAAGTATGGCAGCTTGGATTCAATTCAAAGAAGTGCAAAATAATGCACTTTGGAAACAATAACCCATGGGAAGATTACACAATGGGGGAGGAGGTAGTAACAACAACAAACATGGAAAGGGACCTGGGGGTAATCATATCAGAGGACCTTAAGGTTAGCAAGCAATGTGAGAAGGCAGTAGGGAGGGCTTGGGGGATACTGGGATGTATAGGGAGAGGCAACACCAGCAGAAAACAGGAAGTTGTTATCCCTCTGTACAGACAGTTGGTGAGACCCCATCTGGAGTACTGTGTCCAGTTCTGGAGACCCCATCTCTGCATGAACATAGACAGGATGGAGGCAGTCCAGAAGAGGGCACCTAAAGTGGTGCAGGGTCTGCAAGAGAAGCCATACGAGGAGAGACTAAAGGAGCTTAATATGCATAGCCTTGAGGAAAGGAAGGAGAGGGAGGACATGATAGAAACTTTTAAGTACCTCTGTGGAATCAACAAAGTCCAAGAGGGTAGCATCTTTCAGAAAAAGAGATGTGCAAGAACAAGGGGACACAATTTGAAGATAGAGGGGGATGGCTCAGCGGCAATGTGAGGAAGTATTTTTTCACAGAGAGGGTGGTGGACACATGGAAGAGCCTTCCTGAAGAGGTTGTGGGGTCTAAACTGTGGGAAAATTCAAGAATGCATGGGACAGACATAAGGTAATTTTTGTGGGAGGTAGGAAGAAATAGGCTGTTGGTTAAATAGGATCTGCAGCTTATCCTGTAGGTAGGGAAATGGGCAGACTAGGTGGACCAAGCGGTCCTTATCTGCTGTCAAAGTCTATGTTTCTATGTTGAAATTAAGGCTCTCTCAAGTAAGGAGCAGCAGCCTGTAAAATAATGTTTAATAAAAAGCAACAAATGCTTAAATATATTTTCTTTAAGTGCCAGGCTAGTAGAAACTCTTTAAAAAGCATGTTTATTTGAAGGTTAGTGGCAGCCTTCAAAAAATATTTTTATTAAGTTTAGGCAGTGTAGCTGCCTTTAAAAAGGCTTTGCTGATCAGTCTGTCAAGCATGCCTTTTTCTAAGAAGACTCAGTGAGAAACGTAGCACGCTCAGAATGATAAGAGCATAATGGCAATGGGGACTATTCACAAAACATCAGATTGCCTATGAGCTGTGTATCTGAGGTGCGTAGGCAACCCTACTTTGCAATGCCACTCAGTGGGGGTCCAGCAAACCCCCAGTGGCATTCACTACAGGAATGCTAGCCCCTTGCACACAGGACCCATGCAGCTATGCACTGTGGGCAGTCCGGGGGCATACCAGGGTTTGTGCCCGCACTCCACATCATTCATTAAGGTGCAGAGTGCCAGGCCTGAGGGGTGTAAGTTATGCAACGGGGGCCCCTTTCATAACCTTTGGGTGCCTCACAACAGACACCTGCCAGCTGCAGTGGCAAATGGAATCCCCTCCATACTGCGTCCCAGCCCACTGTGCTGCCTGGGAGGTCTGAGGGCAGCCATTTGGGCATTCACCTGTCTGTGTCAGCTCACTGTGGTCCTTGCCTTTCCAATATCTACTGCATGTATACAGCAGGGGATCCACTTCAGGACCCAGGAGGGGTATCTGATTGGATGACTGCCCAAGTCCTGCAATCTTCCCCCATGCAGCTGCTCACCAGGGGGACGGGCCATGAACAGGTGCCCTGAGGGTGCTTACAGTAGTGAATACTGTACACACTGAGCCTGTTTGGGGCTATGTAGCTATACAGGCTGGGTATGTGTGAATAGTGCGTACCCAGCTCTCTTTCATGAATAGGCCCCATTGAGACCACCTGACCAGCAGCATCAATGGTTTGCCACTTCCTAGTGAAATAATTTCAGGATAACACACTGACTGTCAGGATGGGTTGTGGGCTGAGGTTAAGTGCACATAACTTCTGGCAGAATTATGATTCTGAAAAGCTTGGCTAAATTTTTCTATGAATTTAGTGGATTTGTCATATGAACTGTGTTTTAAAAAACATGTGAACTACTTTTTTTGTTTTTTAAATTGCAGAAACATGTTCTGCAAAAAAAACCTGCCAAACTTTTAATTGTGTTATTTTCCATGGAATTTTACATGAGTTGGGTTGGTGAAATTCTGCATTTTCAGTGATGTTTGCTGCAGAAAAGGTACATATATTCCTTATGATGTAGATTTCCAGCAGAAACTGAATTTCTCAGTTCCTCGCAACCTGCCTGCATCCGACATATTTTATATTACCTTGCATAATATTCTTTCTGATGTACACAAAAAAACACAAACTCATGACATTATCATAGTTAAAACACAAAAAACATTCTACAGAAAACCCATATCATACTTCAGACCTCTTAAATAATTTAATTATTTATTTATCTAAAATGATTAACAAAGAGATGGATGAATGAATAAATTAATTGCGTGGGAGGGTTATCACTGGAGACGGAGGTTAACATTCGTTTGACTACAGGTATAGACAAAGTCACATGTTAAAGAAGGGTTCCCACAGACAGAAAAGAGTGCTTCATTGGATAACAACTGTATGGCTAAGCTTAGATACATAGACAGCGTCGGCAGATAAGGGCCTACGGCCCACCCAGTCTGCCCATTTGAGCTTGTAAGTTTACTTTGTGTTTTCCTAGAAGTCTGTTGCCCCTTAACCCTGACCTCCAGAATTCCTTTATGTCTATCCCATGCATTCTTAAATCCTGTGATTGTTTCAGGCCCCACCACTTCCTCTGGCAGGGTGTTCCACTTGTCCACCACCCGTTCTATGAAGAAATTCTTCCTCACAGTTCCTCTGAATCACCCTCCCTCCAACTTCATCCCATGCCCTCTAGTCCTGGAACATCTTTTTCGCTTAAAAATAGTGTATTTCTGCACCTTGTTCCTCCCTGCAAGATACTTGTATGTCTCTATCATGCCTCCTCTCTCCCTCCTCTCCTCCAGGGAGTACATATTCAATTCCTTCAACCTGTCCTCATAGGACTTATGATGCAATCCATATACCATCTTTGTTGCCCTCCTCTGAACCTTCTCTACCCTGTCTATGTCCTTACGTAGGTAAGGCCTCCAGAACTGTACACTGTACTCCAGGTGGGGCCTCACTACTATCTTGTATAGTGGAATCATGACCTCCCTTTTCCTGCTGGTGATGCCCCTGCCTATGCATCCCAGCATCCTATTTGCTTTACCTGCTGCCTTGTCACACTGTTTTCCTACCTTGAAGTCATCAGAGATGATAACCCCAAGATCCCTTTCCTGCTTGGTGCATGCTATATCCTCACCCCCAAACTGATATATTGTGCCAGCTTCATAAAACTAAGGTCTGAAAGTCACCGGTCAAGAGAATAAACTGCCAGAAGAGGTACTAAACAGCAGTGAGTCTGTTATTAGGTATCCGCAGTCAGCAAGTTTATCTCAGTCCTGAAGTTTTAATACAAGCAGGACTATAAAACAGTGCTAGTTTAAACATTGTTGACAAAATATTCAAACAATCCTTTAGAAATGTTTGACTACTAATAAATGAATCATTTACCAGCCCTTAAAGTGCCATTTATAAGTATTGTTGCTGAAACAAATGATTAAACACGAACATTTGTTTGCCTCCACTCTAATTTTCCCTACCTGCCCTTGTCAGTCAGGAACTTCTTCAGCCAGTGCCAGTGCTGCTTCTCATTTCAGGAGCTCTGAACTGTTACTGAGTTCCTCCCTGGCTTACCATGCAGCAGTTTTATCGAGTTGTGCACCTACCATCTGTAGTTAGTGCCATTGACTGCACCCATGTTGCCATCCAGGCATCATCAGTGATGGCATGAAGGCCTATGTGAACAGGAAGGGGTACCACTCCATCAACTGTTAGGTGGTGTGTGATGCAACAAGTTGCATCAATGAGGTCCTGGCATGGTTCCCAAGCAGCGCCCATGATGTCTTCATCTGGTACAACTCCATCCTGTGCCAAAGGTTCAAAGGTGGGGACATCACTAGTGGGCACCTCATCAGTGAGTATACCCCAAAGGCCTCCCCCCATGTTGCCGATGATGACACTAACAAATGCCCTTTACCTACACGAGGGACAGAACATATCGTCCATGTTCCTGGCTCCTCACACCTGTCCTACAACCTGTATCCATTGCAGAGGACAGGTACAATGTGGCACACAGCATCACAAGCAACATCATTGGGCATGTCTTTGGAATGCTCAAGATGCAGTTCAGGCGCTTTGGTGGTTCTGGTGGTGTCCTACAACACACTCCTCATAACACCTGTGCCATATTCCTTGCCTGTTGCATACTACACAACATGGCATTCAGCTGTGGGATAGGCATGCTGGCCCAAGAGGGAAACACTGCAGTGGGTACTGAGCCAATGGACCAGAGGTCACAGAAGCGGCATGATAGGTGTGACCCCCAGTATTTCCCAGAGTTCACAGAAGTACAGGGCCCACCTCATTACAGATCTCTTCAGACCCAGAAAGTGTGTACAGACCACATAGGAGACAGTAATGTTTATGATACTGTATTCTATAAACAATCATTATGAAACATGAATATAAGACCATACAAGCATATGTGTCTGTGTGTGTGTATGTGTGTGTGAAAGAGAGCTGGAAAGAAGTAACATGCCATCCTCTTGGGGGGGCAAGGGACTGAAAGAAAAACATGCCATCCTGCCATGGGGGCCCAAGGGGATGAAAATATGTGTTGCCATCCCAGTGGTGTGGTTCAAAGGGGGTTGAAAATAAAATACAGTCCCAGCTGGGGGAGTTCAAAGGAGGATGAAAATAAATAAAACACTATCCCAGTGGGGCGGGGTTCAAAGGGGGATGAAAACAAATGACATGCCATCCTGGTGGGAGTGTTTCAAAGGGGAATGAAAATAAATAATATGTCATCCTGGCAGGTGAGTTTTGAAGGGGTTGCAAATAAATAAGTTGCCATTCTGGCAAGGGGAGGAAGCTTTAGGTCAGTCAAATGGGGGGGTGGTGAAACATGGGTAATGTGAGGGGGGCTGAGGTGGCACATGTAGGATATGGTGGGGGGGGCAATATGCACCCTAGGTGCATCCCTGACTACCTAAACCAGGCACAGATGGTATGTGTCACTGTACCCGGGAGGATAATGGGGTCCTCATCCACAGAATGGGACATGAGTGTGGCAATGGTGTTAATCACCCATGGCCATCACCTTGTTAGCAACTGACTCAACAAAGAGCAAGCCATGGCCAGGGGTGCATAGTGTCCTGGGTGTGCTGGGCATCCTGGGCATCTCGGTACCAACACTGCGTAGCATGCCGATACACCAAGATGTCCGTTATGGGGTGACACTCTTCCCACTGGAACACCATGGCTGGGGCCTCCTGCCCAGTGGCACGCAGTCGATCCATGCTGGAAGACATGTTCTGCTGCAGTGTATGAATGACCACCATGTGCTTTGCATGGTATGCTTCTGCATGTTGCTCAGCACACTGCATGTTGTTGGGCAGCATGCAATGTTTGCATGCCTGTGACAGGAATATGACCACATTAATATAATCTCTTTTGGCTACTGTAATTATTTTCTTTTCTGCTTATTCTCATATAAGTTCTTTCTATGATTGGAATGGCATCAGGCAAACAAAATGGATTTCAAGTCACATGTTGCAGCTGCTATCCTGGAAAACCTTCAGGGGAAAAAAGTTGCCAGGTGTGGAAGTGCTACTTTTGCCACAGAGGCATCCTGAGTAACTAGGAAGTAAACAAAGTAATAATAACTCTAAGACCAGGGGATGTCATAAACCTTTAGGAATGGGATTTCGAGGTGCGATCATGTAGTGAAGATGTTGCTAGGTGGGAAAGGGCAAATCAGCCTGTCAGTTATAATCACACACACACACACGCATGTGCGCAAGCATGCATACACACAAACACACATGTACCATGTACTCATGTGGGTGGGGAAATACTGGAGGGGCCTGCCACACTGCTGCCCTGAGTACATAAATAGAAGAGAGTAGCCACAAGTCTCTCTCTCTGACTTCCTGCAACCTTTGAGGAGGACCTGGGGTCTGTCTGTTGGTAAGTGTTCCCCAATAAGGAGAAACCTGCTCCCATAGCTAGCATAGCTGAGTAAGGAAGGAATAGTCATAGTGAATGTTTCTTTCAAGCTAGCTGGCAGATAAATATAGATCCGAGTGTAAGGCTAGATTGTGAGTTTATTCTATAAATTATCTATCTGTTCAAACTATATTATTTTCCTTTCCTGTAAATGTGTATATCTTTTCGTATGCTGTGCATATCCTGTTAGTAATATCTTGCAACATTTACAATAGTAGTACAAATCTATTTTTATAGTACCAGTGGTTGAGTATCCTTATTGCAAAGATAATTTGAATATTTTTGTTGGGCAAAGTGAACATTCTCTGTTTAAAGTCTGCCATCTGAAGTGCACTCTACCAAATAGTACTGCTTAATCTTCCAAGTTCCTGAACAGGACAGGGGTATTTTCCTGGCACAAACAGGTGGTGGCAGCAGGAAAAGTAAATCAGTCAAAACTCCATAGAAGTAGGTACAGCACAAAGGAGTTTTTGTTACAAACTGGTGGCAAAGCATTGGAATTAGTGCACAAATTTAAAGCCAGAATTTGTGGACAGTGTGCTTTCCTGGTGGATCTAGCAACTCTGAGAGAGTCTTACCTGCCACACAGAGAAACAGAGATTGCTAGTAGAAAAGTTACCTCAACAGTCACCAAACAGGACATACAAAAATATTACAGGCCCAATTTTTGAAGATCCCTTAGATAGCTGAAATGTGCAGTGATCTACAGCTGCAGATAACTCCTTGTGCATCAGGGAATGTGTGCCTTGTTTTGTAAAAATGGGGTTCCTGCACCAAAGACCTGAGAGTTGCTGCAGCCACAGGCTTGCATCACCCTTGTGGTGCACCTGCAGGGTTTAATGGAGGGATCTGTTACCCACCACAAGGCACAACCTTAGATGGCCTGTGGAGGTTAGGGGGTGCAGCTATACCCAGAAGGTAGGGAGCATGGGCTGATCGTGCCCTGGTGGTGCCATGGGGGTGAGGAGGACATGGTGGTCATGGGAGGAACATGTGGAGGCAGCCGGCAGAGGTGCCTTGTGACTTGGCACACCGTCGATCAGGCCAGATGGGGGCACAGCTGGACTATCGTAACCTATACCCCAAGTGACAGCAGCCCTGGCACCTGCTCCACAGGATCCACAGTCCCTGGCATTGTAGTCAGCCTTCCACCAGCCACCACACAGGGGGCTATGTACCTGTGGAATACCATGGTGCTTGGGGCACATCCCTGGCCACCAAATGCACCCCACAACCTGCACTCACTGCCACCCACTGCCTCTAGGGGACTGTAGGTCCTGTAGAGCAAGAGCCAGAGCTGCTGTCACCTGGGATCTGGGTCATGATGGTCCAGTCATGCCCCTCACCTGGCCTGATCAGCTGTGTACCTAGTTGCAAGGCACCTCTGCCGGCTGCCTTCACACATCTCTTCCACTACTGCCATGCCTCCCTTGCCCCCCATGGCACCATCAGGGCTCCATCATCCCCTGATCCCCACCTTCCAAGTCTGAAGCAATCATCACCCTGCCAGACAGTGGCACAGGACCCTTAGACCAAAATAGGGCTTCTAGAATGCTGAATAAGGGAATAGTGTAGCCTCACAATGGAGCAAGTCCCTTGCTACTGGACACAAGGGTAATTATGCTGGAAGGGTGGTGCAGAATGGATTCCGGCACATGGCATCCTGATTTCAACGCAGCCTGCATTAAAAAATCAGGATTGCCACAAACTTTGGTGCAAGGTGCCACTTGTGTAGAAGCCCTTTGGTGCTGGCACCTTGTGCCAAAGTTTTTTCTTTTAAAATCATGCATTACATCTTTTACTACTATTCTTTTTATTTCTAAAAACACAGCTTAGTTCAGTGTAGTTAGCAAGTATGAGCTCCTCAACATGTGGCAGATCTTGTATGCCTCAGTTCCATGAGCTGTGCAAAGACGGGTGGATTGTCTTTGAGGGCCTGACTAGAAATGGACTCGTAGAAGCCCTGGTGTAGCATGAGCAAATGCATGGGAGGCAAGCATTCATTGAATAGTATGACCAAATGCAGTTGGAACAGGTGGTCACTGATGAAGATGACCAAAGTAGCCAGACTGAGGTCACAGAGGCTGAGCCAGAGTTGGACCAAGAGCCACAAACTGGTAATGCCATGCTCCTAAGCCTGAGCCAAGAACTGGTGTAGCAGACTCTCAAAAACAGCTTGAGCTCATGAAAATGGAGCTTGCACTGAAAGAGGTAGAACTGCAGAGGGCAAGGCTTGTGTGCGACAGGGAGTGAGAGTAAGGCTGGAAGATGAGAAGAGAGAAAAGGCACGCCAGTACGAGATCCTGATGCAGCAGGAGAGAGATAGCAGCAGTGTCAGAAAGAGGTTCTCATATGAGAAGCAAGAGAGAAGGAACACCAGCATGAGATCCAAAAACAGAGAGAAGGAATGAGCAGAAAGAAAGAAATGCCTGCACGAGAATGAGATGGTGCCCTGCTCCAGAAAGCACGGCAGCAAACAAAAAGTACTAGAGTAAGGGGTCAAACTCATGAAGCCACAATTAATTCTAAAATGTTTCCTCAATACTGGGAGGTGATCATCTTGATTTGTTTTATTTAAATCATTTGAGAGGGTATGTGTGCAGTTTAAATTGGGCAGGGCTCGTGGATGACCCACGTTACACCCTTACTTGCTGGCTGTGCTTTGCACACATTTGCTAGAATGGATGATAAGGACTGTATGGACTATGATAGAAACATAGAGAAACACAGACCTTGAGGGCAGATAAGGACTGCTTGGACCACCAAGTCTGCCCATTTCCCTACCTATTGGATGGTATACCTACTGGATGATAAAGTCAAAAGTGTGTCCTGCTCTCCCTGGCAGCAGACATTAAGTAGTGGGGCTTATGAATGTGATCACTGGATAGTCAACCAGCCATGAAACCCACCTGTGTTGGCTCTATTAATCCAGCCCACACCCTTTGAAGCCAGTTGACTAATACTTTAGTCAAGATCTTAATATTGAAGTTAAGAAACAATATTGGCAGGTAACTACTGGGAGACAGTTTGTCTTTCCCTGGCTTCTTTATAAGGGTTATCCAAACCTGGGTAAATGTTGAGTCATTTATGCCGGAGCCATGCATGCAATTAAACATTCTAGTTAAAAAGGGGGCAAGATCCTCCATTAAGGCCTTATAAAAATTATTTGTAAAGTCATGTGGTCCTAGAGCTTTATCTAACGAGAACTGCTGTATCGCACAGCAGACCTTATGTTCAGTAATAGGCCCTTTAAGGAGTTTCTGCTGTTGAGGAGTCAGCATTGGAAGCTGAAGGTGTCATGATCTACTCAGCCTTAAACAGAGTGTTTCATAGTGACTGCAGCATGGTCAGAAATAACCACAGGTTGGATGTCACAAAAAAAAGATTAGGGACTGACTCTTGAGTAATAAGAAATAGTCAAGCTTGGAAAATGAGCCATGGGGGAAGGAACAAAATGTGCATTGCTTAACTGTGGGGTGTAGAACACTCCATGGGTCGATCAATCGGTGCGAATCCAGCAGCTTCTGCAAACCTCGTTGTCTAAGGGACAGGCGTTTACGGGGGGAACTTAACCGGTCCAAATCTGTCTGACACACTATATTCCAATCCCTGCCGAGGATTATGGGTATGTGAGTAAAGGGAGCTAGGTGAACAGCTAGGTCTGCAAAGAAGGGTGGAGAGTACACATTGGGACCATACGCCGAATCCAACAAAACCTCTACCAAGCCCAGGTGTCCATGCACAGAAATGTACCATCCCTCGGGGTACCCCCCCCCATTTTCTAATAAGTCTAAAGACCAACCGGTGAGCCAGCAAAACAGCCACCCCTCCTTTCCTGTTACAAGAGTCAGCTCCATGTACCTGACCAACCCATTCCTTTCTAAAAAAGGAAACATCCTCCCTACCCAGATGGGTTTCTTGCAAAAAAAACGATCCCTGCATGCAGCCTGTGCAGATATCACAGAACTATGTGGCATTTACATTTCTCTTGGGCTCCTTTTATATTCCATGTAACAAAAGTATAAACATTGTTCATTTATCTACTATACCAACTAGTAAGAATAAACCAGACTAGCCCCAGACCACACATAAATGAAGTAATAGTAGCTAAAGAGATAACTATTCTGCAGAAAGGAGTGTGCCCTGGGTCTATTCCTACCCCGCTCCCTCATTTAAGACAATAAGGACCAACATAATCTGAACCAAAACCCTTGACCCCCCCTCTGCTTGAGACAAAAAAGGCCAAAATAACTAAATAACAGTAAACCCCCTTCTGTTCCAACTGAACACAATAAAATCCCTCTACCTACATGTAATCCCATAAAAAGCCACATAACCCCCAATCCAGTTGACCGTCCCTCATCCAAACTTGGGCCCATGATGTATCTCACCACCTGCCCATAAACCACCACTCCCCCTCCCCCCTTAAAAAATGTAACCACACCTGAGAAATATAGAATAAGGAATAGAATTCCAGACAGGCCAATGTGCTGCCCAGTTATTTAAAACATAAAACCCACACATAAGATGAGCCTGCACATACTTATACGAACATACGACACTGCCAGCAGAAATAGGTCACCTGGTCTCATTTCCCTCCTATATCCACCCCCCCTCCAATCTAAGGTCATGCCCTCTAGTGTCCCTCGCTTCCTTAGCTTGAATATCCATTCAGTACCTGTTTTGTTAATCCCCTTTAAGTACTTAAAGGTCTCAGTCATATCCCCCATCCCACCTCACCTCCAAGGAGTACATATTCAGCTTTCGCAACCTCTCCTCGTATGGCCTGCCTCCAATCCCTGGATCATCCTTGTCACCCTGCATTGTGCCCCTTTCAGTAATCTCACATCCTTTTTCAGATATGGGTGCCAGCACTGCATGCAGTACTCCATGTGTGGCCTGACCAGTGACCTGCAGAGAGGAAGGATTACCTCCCTGCTCCTGGAGGAGATACCTCTCGTGATGCATCCCAGCATCCTGTTGGCCTTTGCTGCTGCCCTCCTGCACTGCTCTATATTGTTCATTTTTCCCCTTACAATCACCCCTAGATCCTTTTCTTCCTCAGTGGTACCTAGTTGCACCTCTCCCAGCTGGTATCCCCTCCTTGGGTTCTTTGCTTTGAAGTGCAGTACTTTACACTTTTTTTGCACTGAACCCCAACTGCCATGCTTCTGGCCACTCCACCAGCTTGGACAGATCATTCTGCAGCCCCTGCCAGCCTGCTATATTGTCCACCACTGCCCCCAACTTGGTGTCATCAGCAAACAGACTGATCTTATTCCTGATGCCAAGCAAGATGTCTGCTATGAATATCCCAAACAGCACTGTTCCTTGTACTGAACCCTACGGCACTCTGCTTGTCACAGAAAAAAATTAAACACTATCACAGGGACCAATATTGACAGTGTAAGGCAGGCTATACATGGGTAAGGGATAGAAAAAGTAATATTGCCTGTCATTTGCATTAAATAAATCAAGTATCACCTGTGCAAGCTCATACAAACATTATTATTATAATAACATATTCAGAAACTATAACTTCAATAAGAGAACAAGAATTTCCGGCTCCTGCCCCAATAATATAAAGAACGTCAACTTTGACTCTGGCAAGTGCAGCCCCCATTTATCCAGAGCCACAAAAAAAAAAAAACAATAATTGACCTCGAACTAGAAACAAGATCAGGCACTTGGTATTATTCGAATTTCATCAGCCCACCAAGAGAGGGACTTGGCTGACACAAAGTTAGTTTGGATGTGCCCGATACAGCTCCGTGCCAGACCCTAGATATGAAACTAAATGAAGTCCTCACAGAGAAACACATTCCTGAAAAGAAATTAAAAAAAAGAGAACCATACAGTCTGTATATTACCCAGTCAGGGATATCGAAGTCTGTGTTGAAGCAACAAAATAGAAAGAGGGCCCAATAATTAGAGAGTTCAACCAGTTCCGTAACCACAGGAGCAAGAGTCTAGGAGGAAAAGAAAAATGTTAAAGGAAATCAGTTTCCAAATTAAATGTTTGTATCCTTCAAGCAATAAATGAGTGACATCCAGGACCGTACCACATTCTGGATACAGAGAGAATGAAGAATGTCATCAAAAATCATCTCCTGTAAACTCCATTGCTGTAATAGCAGAATCTTACTAAAATGTCCAATGAGAAGCAGCCAATCAAACTGCCAATCTAAGACACACTGCTGATAGTTACATTTGGTCTAGGCACAGGCAATCCCCTGAATAACACCAGTCCATCTATGGTATTTAGAATATTCTCCAGTGCCAATTTCCAATAAGTGCATTCATATCAGGGGTTTCCAGATTAGTTCTGTGAGCAGAAAGAGTTGGAAGAACATGGCATCCAGGAGAGCCATCCAAACCGACAAATGCATAAGATGGGATCCAGAGTTACTGGAGTCAGAGCACACAGCTTCCCTTCAGGAGGCCTTGAAGAGGTCAGGAAATAGCACCCTTAACTCCTTTGCACATGGTCCTCAGTATCAAAACTCCTCCAGTCTCCTTCATACTGTACTTGTAACTTCGCTGGGTATAACATGCGGAAGCGGATCCTGGCAGCTATCAATTTGGTTACAGAGGAATGACATTCTGCCCTCTTCTGCCAAACAGACACTGAGTAATCCTGAGCAATTCGTAAACATGCTCCATCACACAACCCGTTTTTAAGAACCTTCACTTTTAATAAAAGATGTTGCCTGTTCAAATAATTAAAAAATTTAAAGATGAGGGAACGAGGTGGAGAACTTTGGCAGGCATAGGTCATAGGGATCAGTGCACCCTCTCTATAATGTATGATGGGCCATTAGGAGAAGGACCCAATAATTTTTCACAGATCCTCTGTTCCAACATAGTGTCAGGACCCTCTGATCTCTCCAGATGACCCAAAATTACAAGGTTATTTCACCGACTGCTGCCCTCTAAGTCTTCCAGTCAGGCCTCCAAGCAGGTAGTCTTTTGTCTGAGGGAGACTACCTTGAAGTTGAGCTAGTTTCTCCAGTCCTCACATGAACTAGTATGGGCTTCATTGTCTCCCAACTGTCAAGAGAGTGTGCCCATGGAAGAACGTAGAGCCTTGATTTCATCAGTGAGCCCTTTCAGTACTTCTTTCAGAGGTCCAAATTCCTGCAGGAATTGATCCTCAGTAAGGGCAGTTGGCACCAGGGTGTTGTGGCTCATGGTGAAAGCTTGAGCTTCCGTGCATTTTGCAGCCTTGTCTCTCTCTAGAGTTGTGGGCTGGGTATGGCACGGGGGAGCATTTTTCATTTCCATATCCATTTCTAGTGATTCTCTTTACAGAGCATGGAAGCAACAGGTTAGTGCAATCTTTTAAAAGCAAATGCAGCTGGTGCAGTTGAAGAAAGTATATAAAAAATGATAGTTTTGTTCGGAGATGGTGGGAGAGGTTATGAAGTGCTGCTACCACAAGTAGTGCATCACGTGACTCCTCCACAAAAAGGTCACAAAGGCAAATCTTGCAATTTCATGGGAACTTTGCCAGCAAAGCAAAACTTTGCAACATCTCTAGTATTCATATCAGCCACTGGGGAGGATTACTTATGAAAGTTGGAGTAGGCAGGCCACACAGATGAAGGAAGTATGAAAGTGTTCAGATGATAAGAAATGTAAAAGGACTGCAGAGAGCCTGCAAGGTATGGCTTAGGATGTTATCCATTCCCTATGAGCCAGCCAGCCAAACGGCACTGCAAGTGACCACCTTGCCATGTTCAAGAGTACTTTTGGAGCAGTTAACCAGAAAGAGAACCTAATTTTCCAACCGGGGGTCACCATGCAAAAAGAGGGAAAAAAGTTGTCTCATTATATAAACCAAATGGAAATTGTGATTTGAAGAATAGTGGAAGCAGGAGGAGTTACCCCTAATCAGACTGCACACATGAGTCTTGACCAGCTCTTAATAGGAGTTGTGTATTCCCACTGGACATTGATACCTCTCAGGTTGATTCAGATTCAGGAAGCTATGGCAATCAAAGAACCAAATCTAACATCTGACATTACTCTTAGACCCTGAACCAAACTGCCAATATGAGAAACTACTGTACAAATTTGGTCCTTTGATTGCCACAACTTGCCATAGCTTCCTGAACTCACATGAACAGTTCCCTTACAGAAATAATTATATGAAATGTTTTCATGCTGCACACATAAAGCAACCCATTAGATATGTGTGCTGCAAGTATGATTTAAATGTTAAATGGAACCAATAGCATGCATGTGGCAGCGTGCAGCAAGCAGGTGTGGAAAGTATGCTTTTTAAGTTAAATTGGAACCGACTGCATGCATGTGGCATGCATGCAAAAAGCAAGTGGTCACTGATAACTGCACACATAAAAGTTAAGTGACTTGCTCAGGATCACACCATATACTGTATAAGTGGGGGCTGATGAGATTCAAACCCAGGTGTTCAGATCTCCAAGTCTCCTGGTTTGCAGTTCTGTGCCTTTAACCACTAAGCCACACTGCCTGCACACATATGGCTCACTTGTACTTCAATACAAATCTGAATTCATCTGCATGCATGCGGCATGCTTATAGCCACTGTTTACTTTTTAGTTTTCTCATCTCCTCTCATCTCAGCTGCACAGCTGAACTGTAACACACATACAGATGGAAAAACTCGTGGTTCTTCCCATCCTCAATACACATACTTACCCACAAAACTACCTAATTATTTCTGTCTGGCCTGTAGTCCTACTATTTTCTCTCCACAATTTTGAATGGTTTCATGCAAACAGACTTCAAAGAGCAAACACAAAAGTAGCAATAACTCAACTCCCACTCACATGGCCAGCCCCCTCCCATGCACACACACTGTAGCAGGTACAGCCATGCTGCTACAGACAACCATCCTAGTATCGATACAAGTCAAGAGTCTCTTACTTGAGTACTAGGGAGTCAGAGGCAGGAGTCTTTCAGAGATGATGTCCATGGATCAGAATGCTGGGGTATACCTCCTTGAAATGAATGGAGTTATTTTTTGTTATCATTTTATACATTATGATGGTGATTTGGAGAATAATGAAGCCCACTGTTTTACTAACAAAGCCCTTGTTGTTAGTTGAGCGGTGGCCTTCATTAATCTCCAACTCTCCATCAATAATGCATAAAATAGTAATAAAAAAATACCCTTATTTATTTCAATGGTGCATGCCCCTGCAGTCTCCCTTGCCCCATGTCATAATATGTCTGAGCGTGGGGATGTGGAGGTCAGCTTCACTGGGGGGGGCATAAGCCTGACTATAATGGGGATCCAGTAGTCTGAGCATACCATACCGCTCAACTGTCCCTGAATGCAAGGGACAGTCCTCATTTTACCCCTGAAAACTGCTCTACTCCTTATCCATCCCTCATGGAAAACATACTGCTCACACAGAGAATGTGCTGTAAATTTAGACTTTATGGCAGGGGGCCATTTCAGATTTCAGCAGGGGGAAGCCAAAAACCAGTGAAGGCCAGGTGCTAATTAGACCTTAGGTGGTAAGCTCTAGAATGTCTGGAACATCTCTAAAAGGTAAAACGTATTTATTGTGACTGAAAAATCAGGAAAAATTCAGATGTATAAGATTCATCTGTCTATACCCCAGAGCAGTGCATCACATTTGGGCTTAAACTCACCCAGTTACTAACTGATTTTTTTTTCCTGGCTGACGTTCTGACCCCCCCCCCAAAAAAAAGTCCTGATTTCTCTCCCCAACTCCATTCCATTCAATACCCATCCCATATGGGTCATGAAGCCACCCAAAGGTGTTTTACACATCAATATTTCAGTCCTTTGTCCTTCACCACCCCCCCGTAAAAAAAAATTATTTAATTTTACTTACCTGGCCATCTGGCTAGAACCTGCAGCCTGGTCCAGTATGCCACCAGCCCAGTTTTCAGCCCTCTGCTCCTCCTCTGTCCTTCTGCCAGAAGCTGGATGCTAGAACCAACCATCCCAGGTCCCCAACATGGTCCGTGACCAAGTCACCTCACCAACCAAACCCACTCATCTTGTGTTGCTTGCTTCTTTTTTTTTTCCATTAAGATTTTATTAACGGTTTTTAATACAGAGAACGTATCCGTAAGACATAAAGCCAACAAGTATTAGTGAGCATACATACACAAGAAAACCGGATTACGGAACATCCTCACCCCCCAACCCCACCCCCACCCCACCCTACACAAGGCTCTGAGGAACCTGCCGAACACTGAAAACCACAAAAGCCGAACTCTATAATGAGTAACAGGTATAAAGGGGGCCCCAGATTTTATTAAACCTAGACAGTTTATTTTGAAGAATGGCAATCATTCTCTCAGTTCTGAGATTGGCTAGAAGCTCTTCTAACCATTCTGAGTAACTGATCACAACAGAGTCCTTCCAGTGTCTGAGAACCACGCTCATGAGGGATACTGAAATTAAGGAGATATGAAACCTCCTATTTTTAAATGGAATAGAAGCTACATCTCCCAACAGACATATTTCCGGGGTGAACAAATCACCCAATCCTAACAACGGGTCTACCCCATTCTTAATACTAGTCCAAAGTGGCGCTACTTTCTGACAACTCCAAAAAATGTGCAACAGATCTCCCACTCCCTGCTGACACTCACACAAGTTGCAGTGGCGGTTATCTTCAACCTAGCCAGCTTCTGAGGGAATAGTAAATATTATGGAGTATCTTAAACTGGATCAGTCTCAGACGATCCTGAAAGAGCAACTTATGACAACCATGCCACAACGCTGTCCAGTCCAGTTCCCTACTGGGAAAGACAGAGGCCCAATAAGATGATGGGGCTAAGTTCTGGGAGTAGGCCCAGTTAAATAGCATAGCATAAATACTTGAAACAGCGTGAGGTAAACCCGCCATAGGCCTTAATTTCTCCGAGAATTCTATTTTCGGGCTCTGTATTAACATACTACCCAGCTTACTGATTAATAGATGACGGAGCTGATAGACCTGAAAAATTGCTGAAACTGGCAACTTGAACTTGTTCATAATCTCAAGGGCAGGGAGCACGCTTCCTCTACTGATATTAAATCACTAATACAACACTCTCCCCCGCCTAACCAGGTTAGCCCTCATAAGTCTACCCTCATGTGAAACCGCTGGATTGCCCCTTGTGGGTTGGGCTGGATCCCTGACATGAGAGTATTTCAGGAAACCACAGAGCTGCGATGAGCCTCACCGAAACCCAATCAGGGAATTCTGAGAGATTTTGGTAGGAGATTAGGAGTAACATACAATAAGGCTTCAGGAGTGAGACCTGCTCCCTTAATAAGGGCTAATTCAATCTGTAGCCATAAAGGGAAGTACGAGGTCTCCACGCCCTGGACCCACCTCAAATACTTGTTAGCCTGGCCTGCCCAACAGTAGAGTCCTAGGTGTGGTAGCCTAAGCCCACCCAATAATTTAGGGGCAGCCAATTTATGATAGGCCATTCTTGCCTTCTTGTATCCCCATACAAAATTGGCAATAAGCCCATGAATCTTCCTAAACCAAGAAAGCGAAAGTGAAATATTCAAAACACTAAGAGGGTAAAACAGCCTGGGAAACACATTCATTTTGACCAAATTTACCCTTCCCCACAGTGAAATTGGGAGTTTTTCCCATCTTTTAAAGTCTAAGTCAATTGTATGAACCAAGGCATCCAGATTTTGATATCTTACTCGTCTCGTATCTCTAGATAAGGAGAGACCCAGATACTTGATGGCATCCGAGTTCCACATCAGGCCCAGCTCCATAATCTCTTGTTTGAAAACCCTCCTGTTGAGAGGGTACACCACAGTTTTGCCCAAATTCAGCTTATAATTGGCCAAAGAGCTATATTCTTGTATCGTATTTAATAGGGCAGGGATCGAGTCACTCGGGTAGGAGATATATACCAGGAGATCATCCATAGGCTGTTACCTTGACAATACTATCCTGAATCTTGATGCCTCTTATATCATGATTATGTAATATGCTCTTAATAAGGGGTTCAAGATATAAATTAAAGAGAAGAGGGGACAGCGGACACCCCTGACGAGTGCCAACGTATAAGTTAAAGGGGTCCGACATCACTCCATTGCAGGAAATCCTAGCTGTGGGATTAAGATAGAGGGATCCAATCCATTGCAAGAATAGCTCAGGGAAACCAAACCTCCCCATAGTGGACATCAAATACTGCCAATGAACCCTATCGAACGCCTTTTCCGCATCTAACGAGACCAGAACCATTGGGTCACCATTCTCCTCAGACACGGAGAAGACGTGCGCCACAGTTCTCAAGTGGTCACTTATTGACCTTCCCTGCATAAATCCAACCTGCTCTGCTCCAATCAAATCGGGCAGGACCTTGTTTAAAGGGTCTGCTAGCACCTTCGCCAGTATTTTAATATCGTAATTAAGCAGAGAGATGGGCCTATAACTGGCAAGCTGCTCAAGGGGTTTATCAGGTTTCGGAATCAAGACAATAAGTGCCTCGGATAAGGATCGATCCACAGCCTGACCACTAAGAATATACTGAAACAAGGACACCAGGAGAGGTGACAACTGTTTGGAAAAAACCTTATAAAAATTAGGTGAGAAACCATCCGGTCCTGGTGTTTTGTCCAGAGGAAGCCCCTTAATAACCTTCTCAATCTCGTCCTGAGAAATCTCCGTGGTACGCATCGCCTGCTGTTGCTCTGTCAGGGAAGGGAGATTTAACTCCTCGAGAGAGGACAATATATCCTCATCTGAGGGAGGTTTAGCCATTGACTATACAAAGATTCAAAATAACATCTAAACTCCTCCGCTATCTCCTTCGGGAGGTCATTATCCTACCATCTTTTTCGGACTGGACCGCCTTGAATTATCATGGGAGGCCTCAAGTTGCTTGATTCCATTTGCCAGCAGCTTGCCCGCCTTATCCCCTGGTCAACGTAATTAGCTTTAGTTTTGATTAAGGCCAGTTCAGCTTGTTCCCTAGTAATGTAAGATAAAGATTTTTCAATTTAATTAAGTCCTGCTTATCTTTCTCCGAGGGATCGTGAGAGAAATTGATCCCCTTGAGTCTTATTTGAGCCAGTAACTCCGACATAAGGCTCTCCTTTTCTCTCTTCCTTTTGACTGTCTGTCCTATCAAAACTCCCCTTATAAAAGCTTTAAATGCCCCCCAAACCATGTCAGAACGGGCATCTTCCTTCACATTGTTAAGGAGAAACTCATCTATTTGAGAGGAGATATATTTGACTACATTATGGTTTCTCAGAATTTGATTATTTAACTTCCATCTGTTATTATACTTAGGTAGGCGTCAAAGGTCATCGATGCGAAACCACTGCATGGTCAGAGGGAGGCCCTGATTGTATTTCCGAGCCTAGTACCCCGGGAAGGAGATTACGAGAGAGCATAATGTAATCGATACGAGAGGCTGTGCCATGAACGGAAGATATGAAAGTATACTCACGATCTCCAGGGTGGAGAACCCTCCACACATCCGATAGACCAAATTGATCTACCCAATCCCTCACTGCTCTTTGAGCCGGGTGAAAGTCTAAAACCAGTAGGCTTGGACCTATCCAATAAAGGGTCCATTACCAAATTAAAATCCCCCCCAATAATAATAGGGACATTGGCAAAGGGTGCCAGGACTTCCACTAGCTGCATGAAAAAATTCTGGGTTTCCGAGTTGGGACTGTAAACCGACCCTATTAAAATCTCTAAAGTCTGTAACTTCCCAAAAACCAAAATGTATCTGCCCGCCTTGTCTTGTATTATCTGAAGGGGAGTAAAAGGGACAGCCCTGTGAACTAAGACCATGACCCCTCTGCTTTGGGAGCTCCCTTGTGAAGCAAAAACTTGACCAACCTGAAGGCGCCTCATATTGTTGCTCTCCGCGTTTAGTAAATGTGTCTCTTGCAAAAATACAACGTCTGCTCCTATAGCACCAATGTGTTTTAGAATTTTGTACTGTTTGGACTTCTGCCTTGCCCCCTTAACATTCCAACTTAGAAATTTAAAAACTCTATAAGCTGCCATAGATCCAACCGATAAACCAGGAATCCGTGTAAGCGTCCTTCTTCCAGTTACCCTTACTCACCTCAGAGCCTTGTGTTGCCCACCCCTGCACCCCTCCAAGCACCCCAAACCAAAAAGCTAAACCCTCATACCCCACAAAAACACCCTAATGAACCCTCCCACATCATCGTGGTCCATGATGACAGCTCGCCTGCCACCTCATCCCCGCCCCGCCAACCCCTCCTGATTTCTGGCTCAACCATACGGGAACCGTTCACCCCATCCATTACAGGACCCAATAGATAGGTAAGCCTGCCCAAACCTTTCAAAAACTTGCCCGCAAATAGGCCATCCAACCTAACCTCCACACTATAATGACCATCCCCACTCCAGAAAATTATCCAGAAACTGTTATTCTGATATACCATAACACCCCATTAAAAAAAAACAGCAAAAATTCGAATGATCGAGCTGCTCTCAAGAATAATCCCCTTCACGGACCTTATTAAGTCTACACAGGTGCGGGAGAAGAAGAGAAAGAAAGAAGAAAAAGAAAAAAAAACGGAGCTTTATTTTAGCCCCTAGGTGCAACAATTTCTATTGCAGTTGTCTCGACCAATTACCCCAAAAAGAAAATAAAACACATGATGAAGAGACCCATTATATTATTCCTGTCCCCAACATGTCCAACGTTCATCATGGGGGTCTCCTTGAAAACCACTTAATTCCCCCACACCCCCCGAAGGGAGTTGCATCGCCGTTCAGCATTCAAAATAAAATGATTCCTTCTTCCGGTCATTCAGACCCCCGGCGTGTCCTTAAACATGTAAACTCCCGGGTTGCAGCTTAAACAAAACCAACAACTGCCAAACGTTCCAGTGTTCCCTTAAATGAGGCTTCCCCAGCCTAGGCAGGTATATTGAGAGGTATTACACCCCTTCAAGTCGAGTTCACGACACTCCCCCATGACACCTCAACTGGATCCGATCCTTGAGGGGCCCATTAGCGCACTCATTTAGGCTTAAACAGGTTAGGCAGGACCCTCTGTAGCACGTCTAGGGCTGAATCTACATCCTCGAATGCCTTCCAGGTGTCGTCTACCAGGACTTGCAACTTCGCAGGGTAGGTCATCTTAAACTTAATGCCCGCCGCAATTAGTTTGGAGACCAGCGGGTGAAAGGTAGCCCTCCGTTGCCGCACGGACAGTGGCAGATCTTGTGTCACCCTGAGATTTGCACCCTCCCACTGCAGTGACTTAACCTCCTTGACCTTTTGCAGAAACAACTGCCTTTCTTGAAAATTCAGAAATTTAGCCAGAAAAATACGGGAGGTGCACCTGGGGATAGTGTATGGCGCGATCGCTCTCTCAATGCTGTAACATGGCCCAAAGGGAAAGGACCGCAATCTGCTCGACTAGCTGAAAGAACTTAACAGGATCCCACCTCCTCTCTCTCAGTTAGGCCTATTAAGATGACATTATTGTGGCTTCTCCTCAAGTCACCAAGCCTTCATATCCAGATTCCTTTGCAGCTGCTCAACCAAGGTGGGCGCCCTTCCAACTTCTCCTTCCCTGTTCTCTCTGAATTACACTGGGCTTCATTATCTGTAGTTCTTTTGGACAGATCATTCAGTGGTACTTGTAATGTTTTTAATTTCTGAGGCCATATCCTCCATCTCTCCTTTAAAAGGACGGAATTCTTCCAGGAAGTGAGACAGCTGTTAGCGGTTCTTCCTCCGCCACCAGAGCTGCAGGACTGGGAGGGTTGTGTTGGCAAGGCCCACGATTTCTTTGCGGCCTTCTCTGGGGTAGTGGGTGGCGTACGTTTTGGCAGAGCCTTCGGCATCTCCTCCTCCATTGACGAAACCAGCCACTGCCTCCTGATGTCCACAATCTTAATGGGTTCGTTCAGCAATGAATTTATGAAAAGATGAGCAGAATACACACTAAATAAGCAGGGGTTAAGTGGAGCTTGCAGAGAGTGCAGCTAGCAAGAAAACAGCATCACGTGACTCCGTGTTGCTTGCTTCTTGCTTGGCTGCTGCCATAGCTGTTGATGCACTGCACTGATCAAGGCCTTTGAAGGCTGCCCACACCACTGTCACCACTGCTGCTAGGCCTAGCTTGTTACCATGGTGATCTGTGCTGTTTATTTTTTATGACATGAGCCTAGTAGAGTAAGTAGGTAGCCTAGTCTTGAGTTAGCTTCTAGCTCACCCTCTGCCCCTTCAGGCATCAGGGGAGACAGAGAATGACTAGGGCAGACCAACAAAAATATGCCACCACAACACTGCTATTGAGAGTTCAGTGCTCACTGAGTCCTCCAAGCTGTAATGTGCAGCCTGTCTACTCTGTGGTGGGAAAGACAGTATCACACTTGCATGACTCATGTGCTCTTGCTTGGCTGGAGCTCCTCCACGTCACATGTGATGGTCCTGCCACTAGTAGGTGGAGAGAGTGGACAACACAATACAGACACAGTCGAGTCAGGAGTGCAGCTGCAGCATGAGCACAGACAGGCCGGGGGAGGGGCACTTATTGTGCAAAAGATTAAATCCAAATCTGCCATCAACATCTATGTATCAAATGTAATGTCATTATTGCCATATCATAAGAACAACCTAGGCACAGATGGGGGAGCAACTGCCCCCCTCTGCCCTACGTAAATGGTACCCCTGCTTTATGGTAGAAAGTCATTCTCAGGTGCTAATATCGGTACAAGTAAATACAATGGTTTCCACTGTCTTCTGGGGTACTATATCTCCATGTTTCAGGATGTGTCCTGATCATCATTAGGGTTAGTGTCCTGCATTGTCCCTCATTTTGAGTGTTCATGTCCCTCATTTCAGTGACAAAATGTGAGGTATGATGCATGCTTCCAAGACCGTACTCAGCACAAAGAGTGCTTGGCCATAGTGTATATGCTCCATACAGAATGACAAAGGGAAAGTAAGTGAGCCAAAACAGTCATGGAGAAACACATTTGTATCACTAAATATGCATAAGGGGATTTGCATGGTCCAAAACAAAAAGGTCAGGCTTCACAAGACAGAGGCCCCTATTGACACATCTGGAATGGGGGATATTGACTGAGTATATCCTTGGCATTTAATGCAGTAAGCAAACAATACTTTACATATTAATGGCGATTTAATGACAAAAATCAAAAGCCCTAAAACAACTTGCAAAAGTATCAGAGTTAATGAGTTTACCTAATTTAAATGAGGACTCAATGAAAATGTATTTTAAAGGCTCTAATTGCTAATTTCTATCAGTAGTATAAGAAACAGAAACTGATGTGTTTTTTTTAGATGAGATTTGCACCAGCTTAGCTGCTGCACACATGGCAAGCGTGCAGCATGAGAACCTGATGTGATATTTAAATGATGTTCACACCAGCTTAACTGCTGCACTCATGTCAAGCTTGCAGCAGGCGAACCTGATTTGCTTTTTAGACCTGGTTCACTTAGGTTCACTTTGTGTATGCGAACCACTTGCAAACATTGCACAATTAAGTATGTGGCATATATTCTGCGTGTACATAGCACACTTATATTTCTGTAAGGGTTCTCTCCCTAACCTTTTTAAATACATACTTAGTGGTCCCTTTTTGATTGCAGAATATGTAAATAGAATAAATTAATTCAAAGTTACAAACATACAATTGGTACTTTGGTAGTCTTATGGTTGGGGGTCGGGGTTAAATGTCAATGAAAATGGCTGTTCTGTGTCACAGAAATGGAGTTTAGACAGTAAGGCAATCACAGTTTGTGTGGAGCCCAACACCAGAGTTAAGCTGAATTAGTGTTTAATATTTTTGTCTTTTTCTAGTGGCACATTTCATACTTTTTAGTTTTTAATACCTAGTTGATTCCACAGTTTGAAAAGGAAGGTATTTATATGAGACTTGAACCTGGTTCCTTCAGTAATAGAAATTGCATTATGATTAGTACTTAGAAAAGAAAAAAAACTTAAAATTTGACCATATGGCTAGAAATAGGGCTGTTCCTATAAATAGCCTGTAAAATGAATGGCTAAAAATTGGGTCTGTTTTATGAATCTAAGTATTTTAATGAAGTTCTTAATAACGGGCCAAGGTTCAAATCCTATCACTACGAAACTCCATTTTTGTACAATGGCATGGGATAAGGTACAATGTTTGCATTGATGGAGATACTGGTTTGTGAGTTTGTAAGTAATAACTCCTAACTTAATGAAATTAATGAATTGGAGTTACTTCTAACTACAGCTTTTTTAAATGCTGGGAATAGAGCACTGTCACTTTAATGAAGTTACTCTGAGGGCTTGATTTTAAAAGCTCGAACTCTGGCACAAGGTGCCTGCACCAAAATGATTTGACGAAGTGGCACCTTGTGCCAAAGATCAGGTACTCCCACCCTTTGAGCGCAGGACTGTGTCAAAATTGGGATGCCTTGCACCAAAACCATCCTGCACCACCCTTGCGGCAGAAGAACTGATGCACTAGGTCACCAGGGGCTTGTGCCATGGTGGGGCTGCAGCATCCTTTTATTTGGGATTTTAGAAGCCCTGCTGTGGTTGCAAGAGGGGGCTGAGTTTAGACTACCATGAGCTGGTCTAAGGGCCCTGTGCCAGTGCCTTGGAGGAAGGCAAGTGGGGGAGGGGCAGCTGGGTCATGGCCAGAGACAGAGGGACCAGTGAGAGTACCATAGAGGGTGATGGGGTAACATCAGCAGTGGGAGAAAAGTCAGAGGTGGCACCTGGCAGAGGTGTCACACCCACAGGCACAGAGCTGATTGGCCTGGGTACACAGGGATCAACACAGAGGGACCCTGTCCCAGACCTCAGGTGGCAACAGCTCTGGCACCTGCTCCAGAGGTGACATAGTCCCTGACAGTGTAGTCGGGCATCAGCCTGCCTTCATGCAGTTTGCTGTGTACCAGGGGAATATTGTGGTGTTGCCATCTGGGGTCCAGGACAGGGTCCATCCTTGTCACCCCAATGTAGCCCATGCCTATCAGATCTGTTCCTCTAGGCATGGCACCTCTGCTGGGTGCCACCTCTGACTCCTCCCACTGTTGCCATTCCCCCATCACCCCCATGGCACCTCCACTGGTCCCTCTGCCTCTGGCCCCAGCCTACAGGCATATTTCCTTCCCACATTTGCTGCCCACTAAAGCTGTGCTGGGGGGGCTGAAGCGATCCCATGTTAAATCCCCTTCTTAGGTGCACCAAAGGTTTGATGTAACCCCTGCAGTTGTGGCAACTCTCATGACTTTAGCACTGTGATCCCCATTTTTCTAGAATAGGGTGCAGTGTCTCTGATGCACTCAAAGTTTGCCACAGCCATAGATAGGAACTTCTTGAACTGATCTAAGGGGCAATTAAAAATTGAGCTCTGAATGTTTTTCACATAGTTGATTTGTAAGTTAAAATTATTGGTGCATTTTGGTATTTAAACAGAAGTTACCATTCCACAACCATGCCTCCTGAGGAAGTTCTAATGAGAAAAGCACTGATACGGAGTGGCACAGAGGTATATTGTGACAATGGACTGAAGACATTTTAAAATAAAATTATAAGCAACTGTTCATGAGTTGTGGTTCCATTCTTCCAGTGACCAGTGTGCAGAGTCTGCTTCACTTTGCTTACAGAATCTGCCACTGTAAGCAGTAGTATACAGAGTGCACCTGAATCCTGATGTCCCAAAGATAGTGGTGACAGAAGAGCCCATTTGTGTGATTCACAGAGCAAGGAAGTGGTGTTGCCTGCTGGTGCACTGTGTTGAATAGTCAGTATAGTTGAGTTCATGCATCATCCAACCAGACTTGCACTCATCATTGATGCACCAGCTGAACACAGTCTACAGATAGCATGATGGTCCAGAGAGGAGTGATGCCACCTCCTACTACCCAGTGAGCAAAACAAGTAACTTTAAGGGTAAGGAATAAGATGGAGAAGCCGATCATCTTAAGGAAGGGCCAAGTGCTGTCAAATATCTTCCATGCTGACAGTGTGACAAGAGTGGACCCTGAAATAACCACTTCCGCTGAGACTGACCCTGGACTGTTTAAATGTGGAGACACACCCATACCTGATCACCAACAGTGGAGCCTGAGTAATAAATTAGCCAAACGCCAGAAAGTGTTCTCTTTGCATGACTGGGACATGGGATGCATCTGAATAGAAGAGCAGCACATCCATCTTTGAGTGAACTGCCTTTTTTGGGAGAGATCCCAGAGATTGACCCCTGCTGTTATAGAAGATGTCAGGTGCTATCTACAGGAGCTACTGGTGGTGAAGATTATCAAGGAATCCAGAAGTCCTTATGCTTCACCAGTATTGGTGGCCAGGAAAAAGAATGGAACCATACAGATGTGTACAGATTACTGCACTCTGAATAAGTTGGCAGTGCCTGACTAGTACACCATACCTCAATCTAAAGAGGACCTGGTTAGCCTGACAGCAAGACAATGGTTTTTGGTACTGGACCTGCATAGTGGCTACTATCAGATCCACATTGTGGATGAAAATAACAACAAAATAGCCTTCAGATACCCTCAGGGGTTCTACCACCTCGAAAGGATACCCCAAGAAATGTTGATGGCCCCAGCTACAGTTCAGAGACTTATGGAGAAAGCAGTAGCAGACATGCACCTGCTGGAAGTGCTTGTGTACATTGATGATTTAATAGTGTTGGAAGAACATTGGAAGAACATGAGACAAGACATATGAAGGTGTTGGACAGGCTGGAGGATTTGGGTCTGAAAGTGTCCATTAATAAGTGCCAGTTTTGCTATTGGTCAAGTATGTGGGATACATAATTTCTTCCAGTGGTATACAGAGTAGAAGCCCTATCCACGTAGCCCAGACCTCACAATCTTAAGGCCCTGTAGTCATTTCTTGGATTTTGTGGATACTACAGGTGGTTTGTGAAAGATTACTCAATTGTTGTCCACCCTCTGAATAACCTCACATGGGGTACCCACCTACCAATAAGAAGAGATCCTATTCCTGGAGGGACAATCCATCAACAGAGTATTGGAAAGTGAACAAACCTGTTGGTGCCAGATGGACTGAGCAATGTGAAGCAGTCTTCAGAGAAATCATCAAATACCTAAGCGAAGCACAAGTGCTGGCTTTTGCAGACTTCACAGAACTCTAAATATTCCACACAGATGCCAGTTTATGTGGACTAGGAGCAGTCCTATATCCAGAGCACTCGGAAGGACTTTGTCCAGTGGCATTCACCAGTCACAGTTTAAGCTCATCTTAGAAACTGTATCCTCTGTACAAGCTTGAATTCATGGCCCTCAAGTAAGCAGTAACTGAAATGTTCTATGATTCTTTTTATAGGACCCAGTTCACAGTAAGAACAGATAACAACCTGCTCATCTATGTGCACACCACAGCAGAAGCAGATGTAGCTGGACATCGGTGGCTCTCAGGTTTATCAGCTTAAGACCACAGCATAGAATATCGCAGTGGCAAAAGTAATATTGACACTGACATATCACGGTGTCCCCACACTGAGCAGGCAGCCTCAAGTACCAAACTTTCAAGTACTGCAGTAAAGGTAACGTATTTAAAGTTTTACACCACTGACCATATCACTCTTGCAAACTCTCACAGAGTAATTGACATGCTGGGGGCCTCCACAGATGGTATTCCAGCAGCCAACATAAATTTCACTAACTTGGACCTTTCATCTTTGCCCTAGCTTATCCAGACTGAACTAAAACAAGTGCAAAGGGAAGGCTGTGTTTTACATGGAATAATATGTGCACTAGAAAACGAACATGATGCAGATCAAGTGCCAGTACCTCACCATGATATCTAGAGATGCAGCGAATCTGAGAAGTCTGCCATGGCATGGCAAACTTCAACTTTGCACGGATTGCACATATTTCACCACGAAGCATGAAACTGGCCACAAAGCACAAAATTTGCAGGTAAAATTTCGTACTCCCAGGCAAATTTAATGGAATTCGTGGTTCACGAATTCCACAAATTGTGCTCCGCAAATTGCATGAAATACACAGATTACTCCACACAGCAGATTTTGCAGACTTCCCACCTCTCTAGTGACATCCCTTCATTAATGAGAGCATGGAAGAGATTGTTTCTAAAAAATGGACTGTTGATACAAACCAGTCAAGTCAGTGCCTCTCCTGAGTTCCCTAGCTGACAGCTGGTGTTACCCTTGAAGTACCACAAAGCTGTTATCAAATCTCCACATGATAAAATGGGTCACCTGAGGTCTGACTGCACTTTGAACTTAGTGAAAGCATATTTCTTTTGGCTCAAAATGACAAAAAATTGGCTCAAAGCAACAAAATACTTTGAAAAACACTGCAAAAACCTACCTCAGATGTATCAAAATGAAGACTTTACCAAAAAGAGCTGCACCTTTGGTCAATATCAAAACCAGTGAGCCACTGGAGATAGTGTGCATGGAATTCCTTTCACTAGAGCTGGGCAGAAAAAACTTTGGCAACATCATAGTGATTACTGACTAATACACTTACCTTGCTCAAGCCTACCCTACCAAAGATCAAAAAGCTACCACTGTTGTAAAAGTGTTATAGCAATACATAAATCATTATGGCATCTCTCAAAAGGATCCACTTAGACCATGGGTGGAACTTTAAAAGTAGGCTTCTCAAAAAATTCCTTGCCACATACAGTATCAGAAAATCCAGAACCACAAGAGCATAACGACAAGATCCAAGACAGCATGGTTTCACAGTGGGGAGGTCATGTCAAATGAATCTGATAGATTTCTTTGACTGAGTAACCAAGGAACTAGGTTAGGGTGATGTGGTGGATGTGGTGTACCTAGATTTCAGTAAGGCTTTTGACACCATTCCACATAGGAGACTAGTAAGCAAGCTGGGTAGCTTAGGAGTGGGTCCAAAGGTGATAAACTGGATAAGAAATTGGTTAGGATAGGAGTCAAAGGGTGGTGATAAATGAAGTTTACTCTGAGGCAGGGACAGTGACCAGCAGAGTGCCTCAGGCATCAGTACTAGTATTGGTCCTCTTTAATGTCTTTATGTGACAGTGCAGAGGAGCTAGAAGACAAGGTCTGCCCATTTGCAAATAACACCAAAACCTGCAATAGGGTGGACACTCCAAGAAGTGGAAAGGATGAGCAGAGTCCTGAGAAAACTAGATGAGTGTTCAAAGGTATGGCAGCTGGGTTTCAATGTGAAAAACTGCAAAATAATGCACTTACGGCACAGAAACCCAGGAACAGAATACCAAATGGGTGGAGTGATATTGACAACCAATAAGCAGGAAAGAGACCTGAAGGTAAATATATCAGATGACCTAAAGGTAGCCAGGTAGTGTGACAAGGCAGTAGGGAGGGCTAGTGGGATGCTGGGATGCATAGGGAGGGGTATAACCAGCAGAAAGAGGAAGGGGTGGTGCCTCTGTATAACTCGCTGGTATGACCCCACCTAGAGTACTGTGTCCAGTCCTGGAGCTCTCATTTCTGGAAGGATCTAGACAGAGCAAAGGCAGTTCAGAGGAGGGCAACCAAAATGGTGCCGGGTCTGAATCAAAAGCCCTATAAGGAGAGACTAAAGGAACTCAATATGTACACTCTGGAACAGAGGAGTGGGAGGGGGATATGATGGGGACCATTAAGACTTTTAAATACCTCACAGGGCTAAATAAGTATAGGAGGAAAGTATTGTTCACATGAAAAGGTGCTCAAGAACAAGGGGACATGCTATGAAGCTGAAAGGGGGTAGAGTTAGGAGAGATGTGAGGAAGTACTTCTTTAGAGAAAGAGTGGTGGATTCCTGGAATAGCCTTCCAGTGAAGGTGGTGGGGGCAAAAATTGTGGTGGGATTTAAGAATGCATGGGATAAGCACAAGGGAATCATAGTGGGGGGGGAAGAGCTGTATATATGGCACAGTCTGCAGTAATAGTGTATGTAGGGAGAAATGGACAGACTGGGTGGGCCAAGTGGTCCTTATCTTCCATCAAATTCTAGATTTCTATGTTTCTCTGTAACCACACTTTACCACCTGCAGGGGCACTCCCAGCCTGAACATTTTAACAGAGCACTGCTTGACATGTTGGGTACACTGGACCCAGCTCAAACCCAGCTCAGAAACCCAATTGGAGCCAGAAAGTAAGTTCCCTGGTGCATGCCTACAACTGCACATGAAATGACACCACCCAAAGGTCACTTTTCTTCCTGATGTTCACTAGAGAAGCACAGCTACCAGTAGACCTAAATTTCCAAGTTTCAGTAGATGATGCATCTGAAGAGAATTATTTAGAGTACATCAGGAGATTGCATCAGCAACTGCAGAAAGCATACCAATTTGTCTCTGAGGCAGCAGCCAAAAACAACCTTGCAAGCAAGAACAGGTTTGACAAAAAAGTTTGCCACCAGGTGTTACAGGCTGGAGATTGTGTCGTTTTGAGAAACTTGGGCCTGCAAGGAAAACATAAAATTCAAGACCATTGGGTTCCAGAATCTTACATAATAGTAGAGCAAGTGCCTGACTTGCCAGTTTACAAGATCCACCAGCAACAAGGTAAAGGCCCGGAAAAGACTGCTCATAGAAACCATCTCCCACTCATTGGAGAGGCAATGCCTAAGCTCATAACTGAAACTGACCTCCCAGTGGAACAGAGGCCAAAAACTCAGAGTCTGAAAATTCCCCAAAGAGCTGAAGTGCCAAGTACAGTAATGACACCAGTGTTCCAAATGCAGTTTCTGTTCTAGAACCAGTGTATCAATCAATCAATTAATTTTATTGAGTGACCATTTGGCCATTACACATAATAACAGTAGAGATGAAAAACAGTCATTGAAAGAAGAAAAAAAAAAAGATTTTACAATTAAAACATATTTAAAACATATTAGCATGGTGTGAGTTTGACATTAGTAACTTTGTAAGTTTACAATTAAGCATAGTGCAGATGCAAAAAAATTCATTTAACAAGTTCTTCCTTATACCCCAATATACAGTACATGGTAGGAAAGTAAATAGATTCTTAAATAGATTTTATCAATGAGGATAAATAAGAGGATAATTCAAAATGCATTTGGTAAACAAAACTGAGTGGCTCATCAAACATCATGGCCGAGATATTCAGAAATGCATCAAAGGCCGGTGCAAGTTGGGCGCAGCACAAGGCAGATGTGCCATGGGAAATCAGGTGCCATTTTCAGAAGCTGTGCCACCGCAAATGAGGTAGCGCAAGCTGGCTGAATATGGCAGAGATGTGCCATGGCACAAGCAGAGATGCGCCGGCACAATCATGGAAGAGTGGAGCAAACCTACGCACAAGCACAGGGGGCAGTGTAAATGCAAAAGGCCCAGGGACACAGAAAAGGAAGCACAGTGCCAATGGTACAGGACCCCACCAGCCAGCAGGGCACACCACTGTACACACTGGCACAGAGCAGGAGGGAACAATGGGCATCACGGGATGGAGCACAGCCACCAATGGAGATGCTGAGCACCACACCAACCAGAGCCAGTCCACGGGCATGTGACAGGGGCATGCACCAGGACAGCACCCCAGAACACAATGGTTGGCCAGCTATCACGGGCAGGTGGGGACAATGGCCAATGCAAGCCCGCCAATGCTGCCCCCCTCACAGGCCACCAACCAGCCGACCGTGGCCAATGCCACACCATGCCCCCCCACGGCCTTGGAGTGAAACACACCCATGCCGTATGCCACCCCCCCACAGGCAGCACCAATGCCAGGCAGTGAATGTGCCAAGATCCACGCAGGTGGCCAGAACACATGGGGCTGGGAGCACAATAGTGGACACGGACAGCCACACCCCAGCGGCCATGAGGCCAGCATGGCAACCATGCCTGTGCACAACTCCCATGCCCCAACCGCCTTCCCATCCCTGATCACAGCCCCATGGTGACCCTGAAAACACACAACACACCCACCACACCCAGGAGACAGCCCCTACCACAATGGGAAACACCACTGGACACAGCAGGGAACCACAGTCAACACACCCTTCCCCCCGGGCCAACACCATGTACCAACACCCGACCACTGCAGCATGGCTCCACATGCCACCTGCAAAGCAGACACAGACTCAGGCATGTAGGAAAATAAACACTTTATAACATGGAAACAGCAGAGAAACACAGTAACAGGGGCAGAGACAGGGGAGGTAAAATGCAGTATGGGGTCAGGAATTAGGGGATGTACAAGATACTGGGGGACTACAGGGGAATAGGGATAGCAAGGAAAAGAGGGCTAAACACAGGGACATGTCAAAGCTGACCATGCCTGTCTTGACCTTGGCACTGCTGATCCCTCCTCATGACCGTGGTGACACACTGGATGGACTGCACCATGCAGAGTATCCTCCAGAGCACAGCCAGGATCTGCCTCTGGGTCCTCGCATGCACCCTAGGGCCCCTCCTCACTGCCACAGAGCTGACACCTAGGGGTTGGGACGAAACAGGCAATAAGTGCAATGCTCCAAGGACCCCTACTCACCCACAGTGTGCATTGAACAGCAGGGGCACACACCCCTGGAAAGACCAGAAAGGACCCTTGCACGGGGGGCAATGCCAGCCATCCACATGGCACACCACAGTGGTGCACAAAGGTGGACGCTGTAGTACAGCGGCCACAGTACCACAATGAGAGGGTCACATGGCACACAGCAACAGCAGTGCTGCAGCACAAATGGTGGAAGCCGTGGGCATGCCCACCCAACCAACAGCCAGTACATGGTGTCCAAGGGATGGCATACAGTGGCACACACAATGGACTGTGCGACACACACAGCTGTCAAGGCACATGTCAGAGGTGGCCATGGCTGTGCCCTATCCCTACCACTATCCCACTGTGACATTGAGAAGGAATGTGACAATGCTTACCTGTCTCCTGCTGTGCAGCTGGTGCCACCTGCATCCCACTAGGCTGTGCCACCATGGCCGCCTCCACCACTGCCTTGGCCCGTATACAGTCCTCTGGCCCTGTGGAGGGAATGAAGAGTGGTGGACATCAGTACACAGTTACGCATGTAGAGTCCCCCACCACCACACAGTCCGCTGTGCGCTGGGTGTGTCCCTGTCCACACGCCAGCATGGCCACTTGTGTAGCAGCCAAGCCAAATGCACAGTACCCCCAGGCCAATGAAGTACTCTGCTGCGGGCCATGCTGTGCAGCCATGCCATCACCACTGTACTATGCCCGGGGCATAACAGCAACATGAGCACACTTACCTGGTTGTGGCATGGAACCTCTCAGGATGGGGGCCTGCATACGCAGCAGGCGGTCTGGTGCCCAATGTCGCAGGTCCCAATACTGGTGCCTGCACTGCTCTGCCATGAGCCCAACACCAGTCTTCCATTCCAGGGCCTCTACGACACGGTGCCACACCACCCCCATGGCCTGCTGGAGCGGCACATGGCCATACAGCTGCCCCTCAAAGGGCTGAACCACAGCCACCAGGCTGATGAGCTCAACGTCTGTCCAGTTGCCTGTCCTCCTGCTCTGTACCTGTGCCATGGTCAGCAGTCAAGTTCAGGAGGAAAGTGGCCATGGAACAGCACATGTATCTGCCACATGAGCAGGATGCGCGATAGGATACACAAGGCTGCAACTGCGCAGCACGTGGATGCACAGTGCAGGGCCATAATGCAGTCATGGGTATGGGACGCATGCCGGGGCCTAGTGAGGTCACGGGCTCATGACATGACCCATGGGTCAGAGGTAATCATCCCCACACACCGTGCGCAGGTGCGTGATAGAGGCAGTGATCCCATGTGCAATGGCACAGCAGCACTGTATGCGCCATGCCATGGCATTGTGCATACTGCACATGATGTGGGATAGCAAAATATCAGTGCTGTGCACATGCACACTGTGGGCACATGCACCACACATGCATACTGTGGGCATGTGTGCTGCACATGCACACTGCAGGTGCACATACCATGCAGGTGCTGGTGTTGCACCACGGAGATGCTCTGGCACAACCCCATTGGGCACAGTGCAGTTATGTGATATTGAGACACTGCATGCAAATCACCTCATGAGCCAATGCATAGTACAGTGGGGGGCATTAGCATATCATTAACATTGCACACAGGCTGATTTGCATGCCTTGCACCACGGAACAGCTCAGGCCACAGACCAGTATTGCAACCATTCAGGTAAGTGACTGGCAACATGGATGAATGGCAGACCATGCAAACACTGTGACAGAGTGCTGCATTGCAATGTGCTGGCACTGACCCACTCTGCCGTTTATTTCCACAGGTGGCAGAATGTCGGGAAATGAAGGAGAGGAGAGGAGAGGAGAGGCAAGGGACTGCACGCAAGCGCAGATCCAACTTTACAGCTGTTGAGAGCAATGCCCTCTTTAGTTAGTTAGTTTATTCATTTTTGTTGTCAGGGTAAGTGCACTAAACAAATTCTTCCTATTTTCAGGCACGACCTGGGGGAGGGGCATACAGATGAATGCCAACTGATCTTGAACCAGATTAAGCTGTTGGTGATATTTTTAGTGTATGGGGGGAAATTTGGCCAGGACACCGGGGAAATTCCCTTACTCTTCTCGAGAAGTGCCATGGGATCTTTAACATCCACCTGAACTACCACCAGAACAGGAAGATGGGACCTTGGTTTAACGTCTCATCCAAAAGATGGCACCTCAGGAGTGCAGCTCCCCCTCATGCTGCACTGCAGTGTCAGTATTGGGATATTAACCCAAGTGCCTGGTGTGGGGATAGAACCCACAGCCTTCTGACCTCCCAGCCTCAGAGGCAAGTGTGCTACCTGCTGAGCCACTGACACTGAGGCATATATGGACCAGGAGGACCTACTCAGCAGTGCCACTGGCACGCTGCAGGAGTGGGCAGCAGGCTGGGAGGAGGCGGCCTGATACATGAACACCCACGGCCACCACCATCACACCCCACAGGAATACAAGAAGAAGGTCAGCACAGACAGGAGGAGGACTAAACATAGGGTTGCGGCCATATGGGTGTCCCACAGGGCGACCTGTGTCGGGCCTGCAACCATGCCACCGCTGATGGCTACAGAAGAGCTTGTGGTATCCACCATCAGCCACGCGGCAGTGGAAGGTGTGCCTGTGGTGGGTTCCAGATGGGTGGCAGCCCCTCACTGCATGGTGAATATAACCAGATGCCAGGCATGCCTGGTGTGGACGTGACATGTAGGTGTGTCTGAGGCCCTGCTCACTGCCACATGCTTGTGTGGACATGGACACACATTGCTGCAGGGTGGCATGTGGCAATGGTGGCATGGGGGTGGGAGGCATAGGGTTCACTGCCCACTAACCCTCTATTCTTTTTTTGCAGCACCAGCACACCTCCGTGCAGAGGACCAGGCGGTGGTGGCTGCGGACACGGATGCCCGCCCATCTACATCGACGGGCATCCACAGCTGGGACAGGCCATGTCTCAGCATTGTTGGGCATGCAGCTGTGCTTGACATGGGGTCGGATGACCCCCGGCTAGGTTCCTGCTCGATCACAGCCTGGAGGTGTTGTGTGCAGAGACCCAGCTTGGGGTGCTGTCCGACACCAATGATGACCTTACTCTGGTACTGTACAGCATAGGGATGGTGGTGCCCAACATGCCCCTTCCTGCTGCACAGGCACCGGCAGGTCCTGTCACCTACCCCGCAGCTCCACAACCACCCCCCATCCCCGCTGATGTGGCTGCGTGTGGCGCCACAGCTGTGTCTGGTGTGGGTGGCGGTGGTGCTGTCGTTGCGGCGGAGGCATGGGGCACTGCCCAGTAGACAGTTGGGCAGCGGCAGCAGGATGCAGGTGATGATGGGCAGCTTGCCATGGTGCCCACCGCCGGTGTGACAGATGTCACCATGCCCCCTCTATGGCCCACTGTGCAGCATTCACCTGAGTGGGAGGCTGTGTAGCAGTGTGCCGAGTACCCCCCCAGCTCGATGGGTGGGCAAGGAGACCCAAAATGCTGAGAGGCTGACGGAGCACACCCGGTTACTGTGGGCATCCGTGGAACACCAGGCATTGCTTGCCACTGAGGTGCATGCACTGTGGGCAGAGGTGCGTCAGATGGCTGAGTAGCAGGTCAGGGGTGATGTGAGGCTAATGGACATGCTCACCCAGATGCAGGAGGCCATGACTACAGCAATGGACTGTATGATCGGTGCCATTGTGGCATCAATGGACCGCATGGCCGGGTACCATTACAGCTGGGCTGGCATTGGTGGCAGCCACTGGGCCCGGCCATGTGCAGAGGACCCCCCGCAGTGCACTGTCCATCCCACAGTCCAGGCATCTTGCGACACTTGCACAATGGATGCCGGGATCTGATGTCAGCATCCCAGACACCCCCAGGGCAGACCTTTCTGGCCGCCTCACCACCCCTGCACGGACTCGGTCATGGTCCTGCAAATCAACCCCTGGGGGGGTATCTGACACACCCCCATGGCTGATGTGCAGTATGCGTCTGCCGGACGGTCCCAGCGTGGCCACCCACATTGCCATGGCGGTCGTGGGACTGTGCAGTTGGAGTGATGTGTCTGCTGCCCTGACCTGCCATCCCCTGCTGATGCCACATACACACATGGGTGGTGGTGGTGTGGCATGCATGTGGTGGTGCACATGTGTGTTGTGCTGCATGCCCCCTGTGTGTGTGTGTACCCTGCTGCTGGAACATGTGGCATGGATGTGATGAGGGCAGCTCAGCACCGGTCATGCCTGTGCACCCGGTGTCATGATTCTTCTTCATGCCATGTCCCTCACCATGTGTGTGTGTGTGTGTGTGTGTGTGTGTGCACATACATGCCATTGCTGCGTGTGTCTGTGTGTGTGAACCTGTGTGCCAGCGGATCCGCCATGTGTGTTGTGCTCCCTTGTCCCTGCATACATACCACTGTGCACATCCCTGCCACTGTGGTGTGTGCTGGGCTGTGTGGGCCTTGCCTGTGTGTCGGTGCACTCACCTGCATTGACTGTAATGTTTCCTTGTGATGGTGTCACGGTGCCACTGGGCCTTCTGCACCATTTGAGGGTCTCTCCTGCCAAGGGGCAGCTGCCCACCACCCTCCACCCCTTCACCACCATCATTCCCGCTATTGTCGCCCTCTTCAGCCTCGACAGCTATTCCATGGTCAGTGGCCATGTTGTGCAGGATGCAGCAGGCCAGTAATATGCCACAGGCTTTTGATGTGCTGTATTGTAAGGCACCGCCTGACCTTTCTAGGCAACAGAATTGCATCTTTAGCATACCAAAGACACGCTGGATGATATTGCGCATGCTGCATGTGCCTCATTGTATCTCTCCTCCATGGGGGACGATGGTCACTGGTAGGGAGTGAGCAGCCATAGCCTTAGGGGGTAAGCACTGTCACCTGTGTGGAAGATGACATGGTTATCCCTGTGCTGTGCTGCCACCCACTCCCTCTCAGCCACCACACATGCCACAGCACCCGCCCCTACATCTCTCCCCAACCCCCTGGGCTGTGGCTCTCAGACACCCTGGTGCATGTCCTACTCACCAAAAAGGTGGCCCATGGGGATGTCTCCCCACTCAAACCTGTGGCACAGCACAGAATTGTGCCATATGAAGGCATCATTTGCATTCCTGGGGTGTGTGGCACAGACATTGACGATGTGCCCCATGGCATCGCAAACCACCTGACAGTTCATGGATGGGTATCCCTTCTGATTAATGTACACTGGGCCCTCTGGGCCAGTTGGTGTGCAGCTGCCAATGTGGGTGCAGTCTATTGCCCCAATCACGCCTGGCATGCGTGCCACCTGGTGGAACTCCTACATGTTTGCTGTGCACTCTGCCTGTGTGGCGGGGAAATGCATGTACTCCAAAGCAAATATCAGTAGAGCATTGAGGAACTGGGTGAGGAGGCGGGACGTGGCTGACTGGGTGTTGCCCATGGTATCACCCGTTGGTCTCTGGAAAGTGCCCGTGGCAAGCAGGCACATCACAGCGGTCACCTTAGTCTCCACTGACATGGCATGACTACGTCTGGTGGGTGCCTGCATCTCATCACTGCACAGCTCACAGAGCTGCCTCAGAAGTGTCCTGTTCAGGCAGTACCAGCCCACTATTTCTGTGTCAGTGAAGTTCTCATACGTGATCCTGGCACAGTACCACCTGTGTCAGGCATACTGCCACCGGGCCCTTTGTCGGCCATGCTGCTGTTCCTCCTGCCTCCTCACACCCCTCATTACCATGTCCATTATGAAAGGGCCACTGTCCATCACTCTGTCACGGGGTGTCTCCCTGGGTCCCTCTCACTCTCTGTCAGTCCATCCATTGGTCTGTGTGTGTGTCTCTCTCTCCCCCTCTCTGACTGTCTATCTCTCTCTCTCCCTCTCCCTCTCTCTCTCACACAGTCTCTCACTCCCTCTCTCTCTCTGTGCATATTGTTGCACACCTGCTGTCTGTGTGTTTGTGCCTATATTTATTGACTCAAGTCTGCCTGGTGCAACTTGGGGTTTGTTCCAGACTTGTGCCTTGCTCTACGGTTGAATATGCCAGTGTGCCACTTATTCATGGGAATGCCTCCTGCACTTGCGCTGCATACACTATGGCTGCATAGTGGTGGAAATGAAGAAGGGAGGCTAAATTAGAAACTTTCTTGAAGTAACGCAAGTCCGCAAGTGCTCCACAACACAAAGCAGAGTACTTCACATTATAATGGGGAACGCAAAGTCCATTGAAAACAATGACTTTGCGTTACTCCACCTTCCCAAAGCACTTCTCCACCAACTTTAAGGCAAAGTAACACTGAAATCAATGTACTTTGCATCACTTCGCCTTGTTATTGAGTTCCAAATTGAATTTGCAGTGCTTCATGGGATTGCAGGTCACATGGACTCTAGATTGTTCTGCACAGCCTCAGTTCTGTGTAGTGTGTGTGTAGTGGAATATGGAGACAGTTTTCTCTCAGAGCTCTGCCATTCAAATCCTCTAAAAGCTTTTAAAAAAGCCATTTTGTTTTGCTCAAAATTTAGTACATCGATTGTAGGAAACCCTTCTGTGCTCATATCATCGAGTGTTTATTGTTTGTGTGTGGATTTTGAATGTTAATTTAGAACAGTCAGCCTGTGTACTGTGAAGTGTACTTTGGGGGAGGGGCATATCTGTGGTGTAGGTAGATTAACTGGGAGAAAAAGGCAGTCTTTCTGTTTTGGTTATATTTTTCTTGTATAACTGTGTTAATGTACACACAGTAATATTTTCTAGTAATTCTTGGCATTTTTTTGCTAATTGTTGTGGTGCAGCAGTGTATAATATCAGTTTGCTTAAAACATTTGGTTATATTACTAAAGGTTTTCAATTTGCTATGCATTACTTGTAGTGTGTGTGAGTGTGTGTGTGATGCACGCGTACCATTAAATCAGATACCATTTATTGTGCCGCAGAGTAATTGCAGCAGTGTGAACCTGCTTCCATTGCACCTGCATGAATTTTTTGTACTGCTTGTGGTATCTTTACTGATAGTAGTGGACTGTTACTGCCGTGCACTACCCCCCCAAACTGGCAAAAGGTATTCTGTTCCAAATTTGGATTTCTGATGGTGAGCACTGGTTAGGTGGTGTTGTTGTGCCTTTGCATCTGCATCTCTTTAGTGCACAGTGCAATCTTAATCTGTCTGTGCATTTGCATCTCTTTAGGTCCCAATCTCCATCTGTTACTTAAGTCACAGTTGTTTCTTTGGCTTCCCTTCAGAGTACTGGTGTGGTGCACACGATTCAAGATCACATCACAAATCACAAAATTAACGTTTTGTAGTATCTCTCCAGGCTTCACCACTGTACCAATTGATATGAGTTTTCAAGCTGGTGAGTTTTGTGAACAGCCAGGTCATCAGGGAAGTACAACTGTAGGAATTCACGTTCCCAATATGCTCGTCAGCTCCAAGTCTGAGAAAAATAAATTCTTGTTTCACGGTCACGAATGCAGTCATGATTCATGATCACAAAATTATTTTTTTTACTAGTTACTTGCATCATGTAATCCTGTCTTGTAGTTTCTCTCAAGACTTCACCACTGTACTCATTGATATGAGTTTTCAAATTGGGGAGTTTTGTGATACAGGTCATTGTCATCGGGGAACTACAGCCGCAGGCACTCACGTTCCTGTACAACATGTGAGTTACACTTCACAGTACACAGACTGACTGTTCTAAATTAACATTCAAAATCCACACACAAACAATAAACACTCGATGATATGAGCACAGAAGGCTATATCTACCAAGATATAGCCTCCCACATTAGACCATGGCATTCTACATCAGGGACATCTCCTCTATGGTCATGCCCCTCCTCCCACCAGGCCATAATTATAGAACACATGCAATTCCCAAGGATGGTGTCAGCTCTATCAGTTCTCTATGTTTTATCCCTAGCAAATAGCAATCCTGCCCTTAACACAGCCACCACTAAACCAATGTACGCTAGAAGGAGTAACAAAAGAATGTTTAGTAGGCTAAGACACCACCTTAAAAAACTACTACTGCTTCTCCTACTCTGTTCGGGAAATGCTGAATTAAACCCAGGTCCACCTGTTTCTCTGGACGCCCCTGCAGACCTCCCTCAATATAAAGGGATTAGCTTTCTCCATATCAATGTCTGTAGTTTGCTAAAGAAGATTGACTCTATACAGACCTGGGCTCTACATGCATCTCCTGATTTCTTCATGATAACTGAATCCTGGCTCACACCCTCGACCCTGGAGAAATCTATCAACGTCCCCAGATATATCATCTACTGCTGTGATAGACCGACTAGAGGGGGAGGGGTTGCAATATATGTCAAAAGGAAATTCACAGTCACAGTCTTTGACTGTACTTCAAAGGCTAAGTAAATTTGAATGCCTTGCTCTAAAATTATCACTTTCCAGCGAGAAATCACTCCTTACGGCAGCATGCTACCGACCACTGTCTGGTGGCTGGGCACTTCTGCCACACCTTCAAAACCTTCTTGACTCTGCAGATACTGAGTGTATTCTAATGGGGGATTTCAATCTAAATTGGAATGATGACAGCTCTAAGAAATTGAAGGATCTGTGCAATGTTAATGGTCTGTTACAAATGGTGACTGCTATAACCAGACCTAACAGAAAAAAACCCTGAGCGCAGCACCCTCCTGGACCTTATCCTAGTAAACAAACCTCACAATATCTCGCATACTGGAGTATTATTCAACGATATAAGCAACCATTGCGCTACTGCCTGCATCAGACATCCTTCCCAAATAAAAATGGCCTCCAAATTCAAACTGAAAAGACGCCTGAAAAAGTTCTGCCAGTACACTTTCCTGAAAGATCTAAGCAACATTCATTGGCAGGATTTCTACCTAGCCCCCACCTTTAATGAGGCATTTAACATCTTTCACAGCCTCTTACTGGAGCTAATAGACAAACACGCCCCACTAAGACTGATCAAATCAAAAAATAAAACTCCTGGCTGGTTCTCTCCCATTCTGAACAAAGCACTTAGGGATAGGGACTACTGGTGGAAAAAAGCGAGGAAATCCCACCTGGAGGCTGATTGGTTAGCATTCCGTACCACTAGGAATGCTTGTACCAAGCTAATTAGGTCAGAAAAAGCTAGGTACTTCCAAAAAGAACTAGAAGACAATAAAAACAACTCTGCCAAATTTTGGAACATTCTCAAAGAAGTCAAAGGTCAGTCCACTGCAGCACCCCTTCCAAACAAAATTGTGTCTGATGGTACCATCTATACGGACAAAGCTGATATACTAGAAAAGCTTAATGAACACTTTGCCACTGCAGGGCTTGCCTTTGACACCTCACCTATCAGCAAACTTAGCCCGGCAAGAGACTACACTGTTGGCTTCACTGATAATCACAACTATAACCAACTGCAACCCACCCCCTTCAGCTTCCTCACAAATACGTTCAAGCAAGTGGAGGACCTCCTCCTTTCTCTGGATACAAAAAAGAGTGCGGGTGCAGATAATATTGAACCTTACTTCCTAAAATTTGGCCATACCTATCTGACCGCCCCCATTACACACTTATTCAACACCTCTCTGATTCAAGGTGAGCTACCTGTCTTGTGGAAAACTGCCCACATTCTACCATTATTCAAGACTGGGGATCTGAGTGATCTGAACAATTACTGGCCTATTTCTATACTATCTGTCCTCTCTAAATTACTTGAAAAAATTGTCAACATCCAACTTAGAGAACATTTGGATTCACAAAAGTTGCTAAACCCGGCTCAGTCTGGCTTCAGAGCCAAACACAGTACAATATCGGCTCTTGCCAAAGTAACTACAGACTGGCAAATGGTCTTGGATTCTAAGAAGCATGTATTTGCCCTCTTCCTTGCTCTAAGTAAGGCATTCAATACTGTGGATCATACCATCATGCTTACTGCACTGAGTAACATCGGACTTGATAGTTCTGCCATTAAATGGTTCACCAGCTACCTAACCAATAGGTTACAACAAGTCAAAGCCATAGGAGATCTGTCCCCACAAAAATTCTTGTTACAAGGAGTCCCACAAGGCTCCATCCTGGGCCCTATCCTCTTTGCAATATACATCAATAATCTGGACTCTCAGCTGGGCACAGCAAATGTGCACTTATTCGCAGATGATACTGTACTCTATACCACAAATTCATCCTTGGATCTGGCCCATGAGTACTTACAGAAAGACTTTGTCTCTCTCCAATACAACCTTCTCACTCATAAGCTCCTCCTCAACGCCAAAAGACTAAAGCAATGACTCTCACCAAAGTCTACTTCGGATGTCCACATATCACACAGATCCGAACACTCTTAGATGAACCCTTGAAGTAGTTGATACCTTTAAATACTTAGGGTTCTGGCTGGATAACAAGCTCAACTTTCTGTGCCACTTAAATGAAACCTGAAGAAACTAAGCAGCGATTAGGTTTATTCTATCGCATTAAACACCTACCACATGGAGAAGCCAGAATGAGACTAGTACAAACTACATTCCTACCTATACTGGACTACGCTGACTTCCTTTGCAGTCATTGCCCATCAATGATGCTAAACAAACTGGACACCCTTTACCACTGGGCTTTAGATTTATCTTAAATCTACCCCGTAGTACACATCACTGTCATCTATACCAGGTTTCAGGATGGACCTCACTCTCAACTAGAAGAAAAAGGAATGCTCTCCTCTGGTTTTTTAGAGCATTATCTGACAACCTCCCTGCATACATCTCGAACATCTTCAAATGGGCTAAAGGTTCCTATGGCCTGAGACGCTTCTCCTTAATCTGCTTCCAGATTCCTAGAGTGAAAACTACCCTTGGCTCAGCAGCAGTCAACTTCTCACTTCCATCACTTTGGAACACTATGCAAGACTCATTGAAATTATCCTCACTTCCAAGCATTTTCACATTCAAAGCTCTATTAACATATTATCTGAAGGAATCACACAACTGTTTCAGATGCCGATGACCCCTAAGCCTCGGGTGCCACTCTCAAATCCTACGCCTAAGTATCTCATCCACCCCACATTCCTAACAACAGAAACCCAGGACCTACAAGCCCAGTTCCCTTAATCCAAGATGACCCTGCCTATTCTCTACCATTTACCTATTCTGGCCTCCCTTTTGGCTGCCTACTCTTTCACCCCAATTTCTACCCTATTCCTTAATACCTCCTTATTTTTTATCATTTAGGTACGAGCTCTTATTCAGCGGAGACTATATGGGATTGTTGTCTCTTCTCATTTCAGTAAAGCTTATCATTATGTACCTTTGCATGATAATTAGTTGACCGGTATGTATGGGCCCATATTGACCGGCACCTTCACGATGTTTTTCCTTTTTTTTTTTTTGCACCGTTGTCCACCGTAATTGTAATCTTATGAAGAGTACTGTATTGTATTCATGCCCAGGACCACCTTGAAAATTAGCTTGCTCAATGGTGTTTATGCCTGGTTAAATAAAGTGATTGATTGATTGATTGATGTGATGTGGGGGGCCCGGGGGCTGCCAATATTGTTGTCACTCCTCCTTACTTCAGGTTAAGGTGTAATGACAATGAGAAGTTACAATCACAATAACAAGGCAAAGTGGGCATTTCATGTTGGCCACTCTGCATAGTGGAGTGACAACGCAAAGTGCCCACTTTTTGGGCACTTCACTGGTGGAATTTAAATTTTCTGCATCTCTAAGATGGGAGACTTTGCATGTATGTATTGTTACACTCTCATTTCACTTCATCAGCACTGGGGAATTTTCTGGACACAAGACAGTAGCATTTTGGTGATGAACATTAATTCTGGTGACTTTGTATGACCACTGCCCAGATGACTGAGTGTGCCATTAATTCTGGGAGACTTTGCATTTCTTGTTATGCTCTCATTTCACTTCATCAGCAGTGAGGAATTTTCTGGAGACAAGACGACAGTAGCATTTTTGGGGATGTACATTAATTCTAGTGACTGTGTGTGTGGGGGGCTGCCAATATTGTTGTCACTCCGCCTTACTTCGCATTAAGGTGGAATGACAACACAAAGTAGTAATAACAAGGCGACATGGGCATTTCATGCTGGCCACTCCACGAAGCGGACTGACAACGCAAAGTGCTCACTTTGCATTCACTTCGCTGGCGAAATTTAAATTCGCTGCATCTCTAGTTGCACATTGGCGCAATGGGATTTGTGCTGTGCCATGGCTCCCTTTGAATATTGCTCGGCAGCTCATCTTCAGACTTGCTCTGGTGCAACTCAGTTGCACCATGCGCAAGTGCTCTGAATATCTTGGCCCATGGGTAAAAGCAAGTGTGCAGTGTGTCTAAAAGTTTTAGCTAACTCATCCCAGAATAGACATACAATTCTTCTTAAGTTTAAACAGGTCATTGTAAGGTCTGTGTTTGGCTACCTACACCCCTTACAATGTTTTTGTTATCTGTAGTTCCTATTCTCTGTGGAGAAATTAGAAAGTCCTATATAGAACTAAATAAAAATTCAGTCACAATGTCAACTCGTCATGTACTGAAATATAGGATCTATGATTATAAGATACTAATTACCTGAATATGTTGCCTTCTAATGTGTATAACTTCCAAGGGAAAAATTGCACGGTTCTCCAGTATATCCATATTTTTAGCATTAAAATGGAGATCCAGTATAAATCTAACTGGTACATATAATGTTCCTATTATTTTACTGAAACTTTTATTTTGAACTTGTTTATACCAAGGGCAGCACAAGATGACATGCAATGGATCCTCAGTTCTCCATAAGCCACAGTTACAGTTTGACAGTATAGTGTTTTCCTTCCTATATCTAAGGTTGATGACATTTCTGGGAAATACCTCAAATCTGAACAGAGTCAGTATGACTCTGTATTCTAGATTCTGCACTGAGTTCATATAATATTTTAAAGAATACTCCTTGGTATTATTTACTAACCATTTGGAAACTTTTGGTTTGGTGGTTAGATTCAGATAATTTTCTTTGGCTTTTTGTTGTATTATCATTATGCCTTGGTGTGCCAAAGTTTTGAAATGAACAATAATATATGCACTCAATAGCTTATAGATGTTAGTTAACAGTAAATTTGTATACTTTCTTTGAATAAACATTTTTTTTTCTTTCATACAGTCTAATAATATTGGCCCTTTGGGTGGTAGGAGCATTTTTATCCTGAAATGTATCTGTCTGATCTGTGCTATATGTTTAATATTTATCTGTCCTAGTTGAGTCCTAACCAAGTAGTTGGGTGTTCCCTTAGGTAGCTTTAATATTTGTTTATATAATGAATTTAATATAGAATCCAATTAATTAAAACCAGTGTTCCCTATACTTCAACAGCATAGAGTCCCTGATTTATCAGATTAACATGTATGGCTTTTAGCATCGGTGACACTGGCATACAGTACCACCAAACATTCTATTAAATCTCTTCAATGCACCTGAAGTGATTTGCATTTTACTGCCAACATTCTGTAGTTAACAGGTCTATTCCATTTCATATTATGAGTAAAAGTCAGGCCCAAGTATGGAAATTCCTGAACAAATTCCAGTGGCTTGTTTGTTAAGTATTTACTGGCAAACACCATAACTTTAGTTTTTTGAGTGTTGGGAATACGATGTAGTTTGGAACACAGCAAGTCAAGTTTACATAAACTTCTCTGTAATCCTAGTCTGCTGGTAGAAATCATTGCCAGGTCATCAGCATATGCAAGAGCAGGTACATGATGTCGTGAACTCTTTGGAATTTAGTGTTCAGACATATTTAGTTCAAGTAAGATTTTATTTATATAGATATTGAATAGAGTTGGGGTGAGTACATATCCTTGTCTCACTCCCATATAGAGATGTTACGAAGTTTTAATGCGCAGGTGAATTTAAGGCAAAGTTGCCAAATTCGCCTCTGTGGATCATTTTGTGAAGTTTTTCTATTTAATAAGAAATTCACCATTGGCAACTATGCCTTGCAACTTCATCTGTGACATCTTTCTTGGGGTGCACAAAGGCAAAGCTGGATCAAAAGGACTTCCACCAACTACTTATTTTGCTTTTTTTTAGGCATAACTTAGTCAAATTTTGTTAACTTTGTTTGACACTTGGTATGGTTGTAGTCCAAGAGAAGGTGCACATGTGATGCAGTTTTGATGATTATCAGACTTCAATTGTGGATATGACACCATAGTCAGTTTGGGAGGTGATTTTGGGGCATTGTGCATACCCCATAAATTTTTCAAGGGGTATTATGTGCTACTATTGTAGTACACATTGATATCCTTGTTTGGGTACATAGAGTGTCCCTGAACTCCAAAGACTGGTGGAGGTATGGCTTGTTAAAATTGCAGTGTTGTCATATGGGACATTATTGTTAGGGTTAGACTTAGTACCACCACTTGCAACTTATACAATAAATATGTCCCCTGGGGGGCAAGCAGAGGACCCACACAGGTAGTGGGGGCCAGAGGACCCATCTCATGGCAATCATTGGGCTGAGTAGGAGGAAACACAGAGGGAAGTGATGAATGGGGGTAGTGGAGGTGGCACTCTGTCCATGCCAGCAGTGGTCCATGGAGGACATAATGGAAGTGTCATGGTACGGCAGCAATACACCCTGTAGGAACAGCAGCACCCTCTGCTGAAGTTCAGGCTCCTCATGAACTAGCATCACTATGCACTCTCACCTGCTGCAGAAATATTTCTGTACTTGCTGTGGTTTATTGGCTGCATTTTCACCCCTACCGCTGCTCCTTATACACCTGTTTCCATTTCCTCCACAGCTTAATATGTCACAGCTACATTCTTTTTTGATTACTTACTTTACCCATGACTGCTACAGTGATTTACCTTGATTGTCCATTACTTTTGCTATTTCCTCAGACTGTACCAAACTCCCTCACATTTAATTTGCTGACTTTTGACTTGTATTTCTGTATATTGTATTGTACTTGTAACATGTTTCTCCCTTTACACCTTTCCTGGGTCACACCTGGAAATGAGCCCTGTCTCAGTGTGCCTTTCCTAGTTAGCAACTTTTAAATAAGTAAATTACCAGCAGCACCCACACTGCCACCAGGTTATTTTCTTCTTTTTTTTTTTACACAAACAATACACAACAGGGATTTTAGGGACTAAGGAGAACATGCAAGATGCAACAACTCAGGTAATTATAATGACATTACTGTGTACATGAAAAAATGTTAACTTCACTCAGTAAACAAAAATGAAATCAATATAGTCAAACTACAGTGACAAAAATATTTCAATAAAACACACCTAACTGATCTACAGAACTAAAATTACAAACCAAAGAAAACAGGAAAAAAATTCGCACAAAACACTATCTACAACAACATTAGAACTGCTAAGACAGAAAAGGCTGCCTAACCTACCCTTTTCTTTCTAAAGGTTGCTACAGCTAAGCTCCCCTGCCCCCAACAGTACTGCTTCATGACACAATACAGAAAACAAAATTACAACTTTAACTAAATCACAAAAAATAACACAAATAGTTGGAGATCTAGAGGCACACGGCACGGTAGATTCTTAATTGGGTGATTCATTGGAAAAAATGCCTGTCTTAAATGCTTTCCAGAAGTTTTTATTTCCTAATTTTATTGACCAAATGCATACTATGGATGATAGAAAATACTTCTGTAGTGGTCTGACCATTTGTCCAGTGCAATGCAGGAATCTATTTTGTTTTTGTATTGATTGATTCCCATTGCGACCAGTTTTCAGAAATGCTTGTTGTCTTTTTTTCTATTACAGTTGTCACGTTATCCTATAGTTCTTTCTGATGGGCCATTTTTTGTGTGTTCAAATGAGCCTTGCATTGTTTTCTAAGTCTGTTTAGTTTAAGGAAATTTATTCTAGTTGTTGTTGTTGTTGTTTTTTGGTGTTATTATATCCATTTTGCCAACTTCTTTTTTTTCTTGTTTTCATGTCCTGTGGAACCAGTTCTCATACTGGACGCAATTTGTCCCCTTTTTATATAACTCTTTAAAAGGTTTTTAACAATTTAGAATATATGCATATACTGTAGATCATCTGCATCAAGTTCTTCTGTCTACATTTGATTTATTTCTTGTTTGCATTTGTTTATCACGTGAGATTTTTTACTTTCAGGGATTCTGTCCCAGTTAATGTTCTTATTATTTATTATATCTACTGGTTCACATATATTGTTTGATACCATTCCAGTTGACGTCCTGTAAACTAGACTTGGAAAGTGATCACTTTCTGTTCTTGTAATGATTTTTAGATCTTTGTAATTATGATAGTTATAAGGAGAAGTAATTATGTAGCCCACCACTGAGGTGCCCCTGTAATTTATCTGACTAAATTTTCCCCTCTGAATCAGATGGAAACATTCCATTATACAGTATATGATCAGGTCTAAAAGTTCCAAGAGTGATTTTATTTGTTTAGAGTTATCAGATTTGTTTCTATCCAACATCTCCCTGTTCCTTACACCCAATGTGTTGAGACTAAGTTAAATTTCTGGGTCTATATGTGAACCGGTATTGCTGCATCTGATGTTAAAATCTCCTACAAGTAACAGCTCAGCATTTTTATAATGTTTTTGGAGCAGGAGGATATATTGCATCATGTTGTTAAGAGTAGTTTTATTATATATACATGAGTTTTTAGGGGGACTATAGGTATTGACCAATATTAATGTATCTGTCCAGATTTGTATCATTATAATCATATAGTGTTGATTGTCATTTCTTACCTCTTTAACTTCTAAGTAATCAGTTACTTTGACATGTAATTAAACCACCACTTCACCTGCCCATTTTTGTTAGCTTTTGTGCAGGTACAGTAGAAGCTACTTCAATCAATCAATCAATCAATCAAAATCTTTATTTAATCAGGCGAACATCATTGAGCATAGCTCATTTACAAGATGGACCTGAGTGGTCAAGAAATGCAAGTGTTATTACATTGACAAGGGTAGCATAAACAGTAATACAATGACAGGGGTAACATAAACAGTAATACAATGACATAAGTGCTAATATATAACAATATACATATGTACATGGCACATTAAAACTTTTAATCTGTGAGACAGAAGGCAATGGGCACATCAGGAGTAATATGTAGATTATAGGACCTAGCAGGCATTTTGAGGGTGAATCTTGGGACTGGAAACGGGAGTTTTAACAGCATATAGGAACACGAAAAAAAAAAGGGGGGTAGGTAGGGCCGGGGTTTAGGCCTTGTGGAAGCAGTTGCAGAGTTCTGGGAATAGGGTGGTGAATAATCTTTTGAAGGATATTAAGGGTAGGAGGTTATTTAGCTTCATGGTTTTTTGGAGTGAATTCCAAACAATTGCTAGTGAGTAGCAGATAGCAGCCCTCCCAAACTGGGTGCAGACATTGGGGACCTTAAGAATGATAATTTTGCTGATCCTTAGGTTGTATGGCCTAGAAGTAATTTGAGTAAAACAGTCTGAGATATAGGTAGGTAGCTTGCCTGATAAGGCTTTGAATATCCAAATTGCAGCATTCCTATTTCTTCTGTGTTGTAATGATGTCCAGTTAACTGCCTTATAAAGGGAGCAATGATGGGTGCTGAAGGGAAGGTCAGTAATGAATCTGATGGACCTGTGGTATAGGGTGTCCAGTTTATTTAAGAGGGGGAGTGAACAATGTCCGTACAGAAAGTCAGCATAGTCAATGAGGGATAGGAATGAAGCCTGGATTAATCTTTTTTTGGAGTCTCTGTTGAGGTAGTGCTTTATTCTAAAAAATAAACCAAGCCTTTGTCTCAGTTTCTTTAGTAGCTCCTCAATATGGACAGAATAGTCAAGCTTGTTATCAATCCAGACTCCAAGGTATTTGAAGTTATCAACGAATTCAGCTTCTCTCAAGTAAGGTGGTTAGTTGTAGGGTGGTGGATGGTGGGGTAGTGGCAGAGCAACTCTTTGAGGTAAAGAACATAGCTTTTGTTTTTTTGCATTTAGAAGTAGTTTTTATCCAGTAGGTTGTGTTGTAGTATGGAAAATTCAGATTGTAGCAGTTCACAGGCTTTAGATAATGAAGGATTGCTAACATATAATACAGTATCATCAGCAAACAGATGGATGTTGGATTGAGGAGGTTAGCATCAATATTATTAATATAGATGGCAAAGAGGATGGGGCCAAGAATAAAGCCTCATGGTACACCTCTTAACAGTGGTTTTAAGGTGGATAGGTAGTTTCCATCTTTTATCAGTTGTGACCTATCTGATAGATAGCACTTGAACCAATTGAGTGAAGGGGAATCCAACCCTAGTGAGCCAAGGGAGGTGATTAATGATTCATGATCCACTGTGTCAAATGCTTTGCTCAAATCCAGGAACACAGCACAGGTACTGTTCTTCTTATCCATAGCAATCTGCCAGTCGTTGGTTACTTTGGCTAGGGCCGAAATGGTGCTATGCCTTGATCTAAATCCTGATTGTGCTGTATTTAGGAGGTTATTGTTATCCAGGTAGTCCCTTAATTGTGAGTTTACTAACTTTTCGAGCATCTTGGATAGAACTGATAGGATAGAAATGGGCCTGTAATTATTGAGGTCCATGGGATCACCAGATTTGAGTAAAGGAACTACTTGAGCCATTTTCCAAGTGGAGGGAATGGATCCAGTGATGAGGGAAAAGATTGAAGAGATGAGTGAGGGGGGCAGATAAGACTTGAGATGCAATCTTGAGGAAGTAGGGGTCCAGGGGAGTCTGTACCTGCACTTTATGAAGTATCTAAATTGGAGAGGAGATCTTCCACTTCTTTCAAGGATATTGGGTTGAAGGAGAAGGTTGATGTAGCCTTTTGACCCACGGTGGATTGAAGGTTCAAGGAAGATCTCAGGAGATTTGCAGGTGAAGAGTCAAATGCTAGTCCAGCTGTGGTGAAGTGGTCATTGAAGGTATTTAGGATTTCTTGTTTGTCCGTAATTTCTGTGTTATTTAGTAGCAGTTTGCAGGTTAAGGCAGGAGTAGAGTTTTGGCCCAAGATACCCTTTATAGTTCCCCAGAGCCTGGTTGGGTTATTATAGGAGGCATCCAATTCAGCTCTATAATAGGCAGCTTTGGCAGATCTTATTTGTGTTGTACATGAATTTCTTGCTTTTCTGAAATTTAGCCAGTCTCTGGAATCCTTAGTTTTTCTTGCCTTTTTCCACAGTTTGTCTCTGGCTAGCAAGGCTGTTTTAAGATCAGTGGTGAACCAGGGCAGGACCTTGCTTTAGTTCTGATATTGGTGAATGGTGCATGAATATTGAGAGCATTAGTGATAATGTCCTTTAAGATCTGGAGAGCTGTTTCCACTGAGGTTGTAAGGTAGAAATCTTGCAAATATATTGTGTTACTCAGGTCATGGAGGTATCCTGGTATGTTGAACTTCTTTTGACCTTTTGAGGACAAATTCAGCAGGGTTGGGTGGTTTGAGTGAAGATCTTATGCCAGCTATGGGACAATGGTCACTTACATCATTCGGTAGTACTCCTGCATGCGATATAAGTGAGGCTTGTTTACCAACATAATATCCAGGAGTGAGCTGTTGCTAGAATTTTTAGGTTAACCCTGGTTGGGTCTTTAATTAGCTGTGTAAAGCCATAGGTGTCACAAAAGGTTACCGATGGTGCAGATGCATTAGATAGCCAGTTTAAATTCAAATCACCAAGGATGATGGTATCTTCAGGGCCTAGATTGGTTATTGACCCCAGGTGAGATAGTAATTTGAGGCCTGCTGAGGGGGGCCTATAGAAGCCAATCAATTTAAATGAAGTCAAGTTAGGAAGGGATATTTTGATTGACAAACATTCAAATTCCTTTGATTCAGATGTGTTGATGAGGCAGGTAGCAGAGATGGTGTCCTTAATGTATATGGCCACCCCACCACCCCTGGAAGGGCGATCTGCTCTGAAGAGCTGATAGTTGGTAAGGTTTGCAACACTGTCTTTGGTCGAAGGTCTGAGCCAAGATTCAGAGATGACCAGAAAGTCCGGCAGGGTATGTGCCACCCAGGCCTGAATTACGGAGAATTTTTTTAAGAGGCTGCAGGCATTGAAGTGTAGGAAGCTTAGGCCATTTATAGAGGATAGATCAGCAGGGGAAAATAAACTTTCAATGGGGCCAGGATTTATTTCAATGGTACCAAAACAGATCAGAAGGTAGAAGATTAATTTGAGGAGGGCACCAAAGGACAGGGATAGTGAGTGGTCAAAGCATTTCCTCCTAATCCTGGGTGCCTGCTGTGAGATACTTAATTGGGACACAGATAATCGGGACTTCCACTTTATTGGGATACCTGCTAGGAACCAATTTAGTTGCAGTGCTATCCTATGGAAGATAGTGCTGCTTAAATGAGATGCCCACACCATCTAATTGGAATGATTTGGGCTAATTGGCTAGCCTTGTCCCTCACTAATCCCTCACAGTCCTATACAAATCCTTCACTAATCCCTTTCACACAAATGAGTAGGTGTGAATTTGCTGTCAGTGCTATTCATCAATCCCCCACCTCTGCCTCCCTCCCATCTCTGCTTGTGATGATCCCCACACTCAAAATAACCCTACCCCACAAGCTCTGATGAATTTTAATTTGAAACTGCCACTGACCAACCTTTTCTGCAGCTTCAGCGTCTTTCTGTGCTTGTGACTGGTCACTGAATACTCAGCAGATTGCTGCTGACCGCACCTTGTTCACCCATGAGATCAGTGTATGTAATGTATAGTATGTAGAAGACAGTTTGCAGAGAGGAGAAAGGAGAGTGGTGGTGAAAACTTGTTTAGCAGGGTGCAGAGATGCCGGGAAACAGTAAATAGTAAAGTGTGTCAGACAGTATGTGGGAGCGAGGATAATGGAGCATGGCATAAACTGTTACTCATTACTGTATGAACTCCTTTACTGTTTTCATCTCCTGTGTACTGCCCTTTCTGTAACATTTTGTGTATGAGCTCCTTTATGGTTTTCCACCTACTGCTGCACACTCTGTAAAAGTTTACACAAACTGAATAAACATAACATGTAGTTATATGTTGACGCAGAGTACTGTACACATTAGTGGAGTAAAAAGAGGAACCAGGAAGAGCTGTATGGCATGCAGGGATGCCTCAGCAGGTTTCTGATAAAGGTGACAGCCACTTAATTGGGACAAAAAGCCTGCCACAAGGGTATCCCAATTAAGCCACGTTTCTTGTAAGTTTATTATACCTACTGTTGTGATGAATTTGCAATATTCAGTGTCTGCCAGTTTTGAAGGATGCCCAGCAACATTCCATGATAACATATCAACATTTTGTTTATTCTTATTTAAAAAAAAAAAAAACATTTATGCTGCTGTCTGTTGCCCCGGGTGATTTGTTTCTGTTACTATGTCCTTCTTGGTCAATTCCCCCATTGCGTCTCTTGTGCTGGATAGTCAATTATTCATATCAGCCAGTATCTGAAAGTGCTGAGCTCTACATTGTACTTCAGTTCCAACTGTCTCCCTCTTTTTACTAACAGTTCTTTGTAGTTATTAATCCTTTCTTTTTTCAAATAATTGATCAAAATTGACAAGTTTGTGCCCTACCCGAAGTATATTTTCTGGTAACAGTCTTCTTTGTAAGGTTAAATCAATCTAGTCTCCCTGAGTCCAGCTTTTAAATATTATTTGAACACCAACTATATCATCTATATAGAACTCCAATAACAAAATGTTTCCAAACAAGTGACAGATCATGTTTTTTAAATTTGTTTTATTTTCAAATCCTATATGGGCAATGCCAAAAATTGACAATTCTATGTTAGGTGTAATCTTCTTTTTGTCAATCTCATGAAATAGTGTCCCTAGATTTTGATAATTAGCCAACTCCATGAGAAGCTTAGATTTAGTCATGATTTCCAAATTTCCAATATCTAATTTTGTTTTCATTTGAACAGGGTAATCCATTTTCAAATTATATTTTTGCAATTGTATGGCGTTACACCAAATATAGTGAGACACTCTTGCATATTTAAAGAAGATCAGAAGTCACTTCTTCGATATAAGGTCATCACATCTTATCATATCACAAATATCACCATGGACAATCTCAAGCCCTAATAAATCCTCACAGATCATGTAACAGGATTCTTAGTATTTCTGGGCTTTTGTTATTAGTTCTTTGTGTCCCTGTTAAAGTAATTATCACCTCTACTTTTTCTAGGCTGTCTGGTCTCACATGTTCTATGACATATTGTTTATGTATATGGATGGGTCAGCTAACCTAACCTGTATTCCAACCATTTCCTTATTTCTTCTTCTATATGGCTATTTTGCCTAACTCTTGAGCTATCTACTGGTTGCTATTTCTCCATAGGTTTGGACACTGTTTCCTTATGCACCATATTGATTATTTTTTTCTTTTTAATTTTTTTCACTCTTTTGGTACTGTTTTTCTAATATTTCTATTGCTGTGAAATCAATCCTCTGAGCTTCTACTTTCTTATTGGGTTCATCTGCCTCCTTAAGCACTATGGAGATTAAGGATTATTTTGGACATTCCTGATTTCTTCTCTGGACATCAAGTAATCCATTGTGGCATGCCCCATTAATTGCAACATCCTCTCTTAGGGAATCTATTTCATTTTTTATTGTAACCAGCTGCTCTAATAAGACTACACTCGCCACATACTGTATGGATTGTTTAAGATTTCTACCAAGTTGTCATCCAAATAAAAGGGGAGTAAGTGATTTCTCTCTATTGTATTTTCATAGATTGTTGTTTTGTCTGCTATCTCATTTAAGCCTATGACAGCTTCCTGTAACTCCTGCATTATTTCTGGAATGTCTGTTTTAATTTGTTTAGGATGCCTCCCACTAAAATTGAATTTCTTTTGGAGTTTACTCTTTTCTCTTCTAAAGTTGGAACTGGTAAGCCCTGATAGCTGTCACATAGGGATTCCTATTCAGTTTCAGTAGAGGCTTTTTGTCTTTCATATAATATTTCCCATTCCTTTCTTGAGTTCTCCGAATATACTTTTATACTGTTATTCTCCTATTTGTTCTTAATTTTCATGAATGGGTATCGTTCCAAGGTGCTACTAACAAAAATCAGTTTGGGATTATTGTTTTGTGACTTGGTTAAGTCACAAATTTCAGAGGTTTGAGTTGAAGTTTTTGTTTTTTTGTGATTTTAGATCAGTTATAGGGGCGAGATTAAATTATTTCCTTCTTGATCAGACTCTGTTTTCTTCTTTTTATTCAGTTTAGATGGTTGATGATCAATGGTTGGACAGGGTCAATTCCTTTTGAATTATTAGTTTTATTTTTCTCACTTGCCCTATTATTGTTTTATTAAAGTTTTTTTTTATTTTTCTATTCTTATTAGTTTTATGTTTTGCTTTTTACTTTGTTTAATAACTCGTTCTTCTAGATCCAACTCCATTCCTGTTTTGTTTACATTAGAATATTGTTTAGGGTTCCCATTTTCCATTTTGTTTTTGCTTCTTGTCCCTACTTTACTTTTTATCAAAAGTTTATTTTATGAGAGCTTAATAATTAATACTTTACTATCAGCCTTGAAGTATACTTAATTTTGTAACATCCAATTCACATGTCAAAGGTTCAATATTAATACCAATAGTAATAAGGTATTCGTGTTAAACTAAACTTCTGGTCAATTTAGTTTTTCACACTCTGCTCTGTAATTTTATTCGAGATTCAATATAGTATATAGGTAATGATGTATAAATATATATAACTCTTTGAATGTAGGTGCAAAAGTAGAAATAAAAGAAAGAATAAAAACATAAATAATGGGAAAGCATTTAATTTGATAAAATCCTAAAAGTATATAAAACATTTTCCAGTTCGGTCACAAGTACATTCCCTTTACCAGATAGGCAGTCAAAGGGAGGAAGTTAATATTTCTATGTATTGTTGTGTTTTTTTATTGTAGTTTTTCTGTAGCAGAAAGGTAGAGAAACACACAGAGTAGGAGCTCAAAGTGTTAAAACATTCAGGTTAAAACAGCTCAACCAAAGCACATTTTCTGGACCTGGAAGGATACTACTTCTTTATTCAGCTGCGAGCTGTGTGAGAAATTCTATATTGCACTTGATATCTGCAACAAATGTGCACTTTTGCTTAATTCTGTGGGAGGTGAAACTAACTACCCTTGGTAATTGCTTTTTATTCACATATTTATTTAGTGTTTAACCAAGAAGGTGCTTGCAAACTCTATTTATCTTGTTAGTAACTTCAGAAGGATTTAAATACTGCATTTGGGTAGATCCTTGGAGGTAGCTAGATTGTCTACTAGGATTTTTTTCTGACAGTTAAACTATTTTTAAATAAATTACAGGTGGCTGAGGAGTTGAAAAAGAAGCATGCAAACTCTGCTTATCTTGGAGGTAACTTCATAAGTGTTTGAATACTGCATTTTGGTTGTCCCTTGGGGGTAGCTGGATTGACTACTAGGATTTTGGGACAGAACTATTTTTAAATAATTTACTGGTGCGTAGGAGTTTGTGATAGTTAAACTATTTTTAAATAAGTTACTGTGGTTAAGGAGTTGTCATAGCAAAACCTGCAGTGTGAATTGAAACACAAACAGTCTTAGGGGCAGGACATTGTTTTCAGACCAAAAAGTGTTGTATTGGAACAGGAAGGGCTGCATCATAACCATTGTCAACAAATTGCCCTGGGTGGAGATATCCAGACTAGATTAGATTACTATAAGTTACTGGAGGCTGCAATTTTTAAAGACACAAAGCACATTTTCTGGACCTGGAAGGACACTACTTCTTTATTCAGCTGCGAGCTGTGTGAGAAATTCTATATTGCACTTGATATCTGCAACAAACGTGCACTTTTGCTTAATTCTGTGGGAGGTGAAACTAACTATCCTTGGTAATTGCTTTTTATTCACATATTTATTTAGCGTTTAACCAAGAAGGGGCTTGCAAACTCTGTTTATCTTGTTAGTAACTTTAGAAGGATTTAAATACTGCATTTGGGTAGATCCTTGGAGGTAGCTAGATTGTCTACTAGGATTTTCTGACAGTTAAACTATTTTTAAATAAATTACAGGTGGATGAGGAGTTGAAAAAGAAGCTTGCAAACTCTGCTTATCTTGGAAGTAACTTCATAAGTGTTTGAATACTGCATTTTGGTTGTCCCTTGGGGGTAGCTGGATTGACTACTAGGATTTTGGGACAGAAACTATTTTTAAATAATGTACTGGTGTGTAGGAGTTTGTGATAGTTAAACTATTTTTAAATAAGTTACTGTGGTTAAGGAGTTGTCATAGAAAAACCTGCAGTGTGAAACAGGAAAAGACAGTCTTTCAAGCAACAGAGGGAGGTGGAGCTAGGTTTACATTTGTTTGTTACAATTCTTAACATTTTCAGTGCAGGAAGAGTTTAAAGCACAGCTGACTTATTTTGGGGCTGACAGCTTTCAGAGCACAAACCACCAGGCCTGTTTTGGGGCTGGGGAGGTTTACCTGTGTCTGACTTGGATGTGTGGATTTTTCTCTGTTTGATTAGCAGGGTATTTTCTCTGTCAAATTGTTGTGTAGGGCATCTTGCTGACAGGAAGGCACTCATTGCAGTGGTGGGTCAGAGCTTTTAGCTGGTTTGTGAGGGCACAGTTTAGGCCCAACCCTTCCCACCCTCACCCCACCCACCCCTGGAAATAGTTCCTTTATAGCTGGGGTTCTGACATCATTTCCTCAAGAGTGCAAGGTGTATATCACTGTCATATCCTCTCTAGCACACTGCACTGACAATATAAGCATACACATTGTATAATATATATATTTCTATATTACAAACCAATCACACACACACACAAAAAAATAAATGTGGGGAGTAGTGCAATGTAATGGCTGTGGGGCAGCAGTCTTCCAGGAGTCTTTCTGGAGGCTGAGATGCTGCCCTATTTGCAGACAACTCTCTGCCCTGAGGGAGGAAGTTGCCCGTCTTCAGGCCACACTGGACAGTAGTAAGGGGACCTTCCCCCAGGCCACACTGGATGGTAGGAAGGGAACCTCCCCCATCCAGGGAGCACCAGAGCCACCACCACTACCTCAGAGGTTGTGAAGAAAGCACAGCAGTTGGACCACAGTGGGCTCAGGGAGGGTGAGGATGGTGGAACAGAGGCACACCCAGTCAGTTGTTCCACACCACAATCCATACACCATTCTGGGGGAGCATAGCTCCCCTATGGATGCACCCACAGAGGAGACTAAGGAGGCTGAGGACAACTGTCAAAAGGGAGGCCCAAAGGAAGGAGGCAGAGGACACCACAAGGAAAGGAAGCAGCTCCTGGTGGGGGACTCAATTATTAGGGGGATAGAACAGGTGGGAGCAGGGAAAACTGAAGTAAGGTGCCTGCCTGGTGCCATGGCTTGGAGAGACAGGAAGTGCATCCTCAGGATCACGAGAACAGCTCACGGGAGTCTGAGTTGGATGTCATTGTCCACCTAGGGACAAAATGACTTGGCTAATCATGAGATTAGAGCAGTGCAGAAGGACTTTGTAGAATTGGGAGGGGCCTAAGACAAGTAGCACACACAATATCCTTCTCTGAGGTGCTGCCTGTCAATGGCATAAGTGAGGCGAGGGTACTTTGCACCATGCAGTTTAATGAATGGTTGAAAATGGTGTGAAGCACAGGGTTTGGCCTTCATTGGGGACTGGGGTTCCACCTGAGGGACACCAGCCTATACTGGCAGGATGGTCTGCATCTGTCCAGGAAGGGAACAAGTCTTTTGAGCAATCGGTTTAAATGCTTCATTGGCAAGCTTTTAAACTAGTCAAGGGGGGAGGCACTGATAAGCAGCAGGAAAATCCCAGCCTCTCCCTACAAAACAGGGTACTAAATGAGAAAAAGACTGAGGTAGACAGGTCAGTGGGGGATGCTGCAAAAGAAGGTAAAGCCATCAAAAAATGGAGAGCAATGAGTACCAATGCCCATAGTCTGAGTAACAAGCTTCCTGAATTAGTGGGCTTGATGGAGGAGGAACATCTGGATATTGTGGCAGACACAGAAACATGGTACACACAAAACCATGACTGGGACATAAACATACCAGGATACACTATCTACAGGAGGAACAGGGAGGGTAAAAGAGGAGGAGGAGTATCTTTACATAAGGGAAGGAATCAAAGCAACAGAACCAAATGGAAAACAGGGAGGAGAAGAAGCACTGTGGGTAAATTTGGAGACCGGCATGGCACCAATGCACACAGGGTTGTATACAGACTCCCTTCTCGGGAGGAAATGGACAAGGAAATGATAGAAAGAATACGTGAATGGCAGAAAAAGGGGAGATATTGCTGATGGGTGATCTGAATATGCCAGATGTTAACTGGAGTGCAGTTGCAGCAGCCACTTCAAAGAGTGGGGTTATTCTAGATGCCCTACAAGGGGCATGCCTTAGACAACTAGTATTGGAGCCCACTCGAGAGGGAGCAATCTTAGACCTGGTTCTCTCAAATGGAGATGAAGAGAGGATCACAGATGTAGAAGTGGGTAGCCATCTGGGAACTAGCAACCATTGAACAGTATGGTTCACAATAAACACAGCAATAGAGTCAGTTTACAAAGGCAAAAGTACTGACATTAGGAGGGCTGACTTGCACAAATGGGTGAGTGCCTAAGGAATGCACTAGCAAATGGGCAGGAAGGAGGGGTGGAAGAACAATGGGGAATAATAAAAACTGCCATCACAGAGGTAACAAGCCTTTGTGTGAAGCAAATTAACAAAATGAAACGATGTAAGAAACCACTATGGTTCTCAAAGGAAGTGGCAGTGAAGGTTCAAGAGAAAAAGAAAGCATTCAGGAAGTACAAGGAATCACAGAAGGAGCAGGACAGGGAACTGTATCAGTTAAAGCAAAAGGAAGCTGGGAAGGCAGTCAGAACAGCAAAGGCCCAAACTGAGGAAAAGATAGCCAACTCAGTTAAGAAGGGGGATAAAACCTTTTATAGGTACATCAGGGAGCGAAGGAAGACCAAGGGAGGGCTAGTGAGGCTTAATAAAGAGGAGGAAGGGTGGGCAGAGGGTGACTGTGAAAAGGCAGAGATACTAAACAAATATTTTTGCTCAGTATTTACAAAGGAAGTGGGGGAGGTACCTAAAACAAACAGTAGAAACACTCTGGATACAGAAGTTAATACCAGCCCATTTACAGAAGAAAGGGTTCTGAAAGAACTCTTAAAACTGAAGGTGGACAAAGCAATGGGATCTGATGGGATTCATCCCAGAATTCTAAAAGAACTAAGGGTAGAACTAGTGACACCACTGACTACCCTCTTTAACAAATCATGGGAGGATGGGGTGGTACCCGAGGACTGGAGAAGGGTAGATGTAAATCCCCTTCACAAAAGTGGGAGCAAGGCAGAAGCAGAAAACTACAGACCTGTTAGTTTAACCTCAGTGTTAGGGAAAATGATGGAATCACTTCTGAAGGAAAGAATTGTTGAGTATCTAGAGGCCAGAGGGGCTCAGGACCCAAGGCAGCATGGATTTACAGCAGGAAGGTCATGCCAGACAAATCTGATAGATTTCTTTGACTGGGTGACCAAAGTAGTTGATCAGGGAGGGGCTGTGGACATGGTCTACCTAGACTTTAGCAAGGCATTTGACACAGTCCCACACAAAAGATTAATATACAAGTTAGCCAGCCAGAGAATGGGTCCCAAGATGACAGCCTGGGTAAAGAATTGGCTGAAGAATAGGACACAGAGAGTAATAGTAAATGGAGTCCACTCTCAAAGAAAGGGGGTTACTAGTGTGGTACCGCGAGGGTTCCGTGATAGACTGGGTCCTCTTCAATGTCTTTATAAGTGACATTGCAGAGGGACTGGAAGGAAAAGCATGTCTCTTTGCAGATGACACAAAGATCTGCAACAGAGTTGATGCACAAGGTGGGGTGGAAAGGATGAGAAGGGACTTGACAAGGTTATAGGAATGGTCAAATGTATGACAGCTTAGATTCAATGCTAAGAAGTGCAAGGTAATGCACCTGGGAAACAAAAACCCAGGGGAAGAGTACACAATGGGGGGGGTGAGATACTAGCAACAACAAAAATGTAAAGGGACCTGGGGGTAGTCATATCAGATGACCTAAAGGTGGGCAAGCAATGTGAGAGGGCAGCAAGGAGGGCTGGGGGGATACTGGGATGCATAGGGAGAGGCATCACCAGTAGAAAACAGGAAGTTATTATCCTCTGTACAGACAGTTGGTGAGACCCATCTGAGTACTGCATGCAGTTCTGGAGACCCAATCTCTGCAAGGACATAGACAGGATGGAGGCTGTCCAGAGGAGGGCAACTAAAATGGTGCAGGTTCTGCACGGAAGGCGTATGAGAGAGACTTAAGGAGCTGAATATGTTAGCCTCTCGAGGAAAGGAGGGAGAGTGGGGACATGATAGAAACGTTCAAGTATCTCAAGGGAATCAACAAAGTCCAAGAGGGTAGCATCTTCAAAAAGAGTGTGTGCAAGAACAGCAAAGTACAATTTGAAGATAGAAGGGGCAGCTCAGAAGTAATTTAAGGAAGTATTTTTTCACAGAGAGGGTTGTGGATGCATGGAACGGCCTCCGAGGCAGTTGTGGAGTCAAAAACAGTGGTGGAATTCAAGCATGCATGGGACAGTCATAAGGCAATTCTAGGGGGTGGGGGTAGGAAGAAGTAGGCTGCTGGTTAACTAGGATCTGCAGCTTATCCATTAGGTAGGGAAATGGGCAGACTGGGTGGGCCAAGCGGTCCTTATCTGTCATCAAAGTCTATGTTTCTATGTTTCTATGTTCTATGTTTCTATGTTTACTATGCACAGGCCAAGAAGCTCATCTCTGTTTATACAGTCCAGACCAGAAGTCACTTCAGGCACTTCTGGTCTTGGTGAGGTTACAAATTATTTTATTTTGCTTTTTCATTTGTAATTTAACCCAATAGATATCCCAAGCAGAAGTGTTTTTGTTTGTACTGCCCCACACATTCAGCTAAAATAGTGAAATTATGCTATCTTTGGTACCACGATCTGAGTCCTCCCAGGTCAGAGACACATTCCCGTTATCAGATAGATAGCCAGGTCGGGAGGTGGAGATAGTATTTTAAGTATTTTTCAGATGATGATATTGTGCATTGTAGCAAAGTACCCCATCTACTGGCACATGTGCATTTTCAGCCAAGGGACTGGAGATATTTCAAGCTATCCACTAGTATAACTCCAACTGAGGACTTAGTAAATTATGACTGCCTTATAAGCTAAGCCCAGAAGCTACACCTTTCATGCCAGAGGAATCATCAACTGAGCAAACTGCAAAGCCTGTGATGGCCAATGATGTGGAGCTGAATTTTGAGGAAAGAATCCCAGAGACTGAAGTAATCCCTGTTATTTCTGACAATGCCCTAGTGCTGGACACAGGGACAGAAGGACGTGCACATCACATTCTTGAGGAAAAAGCAGTGTTACCCAGAAAGTCTGGATGAGAGCCCAAGCCAATTATCAAGCTCACGTTTGACACCCTATTCTCCCCCCCTTCATATCCACTTTCCCCTGTGCTTAAAATAAACAACTCATTGGTCTCTGAACCATGCACAATGGCTCAAGGGTTTAACTCCTATTATATCTCCTGTGCCACAGCACTTCTAATGTCCCTCCCCTCTAACCTCCCCCCTCCTCATCCTCCCACACCCAGCACTCAACCCCTCCATGCCCACCCTTCCTTCTCCTTTTCTGCTGTCTTCCTTTCCTTTTTCTGCTGTCTCTCTCCTAATCCTTCCAAAGGCTCATCGCTGGATGATCTTGACCCTAAACTCCTCTACCTTTCAGCTTCTGCTATAGCTTGCCCTCTCTCCTTAATCCTAAATCTTCCCTTCGCACCCTCATCTGTTCCTTCATCCTGGAAACATGTGGTGGTCCTCCCTCTCCCAAAGAGTGGTGACTCCTCCTCCCCTGCAAATTTTCACCCAATTTTCCTCCTCCCTGCCCTTGCAAATCTCCAAGAACACCTGGTCCTCTCTCAACTAACCTCCTTCCTTATTGACTCTTTCTTTTTTACCCCGTTCCAGTCTGGTTTTCAGAAGAACCACTCCACTCCACTACCACCTTCCTACTCAGGCTCACTGACTGCATCCTCACTGGGATGGATAATGGCCTCATTACCTCTGCCATCTTTGTTGACCTCACCAAGGCTTTCAACACAGTCTCCCATGTCCTATCTTATGGCTGCTGGGTTGTCTACTTCTGCCCAAAACTGGTTTAGAGCTTACCTCTCAGGCAGAACACAATCAGTCAAAATCCAGGATACACTCTCTTCCCCCTCTCTTTTCCACAGGAGTCCCATAGGGTTCGGTGGTGGGACCCATTCTTTTCTCCATCTTCCTAAATGACTGGCCCGCAGTATGCTCCACCTCCTTCTCTATCCATATGTATGCCGACAACACCATCCTGTTCTCCTCCGGCAAATGCCCCGCCAATGTAGCAACCATCCTTCAGCATGACTTCCACCAGGTTCAGCTATGGTTTGCCTCACATCACCTATTCCTAAATGCCAAAAAGACTGTCTCCATGACCTTTGGCCCTAGGCAGAGACTCTCTAGGTTCCACCCTTTACCATCTTTCCATACCCTTGATGGGATAATCCTAGAGGACACCTCCTCAGTCAGATACCTTGGAGTTTGGTTGGACCAAGGTCTCAACTTCTCTGGCCACATTGATGCCATCCTGAAAAAACTGTGCCCCATGCCTTATTCAGGAACTGTAGTTGCATCCCTCCTACGGCGTGGCATGAACTAGTCCAGAAGATGATCCTCCCCATTTTTGACTACTGTGATGTAGTCTATGGTGCTGCTCCCAAATCCTCCCTAACAAGATTGGACACTTTCTTTAACTTCTTCTGTCTATTTACCCTTGATGCTCCATCATGCACTCATCACTGTGACCTCTACCACACCCTGTCCCTTCCTCTGCTTGCCAATAGACACCTCACTCATTGTGCCAAACTCACTTCTAAATTTTGGTCAGGAGAACTTCCCTCCTACCTCTCATGCTCACTCTTCCCCCCCTCCCCCTCCCTCAGATTCTCTGTCATTCGCACTTTGCTGGTCCCCCATTAAACTACTGTCATCAGTCAGTAAGGTTTTACCAATCGTTTCCCACAAATCTGTAACTCCCCCCAAATACTGCACTTCTCCTCCTCCTCCTCCTCCTACTCCCTTGCCTCTGCCTTACATAACTTCCTTTCATCTAACTGCTCCTGCTTTAACCCTCCTTAACTGTCCTGCTATGCCTCTGCTCCTCTCCATGACTCACATCCCCTATTAAACCTTCCTCTCCCTGAGCCTGCTTCTCAGCACACTCTCCTCTCACTTCACTGCTTACCCCTCACTCCTACCCCTAAGTTTTTTCCATTACCAACTTGCCCCTGCTTAGTTTTGACCTCAGGCAGGGTTCTTAGCATCCTGGAGGGGTCTAGCACTAGGCAAGCCTCCTCCTTCCCTTCCCCTTCCCCCTCTCTCCTTTCTACCCAACTTGTCCACACCTAAATCTGCCCTCTGTCAGGATTCTTAGCACCCTGGCAATGTTTACTCTCAGGTAAGTTTCTTCCATCACTCCTTCTGTTTTCCTTTCCTCTTCTATCCCCCCATTCCCTCTGCCCAACTTGTCCTCACCTAATTCTATCCCCTGGCAGGGTTCTCTACATCCTGGAGGGGCCTAGCACTGGGCAATTACTCTTCCTTCACTCCCCCCCTCCCCCTCTATCCTTTCTATCCAGCTAGTCCTCACCTGTTTCTACGCTCTGGTAGGGTTCCCAGCATGCTGGAGTGGCCTAGTCTTAGGCAAGTGTCTTCTTTCCCACCTCTTCTCAACTTTCCCTTCATCCTTTCTTTTTTCTCTCTTCCCAACTTGTCCTCACTTTCTGCCCCCTGGCAGGGTTTTCAGCATCCTGGAGGGGTCCAGCACTGGGACATGGCTCTTCCTTCCCTCCCCCCCTTCCCCTCCATCCTCTCTACCTAACTCATCCTCACCTGATTCTGCTCTCTGGCAGGGTTCTCAGCATCCTGAAAAGGCCTAGTCTTAGGCCAGTTTCTCCCACCCCTCCTCCTCCTTCCCTTTACCATCCCCTCTACTATCTCTACCCAACTTGTCCTTGCCTACTCCTGCCCCTTATTCTAAATCCTCACCTCATTCAGCCACTGGCAGCAATCTCCGCACTCTGAAGGGGCCAGTTCCAGGTATGGCTCATCCTTCCCTTCCCTATCCCTTACCCATACCTCTCTCTCCTGCCCCTCTCTACCCTGCTGCACTTAATCAAAGGAATTAGTTCACTTGAGCTAATAATTTGCACTTTTTGTTCTGTCTGAGGTGTTCCCAGATTGCACTAGCCCTGTATTAACTTGCCCTTCACAACTGATTTTTTTTTTGCTCACTTTTCTCTGGTAATGTTCCCCCCATCTTTATCCTCTCCTTCCCCCAGCCAGTTTCCCCTGTCTACCCCTCTACCCTCCTTGATGTCCCCCCACTGGACCTCATTCATTCAATAATTGCTAAATAATCTGCCTCTTAACTGTGATCCACTCCTGCAAGGAGTTGACTCCAAGGCTACATTAAATTTCTGTGGTATGTTCCTCAGATATGCCAATTGTAATTAAATCCATATTCCACAGGTATGATATATTTAATTGTATGTTATGTCACAAATGTGACTGCATGATTATTTATGATCTTTTTTAACTGTATGTCTTGTTACAAATGTAATTAAATGTTTAATTTCTCAGTTATGTTAAATGTTAAACTGTATGTCTATTTATTCATCCAATTGTACACCCTCCCCGGTCGCACTGGGAGATGAGCAACTTGTTGCTCAGTGTGCCTTCCTAATGAAACATTACTCCCCCCATCTTTTATCCCCTGACTATGGCCTCCGGCCTACTTACCCCTTTGACCTTGCTTGAGGTGATGACTCTGTTATTCGTCTAACTATAAATGCATTACTAATGACTTGTATAATTTACTACTAGTAACCATCTGTTAGACTTCACTGTTTTGTAAATATTTATATATTTGCTTTTGGTAACCGGGTAAGTGCGCTAGGCAACATAACCTGCCTATTTTCAGGCACAACCCAGGAGAGTACAATATGTCAATACAGCAGAGTACAAAATCATAATACAGCAGTGACAATCAGGTAAGTGCAGTGGAACTGTCTATAAAATACATTGACAGAGGACTGCCATAGAGGATAATACAAAACATGGATAACAACAAAGAGTGTGAAGATATTGCAGCCAGCCATTAATAACAACAGGCAGTAGGCAATCATTCAGGAGGCCTAGCTAGGAGTGATCAGTCTGGTAGACACAGCTAACCGCAGATACCCAAAATAACATGATAGACACATACATCAGGCTTCGGGATAGGGGAGACAGACAGTTAGAAACTCTAAGACAAATGGTAATTTCGAGGGGTGGGCAGGTTGCAAACAGGTAGTCCAAGTCGAGAGAAGTGACAAGAGGAGAGACAGAAAAGATGCTAATTGCAGTCACATGTTCCAGAAACAAGGAGGTGGGGAAATAAGGCATGCTTAAAAGTAAGGTGAGATGAGGAGTTCTAGACATGGCATGGGAGACAGTTCCACAACCTAGGAGCAAAGTAGGAGAAGGCTTGCTCTCCCATTTCGTGGAGCAAGTCTGAGTAGATAGTAATGGGAATGTCAAGGAAATGAGGGAGCGAGAGTGAGAGACCGGGATAAACATGTCCCCCAGAGAGGCAGGACGAGGTGTTCTGGTTAAGGAGTCAACAAAACAAACTAGGGAGTATGAATGAAGGGCATCAGGAGATAGTCAATATAAAGCAGTATAGAGATGACAGTGATGTGTAAGGCAGGGAGCAGAAAGGGCAAATCTACAAATATTGTTGTAAGACGTGTCCCATTTGCGAAGGACACCAGTGTTAGCATGTGAAAGCACTGACAGTTCATAAAGCAGTTGTGGGAGTAATACCCCTCGCGCAACAGAGATCCTGGCAGCTGGGATGAGAGAGTGGTGCACTTTGTAGGCTGCACCAATTTTGTCATTAACCAAGCAACACACCTCGCTAACATGCGTCGAGTAGTCAAGTACAGGGTCCAGCATCATTCCTAGATACTTGAAGGATGAAGTGTTGGATACAGCAGTCCCATCACAGCTGCGCACCAGGAGTTTAGGGAACTCAGTGGGCACTTTTCTGTGGGACCCAAAGAGCATGGCCTAGGTTTTAGATATGTTTAGGACTTGATAGTTGGATGAGAACCAGGATTGAAGGGTCTGAAATGCAGAGGAGAGATGAAGATTGATATCAGCAATAGACTTGGAAGACGAATAAAGCACCAGGTCGTCTGCGTACATTATAATGTTATAGTGAGAAGATGGAGTGGGGATATCATTAATGAAGAGGGAGAAAAGTAGAGGACCAAGGATTGAACCCTGTGGAACTCACAGGTAATCGGGACAGGGAGATAGACTTACAGAAGGATACAGCCTGAGACCGATTTTCTAGGTAGCTGCCCGGCCAGGAGAGGGCAGAGTCAGAGGCACCAAGAGTGTTCGGCTTAGCCAGTAGAAGTGGGTGATGAACCCTGTCAAACCCTTTGGAGAGATCAATGAAGACTGCTACAGTAAGCAAGCCCCTGTCCTTATTAATTTTTACATCGCTGGTCAGCTGAGTAGGAGCAGTAGTAGTGCTGTGCCCTGCCCTAAAACCATGTTGTATGGGGGATTGTAGGTTGAAGTTAAGAAAGTGCTCAGAGACCTGCCAGTGAACAAGTTTCTCAAGCAGCTTGCTGAGAGTGGGCAGGAGTGAAATGGGCCTGTAGTTAGACATGATCCTGGCGTCCCCTTTCTTAAAGATTGGTATAGTTTTGGCAACTTTCCAGATTGAAGACACAGAGGCAGAGCAGATGGAGAGGTTGGAGAGTCTGGTTACAGGTACAGCGACACTAGAGGCAAACTACCTGAGAATCCTAGGATGTATACCATCTGGTCCAACACTGTCATTAACCGGTAAAGACCTTAGTAGCTTAAGCACCTCGAGACAAGTGACCAATGATAGTTCAAGGGCCGGGGAGCAGTGGCTGGCGGGCATGGAGATACAAGGGAGGTATCAGAAGATGAAGGGTGGGATAGGAAGTGTGGAAAACAGGGAGTTAAAAGCATTAGCAATGGTAAGGGGGTTATTGCAGTGAGTATCAATATGCTGGACTATGTACCTTGTTGAATTACTAATGTATGTTATGTTTTCTTCGACGTGTAACCTTTGTAAAGGAGTCTTTGTCTCAAAGGTATATCTGAATACTCAATAAATAAATAAACCCTTGGTGCCTCCTCTGACCTCCCCATTGATGAGGCCCATATGTTTACAGCACCCAAGGGGTATGCATTACCCATTGTTCCCAGGTTTCTATCAGGGGTACAGCTAACTATGGGGAAATGTAAAGTAATGTTACCAGATATTACCTGTGGATAGATAGGCACCAGTTGTCTAGCCACAAAAATGATCAATGTGTAAACATGTATAAATACCCTGAGTAGATAGCATCAGGTGTCAGTCAGGAATGTATATCATATGGTTATACAATCAAACCCTTACACCTACACTCCACTTTTGTGGCTCACTTTGCATTGAGGTCTATTTAATTCAGGTGTGAATATCTAATAAGTGTATTAACTGGTTAAGTAAGTAAAAGTCTGAAGTCCCAATTTCTTTCCTATCTGTTTAATTAAAAATGATCTGTTAAGTGAATAGAGCAGCCCATTTAAGTGAATTTTTTTTCAGTTTTCAGACCTTGCTGACAGCTCATTATTACACCTCGTCAGGTAACGCTGCTCTGCCCCACTCCTTTTGCTACTCCTGGACAATCCCTTGCAATTAACACTTCAATTAAGCACAGCTGGTGTTAACTGCAGTTCAGTGTGAGGTGTAAAATACAGCTCCCTGGGCAGGATTCTCAAAGATCCCAAAAGTCCCGCAGCTATGGTGAAACATCGCAGCCAAAGGGTGGCCACTTGCAGAGCCACAGGAGTCCCACAGCGGCAGGAATCCTCAAAGGTGGAGCCGGATTATGACCGGCTCCACGACTTACGCCAGCTTGTGGGTGGTGTTGCCTGGGAGATCTCTGCAGCTGCGGCAAGATGCTACGACTGGTGGGAGCAGCCATAACACCCTCTGCAACTGCTGTGGCTGTGAATTGGAACTACCACTGCTGCAGATGATTTCAGTCCACAACTGCAGTTGTGAAGTGGGGCTTCAGTCCCAAAAGTTTTGAGAATCCTTCCTCCTGCCTTTTGTTCTTCATGCCGCCACTGAATGCTAAAGATTTCACATGAATCTCCTAAACTCCAAGACATACAATTTAGTGTCATTAAATAAAGTGGCTAACTTTTAAAAAAATTTTTAAAGCTTTTTATGCCTTGAATAACTACACCTGACTCATAAAATCTAAACAAAATGATTGCATGTATCCCTTTAAGCCTCTGCTAATGAAAACTGTGGAAATCCTGTTTAGTGAATAACCTGCATAGGTGAATATTTTTTTGTGGCACATTGGGTAGTCACTTAAGAGAGTTTCACTGTAATTGCTTATGCCACTGCTATTTGGACTTATGGACAGTATGGACAATGTATTTACAAGGTTGCTGAGAGTCTGGCAGGGGAAGCTAGTAATTGTCTTGGGTCCATGGTAGGCAGCAGAGCTGGAATCCAACAATAACCGCACCATTGGGCACTCAGTAAACATACTGTTCAGTCCTAGAATGGCAACCTGGGCTGAGAAGAGGAAAAGAATACATACATGGATGCACACAGCAGGCAAGCTGTAGGATGGCCACTTCCCATGAAAGGACTCCCCTGACCCTAAAATGGGCTAAATGTCTAACAATATAAGCACAGCCCTGGCCTCAGGACAACAAGTGGGGCCAGGACAGGATAAAATTAACTGGTTGGGACAATTAATAAAGCAACAGCAAGCTGCTCAAGTTGTGGAAGTGGATGTAAACAGAGTTGGTGACTCCTACGAGACCAAGCACTGCAGAGCCCCATGGGAAGGGATCTTAGCACAGCCCCATTGTGCCTGCAAATTTTGACCAACCAGAAAGCAGCACAAACCAGAGACATTCTGCCTGTGAACACACCTGGCCAATCAGGCATCAAGATTCAGCCTGCATAAAAGGGACTGTTTTCAGCCATTTGGGAGGAGTTTAGTCTGACCTTCAAGAGAGTGACTGTATGTTAAGGTGTGGGCTGGATTGCCCTTGTCTGCCCAGGCACTGCAGGGCTGGCAGACTAGAAGTGTTGGGATCCCAAAGTAAAGTGTTTGTGAGGAGAAAAGAAGAACCTTTCAGTGAAACCATATTTTAAAAGGCTAGTTTGAGTTGGAGTTTTCCCTGACCCACCACATACTTTTCTCCTCTGGGGGAATCAGCTCCTACAGTATCTCCGAGCCAAGAAAGCACCTGCCTGCATCCAGGTTACAAGCCTCAGTGAGATAAACTGAGAGAGAAGTGGAGCAGAGAAAAGCCACCAGCACACCAGGGGAAGCCAGTGTCCCAGCTGGGAGCACCGATTCCAGTTAGCCCGATGTATCTGAGGTATCATGTGAGGCATCAGAACTGTGAGCAAAACCCAACCCTGCAGCTGGGAGAAAAAATTATATTGCGATAGGAGTTAAGAGAAAAGTCCTGGACAGGCCTGTGAGTGTGAGAGAAGCCCATACAGAAGACCCATTGAGGCCAGTTTGCCACAATATCCCATTTTAAGTAGTAGCAGTAGCAGTAGTAGTAGCAGCATTTTATTCATGTTGTTCAGAGGGCATGAGCATGGTCAGACCCCAACTGAGCTACAGAGCTCATTTACAATGGGTACCATTAAAGCAGCATAAATATCAATGCTCACAAATGCAGATTTGGATTTCAGACGGGGGCCCCTTTTACAAGTGTACTACCAGTTAAAACTTGTGCATTCAGCAACCACTTGTAAAAAGTATTTTTCTAGCCAAAGTTTTAGTGTGCCACCGAGCTCCACCCTGCTAATTGCATCATCATCACTAGTGTTGTACCCAGTGCATCTCTTTAGAGATCTCTCACCCATGGCTTCTGGAGGAATTAAGATGAGCGGACCTGCGTTTGGGGTTTGAGGACTGCTGGGGTTAGGAAGAGTTTGTGGGCAAGGTATTGAATTGTTTATTGACTTTATTGCATACAGTATAGAGATATTTCTACCCGTTACCTCCATTTTACCCCTTGTTGCCCGTTTTTCTTTCCTGTACCTTCCCTTTTAAATAAATAAAAATAATGTTTTAAAATGCATTTTATGGTTTGGGGACTGTTATTAGTTGCTGTGTCACTTGCTTTGGTGGAGGGACTCTGTAGGCAGTTTAGGCATTGTTTCCAGGGGGTGACAGACTTGTGTTTAAGTCACCAGGTCTCCCATATTGCTACCCCCGGTGGAAGCACCATGCCACTTTACTCTAGGGTAGCACATCCTTGGGAAACCCAGGCTGGCCTCCTTGGGGAGGTGGAGAGGTGAACCCTGAGGGCCCCAGCATGGCGACCAACCTTACAGTTAATTAATATTTTTTACAGCTTATAAACTAAGGATATCCAAACTGACAAACAATATCTTATTTTCGGGGTCTACCAAATTTTACAGAGAGGAAAACTGAAGCAGTGGAGAAGGGGAGTGATTTTCTCAGGGTTATACTGTGAGTAAGGGGATGTGAGTGAGAATTGAACCTGGATTTACTTGGTCATAGTTATGTGCTCCAGACACTAGGCTGCACTGCCTCTAATTACTGGTATAGGTTGTTTATTTTTAATTATGTAGCAAAATGGTTAGTGCTTGTGAAGGATGCCAGATTGGCAGCACTCTAGACTAAGTAACCAATACCCCATGACAGGGTATGCATTTATAGGCATTTAATGCACACTTGGGATGTGTTGTGAGGCATGAGGCAGAAGGCCGAGAGGCCTTACAGCAACCCAGGCATGCACTAAATGCCTATAAACGCACACCCTGGAGTGGGTTATTGCACTTATAACATGAGTGTCCTGAGAGATGTCAAAAAACACAGAGAAACATAATTTTTTCTCTGCAAAACACAGAAAACAGTGTTATATTATGCCACCTCAGAAAGCAGTTCCTTCTACAGATCAGACCCTCCATGCTGTCTGTGCTGCCTGAACTGTGCTGCACACAGTCCCAATCATGCCTGTCACTCTGCTGCTGAGTACTCTGTCACTACGTGTCTGTGTGTGCCCCTGGAGTGTAGACAAATCTCAGATGCCTTGTATGCTACTAGTGCAGTGCCTCACCTAGCAGTGGCCTGGGTTGACAGCACACTATGGTTGTCAGGAGTGGCAGTCACACCTGGGATGCAGTTGCTGCTCTTCATCATGTGGACACTCTGAGGGAACTATGCTGACCGTAGAGACAACTGGAGGGAGGCGACCTGAGGGAACAGTGCTGTGGGTTGCGACAGCTGTGCTGGCTAATCTCTCTGTCTCCGTGCAGCACGCGAAGGGGTTGTGGGTGTGATCATGGGTACATATATGTAACATGGGGATGCTCTCAGGGAATCATACTGCAATACCCAAAAGCTCAGTAGCTGTGAAACTGTGATGCTCTTTTACCATGATTGCTGTGTCACTGACACTGTCCTTCTCTGTGGGTAGGGGCGTGTGCACTTCCGATGACCCTGTGTTCCTCCCACTGCAATTCTGTGATGCCACCCACAAGACACAGACCGCGACATGCTCAGGACTGTTGCTATCTCCATATAAAAGCCACTCCATTCATGCACAGCTGTCTTCCAGACCCATTCCACCACCGTTAAGTGGCACATCACCAGTTGTGACTCTGTCACTGCTGCAGCTGTGCTCTGTTTCGCTCTCTCCCCTGCCTTAGCCCCATGGCACATCTGTGGCACCTACTATCTCTGCACTGTTCCTGTGCCTGTAAGTGGGATGTTTTCCTTCCCGGTTTTGGGGGGTTGGTGGCTGGATACGGGGACAGAGTGAAGGATAGTGAGAATGCACTGCCTAGATTTGTTCACTTGGTCTTGCACCTCCATGGCCCGGATGGATTGGCACTTCACAAACACACAGACAGGCATGCCAGTGTTCGTCAGTCTGTAACTGGGATATTTTCCTCCTCAGTCCATGGGGGGGTGCCACCAACACAAGGACACAGCGAAGGACACTGACAATACAGTCTGTGGATTTCTTCATATGGTGTCGGAGGTCCACAGCATGGGTGGGTGGGAGGGAAGACACTGCAGCACTTCATGGGATGTCATAGACAGGCAGAGACCAACACAGACACATACACAGTCTCGCAATTCTGTGGTACTGCTGCACACCACTACAGTGAGCCATCTATTTTGTGTGTGGGGAGGGGGCACAACTTCTCAGTACTAAAAGTTGAGGTGCAGTGCCCAATATGCCCGATAACTCTATTACTGCTTACTGTCAATAAGGGGCCAGTCAAAATAGCTGACTTTCAAACTACAATTCTGTAGACAATAACAAGTACTGCACTGCCCAAGGATACTAGCTGAGGGAGCATCACAGGGACTGTGCATATACAGGCATTTAATTCACAGTCACCTGATGGTCTTTCAGCAATCCCATTGGGTCCCACTCTTCTCCCATGTTATAATGTTCTTTATTTAGCCACATGGCAGGTACAGCATTGGTGATTGCATTGCAGGCTTCACTATACTATCACATCAGTGTACCTCAGCCCTGTCAAGGAGGAACCACAACATAGGTGAGAAGGTAGTTCACACTCTGTGCCCATTCAGTCCTTGGCCTGTCATGCAAGACTGCCAACATGGGTGCCAGTTAGTGCTCTGTTATACAGGTAATTGTGCAGATGTGGACACCTTTCCAGTAGGAACTGGATTAGGACCACCACACTTTATTTTGCAAAGGTTACGGAACAGCCATCATATGGTGGTAGCATCTATCAACTATCACCCTTGGCCACATTTGATCCAGTGACCATTAGAAAAAAAGCTTTATTACCCCATCCATTGAGCCTACCAGCCTTGCCAGAATACATGTTAACATAACTAAACAAGCATTTGTTAATGCCGAATGTTGGCTTGCTGGAATTGGCATTGGTAGTGCAGGAGTTAGAGAGATGCATAATAGGAATGGCAGTGAAGTATTAAACTAACGCCAACCCCAACCCTCCCGCAGAGACTGAAAGGCATTAGTGGTGTGCCTTTGGGTCATCGGCCATGACGCTTAAGCCATTCCGCCTCACCTCACCCTGCAGACAGCAACAGATGTCGCAGTGTGCCTTGGGGTCTTTGACCCTTACACTAACCCCATTCCATAAAGAAATAAGCTGAGATGGGTGCAGTATAGGAGAATGGGGTGAATGTTAGGGACAAAGACCCCAAGGCATACTTCGATGCCTGTCAATGGCTGCAGGGTGGGGTGGAATGCTGTGAGCATTACAGCCGACGAACCCAAGTCTCACCCCCAACACCTGTGAGTCTCTAAAGGGTAGAGTGTTACAGTTGGAAACCCTAACATCCCTGGCATTTGTTGGTATTTTTGCTCCAAATTTTCAACATGGGCTTTTTGGGACCCCACCTCATGAACATTCAAAGGTGATTTCACACAGCGACTGTGTGATTCACTGCCACAAGTGTGAAAACACATTTTAGGCAGGATGTGAAAAATGACAGCTTTACTGTTCATAAAGAGGTGTGAAAAATATGGCAATGTTGAAAATCTGGAGTGAAAATATGAACTGCACAACACACGCCCATAATGCAATCAATTGTTGGAACTGTTTCACCAAATTTTCAACATGGGCATTTTGGAAGCTCCCCTCATGAACAGTGGCACTGTGATTTTGTTAATCTGTCCCAAAAGCTGATTTCCCACAGTGATTGCGCCATTCTGTGCAACAGGTGCGAAAACACATTTCAGGCAGGATGTGAACAATGACAGCTGTACTGTTCATAAGGAGGTGTGCAAAAATGGCAGTGTTGAACATCTGGAGTGAAAATATAAAACATTTGTGAAGTTACGACCGTGCGTAGAAACTGCACAATGCACACTCATAATGCAGTAATTTTTTGGAATTTTTTAACCAAATTTGCAACATGGGCTTTTTGGGACCCCACCTCATGAACAGTGGCACTGTCATTTCTTCAATCAGTCCTGAAAGGTGATTCCATGCAGCGACCACAAAATCACCTTTTGGGACTGAGTAATGAAATGACAGTGACATGTTCATGAGGTGGGGCCCGAAGCACCTGATGTTGAAAATTTGGGTCCATAATTTCTAAAAATGGCTGCAATGTCAACATAAGTTGAAATTTCCATTGACAGCCATTATACACGCTTCACCTTTGATTCTTCAGTTTGCCGTTGGCTTTGAAGACTGCAGATGTGTCCGGCTCCACAGAAGATTGCTACTCTCAACCTCTGGAGGTAAATATGGAGTAAGGGGGTGTGGGGAGTGGGTTCTCAGTGGGAGGGTGGGGATGGGGAGGACAGTGGGGAGACTATGAGGGACCATTTTCTTTATTGCAGATTAAAAAAAATGCCGGGGTATGGTTTGCTTAATTTACAGGTTCAAAAACACAAACAAAAAACCTTTGGGCACACTGGGGTGGGTTCCCAGTGTGCAATATGAGTTTTTTTGGGGGGGACATGATGCTGATGGAGATTGGACATCCCTGTTGACAAAGAAAGTGAGCTGGGGGGGAGGACACATGATGCCGACAGGGATTTGGCACCCTTGTCGGCAAAGACAGTGAGCTTCGGGGGGGGAGAGCATCAGACACTGGGAGTGGGCATCCCGGTGTCAGAAAAATAAATATATCAATAAATTATCTGGGCACACTGACGTGGGCTCTCAGTGTGCTACAATTTGGGGGGGAGGATACATACTGACTCAGGGATTGGGCACCCCAATATCGGCTTTCTGGGGAGTGCGTGGCAGGAGCTGCCAATGTGAAAAGGCGCACAGGGGCTGATTTATCAATTGAAATGTTTCACTCAGAAAGGCTTAGTGAACAAACAAGTTGCTATCATAGAGCAAGGCCAGGGGATAGAGTGCTTGGTGTATGGCAGGAGCCAATGAGGTTGTGGGGGGGAAGAGGTGCCTCTGCAATGACGAAACTCTCCATGATTGCAGCAGCAGATTTGTTTCAACTCCTTGGCTCTTTGAAGCTGCTGTTATTGCTAGCATGCTCACTGATTGGTGGCTGAGGGATGCACCCACTAAAGCATTCCCTGCATATGACACAACACTGACACACCTCTGAAATGTGCTACTACCACAAGATGTTTCTTGCGCATGCATGCAAGACAACATAAAAATGAAAACATGATCTCCTGACTGCTAGAGCTATAGGAAGCCTTGATCTGTCATTGCACTAAGGTGCTGCAGTCTCCAATGTCTCCCACTAACAATATCTTACTGTACATCCCTTGTAAAGAAAATAAAATATTTGCTTTTATTTTTTTTCCTGCTGATGTTGCATGAAAATCTCTTTGGCAGATAGTTGCAAAGATGTGGGTAAGGACAAGCCAGTCTGGAAAATCTGGCAGATAAATGCTGGATCAGGTAGCTACAGTACCTGCTTGGGTGTGTCATTTTGGTTCTTTGTTGTGACTAGAGTGTTTACACAGACAAGTGCCTAGAATATCATTTACAAATGAGTGCATTTGTTTTAATCTGATGGATACATCTTTATGTTGGTGCGCTTGCGCAGCCAACATCTTGTGGCAGTGGAGATTTGGAAGCGCGGTCGCTGTTGGGCGAATGCAGGGCACGCATCAGTAGGTGCGTCCCTCATTCTCTAATCAGCCTGCATGCTGGCACCACACCATGCATACTAATGTGGCGAGCACATCTAAGGAAAGGTCCACTGCAATCCGAGCAAAGCTCGTCAGACACAGCGGACCTCCCGACGTGCTCGGCCACATTGTATACATGGCGGGCGGCCGCCCAACTGCCGACTTCGGTGGTGCCCAATCCTCCTGCCAGCTTACTGTGGCCCCAATGTATATGCCGATGGGGGAGCCCACTCCCCATCAGCATAAAGCACTCCTCCCCATTTGTTATATGCAGAGGGGGGTGCCCAATCCCCCTTGGCTCTCCCCCATCCACTTTCCTTGTGTGCCGATGGGGGTGCCCAATCCCTGTCGGCATAAATTATTCCCCATTTTTTTGTGCGCCAGCGAGGGTGCCCAATCCCCCATCAGCTACAGCAACCCCCCCCCCCCAAACAGTTAGGTGGCATGCTGGGAGCCCACCCCAGTGTTCCAAATCTCCTGAGGAAAAAACCTCCCAATGTTTTTTTTTACCCTGTAACACAAAAATGGTCCTCGTAGTCTCCCTACCCACCACCCGCACCCACCCACTGCACACCCTGCCTCCCACACCCCCTCACCCCATACTTACTCCGGAGTCCAGCACGATGATCTTCGGTGGACCAGGAACACGTCTGCACTCTTCAAAGCTGACTGCAAACTGAGGAAATGCTGGTAAGCTGTATAATGGAATAAAAAGGGTTTTTTCAGCTTTGATGCATATCTCAGGCATTTTTTGGAATTTTGGCACCACATTTTCAACATGGGGTTTTTGGAACCCCTCCTCATGAATTCTTGCACTGTCATAGCATTATTCGGTCCTGAAAGGTGATTTCGCAGTCACTGCGTGGAATCACCTTTTGGGAGTGAGGAACGAAATGACAGTGTCAGTGTTCATGAGGGGGGCTCTCAAAAAACCTATGTTGCAAATTTGGTAGGAAAAATCCAAAAAATGACTGTTTTACGAGTGTGCATTGTGCAGTTACTACACACGCTCATAACTTAGCGAATTTACAATATTTTCATGCCGCATGTTCAGCATTGGCATTTTTCCACACCTTCTTGTGAACTATATGGCTGTCATTTTTCACATCCTGCCTGAAATGTGTTTTCACACTTCCAGCGCAAAATAGCCGGTCGATGTGGGAAATCAGTGTTCACGACAAATTACAAAAATGACAGTTGCACTGTTCATGAGCAGAGGTCCTAAAATGCCTATGCTGAAAATGTGATGATGATACTCCATAACATGACTGTGTTACGAGTGTGTGTTGCGCAGTTTGCACACATGCTCGTAAGTTCGCAAATTTATAATATTTTCACTCCAGATTTTCAACATTGCCATTGTTCTGCACCTCCTTATGAGCAGCACAGCTGTCATTTTTCACATTCTGACCAAAATGTGTTTTCACAGTTCCGGCACAGAATAGCGCGGTTGCTGTGGAAAGTCCGTGTTTGAGACACATTATGAAAATGACAGTGACACTGTTCATTAGCAGAGACCCTAAAATGCCTATGTTGAAAATTTTGGGCCGAAAGTCCATAAAATTAGTGTTTTACGAGCGTGCGCTAAGTTTGCACGCATGTCAGGATTTTCGCGGTATTTGTAATATTTTTCACTCCACATGTTCAAAATTGGCATTTTCCACACCTCCTATGAACAGTGCAGCTGTCATTTTACATATCCTAGTTGAAATGTGTTTTCACATCGTCATGAGAATTAACGGTCACTGAAGCTAAATCAGTTTGGGGCAGTTTGAGGAAATGACGATGACACTGTTCATGAGCAGAGAGGTCCAAATGCCTATGTTGAATATTTGGTGCTGAAAGTCCATAAATGACTGTGCTTGCAAGCGCATTGCGCATTTCCACGCAGCCTTGTAACTTCACAATTTGCAATATTTTCTTGCCAGATTTTCACCACTGGCATTTGTGCACACCTCTTTATCAACAGTACAGCGCTGCCATTTTGCACAGCCTGCCCAAAACGCGTCCTCACAACGTAGCACAACAGAGTGCCGTATGGAAATCACCTTGGGACACATTAACAAAATCACAGCGCCACTGTTCATGAGGGGAGGTCCCAAAATACCTATGCTGAAAATGTGCCTAAAAAACTCCCACAAATAATTGGGTTGCGGACACCTGTTGCGCAGTTTGTATGCATGTTCATTGCTTCACCAATATTTCGTATTGCCACTCCAGATTTTCAACGTTGCCATTTTTTACACATCCTCATGAACAATACAGTTATCATTCTCCACATCCTGCCCCAAACTGTGTCTTCATACCTCTATCACTAAATGCCACAGCCACTGTGCAAAACCACCTTTCAGCTAACAAAGTGATTGTGCCGCTTTTCATGAGGTGGCCTGACAAGTAGCCCATGTTGAAGATGTAGAGTGAAACTACCACTACATGCCTACGGTGTTAGGGTTTCCAACTGTAGCACCCCACCCAGTATGGACTGACAGGAGTCAGGGCTGTGACTTGGGATCATCGGATGTAATGCTCATGCCATTCCACCCCCCATGCCCACCCTGCAGCCACCGACAGGCATTGTGGTGTGTCTTGCACTGTTCAGCCACAAACGTCACCCCACGCTCCTATACTGCACCCATGTCAATGTATTTCCTTATGGAATGGGCTAAGTATAATGCCTAAAAACCCCAAAGCACAGCATGACACTTGTCAGTGTCTACAGGGTAGGATGAGGTACAATGGCATAAGCATTATAGCTGACGACACAAAGGCACACCCCAATGCCTGTCACTCTCTACAGTATAGGGCTGGGGTTGGCGTCACTTCAATACTTCACTGCCATTCCTATTATGCGTCTCTAGCTCTGCCACTGCCAATGCCAATGCCAGCATGACAACATTCAGCATTAACAAATGCTTGTTAGGATTTGTCATGAAAAATTCCCATAGAGTATCTGTGGAAGAAGTTATTATAGCCATTTAAAATAAATGGGATTAAGGCAATGGCCTGACAAGGTGCAGTCTAAAACTAATGTCTCTTAGGTATAAGGAAAGTAAACATTTGCTTGATATGCTTATAAACAACTGACGGGGTATTTATCTTTGTAGCACTCAAATAAGAACATTAACACCTAGGTGTAGTCTGTGTATAGTAATTAGAATGAAAGGAGCAAGTCCAACCTTATCAGTGCATGAATCAAGAAAATACTTGTTGACAGGCTTGTTGAGCCTCATTACATTCCCAACCATGAGAAAATCTTTTTTCCACATCCCATTGTAATGTAAATCTCATTCTTAATCTAGCTACTGTTCTTAGATTAAACTTTGACTCAGTGTAATATTTTAGCTCATGTGGGCACCTGCATTGAGCTCTAATTATATCTCGCCTCAGGCTTTCTTATCTTATCACTTTGTATAGCTTTGGACATAAGAACTGCATATGTTTAAACATTTTTTTGACATATCAGCAATGCTTCCATTACCGAAAAGTGTCTACTCTGCTATAAATTGTTTTTATCTGTAATTGTTACATGCTACAGTTTTTACTTTTAAAGCCACCTGGATTTGAGAATACTATCAAGAGGCAAGCCATGTAAATCTGCACTCTTCTTAACAACTGATTATAAATACTATTAAAGAAGTTGACAGAATTGTTCTATAGCACAGCTTGATCACCTTCTGCAACCATTTATCCCCCACACTGTTGGCATGTGCTGACTGCCTCTTCCCTACCCCAGTTTCATCCGATCTCAGGTGGCTTAAGTGAGGTCACCTGCCCTACCAAGGAGGGGTTCTACCTTGGGATTTTGGAGGGCTGGCAGCTGATTGCAGGCAGCAAATGATGATTTGTCCAGCAGTTGAAGGAAAGGACATAGGTTCCAATTATGTAACAAGAAAATACTGTTTCAAATGGACAACAACAAGGTAATGCATACAAAAATGGGCAACTGATGCCAACAGCACAATGGGGGGCGGAGGGGTGAGGGATTTTATCTTAAAATGCCTGCTGCTTAACATACAATTCAGAGATCACCATGTGCTGGGAATAGACAGTGGGACTGCTAACACTTATCTCATTATTATTGGCAGATTCAGAATACTGACTCCTGCTGTGGACATGGTCCCACATCAGGCTCCACATTGCCTTTGGCATCTAGTAGCCCTGAAATCTGGAGGTTGATCTGCAGGTCCAGTGCTCCCAGCTGACTAGTGTTCATAAATGGGTTTGACTTAAGGCCTCTTTATCATCCCCTTTTTTATCCTCCTTACCCTCATCATCTCAAGGTCATTGCAGAAGGCAGAATATATCCACATATCCTCTGTTCCTAATTTGTAGTGAAACTTTCTCCATAAGTTGGGAGCCAACTGCTTCCACCATGCATGATGAGGCTGGTGGGGATTATGTAGGTGTTGTGGCTTCCAAACCTGTCACAAGAGTTGCTGCCCGACACCCTTCTGCTGAGTCACCACAGTTACAGTGAAGCCTTTTACTTCCTCCAGTAATTGGATCACCTTCAGATTCATACCCACTGATGGCAAATTAGTGACCTCAAGGGACAAACTTACTGGGCCTGACATGGCTGCCGGAAAGAACTGTGGTGTTATCCTAGCTGGCAATGGGACCAGCAGAGTGGGAGACAGTTGTGAGAGAAGAGCCGGGGGCTCCAGTGGTGGCACTACTAGTCCTACCCCACTAGGGGATCATATCTTGCCTGCTGCTTTCTTCTGTACAGGGTGTTGTGGCCCTGGTGAATTAGGTGATGCCCCTGCCTTACCTGCAAGTAGGTCCCGGAACATAGCCCATAACGTGTTAACCGATAACTTAGACATATCAGTTTGGGACTTACCTCTGGTGCTGCTTGTCTCAAAAGGGAAGACGTAGTGGCTCCTTGTCCCTTCTTGTTTTAGCAGGGGCCTTGACCTTTAACTTCTTGTTCATCTCTGTTGATGGTCAACTCAGCCTTGCCTCATCCTGTGGAAAGGGCAAGCAGGCTTCTAACCATGCCTTCCCTTTCTGTGCAATCATGTTTTGCAACTGGTCCTGGAGAGCATCCATCACTATGTTCTCGTCTTGTGCTCTCTTCCTCTTATCTGGCATGACAGCTGAGGGTCCTACACACTGTCTATTGCTAACTGTGAGCTACAGCTTTATTCAACAGAATTTTTTTAACCTGGGCCTGTGGGGAGGGCCTTTTCATTGCAGTTCAGCTTAATATTGACATTGCCCACTGTCAGCTCCTTCCAGCTGCAGACTTCTAAATGCCAGTAGGAAGTAGGCAGCAGCTTCATTTTTTTGAGTGTTGCAGTACTCCCCCTCCCCCTTTTTTATCAAGGCCTTCACTTAGGAGACTGTGCTGAGGATAAGGAGCTACCCCATAAAACAACCAGTCAATCACCATCATTTTTGGGGGTTTTATTTAACATCTGTTATGAGGGGTTCATGCTCTTTAGCTTACCGGAGAAAATAAGCCCACCTCACACTGCTTCACAGAGCAGAATACTCAGACCCTTTTACAAGCAATTTGAGATGTAAAACCATAGTCCATTCTGCCCATCTTATAAGTCAGGAGGGTTGGCCATGTGAAACATAGAAAGATAGTAACAAAGAATTTGTTGGCAGATAAGGACTGCTGGGCTCATCCAGTCTGCCCAGATGGTCCCTGCCAAGTCTGTTCCCACAGATCCTACCTGATCCCTGACAATCCTCCCTCCTCCCTTCTAATTTACTAGTATTCGCCTATGTCTGTCCCATGAATGCTTGAATCCCATCGCTGTTTTCGCCTCCACTGCTTCTGCTGGCTGTCTGTTCAAGGTGTCTACCACTTTTTCAGTGAAGAATTACTTCCTCACATCCTGTCTCAACTCCGCCCACTCCATCTTCATCACCTACCCTCTTGTCCTGGTGCTCTTTTTCATTTGAAATAGACTCCCCTCTTGCACCTTGTTCATCCCCATGAAGTACTTGTATGTCTGTGTTATGCACCCTCTTGCTCACCTATCTTCTAGGGTAACTTGTACAGATCCTCAGTCTCTCCTCATAGGGCTTTTGATGCAACCCGTACACCATTTTAGTTGCCCTTCTCTGGACTGCCTTCACCCTATCTTTGTCCTTTCTGAGGTGTGGCCTCCTGAATGTGGTTGGCAATGTCTTTTTTGTCCTTGACACACCACCCAAGAAATAGAACCAATGTCAGATGAGCAGCTTTGAAAGAACATCACATTACTCACAGGCATTAAGGCATGGCCACATGGCTGCTTAGAGCTCTATACCATGCGAAGTTGTGGCATCTCTCCAGCTGGCCCTGCACTCTGTCTGAGAATGAACAAGCAAGTAGCTCAAAATCCAACCAATTATAACTTTTGTGCTCATCAAAAATGCTGACTGGCAGTCCCGACGCTTAGACTGTGAGGTCTCTGTCAGGGGTGTGAGTTTAAAGTTTACTAAGAACAGGAGAATCAACTCCAGTAGTGTCCTTAGTACAAATACTTAATGCAAGTTACAAATTTGCAAAAGTATACATAGTCACTGAATATTCAGTGTAACATAGTGTTAGTGGCCCAGTGAGCTGCATGTTCACCTCTGAGGCTAGGAGGTTAGGAACTTGAGATAATACCCAATACCGACACTATAGTGTAGCACTGGGGGGTACTGGACTGTTGAGGTGCCATCCTTTAAATGAGATTGAAAACTCGGGTCCCTTCTGCCCATCTCTGGTGGCTGCCTGACTGGAAGTTAAAGATCCTCTCACACTTATTGTAAAGGGCATTTTCCCTGGTGTCCTGACTGACATTACCATTATCAGTAATACAGGTCCGTGTAACTTACTCTTCAGGATGCACCATGAAATGAGCTGTCACAGCTCAGTGTACATTTCCTGGAGAAAAACAAATAAATAGTACAGAGATGGTGGATGGTTGCACTCACACACCCCTCCTGTCACACAGTACTGACTATACCCATTTTGAGTGTAGGTACACATCCAAGTTTATTTATTAGTTTAGAAGTTTTCACCAGGAAAATTGCACTAATTGAAAACTGTGTATACTCCATCCTGTCTAGCCCCTTAAGTATTTAGGAAACCATAATTATGTACCCTCTCAGCCTTCTCTTTTCCAGGCTAAATAATTTGACTATGCCCAATCTTTCTTCTTATCTACCGCCTCACAGACCACTAATCAGCTTGGTGGTTTTGTTTCCCTGTACTAGACCCTCTCAGTTTCTTCAGTGTCCTGTCTGTACTGTGATGACAAGAACGTGGATGTAGTACTTAAGCTGTGGTTTAACCAAGGCCTTGAAAAGAGGAAGGAACACCTCTCTTGATCTCCTCCTTATCCCCTCCTAGTGCATCACAGCATTGCATTAACTTTTTTGACTGTGGCAGCACATTGCCTGTCTGGCTTCAGCTTACTGCTCACAAATACTTCTAGAGCCTTTTCCTCAGTTCAGTGGGTATACACAAAACAAATTGGATTCATGCTTTTGCAACTTGTTGGTAGCCGAAGGCTAGTTTTATGGTTGGATGTTGACTGCCATTTGTAGTTACTTTGGAAAATTTGCACTCTATACCCCCTAAGGGACTACCACCATGTTGGGATACCAGGAAGAAAAAGTAAGCCTCTTGGGGAGGGTTCCATCCTCTACAGGTGCTGTGGTAATGTGATTGCTTTGGATAATGGTACCTTAGGAAGGAGCCCAGAAGAGAGGTGAGCTGATGGAGGAGAAGGTGTGGATGGAGGTAGCAAAGAAAAGGAGCTTCCCCAAATAAGGTTGGTTTATATAGCCCAGAAATAGGCATGACTGATTTCTCTCACACATCAAACCTCTGCTTTAGCATTTTTCATTTATTGGATGGACACAGTCACATTGTGGAGTAATGCTTGTGCAACTTGCTGGTAGCTGAAGGCCAGTTGTATGGTAAGATGTTGACTTTTATTTGTAGTTACTAAAGGGGAATTCCCCTAAAGGGGAATTCCACCACATTAGCTTTATTGAAAGTTCAGGAGTTATGTATAAGGTCATGGGAGAACGGTGAAATGGTAACAGTGGGCCCTAGTTGATTACAGGAAAGCCTTTGATTTGATAGCACAAGACATTTTAATAGATGAATTACAGTCCTTGGCAGTTCCTGCCTGTAGAATAAGATGGATCCATGATTTTCTTGTAGGTAGGTCGCAGTGGCTCGAGAAAGAGGGGTGGAGGTCTGAACCAGATTATTTGTATGGAGGGGGGTTCCACAGGCTACCAAATTGGGGCCCATCGTATTTCTCATTGTGATAAATGATATGCATACAATGAGACCCTGTATTAAATACATGGATGACACGAGTGTTATTGATAGATTTGCAGAAGTAGGTAAGTAAAAGTACAATACAGGAGGACCTAGGAAAAAATAGACGTATGGACTCAGTGTCATAAGATGCAGATAAACCCAGACAAAACACAAGAAATAAGATTTGGGAAAACTAATAAAGCTGGGATATTACTATGAAGGTGGTAAAGAGTGTCAGATTGTTAGGTTTACAAATTCAAAATGATTTGGATGGAAAGAACAAGTGTCAGAGATGGTAAAAAAAGGAACTTCTAGGATATACTTTTTGACAATGTTAAAGACAGCAGGTGTGAGTCAGGAAGACTTAGTGTATTTTTTTTGCACAGTTGTTCGCCTCGTCTTGGAGCATGGGGCTATTGTATGGGATGCTGGGTTAACTTTGGGAGAAAGTGAAGAAACTGAAAGAATTCAGAAGACAGCTCTGAAGAATATTTTAGGCTGGGAAATGTCACATAATAATGCATTGAAAATTTTTGTTAGAAAGGTTGGATGAGAGAAGAATAGAAATACTGTATCACGGAAATTGTTTTATGAAATTTGTAATCCTCAACACAAGTTGTATACCCTGTTACCACCTAGAGAAACTGCCATCTATGGCTTAAGAAAACAGGTTAGAGGGCAAAAAACAGTGTTTAGAACAACCAAATACCAGACTTCTTTTTTTATGAAATTTCTAAATGATTGTTAATATTATTAATGTGTGCATCCTCTGTATAATCAAATGTTTATTGTTTTTGTCCTTGCTTTTGAGGAGTAAATTTATTATGTATCATGTTTTTGTATTTTTGTATTCTTGTTATGAATTGGTGTACTTAACTTCAGCCGACCCCACCTTTGGTGGGAGTTTTGGCTGCAATATGCTAAATAATCAAACAAACCCATATTTCTTACCCTTTGATGTAGTACTTTGCCTTGCAGTTCATACACATTAGATCTATGCTCAACATGTCTTAGGTCATGCTCCTTATGCACGTAGGTCCCTCTGTAATGCATCCCCTCCTCTGCTATGATATCGTACAGGTAGTGCTTATTACTGTAGGTCTCTGCACACACTATTTTGTACTATGCATTTTCCTGGATAACTTTTCACTTTTTGTTCTATCCCTCCCTGCCCTGCCTCATGACACACCTGAAAATTACCAGGTCTGAGTGCCCTTGTAATCAAAAATTACAACTAAATAAATAAATAAATAATGTTAATAATAAATATTTGTACAGACATAAATCAATATGGTATAATGAACATCTGTCACTGCCTTATTCCCTGTTCAGTATCTAAAACCTTTCATGGAAGTTACCATTTTTCATCCTTACTTCTTGTCTCTCAGCAACTCTATTTAAACAAAAAAAAAACACTGTATTTCATTTTTGGTTTTTTTGTGTTTTTGTCAATACTAAAAGTCTATTAAATATGAAATAAATGAATTAATGACTTTGGGTCTGTATTGGAACTCTCTAAAGGCTATATTTTTCACATAATTCATGCCCTTTAAGCTGGCCCAGTGGCGTGGAGGGCTGGGTCATTGGTGCCTTACCCCCTGCCACACTGGCGACCCATGTTCAGTGGCATGCACGGGTTGCTGGGGGTAGGCCAGGGAGGGAGAGGATTGAGCATCCGGAGGACTGCTGTCCTCTCCCCGGGAGAGTGGATTAGCATTCCCGCTGAATGACTGCCACCGGGTGCAGGCCTGAGGGTAGTGCAGGTCCAAGGACACAATAGATGGGAGGGTGCTGTGGGACTCTGCAGCAGGTGCACTTTTCCACGTACGAATGTTGATGTGTTTGCCCCAGCAACAGGAAAGGAAGAAAACAGAAAAGGGGTCAGTGGCAGGCTTCATGATGCCCTGGTCACATTCCTGACTCACGGTTCTGCCTGGGAATCTGGATTGTTCACAGGGGGGGGGAGTGGCCCTCCCCTTCCTAGCCCTGCCACAGAGGAAAATCCATGAGGGCCTTGCCTGCATCAGAACCAGAGCCAAGGGAGTCATGTTCATGGGTGGAAATGAACCTCTCAGAATAAGACAGCCATAGCTTTTCCCCTCCAGCTGCCCTTGGGAGAAAAAGGAATATGGAAAAAAAAAAAGAAAAAAAAATTCATGCCCTTTAATCTATTGCCTTTTGTATGATTGACTCAAAAACTTCTGAATTTACATTTTAAATGTGCACAGACACACAGAGAACTGAGCAAGTCAGTTGATCTCCTTCAGCTTTAAGCCACTTAAACAACTGGCTAAAATCAGGACCTCAATAAAAATGAAATTCTGCCTCTCATCTGGGATAGTCTAGGTAAAAACATGCACACTCTGATAATGACATTATTGTAACCCACCTAAGCACATCTGATGCTGACGGCCGAGGCACAGGCCATCTTGCTCAAGATGCGGAGTGCTTCTCGTTTAGTTTTTTGGGGCTGCTAAGAATGTTTATCAAGTGAGCATATTGTTTTGACTCATACTGCCATCTCTCTACAACTGCTCCTTTGATGCTGCTTTAATGGTGGGCAGTGTGTTCAGTCGGCATGCCTTGTCTGGGATTTTATCTCAAAGCAGCCTTATTGTCCTCCCTCCCCAGCTAAAGCCCAAGAGTGCCTCAGTTGTGATGAGACAAGCTGTTACTGCCTGTTTTGCACAAAGATTCTTTATGAAATAAAATCTCTTCTGGTAAGACGTTCCATTTTCTTTTTCTGTGCAATTTGAAATATGTGGTGCTGACCGGCTTCCTGTGAGTGGAGCTTGCTTGTGTCCTGTGAATTATGTCGTATTTGATTTGTTTATTTAGCCAGAGATACCGACATGGAGCCCTCATGGAACGTTTTGCAATCTGACATAAAAAGGCAGGCTGGTCAGAATATGAATGTGATGTTTAGGAAGACGGACATGTCAGCATGGAAAACTTCATCACAGGCTGACTAAATGCATATTGCTGGCAAAAGAAAAGAAACATTGTCCAACGCCAACCATGCTTGCTTGCTGGTATTTGCTGTGTAGTTGCTAGGCATAGAAAGCACAGCAGTTACCTATGCATTCTGAATCAATCAATCAATCAATCAGTCAATCAAAACTTTATTTAACCAGGCAATTAATCCTTGAACAAGATCATTTGCAAGATGGTCCTGGGCAGAAAACATACAAATAAAAACAGACACTGATAATTATAAATACAGAGCCAGTAACATAAAGTTACAGCATTATTACAAGTGGGAGGAGCACACTAATGAAAAGTTATAAGGGTAATAATTACAGTAAATAAAAAAGGGAAGTCAACAGGTCAGAAGTGGGGAAGGAAAAGGAGTCTGACAGCAGAGGGGATCAACTTAAGAGGGGGTTGCTATAGAAGCCAGGAATGCTGGGGGAAGAGAAGTGTTGGTGTTTGCAGAGTCAGTGCTAATGTTGTCCATGGCCAAGGCAGGAGTATGGCGAGGTACTTCTATGTTTAGCTTAGGCAGGCACAGGTATCCCTTAAATAGCATGAAAGCATGGGGACCAGGCAGTGAGGACAATTTTAGGGTCTTTTGGGCTGTATTCCATAGAGGGGGGGAGAGCGCGGTAGATGGCGACTGAACTATGCCACGTCTTTATTCTAGGTACCTTGAAGGTTACCAGAGCTATGTGTGCTATAACAATGGAAGTTGGTGCATACAGATATTTTTTATTATTTTATTTATTTTAGTTTTTGTTGACTCGGAAAGGAGGGCTAGGCAGTTCTGCCTATTTTCACCCTCATCCCAGGTATTTTTATTGAACAGATGAAACTGGCCAGGACTATGGGGACATTCCCCTACTCTTTTTGAGGAGTGCCATGGAATCTTTAACATCCACCTGATTCCTGAGCAACCACCAGAACAGGTAGACAGGACAAAGACAGCCCCTCAAGAGTGCAGCATCCCCCCCAGGCTGCACTCCAGTGCCAGTACTGGGATTTTCCCCATGTTCGCAGTGTGGGGCTAGAACCCACAACAGTACAATCATCCGGCCTCAGAGGTGAGTGTGCAACCTGCTGCTCCACTAACGCTTTTAACTCTCTTATCTTGATTTCTCAAATGAAATAATGCTGAAATATGCATATAATGTTACTGATGTTAATCATTGTGTTTTTAAACCAAATTGCTACGGCAGGAAAAGTGCCACCCATTTTTTTCTTTCTTTCTAGGACTCTATTTTCTGTGCACATTGGGGCACTGCCGGCTTTTAGTACTTATTTTTGGTCCTGTTGGATCAGTGTGCCAGTCAAAGACTACAGATTTTTTTCTCTTTCTTAATTCATTAGTTTATTGTTATTTTTCAACCATAATGTGATTTTACTCAGACCGAGCTTCATACCTTGTAGCTCATCCAAATTTCCACCTGCCTGATGCCTCTTCTTGTTCCTGTGGACAAGGGAACATGTATCTGAGCCAGGTATTACTCAGTTTATTAAAGTGGAAGTAGGCGGAGCCATCTTCCCCGCTCCTTGTGGGGCATGCTTAGTTGTCCCTATTCAAAAGGCATTTGTCCAACGATTTTTTGAATGCTGCTGTGTTTTTGGCTTCAACAATATATTTAGGGACAACATTTCATAATACAGTGGCTCTGATTGTAAAATAATGCCTGCTTTCATTTGTGGGGACTCTAGGTATTGAGACAAGGCATGACCGCACCACGGGATTCAGGACCAGCTCTGCGGTGGGTAAGGAGTCTCAGGAAGACCAGTTTGTCAACATCAAACCAACCAGGTGTATTTTTATTCCTTAACATGGTTGGTAACACAGAACTTTGGGCTTCTGCCCTTTTTTTTTTTTTTTTTAAGCCCCACCGGGGAAAATGAAACAAAAACAGAAATAAAGAGGCCTAGCTCCGGTTGGGAGCGCTGTCTAAACAATCCCAGACCCTAACTAGAAACCCCTTTTTCCAGAAGGCTAGACCTTCTGGAAGAACACAAACAGTAAAATGGAAAACTCAACAATTAAAATAAATTTTCCTTTTTGGCCAAATTCAGGAGACCAGTCTCCTGGGAGTTGCTTATGGGACTCCTGATCTGGAACACATCCAGGCAGCTTGTCAGCCCTCTACCCCTGCAGCAACCTCTTGCTGGCTTTTCCTTCCTGTTTTTGAAGATATTTTGTCTGTGCAGCTGCAGCCAATCAGCCGATCAGCTGCAGCTGTACCCTGACTGTCTTATTCAGGGAAGCCCCCTCTCCTCCAGTTCCTGAGTCTACCACAGTGTTCAAATTTGCTTATTACGGCATCTTAAACTTGCTGTTTTGTCCACTTGTACTATGTTGCACCCCTTCATTAGTTCGTGGTCATTAAGAATATTACACAATAGAAGAAGGTCCCCTCGATCTCTTCTTAGCTATAGATCATAAAGCCCCAAGGCCCTTAATCTATCCTGATCAGGCAATTTTGTAACCCTCAGGATTAACTTGATTGCTCTTCTCTGTATCCATGCAAGAGCTTTTTTATCCTTGCATAGATATGGGGCCTAAAACAATTCTGTGTAGTCAGTGTGAGGTCTAATATAGGATCTATACAGTGGTAGGATGCAAACTTCAGTTTTACATATAAATGGCCTCTTAATTGCTGTAAGTATGTGGTTCTCTGCCAGTGCGACTTTTCTACACTGGTCCCCTGGAGTAAGCTGATTATTTACTATGATGGTCCCAAACTGACATGACAAAAATTGACAATCGAAACTGTGACTCAGTTCTGATTTTCAAAGCAATAGTTTTCAGTGATCCCATACTCATTGTTCAACATAAAACATATTATTGTGTTCAGGATGATTCCACCACACCAGTTTGACAATAAACATGTCAAACAGCATTACAGTGATGGCACAATGCTGATAATCAGCATTGCGAAATCAGGAAAACAATGTTTTTTTTGTGGTGGCTGTGTCCCCCACCCTTCCCATGAGGGGGCACTACGCCCCGCACCCCATGGATTTTAATATAGTCAACTTCAGGTCAGATTTGTTTTGGGAAGGGGGCACAACTTCATGAGAAGTACTGTCGAGGTACCGCAAGACCATTCCAAACTGCTGATTATGTCGCTGTAATGGTCTTCGTGGTATTAGTTTCGCTGTTTCAGTGGTATACCAGTCAGGATAAAGCCTACTTTCAGGCCACATGTTTATCTCAGAGTGCTTAAAATATGCATGAGGTGTACATACATCCCCTTTCTCTCTCCAGCGTACCTTACAAAACTCCTTCTCTCAGATTGAACACTGGTTTGCTGAACACAGATTGGTGGTCAACATTAAAAAAAACTAAGATGATGCTCTATGCCCACTGCCAAACCAGATCAAAAGATTTCCCCCTGGAAATACTCTCCACCTCTCTGATCCCACTGGAACAGATGCAAAAGTATAAGTATCTTGGTATTGCATTTGACTCTTCCCTCTCATTCCATGAACATATAAAAATTCTCGCCTCCACCACCAACACCCGCATTGGCCTCCAGTACAGGCATAAAGACAGCCTGTTACCTGAAGGACTTCACCTAACCATTACCTCCTCAGTCTTATCACTGGTGGACTATGGCCTCACAATCTATGCTGCCACCAACCCTACGGCATTTCATCAAATACAAGTAGTCTTCAATAAGGCCTGCTGTCTCCTCTCTGGTGCCAACAGAAATACACATACCTGCACCCTATATGCACTCACCAATATCCTCTCCCTTGAGGAAGGAATATTATACCAGACCCATCTCATCACCAAAAAAAATCCACCTGAGTTTAACCCCAATAGGTGTCATGGTTTCTCTTCAGGCAACCACCATCTCAGCGTCCACACGGGCTACCCCAAAAACTATCTGGAAGGTGCCTAGGGTTAGGACCACCCTTGCCCAGCAATCCTTCCCCCTTAGAACTCCATCCTGGTACAATGCCCTCACACTGGCCGTCACATCAATCACCAATCTAGGTCCCTTTAAAGCTACCTTAAGGGCCCATATCCTCGCCTCACATCAATGCCAGTGTAACTGGTAACCTGTAGATCCTGCACAATGCCACTAGGTCATGCACCTGCCCTTGGTCTGGCAGTGGAGAGCCCTCACTATTTCTAACCTACAGGCTCCTCACCTCCTTCAGTTACCATATAGTTGCACTGGACTATGAATGCATTGTATTATGTATAAGACAAGGCCTCCCTGAGGAGGCTTACTACCAACTCATATCATGCATGGCTTTAGCTACCAATTGTATAGGTCTTAACTGCTCATTAGGTGAATATGTCGATAGCTCTGCCCCGTTTTAGCTACCAAATGTATAGGCATTAACCCGTGCTTATTGTACTTATACTCTGTATGATTGCTCACCCACATTTACTCTATGTATGAACTGTATGAATATCTATGTTTTATTCTGACATGGAGTCTTTGGAAATGAGTCTATGACTCAAAGGGTTGTAATTCCGATTTCCTAAATAAATAAATAAAAGAATAAGAGTTCACATCAGTAACTTGCTCAGATGTACATTCTCTTGTTCTTAGGAACATGCAGAGGCATTGGGAGTGGTGGAACTTCAGATGAGCAATGAGGTAAGAAGCTTGAGCTGAATAAAATCACATTTTAATTAAAAAATAATTATAAATAGCCTAGATACAGTCAGCAAGCATGTAGTCTTTGACAGGAACACTTGTCCATAGGAATAAAAATAAATACTAAATGCTGACATTGCCAGTGACGGAGTGTATGTTTGTCATGCTCCTTTCCCCCATAAAACACCTCATAGCCCTGCAACACAGGCAACACAGGTTTGGACAGAGGCTGTGGAAAGTGAGGGGTTGGACCAAACCACTATTGCTTCAGAGTTGTCCCTTTAAGGCCTCATTGCACTGCATGCTGTATTTGTTGGTTATTCCCCAGGGGGAGGGTTAATAAGTGACACCTGAGCCCCATAAAAGTGGAGAGTGAATAAGGAGGAAAAGAAAGGTTGTGTTTTCTGTTAGGGGAGACAGCCTGAGATAGAACTGCAAGAACCTTTTTTGTAAAGATCAATGCAAACTCTTTGTTTCTTGTACATTACTGAAAATAAAGCAGTTTTTGTTAAATTTAAACTAGTGTCCAGAGTATTCTCTTTATGAGTGCTCCTTGAGAAGCTGCCTGGTTTGCCTCCCTGTCACAGTGCCCCTAAAAGCAGAGCAGCAGAACCAAAAACACCAGACAGGTTTCAAGCATCAGGAATTATACAAGTAAACCATGCGCTTGCATTTTCCTGCCTAGTGAATGGACAAGGACTTCAAATATGAAAGGAGGAGCAAGAGCGAGAGTGAGCAGAATTACAGAGGTGATTTGGTATTCTGAAGCTGTGCTAGGTAGATAAGGGGCCCGCTTCCAAAAGCTCTCTCAGAGTTCAGACTGATACCAATATGTTCACGTTTTTTTTTTTTTTTTGTTGACCAGGAAAGGAGGACTAGACAATTCTGACTATTTTCAGTCTCGTTCCGGGGGAGAGGGATACAGATGGATGCCAACTAACATTGAACCAGATTAAGCTGCTGGTGGTACTTTTAGTGAATTGGGGAAATTTGGCCAGGACCGTGGGGAAATTCCCCTACTCCGACCATAGGGGGACATACTGTTTGACTTTGTGTCAGTCTCCATCTGAGTCTCGATGGAGAAGGACATGGAGGGGCCGGGAGTGCTGGCTGCACCACTACAAGTGGAACACGGAGATGCGATACCTTTTATGATGCAGAGGTGCATTTGGAAGAAGTTCTTATGAGTCCTGAAGGAGCTATAGATCCGGTATCTACCATGGCAGATATTGCTGTTACCTCGGGAAATGATACTCAGCACCAGACTGCAGAGGTATTATTGGACCCATTACTTGAGGCTGAACAACTTAACTTGCAAAAGGATATTAGTGTGGATACTGCAAATGGCATCTGCTTAGTGCATCAGCCCAGGCGGAGTCTGTTGTTTTCCAAATGGAGAATTTTCGCCAGGAGGGAGTTACATTTTATTCTTTTTTGGCTCAAGGTCAGGGAAACCAATTGCAAAGCCTTCTGCCTTGTAGACTGTTTGGGCGGATTTGGACATGGACATGATGGAGCCGTGATCTGTGGAGAAGTCTCTCAGAGCTGCGGGTTGGGTGTGGTCGCCCGCTTCCCAGCAATGGACGTCTGGGTTTGCTCCTACTCAGATACTGGGTGTCTGTCTTACAGAAGACCTGCCTAAACCTGGACCAGCAGGTTCTCATGCCTCACAACTGGATGCAGGTACAGATTCTGACTTTGTTCTTGGGACGGACTTAGAGTTGACCCCAACCCAAAATTGAGCTTTGAACATATGGCAACTTTGGGTGTGATGGGGTTGGAGAATCGATGACTTGGGTATGAACTTGAGCATGGCAGGAGCTCTGCTGGGTTACCTTTACAAGGGGATGCTGTAGGACATGATCAATCTCGAGTGGGGGATAATGGCAACTTTCACGGACTTATGCTTCCTATTTTAAGAAAAAAAGTGCTTCCTGCCAAACACCATAATGTGGTCTGAATTGTATATAAGGGGGGGCTTGGACATTTTCCAGATAGGGTGTATGTGGGCAAAGTGTTGCTTAAAGACAGTTTGTATTTTAATGCTGCGGAGTTGTATGCTGTTATCCATGTGTCTGGGAAAAACTCATTTGATGTGACCTTTAAGATGCAGAGTGGGTTGGAGAACTTGTGGGCCAGGTATAACAAAGTCAAAAGCACACTTTTATGGTCCCCTTTTGAAATCATTCGTCTGACCCGGCCTGCCCAGAAAAATGTTATGATTTTATTCTGGAATGAAGTGGTGAGTGTGACTGATTTGGTCTTTTGGCTCAAGCAGCGTTGCATGGTGCTGGGTCACCTGAAGCCATTTTTGATACAGAAAATATTTGGATGGGGGTTGGAAGGTCCTCGTAATTTTGAAGGCCATTGATGGTTCCCTGCAGCATCTGCTAAACTCCTTTTTTTTGGAGCGTGGGGATTGAGGGGTTTTGTTTTATCCTGGGCAACCCAAAACCTGCTACAAATGCGGTGCCCCGGGGCATATAAGTAATGTCTGTGATAAGGTTCGCTGTTCACTTTGTGGTAAATTGGGACACACGAATCTCCAGTGCTCAGATGAACTGTGTTGTAACTTATGTGGCCTGTCAGGAAATTCTTATACAAATTGTGCACAGGCTGCATTTGCTAAGTCTGGGACAGGGGACCTTGAGGAAGAGAGGTTACTGGTGGCAGTAGCCCAACGAGAAAATGTGAAATTTTGTCAGGATAGGCCAATGCCACATGAGCCTCAGGAATCCCTGTTAGACCCTCAATCTGATCTGACCAACACAGCTGCCCCCGAGTTCTACTCGGATCTTCCCTCTGAGAAGGTGGAGATGGGGGTGGTGGCCGCTGAACTACCTAATGAGGTGTCTGCGCTACCTACTAGTGAGGCAGACCAGGCTGTGCAGCAAACAACTTCTTGTAAAGCGATGCCCCCTTCCCCCTCTGCCATCTGTGCCCATTTTTGAGACCGATCAAAGAGTAACCAGACACAGGAGTTAGAGATAACCTGCTTCCAAAGTCCATAACATTTCAGAAACCAAAGCCTCTAATAGGTTTCAGCCACTTTTTCAGGAGACGAGTACGGTGGGAAATGAGTCGGAGATTTCCTCTGAGGAATCCCACTGTATTGAACCATTTTCTGATTCTGAGTCCAGCGAGATGGGGGATGTTGGTACTAAGTCTGCTGTTCCCCAGAAAGGTAGAAAAGCAAATAAGGGGAAAAAGAAGAGGGTGGCTGGTGCAGGTAAAGCACGGGTGCATAAACCTCCCTGAGTCTTTCCATGTGTCTGCAACGCCAGCTGACCTTATTGACTATTAATGCCAATAGTATTAAGAATAAACTGAAATGGGGGCGTGTTTTATCCCATTTATCTACTGCTGTGGATATAGTTTTTTTGCAGGATACACAGTTGCACATGACCGCTGAGGTACGCACTGTTCAGAAGGAATGGTACAGGGGACCGTCTTACTGGTCTCTTGGCTTAGGTACATGCACTGGGGTGGGGATTTTACTTTTTATGGATGTTCAGCTTCTCAAATTACTGGATTTGATTCCAGTGAGAGTCTTGTGTCGGAGGATTTATTTATGATTGATTAATATTTAAGCACCTCAATCTAAAGCGGAGAGAGTGGATGCATTTCATCAGATATGCCCTTTTCTCTTTTTGGCCCAATCTGTGATCTGGGGGGGGGGGATTTTAATTGTGGTCTCTCTTGTCAGGATAGGGGGAGTGGGACATCTACGAAGAAAGTTTTTAGTGATGTGTCTTTTTTGAATACTACAGTGCATATGGCTAACTTGATTGATGCCTATAAATCCTTTCACAAGCAGGTGAAACCTACTTTTCTAAGGGGTGTGCGTGCAACTTGAATTGACTTCTTTTTCTGAATAAAGGGATTCCTGTGCGGGCTGCAGATGTTGAATCAGTTGAATATTCTGATCATAAAGAACTCTCCATTGTGATAGGGTCGTCTGAATTCCCTAACGGGCCTGGGCTTTGGAAAATTAATACTTTACTACTCCAGTTGGACTCCATTAAACACCAAATATTGTATTTGATTTGTGGGAGGAAAACTTTGTTTGATATTTTTGATAATCCCTTCTTGTGGTGGGATGGTCTTAAATCAGATTTAAAAGATTTATTGCTGGCTGTCAGTAAACATGCCTCTGATTCCAGGAAGCTAAAATACCTGCAACAGAGGAAACAGTTGCAGCATTTAATGAGCTTGGCGCAGATGACACGCCATGATTATGGGGAACAGATAGGAGTTATATGTCTGATGAGGGATTTTCATGAGCAGCAAATGACATCTCTTACCATGCAGCAACAGTTTTGCACTCAAGGGAAGTTGGACACTATTTGTCCTTTTATTAGTTGTAGAGAAAGGATAAAACACAAAAAAATGATGTCTGTTTGGGATACAAATCAGGTGGTTGCTACACAGCAACATGAGATATTACTTGTTGTGTCTCACTATTTGGGGAGACAATTTGAGCAACAGAATACTGACAGGGCAGCTTTTTCCCATTTTTTTCGCTTACTGCATATTATCATACTAGGAATCATATTAGGAACATTAAGGAGTTAGAGAGCCCGAAGGTCCATATGTACTCCTATCATTAATGATAACAAGGGCAAAAATCTGATACTATAATATTATCTAATCGAGACTTAAACATATCCTTAGATGTACTAATAATTACATCAATGAGTAATGCATTCCAATGCTTGATAACTCATAGAGTATAGAAGTGTTTTCTAGGTAGACAGTTGAATCTTCTGGTTTGTAACTGTAACGGATGACCTCTAAGATCATGAAAAACTTTCTTAAACTTAAACCCAAGATTTGTTAGTAGATATGGGTCTTTCATAATATCATATAATATAATAAAAGTAGGTCTCCTCTTAAACATCTTATAGAAAGAGGCATTAGATTTAAGGACAGTAATCTAGACTCATACGATGTATTACACAACCCACGTACTATTTTGGTATAACTCCTTTGTACTCATTCCAGTAGCATTATATGTTGTTTTCTATACAGAGACCAAAGCTGAGAGCAAAAATCAAGGTGAGGGCACATATATGCCCTATACAGAGGCATAAGAACACTTCTGTCCCTAGAATTTATATTTCTCCTAATGGACCAGATGACTCTATTTGCTCAAAGGATTACTTCATTTATCTGGGTATCTGGGAGAAAGTCCTCTGATACAAGAACATCCAAGTCCTTTTCTGTATATGTACTGTCCAAAAAAAGAATTTACCAATCTGTAGACGTGATGAGGGTTATTGATGCCAAAATGCATAACCCTCCACTTTTTATGATTATCCGTCATACCCCATGTATTGGTCCAAGATGACACTAAGTCCAGATCATATTGAAGAGCCTTATCTGATCAAAATTGGTGCATAAACCACCACTTTTGATATCATCAGTGTACTTAATCATGTTGGAACTACATAATTTTGTTATATCTGCAATAAATAGCTGAAAAAAGACAAGGACCCAAAACAGAGCCCTGAGGCACACCACTTGTTACATCACCCACTTGTGAACGTATTCCATTGATCAGGACTTGCTGTGATCTCTGTGATGACCAGTTTGTTATCCACAAAATAATATTAGTATTTATTTTGAAGGAACAGAGTTTATGTATCAATGCCCAGTGAGGAAGTAAGTCAAAAGCCTTGCTAAAGTTGATATAAACAACATCATATAGTAATTTGTTATCAAGATTCAAGCTAACCTCCTCATAAAAGCATAACAAATTGGTAAAGCAACTACGACCTTTTCTAAAACCATGTTGCTCATTGTCAGATGCATTCAAGGTGGGCATTATTAAGTCCTTAATCAAACTTTCTAAAGTTTTGCACATTGGGGAAGTAAGGCTAATAGGCCTATAATTTTCCCAATTATTTCTGGGACCTTTTTTATGTATGGGTATGATGTAAGCAGTCTTCCAACTATTAGGGACAAAATTATGATTGATGCAGTACTCAAATAATAACTTAAGGGGCAATGACAAGCTATCAGCCAAAAGATACAATAGGTGCCCAGGAATATCGTCCAGTGAAACACTAACTTTATCTTTTTGTAGCATTAATTTAGAGTGAATATCAGAGACTGAAATAGAAATCAAACAGTCTGTAGATACACTGATAGTACTAATATTCTGTGTCTTTTGAAAAATATTACAAAAATTTGTGTCGAATAAGTTGGCCATGTCTAAAGGGTCATATATTAGGGTACCATTGTCCATAAGTGGACCCACTTGACATAAGGGCTTTTTAAGGAGTTAATATATGCATAAAAATACTTAGTAGTGTTCCTACTTGCATTAGCAGCTAAACTCTGCTCCCAAGTTTCTTTTTTGCTCTGCGGATACTATTCTTACACACTTTTTGAGAATGCAAGAATATACTCCAATTTGAGGGATTTGGTGATTTTAAATAGGCAGAATAGCATCTTCTTTTCTTTTTAGTAAGTTTAGATATATTTTTATTCATTCATTTAGGTTTCGATTTATTACAGTTCGATGTTATCCTATAGGGAATATGATGATCACGAAGATTAATGATTGTACTATGTAGTGTAGTTAAATAGTTCTCGATTTTCCCAGAATTATAGATTGAAACCCAATCCACTTAATTCAGCTCCTCTTTAATTGTAGATATATTAGCCCTTATCATACATATATATATAATAGATTTATTGAATAATAAAGTGATTGAATGTTCCAAACTAAAACTAACACAACAATGATCACTATTTCTGACTGGAGCTGATATACCAACATTTTTAACTAGCAAGTTCTTATTGTATAGAACAAGATCAAGAATCTTATTTCCCCGGGTTGGCAAAGTCACACCTTGCACAAGGTTACACTGTTGAGACATGTTAACCAATTTTTTACCTGCACTTGAGGCTACTTTTAATTCCAGCCAATCTATATCATTCAGGTTGAAGTACCCTGTGATAATGACATCACCTAGGTCACATGCTGTTTCTACTTTGATTATTAATGTATCTAAAAGTTCAATAGTTGAACTTGGGGGCCGGTAACAAACCCCTAGGATAACATATTGGCTTTTATTTACCATAAGTTTTATCCAAACAGACTCTGTATGATCGGTCAAACTCTTAACCTTGTTAGAAATGTCAATAGCTTGTAATACATTTGAGACACAGATTGCAACTCCACCACCCTTTCTATCTGGCCTATTATAGCTACATTTGGTGTACCCAGGTAAGGAGAGGTCCCATGATTTATCATTCCCCCAAGTTTCCATGATACATACAATATCAGCGTGTTCTAAGTTAAGAATGGCCTTAAGTTCATCTAGTTTATTATTGAGGCTTCTTGCATTAAAATATAGACACTTCAACTCAGATATTTTGGGATGCTTGTTTTTGTTACCAGGCAGTATCATGTGGGGAGAGCTGACATTCTCCACTAAATCAAGCAGTTTAAATGTAGGTTAATGTGTTTTAATATGTGCTCCCCCAAAATAAGATTTCCCTTATGATTCAAATGAAGCCCATCTCTACAGAAAAGATCTGTTCTAGTAACAAATCTTCCCAATGTGTAAGACATTTTTGATCCTGCAACATGCATCTCATGTGAAGCCAATTGTTAAAGGCACGTATCTTATTATTAAGGACAACAGATGCTCTGGGAACTGGTAGGACTTCGGATAAGACTATCTCGCATCCGATGTCTACCAACAAATTGGAAAGAGCCACTAGATCTTGTTTAATATCTAAAAGGAATGAAGTAGAAAAATCATTGGTTCCCACGTGAACAATGACCAAAGGGTTTGGGCCACTCCCTGCTAAGATATTATGTATCATGCCTGAGATATCTTTAATTTTGGCTCCTCGGAAGCTTGAACAAGTTCAGTTAGCTTTATCAGGATTACATATGTGCCTGTCCAGCTTTTTAATCATAGAGTCCCCTATAACAAACACCTGCCTATTGAAAGGACTGAAGGTGGAAAGAGGCCCACTCAGAGCAGAACCAGACACTCTATCATGAATTGAGCCACCAAATTCTACCTCAATTGGAATTAATGGAATATTTGAGGGTACGGGGCAAGGCATATTCCTGCCATTCCTTTGGCTGATGCCAGTGCCTTAACCATGGCTGTTTCTCCGACTGAGGTACTGGAGGTGGTGTTGACACTACCCAAAGGGAAGGTACCTGGACAGGATGGTCTTCTGTCTGAAATTTATAAACTAATTGTCCCTTTTATTTCTCATGAATTGGCCAAATTTTATACATATATGCTGGAGGAGGGGAATTTCCCTTTGGACATGATGATAGGGATTGTGACACTGATACATAAGAAAGGTGATAGGGAGAATTTGGATAACTGGCGGCCTGTCTTTTGAACGTGGATTTTAAGATTCTTATGAAGATTCTTACTCGTAAGCTGTCTAAAATTGTGTCGTATGTCATCTCACTGGCTCAGTCTTGTGCTGTTCCGGGGAAGGTGATTACAGACCAGTTACTGCTGTTGAGAGAAGTTTTTGAGTCAGGGGCCTTTCCCAGTATGGATGGTTATGTGGTATTGCTGGATCAATGGAAAGCTTTCGACTCTGTTGATCATGATTTTTTTATGGTTCACTTTGCACTTTTGTGGTATCCAAGCTACCTTTACAAGGTGGTTGAAAGCCATCTATAATCCTGCAGTAGTGAAACCGTTAATGAATGGCTTTGTGGGGCCAATGATTCTGGTAAGGAGGGGGGTGCATCAGGGTTGCTACTTAAGTCATTTGTTCTTTGTTTTTAGTATTGATCCACTGCTTAGACTTCTTAATGATGTTCGCTTCCTTACCCTTGTGTTGGCTTCCACACATCACCTACCTTGGACTGCTACAGCATATGCAGATGATATTTGTTTAGTATTAAAGACTACTACTGATGTAGTGAAAGCAATAGACTTTTGTACTTTCTATGGAGCCTATTCTGGGGTTCATTTGAATAGACAGAAGTGTGTGATTAAACGACTTGGGGGAGGATTGGCTGCCACTAGTGTTGCTGGTATTTTAGTTGGGGATGGACCACTTCAGATTTTGGGTATTGCTTTTGATATGGGTAGACAAGATCTACTTAACTGGGACATGAAGATTCAGCATTGGAGGGCCTTGGTGGATGGTTGGAATAAATTTATGGGGAAGTTTAAACGTGTGTACTTGGTAAAAACCTACCTACTGCCACTTTTTTTGTATTTAAGTCTGGTTTTTCCTCCTCCAAAGGAACGGGATGCTGCTCTCTGTGGTTTATTTTTCCAGGCAATTTGGGGGAGCAGATTGAATCCCCTGAAATGGAACATTTTGTATCTAAAGGTACCTGATGGTGGTTTAAATATGGTGAACCCTTTGTTGTTTTTCTTTAATAGTTTTTTATATGCACATCTCCGACCAGTCTGCCAACAGGTGACTACTTGGTGGACAGACTTGCTGGGGCACAAACTTTCAGCATGGTATTGGGGCTGAGTCTCCAGTACATTAAAGGTATTTAAGACTGTTTCGTTTTCCCCACCCTATTATGGGGAGATATTTTTTTGACTGAAAAGTTGGGGTATTACCTCTGGAGATGTTTTATATAAATCTAAAAAACTGTTATATGCTCAAGTGCAGGATTCCCATTTTATGGAACAATGTACTTTTCCTCAGTGCCATAAGAATTCAATTCCAAGTCTCATGCAGCTGCTTCACAATGAGAGAATTCCTGTTAAATATTGGGATGTTTTGTGGCTCTGTTGCCACGAAAAATTGAATGTCAAGGCTAATCAAAAACATAAAGCACTGAAAGACAGAATGTGTGTTAGACTTAACTGCATGGTACAATTGGAAACAATGCATCATCTGTTTTTTTCTTGTGCTTTTATTCAATCATTTTGGACCTATTTAGCTGACTGTTGGGATATGTTGCTGCTTGGTCATGTTTCTTATGAGACTTTTATTTATGGGGTGTATGGACAGGAATGGTATAAGTGGGACATTAGTACCCTGAATGTGATTTTTTCTGTAGTAAAATGGTATGTCTGGAAAGCTGTTCATTTACGTTGCAGCAAAAAATGCTTACTTATGATGAGGAACTCTGCTGTTGTGTTACTAAAGAAATTCAGTGTATATATTTTAAGAAGTAGTCTTTTCAAACTGAACTGTATATCAGAAATGTGTGGAGAAATCTTCCCTGGGCTACAGATTCTGATGTGCCTGTTACTAGATGTACTTCTTTTTTTTTCTCCTATGGTGTTCACTACTTAGAGTTGTATTTCGTGTTTGTTTTTGGTGTCATGATTTGAATATCTAATAAAACAAAATTCCCCTACTCACAGGTAGGGGGACCCTTGTCGGCCATTTGCCAAGATGGCAGACGTCCAAGATGGTGGATGTGAGGTGGAAGAAGAATCTAGCAGAGCTGCTGCTAACTTGCCAAACTCAGTAGGATCTAATGGAATGGAATCCGAAGCTGGAAATACTATTTTAATGCAGAAGACAACTCTAACCCCCGTATGGCTCCTCTCACTCAGGACAGAAGAGATGTACATGGTACTGACTTTAATGCAATTCCTGTATCTTCACCTAATCTTTCAAATGAGAGCTTGAGGAAAGTCTTCAATATGCATAAAGAGTTTATGAAACAACTGGTACAAGAGGAAAATGCCTTAAACGTTGATATACCAGGAGCAACTTATCCTGTTGCTGCAGGACGCTCTGCTGAAACTATTCTTCACCTTGTATTGCTGAGGCAAACATTTATGAAGGAACTTCTTAATGATCTGCCTCTTTAAACCTTAGGCAGATGAGCAGGAATCAGCATGACTTCTCCACCGCTTGTTCCCCTGCAGCTGCACTACAAGCAGACAGATGGCAGAGACCTAGCGAAAAAGATCCCTGGTCCTCACCAGGACCTGTCAGTGCCACAGAGATAATCTCTGCAGCCCAACCAGCCAGCCAAACGTCTTGCTTGACAGCAGCTTCCTCGCAACAACCTTTCAAGGCTCCCGGGAGCACTCAGGAACATCCTACAACAGCCGAAGGACATTTTCAATCTCAGGATTTGCTTTCCATGGGCCCCAACAGTGCACAACTGGAATCTTCTTCTTCTGAAGATGAACTGCTTTCTGAACCTGCACAGAGAGACTCATTCCCTCAAACAGGTACAGAGAACACAGACACCCCATTTAAATTAAGCGACTTGTTTATAGCTGTAGGACAACCTGCTCAGCGATGTAACGCTGTAGGGCTGAAGTATTTAGGAGATGTGTCTGCTGCTCCAACCAGGAAAACAGTTCTCCACAATATGTTGAAGGACATGTTAGGTATTAGCCCATCTGAACTGTTTGCTTTTATTCATGTACATGGGGAACTAACTTATGATATTAGTTTCAAAACTGTGACAACTTTGGAACCATTTTGGGCAAAGTATGAACTACTGAAAACCTCTCCTTTATGTGCTTCTTTATTCCGTATTCCTCTTACAAAGCCTTCTGTAAAATGTATCACACTGTTGTTTAGGAGTGAGGGGGTAAGCATTGCTGATGTGCAATATTGGCTGCGCCAGAGGTGTGAGATTCTAGATACCCCCAACCGATTTTGGATGATGATTTTGTGTGGACTGGGGGGTGGAAAATTAAGGTCCAACTGTATCAGAATGAGAGAGGCATTGTACATCTCCCTAGTAGTTTTTACATTGGGAGGGATAAGGGCATTTGTTTCTACCCAGGGCAGCCCTGAACTTGCCACAAATGTGGGTCTCAGACTCACCTCAGTTACTCTTGTGACAAATCCCATTGCACTTTATGCTTGGCCTATGGCCATGTAAGTTTAGGCTGCCCTAACCCCTTACTCTTTAATCTGTGTGATGAGCAAGGCCACATGTATCAGCAATGCTCATGGGCGGACCATTATAGGTTAGATAGGTCTTCACAGGACCAAGTGGCCCTCATCTCAGACTGTCAGACAGAGGCCCTCAAATGCGGAGAGGAGATAGCATCTCTAACAGTAGTCCCTCCAGCCCAGCAAGACACAGAGACACCTGGCACCTTGGCTCCGGAACCTGTGGTTCTACACCCTCTCTCTTCCTCCCCTGTAGCAGTTATGGAAACAGAACAAGATGATCCCCCCACTGGCAATGAATCAACCCCCATAATAGAAGATGCAGTTTCAGATCAGGGCCATATGCAACTGCCCCCCAGCACAGGGATTTACTCTGGTGAAGAGATCTAGGAGAGGGAAGGGGAAAAGGAAATCTGATGCCTGCACCCCTAGGAAGACAGTCCTAACCAGAAGCAAATTCCAAGCTTTAGCAAAAAAGCATAAACAATGGGGGGACATGGAAGAGGAAGAAGACTCTGACTCATCCAGGTTGTCCTGTTCTAAAATGGAGGTCCCACTGGAGGAGCAGGATAAAATTTCCAATGCTGAGAAGAGACTCCCTCCAAAAAGGTGAATTTTCTTGTTATTTTCTCTTTTCTACCTAACCCCTTATGCATATTGCCATTAAAATAAGGTGTCTCACTTTAAATGTATGCATTATGAAGTCCTTCCGCAAACAACTTACCACCATACAATTTTTAGCAGACCTGCCACATGACGTCTACCTGCTACAGGATACCAGAATGAAAACAAGGAATGAAATCACACAAGCTAAATTGAAATGGTCAAGGGGTCCCTCATTTTGGGCCCATGGGGAGGATTTATGCGATGGGTTAGGAATTATTTTTTCTGGATATCACTTTCATATAACTAAAGTACTGGATATTCTTCCCGGGCAGGCTCTGCTTCTTGATTGTCTCTTTAGGAAACTAAAATTAAGAATCATTAATGTATATGCCCCTAGAGTATTGCTTCCAAATCAGAGCTTTTTCATCTAATACAACCATATCTGCACACCTCCAGGCAAGTAATTTTGGTAGGAGATTTTAACTGTGGACTATCCCTGAATGATAGAGGGGGTACTACAAAAAAAATGTTTGGAGACTCTGCTGCCCTGAATAAAATTTTAGCTACTGCCAAAATGAATGACGGAATGAAAGCAATACATCCAAAAGGAAAAAAAACATACTATAGGGGTACACATGCTACAAGAATTTACTTTCTTTTTTTATCCAGCAACATTACTGTATCTCATGGGACAGTTATTCCTTGCGAGACCTTGGACCATATGGCAGTCTCCTTAACCTGCTCTCCTGCAGGGGAACCCCTGCCTTATATCCCTGTTTCCAGATGGAAATTAAACAATACCCTATTTACAGACCCTGGTATAGCTGCAGCATGTTTAGAACTTTTAAGGGCCCAGTGCACTGTTCTAGATGCCTATCCCTCTCCCCTAAGTTGGTGGGAGGACACAAAATTGGACCTAAATAAATTCTTCCAGAGCAAGGCTATGTCCAAACCTCTATCTGCATACCTTATTTACTACAAACTAAGACAAAAGTTACAAGATCTTATCTCCTCTTCATACGAAAATCAGGTTGATAGTGCTCAGGCCATTAAAGAGGTCAAAATTCAAATGGAGTCCCACCAATATAATAGAGCCATGTCTTTGAAAATAGAGGCACAGTGTGGCACTCAGAACTCTAAATCTTCCTTGGATTTATTTAAAGGATGCTCAGACAGAGTGGCAGCCACCCATATAGAGAGTTTTGTGGATCCAGACACGAATACTCATTATATTACACTACCTTATATAAAAAAGTAGCACAGAAATACTTGGAGCATATGTTTGGAGAAGTGTCACCCACTAAGGGACCTTTTGATCTTCTTACAGACATTACTATACCAAACATCTCCCAGGAACAAATATCTTCCCCTACTGCTTCTATTTCAGTGTTAGAAACTAAACAGGCTATTTCCCATCTAAGAAACTTACCTCCCCAGGACAAGATGGCCTCACAACTGCGTTCTACCAGCATTACATAGAGATAGTTGTTCCTATTCTGATGATAGTATTCAATAATTTATTACTCTCGCACTCACTTCCTGAGCATTTTTCTGATGCTGTCATGATTTTATTATTTAAAAAAGGAGATAGGTCAGACATAAAAATATGGAGACCACTTAGCCTACTCAATGTGGACTATAAAATCCTAGCTTCCATTTTGCTGAATAGAATATTGGCAGTGGCTCCTCTTCTTCTTGCTGAGTCTTAAACATGTGCAGTCCACTCAGCTCTATTAAACAAAACCTTTCCTTATTAAGAGACGGTGTATATTCTTCCTCCACAGCTAATCCTGCAACCCTCATCTCCCTAGATCAAGACAAGGCATTTGACCGGGTCAATCATGGATACTTAGTTCAGGTTCTGCAGCATTACCATATTCCACAAACATTTATTCAGTGGATTAAACTATTATACGACACTGCCTGGATCACCCCCCCCCCAAATAAATAACTCCCCTGGGTCACCATTTTTAGGGCAAAGAAGGGTATGCCAAGGCTGTCCTTTAAGCCCCATATTATATGCATTTCAAATAGATCCCCTACTATGGAAGATTTTACAGCACCCCAGAATTCCACACATTCCTTTACCAACAGGGGTGCCACTGCCAGCCATTACAGCTTATACAAATGATTTATGTGTTTGTACCACCCCCTCTCTCAGAGGTTCTGATCTGACAGTAATCATTACTACTTTTGAAAATCAACCTGGGTCGAAGCTAAACTATAATAAAAGTTCTGCATTATACATGCCATCAGAGTCAGCACCTATACAAGCCGGTCTGTTCTCCGGGATACCTGTGGCTACTGGCCCTACTAAAATATTGGGGCTCATTTTTGGTAGTAATGATGACTCTTTCTATAATTGGATGCTGGCCATCAAAAGAGCAAATAGGACAATAAAGTCCTGGAAAGGTCAATCCATATCCAAAAGGAAAAGGGTATTTCTAATAAAAACTCTTATTCTGCCTCAATTCTTATATGTGGCCTCAATACACCCATTGCCATTGTCACTAGAGGCCAAAGTCTACAATGTGTTCTTCCATGGATTTTGGGGCAACAGGTTAAACCCTGTTAAAAGGCAATATACCTATCCTGACTATTGTTTTGGGGGAGTGAGGATGATAAATCCCATAGTTTTTTTCCATACCGTATTTTTTTCACATAGCATATTGCATATTTTACAGGCTTTTTCTCCATTCTGGTATTCCATAGTTAAACATCTGACTGCCCCTCTCCTTTTGGTATGGAATCAAGAGCCTTTTGAGCTCCCTAGAAACTTCAGAAAATATGTCCCTCTATTGTATGTGCTCCCGGCATTTTTTTAAATTAGCCAATGGCATATTTCCCCAGATAAGTTACTTACAACAACAAGAAAACAGATGTGTCATTATATATATTAGATAACAACTTTTCTGAGACCCCCCCCAGATTAAGGACCTACAAGGAAACAATATAGACCCAACTTAGTGTTTCAGCAACTCACTGACCATAGAGTTCCCTTGAAACTATGGGCTGTCACATGGTTATTATGCCATGGACGCCTTTGGCGTTTGGGGCAACCAAAAACACAAATTCCACAGAATGCAAATGTAAATGCAGCTCCCTTTGCAATTGATGGTAAGGCTTTATTGACAGAATGGAAGTGAATTAAACTGTGTGGGCAGAATGGTAAAAAAGAAAGTGTTTTACCTGCAGTGAGTAGTACACAGGGTATGGCTCCAGGGGAACAGCAAACACAAGATGAAAGAGAGACTGAAGAGAAACTGGAGACTGCAAAACCTGGCATGGAGTTGCAGACTAAGAAGACTGGGAACAATGCAAAACCTGGCATGGAGTTGCAGACTGAGAAGTCTGGAAACAGTGCAAAACCTGTCATAGAGCTGCAGACTGGGAAGTTTGGGAACAGTACAATAGGGGCTGAACTGGGAATGGCATTTACAGGTAGCGAGCTACCTGGCCTAAAACTCACCCCTGAAACCAATGAAATTGGCTTCAAAATGCAGGCAAAGTCTGAAAGAAAAGACACTAGAGAAAAGGCAGAATTAATAATGGAGAAAGAAATCCAAAATAAAGAAAATACACTATTACATATGATGGCTGATGATAAAGAAGAGAAAGAACAGCAAACAATGGAAATAGCCACAGATGGTGCAGGGACAGATGTTAAAAACCCCATGGCCACACCAGGCAGTATTATAGAAGGGAAAAAAAAAGGTTTGAAGACCCAAAGCGAACAGCCCGAGTAGCAGGATAAATCAAAATCAGCTGCAGAGGCCATACAAAAAACATTTGGTGTTCAGATGGCAGGACCCCAGAACAAGCTGTTATAAATGCATATGGGATGCAGTCTCATGATGGAGAGTGGACCCATGACCCAAATTGGACCCTAGACAGTATCACAGCTTACAGATAGCCCTCAGTGGCATCCAGCAGTAAACCTTCCCCATCGGGAGCAAGCAAGGGAAACTCTAAGGGTATTATTATGCCTATGTCTTCAGCATGACAGATGACTGTAGATAAAGTACCTACTAATAAAAATACTGCTTCACCAGACACTTATACAGGAATTCCTGTCACAGACAAAAATACCCCACAAAATACTCCTGAAGAACCCAATGGTGGGGGCCCCTCAGGTTCATCCATGTCCTGCACACTTTTGTCAGAATTATTCAAGACCAAAGCAGAAGCTTTACCAAGGCGACATGCAGTTCAGCTAAAGTACAAAGGGGGTCTGGAAACAAAACCAGACAGGTATTATGTAGGGAACAATTGATTAAGGACTCTCTACATTTCTTGCCAGCAGATGTTTTTGCTTTCATTCACATTTCTGGAGAAGATACATGTGATATCAGCTTCAGAACCCTGCAATTACTGGAACTTTTTTGGTCTAGATACAATCAATTACAATTTTCACCTTTACGGACCCCATTAATAGCCATTCCTTTAACCAAGCCACTTATAAAGACAGTAACAGTTATGTTTCGAAATGAAAGTGTCCCAGTGGATGATATATACCACTGGCTGCAACAACAATGTGAAATTGTGAGTGCCCCCAAAGCCATTCTCGACATTGAACAATTCTGGACCAGAGAATGGAAGTTTAAAGTTAAGCTAAGGCAGGCAGCGGCGGGCATCTGCCATCTGCCAAATTCTTTTTTTCTGGAATGTGACAGAGGAGTCTGTTTTTATGGGGGCTAACCAAAGGCCTGCTATCGATGTGGGGCATGGACACATCTTTCAAGCGTATGTGATAAATTGCGCTGCAGCTTATGCAATGAAATTGGACACACCAATCAATCAATCAATCAATCAATCAATCAAATCTTTATTTATCCAGGCGATCACCATTGAGCAAGCTCATTTACAAGGTGGACCTGCTGTTGGCAAGAAAATTGTACAGTTACATATAAATATACATAATACAAAGGAACAACATGTTTGCAATGCTGATAGGAGCAGAGTATTTACATTTCAAGTCTCATGTACAAGAGAGAAATACATAACACAACCCGAATATAAATATATATATATATATATATATATATATATATATATATATATACAGTTCCCACTGGAGTAGGATGTGTATGGAAGTCATATACAAACCATAGACAAAAGAAAGATTATTTATATTCCTGTTCAGCAGCAACACATTACCGGCTTGGCTGAAAATTCCTAGGCTATGAAGGTGCACATAACAGTGTGTAAGGCTTAGGCTAAAGTGGCAGAAGGGTGGTAGTGAATAAGAGGATGCAGAGGGTGCTAAGGGCAAGTGGAGCCTGAAGGGGGAGTATCGGTGGCAGGGACTGCTTTGGAAGAGCAGCTATGACTAGGTGAAGGGAACAAAAGTCAAGCTGCTAGGAGCGATGGAAGCAATTACAAATTTCAGCGAACGTTTTTTCATAGAGGGTCTTAAAGACGGTAGGACTGACCGGGGAGCTGAGTCTCAATGATTTTTGTATCCTGTTCCAGAGAGTAGGCAGGGCATAGCTTATGGCAGCCCTTCCAAAGTGTGAGTTGGCCCTTGGTACTTTCAAAGAAATCTGTGAGTGACTTCTTAAAGCATAGTTCCTAATGGGACTAAGGGGGAGACAGTCAACAACATATTGTGGGAGTTTGTTGGTAAGAGCTCGGAGTGTCCATAGGGCTGCATTTCTAGTTCGCCTGTATTGAAGGGAGGACCACCCTATGGCTGCGTATAAAGCACAGTGGTGTGTGGAGTACGGAAGACCGGTTATAAATCTCAGTGCTCTATGATATAATACATCCAGTTTTGCAAGATATGATGCCAGGGTACAGCTACTAGAACAAATACAACCCTTTTTAATGACAGACAAACTCATCATTTTTGGTGGAGATTTTAATTGCACTATCTCTATCCCAAAAGGGCAAGAATCACTAAAAGAGATATATTGTCCTTTCCAAATGCATTCATACTGCTGAACTATTCAACTGTATTGATCACATTAAAAAAGGACCACGATTTACATATCAGAGAGCATGCTATAGTATGTCACCATGCTTGATTACATTTTTCTTTCTTCCTCTTGGGTTATTCATTCTACAGAAATAATATTGGTAGAATTTTCAGACCGTCTGATGATTAAAACAATCATAAGCAGGAATATAGAAATCCCACATAAATATGTGAGGTGGAAGTTAAATATAGACCAGCTTACAGATGATCGAACTCGGCAGAAAGTAAGATTATTGTTGCATGCAAGGGCTACTGCTTTTGATTTATATGATGAGGTAGGAGACTGGTGGTTAGATACAAAAATAGTCATCCAGAATTGTTTTCAATGTCAAGGTAAAAAGAAAGCTCAAACAAAATTCTTTTTCATATTTAAAACTATGATCACAACTACAGCACCTAATATCTTTAATACCACAACAAAATATAAAATAGATTCTCAAATTCAGACCATTAAAAATGAAATGCAAAAACTGCAATATGATAAGGCCAGTTCCTTACATGCTGAACTCACATGGGGAACCAACAAAACTCCATATATAGATCCTTGTGAAGCGCATAAAATGAAAAAAATACAACCACATTTCATTCACTGCTAAATGACAAAGGAGAATTGGTAAAATCACCAAAAGGGATATCAGAAATAGTAGAAAAATATTTAGACTACACTAATAATAATCCACCTTTAGAGGCAGACCTTTTATACTATCTCACCCCTCTACAGAGACCAGAAGTAAATTTTGTGGAATCACAAACACCACTCTCTCCAATTTCATTAGACGAAATAAGAGAAGTTATTAAGAATCTTAAAAATTCATCAACTCCTGGGGACGATGGAATATCAGCAGAATTTTATAAAACATTTGTAACTGAAATATCTACTTTCCTGCAGAAGGTATTTACCTTCTTTCTTACACAAAAGAAGAAAGTCCCTGATTACTTCAAAAAAGGAATCATAATCTTCCTGCATAAAAAGGGAGATAGAACAAATATACATAGCTGGAGACCCATAAGCTTACTAAATACTGACTTCAAAATTCTATCCCAGATTCTTAATTTAAGGCTCAGGAAAATTGCAGTTTCATTAATTCACCCAGCACAATTTTGTGGACTTTCAGATAGACATATTCAGTATCCATTAATTATTCTATAAGAAATATGGGAATTCTATCAAAACCAAAAAAATACAGTTTTTTTTTTCTTTGGACCAACATAAAGTATTCTACTGTGTGGATCATAAGTTTCTGTTTCAGGTATTAAGAATGTATGGGTTACCTGAATAATTCATACAGTGACTCAAAATATAATATAGGAATGCAACATTGTGGCCAATTATATTAGGTAATGAAGGACCTGACATCAAGTTTTGGGGGAGGGTTAGGCAAGGTTGCCCCCTGAGTCCATTGCTCTACATTTTTTTCCTGAATCCTCTAATAGGAAAAAAAGATATCTTAATTATAATACTATGGGATTAACTGGTCTCTTGTGGTTAAATTATTAGCCTATGCTGATGACACCTGTTTATTGTTAAAGGACTCAGCATTTGAGCAGCACAAGAGGAGCTGACAAAATTTGCAAAAGTATCAAATTCAAAATGTAATGTGGAGTAATATAGCATTCTTAGATTAGGTTCAGAAAACCCTCAACAGCAAGCGATACGTCATTTTCCAGTGGTCACAAGTCCTATTAAATTGTTAGGGATTTGGTTTGGAACACCCAAAATTGCAAAAACTAATTGGGAATACACCCTGAATGGCTGTGAAGTGAAAGTTCTTGTATGGAAGAATTGGAAAATATCTAAACTAAAAAGGATTTTTATAATAAAGAAATTCCTTCTTTCCTGCATCCTCTGTGTAAGAGCAATATTTCCTCTACTATTATCCTTGGAGACCAGGTTATACAGCATATTTTTTCAAATGTTGTGGGCAGTCGCCTTAACCCCATAAAAAGAGGCTTTACATATTTACCTAAAGTAAAAGGAGGGGTGGGTATGATAGAGCCAGTGGTGTTTGCACACTCTTTGATTTTTGTTTATTCTTTAAAAATAGCATTAGGAACTCAGAAGTCTTTGATGTACCCATGGCTGCATAATAACTTGCAGGTGTTTTTTAAGAGATGGGAAAATATTCCAGTTAAGTTTTCTAAATATCTACAAATTCCTCAACTTTATAGATCATCAGTACAGAACTTATTTAAATGGCATATTTCTAAAGATAGGTTAAGAACTGCAACTCATCAAACTCTATATAAACAGATTCTTCAAGAAACATACCCCACAGAACCGGAGTTCAAAGTTTGTACATCAGCTAAAAGACAGGGGCCGGGATATTCAAAAGGGTTGCACATGGTGCAACACAGTTGCATCATGCGCAACCCACTGATGTGCCCTGGCGCGATATTCAAAAGGGGAAAGTGCGCTGCTCAAGTCCCGCTGTACTGGGGCGCATCAGTAATGTATGCAGTGCAAGTGGGGGGGGCGCGCCCATGCATACTCTGCACATCTCGATATTCAGCCCGGGATGTGCTGAGCGGCTGCAGGCGCAACCCCTACTTGCACCGCACACAGTTGAACCCCCCAAAAAAGGAGCAACTGCTGGCCACCCATAGGTGAGCTGCCATATTGCAGGGCACAACATGGCAGCTGCCAGCTGTGGATGGCCACCCGAGCCCGACTGCACCATCCACCATCCATCGTGGTAGCACCCCCAATGCCCGATTACGGGCATAGGTATATATTTGAAAAGTCCAATATCCCTGGTGGTCCAGTGGACCTACTCCCCAGCCCGATTACGGGTCCAATGGACCTGCTCTCCAGCCTGATCACAGGCTATGCAATATTATTATCATCCTAGGTGGTCCAGTGGACCGAATCCTGCCCGATCACAGGCTCAAATTGCAGAAATACATCCCTGGTGGTCCAGTGGACTGAATCCTGCCCGATTGCGGGCTCCAAATAAAGAAATTTATCCCTGGTGGTCCAATGTACCCACTCCCAAGCCCGATCATGGGTTTCATACATGGCAAAGCCCTGGTGGTCCTGCAGTACCCTCCTCCTCACCTGCTCACTAAGCCCCGCTACCCCGATCCCCCCCAGTCAGTGGAGGGTGGCAGCTCCATTCACATATCGGGACTGTGTAGTACAGTATGGTCTGCATGCCCATTGGCCCATGCTGTGAACCAATGGGTGTTCATCTGTACTATACGCTGTCAGTCGGCAGGTGGCCGGGCGGCTTGTGGGTGGGGAGCTGCCACCCGCCACTGACCGGGGGGAGCGGTGTGGCGGGGCTCAGTGGGATGGTGGGGAGGGGGATACCATTGGGCCACCAGGGTGTTGTCATGTACTAAGCCCGCGATCGGGCTTGAGAGTGGGTCCACTGGACCACTAGGGATATATTTCTTTATTCTGAGCCCATGATTGGGCAGGATTCAGTCCAGTGGCCACCAGGGATATATTTCTTTATTTTGAGCCCGCGATCGGGTAGGATTCAGTCCACTGGACCACAAGGGATGTTAATAATATTACATAGCCCATGATCGGGCAGGATTCAGTCCACTGGACCACCAGGGATGTTAATAATATTATATAGCCCGTGATCAGGCTGGAGAGCAGGTCCACTGGACCACCAGGGATGACAGTCTAATTACAATGCCCTCGAATGGGTGTTGGGGTGTTATGCTGCCGAGGTGCAGAAGGCGTCGGTCCCTGACAGCTGCAGCCTAGCAGGGCACCAGGCACAAGTCACCGGGGTTCGGCTCACCTGCATGCAAATGGAGCCATAATGACATGAAAATGATCCCATTTGTGCCTTGCATGCATAATAGCCCCATTTGCATACCCACCACTGAATATCATGGTTTCTGCACCTAGCGCAACCGTACTTGCGCTGGCACATTCCCCGCTCCTCACTTGCCAGTTTTGCTGGTGCAGTGCCACTGTGCCATGCGTAATGCGGGCAGCCACTGTGCCATATTTAACAGTGCTGAGCCATGGTGCAGCACCATTGAATATCGCCCAGGTCACGCCCTGGTGCATCCCAGTTGCACTGCACCCAGGCTTGTGCCACAGCCTGGCACAGTCTGAATATCCCACCCAGGATGTTTTGGCTTTGTTAAATGAACCCAGGGTGCCACCTTTTATGTGGGAACATCTGTGGTTAAGTTGTTATGGTAGATTTAACATAAGAGGGAATAATAAGCATAAAACAATGGAAGAAAGATTTTGCCCCTATACGGACTGCCTAGCCCTGGAAGAAACAATGGAGCACTTTGCTTTGACTCATACTTACTCTCATAATTTATGGACATTTTTGGCTGAATCCTGGGAGATACTGTTGTTACAGAATTTAACTTATGAAGTATTAATCTTAGTCAATACCCTCAATTCTTTCGTAAATATTATGTGAACTTTATCAGTTTTCTAAACCATCTTAAAATATTATCTCTGGCAAGCCTGAGTACAATGGGTATTAAGACAGCAATATATGACTTATCATGTTTTTTCAACAGTTATGTGAAACTGCATTACAGGATGTATATGAGGAAGATGTGAATTTTCATCCATTACATAAAGTTAAAATGTGGTGGAAAGGATTTTCCTTCATATTAAACTATAAATAAGGTACATTTTTCCAGAAAGAATATAAGCATGTAAATATGAAATTTTGTTTTGCTGAATTGTCATGATTTTTGTGTATTATGTTTTGAATCCTTCAATAAAAATTCCCCTACTCTTTGGTAGGGAACACTGTGACTGGTGATGCTATGGGCAGTTTTCCCGAGATGGAGCAGAGGAAGGACGTCCAGGAGGCTGAAGAGCAGGTCTCCTCCTTGGTTTCTCTTTCAATAGAGATTGCAATGAAAATGCAATCGGGCACAGAAGAAACCTTTGTGATGGTGGCAGAAACTATCAAAAAACAACAGGCCACCAACCTGGAAGAAGATATGGAGGTGGATCACCAGGGTGTGACTATGACGAGTATCCAGTCAGTGGACAAAATCCACAGGCTAATAGTGGAGGAAGAGAAAAGGTTCCTGGAGTGTAGGAACCTACTGGCGAAAGCACTGCAGTTGCAGAGAAAGCTTACTGTGATGGTCTTATGGCAAAATGGGTATGGAGCAACAGAAACGGACCAGGAGACACACACAGGAAGCAAGACTACAGATGGATTAATTTATGGACCAGGAGATCAGGAGAGCTCTCTGAGAATGCAGGTAACTAACGTTATGGTGGCAAATGACTTAGATGGGAGCAGGAAAAGGCTGAAAACTAATGTTCAACGTGAAGTTGCTGAAGGAGGGGCTATGGAAGGGAATTGTGACAGAGCAAGAGATGGAGAAAGGCCTTCTTCAGGGAAAGAAGGGGAACTAAATATTTTATAGAAAACCCAAATTAGCTTTAACATTGGGGTCTGTAATGGGCAAGGGAAGCCACTGACACCGACCACTCTGAAAATGGCCTGGTCGGGTCAGGGCACAGGTCCACATGTAATCTGACTACGCCAACCACCCGGAGGTGGATGCTTGTGTGTTGCGTGGTCAACAGGTGTCAGGGAAAATTTTGGGGAAGGGGACCCAAGTTCAATTGCTACTACTGGGAACAAAAGGAGAGGCGTGAAGCTGACTCGAATGCAAAAACAATGTACAAGTTTATTGAACGTAACAAAATAATAACATTACACTAAATGTCTAAACTCTAAAAGGCAAAAGAACTATATTATCACTAAGTTATTACACTACATCCTATACTGTAAATCAGTCATGAACACCCTCAGCCAGCCACTCTTGCATGTCTAAATGGGGAACAGAAGGAAGCAAGATGGGGGAACCAGCTGTCCATGACAGGAGGAAAACACAGACCAGGACACAGGCCAGGACTATTCTGAGGCTGGCAAATCTTCGGCTGAGGTCACCCTGGACCACCGGAATCGATCACCCCTCCAGGAACTAGTCTGCCACCATCACCCAGCCACAGCCTCTTTGTGGGCTGCTGGGACATCATGACAAACAGGCAGACAGGACAGCTGGTCTGGGGAAGACAAGGTTGGGGCACCTGGGACCACACACAAGCAGAAGGGTGGATGCAAAAATAAAACATTTATTTTTTAAACTTTGTGTTGGTGTCTGTTTCTAGTGAAAACATTACTCATTTAAGGCACTTTACAGCAATAAAACAGTTCAGGAAATCGGATTAAGTAAAATCACTGGGGCACTGTCTCTTGGTGACCATCTCTTGATGGTACCTGGATGCAGGATCACACCATGACAGGGGCACCAAAACATTACAGTAAATCATTTAGATACATTTATTTACAGCAGTTCATTCCTGAGGGAGCATTACCCCTTTAAACCAGGCCTCTGGTGCCGGTCCCTTGCAATCTGTTGATAGGCATTAATCCACAGGATTTAGGCAAACAGTTATTTATTTACAGTTTCTGGCTCAATGGAGTCTTGCACTTGCCCCTGCCCCTTTAAATCCAGCACCGGCCATTTTACATTCCATCTTAGGGCATTAAGTCAAATTACCATTTATTTGTACAATTCCTACCCCTTTTTAAACCTGGGGGCCTGTCATTGCCCCTTTACATATAGTGAGTCTGTCATTGCCACTTTAAATCCCTCAGGCCTAGCCAGGGTCTTCTTGTCAATCACTCTGACCTGCCCCACCCTTGCTCTGCCTTCCCAGTCACTGAACCAGGGGACCCTTCCTTTGAACTCTGCCCCATGGGCGGTCCTTGCTGGGATCTTGCCCGCTCCATATTTTCCTGGCTCTAAAGATCTATTTCCTGACCCACCCCATTGGCGGTCCTTACCTCTGGGGCTGTGGCTATATTTAGGCACAAGTTATTTATTTAAAAAAAAAACAGTCTTTTTGCTTCGGTGGCCAGCACCCGACTGCAGTGCTGGTGCCACTCACCCTGCTGTCCTCAGTCCATTCCTGGGTGGGGACTGAAGCCTGCTACAGTTAGGAGGCCTAGATCCGCTGCCTCTTACTGACCTCCATTTAAGCTGGTGCTGCTGATGAAGGGCTCAGGCTTTTGCTGCTGTCGCCACCTCTCCCGACTGACCTTCTGCAGATGCTGGAGTGGCCGGCCTGGCCCCACTACCCCTCCTGACTGGACTGCTGGGCTGCTTTTGGAGGAGTCAGCCATTTACTGTTGCTGCCACCCCTCCCAATGAACTTCTGCTGCTGTGAACTGGACTGAAGGGGACAATCTGGACCTGCCACCCCTCCCGACAGGACCTCCATCAACTGTCATGGCACCGGACTGATGCTACCATCTGAAGGAGAGGAAGTCATGATTTGGAGGACTGACTTGGACATCAGGAGGGATGCAGAACCACTGGTAAGTGCTTCCCTTTTAGCACTTCCTTGGCCAGCTGCTCCTCTCTCCCTCTGCTGCTCCCTTCTGCTACTCTCCACAACAGGATGAATGGCTAATCCCATTCAAACAGGCTGAGGATTCCATCACGGAATCCTCACGAGCGTGACTCTGCCAATCTGCCCTCATGACTGGGCCCACGAAGGCAGGGGCCTTGGTGTGAGGTAACTGGGGGGGGTCTGTCATGGAGCTGCAGCAGGGAAAAACGAGCAGACAAATTAATTATTTTAAGATGCGCAAACAGAGCTGAGGCTTCACATTTGGGGGGTTCCTAACACTAACAGTGGGCCATACGGGTGCTCAATGTAGACAGCCACTCAGATGCAATCTGTGTGAAGAACATGGGCACACTTTTTGTAACTGTACCTGGGCATCACATAACAGTCTAGACCAAGACCTGCGTGTAGAGCATGATGTTTATGTGGCTATAGCTCAAAAAGAGAAAATGAGGGTGCAAGAATTGATGACACAGATAAATGCATCTGATCCCAAACCACAGAGAGCTGCTCAACCCAGAAAAGAAGACCCAGAACAGGTTGTGGTAGAGGTTCACCAACCTGACCCCCCCCCCCCATCTATGGAAATATAGACCAGGGTACAAGTTTCTGATCCCTTGCAGAGCACTTCAGATGTGGTAGAAGTGCAGGAACCTACTAAGAGGGGGGCAAGAGGAAGTACCCTCCACTAAAGTCCTAGAATATTCAATGGAAAAGACACCAACTTCAGGGAAAATGAGCACAACACCTGAAATGCCACCCCCTGAAACAGCAACTGACCCCACTATTTACGAGGGTTACGAGGTCAAAGGTCCTCTCTGACTCCACTCTGGTGTCCTCTGGTGTCCCACAGGGATCAGTTTTGGGGCCTTTTCTCTTTTCTGCATTTGCTAACAACCTCCCTGCTGCTGCTTCCAACTGTCATGCCACCCTTTATGCTGATGATCTTGTCATCCTTGCACACTCCCGGGACATTGGGGTTCTCAACCTTCAGCTGAGTGAGGCCTTTAAGAATATACAATCCTGGGTAATGACTCACAAGCTGGTCCTCAACCTAAAAAAACTCAGGCCATACTTTTTGGGTCAGTAGCCAAGATCAAGGCCTCCCCTGTCCCTCTGTGTGTCAGAGGTTTTGACGGCTGTCCCCTCTTAACCACGGTTTCAATAAAATACCTTGGAGTGACACTTGACCCCCAACTTGACATGTGGTGTCACATCCTAAATGTTTGCAGAGCTGTTAACTGCAAACTGGGTCTTGCCTTCAGGGCAAAGAAAAATGTGACGTCTGCAGCTCGCTTGGCGTTGGCCAGAGGTGTGCTGCTTCCTTCACTTAGCTATGGCCTTCTCCTGTTTGCTAGCACCTCCAAGGTCCACCTTGCTCGATGGAACATGACCTACAACATCTGTCGCTTTGCCCTAGCAGCCCCATGTCTCACCCATCATTGTAAACTATACAACAGACTGGACTGGCTTTCCCCAGCCAATCACTTGAAATATGGGTTGGGTTGCTTCATAGGAAAGGTACTCAGAACCAGAAACCCCTCCTGCGCTGGTGCAGCTCCTTAAGCCTGCTGAATCCTCCTCCTCCTCCCTCAGGTCTCAAGATCCTGGGGTGCTCAAAGTTCCTTATACTTGTGCCCTAATGTGGGAAAGAGACTTTGCTACATGCGCTCTGAGGCTATGGAACTCCCTTCCAGACCACGTTCGAGCCACCCCCTCCCACCTAAGTCTCCAGAATTCCCTGTTGGGGCACTTGAAATTGTCCCCAGTGTGTAGGTGTCCTAAACCACCTTAACCAGGGTCCAAATTGGTCTCATCCAACCCACTGTCCACTGTCCTTTTAACTCTGGGAAGTATGTGATTGCTTGCTATCTGCTTATGAATTATGTGGCGCTGGTAAAAGGGTCACTCATACAATGTAATTGCCATTGAATGTCTTAGTCTATTTATTCTGTATGTATATGCATATTTTATCTATTGCTGTTTACTGTAGACTATCTATGTTCATCTTGCTCTCCTATAACCATGGACATTGCCCATCTTGTTGTTATGTACCTTGTTTGAATCTGTATTTTCTCTGTACTCTCCCGGGTCATACTGGAAAATAGGCATACAGCTTGTCTATTGTACCTACCTGGTCAACAAAAGCTAAATAAATAAATAAAGGCTGCAGAAAAGCTATGAAGCCCCAGACCTTGAATAAAGAACCGGACAAAATTCCTACACAAAACACCTATGAGGTGTTAATGGATATGGAGGAAGTCGATGTTGGAGGAGAATCGGATATTTCTTCAGTCGCCTCCTCACAGACAGAAACTGTACTGGAGATGGTTCTGGGAGATAAACACAGGCCAAAGAAGAGAAAAAATCATAAGTAAAGCAGATGTTTTGTGGATCTCATGTATAACTATATAATTTTAACATGGATGTGGGCATTACTTTAATTATTGCAAATGTTAACAGTATTAAATCCCAGGAGAAAATAAATATTACCTTTGCAAGTTTGACCTAAGGAGGGTGGGGGGGAGACAGATGTTTCTTCTACAGGATACTAGGATTCATACCTTACCATAAATAGCTGCACAAAGTGATTGGAGGTGGGACCCCTCCTTGTGGTCGATAGGAGAGGAACCGTGCACAGGTCTTGGAATTATGTTTGTAGGAATTAAGGTGATGTGTTGAAGGTATTAGATATCTATCATGATGGATGTGTTATTCCATGACCTTCCTTATAGGTTAATAAATACATACACTCCTCAAACTAAGGCAGAAAGATCTTCATTATTTAAAACTATAGAACCCTTTTTACACACCTCCAACTTTATTTTGTGGGGAGGGTATTTCAATTGTGGGCTTAGTCAGAGAGACTGGAGAAGAAAAACTGGAAAAGTTTTCAGTGACACACACACACACACGCTTCAGTCCATCTTAGCAAAAAAAATGTATGTGCTATATATGATAAATTAGAGTTATCTCCTGAACATACTGTACCTTTTACAAAAGAAGACTCTTTACCAGAATTGACTTTTGATGTTAGACAGAACTGAAAGAAGTTCAGTGCAAATTGTGCCCCTGGAAACCTCAGATCATGTGGCAATACAAACTACTATAGGTCAGAAGCATAAAATCTCTGTAGGACATGGATATTGGAAAATGAATATTGCAATTTTACAGGAAAATCAATATAAAAAAGTAATACAGGAATTATCAGCTAGACAAGATGTTAGTTTTCAGTATGATAGCCCCATAGAATGGTGGGAAGACACTAAAAGAGATTTAAAAGACCTTTCAATTCACGTTACCTGTAATACAGCAAAAAATAAATGCATTCAGTATCTAGGGCTAAGAGCTACGTATTTGAAAATCATAATTCAGATGAGGCTAACAGGGATAAATATGATGGACAACCTGAATGATATAAAAGGAAAAATGTATCAATACCAGAAGGAGAAGGAGGGAACAGCAGCCAAACATCAGAAGTTCACTGCTAAAGGAACTAAAGAACAGGTGAATCCTTATGATTCAGCCCTGCAAGGGGTACAGAAAGTAATTATTACTGCTTTGAAAGATGAGCAAGGGAAGTTATTAGATGATCGAATGGAAATTCAGCATATAATTCAAAAACATGTTAGGGAACTTTTTCAAAGAGGGGGTACTGCTACTTGGACCTCTTTATTTGAACACCTGGAAGTCCTGGAATTAACAGAGGTAGAAAAGCTAGAATTAATAGCTCCTATAACAACAGAGGAAATCAAAGGGGCAATAGCTAAATTAATGACCCACATGATTCCAGGAAGGGATGGAATCCCCAATGGTTTTTATAAAGAATAGATAGATACAATGGCCCCTTGGTTACAAAACGTGTATGATGCCATTCAGTTAGAAGGCAGACTGGTGCCCAGCATGAAGGGTGGGGTTATGATTTTTCTTTTTAAAAGGAGACACACAATATTATAAATTGGAGGCCTTTAAGCTTATTGACAACAGATTACAAAACACTAACAACAATATTGACAGTAAGGTTAGCAAAGGCAGAAAAACACTTAATTCTCTCAGCACAAACATGTGCAATACCTAAGAGAAATAGAAATCAAAATCTGATATTTATGAGAGAAGTGATGGAGCAAGGATTAGCAATGGACTTACCATGGACCAGGAAACAGCATTTGATGCTATAAAATAGGAACATATACTGTATGGTCAGTTCTGCACCACTATGGTATTCTGGAGCAACTGATAAATTTGATAAAAATATTGTATAAAGAAGCACAGGTGACTCCACTCATAAATGGACATTTTGGAATCCGTTTTTAAAAAAATCAAGTGCAACAAGGATGTCCAAAGAGTCCTTTATTGTATGCCTTTGGACTTGATCCTGTATTCAGAAAGATAGAAGAAGCTGAAGAAATAAAGCCCTTATGAAATAAATGGGTGGGGGGGGGGAGTACCTTTCAAGAAAGTCACAGCATATGCAGATGACTGCATTCTCACAACCGCAGATCTAGTGTCAGGAAGAAAAGTATTACAATTATTAGAAAGCCTGAATAACACTACAGATATAAAAATTAATAAAGAAAAGAGTAAAGTTTTAGAATTAGGGGCAGCTCCTTTGGAGATAAACTTTCCAATCCCTATGACCAAAGACAGTATCAAAATATTAGGGATTTACTATGGTACAAATGAGGCAGAGAACACGAACTGAGATTTGGCATATGAAGAAGCACATCATTTTCTTTTCCATTAGCAAGTTAATATTGTACTGCCACTAGAGGGACACAATCTTTATCTGCCTGTTCTTATAGATACCTTCCTAAACTATGGCTACCTCCTCCATCTGACAAGCCCCCCTCTGAGCTCCCTGCTTACATATTCCTCCTGTTCATAAATCCTTGTTGTTCACCAATTTTCACTGCCTTTACAAACAATGCATCCCCTACTGTCCTCTCTCACCTTTGTTCTGCTCATATACCTCTCCTTACCACCATCACCACTTGCTCACTACTCATCTATTCCTAATAGCTCTCCCAACCCCATCAGTTACTATCTCCAATCCCCTACCCACATCCATGCTATCACTCCCTCCCCCCATTTGAAATATGGGCTCATTCTACCACTATTCCTCATGCAGCTTTGATAACGGTGTCATTTTCACTGCGGTTCTCCACCTTCTTCTTCCTCACTCATCCACTCCCTTCTCCTCAAATCTATCAACCTCCTCACCAGCTCCTTTAAACTCTCCTAACTACCCTTAGCTACACTTTCTCATACTCGCTCTCCTCTTGCTCTCCGCTGGGAATATCCACCCTAACCCAGGCCCTATTGCGCCTACCTCCTGTAGTGCTTCCTCCTCTACAACTGTACCTCCCCCTGCTGTCTTCTCTCAGATTTACCGAAGGGCTTAAAGCTTCTACATCTAAACACCTGTAGCTTGTTGCAAAGAATAGAACAGATTCAGACCATGGTGTGCACTCTAAAACCAGACATTCTAATCATCTCAGAAACTTGGCTAAAGAGCGCTATCCCTGACCACTTGGTCTCCATTCCTGGCTACTCACTGCTAAGGCAAGACTGTGCTGAAAGGGGTGGTGGTGTGAACATTTATGTCCTAGCCTCTGTCCAATATTCTATCATCTAGTCTTTCTCCAATCCTGAGACCCATGATACCCTAGCTCTCCATGTGACTCTCCCTTTCACTCTTCCAATTCTCGTAGCCAGCATTTACTGCTGCCCAAATGTCCATCCTTCAGTTTTGCTAGACCTCCTAACCTCCATCACTTCCCTTGCTCGCTCTGAAGAATTATTCATCCTAGGTGACTGCAATATAAATTGGTTGTCACCTAAAACTACACAAACTAAAAATGAAATTGGAGCACTAAACCTCTCCCAACGGATCTCAGAACCCACCTGCCCAAACCACAAGACACAACAGCACTCCCTACTTGACTGGACCCTTACCTCCCATCCCCACCGTGTCATCACCTCTGGCATCCTCCCTGATGCTCTTGGTGACCATAACCCAATATTCATAGTTAGGAAAGTCCACAGAACTAAATCACCACACAAAACCATGCAACTACGCTCTTTCAAGTCTCTTGACCTTGAACCTCTCCTGAGTAACCTTGCCAATTCTGACTGGTCCCCCCTAACCTCCTTCCCCTCAGTTGATAAGGCCCTTGCCTACTTCAAAGAACTCTTTCTTGTAATCTGAAATGCCTTTGCCCCACTAAAACAAACCAGAGTCAGAGGTAACCACTTACCTTGGATAACCCCTGAACTTCTGGCCTGTCTTATGGCTAGAGATCAGGCCTGGAACCATCATAAAGTCACCCAACATCCTAGTGACCTTGTGAACTACTGCATGCTCCAAAATACTTGAACCAGGGCTACAAGGTTAGCTAAGTCTGAATATTTCAAATCTGCCTTCATCACCAACATAAATTCCCCTTCTAAGTTCTGGAAGGTGGTCAATGCCCTATCATCTCACCTACCCCCAGTATTTGAAGTAAATAGCTCACTAGTGTCTGAACCACCAGCCATAGCAGCAGGGTTTAAGTTCTACTATACCTCCTGCACCACTGAGCTACTGAAATCCCTCCCTTCCTACCCATCACCCTTCCTACCCTCTACTGGTGTGCCCCTCCACCACCCTTCCATCTCCCCTTCTCTTTCACTACAGTAACCCCAAAAGATGCCTTATGTGCCTTCCTCACCATCAACCCCTCTAAAGGTGCCTCCCCTAATAGACTCGACCCCAAACTCCTCTCCATCTCCACTCCGGCCATTGCCTACCCCCTCTCCTTAAACCTAAATCTCTCATTCTCTACTACATAGGTCCACTCTTTGTGGAAACATGCAGTGATCCTGCCTCTACCCAAAGTGGGTGACCCCTCATCCCCTGGCAACTATCACCCCATTTCTCTCCTCCCTACCCTTGCCAAGCTTCAAGAACACATTATCCTCTCCCAACTTACTTTTTTTTCTGTCTGACATCTCCTTTTTCACCCCTTTCCAGTCTAATTTCAGGAAAAAACACTCAACCACCACCTCTCTCCTATGGCTCACAGACTCCATCCTAACCAGGATGGACAATTGCCAAATTACCTTTGCCATTTTTGTCGACCTTGCCAAGGCCTTCAAGACCATATCTCACTCTCTTCTCCTTGACCCACTCTCGGCAGCTGGCCTATCTCCCTCCACCACAAACTGGTTCAAAGCCTACCTTATTGGCAGAACCCAATCAGTTAAGATCTTGGATGCCACTTCACCCCCCTCCCAATGTTATTTCATTTGATTTCATCTCATTTTTATTTGTTAACTGGGTTAGGACTGTGGGCCAAAGCACTTTTTCAGGACTGACCTGGACAAAAAACATAACAAACAATACATCAATACATTCAATTTTACAAATTACACAAACGTTTAGACTATGCTAACAAATAATATTTTAAACTTTACTTTAAAACATGAATAAGATTTAATTACCCTTAACACAACTGGTAACCTATTCCAATGTGTAGAAACCTGGTGATCAAATACTCATAAGCCATAATTATTATTAGCACCTTGTACTACCAACACTACCCCCTGAGACATTCTCAAATTTGCCTGTATTTCCTAAACCTGAATCAAATCAAATAATGGAGATAAGCCATTTGAATAAACGGCCTGATGAACCAATTTTCCTAGGGCAAATTCATATTTTAAACTGGGGTGACAACCATTTCAGTGAAGAATATAAATGACAATGATGGGTCAGAAAAGGAGCATCCAAAACAAACCTACAAATGCTGTTATAAACAACATTTAGAATCTGTTTCTCCCTGGTTCCCAATTTAACATACAAAGAAAAAACATAATCAAAATATGGCATTAAAACATGATTTTCCAATTTTAAACGAGAATCATAAGATAGATAAGGTTTAAATTTATATAGTTGGCCCAATGTACAATTAGATCTCTTTTTTACTGACTTTACCTGAGAAAGATATGTCAATGAGGGGTCTAAAAGAACTCCCAGATACTTGAATTCTGATACCTGGTCAAGTAAATTTCCCTGAATATCATGTATAGTCAATTAGCACTGGGGTCCCCCAGGGGTCTGTTTTAGGGACCCTTCTATTCTTCATCTTCTTAAACAACCTTCCCTCTGTTTGCTCCCCCTCCACTGCTATACATATGTATGCCGATGATACAGTTCTATATACATCTGGCTCCTGTCTTGCTGAGGTTACAACCAGCTTACAGCGAGACTTCGACAAGGTTCAGCTTTGGTTTGCTAACCATCAACCTTTCCTCAATGCCAAGAAGACTGTCTCCATGTCCTTTGGCACAAGGCAAAGACTCTCTAGGCTACCCTTCCTACTAACTTTCCACACCCTTGATGAGACTTTACTTGAGGACACATCCTCCTTCAGGTCCTTAGGTGTTTGGTTGGACCAACACCTAAACTTCTCCAGACATATTGATGCCAGCCAGAAAAAAATGCACCCCAAGCTTGGTGCCCTGTTCAAGAACCGTAGCTGCATCCGTCCTAAGGTTAGGCATGAACTTGTTCACAAGATGATACTGTCCATTTTCAACTACTGTTGCGTAGTCTATGTTGCTGCCCCTAAGTCTTCCCTGGCCAGACTGGACACCCTCTCCAATTAATTCTACCATTTTGCCCTGGATGCCCCCCTCACACCCACCACTGTGATCTTTATCATGCCCTATCTTTCTCCTCTCTTACAAATAGATGACTCTCCCACTGTGCTAAATTCACCTCCAAGCACTGGTTGGGTGAGCTCTCTTCTTACCTAAGCTCCTCCTTTATAACGACCCCCCATCCTCCCATTCCCTTGGATCAACCAACTCCCACACCCTGGTAGTCCCCTGCAGATCCACCCTAATTGGTCAATTCACTTACTCTCACTGCCTCCCAAAAATTTGGAATTCACTCCCCCCCTCAAATCCGGCACTTATCCTCCGCCTTCTCCATCAGCTCTGCCCTCAAAAATCACCTTGCTCCTAGCTGTTCCTGCCATGTCCCTCCCTAAGTCCCTCCTATAAGCCCTGGATAAACCCCACACCTCTACAGAAACCTTAATTTTTATTCTATGTACCCCCCAAAATTTGTAGCTCTCCTCTCCTTCCCTCATATTGCTTCCCTTACTGGCCTTGATCCCTCACAGAATGTGAGGGATGCCAAATGCTCTGCATGGGTCCCTATCCTGCCCCCCATGGGCCTCGTTTCCCTCATCTACTCCCCTCCCCACCACCCTCCACTTCACCCCTCCCTCTCCCTCCCCCTTTTCTTTCACATAAGCACTAGTTTACTTACTAACCCGGCACTTATTATTGTTCACATTTTCTATACATTATGCACAACTCTGTTTTAACACTGTTTGTACCACCTGCCATACAACTATATGTTTATGTTGATCTTTTAGCTTGAACATGACTCTTCCCCTCCCCCACCTTACCCCTCCCTTTCCTTCCCCCTCTCACTGTCCCCCTTTTCTTCTCTTTTCTTTTCTTTTCTTTCCTTTTACATAACCACTTGATTACTTATTAACCTGACACTTATTATTAACCACTCTTTCTACCTATTATACACAACACTGTTGTACTACTCCATCTTTAAGCACAATACCAAACCTTCCTACTTCTGAAAAAAGTGCTTCTTGGGCTTACCTCCCCTGCACTGGGCTGTCTCTTTACGCCAGCAGTTCCCACCAAATCAACTAGAAGGGTGGCTACAGATAGGCTGGTGATTCCCTTCAAAAGGATGAAACTTGCTCAGAACTCCATCCTGTACCAAGGACCGAAATAGTATAATGAGCTACCTGCTAACCTCACAGATACACTCAAGATTAACACCTTCAGATCTGGGCTCAGATCCCTTCTAGACACAAAAAAAGAACTGTGCTTGCCTGCACTAACATGGCAGGATTTCAGCCACCTGACCCCCCTTCCCCCCTCTTTAGCTCCTCAAACCTCCCCTCCCAAATGAGGCCCACTTGGCTGACAAACCACTTCTTCGATGACGACGCCTTCCCTGGCTGATCCCCTACTCCTTCCACCTAGATTGACCTATAAACTAGTGAACTACAAGGCTGAACCCTATTTGACCCTATCTTCTTCAACCTATAGTTGGATGTATATAATTTCTTGGTATTTGAATGCCTGAGTAACTGTTTTCTGTAGACACTGTTGTATTTGTAATGTTTGTACAACGATGACTTGGAACCTTTGAAAATGAGTCCTGTACTCAAAGGTATTAATCCTAAACTAAAATAAATAAACTACTGCTTGTAACACCTGCCTTAGAACTGTATTTTAATGTTGAGCTTGTAACTTGAATGTTTAATGTTTCACTCCCATTGTACCCCTTCCCCCCAGGTCGTACCGGGAGACAAGTGACTTGTCACTCAGTGTGCCTTCCTGGTGAAACATTTCAATAAATAAATAAATAAAAATCATAAAGTGCAGTCTTGGATGTCATGGAAATGACCAGGAAAAAAATAGATTTTTTTTTTAATAGGGACTTGCATAGCTTCTATTTTTCTGTATATCTCACATGTATACCTCCTTCTGTATGGTATGCACACTAAAATAATGGGTATTTTTTTCCTCATACTTTGGGGAAGTAGCTTGAACCCAGTTAAACCAGTGCACACATATAGGACCTGGAAGGCAGGAGGTTTGAATATGCTACAGTCATTGGTATTTTTCTTAAGTAATTTTTTCTGTAGTAATATCAGGCTGTTGGTACTAGAGAAAGAAGGGATAGGAAAGGAATGTATGCAGCAGTGGGGAGAAGTCTTCCTTATAGCATGGGGACATGGAAAGTGGCATGTCACAGAAAAAAGGCTTTCAGTTTATGTACAGCCCACATTAAAATACATAAGAGTATGGGAAATTGAATAATGCTGGTTTATATATTGTGATAGGAAAAGGTTTTATAATATATAAGTAGAGAAATGTTATTTTGGAAAAAACTGTTTTTTAGGTAGACTCAGTCATAGACTGTGAAATATTATTAGAAAATATGAAAGAGCCTAGGATACCTTTAAAAATGCAAGATACCATATGGTTATGTGGACACCAAAAGCTTAATGTTAAAGGAAACCAACAGCATAAAATACAGGAAGAATGGGTATGTGTGGAAAAAGGGTGTAATGGACAGATAGAAACCATGAGGCACCTTTTTTTTCAACTGTTCATATGTACAAAACTTTTGGGCTACCTTAGCAGCCTTACGGAATGAAGAAAGCTTTTCGGACATGACTTATGACTTATTAGTATTAGGACAATTGCCAGTACAATGGAAAAAATGGAAGAAAAATACAGTATACAGTTTGTTATCTTGGCATGCATAAAGTGGTCTTTATTGCAGGCTAGATGTCAAAGATTTCTTCAGAATGAAGATATATTAGTGCAGGATGTACTATTTAAAATTAAGGATGAATTGGATACGATTTATCAATAAGAAAAAAATATGATAGGGGAGTATGTATGTAATCAACTGTGGAAGGATATAGACTGGGCTGGATAATTAAAAAAGGGGAGGAAGGAACATATCAGGAGGATGAATTTTCAGCAAATAGCTTATAAATATATTTAAAACCAAAAAATATGAATAGATTTGGAGTATATGTTATAAGTATTGGGGTTTAATAATGATAGGTGTTTACTATAATGCAGAATTTATTTGTTGTGTTTTTTTCGTTTTGGTTGTGTAATTTATTTTACTTATATGTGAAGGAATATGAATATTAAGTTACTTTAAGGATTGGGGTGATTGTAAAAAAAGGTATTTTGAACTATAGTTTCCTTTTTTGTTTCTTCTGTAACAGTTATCAATCATTCAATCAATCAATCAATCAAAATCTTTATTTATTCAGGCGGACATCGTTGAGCAAAGCTCATTTACAAGATGGACCTGATAGCTCAAGGAACAAATTGAAGGTACAATAGCAGACATATACAGAACACTTCTATTTAAACAGATACAATAATATAAACATATATACAAATGGAGGATAAGGGTTGATAAAACTTGACAGGGCAAGGTAGGATACAGTAAAAGTACCCCGCAACACAGGGTAGCCGGTATTACAGGCTCCAAGGCAAACTAACGCAGACAGACAGATATGATTGATGACTGCTAAAATGATGATAAACAGCCTCTGAAGAATGACATGGAGGGGCTGGTGGGAGATTTAGATAGAGACTAAGGCTACTATTAGTAGGGGGTATGAAGGAGTGATTGGGGTAGAAGTAAGAGCCAGGAGTTGATGTGGAGGTCTTGGTCAGGGGTAGCAAAGCTGTAGAAAAAGGTGTGATAGGGGCTGAGATACAAAATAAGGGGCTGTGAGGAGGGAAAAACTAGAGGATGATTTATGGAAGAGCTGTCAATAATAATTGCTGTCTGAAAGGGGGGGTTATGGATGTGATTGGACTAGGCCTTGTGATAGCAATTGCATTTCTCTGGGAAGAGACTTATGTAGAGCTTTTTAAAGGATGTTAGAGGAATAAAGATGGTCAACTTTAGGGTCTTCTGTAGAGAATTCCATGCCATTGCTAGAGAGTAACTGATTGCAGATCTCCCATGCCGGGTGCAGGCTTTGGGTAGCTTAAACGTGATGAAGATGTTGCTTCTTAGGGCATATGACCTAGCTGTGGCCAGTGTAAAGCAATCTAAAATATAGGATGGACGTTTGTTAGACAGAACTTTGTATATCCATAGTGCAGCATTTCTGTTCCTTCTGAGGTGTAGGGATGTCCAACCAACTGCAGCATAGAGAGGGCAATGATGAGTGTTGAATGGAAGATCTGTGATAAACCTTAGAGCTCTGTGGTACAAGGTATCCAATTTGCTTAAATAGGAAATAGGACAGTGACCATAAAGGAAATCTGCATAGTCGATAAGTGAAAGAAATGAGGCCTGGATTAGTCTCAGCCTTGAGTCTCTGGTTAGAAAATGTTTAATTCTGAAGAACAGGCCAAGCCTCTGGTGAAGTTTTTTAAGTTCTTCAATATGCTGAGTATAATCAAGCCTGTTATCAATCCACACCCTAAATATTTGAATTTGTCTACATAGTCAAGGCTTTCTCCAAGGATGGTGGATAGTTGGGGAAGATTGCTTGATGAGAGGTGTTAGTATAGTAATTAGTGGAGAAGAACATAGCTTTTGTCTTCTTTGCATTTAAGAGGTTTTTTTCAAGTAGTTGGTATTGCAAAGGAGAACTCTGATTGTAGTATTTGCAGGCCATTGAAGGTGATGGGTTACTGACATATAAAACAGTGTCATCTGCAAAGAGGTGAACATTGGCTTTGGTGAGATTAGAGTCAATGTTGTTAATGTAAATGGCAAAAAGGATAGGGCCCAGGATAGATCCTTGAGGAACTCCTCTTAGGAGTGGTTTTGATGAGGATAAGTCACCTTCAGCTTTCACCTGCTGCGTTCTATCAGTGAGGTAACATCTGAACCACTTAAGAGAGGGTGGGTCTAGGCCTATGGAGTGCAGTGAAGAGAGTAGCAGCTCATGATCCACTGTGTCGAAGGCTTTGCTTAGATCAAGGAATACAGCACAGACACTGTTCTTTTTGTCTAGCTCAGTTTGCCAGTCATTTGTGACTTTGGCCAGTGCAGAGATGGTGCTATGCCTAGACCTAAACTCAGATTGAGCAGGGTTTAAGAGATTATTAACTTCAAGGTAGTCTCTTAATTGGATGCTCACTAATTTCTCTAGCATCTTGGAAAGCACTGGCAGAATGGATATGGGCCTGTAGTTGTTGAGGTCCATGGGGTCCCCTGATTTTAGGAGGGTAAACACTTGTGCTGTTTTCCACAGCGAAGGAATAGAACCAGAGGCTAAAGATAGATTAAAAAGATGTGTTAAGGGAACTGCAAGCACATGAATTGCAATTTTTAGAAAATGGGGGTCAAGAGAGTCTGCCCCACCTTTTTTAGTGTACAATTGCAGCATTAGGTCCTCTACTTGCTTCAGTAAAACTGGTTTGAATGAGAAGGAAGAATCAGCCCTCTGAACCTCAGTAGACTGGGAGTTAAGTTGTGCCCGCAGTAGATTAGCTGGAGAGGTCAAAAGCAAGGCCAGCCGTTGTGAAGTGATTATTGAGCATCCAGTACTTCCCGTTTATCGGAGATAGCAACCTTATTAAGGTGCACTTGAGATGGCAGAGAGGTGCTAGAGTCCTGCCCTAAGATCCCCTTGATGGTGCCCCAGAATCTATCAGGATTGTAGTAAGAGGCATCAAGTTCAGCCATATAGAAAGCAGCCTTAGCATCCCTTACTTTTTTGGTGCAGCTATTTCTGGTTTTCCTGAACAGCAACCAGTCATTTGGTTCCTTAGTCTTCCTTGCCAGTTTCCATAGCTTATCTCTCTCCAGCAGTGCAGATTTAAGGTCGGCTGAAAACCAGCGGCAAGATTTGCTTTTCGTTCTAACACTAGTGATAGTTAATTTTGTAAAAGTATATGACATAATATGCTATTCCATATTTACGTTGTTTATCTTTAGATGTTGTTTTTGAATGTTAATAAAAATTTCCTCCACTCTTTTCGAGAAGTGCCATGGGATCTTTAACATCCACCTGACCTACCACCAGAACAGGTAGATGGGACTTCAGCTTAACATCTCATCCAAAAGACAGCACCTCAGAAGTGCAGCACCCCTCTCATGCTGCACTTCAGTGTCAGTGTTGGGATTTAACCCAAGTGCCTGGTGTGGAGATAGAACACATAGTCTTCTGATCTTCCAGCCTCAGAGGCAAGTGTGCAACCTGCTGAGCCACTGACACTGACAAGTGAACCAAAAATGGACATTCTTTTTGAGAGGTTTTATTTTTCTGTTCAGATAGCAGCTAAGGATATTTTAAATGTCACTTATGATGCAAGATTTCGAACTAAAGTGTAGACTATAAGCTATACTAAATAGGATAATGTATGGGACGATGGGTGTAACAGAGTTTTTATGCACACGTGAGGTGAGGGATACATAATAAATCATAAAAGTGAAGCATCAAAACTGAATTACTACACTCCCTCATGTTTTATTTTTTCTAATTATCTGTAAATCTGGTTCAGAAGAAACTGGCTCGCAAATGTCAAGACTGGCTACTGCCACAGTCACCAGGCTGCTCTCCCCCATTCAATCACTACTTTTCCTCAACAGTTGCCAACTCCCTGCATTCATCAGGGAACATGTAAATAATGTTACATGTTAATACAGTGTTTTTTTATGTAAAGCCCCCTCAAGGCTGAATAGTGATAGATTTGACATGGTTTGAGTGAACTGTTTGGTATTGCTCAAGACAGGATTCTTCTCGATCAGATGTTTTTAGAGCATACAGTTTTAACCTCAAGCAGCTCAGAGCACTGCCAAACAGAACAGGAACAAAGAGAAATGCAGTTTTGGTACTTAGGAAGATTTATTTAAATCCTTAGGGAATCAAACTCTGTTATACGCAACCTGTTGTATGGATGTGTGTATAATGGAGTCTAACAGCTTCTTGTTTTTTTACTTATAACATCTGTTCACCAGTTACTATATTAGCTTTCTGCTCAATTTACATTGCAAAAGAACAATTGCAGAGCACACAGGTGAGGTGCTTGAAATTACGAGATCTGTAATGTGATTGAGACACTGCTAATGTAAAGGCCGAAAGTGTTGGACTGCTTAGTCAAAGTTGATTCCACATGACAATTGCCCTCTCCATAAATGTCAAAGTTGATAACATTTACTGGTAGCACTTTTCATTAAACAATGACTAATTTGAGTTCTCATCATATTGGAGGCTGCAACTGGCTGAACAGAAACAGGAGAGGAAAATGATAGGTCATTGGTTCTTTCCATCTGGCATTTCCTTCATTCCACATTCTCTTGACAGAGAAAGATCCCAGAGCAGGACAACAAATCAAGCCTGCACAGTTTGCTGGGAACCTGAAAACTGGCCTCTAAAATGTCTCTAGGCAATTACTCCTGTGTAATCCCCTGGCTACAAGGGTTAACTAAGCACTGTCACAAACATATAGCATTAGGTTTAGAAGGTCTATCCTTTGGGCAGATGCCCTTGGGCTTGAAGTTTGAGTACAGTGTTTCTTTTAGTGTGCAAGATGACACATTTCTGGGGCAAGCCTAGAGGTGCTATTCATCTGTTAAAATGCTGTACATCTTGGTACAGTAGCACTTGACATTCACTTCTCCCTTGGGGTGAGGGTGCTTATTAGCATTTCTGGAGAAACAGCCTATGGACTGTCTGGGCACTTATGCAAACCTCTGGTTACTGGTTCAAATTATTGATATGCTATAAGTTATTAAGGCTTCTGCTGGATGTCCTTGTGGTATAACAGACTCCAAGTGTGAGGTTTGTATGAAAGGACTATAAAGGGAAGCTGAGCAGTTATGGATGCCCTAACCTCATGAGACAAGTCTCTTATGCCATTAGAGACACCCTGTGGAGGTCAAATTATCTTCTTATAAATCATTCTAGTTAGTTTGATTTATAAACTGATTTCTTAGTATTTTTTGTGTAATTTTACAAGCTGAATAAAGCTGCCATTCCCTGGCTTGTATAGAGAAACACTCCATTCCTAGTATTCCTGCACAAGAGCGTACTGTACACAGGATAAGAGGTACGTGACTTTGTGCACTGATAGGCTGAAAATATGTAAGTGATTAATAGTACTGTATGAAGCATTTGCCCAGTTCCCTTTCCCTTTATCTTCCCTGCACTTCCATAGCATCTCAACTTCTGTATAGGTCACATCAATCATCACATGGCACTTCACACCTGAAGTTGTAATAAAACAGGAACACACTTCTCTACAGTTTGTGAAATGACCTTTTGATACAAATCATTTATTAGATCAAAAACAGTTAGCACTGAAGACTTAGGGTATCCTCTCACCCAGTAAAGCATGCTCAAGATTATTAACAGTCATGTCTGGTGAAAGATTTTCAGGTTTGGTTGAAACAAAACCCCACCCAATTTGGCTACAGAGATCAGCTTTGCAAACAGGGTCAGGTATCCAAGGTAGGACATAAGCAAGTGCAACCTGATTGGAGTTTCTTCAACCCTCATATGCAGTTTTGGTTTCAGAAGCATTCCTCCTCTCTCTTTTTAAGACATCCACAAAGCATACACAGCCCATGAAATCCTTAAGGATGTTACCAATTCCACACCAACTATGTGGGTATTGTAGCTGCTTAGAAAATAGGCTTAAAAAATACTGTATGCTAATTGACTAAGAGCCCTGTCCAGGCATACATTTTCCTTTTAACAATGCCTGTTGAATAACAAGTGACAGTTGGCACTGCCACCTTACCAAACCCAAATCACTGTGCCAACTTTAAATTTTAAAAAGACCTGGCAGCCATTTGTCCCTCTCACTTAGTGAGCGAGCCCTCCCCTACTGCACTCAGCTACCATTGTCACCAGTACCCTAACTGCCCCGCTACCCTCAGAAGTTTATTATCCATGTAAAAGGAACATGAAAACCTTTTTTGTTGTTGTTATTTTTAACTAAACAACCAGCATGAATGCGGCCATTCCTTGCAGCGATAGACTTGTGCTATTCCCTTGTTCCCAATGGCTGTTTTATTTAGTCGGAAAGAACAAAAAATAACAATGAAACTTCAACATTATTTTAAAAAGTTACCTGCTGTTGTCTGACTGCACACAGTCACCCTGCCTGATCCTGGTACAGTCACACACAGTCATTCTGCTAATTTTGGTACATCTCTTGGAGCATGGCAGTATCGGAGCAGAGAGGGGGAAGGCTTCATACAGATTAAAAGGCGCTTACTTTCACAAAACAAATGGGGTCAAGGGAGACATTGAAAACAACACTCTGCTAACACTGAGATAACTTATTTATTTATTTCATTTTATTTATTTAAACTTTTGGTAACCGGGAAAGGTACTCTGAGCCAAGACTCGTTTCCAGGTGTGACTCGGGGTACAGTTGGGTTACATAGGGAGTCATATATATATACAGATAGACAGCAATTTTTGACAAAATATATAGATATACCGGTGTGACATGAGGGTAGATACATCCAGCTATGCAACAAATACAAGCAGTTTTGCAGATAAAGGTGTGAAATTACAACAGACATTGAGTTTCCAATGTGAAATTACATCAGGTTTGAGTTTGGTCATTTCAATAAATACAAAGATATATAAAGTATAGAAAAGCAGAGTAGGGCGATTGGCATGATCTGATGGTCTGGCATAAGAGTGAGTGCATCCACAATCTGGAATCAATTCCCACTAAGAAACAGAACAGAGAACGTGTGTGTATTTGCATTCTATATTGCAGTAAAAGTTTATATGTATTTGGAGTATTATAAAGAGTAGAGAGCCTGCATGCAGGACTTGGTTGTAAGGTAGAAGATGCATTAGGAGCAGTGGCAAGGAGCAACTGGAGTTAGCCTGAGAAGGCGTTTGAGTACTGGAAGTGAGGAGGCATGCTGGAGGAAGGTAGGGATTTGGTTCTAGTGGGATAGTAAATGGAAGGAGAAGGCATACAAGCTGGAATTTTTTATAGGGGTGTGAGAGGGAAAAGGAACGAGACCCCCTGGAGTGAAGAGGGTAGGAGGAGGAGGGACTAGCAGGTGATAGGAGAGAGGAGATATAGGAGGGGAGGAGTCCAAACCAGTATTTACCTATGAAGGCGAGGGAGTGGACTTTGCATCGGTGGGCGAGGGGGGGTGGAGAGGAAGGAGCAGAGGGAGCAGTGGTGAGTCCAAAAAGGGGAGTTTGTGGTGAAGTTGCAAAAGGCATTTAGAAGGGTATGTAATTTGGCAAGGGAGGAGGTGGAAGTGGTGCATTAAACAATATCTGCATAGTCGATAACAGGGAGGATAGTTTTTGTAATTAATTCTCTGCATACTGAGGGAGAGAGGGCATTTCTTGTTACCATACATGATACTGAGTCTTGGGTGGAGTTTAGTGTGCAAGGTATCAATATGGAGTGAAAAGTCAAGCTTATTGTTGAACCATACCCTGAGGTATTTGAAGGCAGAAACCGCCTCTAAGGAGGAGTTATCAGAGCTGGTAAAGATGGGGGCTGGGGTGTAGCAAATTTTTGTCTTGACCTGAAGGTCATAAAGACTGTCTTTTATGTTTACCCTCAATTGGTTTGTTTGGAACCAATCTAAGACAGTATTTAAATCACGCTGAAGGGGGGGGCTCCAGATTGAGAACTGAGGGTCCTGAGGTAAAGATGACCATGTCGTCAGCATACATATGGATTTTAGAATGCATGCAGACAGAGGGGAGGTCATTGATGAAGAGGGAGAACAAGATGGGTCCCAGTATTGAACCTTGGGGGACTCCAGCAAGGATAGGGAGAGGAGGTAATAGGGTGGGGCCAACCTCGACTGACTGGGTCCTGCCTGCTAGGTAAGAATTGTACCATTTTACTGTAGGTTCTGCAAGGCCAACAGATTTCAGCTTACTGAGCAGGAGCAGGTGGGACACTGAATCGAATGCTTTTGCCAGGTCGATGAAGATAGCAGTAGTGATGTGACTCAGATCCATGCTTGAGAGTATTGAGTCTGTGACCCTTAGAAGGGACGAGGCAGTGGAGTGGTTCTTCCTGAATCCAGCTTGGACATAGGAAAGGAAATCAGCTAATCTAGAATTGACTAGAGAGTTTTGCATGGGTGGGAAGGAGGGATACGGGGAGGTAGTTTCCGGGACAGGACAGGTCACCACCTTTGTGGAGGGGTAGCACCTTTGCTGTTTTTCATGCCATGGGGACTACACCAGAGGAGAGAGAGAGAGAGAGAGAGGTTTAGCAAGTGTGTGAGGGGAGGACAATGGCAGGTGCAGAGATGCGGAGGAGTGAGGGGTCAATACCTGTTGAAAAAAATAAAAGTTATCAAACACTGCAATGCCCTCTACTGTCAGGTATACCAGCTGAGGGACTACCATGCAAAAAAGTCTTATATTTGATTTTTACAAATTTTTTTTTTAATCCTATATAAATGCCACATGTAGCCCATTTTCTAAGTGCAATAATACCCTCAAGGGTGGGTGGTATGGGCTATACCAAGACCTTCCAGGGGCTATAAGGCCTCTGCATATGGTGTCAGGCCTCATTACACCCATCACACTCCCTGGGTGGTCTGGTATGGCCCAATAACACCCACCCTATCGGGAATTATTTGCTTACATCACGCCAGTTCCAGATGGAAAATTATACACAGATTGGTGAGCGCAATACCTCCCAGCCTTTCATGTTTTACATAAACTCACCCCATGGGTGAATGACTAATGAATTAATGCCTTCACTTTGCTCTGCTAAGAGGGCAGGCAAGCAGCTACTTCTGAATGTATAACAGGGGACTGTGCATGGGGCATGTAGAACAAGGTGGTAATTTAATTGAGTGAAGATGGGGCCAGAGTGAGCCATGAGGCTGAGGGAGATTAAATTACCATTGTATTCTTCACACACACCCATGCCTAAGTAAGTAATAAGCCGCGACAGTGTGTGCATTATAGAATTTTAATGTGCACCCTAGGAGTGTTGTAATGCATGGAGATGAAGGCCAGTCATTCCTATACCCCTGGGAAGTACATTCAAATCCTATGATGCACACCCTGGAGGAACTTATTACACTTATGAAATGGCTATAAGTATGTTTTTATTTGGGTGGGGGGGTGAGATTTGGCACCTGAATGTGTGTTTGTATAGATTTCATGCACAGTAAGGTGATATCTCTTGGTCAATTTCTAGATTTTTTTTCTTGCCATTTTATAATGAGTTATAGTACATGATTAGAAGGAAAGATTTAACTTATTTCTATGCATGGCAATTTGGGAACCTACTGAAAATAAGCATCACTGTAGCTTAACTGGGTATTCCTTTTCTGTTTTTTAAGAAAAAACTCATGACTACTACTACTACTACTACTACGATGGCTACCACTGCTGTATATGTTTTAAATATTGACTGCAGGTGAAAAAAGCCTTGTTCTTTTAACAGAATCCAGATCAGGTTTTATGTACAGTAGCACATCATTTAGTTAATTTCTTCTGATTAATAACAACTCCAGCACAGTTTGTCATGGTCTGTTGACAGTAGAGTCATCATCACCGATGACCTGAAATCATCCAAGCAGACCTCTAAAGCAGTAGGTAAGACTAGAGGGATATTGGGGTGTATTAGTAGGGGTATCACAAGTCGGAAGAGGGAGGTAATAATCCCTCTTTACAAGACACTGGTTAGGCCCCATCTGGAGTACTGCATGCAGTACTGGAGACCACACCCTCACAAGGACATTATCCAAATTGAGGCAGTCCAGAGAAGGGCAACCAAAATGGTGCAGGGACTGCATCAGAAAACATATGAGGACAGATTAACTGAACTCAATATGTATACCCTAGAGCAAAGGAGGGAGAGAGGTGATATGATTGAAACATTCAAACACCTTAAGGGCATTAACAAGGTGAAAGAGTCTAACATATTTCAATATAAGAAAAATAGCAGGACAAGAGGATACAGCATGAGATTAGAGGGAGGCTGATTAAGGGGTAATGCGAGGAAGTTCTTTTTCACAGAAAGGATGGTGGATGCATGTAATGGCCTACCTCAGGAAGTGGCAGATATGACTACAGTGCAGGGCTTCAAACAGGCATGGGATAGGCACAAGGAAGCAATGCAGATGAGTATGAATAGATAGGCCATTGACAAAGCAAAGGCCTATGGCACATTCATAAGATAGAAAAATAAATGGGCACACTGGATAGGCCTTGCGGTCCTTATCTGCCATCAACTTCTATGTTTCTATGTTTCTATAAGTTGCAGTCTAGGTTTTCTTCTGTGCCATGCTGGCCCTGATTGAGTACTTGATTAATTTGCTGCAGCTATGGGAATGGGAGCTGCTACTCTGAGCTGTGTCTGAAGTATTATTACTCTCCTCTTGAAACATGATGTGCAAGAACAAGGGGGCACAGTTTGAAGATAGGAGGGATGGCTCAGGGGTAATGTGAAGAAGTATTTTTTTCATGGAGCGAGTGGTGAATGCATGGAACAGCCTTCCTGAGGAGGTCATGGCATCAAAAACAGTGAGGGAATTCAAGAATGCATGGGACAGACATAAGGCAATTATAGTGGGGGTAGGAGGAAGTAGGCTGTTGGCTAACTAGGATCTGCAGCCTATCCAATAGGTAGGGAAATAGGCAGACTGGGTGGGCCAAGTGGTCCTTATCTGCCATCAGAGTCTATGTTTCTATGTTTTCTTATTTTTTTCAGGCAAATATAGCTGTTTGTTTGAAGACTGATGGCAGGTGTGCACATTCTTAAAGTAACTACTTACTGTAAGATGCATGATAAATTAGCCAAGTTTTAATCAAAGTGGTACTGCTTGGTTGAGTTGTATGGCCAAGGTGACAGTGTTTCAAGGGCTCATGGTTAATAGGTTTGCTTGCTTCTTTCTATAGGACTTTTTGCTCTTGGTTCATGTGAATTATTTGTTAGGGCAGTGTTACTGTACTTTGCATTGGAGGGAGGTTTTTTTCTTTACTTTGGTTTTGTGGGCTTTAAAAGGACTGTGTGACATCAGTGGGGGCTAAGGTACTTTTGTTTATGTAACTTGGCTTTAGTTTGCATTTAAGGCAGGGAACAGTATGTGTGACATTACACAATGGGAAATAGATGTTAATTAAAACACCATTATTCGCTGCAGTGACATCACTCAGTGAATGACGGTGTGCAAATTCATATGTCACTCATCAATGACTAACTGCATAACTGAAATGAGTAACATTTTATCAGCAACTGGAACTCACTGGGTAATAGGGATCAATCATAAAATATAAGGGCTTCTCCGATTAGCTTAACCCTCCAGATACAATATCTCTCCTGCAAGAAGGGGATGTTACACATGGGTGGAGTGTGTATAATGGATGCTACACAAGGGGAGTTACCCCATTTGTACCATACATATCCTTACATATCCTCAGGGAGGCTGTCAGACTCTGTTTTAAAAGCAGAGTCTGCCTGCAGTGGGAACAGCAATTTAAGCAGGAAGATTATTTTTCAGACAAAATAAATAGGATAAGTTGTGGTGAAAATATTTTGAAATAGTGCCTGTAGGACAAATGGAGACCAGCTTTAGTAGTCTCATTTAAGATGCAACATTAAAGATTTGTGTTTTGACTTACATTTTGGGGACTGGGACTGAGAATTGTCTGACCTAGGGCCTTAGCTAGGTGATAATTAGAGTAGAAGTGTTACTTACCTGTTGCACATAGCCTCGGTCCAAATCAAGGGAAGTGTAAACATGCTTTTTATAGCCCTGCAGCGACATGAAGAAAGGGAGAATTTCCAGGTTGTAAGCCACCAGGAAGTAAGAGGGAACTTCTATGAGCGATAATGAGTCAAGCAGTAGTGAGGGAACAGCTCAAACAGTGCCACTCTGTAATGTGCCATGAGATTACGTGCTGAGAGGGACTTGAGAAAAGAGAGGGAGGTGCAAGGAACACTGCTTAAAGGTGCCCATATCTGGTCAGTAAATTCAGCATTTTCTGTTATCAACAGGCAGGTAGGAGGATGGGGGAAGGTAGTTAGTTGCAGGAATATAGCATGACCAATGTCCAGAGGTTGCTCTGGGAGATAGAGGACACCAAGTATGTAGAATGTTTGAAGTCCTTATGGCAGAGGTCGTTCACTTCAAACTTATGTTTAGTGTCTGTAAGAAGACCAAGCATACATGACTTAAGGGGCTGCTCTTCCATTATCCCCAAGGTCCCCATGGGTAGGTGGGTTGTTTCTGGCAAGGTAGCATTCCCATGAGTGCAAACTTAGAACCACTTCACTAGTCTGGAGGTGCAGGCAAGATGTGACAGACTCAACCTCACGGGTGCAGTCAGTACTTGCTGGGAGGAGGCACTATCAAGAAGTAATGAGCCAAGGTGAGAGCAGAAAGGGAAGAAATGGCAGTAAAATGACTGTGATTGGGGACTCTATATTCAAAGTGATCTGGATGCTGGCCAGTACCTCAACACTGGAGGAAATAACCATCATAAATCTCCTTGAGAGATCATCTGTGAAGGTGCTTCCACAGCTAAAGCGTTTGAACAGGGTATAGGAGGAAGCCAGATGTTGTGATTCCCCTACAAACCAATGATCGATTGCACTGCACTGCAGTGTAGATCAGGTGAAAGAATAATTCAGAGAACTAGTTAGCAGGCAGAGAGAAGCTGAAGATATAGCAGCCTTCTTGAATGCTCTGCAGGTGCCACATGTAGGAAAGAGTATAAAGCCAGGATTATGGAGTTTAACACATGGCTAATGGTTGGTATGGAGAGAAAGGGTTCAGGTTTGTGGGGGACTGGGATTCCTTTTGGGATGATGGCAAGCTGCTTGGGAAGTACCATCTGCATCAGAATGTTGGGGGCACTAGTGAGCTAGGGCAGAAGTTAGATATTTTCATTGTAGGAGTTTAAGCTAAATAAGGGAGAAGAATGGATCAGGGCACAGGGACCAGAATGGGATCACTATAGATCCTAGTTGCTCCCACCCCCAAAAAAAAACAAGCAGGATGATAGAGACTACTAGGGAATGGGGAAAAAAAAGGAAAGGCAATGAATAATGCAAAGAGGACAAAAGGACAGAATCCGAGAAGTAGAAGGGAAGACCAATGAAGAGTGTCGTACACAAATGCTAGAAGTCAGGTAGCTAGATGAATGAAGTGCATGCAGTGATGGCTGCAGAGAAAACTGACATGGTGGCCATTACTGAAATGAGGACTAACCTGAAAACTGTTGAGACCTAAATGTTCCAAGGTAGAAGGTATTCAAGAGGGACAGGGAAAACAGGTGGTGGGTGGGGTGGCAGTGTACATGATGGAAGATACTAGGGTGTCTGAAGTTAGTGCAATCAACAAGGAGGTGGATAAAATCACTAGCGATACAGGTGATGTAAAAGGAGGAAGAAGCTAAAGGTAAAGGTAGTGAACAGGCTACCTTATCAAATGGTCAAGATGAATGACTCTCAGGACAGGGAATTAAGAAAAGTGGCAGGATCAGGATAAATAATTTTAATATGTGCCACTAATGTCAAGGCATATACCAACATTCACCACACCCCTTCTTGGTCATCGGGACCCAGTGTATTGCCATACCCCTGGACTCCACCAGGAGTCAACAAGAATCGGGTCGTCACCACACCCTCTCCCTGAGAGAAAGAGAGCAATCTTCAGACACTCAAGCCTTCTCTCCCTGGCTGGCCCTCCAGTGCCCCAGGTCTGTTCCCGAACCCGGGTTGCCGGCATCACAAATGGAAATCCAACCACTGCACCAATGGGCCAGCTGGCATGCTGTTTTAATAATAGTTCTACACTCAAGTAAAATATTTTCTGGAGTGGTGCTTCATGGTGGCCTGCTGTTTTATTAATAAATCTACATTTGCTGTGTGTTTTTTCTTCACTGTTATTGCAGGCATGGTTTTCATCCAACGGTTTTCTCCATGCTGTTTTCTATCATGCTGTATTGTTTTTGAGGACTTGATGTGGAACCATCACTTTCTTGGAGAAAAAGGATTTAATGGATGGAAATCAGCATGGCTTTGTTAAGGACTGGTCATGTCAAACTAACTTAATTACATTTTTAATGCCAAATAGGCTACTGGTTAAAAAGGGTGAGTGATCTGGGGATAGAGGATGAAATAACTAGCGGGATCAAAAAATGGTTGACAGAACCCAGAAGGTGGTCCTAAATGAAAAATTATCTGAGGCTGAATGAATAAGAGAATAACATTATGGTACAGGCTGTTAGAAGACTGGAGCAGGGATCCAGTATTTGTTCGTTGTAGTTCAATGCAAAAAGTAAAAGGTGGTGCAAATAGGAGGGTAAAATCTTAGAACATTGTATTGCATTGATAGGGTGCCATAAAGAACACAGAGAAGAAGTGGGACCAGGGAGTGGTAATCAGAAATAACCTATAGCAGGCTGCTCAGTGCAACAAGGTATATGGGAGGGCTAACAGAGTGCTCAGGTGCACAAAGAAAGAGATGACTAGCAGGACAAGTAAGGTGCCCTTGCCTCTGTAAAAATCACTGGTAAGACCGCATCTGAAATTGTATCTAGTTCTGAGGTCCACACCTAAGGAAGGAGAAGGATAGATTAGAGACCGTATAGTGAAGCACTATGAAGATGATCCATGGTTAGACGGGCAAGGTGTATGTTGAAAGATTGCAAAGTCTCAACATGCATTCATAAGAGAACAGAAGGAAGGGGGGCATGATAAAGGATGTCAAGCACATGAAATGGTTCAACTTAGTGAACACAGCAAATCTGTTCAAATTAAGAAACTGTGTGTCCACCAGGGGGCATGTGCTAAAGCCTGTGGGGGTCTAAAACAACATTGGGAAGTATTACTTCATGAAAAGGGTGATGGATGAGTGGAACAAACTTCCTGACAAGATTGTGGATGCAAAGATAATAAGGGGATTTAAGAGCAAGAGAGACACATATAAATAATTTATCAGCCAGGCAGTGGTAGGGGAAGAGGTGACACGGAGGGTGGACAGAAAGTAGAACAGCTCCAAGTAGGGAATCTAGAGAAGAATTAGATGGACTATTCAGGTGTTTTCCTGTCTGTCACTTTTCTACATTTCCAGGATCTGTACCTGCTACATGGCTACTCTTGCCGATTGGGATTTACTCCCTGTGTGTCTCTCATCCAGATTCCTGGTTTCAACCTCATGGCAACTGGTCTAATGTCTCATCTTCCCTCTCCTAACAAAGAGTACTTCTGGTAGATGGTAACTTTAACATTGCCAGTATGACCACTGGAGCTGCCATGTCTGTGGCAATTTGGAACTCTCACTCCAAGACACAAACAAGAACCTCTTGGAAATCTCACCTTACCCAGAGTAAGGCACTAGAACCCTCATTGCCTACAGCTGCATGTCAGGTCACACTCACTATAGTGTGGGGGAGGGGCCACAACTCTCCTCGAGGTACTCTTCCTGACTCATCAGTTGCCAGCATCACATCAACATGCATTCCACATCTTGTGACTTGCCAGGCATTCAACATTTCAAATAAAACAGAACAGAATTTATGGACCCACTAAGCTTCTGTTAGCCTCCAGATTTCTACAGTTGTAGCCACTAAGTTGTCTGGCTATTTCCAGGTATTTCACAACATTTCTAAAGGTAGTCTCTCCAGTGACCCTACAGAGCTGCTGCAGGCAAGCAGGCAAAACATTTTTCTAGAGATATAACAAACGTTCAGAAAATACCCAAACACCAGTGGCTGCATCTATATCTCCAAACTTTCCCTGTAGTACAAGACAGCCCTGGTCAGGTTCGCACTGAATAAAAGCTGACTTTACAGATAGTTAATAGTACCCCAGGTCATTGCATGAAAGTTCTCACTGACTCACCACTGCAGTTACAAATGTTTCCAATGGCTTGGAGACTCACCCTAACTCTCTGCCTGCATGTCATCCCTAGGACTGCACAAAATTAAACTTTCGCAGGTGGAATTTTGGCAAAAGTCAGAATTTCTCTTTCAATTTTGGAATGCACATTGGTAACTTTCATGAAAATTCTGAAAACGGTGGAATGAATGTATGAATTGTGGATTAATTATTAAAATGTGGCAAGGAAGTCTGCATAACATATCACTATCAGTGGTCAGTTCTCCAGAATTTCTTTCCATAGTTCAATACATTAATCTGCAATTCATGCATTCATTCTGCAGTTCAGTGAGTCACTGAAGTGTGGAGTGAATGAATGAATTGTGGATTAATGTATTAAATTTCAGAAGAAAATTTTGGAAAACTGATCACTGAACCACGGAATAGTTACATGTACTGCGGGTTAATGTATTGAACTGCGAAATGGAATTCCACAGAACTGTCATTCTGCAGTTAATGTGTATTATTCCACAATTCAGCAAGAAAATTCTGTGGAACAGGGTGAAAATTTGACAGACACATTTGGAAGATTCTGATTTAACCAAACGCAGAAGTTTGGAAAATTACACAAAAGTTCCACGAAAGTAGAATTTGCAACTTCCTCCCAGCTCTAGTCATCCCCTAAATGCCAGTTTGGAAGTCCTGACTGGTGCAGACTGAAGACATTTCAGATGGTTCACCTTGAGGAAGGGACCACCTACAGTCCTGCAGCTACTATCTCCCTTTCTGGATCTCTCTCTATATGTTTTCCCAGGCACACTGCTTTTTTCTCTGAAGTCTACAGCTTGGCCCTGGTGGGAGTAGGCCTCAGGCTGTTTTTCTGTAGGACTGACTTTGTTCAGCCTATTGTATGCGTTGCCCACTTTTCTCCATCATCCTCATATGGTTAACATTTTAAGTTTTATTATTTATTTTATCCCTTTCCTTTTATCTTAATGTGGTCCTAAATGTATAAGGTAGTGGTTTGAATGGTTAGGTTGTGAAATTTGTATTTATTGATTGTGTTGGGTGTGTTTGTGCTATTTAGGGAGGTTATTTTTTCTGGGCTGTTTGTTATTTTAAGTGGATGGTTTTTGGGGGGTGTGGGCTGGATATATTTTGGGTGTTAATTTTAAGCTTAGTGCTGGGGTTGCATCATGTGTAAAGGTGTGAGAGAGGCAAGGTGTTACTACACTACAGATCACCTGTGGCATCTCCATCCTTTTGTGGGAACCCCATTAGTCCTCCACTCAGGGGTTCTCAGCCACTGTAGCAGTCTGGGGATCTTCTGAAGGCAGGGCAACATCTGTAGTGGAGGTCCTAGGTATGATGTTCAGAGGAAAGAATGGGGTGGTGAGATCCAGGAGACACTTGGGGAGGATATGGAATCAGCATCAGGATCTGCCCTGTCTGATTCCACCCCCAGGGCCCTGCCAAATGTCAGTGATCAGAAATTAGTCTGTTCAGTCAGTTCTACTCAACCCCCTTGGGCCATTTTTTGTAATGCATGGTCACAGAGGGTTCGGGGTGGCCATTTGTCTTAAATCCACTTTGGGTTTCACTGCACTCCCCAAGGAAACTTTCAGGTCCTTTGAATATGTGTCAGTTAGATGCACCCCAGGTGTTAGTGGTAAGATCATTATCATATACCATCCCTCAGGTTATGGGAGTGACTTCTTGCAGGAGTTGGCAGGCTTCATGTTCAAACAAGTGTTGGATGCCCCCAGCCTGTTAGTGCTAGGGGATTTCAATGCTTGGGTAAATGTTAAATCCCTGCATTTTGGTTCACAACTCCTCCAGCTGATACCATCACTGGGACTAGCACAGGCAGTTGCCTCCAGAACACAGCAACATGGCCACAGTTTGGACCTGATCTTCTTATTGGGACTTGACATTAATGTTGTCAAGGTTGATCCGGTCTTTTGGTTGGATCATCATGCAGTGTCATTTCTTTGTGAGGTCCCCTGTTTTTATACCACTTCTGTGGAAGTCCTACACATAATTTGGAGCCTCGCAAGCTCCAGAAGGTGCTAAACCTCTCGAGTATGATGCTTGCTTATGCACAGGGGGATTAGAAGGCTGTGGAGCACTATAAAATGGTTCTCATGGCTGCCTTAGATTCCTTGACACCTTACCAAGTTTATCCCTAGACATCCCATCACAGCTCACAGTGGTACTCTGTTGAGTTGCATCATTTGAAGACTATAGGACAGAAGTTGGAGCATTCTTGGAGAAGGTCACAGTGTGGAGGACAGGTTGACATTAAAAACTCATTATGGTGAATATCAATGGGCAATCAACATGAAACAGCTAGAGTTCCTGTCAAGGTTGATTACTGCAGGGAAAAATTGGCCAGTTCAACTCTTTCGCACTGTAGACAGGCTGTAAATCCTCCATATCTGCAATCTGTTAAAGCTTTTTCAGCAGCAAAGTGTGAGTTTAACAATTTTTTTTCTCTGACAAGGTGTCCTCCATTAGATCTGCTATCTCTTCAAGCTGACTGTCATGGCCTGGCTGTGGTCGACCTCCTGGTAATGTAGATCTGCCTACCTGAGTTGGGTTTTAGCCAGCTTTTGTGGTGCTCAAGGTAATCTCAAGTTTGCATCCCACCTGCTGTATATTGGACCTGGGATCAATCTAGTTGCTTCTGGACGGCACTGAATCCCTGGGTCTGATGATCACTGAGATCATCAGTGGATAGTTCCTTGAGGGAGGGTGTTTTTACATCTGCTCTGAAAAAGGCATCCATAAGACCCCTCCTAAAAAAGTCACCCTTGGACCCTGATGTTCTGGTGAATTACAGATCTGTTTTGAACCTTCCCTTTCTGGGGAAGGTTATTGAGAAGGTGATGGTTGACCAACTTGTGGATTGCTTGGAGAATTATGACATCTATGAACCTTTCCAGTCAGGATTTTGGCCCTGTCACAGTACTGAGACTGCACTTGTCCAGGTGTCACATGATCTTCTCTTGGCAAGGGACTGAGGACTGTCTTCCATATTGGTCCTCCTGGATCTCTTTTTGGCATTTGAGATACTTGACCATGGGGTGCTATTGGATCACCTGACAAATTATCTGGGTCTTACTGGCATTGTTTTGCATTGGTTTGAGTCCTATATTAGCCAGGGAATGCAACAGGTTGCCTTAGGTAATTTCATCTCTGAGACTTTTGGTTCTCCTGTGGGGTTTCCCAAGGCTCAATCCTTGCCCCTGTGTTGTTTTCTGTCTACATGTTGCCCTTTGTGGAGAACATTAGATGGTACCGGGTTGAGTCTCAATGCTATGCAGATGATACTCAGTGGTACCTATCTTGTTCTCTTGGTGGGGACCATGTTTGGAGCTTGGTTGATGTCTTGCCAAGATATAGTAGGTGACTGGATGGCCTCAAACTGGCTATGTCTCAACCCATGGAAGACAGAGGTCATGAGGATCAAGGTGAATTGACGGGGTGCAGCAGCTCATCCTTTGTTGGGTAGCCAATTTTTTGTTGCTGTTGATGCAGTTAAAAATCTTGGGGTCATTTTGGACTGGAGGCTGGCACTAGACCAGCAGGTGTCAGTGGTGGTCTGGCTTTTACCATCTTCAAAACATCACCAGGATTAAACTGCATGTGGTTCCTGCTGACCTGGTGATGATCATTCATGCTTTTGTTACCTCAGGGTTGGACTACTGGAATGCTTTGTACTTAGGGTTTTCTGGAGGTTTATCGAGACACCTGCAGCTACACCAGAATGCTGCAGCATGATTGGTGGATGGAACTTCTCAGAGGGACCAAATCATGCCGGTGCTGCATGCACTGCACTGGCTACTTATACAGTAGCACATAAGCTTTAAGATAAACTTGCTAACATGCAAGTCCTGGCGTGGTCTGGGACCTGACTACTTGAAAGATCTGCTGGTTTCTTTCCTCCCAGCCTAACCCCTCTGGTCCGCTGATGGAGGATTACTTGCTGCCCCCTCTTCCCATATGAGACAATCTAGGAACAGATCCTTTGCAGTGGCAGCTCCAATGTTATGGAACTTTCTTCCAGGCAGTGTTCATTTTGCTCACATAGTGGAAGCCTTTAAAACATTACTAAAACATATTTATTTGAACAGCCTTTCTCCAGCTAGCTAGTAGTAGCCAATTAGTATTTTATGTATTTTAATTGCTGAGATGTATTGATTTTTGTCATGTTTTACTTGCTTATGTGCTGTTAATTTTTTTAATCTGTTAAATAATGTACAGCACCCTGAACTTTCGGGAAAGGATGCTTTATAAATAAAATGTGCCTTGCCTTGCCTTTTGCTTTGCCAGAACATTAACGGCCTGCAGTCTTTCCTAACAGCTTTCCTCCTTCATACCCCTAATTATTTGCTGGATCAGCATTGCACCCTCTCTACTTCCTCCAATGTTCTTTTTGTAATGGGCAGCATGGAATTGCACGTACAGTAGTACTCTAGGTGGGGCCTGACCAGGACCTTTTACATTGGTAGAATTTCTTCTCCTGCTCTGCCGGTCAACCCTTTTAATGCACCAAAGCACTCTTCCAGCCTTCTTAACAGTAGCTGTGCTCTGCTTGTTATGCCATATTCCTTTGTGTATTATGACCCCAGGTCATTTTTCTCCACCACTGCAGTAAGAGGAGCCCCACATTGTGTGCATCTCCTGCCTCTGTTTGTCCTCTCCAAGTGCAGCAACTTGCAATTGGCTATATTAAATTGAGGGCTGCAGAAGTCCATGTAGTCACCTAGCTTGTTCAGATCCTCCTAAAGTTTGTCCCTACTCTTATGGGAGTCCACCAACCTGGCCAGCTTATTGTAATCACTAAACATAAGCAACCTGAGGGATACTTGAGCTTCTAGATGATTGATCTACAGTAACTTTTGAACAGCAGTGGACTCAGCAATGATCCCTATGGGATGCTACTGAGTACCCCCTCAACTCACAGTTATGCCCATCTACCACTGCCCATGCTTTGTGTCCCATAGCCAGTTAGCAATCCACCTTGTTTGTGTGGATTGTGTATAGCACACTGATGTACTTTGAACAGACACTGATCATGTGCCATAGTGTGAAAGGTCTTGCTGGAGTTCCAGTAGGCAATACCCATGGCTCTGTCTCTAACCGTCTTCTAGATCATCCCCTTGAAGAATTTGATTAGGTTGGTTTGGCATGATTTGCCTGTAGTAGGGGTATAGGTCAGGAATAGAGATGTGTGAAGTTTGCTTCCCATAATATTTCTCAAGTTTACCTCATTTCATGAAATATTCTGTGATGCAAAGTCAAAACTTTGCGGCAAACTGACAACTGTGCCAAAATAAGAAGTCACAATTTCACTGGTTGAGTTAGGCACAGAGATGAAATCTCATGGCTCTGTGAAGGTGTGACTTTGCCCGGCGAAGTTAGGAACAAAGGCAAAGTTTTTACTGTACTATGGGATTTAGAGGTCACATGTTGCTCTACAGTGTACAGGGAGGTCACATGTCGCTGAACAGCAAATAGATCACAGAGGAGATAGTCTCTCAGTGCTGTGTTGTGGAGATAGAGACTCAGAGACCAGAGTGTCTGATTTTTCAGAGCAAGATAAAGCTTTAGATTTATTTCAAATCCTAGCTTTTTCTGTTCCAAATTGCTCCCAAGTTGTTGTGGAGGGCCTTGTGCTCCCAGATTTTTTTTTTGTTCAGTTAATCTGTCAATATTCATTTTACTGTACTGGTTTCAGTTTTGGCAGTCCTACCCAGTGGTGTGTGTGGGGTAGGTTAGCAGCACTAGCAAGGCAGCCCTGAAATATTCAAATTTTTATTTTAAGAAGTAGATCTCTGTTAGATTTTTGTTTCCTCAGTCTTTCTTGTTAATTTTTTTATCTATACAGTGATTTGTCATTTGTTTTCATTTGAGTTTGTTGTTTAATCCATTTACAATACTCTTAAGTAGTGATTTTCTAGTTCTATTTTTCTTAAAGTGACAGTGTTCCTTTTCAGTGTGTCATAGCAAATACTAATCCCTGTGACCCCTGCTGCTGTAATCCCTGTGCTGTTTAGTAGCAGAAAAGGATTCTGTTACTGTTGGGAACCCTGCTGTTGTAATCCCTGTGTTGTTTAGTAGCAACAAAGGGTTATGACAGTGTTGGAACCCCTGCCATTGTAATCCCTGTGCTGTTTAGTAGCAGAAAAGGCACTATTGGGACTCCTGCCATTGTAATCCCTGTGCTGTTTAGTAGCAGAAAAGGGTTCTGTCACTGTGGGGACCCTGCCATTGTAATCTATGTGCTGTTTAGTATCAGAAAAGGCACTGTTGGGACACCTGTTTTTGTAATCCCTGTGCTGTTAGTAGCAAAACAGTCACTGTTGGGACACCTGTCCTTGCAATCCCTGTGCTGTTTAGTAACAAAAACATCACTGTTGGAACCCCTGCCATTGTAATCCCTGTGCTGTTTAATGGCAAAAAGGTTCTATCATTGTTGGTACCCCTGCCGTTGTAATCCCTGTGCTGTTTATTGGCAAAAAAGTCACTGGTGGGACACCTGTCCTTGTCACCCCTGTGCTGTTTAGTAGCAAAAAAGTCACTGTTGGGACCCCTGCCATTGTAATCCCTGTGCTGTTTAATAGCAGGAGAGACAATGTTGGGACACCTGTACTTGTAATCCCTATGCTGTTTAGTAGCAGAAAAGGTACTGCTGAGACACCTGTCTTTGTAATCCCTGTGCTTTTTAGCAGCAAAAATGTCACTGTTGGGAAACCTGTCCTTGTAATCCCTGTGCTGTTTATTAGCAAAAAGAGTCACTGTTAAGACACCTGTCATTGCAGTTCCTGTGTTGTGTGCTGTTTATTAGCAAGGAAGAATGACCAGGAAGAGAAGGTCAAGTAAAGTGAGAGCTGCTGGGAAGGCAGCAAAGAAAAGTTCCAAATCTGTGGGGCCAAATAGTGGTGCAGTTAAAAAACTGATGTCTTCGGGATTAGCAGCAGCGTGTTCTATGTGGTCAGGGGCTGGTAGTAACAAAGGAGTAGTGGGCAGTGGTGCCATTAGTTTATCCAAATTTTTCTCTGTCACATCTGTCTAGGAAAATAATCATCTGACCTGCAGAAAGGTCTCCATGTAACCAAGTTTGCTTTTTCTACTGAATTTCGCCTTTGCACTGTAAAGGTGAACTTTCAAAGCAAAATTACAAAGTGAAGTCACATGGTAGAAATTCCACATGTCCACCAAACCTTCACAAAAAATTTAGCAGACGCGAAATCGGTGACTTTGTATGAAATTCACCAGCAAAATCAAACTTCACAACATCTTTAATCAGGAAGAATAGGCAAACTAGGAAAAGCTATAACATTCACAAGTAGTGTTTTACTGTTATTAACTGTGAAATAAAAATAGCAATGGCTGTCTATTTGACCCTCCTACTCCCTCCTGTAACAAGGTATATGTTGGAAACCTGAGCGGTAGGTAGCGGCCCCAGAGTGTAATTATAGATGAATGTCATATTGGCTCCTGTTATGTTGCAACATGGTGCTGATTGCCAGCACAGCACATAGGTATGTACTTGTACTTGCCTGTGACCCAAGTTATTGGGAAAATAAAAAACTTTTAACGACGGTAAAATAAAAAAATAAAAATTGTACAGGAAAGCTCTTTATACAGGCAACACAAACACAAAAATCTTACAACTGAGAGTCTCCAAACTCACAGTCTCTCTCTCTCTCTCTCTATATATATATATATATATATATATATATATATATATATATTATGGTAGCACGGGTAGTGCTACCATAGTTAGGGTTGAGGAGCCATTTACATGTTAAACCCAAAATTTGCACCTTAATAACTTTGCAAACTGTTTGACGGATTTGCCTGAAATTTGGAATACAAATCAAGATCCATACACCTTGGGATCTGCCAAGTTTCATACTGGTTGGATACACAGCTGCAGAGTTATTAAGCGTGATCTGCATGTCGTTCACGCTTTTCTGGAATTCCACGGTCAGGCTCTACAGGTCGCACGGTTTATGCGACCGGTCCGAAATCTTCAGGGAATGTGTGGCCAGGGTCCCCGATGTGTCTTTCAAAGATTTCATGAAAAAATATTAAACGGTTCAAAAGTTATTCAAAAAACTATTTCACATTGTAAGTCAATGGGAAAAGTTAACAAAAAGTTTGACAGTGTCGCAAATGCACTTTTTACTGTCGCAAATGGCCCTGTTACTGTCACAAATCCACCATTTTGTTTTCAGTTAGTGATCAGAAAAATGCTTGGCATTTAAAATTGAGACCCTTTAGCAACCTAATTCTTTTTGTATTCACCTAGTCGGGCCCTGAGGATGCTAGCCATGTCTTTATTTTGGGGTAAAACACCCCAGAAATATGTTTTTCAGATTTCTGGAAAAAGTACTTTCACAAAGTAGTGTCGCACTCACGAAAGTGTCACAAATTTTTGTGAAAGCTTTACATAAATCACGACACTACTTTGCGACACTATGCCCAAAATAACAGTAATTCTTTGGCACTCCGCTGCAAAAGAACGGTTTGGAGTTTTGGGCTGAAATTTGGAGGGAACGCAGCCGACATCTCACAGATGTGTCTTTCAGTGTTTTGTTGAAAAAATATTACATGGCGGCAAAGTTACGGTACTCCAAATTTGATGCTTTTTCCCATAGGATAACATTATGGCGTATGACGCATTGCAGCAATCATTTGGCGCCCTGCTGCAAAATAACGGTTTGGTCTTTTGGGCTGAAATTTGCAGGGAACACAGCCAACATCCCACAGATGTACCTTTCAGTGGTTTGGTGAAAAAATACTACAGGGAGGCAAAGTTATGGCAGTCTGAACTTCTGTTTTTTTCTCATAGGATAACATTACGTCGTTCGCCTCGCCTTTCAGGGCCCGTATCTAGAAAACGGTGCGAGATATGGACTTTTTGTTGAAAAATTTCTTAGCCCCCTAACAAGGGCTAAGTACAAAACTAGCCAGGAAAGTGATAATTCATATGACTTTTAATTTTTCTTTCTATGTCATACGGTTACTGAGATATAAGCAATTTACTATTCCAAGTCCTCATTTTTGTGTTCCGAGAGTCATTATTTTGTATACATTCTTTGTACTCACTGTCTTTCTCTATACAGCTTTTGGGTAAAACCAGCCTGTGAGCTTACATTACTGTTACCATTACTGTTTCTGCTTGCAGTTCCGTACCCGTTTCACTTACCGTTCACGTTTACGCCACCATGTGCGTTACCCTTTGCGTTTTCATTTGCGGTTGCGTTTGTGTTGTTTTTAACATTTCTGTCTACAGTACTGTTTCTCTTTCTGTTTCACTTCGTGTCACCATGTGCATTACAATTTGCGTTTGCGGGCACAATGTTACTTTGTGACAAGACATCACGTCGCGGGAGCGGGCCCCGCACGCCCGCGCGCCCATTACATTCACTATTTCTCATTATCATTCTCAAAAGAAGGAAATTAGAGCAAAAACTCCATTTAATGCATCAGTTAGGGTTGTTCACAGCCACAAAATGAGAAATTTGATGTTAGGGGTTGAAACCCCTTTGCACCACTCCAGCCCACCCCCAAATGGAATGGGGTGTGCATTGGGATCATCGGTCCTAACTGTCATTCTCCTATTCCTCAGCTTGTTTCCACATGTGATGGGGTGACACTTAGGGCCGATGACTTGTCGCTTTTAATTCCATTTGGGGGGTGGGCTGGAGGGGTGCAAAGGGGGTTTTAACCCTAACATTGAATTTCCTCACTTTTGTTGCTGTGAAACAACCCTAACTGATGCATTAAATGGAGTTTTTTGCCTCTAATATATATATATATATCTACATCTGTCTCTCTAAACAATACATTGCTCTCTTTTACATAAGATATCTTTTCCTGGCAGTTTAAACTCTGCATCCTGTTGGTGTAAATTAATCTCCTGTTTCTTACAAAATGTCTCAGAACTTTGTTTATTTCCTGAGGCCAGCCTGGCAGCAAAATAGAACATTTTGTGCCTGTGCTGGTCTCCAGTTGACAATTTTGTAAACAAGCTTGTGTTCCAGACTGATATGTTTTCTAAAAAAACCCAAACAGCTTTTTTTCATTCATTTCAACTATATATATATATATATATATATATTTGCAAACCATGGATTTCAGTTTCACATTAACATTTTTTTTATAACTTGCAAAAATGCAAATTTTTATAACATCAGAAAGGGAGAAGCCATAGAAGATGACGAACCCTCAAGAAACAACTATCCTGTTTTTGAAGCAAATGACCTCAGTAATAAGCAATAAGGATAAGAAATACAAAGCTGGCAAGAAATATAAGCTGCTTTGTGTCCATATATTATGTTTTTTTGAAAGTTCTTCTCAAGGTGCTGGTGTATCTTTAAGTTTTATCTGTTAGGAACTGACTTTGTATTTGTAACAGATCACAATCCTTTCTATTGGTTTAATCCAGTAGTTCTCACACTTTGTCATAGTAAGCCTCCCTCAAGCCTTGGAAAAGATCTTGAGTCTCCCCCTAATATAGAAATAATTTTGGACCTCCCCATACAGTAGTTAGAACAACTATCATTCTTTGCACAGTATACAAGGAATACAGTGACACGCCTTTGAGTCATTGAATTTATTCTCATTTTATTGAACTTATTATTATCCCTCTGTATAACCCCCTCCCCATGTCAGCCTACTCGCTCCACACTTCTGAGTTTTGGACCCTATTTACCCCTCATTGCAATACTTCCATGAGTCAGATTGCTTTCTTTGTTAGTTTTACCTTGTTCTTAAACACCTTCTCAGGGGCCATTTTGCTTTTCCTGCCCTTGCTCCTAGTACCTCTCCACTTAGCCTTTATATTTGTGCTGTTCTGCAGCCAGTATAATGGGTCAATTGTTAACTTGTTCCTACTCATTTGTATTTTTTGCATTTTGTTTTGCACAGTTTCCAAGAATTGTATTTCCTCCATTCAGCTGTCCCCCATGTCACCACCAGTAAACAAGTGTGTGTTGAGTGCAAGCTTTCCTGGTCACCCATTTTGTACATACATTCACATGCCATTATTCACTTTAGTTTGCCGCATCCTTTCACAGAAAGCATCCACAACTTCACATTTAAATGTAGCACATTTTAAGGCTTGCTTGAGCCTCCCCTGGAACAGGTTGGGGCCTCCTCTGGGATGCTGGCCTCACCATTTGAGAAACCAGGGATTGTTATTATTGGACTGGAGTGGAACTACTGGTGGCGATCAGCAGGTTGGCGGGTTCCATTAGACACCAGGTCTTTTTTTATTACTGGGTCCAAAGATAGGTGGGGTGGAGGAATTCCACTAGACACAAGGGATATTTTATTATTGGGGCCAGCGATCAGCGGGGTGGGGGTCCACTAGACACCAGGAATTTTTGTTTTATATATATATATATATATATATATATATATTTTTTTTTTTAAACTGGGGCTGTTGATCGGCAGGGGGACACCCCTAGACACCAGGGATAAATGGGGGGTAGTGTTAGAGGGATTCACTATTGTAACCTCTGTTTCCTTTGTTTTTTTTTAAGTGCAATTTGCACTTAAAAACCTCAAAAGCAAAGCAAAGTCACAAATGGCGAATTTTGGCTAATTTTCAGTCGTTACGCAAAGTGCTCCGTGGGGTGAAATTTGCGACTTCATGGCATATTCACCTGCGGAGTAAAACTTCACTGCATCTGTAACTGTACACCACATCATCCAGTAAGCAGTACAAAAACCAGTGTGAGGGGCTAGAATTACATCCATGTAATGCTGGAATGTAGCTGGTGTGCCATGAAAACCAAAGAGCATAGTGGTGACCTGATAGAATCCAACTGAAGTTGCAAATGCAGTTTTGTTTCTGGAATCTTTAGCTAGGGGAAATTGACAGTAACCCTTGGTGAGACTGAGGGTACTAATGCACTTAGCACTTTTTTTTTATTTAGTTGTTTAACCAGGAATAGCACACTAAACTGAAAGCTTTTTTACAGGAGTGACCTGGGAGCACAGGGAAGTTAAGTGACTTGCTCAGGGTCACATGGTATGCAAGTGGAAGCTGGGGGATCCAAACCCAGGTCTGGTCTGCTGGATGTCACCAGATTTGCAGCTCAGAGCCTTAAACCACTGCACTATACTGCCTCCCTATACCACTTCCCAATCTGTTTACCAAATCATCTGTCCTGGCCATAGGATAGCTGTCAAATAAAGACACTTGATTAAGTTTCATAAAATCAAGGCAGATTCTTGTACCCCCTTCTTTTTAGGGCTGTGGGCAGAGCCTACAGCTATTTTTGGGATCGATTGTGGCTCTAAAAATGGCTTATCATGGAACATTCCATTGGACTTTTGGAAGTATCCTTCTGAAAGTCCAACAGAACTTGAAACCCTCCACCACGATCGGCCACTACGGAATAACAGCTGCAATATTTTGGCTGTTATTTCTGCATTCTGGGGCATGAACTGTGCATGCGTGACTCAAGCACATGTGCAGTTCTGCTGGTGCCATCATGTTGTGAATGGCAAAATGCCATTCACCGCAACTGGGCATGCATGAGTGCTGTGCATGCGCTGTTGCATCGCCACTGCCAGCACCGGCAACAACGAAAACCGTCTTGCAAATCCCACCACTGCTGTCCTCCCTGCTCCCCCTGTTCCCATCAATGCACCAACATCGGGGTCCCCATTTACTGTGTTGGCATTATGTAGCCCCCCAGTCATGTGGCATACTGGGAGCCCACCCCAGTGTGCCCAAATGTATTTTATTTCCCCTGCCCCCTGCCGACATCAGGGTGCCCAGTCCCTGTGTCAGCATTATGTACCCCCATTCATGTAGTACACTAAAAGCCCATCTCAGTGTGCCCAAATGTCTCTTGTTTTTTTTTTGTTTCCTGTAAATAAGGAAAATCATCCCCTGACGTGTTTTTTTAATCTGTAAAAAAGAAAACAGTCACTCATCATCATCCCAGTCCCCCTCCTCCATCACCACCCTTCCATTGAGCACCCATCTCCCTGCACCCCCCCTTATCTCATACTTACCTCTGGAGGTTGGCACTGTCATGTTCTCTGGACCGGGACACGTCTGCACGCTTCAAAGCTGAACCGCAAACTGAAGAATCAGAGGTAAGTGTGCTATAATGCCATTCAATGGGGTTTTCAACATGTTGATAAGTCAGCCATTTTTTTGAATTTTGGCTCCAAATTTTTAACATGGGGTTCTTGGGACCCCACCTCATGAAGACTTTCACTGTCATTCTGCTACTTGATCCTGAAAGGTGATTTCACAGTCACTGCATGGAATCACCTTTCAGGATAGATTCACAAAATGAGGCGGGGTCCCAAAAAGCCCATGTTACAAATTTTGGTGAAAAAATTCCAAAAAATGACTGCATTACAAGCGTCCATTGCTCAGTTTCTATGCATGCTCCTAACTTTTCCAATTTTTAATATTTTCACTCCACATTTTCAACAATGCTATTTTTGCATGCATCCTTTTTAACAGTACAGCTGTTATTTATCACATCCTGCCCAAAACATGTTTTCACATCTGTGGCACAGAATGGCACAGTATATCTGTGAAATCACCTTTCAGTACAAGTGAACAAAATGACACTGCCACTGTTCATGAGGAGGGGTCCCAAAAAGGCCATGTTGAAAATTTGTTGCAACACCTCCAAAAAATGGCCAAGTTACACCCGGGTGTTCAATAATTTCTATGCACATGTGTAACTTTACTCACTTGGCAACTTATCACAGCCCTATCGGCTCTGGCCAGACTTTGTTTTATTTACAGTCACCACTGGTGATGACTAAGCACTTCTCAAGAAGTACTCAATTCTCACCTGTTAATTCTTCAGTGATACCCAACTCTTTAAATTTGTTTTTATTTCCTCAACTATGTCTGTTTTTAGCTGCTCTGGAAATCTGTTTGTTTTTTGTCTCATAAGGTGAGCATTCTCTGTCATTATTATTACTGTATGTGCTCAACCCCTTTTGTTCACCCTGGCGCTGTGATAAAAGTACTTCTAAATGTCTTTACCAAGTTACAAATTTCTGTGGTTTGTTCTGTGGGCAAGGAAACATTCACCATTAGAGCATCAGGGTATGCAGGGGAAGACATATGAGCAGACTTGTAAGGAGCTGAATCTGTACACACTGAAAACAAGGAGGGAAAGTGGGGACATGATTGAAGCCTTTAAATATGTAAAGGGGCTCAATAAAGTAGGTGAAGGGGGTCTACTGCATAGGAGGAAAGAGGAAGCCAGAACTAGAGGGAACAGCCTCAGATTGCAATTAAATAGGTTCAGAGGCAATGTGAAGAGGTGCTTCTTCATAGAGAGGGTGGTGGAGCCCTGGAACAGACTGCCAGATGGTGTGGTAGGGGTTAAGACAGTGGAGGAATTTAAGAGGGCATGGGACAGGCATATGGGACTGACTATTGGTGGGAGGGTGGGGCAAGCGAGGAGGATGGGTATGTGAAAGGGCAGGATTGGGCAGACTAGATGGGCTGGAAGGGTCCTTTTCTGCCATCAAATTTCTATGACTGTATGATCAGAAGTTACAGTTTGTTGTGGTCGGTAATGCACTATATCAATATATTCTTAAAGTAAAGGTGTGATATATTTTTTACAGATTTTGGGCTTCCTAGCCTGCTAGCCTGGGGTGGAGATAGCCCCTCTGGGTAAATAAATGTTAAACTGTAATGCACATGTTTAGGGAAGGAAAGGGATCATAACAGTGGCTGAACTGCCAGCCTGGAGATCCTTTTACATTTCCCTATTAGTTGAGTGGTGGCTTTCATTTATATCAAAAGGTTTCTTAATTTCTGTAAAAACGGTCTGAAAATGAGCTCCATAGACTAGTATGGGGAGCAGAGCAGGCGAAGTGGAAAGGTATCCCCTGGCTGGTGTTTTGGCCACTGTTACAATCCCTTCCCTTCCTTAAACATGTGCATTACAGTTTTAAATTTTTACACAGAGGGGCTATCACTGCCCTAGGCAAGTGGGCTATGAAGCCCTATATAAAATCTTACACCTTTACTTTAAGCAGTTTCTGGTAAGACTAACAAAGCAACCTTTGGTGTTTTTTTAAACCCATTTCTTCAGGAGGTTAGCATGGTAATTCCTGATAGGATTTTTTCCTATTGGGGCCGCAGTCTCATAGCTAACTGTACTTGTATGTCTAATCACTTTATAAGACTCTTGCCAATCAATTAACTGTTTTTGTAATGGGCACCAATAACAAGAACTTTTCACTTACGGTAGCTAAACAAATTTTTCTTTTACCCCATAGTCATAAAATACACGTTCTGCTATTTTTGGCCTTCTTCCTGATTACTATGTGCAATTTCAACATATTTTGCCAGTTTCTTTCTCAGTGCACACATATAAGATGTAATAAATTCTTCCTGAGAAGAGTTATCTTCCCATGTTTCTTTTATTACATCTAGTGGCCCTTTCGGTTGTCTACCATACAGCTTTGCAAAGGTGAAAAACTGTTGCTGCTTCTGGCACTTCTCTGTAAGCAAAAAGCAGGTAAGGTAAGGTAAGTATTGGTCCAAGTCTTTCCTATCACCTTTCACAAACCTTTTTAACATGTATTTTGGGTTTTGAATAAAACACTGAACAAGGGGAGATTCTTATGGTAATGATACTCAATAGTTGGTACAGCTTCTTCAGAAATACATCATCAAAATTACTACCATGATTAGTAATAATCAGTAATAATCTCCTTAGGTAAAGCCCACCCTGCTGAATATTTTGGCAAGCTCTGCTGCCACTTTTGGGTCTGTGACAGTATGCACTGGAATTCCCTCCGGGTATTGAGTAGCACAGTCATATACTACCAAAATGAATCAATTACCCTTTTCTTTCTTTTGTTTAAAAGGCCAACCACATCCATTGCAATTCTCTCAAAAGACATGTCTGTCATGGGTAGGGGCACCAGGAGCACCTTGCCTTTTTTAGTCGCTGTGGCTACTTTCTGACATTCAGCACAAGAACTGCAATAGATAGCAACATCCTCATGAATCCCAGGTGAGTAAAATGGTACAACAATCTGGCAAGGGTGCAGTTCTTCCTAGAATCACCTGAGTGACCAGCCATAGAACTATCATGCTATCTGTAACAACTCAGTTCTATACTTCTTTGGTATGACCAATTGTTCTGTCTGTTCCTGCATCTAAGCATGAACCCAAACAGTATACAGTAGCTTATTGCATTTTTTAAACATTGGTTCACCCTAAATTTTGTTTCACCCAGCTGCTTATTTTAACCTTGGAGAGAAACATTGTTAGTTTACTCAGAAACAAAATCACAATCAGTCATCAGTTTACAGTAGTTTCAGCATTTTCATATATCAGCCACTTATGACCATCTGTCTTTTGTTGACACTTTTTTCAGGCATCTTCTTTTTTCCTGGACTTCCAGATCTTGGAACTAGGCTCAAACAAGTCTGAATCAAAGTCACCAAAAGGAAAATCATCCCCAACATCTGAGATTTTATTTGCCTGTGTTCTTGTTTTCATAGCTGCTGAACCAGCAGGCTTTATGCCCTCTGTGATTAACTTTGCAAACCTTGGAAAGTAATTTCTAATAATCAAAGGTACAGGTAGCTTTGGTACTATCCCCACTTTCTTTTGGTGCAACACCCCATTAATGTTCAGAGTCACTTTAGTGGCAGGATATAACTGAAATGTCCCTGTGGATACATGTGATCCCAGTAAGTGGTCCTTTTGCACAGTATTTTCTCAGAACTCAGCATGCACCAGAGTCTGGTGGCTTTCCAAATCTGTAAGTCCCTTCACAGTCTTAGTTTCTACTTTGACATCTGTTAAATACTTGCCCCAAGTTACTAAGGCAACATTTGTTCCCCTCCTTATTTTCATGGTAGTTTCTTGCAATATGGCCTGGCTTATTACAGTTATAGCAAATAAAGTCTTTGGGTGCAGATATGTTACCCCATCAAAGTCTTTATCTGATGTGGAGCTAAATTGGGGAAAAAGAGTTCCTTATCCTTCCTAAACTGTTAATTTGGTGCTGTGGTGTATGTCTGGCCATCTGATTGTCCTCAGAAAAAGAAATGTTCTTTTCCCTACTTTCTGGTTGGTGTTCTTTTACCCACAGCTGCACGTCTGTAGGAAGGAAGTTGATGAATTTCTCAATTGCAAATATGTTGATGATCTGTGGGACTGTTTTATCCTCTGGTTGGAGCCATTTAATGAAGAGATCACTGAGTCAGGTGAAGGCTTGTAGAAGATTGTTGAAGTGGTACTACAGGGACTAGAATCTCTGCCTGTAGGTCTCTCCTAGATGTCATACCTTTTAAGGATTTTTCTTTTCACAATGTCATAGTATTCTGACTGTGCAGTGTTCATAAGGCTGTAGGCAAGTTAGGCTTTACCTGTCAGATACGGTACCAGCCGGATTGCTCATTGCTGTTTTGACCATTGGCAGGCTCTGGCTACCCTTTCAAAAGTTGCCCAGTATGCATTTATATCATCCAGGAGACAGAGCTCAGTAAGTTTAATGTCTTTTAAGTTGTTTGTGTTTTGTTGATCTGCTGGACCTGTACCAGATCCTCCAGCATTGATAGCTTGCAAGGTATCCAGCCATCACTGCTCCTGTCGCTGAATTTCTTCTCTTTTCTGTTGCTCCTGTTGCTGCATCTCTTCTCTTCTCTTCTCTTCTCTTCTCTTCTCTTCTCTTCTCTTCTCTTCTCTTCTCTTCTCTTCTCTTCTCTTCCCTTCTCTTTCTTGTATAGCCCATCATTTGAAAAAACAGACATGTTTTCAAGTTCTGTCCCTTCCTGTTCTTCTTCTTCCATCACTTGTGCTGGTTTTACAGTCTCAGTTTGGACTTTTGTTTCTGCTTCTAGTTTGCCTGCAATTCTTCTGGTAATTACTCCTGTGCTTGCTGTTGCAGGATCCATACCTTTCTTCTATGCTTCCCTGCTATCAGGTCTAGCAAGCAAGCAAACTTTATTTGTTAAACACTATTTCACAGTTGATCATGGTGTTGTACAAAAAACTTTAAAAACAATATAATCTACAAAACAGTTCAATTCTAATTATAAGTGGGCCACTTTATAAATCAAATAAATAGGTTTTCAAGGCAACTTTGAAGGCCTCAACAGTCAAGCACTCTTGAATCTGGCAAGGTAGAGAGTTCCATAGGGTCGGCTCAACAAATGCGAATGATCTTGCTCCAGAAAATTTTAGACAGACCCTAGGAACCTCTAGCAATCCCTCATTGGAAGAGTAGCGAGGACGAAGGGGCCAGTAAGGCCAAAGGAGATCTTGCAAATACCATAGTCCCTGTCTGTGTAGGGCCTTATAGGTCAATAACCCGACCTTGAAGGTCATCCTTCACTTAACTGTCAGCCAGTGCAGTCCATGGAGCACAGGTGTGATATGGCAAGATCTTGGTAAGCCTGTCAACAACCTGGCAGGCACATTCTGCACCAACTGCAGGCAGCAGAGGTCCACCCTGACAGCCCTAGGAATAGGGCATTGCAGTAGTCAAGGTGGGTGGTCACAAAGGCATGGACTAACATTGGGAGATCGTCAGGTGGGACCAGGTGCTTTATCTGGGTGATATTCCTCAGATGATAAAAAGAGGTCCTGATGAAGGCCGACACCTGAGACTTTAGTGTCAGCCCATCATCAAGCATAACGCCCAGATTTTGCACCTGATCAGAGGTTGTCAGCTGGCTGTTCCCCAGCCTTAGTCCAGATAGCTGCCCAGTTGACATCCTCTCTGCCTGATGACCTGGGTCCACAGCCAACATCTCAGTCTTATCCGAATTCAACCTCAGCCAGTTGGCACTCATCCAATCCTAAATCTCAGTGAAGCAGTTAAAGACTTCTGACAGCATTACCCTGTTCAGACACAAAGGACATGTACAGCTGAGTATCATCTGCATAGCAGTGAAAACTCAGCATGTACTTCCATATAATGTCTCCTAATGGCAGCATGTACACGACAAACAACACGGGCGAAAGCACAGAGCCCTGTGGCACCCACATGACAGGGGGAGAAGGGCAGAGGAAAAAATCCCCGACTCAACTCTATGAGTTCTGCCCATGAGGAAAGAATGAAACCATCTGAGGACTGTCCCAGACAGCCCACAGACCAGCCACTGGTGCTCTAGCAACACACCATGGTCCACGGTGTCAAATGCCACAGAGAGATCAAGGAGAACCAAGACTGACTATCTCCTATGATCTCTCACTATTAGAAGGTCATTAACTACCCCAACCAGCACTGTCTCAGTACTATGCCTCTTCCTGAAACCAGACTGGAGAGGATCATAAATATCGTAGTTGGTAAGATGATCATCCAGTTGCAACATGATTGCCTTCTCAATAACCCTGCCCACAAAAGGCAGGTTAGAGACAGGCCTGTAGTTAATGTGAATGTCAGGATCAAGAGAAGATTTCTTCAGAAGGGGGCGCACCACCGCCTCCTTCAGGGTGACTGAGAACATCCCCACCTCCAACGAGCACCTAACTATCTCAGCTAGAACTGGTCTGATGGCCTCCACATCCTCACCAGGAGACACGTTGGGCCAGGGTCCAAACTGCAGTAAGTCGTTCACAAACTCTGGATGATCTTCATGACATCCATGATCGTCAACTGGTCAGAGTCAGTCCAGACAAACTGGGTACCTGTAACCTCACACCAATCACCGCACTGCCCATTTGAGTGAGCTGCACAGATCTCCAGTCTGATGGTGGTAACCTTATCTGTGAAAAATTGAGCAAACTTCTCACATGTATTTTGTGAAAAGGCTCCCTGATTCTGGAGACAGGCTGGATTGCACAGTCTGTCCACATTATGAAGAACGGAGCCAGTTGATTTCTCACAGTGGCAGTCTTCCTGGATTGGAACTCTGCCTTCTTACAGGAGACAGACGATTGACAGTCCTTGTAATGGGACATTAACCTAAGCTTGTCAACGGCCAGACCGGACTTCTGCCAGCATCGCTCCAACCTTCTCCCCACTCTCCTCAATTCCCTCAAAGTCCCACAAAACCAAGGGGACTGAGGGTGAAGTGTGATGGGGCAAACACGGACAAGAGATATGGAATCCAGGGCATCTGTCACCGCCTTGTTATAAGCCAGTAGCTGTTCCCCTGGATCCAAGCTTTCCATTGAACTGCCCGATAGGTCCAGCACCACCATAAGACCATCATGTATTACACCCCACAAAGGGCAGTAGCAAACCATCTCTACAGGTGCAGGTCTATTAGGGTGAGCCACAAAACTGAACCCTATAGTGTGGTGATCCAACAATCTGACGGATTCCACCACCACATCGGAGACCTCCATCCCCAGTTGGAACACTAAATCCAACAAGTAACCTTGCCTGTGAGTCACAGAGGTAACCACCTGTGTAAAGCCCAATGAAATCATCAGTTGGAGGAAGTCTTGGCCAAAATGTGAGAGTTCATCTTCAATTCAGGCATTGAAGTACCCCAGCACCAACCATCTGGGGGACTCCAGCACCATTTCGATAATGAAGTCTGTGACATCCTGCAGGAAATCCTTCTTGCCCCAGATGGATGGTAGACAAGAAGTATCCTGCAGCCCACACCTGTGCCCACCCTACATTCGAAGGATCTAGTGACCCCAACTGGCACATCTACAAGGCTCAGCTGTCTTAAAACAAATGGCTACACCCCCACCCCATGATCTAACATCAGGCTGTGTATCACTGAGTACCCGACTGGCACTGCTGACTCCAATATGGGACCAGCATTCCCATCCAGCCAGATCTCGGTGATGCATGCCAGGTCAGATGTTCCAACAAGATCAACAATTACTGCTGTCTTGTTCTTAATGGCATAACACCGCCCAAGTAGGATGGGCAGTGGAGGTCGACCGTGCTATCTGCCCACAAGAAGTGGAGCCCTTGGGTATGGGCACAGGCAGGGAAGACCCCTCTTCTGGACCTATTTTACCCCAGGGCTTCTCCTTGACCTCACAACCCCAATCCATCCACCATGCTCCCCCCACCAGGCCCAGCCCCTCCACCCCTCCTATGTCCTTCGCTATTCCAGCAGCACGGTAATGCCTATAAACCTCTGCTGGCAATGGGGGACAATCGAATGAGCATAGGGCCCTAAGCTTGGTGGGGAGTAGCACCCAACCACTGAAGCCCTCTGCCAACACATCTTGCTGCCTAGCAAGCCCTACAACAGTAGACCCCAAAATATTAAACTCACACACAACTACTCTTCCACTCATACACTTCCACTCACACAATTTTAAATACCCCACAGACAAAATCCCACCCCCACAGTATTACTTAAAATAAACTCAATTAATAAAACACAAATACAAACAATAAAACAACAAAAACAACAATTGCACACTGAAATTGAGTTCAGAAAGTCTCTATCTGACCACAGTTCACTGTTTCAAAAAAGTCTCACTGCCAAATGTAATCACCATGAGGCAAATTTAGTCTTATGCTCTCTGTAAAAAGGAGCAAACCAAAACTCCAAAATTGTCTTAAGTGGTAGGAGGGAGAGCTCTCACCATCACCCTCCTTAATGGCTGTCCTTTATCTGTAGCACTCTCACTGATACAGTTTAACAGTTTTTAAACAATGAAGGTGTAATTAGCAGATAGGGAGGCCCTCTCACTGCCTCCCAAATTAAAACATGCATACAGTACCAGTTTAGCCTCCAGAGATGTTACATTCAGGCTGCCCTCACTCCATTTAATAAGTCCAGATGAATTTCCCCTGAAGCATATGAACATACAAAATGCCAGCAGAAACAGGCCAAAGTGGTCTATCAATTCTGCTCGATTGTGCAGCTAGCCCTTCACCTGGCCACTGCCCCTTCCCACCTCCCCTCACAGTCCTTCCCCCCCTCACTCTGTCCAACCACCTCTTGAAGCAGCCCACTGTCCTAAATGAAACCACCTCCTCTGGTAGAGTGTTTCACTTGTCTACCACCCTCTCTGTGAAGTAATGTCTCCTGATTTGTCTCCTGAATTTTCCCCCTTCCAACCTCAGTTGATGCCCTCTGGTATCCCTCCCTCTTTTGATCTGGAATATCTCTTCAGTATTAGCCTTGTTTATCCCCTTCAGATACTTAAAGGTCTCAATCATATCCACCTATCTCTCCTCTCCTCCAGGAAATACATGTTAAGCATGTTCAGCCTCCCTTCATAGGATTTCCCCTCCAAACCCTGGATCATCTTAGTCGCCCTGCGCTGCACCCCCTCCAACAGTCTGATGTCCTTTTTCAGGAATGGGCACCAGTACTGCACACAGTATTCCAGGTGACCTGTGACCTGTACAAGGGAAGGATCACCTCACTCCTTCTAGAGGATATCCCCCCTTGCTATGCAGCCCAGTATCTTGATGCCTTTCACTGCTGCCCTCCTGTATTGTGCCGAGTTGTTCATACTTCCCGTTATAATCACCCCCAGGTTCTTTTTCCTCCTCTGTGCTCCCCAACTGTACCCCTCCCAGCTGATAGCTCCTCCTCTGGTTATTAGCTCCAAAGTGCACTACCTTGCACTTCTTGGCATTGAACCCCAACTGCCATGTTTCTTACCACTCCTGTAGTTTAATCAGGTCATCTGCAGCCTCTTCCACCCCTCAATGTCATCCACCACAACTTCAATCTTGGTATTGTCTGCGAACAGACTGATCTTACTCCGGGTCCTGTGTGAGATATCTGCTATTAATATCCTGAACAGCACTGGTCCCAGCACTGACCCCTGTGGTACCCCACTCGTTATTGTTCTTGGTGATGAGAGTTTCCCCTCCACCACCACCCTCTGCTGTCTGCCCTTCAGCCAGTTAATGATCCACCTGACCATCTTAGTACCCACCCCAACATATTCCAGCTTCCCCCCAGCCTCCCGTGTGGCACAGAATCAAAGTCCTTGCTGAAGTCTAAGTAAAGGACATCCACTGCATGACCTTATCCAGCTTCCTGGTCACCCAGTCATGGTACTCAATCAGGTTTGTCTGGCAGGACCTTCCTGAGACAAACCCATGCTGTTGCCTGTCCTGGAGGCCATTGTCCTACAAAAATGTCACCAGTCTCTCCTTAAGGATGGTCTCTATGAGTTTTCCTACAATTGACGTGAGGCTCACTGGGCTGTATTTACCTGGATCATCATTTGGGCCACCCTTGTGAATGGGCATTGCATGGGCTAACCTCCAGTCCTATGGTATGCATCCTGTGTGCAGAGAGGTATTGAACAGGTCAGCCAGTGGTCCCGCCAGGCACTCTGCCAGTTCCTTGAGTACCCTAGGGTGAATGCCATCAGGTACCAGTGCCTTGTCCATCCACAGTGCCCGCAGTCCTTCCAGTACTCTGCCCTCTGTAATATCTCCATTCATCACCCCCTCCTTTCCCCTGCCCACTCCACCACTCTCATCAGGTATCTGCCCCCACCATGAATACTGAGCAGAAGTACTCATTTAATGCCTCTGCTCCTCCCCCACCCACCCCAGCTTTCTTAATCCTCACTATCTGGTCCCTCTTCTTCCTTCTCTCCCCAATGTATCTGAAGAATTCCTTCTTTCTGTCCTTGATGTCCTGTGCCAATCTCAGCTCTCTGACTGCCTTGATGACTCTGACCAGCCTTGTAACCTCCATGGGCTTCTTTGTATACTCATCTCCATCTTCCCTCCTCCCTGATCTCTTGAATATCTGAAAAACTCCCCTCTTGTCTTTCACCCCATCCATGACCTCCTTGGTCAGCCAACTGGGCTTCTTTGCCCTTCCCTTCTTACTCTGTGCCCTAGTACATGTCCCAGTGGCCACTGCCAGCCCTGCCTTAATCATGCCCCACTTTTGGTTGGCATCCATGGTTGGTTGGATTCCCTCTAGGTGACCTATGAGAATTTCTCTCATCATGCTGAAGTCTCCCCCCCTAAAATCAATCAACCTGGTACCCAAACCTCTAGATTGCTTCCCCATTTTGAGTGTGAACCACACTGAGTGGTGGTCATTCCCAGCCAGTGGGTCCTCAACCTCCAGGTCCCTTATGGCTTTCCCATTTGATAGCACAAGGTCCAGAGTCTTCCCCAACTTGCTGTAGTTGGTTCGTGTACCAACCACACCAGGAAGCTATCCAGAAATGCCCTCAGTATAACCTGCTCCCTAGAACTTGTGGTGGTTGGAGTCCACCCCAGGTAGGTTGAAGTCCTCCACCACCGCCACTGTGTTCCCCTTCCTGCAAACCCTTCTGATCTGTTCTGCCAACTCCCTGTCCAGATCCTCCCCTTTAGCTGGTGCCCTATACACTACCCCTATCCTCAGTACCCTGCCCTTTGAATCCTGAAACTGTGTCCATAGGGTCTCTGTTTCGCCTTCCTCCTCCTCCTTCCTTATGCACCTTATTCCTTCCTTTACATAGCCTGCCACTCTCCCCCCTTCCTGTTTGCCCTGTCCTTTCAGTACAGCTTGTATCCAGGGATCGCCATATCCCAGTCCTGGTACTGGGTGGCCCAAGTTTCTGTTATGGCCGCAATGTCCACCTGCCCCACTGCCAAGAGGGCCTGTAACTCTGCTTATTTGTTACTTAGGCTCCTCGCATTCAGTGACACGACCCTCCATTCAGATCCTTTCCTTCCTCCTGAATTCCCCCCTTTTGCCTCTACCTGCTGCCTCCCTTTAGCTTGGGAGTAGGCTCATCTGGCTCCCTTCCCTGGGAACCTTGCCTACCAGCTGCCCACTTGCCACCCCCCTTCCTAGTTTAAAGTTACCCTTATTGCTATGTACCCCTCTATACCCTGCTTCAATACTGCCTTTCCTTCCCTGCTCAAGTGTAACCTGTCCCCTGCATACAGGCCATTGTTGTCCCAGGTTCTGCCCCAGCCCCCTACTACCCCATACCCCTTGGTACAACACCATTCCCTCAGCCAGGTGTTGAACTCCCCTATCCTTTCCTTCCTCACAGTACTTGTACAGGGTACTGGGAGCACCACTGAGAAGGCCACTGATTTGCTCACCTCCTCCCACATCTTCACCAGTTCCTTGAATCTCCCCTTTACTGTCTCCACCATCTCCCCCGACAGGTCATTTGTACACATGTGCACCACAACATGTGGTTTCTTTCACTCCCTCTCTGTGCACTTGAGAATGGACTATCCTGCCCTGCCCACCATCAACCCAGGAATAGACTTTACCCAGAATAGACTATGTCTTTCCCCTTTACTGCCCTATCTGATCCCTTTAAGTATGGAATCCCCCAGCACTAGCACACCCCCATCCTCTTTCCTTTTCCCTGCCTCCACCCTTTTCCCAAGGCCTCCATCACCGGAGCATGCCACCTCAATAATGCCCCCTTCTCCCCTTCTGTTCCCCTTCCCCATCCTGTCACCTGCCCCCTTCACTGCTCCCTCCCTACCCTCCACATCCCTCCCCTCCACCCTGCCCCACTGCTCTGCCTCTGTCATCCACCCCACTAGCAGTGTTTCTCCTCAGTCCTGTTTCCCTCCTCTGACAAACTCCTGTCCCTTGTAGATTTTCCTCCCCTGCCCCCTCCTGCTCTCCCCCTGAGATCGTGTACCCCATTGTCATCCACCAGTGTTGCCAGCACATCAAACCTATTACCTGCTCCTCCTGCCTGGCTGTACTTTGACTTGCTCCCCCACTTCTTGCTTTCCCTCTATTGCTAGACTCACTGTTTTGTCCACTACTGCCCTCCATGCCCATACATTCCCTTGAGCCCCTGCTCCTCCCATGTGGTGTCCTCATGTTATTTCCCCAATGAGACCCTCCTGCCTCAAGGACCCCCTTTCCTCATCCTCTCCAACACTCTCCTAAGACATAGCACTTCCTCCTCCAGCCTCCTCAATCTGGTGCAGATTGGGCACCCTCCTAGCCTCCACAATATGTTCATCCAAACTTCTGCCCTCATCCACTGTATCCCACAATTCTACCTGTGTTACCACCCCTCGCATCCTGCCTCCCCTCTCCCATCCCCATTATGCTGGCCCCAACTGCCCCCACCATAACCCTCCCACCCTCTGGTGTGTCCATCCCTGTCCCACTCCATCCATCTTCCTCAGTGATGTTCTAGATACCCCAGTGGTTTCACATTTCTTGTGTTGCAACCCTCAAAGCCATCTATGCCCTATTATCTATATCTAAACAAGCATTATCCCTCCTTTCCTATCCTATGCTGCTTCCTACAGAGAGGTCTACACACTATTAGCAGTGTCCATACAAAATCTATTCCCTTGACTAGAAATGTCCCTCCTTCATGAAAGAGTTAATGACATCAATAGCACCTGTTCAACTGAGTCAGTGCAGTGTTGGACTGGCTGCTACAAATAATGTGCCAACAAGCTTACATCCAGTTATGCCCCATGGCACCCCAGTGCACCCCTTCCAATTAGGAGGCTGCAGCCCACCTAAAAATTTAGATTAGCTTGAGGTGGAAGGATGGGGAGGGTGGTTTGGGCCTACTCCTCACTCCCTCATGAGACAATCAACCCTTCCCAAGGTAGTAGCCATCCCTTTTTGGCCTTTTATGCCCTATGCCTGCTATGTAAAAAAAAATCTCCTGCTATTCAATCCCCCTACTAGTGGCTTCCTAAACTTAGGCACAAGAGGAGATACAAATTACAAATCAGGCACTTCCCTGCAGTGGTGCTCCTGGTGTCCTATGCCGTGCTCCCGTTCATTCCTCCTCACTCCTCCTCAGGTCACGGAGTCCCACTGCTCCCCCAATGGCTCAGTTAAGGAAAAGAAAAATAAAGTAACAGAAGAACAAAAAAGTTGAGGTACTCTGGCTCTTTCCCTTGAGATGTGCTCACCCTGTCTGGCTTACAGCACTATTCTGCTGCTGTCCTTAGCTGGCTCACCACACTGCCACCCCCTTCCAACCCAACAAGTGGTACAGTAGTCACATTCCACACCCCCACTCTCTCCTCAATGCTGACTGCGAGTGGCACAGTTCAAGCTGGGCGTCATCTTAAACAGGCCCCAATCCTTTGAGTTTGGTGCCTTGCCCCTTCCCACTCCCTATTGGCTGCCCTGACCCCTCTCCCTCACAAGACAATCAACCTCTCCCCAAGGTAGTAGCCATTCCTCGTTTGGCCTTTTATGCCCTATGCCTGCTATGTAAAAATTAAAAAATAAAAATCTCCTGCAATTCAATCCCCCTGCTACTGGCTTCCTAAACATAGACACAAGATGAGGTACAAATCACAAATCAGGCACTTCCCTGCAGTGGTGCTCCTGGAATCCTCTGCCGTGCTCCTGTTCATTCCTCCTTACTCCTCCTCAGCTCTCGGAGTCCCACTGCTCCCCCAATGACTCAATTCAGGAAAAAAAAATAAAGTAACAGAAGAACAAAAAGTTAAGGTACTCCAGCTCTTTCCCTTGAGATGTGCTCACCCTGCCAGGCTTACAGTGCTATTATGCCACTGTCCTTAACCTGCTCACTGAACTATAACCCCCGTCCAACCTGACCACAGGTGGCACAGTAATTGTATGCTGCACCCCCACTCTTTCCTCAATACCGACTATATGGGTAGTGCTGGACGCTGTCATTGCCATACAAACTCCTCACAGTTAAATCCCTGAACTTGACCAAAGTTCGAGTCTCAAGAAGATACACAGTCAAAAGGATGCTCTTCTTGCAGCACCTCACCCGGAGCAGTTCCTTCTGTTACTGATCCCTGCCAGACTTCACCCGCTAGCCTGCTAAAAGTACAGACTGCAAGTAAATCCAAACCGGACCCAAGAAGCTCACCCTGAAGCAGTCACATCAGCCCAAGCAATCTCAAGCTACAGCCCCCAGTTAGCGTCTGCCCTCCAGTCAACACTCCCAGTTAGCTTAAAGGGCCATCAGAGGCCATGTCCACTCACCAGCAGGTGTTCCCTGACACCTCCCAGAAGACCCAAGCCAGTACAACCACCCCAAAAAAAGCCAACAACCAGACCCCAGTACTTGCAGTATCCTCCAGTCCAGAAGTACTAATCTTCCATGGTGGCTTCAGGTCTAATGATTGCAGATTCAAGGAAAGATCCAAGTGATCGCCTCAGGATCTGACTTCCAGGACTCGGGTCAATGAACAGTCCCACAACACTCCACCAATCATCCATTCCTCCAGTCCACAGATGTTCTGGCTTCTTTTTTTTATTTTTTTTAACTCTTTAACTCTTTTTATCACCCCTCTTGATCCATTAACCTTCTCTCCGGTGGGGACAGTCAGACTCAGCTACGGCTCTACCCACCTCCCTGAAGCCCCTGGTTACATCTCCCCGGATGCTGGTGTCCTCTCCTCCACAGTGCCACCCAGTGGTCCAGTGGTGGCAAAGGCAGGGGAAGAGGCAGCTAGTAGGTTGGGGTGTTCCACAGTGCCTGGCATGCACATGCCTCCACACATGTATGTCAGCACACCAGAGACATGGGGACAGGTGAAAAAGTTAAAAAACCTACAACAATTGTAAAAACAAAACAAAACAAAGGCAGAGCAAACAAAAATCCTTCCTCAGTGTCTTTCTAAAATCCCACTTTGTCTGTATCTGGCTATCTAGACAAAACTTTGCTCTCTTTATATGAGATGCCTTTGCCTAGCAGTTTAAACTCTGCATCCTGTTTTTCTAAGTTTCATCTCTTATTTTTCATAAAATGCAATAAGGCTTTGTTCATTGACTTTTGTGTGACCAGCCTGAACAGTATATTAGTCTTCTTAACAGGTGTAGCTAATTAAGACATCCTGTCCCAGGGCCGATGTCCTGCTGACAGTTTTGTTAACAAGCTAGTGAAAAATCAACCCCTTTTGTTCCAAATAGCTAACTTCTCTAACAAACCCAAGTACTGTAGCCATCTGTAATCAGTTCAACAATATAATTGTATAGCTTTGCAAACCATGGGATTCCAGTTTCACATAAAGAGTCATATATTTTGTAATCACAGAGAAGCAAGGGGAGAAAGAAAGAATAGAAACAGCAAGTGAAGGACAGGAGATAACAGGAGGACATTGTGGGACCATCAGAATGGCCAAATCCTAGGTGCAACAAAAAATAAACTTGATTGTGCAATCAGATCATGAGACAGACAAAAGGCAGAATAGGAGAGGAGAAAAACAGATCCTTGCTTTTAACTCTATCTGCATATCAAGTAGGACACGGTTTTAACCCAACCCTGTCATAATAATGTTTTCAGAAATGCATTAGAGCCTATGGCTGAGCCAAGACATAGTTTGATATCTGCCATTTACTTAGAGCTCAGTGGATGTGTTCAGATGAGTTGGCATGTATTAACATAAACTAAAGTCATAAAATATTTGATCTGAGGGTGCACTGGAGTGCATCAGTGTAGTCTGATTCCTTCAGTGCCCAGGAGGTTTGTGAAGTAGCATCTGTGGGCACTCAGTGACCCTCCTAGGCATGTGCATTGCCTTTACATTGCCACACTTTTTTTCCACTAAAAGAAGTATAAAGAGCTACATTTAGAAAGACAGCTAGAACACTGTATCAGTATATACTGTTAAAAGTCTTAGTAACTTTATATTTTGATTTTCAAAAGATTTGTCATTGCCTGAGTAGCTTCATACAAAGCATGCTTTAAATAGCCTGAATTGAGACAAGATGACAGCACACATATATTCAGATAATGATTGATCTTTTGAAAATGAAAAATAAGATAAGATTACTTCACCCATGCTACCTGAGGAGAAAACTAACGACTTCTGTATATAGATAGGTGCAGGTGCATAATGAGTTCCCCATTTCTTTGACATATTTAGCGTGCCTTCAGGTATTTAACCTAACTTCTTAAATGTTGTTTATTTATACAGATACACTTCAATTATTTCCTTTTCTGGATTCTGTCACATGTTTTTTTTTCTTCTCTTTTCACTACTTCTTGTAACAGTTTCCACTTTGAGCATGAATGAGCTTTGCTTTGTTCTGACTTGATATAAACATATTTGTTTTTAAAAATATTCCTGGTAGTGTGCCAGTTTAGTTCTGTCAATTAATCCACTTCCCCAAGTTACTATGCAACAGATCTTTTAACTATTGTATCATGGGCATATCATGCCTTGTGTGCACCGCTCATGGGATACACAGTTGTCTTATAAAACAAACTAGACTTTTAAACTTTGCTTACATGATTAAATATACATTCACCAAAATACGTCATTGAGTTTTAATGTACCATTAACCACTGGTGACAGACACCAAATATAAGAAAGGAATAAGCCATGACATGCTATGGTTTAAAGGAGTTTGTTGCATGCCCCAGAAACATAAGGACATAAGGCTGAAGCCAAGTGGCCTTATAGCCCTGGAAGCGCATTGAAATATTTAAAAACACAGCCATGTGTGGTTCAGTCTGCTTATAAAACATCATTCTGAGGTTGTAGGTTAAAAAACATGGTTACATCTAAAGAACATAATGCATTAAATAGTCCCCTTTAACAGATCTGTGAAAAATTCTGATTGTTGAGCACTGCTGACTGCAAGCTAAAAGCAGCTGTATGATGTCAGTTTTTTTAAAAGGCTTCAGATGGGGAGATAGAGAGAGAGAGAGACAGAGAGAGAGAGAGAGAGAGAGAGAGGGAGATATTGTCAGGTCTATCTGAGCTGCTGATCAATGAGCCAAAACTTACCTGTTCAACCTGCAGTTCTATGCAAATTGATTCAGTTGTGAGACAAAAGTGTCCAGATCTGCAATTAGGTTGCAAATACTAGGATGGCTTTGAATTGTACCTAGAAAGCAAATCTAATATCTAAGCACGTTATGCTATTGTTTCAAACCATGATCAGGTGACAGCCTTTAACAATTTAGGTTTCTAGAGTCTCAGATTCTCCCTTGCCATTTTATAACATAAATTAACCCCAGATGACTATCATTATCCTTTATTACCAAATACAGTAGTTGTGTGAGAATGTGTATTGCATGTTCATAATCAGTAGATATACAGAGAATAATATATGGTGTGGTGTGTGTAAAACTGAGTTTTACACAACCACCTCATATTTTATTTTATATGATTGCTGGCCAGTGCTTTTTCACCTAAGCAAATATACAAAATAAAATAAGCAAACAGGTTGGTGTTCTGGCAGATGTGGACCAGTCAGGATGCCTGCACTTAAGGGGTCAGATTTTCAAAAGATTAAGATTGCCACAAGCCTTGGGTGTGCCAAAGATAAGGCGTAACAGGCTTAGGGGCAATCTAAAGAGATTTTCAATCCCTTATGTCAATTGATGTTTGCTAGATCATCTTCTTGTGACTTAGCTTGTGTCAATAATGGGGAACATTTCAATGGAGCTTGCACCCGAGAGTTGGTGCAAGCCGCCGTAAAGCAAGTAAAATATTGCAACTGCATCTGCGATTGTAAATTGGGTTCAGTTGCAGCAGTTGGCAATGCCAGAGTTGCGGCAGTGAAAGGGTTTGATGCTGGGCTTGATGCAAGCTCTGCACCTCCTTTTCAAATTTGGCCCAAGGAATGTAGTAGGTAAACTACTGCCGAGATGAGTGTTATGAAAGTTGCTGAAAGTGCAGTAGTGCATGGAGGTTATGAGTGAGTGCATTACTGTGTATTCAAGGTTTCAAGGATGTGTAGATCATTGCCAACTTAACCCTTAGGCTGCCAACAGAACATATAGGAATTTTGCACTGATATATCAGTCCGTGGTCCTGCAAGGGTTGAGTAATAGTTGACTGTGATCACATGTTGTCAAGTAGTTTACAGAAAACAATCTGCAGGTGTATGAGAGAACGGGGAAGGAAGAGACACGAGAGGAGAGGAAAGGAGAGGAGAGGAGAGGAGAGGAGAGGAAGGAAAGAGAGGAGAGGAGGAGAGGAGAGGAGAGAAGAGAGGAGAAGAGAGGGACCCAGTGTGTTTGTTGTTAGGAAATTTCTAGTGGTCATAGTGGAATTTCAGTTGTCATTCAATGATTAGTAGAGGCATGCAAAGTTTGAAAACTTCAATTGGCAATAACTTTGTGAAGTTCCATAACTCAGTGAAGTTATTTGCACTTTGTGACTCAAACTTCAAGGTATTGGCAACTTTGCAAATTTGCAAATTTAGAACTTCATTGGCACAGTTCCTTGGCACTTCATAAAATGGTTGAGTCATTCAGTGCTCTTGCTGCAGCATGTGACAAGCAGATCGTGTTACACTGCGGCAGGAAACAGAACAGGAAGAGCTGTGCTGTGTGTAGTTCAAGTAAGTGTGTTCAGGAAATAGGATCATCATCTGCACTGTAGTTAGAATTCAGTTTTGACTTGATCTGTACTGCTGTTATTGCATAAAACAAACAGTTTTCTTAAAAACCATGTTTTACTTGGTGTTCTGCATGTGCAGGCTTAGGTATAGAGTGATAACAGCACTTGAAACTCTGTGAGTTACAGAACAGCAACTACACAATGCTGAATAGCATAATGTGTAGTGGTTTAGTACATAGATACATAGACACTGTTGGCAGATAAGGGCCTACGGCCCACCCAGTCTGCCCATTTGAGCTTGTAAGTTCACTTTATGTTTTCCTAGAAGTCTGTTGCCCCTTACCTCTGACCTCCAGAATTCCCTTATGTCTATCCCATGCATTCTTAAATCCCGTGATTGTTTCAGCCCCCACTACTTCCTCTGGCAGGGTGTTTCACTTGTCCAGCACCCGTTTTGTGAAGAAATTCTTCCTCACGTTTCCTTCTGAATTGCCCTCCCTCCAACTTCATCCCATGCCCTCTAGTCCTGGAATATCTTATTTACTGAAAAATAATGTAGTCCTACACTCTGTTCATAGAAACATAGAATCTCATGGCAGATAAAGACCACTTGGCCCACCTAGTCTTCCCATTTCCCTACCTAATGGATAAGCTGCAAATCCTAGTTAACCAACAGCCTATCTCCTCCTACCGCCACAAGAATTGGCTTACGTCTGTCCCATGCATTCTTGAATTCCCCCACTGTTTTTGACTCCATGACTTTCTCAGGAAGGCTGTCCCATGCATTCACAACCCTTTCCATGACAAAATACTTACTCACATTACCTCTGAGCTGTCCCCCCTCTATCTTCAAATTGTGCCCCCTTGTTCTTGCACATCTCTTTTTCTGAAAGATGCTACCCTCTTGGACTTTGTTGATTCCCTTGAGGTACTTGAAAGTTTCTATCATGTCCCCCCTCTCCCTCCTTTCCTCAGGGGTACACATATTAAGCTCATTTAGTCTCTCTTCGTATGTCTTCTGATGCAGACCCTGCATCATTTTGGTTGCCCTCCTCTGGACAGCCTCCACCCTGTCTATGTCTTTGGGGAGATGGGGTTTCTAGAATTGCATGCAGTGCTCCAGATGGGGTCTCACCAGCTGTCTGTACAGAGGGATAACAACTTCTTGTTTTCTACTGGTGATGCCTCTCCCTATGCATCCCAGTATCCCCCAGCCCTCCTTACTGCCTTCTCACATTGCTTGCCCACTTTTGGTCATCTGATATAACTACCCCCAGGTCCCTTTCCATTTTTGTTGTCAGCATCTCACCCCCCACTGTGTACTCTTCCCCAGGGTTTTTGTTTCCCAGGTGCATTACTTTGCACTTCTTTGTATTGAATCTAAGCTGCCATACATTTGACAATTCCTCCAACCTTGCCAAGTTCCTTCTCATCCTTTCTACCCCACCTTGTGTATCAACCTTATTGCAGATCTTTGTGCCATCCACAAAGAGACATACTTTTCCTTCTAGTCCTTCTGCAATGTCACTTATAAAGACATTAAAAAGGGACTGGACCCAGTACTGAACCCTGCGGTTCCTCCCTGTAAGATACTTGTTTGTCTCTATCATATCCTCTCTCTCCCTCCCTCTTCTCCTCTATGGAGCACATATTCAATTCCGTCAACCTGTCCTCATAATATTTGCGATGCAATTCATGTACCATCTTTGTTGCCGTCCTCTGAACCTTCACTACCCTATCTATGTCCTTATGTAGGTAAGGTCTCCAGAACTGTACACTGTACTCCAGGTGGAGCCTCACTAGAGTCTTGTATAGTGGAATTATGACCTCCCTTTTCCTGCTGGTGATGCCCCTGCTTATGCATCCCAGCATCCTATTTGTTTTACCTGCTGCCTTGTCTACCTGCCTGCCTTGAGGTCATCAGAGATGATAACCCCAAGATCCCTTTCCTGCTTGGTGCATGCTATAGCCTCACCCCCCAACTGATATGTTATGCCAGGGTTTGTTGTGCCCCATATGCATTATCTTGCACTTCTTTGCATTGAATTTCAACTGCCAAACCCCTGACCATTCTTCAAGTTTCTGTAGGTCCCTCCTCATTCTGTCTACACCCTCTGGCATGTCCACTCTGTTAGAGTGCTTTGTGTCATCAGCAAACAGTGAAATTCTGCCTTCTAGATCCTGGGCAATGTCACTGATGAAGATGTTGAATAGGACCAGTCCCAGCACTGATCCCTGTGGTACCCCTCTGGTCACTCTTCCCTCTGTGGAGTGACAGCCAGAGTGACAGAAGGGTGCTTAATGCCTCATGTGGACATTGGTGACATGCGTCAAAATGGCAACTACCCCATATGGGTGACTGGCAAAATGAGGACTAGCTGAAATGGGCAAAAAGGCAAATGGGTGCCCCCCCTGAAATAGTGACCCTCACGTGCGCACCTATGCACAAACCCATGCAATCCCCCAGTGGCAGATGATGTCACAGTAATGCCAGGAACACCCCTTCTGCCCAGTGGTCAGGCCACACGCTACAGCCCCCCCCGCCCAGCAGTCAGACCACATGCTACACCCCTGCCTGCCCAGTGGTCAGACCACTCACTGCAGCATGGGGAAGGCAACCCCCCACCTGTGCTTACTGACACGTGACAAAGCAACACCCAAAGCTGCACCCAGTTGCAATTGCTTATGGTGTAATTAGATAGGCATAAGGTAGGTAGGTCAGTGAGATGTGCTGCTGTGGGCAATGATTCAAGACCCCCCCACAGTGACAACAACATAAGGAACATAGGCATGTAAGGACTGAGACAACACAAATGGAAGGGTGAGCACTAACCTGAAGAACTTCCATGGTTTGCATCGTGGCTGCTCACACCAATGGTGTACCGGTCCACAACTCTCTGCCAAGCCACTCTCTTGCAGCAGTGCTGCCACCCATGCAGACAATAAAAAAATGACAAATCCGCACCAATGGACACTTATTACCTTTTGTCAGTGGCCATGCATGGTGGGCATTCCCAAACTGCCACGCCCCCACCTGTCAAGCCCCACCACAAGACCGGCCAGGAAGTATGAAAGCTCCCCTCTGGTAACAAAGGCTGTCTCACTAAGATGGTGAAGGAAGGAAGGATGCTTCAAAGTTCCTAAAAAGCCAGAAGGGGAGACCCCTACTATCCCTAGTGGAATTTACAGGTGTGATAAGGAGGTATGCAGAAAAGTGTACTGGCACTGTTGCCAGGACCACAAGTACCAGTGCCATGCCCACCTGTACACAGAGGCAGATCACGTAGTGCACCAGAGATGGCCACACAATCATGTCCCTGATGCTGGGGAGATAGGCATGCAGACAGTTGTGGCACAGGTCCGGGACAGGGCCAGGTCCAGCATGGAAAGCATAGGGCAGGTCATCATCCAGTGCACCTCTGGAGTGACTGATGCTGTGGTGGGCAGGCTGCCTGCCCTGCCACTTCTTTAGCAGACAGTGCAGTGAGTAAGGCATGCTGAGAAGGGCTGTCCTACAACTCCGGCCACAGTGCAAGACCTTCACATCTAATGAGATTATTGGGTCACTGTGGTGGGAGAGCCCTTCCTTCTGTATGATAGTGGCCCATCAGCAGACAGGGTGCTGGTCTTGTGACACAGCGGTCCCTCCACTTCCTTGGTGACAGTGAGGATTGGTTCCTCATCGACAGCTTTCTCGCATCACCACCCATCTTCAGTCAGCTCTACACAATCCACAGACTGTGCACAGATGCCGTGCTGCTCGCCATGTACATGTTGTTGTGTGCCCCTCGGGAGCAGGTTTATACCCATATGTTTGGCGAGGTGCGGTGAATATTTGGGTAATGCACGCTGAAGACAGCGCTTATGGATTTTGAATGGGCAGCTTGTTGTGCGTTCATTGCTGTGTTCCAGGGCATATCAGTCAGGGGGTGTTTTTTCCATTACTGCCATGCTGTTTGGTGCTGCATTCAGTGTGTCCCTGAGTTGCTGCACTGCTATTCCTCCGATAAGGAATTTGCACTACAGATCCGGATGGCACTTGTCCTCACCTTTGTGCCTGTGGGGGACATTGCAGATGCCTATGCCACCCTATGTGACATGCCATTCTACAGGGAGCATGAGTCACTCTTGAGGCCAGTCCTCGACTATATCGAGGACACCTGGTTTGGCAGGGTCATCAGCCAGACCACTAGGTGGTGACCACTGGTTCCACTGGAGGCATGGAACATATATGATGCCACCTGCACAGGGCTTGGAACTGGCACCGGGGCTTCAACACCTGCCTTGGTGCCATCCATCCTAGCATCTGGCAGTTCATCAACTGCCTCCAGGAGGAGCAGTGCCTCAGCAAGCTCCTCATGGAACAGATTGTCTCCGGTGCTGCCACAGCTTACAAACACAATCACTACAAAGACCTCACCCAAAGAATAGAAGGCATTGTCCAGGACTACAGTAAGTGCAGCACAGACAACTACCTGAGGGGGCTTTCCTATAACCTGCTGCTCCAGGAGTAGCCGGCTGGTTGATACATGCTGCGCCCCTACCCCTCCCATATGGTGATTGCTGTCACCCAGGCAGGTAACCATGCTGGCCACAGACTGCCCTTCCAGCAACTGCAGAGGCACCTCACAATGCTTGTTCTGTATGCATCCATTGTAGCATCACCCGACACCTGTGCGTTCCTGGGTTCACTGCCACCTGTGCCAGTTACCATGTCCAGTGGTCTGCAGTTTGTGCATTCCCCACCTCCCCACCCCTCCACTTGCCTGTCTGGTATCCCGCTTTGTTTACAGCCAGTATCACACTCCACCTACCCACTGTGCCACCAGTCCATGTTCCCGTACTTCACATGTCTTGCCAGTACCCACCTTGTCCTGCTGTGCTTCTGTGTGGCCAAGGTCAGGTCCCCATGCACACTCCCAGATGTTCCCCTTACCCCACACCACTTCCAGAATCCTACATTCCTTCATGGTCCTCTGCATGTCCCCCGATGCCGGTGGTGATGATCACTTTTTTTTTAATTGGGCTGTTCGCTATTCTGAAGGTTGCCATTCCTACAGCTGTGCCATTGTGCCTTGCGCGCTTGTCCATGCGTCCCTTTTACAATCGCTCTTCTCAGTTCGCTATATTGACATGGAACTGCAGGCTTAATTTTGAGCATTTCTGCCAATGGTTTATTTAATTTTTTTTTCCTTTTTACATTTGCTTGTAATAGACAAGAAATGTTTTGTTACAATAAATGGCATTTCAGAGGTATGTCACTGATGAGCCCATTGCAGCTCAAACTGGAAGGGGCTTGGCAGTCCAGACAATTGACCATGCACTGTTGTTGTCAGTCCACTCATTGCTTGCTAGGTGGAAACTTCATGTAGTTGAAAGGATTCAAAGTCACTCCTATCAGAGGGGGCTTTGGTCCTTTCATTTGCATGAAGCCAGTCAGCAAGCAACTTATCAGCTTTCAATATTACCAGTCTGAGAATGTATCTGTCTGTATGTCTATCTATCTATCTGTCTAGTAAGTGGACCAGTGTGCCCACCCCATTACCACTTCTTTCTCCCCTCCACTCCAGGTTGCTCACCCACAAACCCTTCCCAATATTTGTAAATATGTTTAATATATACTGTAAGTGGGCTGGGGTATCCATCCCAAGTACCGCTTCTCTTGACCCACCATCCAAGTCATCTGTTCCCTTCCCCACAAACATGAGCCCAACACTGGGGTGTCAAATACTAGTGTATGAATATCCCTGAAATAAAGTAAACAATCCCTTGATTTTCTTTAAAACCTGTAAAGCAGAAAACATTTCCTCACTGATCTGCCCTCCACCCACCTACCCTCACCCACCCCACCCCAACCTCCAACTCAGCACCAACCCCCACCCACATACCCTCATTCAATTGAACATGTCCCATAGTGAAGATCCACTCTCTAATCAAAGACACCTCTTGTGACTGAAACCACCAACTGCAATATGAGAAAGTAAGGTAAGTGTGGTTCAAAGTATTTCAATGGGATTTTGAAGTTTGAGGTATAACTTTGTCATTTTTTGTATATTTTCGACTCAGATTTTCAACATGGCCTTTTCGAGATCCCACCTCATGACCAATGGTGGTGGAATTATGCAAATCAGGCCAAAAATAGGATTTCATGCTCATATTGCAAAATCAACTTTGGGGCAGGATTGCAAACTTTTCACTGCCTTTGTTCATGAGGTTGGGTCATAAAAAGGCTATGTTAAAAAGGATGGGTTAAAATATGTAAAAATGGAAAAGCTAGGTGCATACGTTGAAAGTTTTCTACGCTCACTTATAACTTTGATAATTTTAAAAATTTTGACCTCATATTTTCAACATAGCCATTTTTCAAACCACCTCAAGAACATGACAGCTGTCATTTTTCAAATCCTGGCCAAAATGTGTTTTTGCACCTGTGACAGAGTGATGTTTCAGTGGCATGGAATGCCATTTTGGTGAGGATTTAAAAATTTCCACCCACTGGGTTCATGAGGTGGGGTAATAAGAAGGCTATGATGAAAATTTGGTGTTTAAATATGGTAAAATGCCCAGGTATTATTTCAAAGGAAACTATATAAGAAATATTTGTTACATACTGTAAGTCCACTATGGTATCCAGTGATGATAGCAAACCAAACTGAGTGACTTAGAAATGAGCGCTTCAATTTGGTCACTGTTGGGATCGGCGACAAGCAATGAATAGTGAGAAGAAGGAATAGTGAAGGAGTAGGGGAACAATGGTGACTGCAGGGAATAGCGATGGGAGGGGGGAGGAAGAGGGCTGGGCTGAATAGGGTCATGGAGCAGGATGCTGCTGAGCTACCCTCCTAGTGTAGTGGGTAGGGACACCGACTGCAGTGCTGGTGGTCCCGGGTTCGGGATTGTATACAGGCATGAATTTTGCTTTGCAGGTGTTTGTGTTTTTTTTTTTTTATGTTGCTGTTCTCAGTCCCTCTTATTTCCTCCAGTGTCTGCCCCCCTTGGAGATGATTATAATATTATGGGGGGGTGCAGGGAGCTTCCCCCACAAAGGGGAGTGCGGGGGGCATAGCCCCCCACATCGAATATTATTTTACATGTGCACTGATTTGATATTTGGCATTTATTTCGATGTGCCGAATTGCTTTTTAGCAGGGTGTACTTGCTGTTTTGTGAGTTGCCCATATATTTTCACTGTTATGACATGGAACTGTCCACTATACATTGGGAGGCCTTGAACAAATACAGAAATCTTGTAAACTTGAAATTGGAAAAGTTAAAATAACCACCAAACAAGCACTAGCTGCACAAGCTTCTAAAGGAAATATTACAGCCTTTTTCAGTTATATAAATTCTTTGAAGAATGTAAGGATGTCCCACTTACACAACACAATGACTATAAGAGCACCCAAAGACATGACAAATTTATTAAATGACCATTTTTGTAAAGCTTTCTGTACTTCAAGGTCCGTAGAAAAACCATTAAATACTTTACATACTCCAGGGATTACTTTTAGTACTGATGAAATTAACAACAAAATACAAAATTTTCAATCTGGCCCTTCTCCAGGCCTGATAAAATAACAGGATATATGGTTGCAATTATAAACAAACATCTTGTACTGCCACTGTAGCTAATCTTCTACAATAGTATACTGACAGGTCATATGATCTCTGACTGGAGAAGGGCAAATGTGATGCCACTTTTCAAACCAGGAGATAAGGTAGACATGGATAATTATAGGCCCATTAGTTTCACTCCCATCTTGTACAAAATAATGGAGAGAATCATTAAAGACAGGTTGTCAGATGTACTTGGAAACTTTGATATAAACCAACATGACTTCTCGAAGGGCCAATCATGTGTCACAAATCTACTTTGTTTCTATGAACAAATCAGTCACAACATAGAAAAAAAACAGATTGGGACACAATATTTCTAGATTTTAAAAGGGCTTTCAGCTCTTCTTAGAAACATAGACTTTGACAGCAGATAAGGACTGCTTGGCCCACCTAGTCTGCCCTACCTACAGGATAAGCTGCAGATCCTAGTTAACCAACAGCCTATTTCTTCCTATCCCCCCCCCCCACATGAATTGCCTTATGTCTGTCCCATGAATTCTTAAATTCTCCCCCAGTTTTAGACCTAGAACCTCCTCAGGAAGGCTGTTCCATACGTCCGCCACCCTCTCTGTGAAAAAATACTTCCTCACATTGCCAATGAGCCATCCCCTCTAAATCTTCAAATTGTGTTCCCTTGTTCTTGCACATCTCTTTTTCTGAAAGACGCTACCCTCTTGGAATTTGTTGATTCCACTGAGGTACTTAAAAGTTTCTGTCATTTCCCTTCTCTCACTCCTTTTCTCAAGGGTATACATATTAAGCTCCTTTAATCTGTCCTCGTATGACTTCTCTTGCAGACCCTGCAACATTATAGTTGCCTTGCTCTGGACTGCCTCCATCCTGTCTATGTCCTTGCAGAGATGGGGTCTTCAGAACTGAATGCAGTACTCCAGATGGGGTCTCACCAACTGTCTGTACAGAGGGATAACAACTTCCTGTTTTCTGCTGGTGATGCCTCTCCCTGTACATCCCAGTATTCCCCATCCCTCCCTCCTGCCTTTTCACGTTGCTTGCTAACTTTAAGGTCATCTGATATGATTACCCCCAGGTCCCTTTGAATTTTTGTTGTTGTTACTACCCCCCCCCATTATGTAATCTTCCCCTGGGTTTTTGTTTTTCATGTGCATTATTTTGCACTTCTTTGCACTAAATTCAAACTGCAATACTTCTGACCATTCCTCCAACCTTTCCACATCCCTTCTCATCCTTTCCACACCTCCTTGTGTAACAACCCCATTGCAGATCTTTGTGTCATCTGTAAAGAGGCATACCTTTCCTTCCAGTCCCTCTGCAATGTCACTTGTAAAGACATTAAAAAGGACTGGACCCAGTACTGAACCCTGCAGTACCCCACTAGTAACCCCTCTTTCTTCAGAGTGGACTCCATTTACAATTACCTTCTGTGTCCTGTTGTCCAGCCAATGTTTTACCCAGGCTACCACCTTAGGACCCACTCGAGGCTGGTTAATTTGATTATTAATCTTTTGCGTGGGACTGTGTCAAAAGCCTTGCTAAAGTCTAGGTAGGCCATGTCCACAGCCCCTCCCTGGTCTACTACTTTGGTCACCCAGTCAAAGAAATCAATTAGATTCATCTGACATGATCTTCCCGCTGTGAACCTATGCTGCCTTGGGTCCTGTGCCTCACTGACCTCTAGGTACTCAACAATTCTTTCCTTCAGAAGTGATTCCATCACTTTCCCAACTACAGAGGTCAAACTGACAGGTCTGTAGTTTCCTGCCTCTGTCTTGCTCCCACATTTGTGAAGGGGAATTACATCTACCTTCCTTCAGTCCTCAGGTACCACACCATCCTCCCATGATTTGTTAAAAAGGGTAGTCAGTGGTGTCACTAATTCTCCCCTTAATTCTTTTAGAATTCTGGGGTGAATTCCATCAGGCCCCATTGCTTTGTTTACCTTTAGTTTTAGGAGTTCTTTCAGAACCCTTTCTTCTGTGAAAGGACTGGGATCGACCCCCCTATCCAGAGTACTTCTGTTAATTGGATTAGGCACCTCCCCCTCCTCCTCCTCTTTTGTGAATACTGAGCAGAAGTATTTGTTCAGTATCCCTGCTTTTTCACTGTCCCTCTCTGCCCACCCACCATCCATTCTATTCATCCTCACTATCCCTCCTTTTGTCTTTCAACGCTCCCTGATGTACCCTTCTTAACTGAGTTGGCTACCTTTTCCTCAGTTTGGGCCTTTGCTATTCTAACTTCCCTCCCTGCTTCCTTCTACTTTAACTCGTACAATTCTCTGTCCTGCTACTTCTGTGTTTCTTATACTTCCTAAATGCTATCTTTTTCTCCCTAACCTTTCCCACCAGCTCCTTTGAGAACTATAGTGTTTTTTTCTTTCGTTTTGATTAGTTTATTTGCTTCATACAAAGGCTTGTTGCCTCTGTGATGAGTTTTGATGTTTCCCCGATTGTTGCTCCACCCCTTCTTCTAGCCTGTTTGCTAGTGCTTTTCTGTGGCACTCTCCCATCTTGCCAAAGTCAGCCCTCCTGAAGTCCAGTACCCTCACTTTTGTATGGCTTGACTCTGTAGCTGAGTTTATCATGAACCACACTGTTTGGTGGTCACTTGTTCCCAGATGGCTATCCACTTTTAGATCTGAGATCCTATCACTGTCCCCAGTCCAGTAATGATGCTGACAGGCTTAGGTTGATGGCACATTATGATGGCTATCAATCTGAAATCACCCGTAAGAAGGCAGAGTTCCTGTCCAGGGAGATTTCTGCTGCACAAAACTGACCGGCTCAGCTTTTCCAGACTGTGGACAGATTGTGCAATCCAATCTGCCTCCAGCCCAGAGGAGCTTTTTCTCAGCTAAGATACGAGGTGTTCACTCGGTTCTTTGCAGATAAGGTTGCCAGCATCAGGTCTGGCATCGGTCCGACCTCTCCTATAGGGGATTGCAGTGGTCAACGGGAAGTGACATGTACTGTCTGTCTGGTCAGAGTTTTGCTGGCTGGAGTTCAGTGACATTGTGAAGATCATCCAAACATTGCGACCCACCAGTTGTAGTTTGGATCCGGGCCCTACACCTCTCTTAGTAGAATGTGTGGAAGTTATCTGCCCAATCCTTGATGACATTGTCTGAAAGTCTTTGGAGAGCGGGGTCTTTCCTGACCCCCTCAAGGAGGCGGTCATTCGACCACTCCTTAAAAAACCCTCCTTAGATCCAGATTGTCTAGCTAACTACCGGCCTATCTCTAACCTGCCATTTGTTGGTAAGGTTATTGAAAAGGTGGTTGCATTGCAACTGGATGATCATCTTATAACTCACAATGTCTATGATACTCTCCAGTCTGGTTTTAGGAAGAAGCATAGCACGGAGACTGCCCTTGTCCAGGTATTGAGTGATCTCCTAATGGCCAGAAATCAAAAGGCATGTACCATTCTGGTCCTTCTCAATCTCTCTGCTGCATTTGACACTGTAGACCATGGTGTGCTATTGGATCGCCTGCAGGTTTATTGTGGGCTGTCTGGTACAGTCCTCAAATGGTTTCATTCTTACCTCACAGACAGGTTTCAGAGAGTTGTCACTGGAATTTATTCCTCTGGTGCTCGCTTCCTGCCTTGTGGGGTACCGCAGGGTTCCATTTTAGCTCCCATGTTGTTTGCAGTGTATATGCTGCCATTGGGAGAAATCATCAGGCAATACAGTTTGGATTTTCACTGCTATGCAGATGATACCCAGCTGTATCTGTCTTTTCTGCTGGGCCAGGATGATGCACTCTCCATGCTGAATAATTGCCTTGCTGAGATCAGACTTTGGATGAGTTCCAGCTGGCTGAGACTGAATCCAGATAAGACTGAGGGATTGGTAGTGGACCCAAGTCATCCGGCGGTGGGTTTGGAGCTGAACAACCGAAGCATTACTTGTAGTGGTATGTGCTCCTACCTCCAATCAGGTGCGAAATCTGGGCGTTATTTTTGACGGCGGTTTGACCCTAAAATCTCAGGTGTCAGCTGTCATCAAATCCTCTTTTTACCATCTGAGGAATATCGCCTGGGTGAAACACCTGGTTCCTCTGGGTGATCTTCCAACATTGATCCATGCCTTTGTCACTACCCATCTTGATTACTGCAACTCTCTTTACCTAGGGCTACCTGGGGTTGATATCCGCTGCCTGCAGCTGGTGCAGAATGCAGCGGCCAGGCTTTTGACTGGTACTCTCAGAACCAGTCATATTACACCTGTGCTCCACGAACTGCACTGGCTGCCTGTTAGGTGGCAGATCACCTTTAAGGTTGGTTTACTAACCTTTAAAGCCCTACATGACCAGGGACCCAGTTACCTGAAAGATCTCCTGATTCCCTACTGCCCCCTCCATCCTCTCCGCTCTGCCAACGAGGGATTGCTAGAGATTCCCAGGATTCGATTAAAGACATCAGGATCTTGTGCTTTTGCTTTTTCAGCACCAATCCTGTGGAATTCTGTACCTTGCTGGTTGATAGAATGCCCAACCGTCGATAGTTTTAAAACCGGTTTGAAAACATATTTATTTAGTTTAGCATTTGATTAATTATGGCTGTTACATTTTAATGCTGTTTTAAAAACCTTTTATCATTATGTATATGTTTTATGTACAGCCCCTTGGCTTTGAAAGGCGCTATAAAAATAAAGTTGATTTGATTTTGATTTGATTTGATTTGATTTGAGAGTACAAGGTCTAATATTGCTCCCTCATGAGTGGGTTCCAAAACTAGCTGTCTGAGGCATGCCACCCGTAGGGCATAGAGAATGGCCCTGCTCTTGGATGTGGCTGTAGCAAAGGTGAACCAGTTAACTTCTGCCATATTCAGGTCCCCCTTCAACAGTATCTCCCCTTTCTCTGCCATCCTAGGCATGCCTTCTATCATATTCTTGTCCATTCCTTCCCCTTGACATGGGGGCTTGTATACAACCCCTGTGTGGATTGTGGTGCCATTTCCAGTCTCTAAGGTGACCCACAGTGCCTCCTCTTTCTCCCTGTTTACTCTTTTGTTCCATTGCTTTTATCTCTTCCCTTACATAGAAAGCTACTCCTCCCCCTCTTCTACCCTCCCTGTCTCTCCTGTAGGTTGTGTACCCTGGTATGTTAACATCCCATGATTCTCTGTGTACCATGTTTCTGTGACTGCTATGATATCCAGGCATCCTTTTTCCATCAAGGCCACCAGTTCAGGGAGCTTGTTGCCCAGACTACGGGCATTGGTACTCATTACTCTCCATTTCTTGATGGCCTTACCTCTTTTTGCCCCATCCCTGTCCTTATTGCCTTTGTCATTTTCTCCATTTACCCCTGCCCTTCTCCCTATCAACATCTCTATCTTAGTGTTTACCTCACTTACTACCCTGTTTTTGTTTTTGGGGTTGGCTAGGATTTCCCTGCTCCTTTCCAGTGCCTCCCCTCTCAGCTAGTTTAAATGCTTGCCAATGAAGCATTTGAACCTATCACCTTGGATCCTGGTTCCCCTCCTGGGCATTGGGCCATCAAAAAATTGCAAGCCCTGGATGTCCACCCTAGCTACTGTATGTTACTTGGATTCAGAACGGCTAAACAGATTGCAAACAGCAAGTGGTTACTTATGGTTATTCCTCAGACTGGAGACCAGTGTCCAGTGGTGTCCCACAGGGATCAGTAGTGGCCCCTTTAAACGAAAAATGTTTTATAGCTGATTTATTATCAGACCTAGACAGTTGGGTCATTAAATATGTGGATGACTGTAAAAGCTGTTTCCAGTGTAACAACCTTGAAGAAATAAACCTACTTCAAAGGGATGTGGACAAACTCTCAACTTATCCAAACAATTAGGGTATGTCTTTCAACATAAATAAACGCAGTGCTATGTATTTTGACTCGCATAATCCCAGTCATGATTATACCCTAAATGTCCACCTGTTAAACAAATCCCAGCATGGGAAAGATCAGGGGATTATAATATCAAATGACTTATTTGGTAGACAAATAACAGAAAACCTTAACAGAGACCATAAAGTTTGGTGGTCAATCAGGCAAGACTTTGCACATACAGAACAAAATCCAGAAAAAAAGTTACCAAATAGGTACAAGGGGCCAGAAGTTCTAATTATGAAGAAAGGTTAGACAATTTCAGCCTCATGTCCTTAGAGACTAGAAGGATGGGAGGTGACCTCATGTAAACATGAGAAGTGATTAGAGACCCATACTTTATGTTAGAGATGGAGCTAGACTTCAAACAAATAATTGTCAATACCAGAAGGAACTCTCTACAATTAGAATGAAACAGCTTTTCTTCAACAAAATAAGCAAACTTTTTTTCACAAAGGATAGTCAAACACTGGAATTCGCTGCCAACAAATGTGGTTATCAGTGAATTGAAGCGTACCTTTAAAAACAGAATATACACTTTTATGCTTTCAACCCATGGTCTATGCTACTGTGGTAAATAATAGGAGCTTTATATGGGCATTAGCCTTTTGCTCCTTCTCCTTCGCTTAGTGATCCTTAGGTTATGGCTGAACATTACAGTATTTCAACATTCACTTCACTAATTTTCAAAATTTTGACTCCAAACGTTTAACATAGCCATTTTCTGCACCACCTCATAAATGTGACTCATTTCATTTCTTTAAATCCTGATTGAGATGTATGTTCACACCTCTGGTGCAAAATGACATTTTGGTAAATATCCTATAACGGTATATGTCATGTTTCTGAGGCGAATCATAAAATGAGTGTCTCGAAAAATTAAGGGTCAACATATTTTTTTAAAAAGTTAGAATTGTTTAACAACCTTTGTGTGTAGTGCCAGTCTTCTTCCCAGTGGCCATGTTTTGTAATCCTGTGCTAATGAGCTGAACTTGGGGGTGAGCTCAGTGATCCAGCTGGATGGGGTGGGGGTGATATAATGGCACTGCTCTGCGACACCTCACCACACCCAAGGAATGAAAGGTGTAGGGTTGTCCACATGGGCCCAGGCACCATATAGTGAAGACAACTGTCCTCTTAGCATAGGGCCCTGCACCTCATTACCCATGGGTAGCAGAGTGCCTCGTGCATTGGCTGACAGATGAAATACCTTGTTGCTCTAAGGGGCTTTGCACCCTCTTGCCCCATGTCGGTGTCACTGCTTGCCTATGTTCACCCTACCTACCCTGTACAGGGTCTCTCTCTCTCTCTCTGCTGCTTATGGCCCCTTCCCCAAGAAAGAGAGATTCATACTTGCCCAGTAGCGCAAGTATAGTTAGGGCTGAGCAGAGTGTTCGGTGTTAAACCCCAATCTTTTTACCTTAATAACTTTATCTGCTTTTGACAAAATTGTGTGAAATTTGACATGTGCAGTCAAGGTGTCAAGTTCTTGAAATGACAGAAGTTTTGTAATGGCCACTTAATGGGATTCTGAGATCCAGAAACATCAAACATGCATAATAATGCCACTGTTTGGTCACTTTTTGTTGTCACTTACACCCAAGATGGTATGGAATTTTGTTTCAGATCTTTCAGGGCTGAAGGGGTTTGTGTGAATGGTGTGCCTTTAGAATGTTTTGTGAAAAACATATTAATGGGTTCTAGAGTTATAATGTTTTGAAATTTGGTTTCTGAGCATGCTTAGCGGGTTTTTGAGATAACCCTTTGATACAACCCAAACATTCTTCTTTCGTAAGCATTTTTAGATCATGAGTAATTGTGTTTTTGGGTGGCTAGAAAAATTATTATGCTTTGATGGCCGCCATCTTGTTCTTTCTTTTTAGAGTAAAACAATTTGAAAATACATACAAACAAGTTATTTTAGAAAAACAGATTCATGAGTCTTGCTAAACTGGATCCCAATACACTCTATTTTGGTGTTTGTTTTACAAAAACCCAGCCAGAAATACCTTTTCTAGACTTGTTAAGAATTTCTGCTGTCAGCTTAATGATATGGCCATTTCTTGTGCCATGAGCTGCAAGTTCTTGGGTTGCATAGTTAACACAATAATTTTTCATATATAGCAAAAATACAGATGGCACTATAGCCTTAAGGGTAGCATAACAAGCTATGAATAAGCTTGGAACATCCAGCAGACCTGGGTTTGATTCCACAACCTCCACTTGCTTGACTCTGAGCAAGTCACTTAACCTCTCCAGTGCTCCCTGCTCACCCTGAAAAAAAAAAACAGGCAATGCTGGCCTTACCTGACTATCAAAGAATTAAATAAATTGAATTATTGGGTAACATTTAAATGTGAGACCCAAGAATTTTATTTTTGTTGTGTATGAAGAATTTTTCTGTTGTGTTTACATGTGTTACACAAGAATTCTAATTTTGGTGCTCATGAAAATTTTTTTTGTTTGTATCTCACATACTTTTACTTAACTTAGCCATTTTTATGTCAGTCCTAAATTTGGAATATACTGTTTACATTACCTTACCTCATGAACAAGGATGGTGGGAATTTTCAAATACCGGTTGAAAGGTGATTTCACAGTCGCTCTGTGAAACCCCCTTTCTGACAGGATTTAACACATTATAGAGACCAAGTTAATGACATGGTGTCAAAAAGGCAAAAAAAAAAAATTGCCATTTTTGGTGCACATGAAATAATTCTCTGGTCACATTTAAATGTGCCACTCAAGAATTCACGACCCACCAAAAATGCTTTTTTTTTTTTTGCAGATTACTCCTTTGGTCACACATTTGAGAGCGGCTGAAGAAATATTTTTGTGTGCACCAAAAATGCTTGTGTTTTTCTGATAGATTAATTACTTCTTTGACTGCACATTAAAATGTGAACCAAGAATTTTTCTTGCAAACTGATAAAAAAAAACTGTTTTGGGGCCTGGCAGAGAATTTGATATGGGAATGACAAATTCTTTGGTCACACATTAAGCTCGATACAATCATTTTTTTTTGTGAGAATTTAAAATTCCTGTATTTCGAATGGTTGAAGATGTGTGATATACATATTTTAGGTTGCACATTAAGCACAGTACAGCAATGCCATCTTGCAGCATAAAAAAATGTATGTTTTATGCATCTCACATACTTTTACTCATAACTTGGCTATTTTACAATATTTTAGAGCCAGATTTTAAATATACTGTTTGCATGATCCTACCTCAGGCAAAAGGATGGTAGGACTTTTCAAAATAGGTCAACATGTGATTTCAAATTCACTCTGTGAAAATACACCTTTTAGGTGGGATTTAACACTTTCTAGCAACCAAGTTCATGACATGGGGTCAAAATGTAAAATAATAAAAAGCTATGAAGAAACATTGTGAGCAGGGCAGACCTTTAGTGCAGCAGGTAGTATATTGTGACATTGTGCCAGTGAGCTGAGTTCTGGGGTGAGCTCATTGAGCAAGTTGGATGAACTGAGGCTGGAGGGATTGTGCTACCATATGGTGCACCCCCAGCCTGGGGAGGCACAGTGCAGTGTTGGATGCACAGGAAACATGTAACCATATAGTGAAGAACATCTTCTCATCTCTTCATGTAAGTCCAGATGGCCCTTCACTTCTGCACCTATAGCTGCAAGGAAGTCAAGGGCTCAGAGGGCTTTGCACTTCTACAGTTAGATGCACTCTTCATCCTGTGCATCTGCATCTGTAACTACATGGAAGTTATTTCCATGACCCCCACAGACAGCTCCATGAATCCTTTGCATCTGTAGCCACATGGAAGAGCAGGTCACTGAGAGCCTGTACTTCTGCAGGCAGACTGACTCTTCTCTTGCTTCAGGGCCTAGAGGGCCCAATGTGTCTGCATCTGTTCATGTAGGTCCCAAAAAGACCTATATAGAAACATACATAGAAATAAATTGCAGAAAAGGACTGCCAGGTCCACCCAGTATACCCAGTATGCCTACCCAGCTGCTAGACCTTTTGTTATTTCCTACCATGTCCCCCATATCTAAATGAACTTTGTGTCTATCCCATGCTCTCTTGAATCCCCCCATAATTCCTGCCCCCACCACCTCCTCTGGGAGTCTGTTCCAGTTATCCCCCACTCTCTCCATGAAATAGAACTTTCTAATGTTTCCTCTGAACCTTCCCCCACCATCTGCCTATCATGTCCCCACCTCCCCACCCGACATCATGCCTCCTACATGAAGGAGGATGCAATTCTGCTATCTCAAAAAAAAAGAAAATTCATTAAAAAAACTTCATTAATGCACCAGTTAGGATTCAGCTTAACCACACAAAAATAGGGAACTGTGGCATTAGGGTTTACAATCCTAATTCCCCAATCCCCCAAGCAGCAAAAAGAAAATACAACACAAGCAACCACACATCACCATCATCAGATAAGACAAACAACACACAACTGTTTCCAGATGACACAAATGCACTAGAACTGATGTGCTACCTTAATGGATTTGTATCTGTTGCTACAGAAGCACAGGACCCAGAGGGGCCTTTACTTCTGCATCCATAAGTGTAAATATGTCTTACAGTGTGCATGAGTACCTGTGGCTGCAGACACATTGGCACAATGGGGCATGCGCGTCTGCAGATAGAAGTAGTGTTGCAATTTGTTATCATAGATTTCTATTTCCATGGCTTTAGAAGTGAAGGCCTCACAGTGGCCTGTGCTTCTGTAGCCAGAAATTGGTGTCTATGTTTTGCACCTACAGCTGCAGAAGGGCAGGCCCCTCAGAGGCCTGTGGTTCTGCAGACAGAAGCGTGTGCATGTCTTACAGTGTGCCTGTGGCTACAGAGTAGCGGACCCTTATAGGGGCCTACACTTCTGTAGACAGAAAAACTGCTGTAATTTAGGTATTATGGATTTTGTATCTGAGGCTGCAGGTGCCTGTGCCTCTGCAGACAGCAGTAGTGTTGTGATTTAAGTGTTGTGGATTGCTAGCTGCAACCAGAAGTGAGTGTGTACAGTATGTCTGGCAGTATGCATGCTGCAGATACTAATCCATGAAGGTAGCATATCAGTGCTACTGCATTTTTGGCATCTGGAAACAGCTGTATGTTGTTTATCTTACCTGATGAAGGCTGTCTGTGGTTGCTTATGTGGTATTGTCCTGGTATTGTGGGAAGTTAGGATTGGAATCATTAACACCACATTTCCCTACTTTTGTATGGTTAAGGTGAACCCTCACTGGTTCAATAACACAGTTTTTTTCAATGAATGTATATATATTTGATGAAACCCACCAAACTGATCATACATTATCCCACAATGACTGCATGCCTGCACATCTTGCTATTATTCACCCCCAGCAAAACAATTTTGGTCATTTTATAAGACAGATAATCCACTACAGGGCATGCAGGTGTGCCCTGATATACACAAGCCTTAGCTTACTAAATGCACTCTGCCTGCAGCCTCGTGCCTCACAACACACCAAGGTATGTGTATATCTGAGCCCGACTGCACACCCTGTAGTGGATTATCTATTATTTATTTATTTATTTATTGAAGAGAATCAGAATTACAATCCTTTGAGTCATGGACTCCTTTGCAAAAGCTCCACATCAGTACAGAAAGAACAAACGTCACATTTACCGGTATTATACATAGGTACAGTATATACATTGCGTCAAGGAGCCTAATGTGGATTTTTGGTCTTAGCTGTGACCAAAGGTAGATTACAGATTTGGGGGGTCCTAACTGAACTCTGAGACAGATTTTATATACAATGTGATTGCGTGACCTGAGGATGATGTCAGGGGTAAGGTTGGGCATTTTTTATCCCTGTCATTACAGGTTTTCTACATTCTTAGGCACTAGATAGACTACTAGCAATGAGCTTTCTTTTATGTTCTGGAGATGGTGAAGGCATATTGGTTGCAGTCACAGCTGACTGATACAAGGAAGAGGTCCTTGAAGCCAGTTTTAAATTGGCCAAGACTAGGGGCAAGGGAGATAGAGACTGGTATGCTGTTTAGCCATTGGGGAGCCTGGTATCAAAAATACCTTTGTCCTAGGGCAGTCCTACAGTGAGGGACTAGGAGAGAGGTGCCAGTGGTTCATCTAGGGGCCCTTCTGTAGGAGAGAGTCTGGATGAGGGGGTGGAGGCCTTTGGGTGCTAGATTCATGAGAATTTTTTTTGCTTGGAGGGTGGTGTGGTATTTAAGCCTATCTTTGAAGGTGAACCAGTTAGCACATTTGTAAAGCTCACATGTGTGGGTGTATCTATTATTCCCAGTGACCAGTCTGCAGGCTTTATTGAGAGCAATGTTGATGCAGTGAAGGGCTGTTTGGTTGGCAGAACCATAAATAATAATGCCATAGTCAACCAAGGATAGGACTGATAAAGTTGCAGCGAGGTGTAGGGCCTACAGGGGTAGGCAATGCTTATGTCTATATAGGATCCCCAATCTGGTGTTTACAGTGGAGGAAAGGTGTTGGATGTGTGTGTGGTAGATAAGGGATACTGTATACAGTATATATAGTAGATGTTTACTGTACATATTTCTCAAAGGAATGTGTTTATTTACACACAAAGTTGCAGTACAAAATATATGGCATGAATTCAAAGGCTGAGCCTCACTAAAAATTTGTGGGATCGATTCCTGTTTAAAGTCACTGTAGGGGTAGTTCATTCACTGAGGGCCTATTACATTGGCATAGGTAATTAAGGAATCTTCTAGCATGTTCCTTGCTGGTGGTTTGGGTCTCCACTGATCTGATTGGCCTAGGAAGAGAGGGAGAGAAAAAACAAGACGTACAACAATAAAGATTTTTACTGACACAAACATTTTTTTATGCTATACCCAATTAACATGGGAAGGCACACTTTTTTCTCCAAGCAAATAAATGTCCGGCATGCCGCTATGAAACACAACACAAAACTAGTTTAGTTTTGTTTATTGATTGGTCATTGATCATTTCATAAATTACAATAAAAATCTGAAAGATACATTTAAAATTACATTAAAAAGAAATATTACAAAGTGTAGCATTCACATATTAGCATTATGTTGACAGTACATAGACATTTGTATGGAGCAGACTACATGTATTATTAAATTATAATTAGACCAACAATTGCCTCAAAAATACATTACCAGAAATCAGCATAATTTATAGTCTGCAGTATATTACATAGAGAAGAACACAATTCCAACAATCCAGGTTACTTATATTTTATTCGAAGTCTTGAAAATGGCAGCAAGATAACCCACTACTCCTTTAATTATCACTTCATCATTCATGGTAAAAAACAGGTTCAATAAAACCAATTTATCAGAAGAATGAATATTATTCCATAAGGGAACAAGCCAATGAACCTTAGGTTTGTTATACCATGGGCAGACAAAAATGATGTAATACAAATTTTCCAAGTATTAATCTGAACAGTATCATGATTGCATATTAGGGGATTTACTATATCTGGCTGCAAGTACATTGCTTTGAAACAACTCTAATCTATACCTAGTATAATGTTTTCTTTGTTTATGATCTGTCAGAACATCCTAATATTTTTTGTAGAATACAAAATATCATTTTGTATCAGTCATAGAGATATTTTTAATTTCTAAATTTGTTCAAGGTCCAATACCTAATAATGATATGTGATTTCAAGAGTAATGTGAGTTTTGTATTTCAGACCAATGGTAATATTTTTAGTGACATATATTCTTAAGAACTCCAAGTTGGTTTCTTTTAAGGTAATAAAAATCTTCTGAAGCCATTCAGATTGCAAACAGCCTATTTATTCCCAGCCACATTTCCCCTTCAAACATAAGTAGGCCAGTCTTCTAGAATCTAGTCATAATAGTGTAATCCAATAGTTTATTTTTCTAGCATACATAAGAGCTTTTAATCTAGTGACGACAAGTTCTGTGTGAATTAAGGAAGCAGGAACAGCATTGCTTAGTCCTAGGCTGGCTCTGTATATCTTATTTAATGGAGTTTCTAAAACATCATTGTTATCTATATCCCAGACTTCAACATGAAATAATGCTTGAGAGTGATATTTAGATTTCACTGCCTCAATATAAGGTTTGACAGAGTTACCACCATATTTATGATTAAAAACATTTGATGAGTTTGCAGTTTGTCTTAACTTAATTTTTAGGCTGTTAATATGTTTTGTCCAATGTTCATCACTACTGAGCTGTAAACCCAGGTATGTATATGTTTTTACAGTACATAACTTTTTGTTGCCAATTCGCCAGTTTTTATTAGTGTTCTTTGACCCAGAAATTAGTATCTGACTTTGTCTCACTTATTACTAATTTATATTTTATTGTGTATGAATTCAGTAAATTTACTTTAGATTGCAAATCTGCTTGAATAAATGAAAAAATTGCCAAATCATCAGCATAAGCAAGTTCCACACATTCTTTATTACCCATCTTAGGTGAATCACTCACTGAATGCTCCAGTGATACAAGTAATTTATACTGTACTGTGGTTTATACTGTGGTATTAGAATGACAGAAGGTTACATGCCCATATCATCCCCAACTCCTCAGTGGTTATTTATTATGCATAATATTAAAGTGAGCATCTAGTTTGATTTTGAATCTAGAAAAAGTTGTTTGGTTTATTACCTCTTGTGCTAGTTTATTACACAGTCTAATTGCTCTCGGAAGAAAAGCATTGTTTCTGATGTTTATTTTGGCCCCCAATATCATAATTGCCCTGTTGTGCATTCTTAAATTATAGTTACTCACTTTAAATTTAATATCAAAGGCAGATGTAAGTTCTGTGTCTTATGTTTTTAAGTATTTTGTAAAGGGTAAAAATGTCGCCCCTTTGCCTTCTCAATTCCAAAGGCCATACTGTAGCTTTAGCTTTGAAAGCCTTGTATGATAGTTTGTGTTTTTCAAGTTAAAATTTGCTTGGTGTATCTTCTTTGCAATTTCTCTAAGATCTCAACATCTTTTCTAAGATAGAGGGCCCATACCAGCGTACAGTAATCAAGGTGTGGTCGTACATACTGTAGGCTTTATATAGAGGCATCATTATTGATTGTGATTTGTTAGAAAATGCTTTTCTTATACATCTAGTTAGATGGTTAACTTTTTTTGCCACTGCCTTGCATTGTTTGCTGTTTTTCATATCACTAGATATGATTACTCCCACATCTTTTACTTCTTCCACTGTTTGCAAAACAGTACCATGGATTGTGTATACTTGTTTAGGGTTCTGTTTGCCACAGTGCATTATGGTACATTTATCATAACTAAATTTCATATTATTGGTATCTGCCCAGTCTATGATATGTTGAAGGTCTGTTTTTATACTAGAGCAGTCATATACTGTATGTTACTGACATTTCCGCCAAGTTTTAAGTCATCAGTGAATTTTATAAGAAGATTTTGACTATTTATTTGTAGGTCTTGTATAAAGATATTGAACAGCAAAGGACCCAATACGGATCCTTGTGGAATTCCATTAGTTACCCCTCCATTAGGTAATAGGAAGCCATTTACATGGACTCTTTGTGTTCTGTCTGATAGCCAGGATGATACCCATGTGATAATATTTGATTTAACCTTTAATTTGATTAACTTTTCTTTTATTCCACTATGTGGTAGACAATCAAAAGCCTTTCTAAAATCAAACAGTATAATGTCTATTGGATTATTTTGATCTAGGCTCTTTGTTACTGTGTTGTAGAATGTAAGGAGGTTGGTGTTTCAACTCCTACTCTCTGTGAATCCATGTTGAGTTTTGTCTAAAAGTCCCCTGCACCTCAAGTCCTGAGTAAGTTCTTCTTTGATTACTCCATCAATCACTTTACTAACAACAGAGGTAAGGCTTATAGACCTATAATTTGAGGGTAGATTTTTGTTTCCCTTTTTGTAGAGTGAGATCACAATGGTCCTTTTCTAGTCCCCTGGAACAACACCTGCCTTGAGTGTTTTGTTACCTATTATAGAGATACAGTAGGTGCTGCTAAGATATCTGACAGTTTCTTAAATAGGTGAGGGTGAATGCCATCTGACCCTTCAGATTTGTTGATATCTAATTTATCTAGTTTCTGTTTTATATTTACTGGTGTACGTAAAGGGATTGGATAATCTTGCACTGATCACTTGCTGTTTATTTGGGGTTGGGGGTTTGGACTCTGTATATAAGTGGAACAGAAATAGTCATTAAATGTGGTAGTCATATCTTCTGGCTTATTATAAATACTGTAATTTTGAATTAGAGGTCCTATTACTCTATATGTCTTCCTTTTTGTGTTAATGTACAAGTAGAAACTTTCTAAATTCCCTTTAGAGTGAGCAAGCCTAAATTCTGTATTTGACCATGTGTTTTTAATAGATTTGTTTAGGGGTTTTAGTATTAGTTTGTATTTGTTGATGCTAGAAATAGTTCATTTTTTTCATTTGTGCAAAATGTTTTTTCTTTTTATTTATTAACCTTTGTATTTTATAATTTAGCCAGATTGGTTTCTTCCACCTGTTGTTATAGACCTTTTTCTGGGGGATATGCTTGTTGACCAGACTGTGTATTGTACCAATAAAAAGACACCAAGCATCTGCCGAATTTAGCTGAATGAGTTTATTTGGTAAGTCTATTGTTGAGAGTTGCTGCTTAATGGCTCCCCAATCAACTTTGTTATAATTAAGAAAAACAGAACTACCCTTAGTAGTTTCGATAGGGTTCTTGTCTACCAGGGAAAAACATACAGTATTGTGGTCGCTGTTTGAGAGTGCTGCTTTAATTTCCATGTCGCGTATCCTGTCTGGAATATTTGTTAGTAGTACAGCTAGGATATTTTTACCTCTAGTAGGTTCTGTAATCAATTGCTGAAGTTCTAGGTTATTTAGGTGGTCTACAATGTTTTGATCATGTAAACGGGTTGCCTTTGCCTCAGGCCAGTTAATGTTTGGCAAATTAATTTCACCTGTTATGACAACATCTAATTCAGTAGCACTAGTTATTTGATCCAGTAGTAAGGAGGTTGATTCATGGGTACTATTTGGAGGTCTATATACAACTGCTGAGGAAAAACTGGTACCATGGGATCCACTCACTTTAAACCATATAGATTCAACCTCATTTCCATCCAGTGTATTCGTGTTCATTTCACAGCATTCAATGGTATCCTTGACATAAATTGCCACCCCCACCCACATCTACGCCCAGTTCTGAGTCTATTAAATAGATGATACCCCTGCCTCTCTTGGTCCCAGGTGATATTTTTCTCCCACCATGTTTCAGTAATGCATATAATATCTAGTGCTGCTGGTAAAACCATAGCATTAAGTTCTGCTCTTTTTGTACTATGGAGACTACAAGCATTTCGGGTTAAGATTGATAAGCTTTTTTTGTCAGGCAGCGGTTTTCTACTTTTGGTAATCTTTATGTTTTTACTTGCCTTGTGTAGTGTTCCCATCTCCCTTATCATAGCTAGTTTAAAGTAACCATATCTGCTCTGACTATACTGAGGGCAAGGTTTTTAGTGCCCTTCCAACTGGGGTGTAGTCTGTCTCTGCAGAACGTCTGATTCATCCCAAACATTATCCCAATACCTAATACATTTATATTGTTTTAAAGTGCACCAGTTTCTTAACCATTGGTTAATTAATTTAATCTCATCTAGTTTTCTTTTGTTAGCACGTGGGACTGATAAGATTTCAGAAAAGACAATTTCACACCCTTAACTCTAATTTAGCATCTAGTTTTTTGAAAATAACCCTCTATGACACCTTCATTCTTTTTCCTAATATCATTTACCCCAACATGAACTACAGCTAGTGGATGCTCCCCAGCACCCTTCAAGACTGTATCTGACATATTTGTGATGTCACTCACTCCAGCTCCAGAATAGCTACAAATCATGATGTTTTCTTTATCATACTGACAAATGTAACTGTCTGTGTACTTAAGTATGGAACCACCCAGGACAATGAGTTGACTTGGGGTTGATCTTTCTACAGGCAAATGTTCCTTCAATGCTGGTGGTCCCTCTGGACTAGGGGAAGTGTCTCCTGTGATGTTTATGAGTGGGGTGTACCTGTTGGCTACAGGAATGCTTGCCTCAAATTGGGGTACTTGGCTTGTAGAAGGTGTATTGGGGGGGTCTGGGTCCAGTTTGTGTTACTATTTATTACCTCTCGCTGGGCTATTCCAGTGGAGCAATCTTCAGGTGATGTAAATCTTTCCCCTACCCTTCTCTTACATTTTATGGATTGCACTTCAGACCATTCATCATCTGGGTCAGTATACTCATTTGTGGCCTTTCTTTTAGAGGTACTTGAGGTATTGCTTGGGACGGGTTGACTTGCTTTAGCGACTGAGGGATAGGCCTTAAGTTTATTTGCCATCATTTCTGTTGTCTTTCTAGGACCTCTAGTTGCCTACTGAACATCAAAACTGTTCCTTCAGCTGATTGTTTTCATTACATTTGATGCATGTATATGTCCCCACATTCTGTTCCTTATTATACACAGAGTGCATGTGACAGAAAATACATTGGTATCCAATGTCCCCCTCAAGGACCAGTTGATTCCCGAAGCTAGGATTGCTATTGCCTCCAGCGTCCTCCTCCCCACACTGACCTACGCAGCCCCTGTCATTCAAGGCATGGTGAAGCCTGAATTCAATAGACTGCAGGTCTTATATAACAAGGTGATTCACTTTGCCACACAGTCCCAGTCCAGGAGTCACCACTGCAATACTCTAGCACTTATCAACTGGCCTTCTTTTGAAGCTGACATCCAGTACCCTCTACTTTGCCTCACATACAAACTAATTGGCTACACCGCCCCACCTAGTCTCTCTGGACTCATTACCACCAAGCTAAATCCCTGTAACCTCTGGACTTCAGGCAAAACTCATCTTGAGGTTCCCAGAGTTAGGACCAAGGCAGGGAGCAAGTCCTTTGCCTACACTGCCCTGTGGAACAAACTTCCACCATGGGTGCAGGATGCCCCCTCAATCGAAACCTTCAGCACTAGGCTCAAGGCCCGCTTGCTCACTGCCACCACTTGCCACTGCCATGGTATCTGAAACCCCACCCCCATTTCTCTCCTATCCAAGTATATGCCTCAACCTACATTAAGCTGGTCTCACCTACTTAATGCACCATTTATGCTTACCAGGGTTCTCTAATTGCTGAATGCCCTATGCCAGTTCATTTCACTCAAAGTCTGAGTGTTGCCTGTGTTTAAATGTTTGTAAATCTTAATTCTGTTACAAAACATGTTACAGCTACTGTATGTGTGTCAGCTGCTCCAACATATTTATTGTACTCTCACTGTATATCCTATTTTACCATGTAATCCTGGGTTGCCCCTGAAAAAGGGACCTCTGGGGCTCAGTGGGCCTACCTGGTCACCAAAATTTAATAAATAAAATAAATAAATAATGTAAGAATTCTATTTGCCATTTGTTTGCTTGTATGATCCTGCCTAAATGACATAAAGATAAGACCTACCTTTGCAATATGCCTGGGTTCTAACCTCCTATCCCTCCATTGAAGTGCACACCCTGTTTGCAGAGGGGTGAGCTAAATAGTGCAGCATAACCCGGACATTGTCACTGGGTCAGTGTGGCTCTAATAAAAACACTTTTTACTCCGAAGCTTCTAAATAACTTGCATTAGCCCCTCATGTGGGGAAAAGGCAAGACATGTGAATTCTGTTGTCTAGAACATAAAAAAATATATTCCCCCACAGAGCTGTAGTCCCAAGAGATACCCAAACAGACTACAAGCTCCCTCTTCATGTTCCAGTTTACCAGGAACCAGGGCTCCAGAACAATGCCTTTGGCTAGGGTAGAACAGTGAATAAAAGCAATAAAATGCAGGGCTTAGCACACACCTCCAGAGTTGCCTACCAGCAGTACAGCCTTTCTAAATTCCTGTGCTCCTTTCTGTTGATACACACATATATATATATATATATATATATATATATATATATACAGAAAAGCAATGGAGCTAAGACATATCCTTGTCTAACTCCACTGTTTGTTGACAATCTAGAAGATATTTGACCATTTATACCAATTCTGACTTGCATCCAAGTATCTGAATACAATTCCCTAATAATAGCTATAATATCAGGACTAATACCCCACTCACTAATAAGTTCCCAAAGTAAAGTCCTAGAAATAGTGTCAAAGGTGGAACTAAAATCTATGAATGCAGCAAATAACCTTTGTCTTCACAACTTCACATATTTTTCATATAGATGCTTTATCATATAACTATCTGTAGTATAGTAATCTGCACAAAACCCTGCCTGATATTCTGACAGTCCCCCTAGATAATATACTTGTTCTGTAAGTCTAGCCAGAATAATTTTAGCAAATAATTTCCCTAGATTGTCTAATAAAGAAATAGGCCTATACATTAATGGATCCTTTTTATCACCTTTCTTATGTATAGAGATAATTGTGGCACCCTTCCATGCAGTTGGAATTTCCAGCTTCATTATACAGTAATTGAAAAGGGGGTAAGAATATTGGACCATAGTGAAGGTGCAAGCAAAAAAAACTTCTGCTGGGATTAAGTCCGGGTCTGGGGCCTTATTCCTTTTCATATATGCAATTCTGAAATATACCTCTAATACTGCAATAGGCCTAAAACACGAAGTATCCGTATTTAACCTTATAATATCAGCAGGTCAATCAGGATCATAAAAATTGTTTGCGTAATGTGCAACCCAGGTTTCCATAGTAATATAAGAATCTATATCATATTTGCCATTATTTGTACCTTTGACTACTAACAGTCAATACAATTGATAATCATTATTGTTTATAATAGTTAACACTTTCTCCCATTGTTTTTGATGAAATTCTTTTTCTTTCAAAAGATACTTGTAACTTTCTCTAGCTTTGTTTAGTGTTTTATAGTTTTCTTTTTGTTTACTGTGCCTTGTATGCCTAATTATTTGATTTAATGCTTTTTTGGCTTTACGACAATCATGATCAAACCAAGTAACCATGTGATTGCTTTTCCTGCCAGCTTTAGCTTTTACCATTAACAGTATTCTAATTTCTTGGAAACATGTTTCTATATCTTTCATGAGAACAGTACCATCCTGATCACTAGCAGAGGTGGAAGAAAAGATTAGCTGTAATACATATAAAATATCCTCACTATGTGTATTTTTTAATTTGATCCTTGCTTGGTTTCTTATTTTGAACTGTTGGAAAGGTTGAATATTATTTGTTATTCTCTTTGAAGTTTTATAACTAAGTATTAAGGGAAAATGATCACTATCAGCCGAAATAACTTTACATATATCCCAAAGATCCATACTTCCATTCAAGAAAAAAATAATCTGTTATAGAGGAGCCTACGGAACTAAAATGCTTAATATTCCCTTGTTTGTCATCCTTAATCCTACCATTTAGGGTGCAAGATTGTATACGTTAAGTAGTTAAATTAATCCAAGACCCATCATATTAGTCTTTGAGTCCATTGAAGCTCTGGGGAATTTAAAAACGCATCATGGCACCAGTTATCAGTATCACTATCTGCATACCCATCAAAATGTTGTATTTTAGCATTAAAATGGCCACACAGCAAAATATTCTCACACTATGTTATTGCTCAACTTTTGTGAATTGTATCCTCAAGGTCCTCCCATATTGCTATATGACAGTAATTGGAATTAGAGAGATATATATATATATATATATATATATATATGTGTGTGTGTGTGTGTGTGTGTGTGTGTAAGGCAGAATTCCATATTAGCTACTTGGATGAGGAATGTCTGTGAATTTACACTGGACATATTTAAATCAGCCTTAATATCTTTGTCAATCTTAAGCCAGGTTACCAAACCTCCTGGTGGCCTCCCTGAATTTGTTACTGTTGCCAGGGATCTGAAAAGTACTGTACACATTCAGTGAAACATCATTCTCTGAAACATGCCACATTTCTTGTAAACAAATTATGGCAATTTTTTGTTCAAAAAAACAGACCATTCCCTGTCTACAAATTTAGATAACAAACCTGCAATGTTCTAAGACACAGTTGAACTAAAACATTTTGATGTAACTCTATGTGATGAATCAGAGGATTGTGTATTAACCAGTCATACCTCCTGATTAACCAATGCTTCAAATCTGTTAGTGGTAGAAGCACTGTACATTGTGTAATCCTCACTTCCATTATTTTGTGCAAGTACTTCATTGATCTTAGGGGCTGAGTCACCTCTATTTCAGAAGCTGCTACTTTTGTTGATTCTGACTTTTTTTTTAAATTTCCAACTTTATTGATTTTATACAAACAAGATGGATATGAAATGGTCATGTGCTACAAAATGTATCATAAACCACATAGGAAGAAGGTTTCATGCCCGCCCTCCTCCCTCCAACCCCTAAAGCCCACCCAATTGTTGATTCTGATTTACTAAAAGGAACTACAATATGTAGGCCCTATCTGTCAAGAGTATGCATATTGTCTATAATTTTATTATAAAGGCTAGAGAAATTTATTGTAAGTTGTATTTGATCGCATTCTGGGTCAGTGCCCAAGCGTTCGACCAATAAATCATCTTGATCTTCTATGGAGATATTTAACAATTGCTCAGTTTGATCTGTTACAATTAAGTTTAGTTTTGCATTGCTCTCATTTTTGGTTCTGCTCAAACCACAGAATTAAGGTCTTGGTGACTCATTCATCTTCTGCTACATTATTACTGAGTTCTTCTGCTTTTCTCAACTTGTTTAAAACAATACTATCTAGAATATATACTCCAGCCATATCAAGCACTGAGGCCTTCTGTAAGATGTTTTCTGCAATTCCATTACCCTGTAATAATAAATCAACTTGGCCTGATTTGTTCACGGACTTCAACCTAAAAGCATTTATTATTTTTATTTCTGATGTTGAAATTTTTAATGCATGAGTAAATAAATTTAGTAAGGCATTTTTCAGTTTGCCCACTTTTTCATTAGAAATTGCTTTAAATCCAAATATGTTAATCAGTTTTTTATTGGTTATATTGCTCTTGATGTTAATGTTTAGATTATCCCCATTTACAAAATCTATAGAGCAGCCAAATTCCTCCAAGGCTCCATTATTTAGTCATATCAGATTTACTATCCTGGCAGCTGTACAAAAGATAAATACACAATTAATTCCACATACATCCTTGTTCTTCCATATTTGTGCAGTATCAGAATTTTTAACATCAGCCCCAGTAGCTGCCCTAAGAAGGTGCACAATCATATTCCTATCAACACCAGTTGTTTCATTCAGGTTCCAACTAAAGCCATATAGGCAAAGAATTGCACAGTCAGTAATATCAATCAATTTCTCTTCTGAATTTTGCACTGAAGAGCATCCACAGTCCCCTTTAAATAAGGAGGCTTGGGGAGAGTTCAACTTCTGGGAAGAAGGACACTCTCTCAAATACATGCTACTACACCATCTTTGCCATTCCTCCATGAAAGATTTCAAGTCAGAATTAAATAGAGAATAATGGATGGGTAGGTGGTTATAACAAGAATTTTACACGGCCCCCCCAGGGGGTGGGATGCCACATAAACCCCTAGAGCAAAGCTTGAGGGGTTTATTAAGGCATCCCATTCTGAGGGTGTGTGTAAAATCTGAGTTTTACACACCTACCCATCCTTTATTTTGTTTAATTGCTGGGGGTCATTTTTTTGCCACAGCAATTATACAAAATAAGTGGATTTTTCTACAGAGTTGAGCCACGGACCATTGGGGGTTTAGTACAGTCCGTAGTGGCTGGCTTCTAAACTGAAACAGCTTTTTTTGTTGTTGTTGTAGAGCAGAATAGGTATTTATTTTGTGCATAGTAACTTTTGGTTAAAAAAAAGACCTTACTGCCGACTTCCGTTGGGGAAGCTTGCAGGACCGAAAAGCGAGGACAGATGGCACAGACAGCAGGAAGTTCACAGCAGATGCGTGTGCCAAAGTAGGAAAGCAGGGCGCGTGTTCATTGTTATAACTGGCTGGTTATAATGACAGAATTATGACATGGTTTCCCTATGGGAAAAAACAGTCACCAGTTATTATAGTTATTTAACTGTGCAGATATTGCATCCAAATAGTGCATTCCCTCAAGGCTGTGATGATCCACAGGCCTTTTGAGAACAGTCTGAAGATTCTTAGTTGGAAGTTTAGTATTGTTTTCATTTACCTGTCCCAATATTTGTGTATTAGTGACATTTAGACGACCATTGTTTTCCTCTCCAAAATCTGCTATTTCCTGTTGTAATATGTGGTCAGCTAGAATTGTCTTGACACATACCTCAGAACTCTCAGCACATATGGTTTTGGATTTTCTCTTCCTCCTACCATGTTTTTTATAAATATTTTTGTCAGATGTTTTGGGCATACAAATAGTGGAAAAATATGGCCTAGGCTAAACTGAGTCTTCCAAAACCAATGAAGATGAACCTTCCTGTTGAACCAGTTTCTCTAATTTAGCTAGAATATCATCAAGCCTAAATCCATTAATGGCAATATTTCCCTTAAGCACTTCTATTTCATTTTGGACACCAACTAGTTGGTCCAGAATCACAAGATGTGCAGCATAAGGATTTCTCATAAAATGTTTAAGATCTTTACTGAGACTAAATGAATGTGAAGCTACTGGATCATTTATTAAGTTGCCACTATGCAAGGAGTGTTGTATATAAGATTTATCTGTCTCCCTGTCAATTTTATCCAGTCTCTTAAGACCCACTTATTGTCTCCTGCAGTTCCCCTATAATATTTTTTAAGTCTGAATACCAATGTGAGCTTTTATTAGTTAAACCACTAGGCTCTTCTGGAGAAAAATCTAGTGTTTCAGACATGCCTGAAAGAGAATCATGTTGTAAGTTTATAGATGCCTCAATTATAGGTGATTTACATATATTACTCAGTTCAATATCATTCTCTTTTTTTTACTGTCTCTACTGAAATATCTGAGTAGATGCTGCACTCACCTGACTGAAAAGAATGATTGCTATTATAAAAAAAATCTTAGGGGTGGAAGATAGTCTTGAAGACTCCTGGCTTTGCCCCATCGTGTCTTTCAGGACATCAAAACTATTATAGCCACATATTTCTAAGGATACATCAGGGGTAGACTGGATTTTAACCTTCAAGGGGACAGCTTCATCAAAATGTTCATTAATTCTGGTTTGTTTTGTTTTTCCTAGCTGCACACTCCCTTTCCCTTTTGTTTCCTTCAATTTCTTTTTTTTACTACTTTTTGTCCCTCTGTGACTTTTTTTTTTGGGGGGGGTTCTCATTCACTATAGATGGCAGTTCCATATTGGAATGTAGGTCATTTGGTTACACATTCTGTGCCTTACTATTACAGTCAATTATACTAGTGTGTATTAACTGACTAGATAAAGTGCTAATATTAATTGTTTGCAAATCAGTGTCCTCTGCACCAGTATCTGCCTGTAAGGCTTGTTTTTGGGTAACAACCATTTTGCACCCCAACTGTTGAGATCTTGTGTGCAGTTTTAAGTAGTAACATGTTTCTCTGTATTCAGCAATAAATAAAAATCAAAATATTCATATCAGAAAACCTTAAAACCATAAACAGAACAATGTGAAAATAAATAAAGCTAGTGCTAAATCTTAGGTTAGTCTTATCATTCAGTTCTCAAAAGTTTCCTTTGAGACTTTTTTCCAATTCAAGAAGTTCTCATCCTGATGCAGCTGTCACTTTTCTCCAAAAGATGGCTGTGTGGATGGGTAATGAGAGACTTAAATTGTCTTCAGGTTCTTGACTTTTAGTTTTGTAGTTGAGGGCCTTCAGTATATTTGTAAAGATCTTGCTTTTCCCTTTATAGCAAAGTTCTAGTTGTACCAAAGATCTTACTGAGTCCCCCCGCTGCTGTAGCCACAGGATTCTCTCCAGGTAACCCACTGGGTTAAAACAAAAATACTCTAAAGTAGTACAAGTATAAAAGAGAAAAGGAAAATTCAAAACAATATATAAAATAAGTGTTTATCAAACTTATTAGAATCCCAATTAGTCACCAAACAGCCTATTAGTAAAAAGGAAATCCCAGGTTTACCCAGGATTTAACTCTTAATTAATTCATTAGGTTCTTAAGTAATTTGCACTTACTAAAAAGAAAAAAAAAAACGAAACAAATTTAAACAAAAGCAGTGTCCAAGGTGTTCCAGCTCAAAGCCAAAAACCGTTCCACGTAAAACACCATTCTTGAAAACCAAAAAAAAAGTGATTAAACTTTTAAAATAAACTACTTACTTTTCACTTTTACACTTTTGAATATTGAAGTACAAAGATAGTAAGATGCCACAGGCTTGTTATACAGGTAGCGTTTTCTATAATTCAGAATAGCATCTCCAGGTCAACATATATTTGATAGAGAATGCCTGCTTCTGCAAACTGCAAATAAAAGCAGGGGCCACAACTAATGCAGTTGCTATGGCTCTTGAACATGGAATAAAAAAAACGTATCCAATGCTGTGAAATACAATCATTTGCACAAAAATTTAAAGAGCTATTGAGTTACAGCCTTTGAAAATCACTGCCAAACTACTTAGTTGTAAAAATGCTCTTTCAGCAGCTGCTAAATGTCTCTCAAAGATGGTGCTTGATGAAATCTGAGTGCCTGAGTTGAAACATACACAGTAAGTACCAGCAGATCATGTGACTCCAAGAGTCTCAGTTGTGCAAAAAATAATTGAAAAAAAGAAAAACATCCAATTATGTAAGCAGTATAGAAATAAACATCTTTTAAAATTAAGCCAGGCAAAAGCCACAATGTTTCTATATTGTTCTAGCTAATTAATTTTAAAGATGTATCAGCACACTCCCAAATAATTCTCAATAGACACTTAGTAGGCACTTAGCTAGAATAAAACTATGAAATATTTCAAAGTGTATCAAAAGCACATTCGTTAGACAGGGTTTTTCTGTTGAAGCCTTTTAAGAACAGGTCAAATAAGCTGGATTCTCTTCTCCCCATCACAGCCATCTGACTGACCTTTCACTCGCTTACAGCTCTGGCTACAGTGATCCACCAACTCGCAGCTTTTCTCCTAGGTACAAGCAAGAAAGACAGGAGAGACAAAACTCACAACATGGTGGATGCAATAAGGTGTACTTGTAAGATTACACCATTTTAGGTACTGAAGGCATACCTTTTATAAGAACAAAACAAGCCATGAAATTCTGCTGCCTGCATTTACTCCTCAAACAAAGGTGCACATAGCAATCCACCAACCTCCAGCCTTTCCCTAGAATTTGGTCTTCAACAAAACAAAACTATGCGAACTGGGTAAACAGTTAGTCATCTTGATCTCTCAGTGAAAGGGACAGGTGGAATGCATTTAGTTCGAGTGTCTTCTAGATAAGATTGTCCTTTTCATGACCACTAATTTTCCCTTGCAGGGTTGTCAGACCCTGCTGAAGTTCTGGGTTCTGTTTCTGGTCTAGAACTTTGAAAATAGTTCAGAAATTAAACTCCTTTGTATATAGAGTTCACAGGAAGTAGCACTCTGCCAGTAATAAAGTTTTTACAAAGAATCAAATACAACACTGTACTCAGGAAGAACGAGTCCACAACACACTACCTTAGCGCTTTGTGTCTTCCACCAAGACACTTCATCAGGGGGTGGGGCTATGGTGCACAGAACTTTCCTTTTATTGAGCCATTCTTAAAGACACATATACATAGTGAGTGCACCAAAGCAAAATCAAACAGAACACCAAATTTGCAATTATAGTTTCTGTATAAAACAACAAATCCAAAGTGCTCCCCTAAGTGATAAAAGTAAATACAATAAATATGATGGCCTTGAAACCTATCATAGCAGGGAGGTCAAATATTAATGCAAAAGGTTCTTGATATCAATTTTAAAACCCTTAAATTACTTGGTAAATAATCTTAAGTAAGTTAATTATGAAAAAAATATTTTAAATGAAGTTCCATCAAGGTCCCAAGGCACAATTGATATTAAAGGTTAAAAACAGGTCAGCGGGAGGGAAAGGAAGAAAGGAAGGGGAGGGGGGAGTGAAGCCCGGTTATAATTTCCCCTTGTATTGAGCATGTGCGGCCACTGCTCTTCCACTTCTCTGTGCTGAACACCATTCCTCAGTGTTACACAGTTCACTGAACTCAGAGTTAGCAGTGATAAGTTAGTTTAAAAACAAGTAAACAACTGGGCTAAATTTTACCTCAGCTGTTTAAAAAAAAAAAGAAAAAGAAAAACAAGTAATGGTTTTATCGTGAGCTGCAGACCGCACTGAAACCCAACCTGTCCCTGGCTCTCTAGGGATATCTTTATTTTATATAATTGCTGTGGTGAGAAAATGATCCCCAGCAATTATATAAAATAAAGACTTGGAAGGGGGTGTAAAACTCAAATTTTACACACACCTTCAGTGTGTGATGCCTTTATAAATCCCTTGAGCTTCACTCTTGGGGTTTGTGCGGCATCACACACCTTGGGGGGGTGCAAAATTCTTGTTATAAACCCCTACCCAGCTATTATTCTATATATTATTGAATATCCAGTTTCCTATGACACCAAATTAATGGGAAGGCTTAGGAAACTTGAGAAATGTCATACTCTTCTGCTAGTTTGGAAAATAAACTTTTCCGAATGTAAACAGGATACCATGGATTTGGGTCTGGTTACCTACCTCCCCATTATTTAATTAAATTTTTATTTCTTATATTGGGAAACCTTAATGGGAAAAGACATGTTTACATAAGTGTCCAGTGAAAAAAACAAGCAGTTTGGTAATGATACACAGTGAACAAAACTATAAGGGAGAACAGTGATTAGTGCAGTAAAAGACAGGTACTTAAGTGCAGTAGAGCTCTTATGGGGGTGTCCATAACATTTGCAGATCGACTGACAGGTGAAGTACTGTGACAATGCTTTTTTGAAACTGGAGATGATTGTCATTAAGTGTGCTACAGCCTGTAAGCTCAAATCCTAATGGAATGAAGGCCAGCTAGACCATAAAAAGAGGGTTACATTTCTCCAGTTTCCTTTACGTCTTTCTTATTAGATAATCACGAAGGGAGATATAGTAACACCTTTAGATTTTCTAGTTGCAAGGTAAATCTCCTTGTTCACAGTGCAGACTACATCTCTTCTCTGAAATCAGTCAATTATTTCAAGTTATGATATGTTTAAAGAGTAAAGAAAGTATGTTAATATTTCTAATTTATCAGTGTCGGCTTGAGTAAGTGCAAGCACCAGAATCCATGCCCAAACCCTTGTTCTGAAGTCGATGGTTCTTAGCCTCAGGGCCAACTTCCAGACTCAGACCTCCTTTCAGCTAACTCCTCTGGCAGTAAAATGTCTTTTACAGAAATTACTCCCAGGTTAACAATGAGTATGAGTCTCATACTGTACTCCTACTGTCTTGGGTACAGTACCTGCTTTACTGCCTTCCACTAGGTGCTTGATGTTCTTCGCATTCATACTGGTCTGCTGGGTCCCCCCACCACCATGATGCCTACAATGTTCTCCAGGGATTTCTGCCTCAGGCCTGTAAGCCCTTGGGATGGCATGATATGTTAGCTAACCAAAATGAGTGACCTGCAGAATGAGCGACTCAATTTGGTCAACTACCAGAGCGGTGAGTGGGAAAGGTTAGCAATTGTGGGGATTTGCAATTACAGAGGAACAAAATAACAAGGATGAAGCATGGGGAGGCTAGGGAGGTGTGGTGTTTTGCTGGATGAATACAGCAGAGAAGCCTGCTGCTGCTGAGCTGTTCCTCTGGTGTGGCAGATAGGGTCACTGACTGCTGTGACGATGGTCCCAGGTTCTGGAATGGCTGTAGGTGTGTTTCTTTTTGTGTTGTGGTGCCTGTGATATTTTTTTTATATGCAGTTTATGCTCCTTATCTGCCCCCAGCTGCCCCATTCTAACTGACCACCCCAGCCCCATCACCCCAGTATCATTGGGACTTACCCATGCCCAGTCACTGGGTGCAGAGCCTGCAAGGGGTCAGTCTTCATCCACAGCCGGAACTGTTTTTCCTCCATTTTGTTCTCCCTTCCCCATTGCTGGGGTGCACATACAGGATGTGCATACATGGAGGCATGCATGCATCCACAGAAGTCCTGCAGCACCTTCCCTTTTTCTTGCCCCTCAGACTTGGACTACCCTCTGGCCTCCACCTGGGGGCAGTTATTCCATGAGAGTGTCAGTCCTCCCTCCCCAGAAGAGGAGAGCTGACCTCTGGATGCTCATTCCTCTCCCTCTCCTGCTGACCACCAGTGGCCCATGCTCATTCTCGAACATGGATCACTGATATGGTGCAAGGTGTGGCATCCAGTGCCTCAACCCTCAGTGTCACTGAGACGGTTTGTGATATATTTTTTTTTTTTTGCTTGTTCCCTGGATGCAATGATGCCCCTCCTGTGTATTTCCACTTTCCCTCAGTGTCCACCCCCCCGAGTGGATTATTTTAGTTCAGAGGGTGTGGGGGGCATGGCTCTCTGCAAAGAGGGGTGCACATTAAATATTACTTTTACTGTACAGCTGTTGTTCATTAGTTTTGTAGTCGTCAGGGTCATTGTGTTGGCTATTTTGTACTCAGCCAATTGCACTTGCTGTTGTTCGAGTCGCCAAAATATTTTTGCTGATATGACATTGAACCTCAGTTAGGCAATTTCCCTAGATAGGATACTCCGCTTGGATTCCTGTATCTTCCTGGCAATCCCTCTAAACTCTCATACTACTTTTGTGTTTGACTTATATTTTAGTATTTTTCAAAATAACACAATACAAGATAACAGGTCATGGAAGCCAGTATAATTTATTTATGCCAATAACTGTTAAACATTTAGGATAGTTAAGCCTTTCTTCTGATGTGACTTCATATGGATGTTGTACTAAAAATAATCCACCATGTTCCTTTAAGCCCAATAATTCTCAAGCGTGGGATAGGAGAGTAATAAAAACAGATCATACTTATAACATTCTAAGAAAAACAACTCAAGGGAGTTGATATTATCCCATTTACAATGGTTACTAATGGAAGTTCATACCCACCGTAACTCCCCCAATTGCATCCTGAAACAATCAAAACAACATTTAACATTTACCTCTCTCCACCAAGGAGAGTAATTCATACTTTCTTTGTAATCCTTCAAGTAATTATTAGTGTTTTTCAAACTAAGTGCTCAATGCCCCCATCATTAAAAGACCCTCTCAGGCAGAAATACTGCATGGCAGCACGTGTTGTCTGTTGTAGACTTCTGGCAGGAACTTTCAAGTGCAGGCACCCAGAAATCCAGCACCACCCAGTGTTACAAAGACACCAGAAACAACAAATATGCTCATAAATAATATGACTTTAATATATGAAAAAAATGTAGACATCAAACTATACTCAGCATTTAAACCAGGGAAAAGCCAGCACGACCCCACCAACTCCTACCAGTTTCACAACAGCATCATCAGGGAGTGCCCCACATAATGTGATAGCCCTTTACTTATGTGCAACATTAAAGACATACGACACATTTCTAATATGAGTGGAAAAACCCACACTTAGTAACTTTTTATGTACACAAAGTATCTGGTATCAGCACAGTTAACATCGAAAGGACCAGACCACAATTTAACAGCAACACTGGGGTACATTATTGGCAAAATCTTATAAACCAGTACAGTTAAAAATCAAGACAGAAAAACCAGATTGAAAAATCGTCAGCAGCAAGCTTAGATCTGATAATAGTTTATATAAATACTAACGATAAGAGCCTGTATATATCAACAGGAAAGGGCCACATACAAATGAAAAACACCAATGCAAGAAAACCTAACTAGTAAATCCCAGGCAGGTACAATTTATTAAAAATGTATTATATAGAGGGGTCACATGATGGCTGCCTAAGCGAGAGCTGCTGCCTTCCCTTGCTCCCTGGCAAATCTGGTTATTTAAAACCTGTGGTGGAAATTTTTAACAAATATCGGGGCAGTATCTTGCCTCATCAGATTTCGGATCTCCTAGGCAATGAAATCGCAGTGTTAAATGGAGGTGGAAATGCAAAAAGCGCCACCGCGCCATACGCCCCCACTGACTCTGGAGAAGGAGAAAGCCCCCAAGAGGCCTAAGTCGCAAACCATGGTGTCAAGTAAGCCTCCTTCACCCATGGCAGCACTCACTGAGGAGCGTTTTCTTGAATTTATGCAGCCCCTTCAAAATTTCATCTCAGCAATCTCGGAGGACGTCCAATCCATCAGAAAGAATATGGATACACTTAATCTGCGGGTTGGTGATGTCGAAATCCGACTTACATCTCTGGATAAATGGAGAGACAAAACAGATCTTGACAATTCAGTTTTGAGGCAAAGGATTCGGAAGATCGAGGATAAACTGGAGGACTTAGAGGTGAGCCGTCGGTGCAATAACTTAATAGTTTTTGGGCTACCTGAGAAGGAGGAAGGCAACAATCCTATTGCCTTTGTACAAAAGTTGTGTGAGTGAATAGCTGGTCCATTTATGTTTATTTGATGGAGACATTTTTAATGGAAGCCACGAGGGGGCAATATTCCATCATATATATATGGCAGTTTGGATTTGCCTACTTCTTTTTCCTCTCAGTTATTATTATGGAGTTAGCATTACATTTTATAGTAACTCTAAATATCCTATCATGGTTGTGATTACTTTGTAGGTATGCATGTTTTTTTTGTTGGGGAGGGGAGGGTGGGTCTCGTGCATGGCAGTGAGAGGGATATTCACGTGCCTTTAAATATTGTGGGAGGTCGGTTATTAGAACCGGGCAAGGTAGGATTGTAAATAGTTGTATTGAAGTTTAAAATGTTGTATGGTATGTTTTGGGGTAAAGAGGGAAGGGGTGGAGTTTTCGGGGAGCAGGGTTTTTTTTTGGGGGGGGGGTTCTCTTCTGTTCCAGTTCAAAGATTGCTTTGTTGTGGGGTTTTGGGGTTGGGCTAAGTCTGCGCTCACTGTGGGGGTTTCTTTTAATCACATGCATCAGAGGGCAATATGAAAAACCTTGCAGTGGTCCCAGTGTTTCTTTTCCCTCCCATTATTTTTGGGGCCTATTATTAGAGAATGAGTGGTTCTTATAACTTTATTAGTTGGAATATTAAAGGGGCCAAAAGTAAAAAGAAATGGATTATGATTTTAAAACATCTATCCCAGCTCCGTACGGGGATTGCCTGTTTGCAGGAGACGCACCTATTGAGGGACAATATTTCCCTATTTAAAAGAAGTTGGGTGGGTCAGGTTTTTGGTGCTGGTAACTCTACCAAACGCAATGGTACCATCATACTGATTGCTAAAACTGTGCCCTTTGTTATGTGCAGGGAATGGTGGGACCCGGAAGGGCGTTATATCATAGCACAGGGTAGGCTAGAGTCCTCTCCAGTAATGTTGGCATCAATATATGGCCCTAACATAGACTCTCCTCTGTTTTTTATCCGGTTAATACCCCTACTAGTCTCGAATACCCCCCTTTTGACATTCCTCGGTGGAGACTGGAACCTAGTCCCTCACTCAGAGACTGATCGCTCAGACAGCAAAAGAGTGGGGCTATCACCAGCACAGAGGGCCCTTGGTGAACTCATTTCTGGAGTAGGTGTTGTTGACATGTGGCGGACCCTTAACCCCTTGGAGCAGCAGTATACCTATTACTCCCCACCGCATGCCAGTCTTTTCCGGATTGACTTTTGGTTAGTGAGTTCCTTCGGCCTTCCAGGAGTGATGGATGCATCTATCTTTCCTAGGGTACTGTCAGATCACTCTCCGGTGGGGGTATCCTATATGTTGTGTCCAAAGTTTAGGGAGGGAAAAAGATGGTGCCTCAATACTCGGTTACTCAAATGTACGAAAACACTGAAACACATTCAGGATTTTGTAGTCAATTTTATTAATATTAATTTAGGGACAGTCGAAAGGGTCGATACGGTATGGGCTGCCCTCAAATGTGCTATACGGGGAGAATTTATATGCATATCGGCTACCCGAGCCCGGAGGGATAGATGTGCTCTGGATTTATTAATAAGTGAAATTCAGCAACTGGAAGGCCGATTAAGTCGTATATCTCCTATGCAGGAATGGGCAAGGCTGGCCATTCATCATACCAAACTAAAGTACTTAGAGGCAGGGGAGAAAGCAGGGAAACTCCATGCATTAAGATTGAGGTAGGCTGAAATGTCCAAATTCATTCCTGGGCTGAGGTCCCCTGTAAGTGGTGACATAGTCTCCCATCCCCAAGACATTGCTGACATCTTCGGTGGGTATTATGAGACCCTTTATTCCTCAGCTGATTTGATAGGTGTGACAGACCAGGAAATCACAGATTACTTGTGTTCAGCCGGCCTTCCTACGCTACTCCCTCGAGTGGTGGAGAATCTAGGGGCTCCTATTACCCTAACTGAAGTAGAGCAGGCTATTAGGCAGTTGCCGCTGGATAAAGCTCCTGGGCTGGATGGGCTACCTAATAACTTTTTTAAGAGTTGCCTTCCTCAGTTGGTTGCCCTTTTGAGGGATGTCTTTAATTTTTGGTTTCAAAAAGGAATAAAGGATCCTTGCTTTTTGATGACATGGATTACCTTGATTCCAAAGCCGGACAAGGACTTACTATGTCCTGGAAGTTACCGTCCGATATTAAGATATTGGCTAAAATTCTGGCTAATCGGTTAGCTCCAGTAATTGGAGGGATTATTGGTAAAGAACAAGTCGGCTTTGTGCAAGGGCGTGCCTCAGCAGACCATATGAGGAAGCTAATGTATTTAATGGCAGCATCGAGGGATGCCGAGTCCTCTGAGGCCTTGGTATCTCTCGATGCAGAAAAAGCCTTTGACCGGGTATCTTGGCGTTTCCTGTTTGCGTCTCTCTGGAAATTTGGAGTGCCTGATGGTTTTGTACAATGGGTTAAAGTGCTATACTCCTCCCCAAGGGCTAGGGTATGGTGTAACGGCTGCTTGTCTGACCCATTTATCTATGAAAGAGGCACCCATCAAGGTTGCCCGCTCTCCCCACTTCTTTTTAATTGTTATTTGGAGCCCTTGATACATAAATTAGCATCTTCTCCCTTATTGAAGGGTATTCTAATTCAAGGGGAGAGATATGTGATCTCAGCATATGCTGATGATCTTCAACTGCACGTTGAGGACCCTGAGAATTCGATACCAGCTCTGCTGGAGGAGTTAAATAGATTCTCAGTGGTATCCTCCTATAAACTGAATCTCTCCAAAACAAAGGCTTTTCCATTAAACCACCTCTGTACTAAGGACATATGTACTTCCATGAAACTGTCATGGGAGCCCAAGGCTCTAACATACCTGGGGATCAAAATTGCTAGGAGTGTTCCCTTGATGATTAACCTTAATTTGACCAGTCTTGTACGTCTGGTGCAGTCTGATCTGGAGAGATGGAGTGCCCTCCCACTGTCGCTTTGGGGCTGGGTAAATATTCTTAAAATGAATGTTTTACCGAAACTGTTATACCCGTTGGGCATGATGGGCATCGTCCTACCCAAGTCCTGGTTCTTGCAACTACAAAGAGTGTTTAACAAATTCCTAAGGAGGGGCAAGGCAGTGAGAAGAGCATATTTTAAGTTAATTGCACCAAATTCTAAGGGAGGCCTTGCCCTCCCATCTCTTTTTTTGTATTATGGGGCCCAACACTTATGTAAGGTAGCCTATTGGATAAATGATGAGGTGCCCCGAGCAGAGTATTCATATGTACCAGTCTGGCTTGATATTGAACACAAATTAGCTCATGGTGCAGCAAGTACATTGTATGCCCTGGTATTCTCTAAACCCTCCCATCTTCCCAGTCAGCTTAAAACATTCCCAATAGATTGGTCTCTTAAAGCTCTTCAGCAAATGCAAGTGCATTTTTCAGAAAACTGGTATACTTCTCGGGCCCAACCACTTTTTAATAATTGGCGCTTTCAGATTGGCCATCGTCCTATACTACCCTCCTTTCTTCCGCAACTCAAGCATTGTAAACTGGAGGATTTTCTCCAGGGTACAGACTTAGTTTCTTTTCAGGTATTGCGGAGTCACTTTCAAATAAGACCCCAGGAATTTTTGAAATACTTGCAAATTAAAGCGGCTATACGTGCATTTAAAGGTAACCAAGAATGGACAACACAATCATCGGATGGTCTCTTCAAGGCCCTCCAAGACGCAGAGCAACCCTATGCAGTTTCTAAGATTTATAAGTACCTTCAAGGTTTAGATACGTCTCTCCCTAAGGGGGTATGTTATTATTGGGCGCACATATTGTCTCTGCCCGTAGACTCCGTTTACTGGGAGAAGATATGGGGTGGGATCTATAAGAATATTAAACAGGACAAACTCCGGTTAATTCAGTTTAACATTTTACATAATATCTACTACACTCCAGATAAATTGTATAATATGGGTTATACCTCCTCTCCTTTGTGTCTTCGAGGCTGTCAGGTCTCTGGGTCGCTATATCATATGTTGTGTTGTGTCCACATACCCAGAAGTTTTGGAGAGTGATAAGGTGGATCCTGGATCCCATGCTGAGATTGGATCCTCTTTTTACCCCGGAGTGTTGTCTGCTGGCAATTTTCCCTCCTGGGACTCCCCAGATAAGTAAAGCGCACATAACCTTAATCTCAGCTGCAGCAAAACTAGTCATGCTACGGCACTGGAAGGAAGAGCCCCTTCCTACTATTGTTGAATGGTATCGCGAAATCTTACTGGCAATCCAGGTAGAGAGACACATAGCAAATCTGCGGCACTTGTATCATAAATTTAAAAAGATTTGGGAGCCACTTTTGTCCCTGCTGATGCTAGTGAGACTCTAGTATTTTCTATTAATTTGGTGGAATTTGACTATTCTCTCAGTTTTATCGTGCCGGATATATATTCCTGAACAATTAGCCACAATTGTATATGAGCGCAGACTGGGGGGGGAAGGGGAAGTGTCTGTTTTTGTGTTGCTTTTTGTTTTGCTTTCTTTTCTTTTCTTCTCTTATGTATTAACCTCGTTCAGTGACCCCAGCTGTGTACTCTCTGATGTATTGTTAAAATATCAATAAAGTATATTGAATTAAAAAAAGTATTATAAATAGAATAACAGCTATATGAGTGTGTATTACAAGGCAGAAAGACCATCAAGAGGTTTTGGGGAATTGGAACCTCGCGAGTGAAGCTCAAGAGGTTCCCAAAGTCCCCAAAACCTCTCGATGGTCTTACTGCCATGAAATACACACTTCTATATCTGTTATTTTTGTAATATATGGATTAAATTCCATATTCAGTGGCTTTTAATTTCTTTTACATTTTGTGAAATGGGCCGACTGGCCATTGCACTGAAGACGTGCTCGTTCTCGGCTGACCGCCCCACTGGAGTCACTCGCTCACCGTCATTTCCCTGCCCCTCCATGTTTGTTGACATTCTCTTGATTACATTTGGTAGGCAGTCCTACCTTTTAGTTTTTGTCACCCTTCAACACATGCAGGATCAACCAGATAATCCATTTAATGTGTGAAGAAAAAAAAAAGTTGAAGAAATGAAGGGTCACTAAACGAGCATAAAGAGCCACCATGGTTTTTAAACTGTTCTGCCTGTCAACAAAGGAAAGCTATCAGTAAGAATTCTGGCATCACTTCGCATGTGCAGGAAGGGACTTGGCACTATGGCAACTGGGTTTCTGTGAGAGGCAGACTTGCGCATGCACTGTGGCATTTCTGTGATAATAGTATTGTTCAGCGCTAAAACAATAGTATTCAGCTCGGAACGATACTATTATCAACATGGAATGATGGTATTACCACTGCAGCAATGACAGTATTATCACAATGGGAGTAGTGTATTATAGGACGTTTTTTGTATGGGCTAAGATAGTAATATTATGGCATATCCTTATATTACAATGCAATAAACATAAGGGTGTAAATAAAAAAGCATTCCCACGTAAGTAAATAAGGGACATCTAAATCCATAAATAAGGGTGACAAAAAAGATTAAAACATTCTGAAACACTTGAAGAATTGTAAAAAAAAATACCAAGTACAATATAACCTCTGATAATGAAATCATGTTACATATGGGAATGGGTCGATTCAAAATCATAATATTGATGATATCCCAAAAAGTGTGCAAAAAAAGCCAAATGGCTAAGGCCACATTACTGGAGCATAAATGTAAGTACTTAGTTGTGACAATTAAAATGGGCATTAACACTAAATATCAATGAAATAAGTCTGAAACAGTGCCTGTGTACTAATTATTGGTATAATGGGGCTTATTTCTTCAAAAAGGCAAAAGATCAAATCCATAATTTAAACCAGCAGCTCTTAAGGCTCCTAGTGTATAGATCCAGAATGTCTCCTTACTGGACAAAAAAGCCTCAGTGTCCCCACCTCTTGGACTCACCCTGATCCAATCAATCCCACAGAAGGAAACAGTATGTGCTCCCCCCCCCCTACACCCATCAGGTGTACACTCGAAGCACTTCTTGTATCTTGAAGTCTGACTGAACAAAGGTGTTTACCCACTCTGGTTCTAAATAGTCTATTCGTCTTTCATACATAAAAAGATCCACAAGAACACGTGGCCAGATAAACTACCATGGGGGCGCTACAATTGATAAAGTGCTGAATAGTGAATAGTCTGGCATTATTAACAGATGAAAAAGTCTTGGTTTTTAAAATGACCTTACAGTAAATGCACTTACCACATTGGTAGCTCCCCCTAGATGCATCTGGCATACAGTCCAGCATTGGCACCTTCTGGATTGATAAGTAACTATGTACTAACATATCCCTGAGTTTTCCCTGTCTGTGCACTACCCTGGGTCGTTCCCTTTGTAATATCATGCAAAGCTGGTTTTGTGGCAAGACTATGACAAAATTTGTTCAAACTTTTTCTACTGGCACTAGTATTTACACCATACTGGGTCATTAATACTGCTTCCCCTCATGATCCTCCATCCTTATTTTTATATTGCAAGAGTTCTTGTCTATGGATGTTTTTGACCTGTTTGCACACCTAGCCGGGGCGGCTTTAGCATTTTGGTATTATAGGAACTCTCAAGACCCAGGCAGAGGAAGATGGCACTTGATGTCATTAAAAGAGGAGAAAAAACAAGCAATAAACAGATTCCCAAAACTAGAAACTCCCAGTTTATTGTATGGGCGGATCCCCAGACCTTTAACCAGGAGCCCCACTGGCATGGAACATGTTCCAAGTGCCTGAGGTCCCTTCCTGACAGCATCCAAGGTCCCATGTGCTGTTACATCAACACTCTCACAGTAACAATGTTTCCACAACCCCATACACTCTGGGGGCTCTGAGAGTGACATGCACCCATGCTTTCAGGTGGGGGCATACCTCAGGTCTCTCCTGTACCCATGTCCTGAGTCTTTTAGTCAGCCATTTGGTGGGCCGGCATGTGCCCACCACTGTAGACCATGCTGGAGAACCCCTGACACCTCCCAGTGCCTTGCTGATAGTGCCTAATGGCCCCTCTAAGCCACCACCCATGGCTTGGGTGTCCCAACCTACCTTTCACCAGCACCCCTGAAAGCACCTTCCCAGTGTGGGCACCCGGAGCATCAACACTCCCTTCCAGCTTACTAGTCCCTTACTCCTAAGCTAGTACACCCCAGCACTATAAGACTAACTGGCACCATGAGGGCATCCTATCAAGATACTCCTGTAGCTCCTACCCCACCAGCCTCACCCATAGAGGATGACAGGCCACATTTGGTAACAACCACATCCCCTACTGTAAGGAGGTGGTTGTTACATTATCATTTAGAAAACTGCCCGAAGAGAGGGAACCTAGGAGAAACTGATGACAGCCAGCATAGACAGATGGCAGTTAGAAGAAGGCAATTAGAAAAGACAATGACAGGGCAACATAACTAATCCAGAACAAGCATAGATAATGGCAGAAGCTAGAAAGGACATGTGGAAGTCCATGTACAAGAAAGAGGGAAGTCTGCTATAGGCAGAAGGGTTTGGAATGCTCAGTTGTTATAATGAACTGATCAAAATATCAAAAATAGTCAGACATATGTACTCTGTGACACTAAAAGTGAAATTTTTACCTCTTTGCAGTGAGAAAGAGGCCTATAATGCCAAACAAATAAAAAGTGGAGCATAGATTTCTAGCTAAGCAGGAAGAACCAGACTGTTTAGTTATTAGTTTGAGCACATACAGTAGGATGACACAGCACATTTTAATGTGTACTATGGTGGTGTTAGGTTCAATTTATTTGAAATTGTCTTTCTATTATGAAATGTATGTTTCAGTGGTCTAACGGACAACTAAATGTGTAAAATGCTTGTACAACATTGTAGTGTTTGTGCTGCTATGGACAGGTTATATGGTTGCAAGGTATAAATTAGTGTAGGAGAGTTGATTAGCGGCATCGCTAAATCAAAATCAAGAATGATTAGCAATCAGTCAGTTTTGACAAACAATTTTCAGAAATGTTTTTTTTAACTTTGTCATAACTCGTATCTTTTATGCATTAATAAAAACAAATACATCACACGGTGTTTTGAGTCAACTGACCTGTTTTGTAACATTTTCTGTTTGCTAGGGCAGTCAGTTAGTAAATATGAGGGGTCTGTTTCAGTTTACTTTGCATGACTCCCATCATCACTGCAGGGCATATATTTTACAAATAAAAGTTTTTTTTATTTGTTTGTTTTAAAATGAAATCAGCATGCAAAGCCACTGCAGTACACAAGTCTTTGCCCATCATTGCAGACTAGCAGAGCACACAGTTTTCCCTTCAGCTATTTTTATGTTTGCTTGCACGCATGTGCAAGAAACATAGTGCCATCATCCGAGTTTTCGGAGGTGTGGCAGCCCTCTTCCAATTCAGTCAATGTGTTTGCAGGCGCAGTCGCTGTTCTCCAGTGGCTGCTGGAGCTGTCTATGACAGCAGTCGAAAATGCAGTGGAGTACAGTTGAAAGGAGGAGCTACGCTGCAGTGAGCAGTGATAAGATATTGCCTGCTCATGTGCGCTCCCCCTACACACACACACACACGCACACATACTGCGTGCTCGCCCCCCCCCACGCACACGCTGTATAGCCGACGGGGTGCCCAACTCTCGCCAGTTGTGCTGCACCCCCTCAAACAGAGTTCCACATGCCACACTGGGTGCCCACCCCATCATGGTTAAGACATCAGATAGCCGACGGGGTGCCCAATCCCCATCGCTCCACTGTTTCCCACCCCAGAGAGTACAGGGTGCCACGCTGGGAGCCCACCGCATGGTAACAGATTCTATCACAGACGGGTGCTCAATCTCATCGGCTCCACACCCCCCAAACAGCTATCTCTTGTTACACGCTGGGAGCTCACCCAGCGTGGCAAACGTCCAGCCATAGTCCTTTTAAAAAACCCTGAAACACAAAAATGGTCCTCGCTGTCTCTGCCCCCCACCTGCGCCCACCCACTGTGCACCCTGCCTCCCACACCCCTGACCCCATACTTACCTCCGGACTCTGGCGCAATGATCTTCGTTGGACCGGGAACACGTCTGCACTCTTCAAAGCCGATCGCGAACTGAGGAAACACCGGTAAGCTGTATAATGGGATAGACAGGGTTTTTTCAACTTTGCTGCATATCTCAGGCATTTTTTGGAATTTTTGCACCAAATTTTCAACATGGGATTTTTGGGACCCCTTCTCATGAATGCTCTCACTGTCATGGTGTTAATCTGGCCCGAAGGGTGATTTCGCAGTCACTGCATGAAATCTCCTTTCAGGACTGAGTAATGAAACGACACTGCCACTGTTCATACGGCGGAGGCTCTCAAAGGCCTATGTTGAAAATTTGGTGGAAAAATTCCTAAAAATGACTGTTTTACGAGCGTGCTTTACGCAGTTCCTACATGCGCTCGTAAGTTCATAAATTCTCTATATTTTCACTCCAGATTTTCAACATTGCCATTTTACCACACCTCCTTATGACCAGTACAGCTGTCATTTTTCACATCTTGCCCAAAATGTGTTTCCGCCCATGTAGCGCACAATGGCTCAGTAGGTGTGCGAAATCAATGTATGGGACAGATTAAGAAAATCACAGTGACACTGTTCATGAGCAGAGGTCTTAAAATGGCTATGTTGAAAATTTGGTGAAAACATTCCTAAAAATGACTGTTTTACGAGCGTGCGTTGCGCAGTTCCTATGCACGCTTTTAAATTTGCGAATTTTCAATATTTTCACTCCAGATTTTCAACATTGCCATTTTATTACACTTCCTTATGAACAGTACAGCTGCCATTTTTCACATGTCACTCAAAATGTGTTTCCGCACATGTAGCACACAATGGTGCAGTCAGTGCGCGAAAGCAATGTTTGGGACAGATTAAGAAAATCACAGTTACACTGTTCATGAGCAGAGATCTTAAAATGGCTATGTTGAAAATTTGGTGACAAAAGTCCATAAATGACTGTGTGCTATGTAGTGAGCATTGCGCAGTTTCCACGCACTGTGAAGTTCATGACTTTGTAATATTTTCAGTCCAGATTTTCACTAGTGGCATTTTTCCACACTTCCTTATGAACAGTACAGCTGTCATTTTTCACAACATGGCCGAAATGTGTTTTCACACTTTCAGCGCAGAGATGCGCAGTCGCTGTGGGAAATCATTGTTCGGGACACATAAAGAAAATCACAGTGACACTGTTCATGATCGGAGGTACCAAAATGCCTGTGTTGTCAATCTGCTGTAAAAATTCCCCAAACTAATTACTTTACAGGTGTGTGTTGCACAGTTTCTATGCACGCTCGTGACTTCACCAGTTTTTTTAATATTTTTACTGCAGATTTGCAACATTGCCATTTTTACACCTCGCCATGAACAGTACAGCTGTCATTTTTCACATCCTGTTCAGAATGTGTTTTTGCACTTGTGGTGCTAAATGCCGTAGTCACTGTGCATAAGCAGCTTTTAGCTAACAAACTGATATTGCCACTGTTCATGAGGTGGGGGTCACAAAAAAAACATGTTGAAAATTTGGAGTGAAAATACTAACGAATGTCTGAGGTGTTAGGGTTTCCAACCATAATGCCCCACCCTGTAGAGAATGACAGGCATCAGGGATGTGACTTGGGATTCTCACCTGTAATGCTCATACCATTCCACACCCTGCAGCCAGTGAGAGGCATCGAGGTATGCCTTGGACTCTTTGGCCCCAAAGTTCACTCCATTCTCCTATACCGCACTCATCTCACCATATTTCCTGATGAAATGGGGTGCGCATAAGGGCCAAAGACCCCAAGGCACACCGTGACACTTGTCAGTGTCTGCAGGGTAGGGTGTGGTGAAATGGCATGGCTGTTATGCCTGACGACCCAAAGGCACACCCCAATGCCTGTCACTCACTGCAGGGTGGTGGTGGGGTTGGCTTCAGTTCAATACTTCACTGCCATTCCTATTATGCAGCTCTGTAACTTCTACACTACCACTGCCAATGCCAGCAAGCAAACATTCGGCATTGACAAATGCTTGTTTCTAACAATTTAGTGAACTTACAAGCAGCACCAGCTTAACAGCCCAACTCTCGGGTATTTTGCAGTGTGCTCCAGGTTTAACAATTCAGATGGCCAGAATCCATTAGGAGGCAAAAATGTTTGTATGCCGAACCAGCTGTTGGTGAGGGGAAGATGTGCATGGCTTCCCAACCCCATTTACATCATGCTAGTTCCTGCCCATCCAGTTACTTACCCTTTGATCCTGACTTGCATTACTTGATCTCACTGTGAAGTGCTGCCACCTCCTATGTCACTGCCACCGCTTGATGCCCATGGCACTCTGATATCTCTCCTGAGCTACAGCAACAGAGTGTGCATGAGCACATGAACAGCCAGCAGCTAAAGGGCTGACATCACTCTTTACTCATGGTGCGCTGTGTGTCTTCAGGCGCACTATGTACTATCCATTTCCCGGTGCAGTATACTTAAGCTTCCTGTGTCTCAGGGGATGGGCTGGTCATTCAGACAGGCAGCAGGTAAATAACACAGCCCTGCAACACTGGTTAGTGTAAAAGCTAATCAAAGCCACAGCTGACTCACAAATGCAGGTTCTTACATCACAAATTGTGGTGCGAACCAGCTTATTTTATGCCTTGGGTTAGCTATGCATGTGGCCTTTCACTCTCCCTGTTCTAGAGGAACTACTACCCTTTCAGGGTCTGATGGCACATAAACCTCTTCAGGTGCTTTCCACCCCTAACTAAAGGTGCTTCAGGAGTGAGACCCTCAGCTGAAGGTACCTTAATGAAGATGCCCCAAAACTCAGAGCTGAAGGTGTAAAAAGCACTGTAACATAATTCTACTATGAAGCTATGGAATGCCACAGCTGTACTGAAAGAAGGAGCCACCATCGGAATCCCAACTTAACCAGTGGAGAAGCTAACTAATGTGAACTATAGAAATTTAATGACCTTCAGCATGGAGGGAACCCCCCACCCCATGGAGAAACCTCTTGGGATCCAGGGCTTTAGATCATCATCCCTCCAGGTCACATGATGAAACTGAATTTTATGTCATTGTGACTGGACTGTAAATGCTGCTGTAGCTGGATGCAAAAAAATGAAGGAAAAGGGGGCAACATGAATAGCTTTAGCTTTTGTACAATTGAGGAAAGGACAAGGAAGCGGCATATTCTAGAGGAATTAGGAACACACTCTTTCCTTCTAATGAGATGGTCATCTGCAAAGGTGTCACAGAGCTGATATCATATAACTAAAGGGACCTAGAGGAGAAGCCCAGACCTTAGGAGGAAGGAAGGATGATTAGCCTCTTGTGAGGAGTTGAACTCTGCTATGGAGGAAGGCCTGACATGCAACCTGTAGGAAGCCTAAACCTAGGTTGGTGTCAGAGTTGCAGTCATGCATGTCAAAAGAAGCCCTCAGCATGAGGCTCCCACCCCAGTGGTTAGGAAGCAAGGTGTCAATAAAGGAAGGGAACAGGAAAATACCAGGCATACACATAGCAGGCATGGTGGTTGAATCAGTTGCAAGCAAAGGAGCTGCTCAAATGTTCCCTGGGTTCAAAAGGATGAGGGTGTCGCCAAGTTGCAGTCATATGGCCAAAGAAACCAATGCAGAGGGCTCCACCCTTCCCCTATGCTCAGAATACAGTACAACTAACCTACCACTCAGACTACAAAACAGCTTGGGCTGGCACTATGAAACAAAGTACAGAAGGAGAAATCTGATGACCATCTGTCCTTATCCATCTAGGTCCTCAAGGTACCTTATGGAACTAAGTCCTAACTCATTCCAGAAGTAGTGGAGCTAGGGCTAGGAGGAAAAGTCCTAACTGATCCCAGGAGAAGTGGAAGTAGTGGCGGTAGCACTAGGAGGTAAGAGCACAGGCATACAGGTCAAGTGTGGGCCAGTCACTATGATACAGAGCCGTGTGGGTGAGTGGCATGAGTTGGTGATTGTGGTACAGAGCCAGGTGGGGGAGCATAATGAGCTCTAAAAGCATACTGAATCCTGAGGTTAACATTGGGGTGAAGCCTGATTTCCACTGAGACATGAGCCCAGTAGTTATGGGGCATTAGCCTTGTAGTCTGGTCCCTGTTGAGGCAGGAACACAGTGTCAATGGGCAATGAGCCTAGTGGTGTCCTCCCATTTATACAGGTATCTACCAGTAATGGCAGCATCTCTTGCCAATTATACTTGTGTTTCCTCGCAATTATATACAGTACCTGTGTCTATGTTACAGCAGTGTCTCCTCCAAGTTATACCAGTATCTCAGTTGCAGCACTCTCTCCTCCAAATTATGTCAGAATCTCATCACAGTTATACCAGTGTGTCCTCCCAGTTATTTCATTGTCTGCTCCCATTTACATCAGTGTCTCAGTCTCCACCCAGTTATAATGGTGTCTCCTCCCAGTTTCATCTGTATCTCCCCAGTTACAGCAGTGGCACCTCCAAGTTGCAGCAGTGTCTCACAATTTACAGCAGAGTATCCTCTCAGTTGTAACAGTATCTTCTGTCTCTACCAGTAATTATAGAAACATGAGAAACAAGCATTTGTCAATGCCAAATGTTTGCTTGCTGGTATTGGCATTGGTAGTGCAGGAGTTAGAGAGATGCATAATAGAAATGGCAGTGAAGTACTGAACTAACACCAACCCCCACCCCTACCCTGCAGAGACTGACAGGCATTGGGGTGTGCCTTTGGGTCAGCCATAATGCTCATGCCATTCCACCTCATCCCACCCTGCAGACAGTGACAGGTGCTAAGGTGTGCCTTGGGGTCTTCGGCTCTTACGCTCACCCCATTCCATAAGGAAATAAGGTGAGATGGGTGCAGTATAGGAGAATGGGGTGAACGTTAGGGTCAAAGACCCCAAGGCATACCTCAATGTCGGTCAGTGGCTGCAGGGTGGGGGTGGAATGGCATGAGCATTACGGCCAAGAACCCCAAGCCACACCCTCGATGCCTATCAGTCTGTACAGGGTGGAGCATTTACAGTTGGAAATCCTAACACCCTGGGTGTTTGCTGGTATTTTCATTCAAAATTTTCAACATAGGCTTTTTGGGATCTCCCCTCATGAACAGTGGCACTGAGATTTCATTAATCTGTTCCAAAGCTTGAATTCACACAGCAACTGTACCATTCTGCATCACAGGTGTGAAAACACTTTTTGGGCAGGATGTAAAAAATAACAGCTGTACTGTTCATAAGGAGGTTTGCAAAATGGGCAAAGTTGAAAATTTTGAGTGGAAATATTACAAATTTGTAAAGTTACGAGTATGCGTGGAAACTGCACAATGCATGCTCTTAACATAGTCATTTTATGGACTTTTGTCACCAAATTTTCAACATAGGCATTTTAGGACCTCTGCTCATGAACAGTATCACTGTGATTTTCATAATCTGTCCTGAACACTGATTTCCCTCAGCGACTGAGCTATTCTGCGCTGGAAGTGCTTAAATGCATTTCAGCCAAGATGTGAAAAATGACAGCTATACTGTTCATAAGGAGGTGTGTAAAAATGCCAATGTTGAAAATCTGGGGTGAAAATATTACAAATTCACAAAGTTACGATGGTTTGTGGAAACGGCGCAATGCACGCTCATAACACAGTCATTTCATGGACTTTTGTCACCAAATTTTCAACATAGGCATTTTAGGACCTCTGCTCATGGACAGTATCACTGTGATTTTCATAATCTATCCTGAAAACTGATTTCCCACAGCAACTGTGCTATTCTGCGCCGGAAGTGTGAAAGCATGTTTTGGCCAGGAAGTGAAAAATGACAGCTATAGTCTTCATAAGGAGCTGTGAAAAAATGCCAATGTTAAAAATCTGGAGTGAAAATGTTACAAATTTGCGAAGTTACGAGGGTTCATGGACACTGCTCAGTGCACACCCATAATACAGTCATTTCATGGACTTTTGTCACCAAATTTTCAACACAGGCATTTTAGGACCTCTGCTCATGAACAGCATCACTGTGATTTTCTTAATCTGTCTTGAACACTGATTTCCCACAGTGACCGTACTATTCTGTGATGTAAGTGCAAAAACACATTTCGGCCAGGATGTGAAAAATGACAGCTATACTGTTCATAAGGAGGTGTGAAAAAATGCCAAAGTTGAAAATCTGGAGTGAAAATATTACAAATCTGCAAAGTTACGAGTGTGCGTGGAAACTGCACAATGCACACTCATAACACAGTCATTTTTTGGAATTTTTTCACCAAATTTGCAACATAGGCTTTGTGACAGCCCACCTCATGAATAGTGACACTGTTATTTCATTAATCAGTCCCAAAAGGTGACTCCACGCAGTGATTGCGAAATCACCTTTCGCGACCGAATAACCAGATGACAGTCACTGAATTCACGAGATGGGGTCCCAAGAACCCCATGTTGAAAATTTGGTGCAAAAATTCAGAAAAATGGCTGAGATATCCACGTAAGTTGAAAAAAAACAAACATTTATGCCATTATACAGCTTACTGGCATTTATTCAGTTCGTGGTCGGCTTTGAAGAGTGCAGACGTGTTTCTGGTCCACCAAAGATCATCATGCTGGGCTCCGGAGGTAAGTGTGGGGTGAGGGTGTGTGTGTGGGGAGGTGGTGTGCACAGAGAGTGGCTGCGGATTGGGGAGGGACACCGGACTCAATGAAGGACCGTTTTTCTTTTACAGGAAACAAAAAAACTACAAAACAACACAGGAAGGTTTTCTGCTTTTGCAGTTATTTTGGCATGCTGGGGCGGGCTCCCAGCATGCCACCTGAGTGTTTCATGGGGGGGTCTCTAGCCAACAGGGATTGGGCACCCCTGTCAGCAGAATGTTGGGGGGCGGGCGCATGAGCCTAGGAGGATTGGGCACCCCCTCGGCACACAACAGATGGGGGGGTATCATGCCAATGGGGATTGCGCTACCCTGCTGGCAAATGAACTGGGGAAAGGGCATGCTGACAGGGGGACTGGGCACCCCCATTGACTGTAATAGGGACTGTGAGAGGTGGCGGCTGTCCGTTGGCTTCCATGGGGACTGTGAGAGGCCGATGGAGAAGCTGCCACCATGTTTGTTTGAAAGGGGACACCAGACAATGCAGCTTTAATTCACTGCTGCAGTCAGGGACCGCCCCACAAGCAAACACAGCTGATTGTTTAATGAAGGGGTGCTCCCTGATTGCAGCGGCCAATTTCTTTGAGCACAGTAGCACTCTCATTAACTGCTGTCATCGACAGCATGCTCCTCTATTTGCACGGCAGAGACCAGCCCCAAAATGGACTGCTGCCATTCGCCACAACACTGCCATGCCTCCACAACCCACTACTCCAGCAAGCTGTTGCAATATGTTTCTTGTGCATGTGCACAAGCAAACATAAAAATGCGTTGGCTGAAAAAAAAATTTACAGGTCCACCTAGTCTGTCTAATTCTTTGCCTTCCACCATACCCAGCCTAATGCCTGGCTGAATTTTAAAGACCCAATAACCCTAGAAACTTATTGTCACCCTCTTCCCCAGGCAGTCCCTGTTCTTTTCTGTCTTTGGGTTTACTATTCTCTCATACCTGTTCCACCCAAGTTTAAATTCCATTACATTCCTGGCTTCAACCACCTCTATGGGCAGTCTATTCCATTTGTCTACCACCTACTCCATTAAGAATAACTTCCTCACATCCTTTCTGTATTGCCCTCTCACCAGTTTGCATGAGCACCCTCTAGTCACTGTATCCTCATTCAACATGAATAGGTCCTTACAGTTTACCCTGTTAATTACTCACAAGAACTTGCATGTTTCAATCATATTCCCTCTTATTCACCTAGCCTTCATTGTATACATGGTAAGATCTGCCAACCTTTCCTCATACATGTTCCCCTGCTGCCCTTGGATCATCCTCATGGCTCTCCTTTTTTATGGTCTGAATGTAGGCCATTTCCATCTTAAAATATAGACCCCAAAAATGCAGCCAGTATGCCAGGTGAGGTCTCACCAGGGACCTGTACAGGGGTAGTGTTATCTTTCTTATCCTATTGTTAAATCCCCATTCTATATCCTTCAGTGCCCAATTTGCATTCCTGGATACTTTGTTGCATTGAGCAGTAGATGTGAGACTGTCACTCTCTCCTCTGTTGTCTGTGTCCCCCTACTCCCCCATCCAGTAGTCTGCTTTGAGGTTCTTTATGACAATGTGAATCACTTTCCACTTCTTTGCATAAAACTTTAATTGTCATGATCTGGATCATTTTTTCAAATCTCTTTTTATCTCCCTTATTCTCTCTTCAGTGTTCACTCTGCTACAGATCAGTTCTGTGAAGAACAAAATATGCTGTTTGTGGAATTAATCCACAACAAGTACCAAAATTCTGCAAATTAAGGTGGAATTTTGCAAAATGTTCCTCTATTTTTCATGAAATTTTGTGAAAGCAAATTGTGCCATTTGTAGACGTTTCACCAGTGGAACTGAAATCTCAGCACTATAGAGGGCTCATTAGTATGGCCATCAATAGCTGATTTGCCTCCTGCCCTATCCTGTGCTCACACACCAGCCACACCACATTGCTAAGACCCAATAAGGACAAACACATACAGAATGTGATGCTTTCTGGCACTAAACAGTCATATTTAAAGCCCAGATAGCCTATAGTAAATTCCTTCATGACATTTTCCATACATTATCTGTGATGCATTACATTTGAGAATGTGTGCTTCTTTAACTCATTGTCTCCTAGCCAACACCTGTAGGCATCAGTAAAATACACTGGTGTGTCCTGAAGATGCCTATAAAAGTCAGCTACTGACTTCCTGTGTGCCCTGGCAATGTCTGGAGAAGTCACTTATATATTTTAATATATAATGTATCAGAATATAATATATATTTGATTGCATAGCACCGTTGGAAAGGTAATTTTGTGCTGAACAACTTTGCCACTGATATTTTGTGTATGTTATGTACACTTTAGGAGTCATTCGTATTTGTTTATGGTATGGTGTGTATGGCTTATGTTGCCTGTTTTAGTGAAAAAAAATGTTTTTGTTGTTTCAACCAGCATTGAAAAAAACAAAATTACATATTATTCTTTGCATAATACCACTGGAAAGGTAATTTTGTGCTGAATAATTTTGTCACTCATACTTTGTGCCTAGCATTTACGGTCCTTGAGCTATTAGGATTTGTTTGTGGCATGCTGACTATAGCTTGATTTTGCTTAGAAAGGCCCAGAATTTACTATTAACAGTATACGGGAGACAAGTGGTCCAACTTCAGAGAACTCCTGTGGAGGCAATGAGTTAAAGGTTGGATTTACTACCTATACATTTTTTATAGACCTTGTACTAGTGTTTTTGCAATTATGTTCACTTTAAACATATTTACATGAAACACCATTGGGCAAAATTCCCTTCAAGTGCAGTAGCAGGTATGTCTGAGCATAAATGATGACTAGCACAAATTTCACATTTATCTTTTGTCATCATCAAAGGTCATTCTTAGTAACTATTATATATTCTATATATTAAGGCACCTAAAATTTTTCTGCTATCTTAAAACATTGGGAGGCATTGTTGTGCAATGGCTGCAACATAGAATTGTGAATGAGCAGGTCCCAGATCCTAACAGAGCCACGTACTTGCTGTGTGACTTTGAGCAAGTCACATAGACTCCAGTGCTGCACTCATCCCAGATGTAACATTTGATAAAACTGAACACCATTGGCTGGTCCACCAGTGTAGTGGTAGCGCTACCACTTGCTGCACCAATGACCCAAATTTAGGAACTAGTTTGAATTGTCTGAGGGTCAACCATGGGGATGAGGATAAAACATCTAAGGTAGGGTTTCTCAAATGGTGAGGCCAGCCTCCCAGGGGAGGCCCCAAACTGTTCCAGGGGAGGCTCAAGCAAGCCATAAAATGTACTATATTTAAATGTGAAGTTTTGTACATCCTTACTTCCTTTTCTCTCGATACCAATGATATTGGGAGGAGACCTCAACCTGGTGTATGACCCTTTGTTAAACAAAACCGGGTATTGTAGGAAGGGGCTGTCTCCAGCTCAGCGAGCTCTTAGGGATCTAATGGATCAGGTTGGACTGTGCGATATCTGGAGGGTATTACACCCATCAGACAGGGAATATACTTTCACTTCCCCGGTTCATAAATCATCATCCAGAATAGACTATGTACTTATTTCTCATTCTTTTATTCCACAAGTTATTGATTCTTCGATACAACCAGGGCCTCCATCGTACCACTCCCTTGTATGTTGTCAGTTATGTATAGACCCTCCGCTCAGAGGAGGAGGAAGATGGAAACTTAATGATCAACTTCTTAAATACCCTAAATTGGTTTGTACAATTCAGGATCATATAGATCAGTATATTGAGTTCAACCATGGCACAACTCAAAGGCCAGATATTGAGTGGTGTGCCTTTAAGGCCTATTTAAGAGGAGTACTTATTAGTTTAGCCTCTAATAGGAAAAAAGCAAGAGAGCATCAACTGTCCCAGCTATTGTCCCAAATAAGGTCCATGGAAAAAGTCCTGGCCCCAGCCACACCTGAATCTACACATCATAGGTTCATTAAATTAAGGTGGCTTATCTTGAATTGCTTTGTGAAAAAACAGAGTAAGCTATTTTAAAGATGCAAGCATCATTTACTGATCAGGGGAGAAAGCTGGATACTTTTTTGGCTCATAGAATTAAGCAAATAGAATCCTCTAGGTATATAACATCCATTCAGTCTCAAACAGATGGTCTTCTGAAGACTGCCCCGAATGAAATTATAACAGAATTCAACAAATACTATTCAGACTTATATGGTTCCATGCCGGATCCCCCAACCCGGATTCAGCTGGACAATTATTTAAGGGATGCCAACTTACCTAGTCTTACCGAAGATCAGCAGAATGCATTAATCTTACCTATTATGGGTAGAGAGATATCTGACGTAATAAGTACATTACCCTTAAATAAAGCCCCAGGGATAGATGGTTACTCAGCTTATTTTTACCAATGATTTAAGACCTCCATTATCCCTTTGTTGCTCCTCCTATACCAGTACATACTTTCAGGAGCACAGATAGACACTTCTCTCTTTGAAGCAGTAATTGTACTTATCCTTAAACCGGGTAAGGCACCTGAATTGGTCACCAACTACCGGCCGATCTCTCTCCTGAATCAGGATGTTAAAAAACAGTCTAAATTAATAGCATGCAATCTCAATTTAATCCTCCCTTCTATTATCAGTCTTGAACAGGTGGGCTTCATGAGGGGCAGATCTTCTTCGGACCACCTCCGTACCCTGGCTCATGTCTTCTCGGTGTACAGAGACGGTCCCTATTCCTCGGCCTTAATCTCCCTGGACGCTGAGAAGGCATTTGACAGGGTCAACTGGCAGTATTTATTTCAGACTTTAAAGGCCTTTAATTTTCCTAAAACATTCCAGATTTGGATTAGATCCCTTTATCAATCCCCTATTGCAAGAGTTTCGGGAAATGGGGTCACTTCAGACCCATTTACCCTTTATTCAGGAACTAGGCAAGGCTGCCCCCTTTCCCCTTTACTTTTCAACATATATTTAGAGCCATTAATCCGCAAATTGCAGGCTTGCCCAGAAATGCAAGGAATCCCAATACACCCTTGTGAGGTCAAAGTCTCTGCTTATGCAGACGACCTTCTTCTTCAAGTAGCTAATCCTGTCTCTTCTATTCCCCCAATGTTAAATATTATAAAATCCTTTAGCCTAGTCTCCAATTATAAATTAACTGTAAATAAAACAATTGTCTTCCCCCTTAATCATAAACTGTTCAAAGTGGACATTCTTAAGTTAGGGCTTGCCTGGAAACAGGATTCCCTAAGATATTTGGGTATTGAATTATCCAGACTTTTGGGACGTACCCTTAAATTGAATTTGGACTCTCTGTTTCATGTGATAACCCAGGATCTCAACAGATGGGCCTCCATCCCATTTTCCATCTGGGGGAGAGTCAACCTGCTTAAAGTGAATGTATTCTCATGGCTTTTATATCCCCTGTCAATGCTTAATGTCTGACTTCCTGTATCATGGTTCAAGAAGGTATTGTACATAGTCTTTTTGTAAAATGTATCTGGTCTAACAAGATTCCTAGGATCGCGTTCCATAAATTAGGGGCACCAAAGCTGAGAGGTGGCTTGCGTCTGCCTCATCTAGGGCTCTATTTCTGGGCTAGTCATATTAATAAATATCTGAGATGAACCTTGCCTGAAATAACAAGTTACACTCCGTCATGGCTCAAAATAGAGTTGACTCAGATTCGTGCTTTCGGACTAGTCCCAGAAGCCCTCCTTTATATCAAGGAGAACCTCCTTCCCAGCAGATTAAAAAATACTCCCATAGCACTGTCAATTAGGGTCCACTCTCAACTATGTCACTTTCTCAAGTATAACAATAAGGAAGACTTAAATCAACCCCATTTGGAAATCCTAATTTTAAGATCGATGACAAAAGTATCCCCTCAAACTGGTTACCGCAATTAAAGGGTATTCCAATGCATAACTTTATAGGTGAAGACAAGACTTGGTTATCAGACCAAAGTATTATGCAAAAGTTTAAGATCCCGAATAAATATTTTCTCAGAATCATTCAGGTGAGACACCTATTAGTAAAAGTTTTTGGACAAAAGACAGACTGAAACATATGTCCATCCCTATCAAAAGAATTGTCACAATTGGTGGGCCAGCCAAAAGCTATCTTCAAAATTGATGGTACTTTGTTTGATTCGTTATATCCAGAGTGTTTTGGTCTGACTCAATATTGGTCCTCCTACTTTCCTGGTCATAACATAAATTGGGCTGACCTCTGGTTTAACTGTCACAGATTTGTAACCCAAGATAGATTAAGGTTGATGCAGATGAATATTTTACATAATTTATATTTTTCCCCAGGAAAAAATGTTAAAATTTGGATTGACATCCTCTTCCCTATGCGTGAGATGCTCTAAGCATGAGGGCACTTTATATCACATTTTCTGGACTTGTCCCAAAATAATTCCTCTTTGGACCACCATCCAAAATAAGACTGACCCCATTTTGGGACTAGAGGGTCTCTTTAAACCTGAAATATGTATCTTAAGCGATTTTTCTAGTATTAGGTTTCCTAACAGGAAATATCATTATGGCCATAATATCCATGTCACTTAAGAAAGTAATATTAAGACACTGGAAAGACCAATCTGAAATTACCTATGGAGAATGGGTAACTGAGCTTCTTGCAAACCTTAGAATGAAAAAGGCTATAGAAAGTTTAAATAATAGATTAGGAAGATTCAAGAAGATATGGGACCCCTTATATACCTTATTCTCTATCTAAAGGTTTTTGCTGTGAGGGTCTTTGTACCTAGTATATTCTGTCATTATTGAGATGTCTGTGCTGTAGGGTTGTAGGAATTAGGCTTAGAACAATGCTGTATTAGAGGGTTGGGGTATTTAGATGTGGAAGGGGGGGTGGACAGATTCAGACTGTTGTACACTGCTAATGTATAATGATTTTGTACATGGATATCCGTCATGTGTATTTAAAATTACCAATGAACTTTAAATGGAAAAAAAATGTGAAGTTTTGGATGCTTTGTGTGAAAGGATGCAACATACTAAAGTGAATAATGGCATGTGAAATTATGTACAAAATGGGTGACCAGGAAAGCTGCACTCAACAAACATTTGTTTCCTGGTGGTGACATGGGGGAAAGCTGAATGGAGTAAATACAATTCTTGGAAACTGTGCAAAACAAAATGCAAAATAATACAAATGAGTAGGAACAAGGTAGCAATTAACCCATTATACTGGCTACAGAACAGCACAAATACAAAGGTTAAGTGAAGAGGTACTAGGAGCAAGGGAGGAAAAGCAAAATGGTCCCTGAAAAGGTGTTTAAGAACAAGGTAAAGCTAACAAAGAAAGCAATCTGACTTATGGAGGTATTGCAACGAGGGGTTAATAGGGTCCAAAACTCAGAAGTGTGGAGCGAGTAGGCTGACATGGGGAGGGGGTTATACAGAGGGAGAATAATAAGTTCAATAAAATGAGAATAAACTCAATGACTCAAAGGCATGTCACTGTATTCCTTGTATACTGTGCAAAGTATGACAGTTGTTCTAACTATGGGGAGGCCCAAAATGATTTCTATATTAGGGGGAGACTCAAGATTTTTTCCAAGGCTTGAGGGAGGCTCACTATGACAAAGTGTGAGAACTACTGATCTAAGGGACTGGTCTTCTCCTCCAGGGAGTGAGTGGTGCATCACCCAGAATAGTACTTTCCTCTAGTGGGGGCTGGGGGACAAGTGCACTAAGCAGCGCAGAAGTGACAGACATCTGGCATGCCACACACGGGAACATGTGTGGTGCTGCCATTGACATAACACACTGCTGTTCTGGGCCACAAGGGGAGGAGAGAGTCTCGCAAGAAAATGGGGAAACTCCTGGCTGGCATGAATGACCACTGCCCCTTGCAGGCCCCACAACCAGTGACTAGGGGAGAGCTACTGGATCCTTGACCAGCAGATCGAGTGTGCTCCCCTCCACCCCACCCTGGGGGGGGTAAGATATGGGAGCAAGACCCAGTAAGTCCTGAGGAAAGCCAGCATGATAGGGCTGGTAGGGCATGATAGGAAGGCATGCCAGTAAGGGACAAAAAAAGTAAAAAGTACTAACTGAAAAAAAAACAAGATGCTACATCTCAGCTGGGCTATCCTGGTTAATGAAATTATAAAGGAAACATGGTGCAAACTGTGAAAAGAAACAAAACAAAATATATAGCTTTATCAAGGACTGGTCATATTTATTCTACACCACAAAAAAACTGTGTGGAGCCACCTATATTTTCTGGGCACATACAATATCATGCTTGACGGAGACTTACTTTATTATGAATTTTATATATTCATCAGGGACACTGGTTTACCGGGATTGAGAAAGGGCATATTCCGTTTTGCATATTGTAAAAAATGGTATTGTCACTGGTGTCTGCTAAGCCAAAATCCGGTTTAACCGGTGTTTGGTTTTGTGTACTTTATTTAACAATTTTTAACTCTGCTAACATGCATTTCAGCAATTTTGACCTCCACTGTTGCACATCCTTCCATCCTTGTACCAATTTAAAGTTATTTTAGGTACAAGATGTGATGGCAGCAGCAACACTACAGCCCCCATCTCTAAGGTGTGATGGAAGCAGCAGCACTATGGCCCCCATCCCTTAGGTGTGATGGCAGCAGTACTGCGGTCATCATTCCTCGTCGTGTGATGGCAGTATCAGCACTATGGCCCCATCCCTCAGGTGGGACGGCAGCAGGCCTACATTCCCCATTCACCAGTGGTGATGGCAGAAGCACTACAGCCCCACCCCTTCGGTGTGATGGCAGTAGCAACAATGCAGTACATATCCTCTGGGGTGATGGCAGTAGTGACAGCACCATGATCCCTTTCAACACTCACACCCCCACATGCACAAGTTACAAATGTCTTGGTCTCTTTGCTTGTTAGAACTCAGATGTGATTTAATCTGAACCATCACAGCTAAGGTGGACTACCTTTGTTTTTTCCTATATATAATTTAACTGCCTGAATTGGATATCTGCCTGTGACACTGCTGACCAGGGTTAGGGAACAGACTTGGGTGTTGGAGGGCCAGCTGGTGGGTGAAGGCTTGAGTGTCCAATGACCACTCCCCTTCTCCTGAGAGGGAGGGTGGGTTCACGACTCAGCATTTGCTGGCCCATGGTGGAGGCCAGAGGCACAACACATCAGTCCTCACTGTGGGAGGAGTGTGATGGATGTCGGCTTATGCCTTGACATCATGTAGCCTATCACGCTCCAAAGAAAATGGGAAAACACCCGCTGGCCAACTGAAGGATGGCTGCTGGTTCTGCCATACACTAGAAGCCCCAGACATGTGTCCGTTCTGACCCCCGACATGCCCAGGATACACAGGAAGCTCTTTGGGGCAATTCTCCTCCCCTGGTAGCCTCCCAGAGGGGTAGGGGCCCACTCAATGAAGGGTTACTTTGGGTTATCTGGTAGCACAGCAGTAAGGGTCAGTGGATAGTGGTCGGGACTCAGCAGTGGTGGTAGGGGGCCTTGGCAGGCCTGAAGGAGTGGATGGCCAGGGGGTAGGAGGAGCAAAAAAACCTGCTTGAATTTGCTTCTTTGAAATAAAGTGTTTTCACCTAAAAAATCCACAAGTGATTAGTGGAGGACCTTCAAATGGATTCATGCATCTCCCAGACATGTGGATGCTTTTTTTTTCTACTTGGTGTCCATGAAAAGGGTGTCTCCCAGTTTTCATGTCTTTGTTCAGATGTGAATTGAGCACTACTCTACCCACCAGCATCATACAGACCCTGGGGTCTTACCTTATTAAGTACTCTTAAATACTTAACATTTGCTTTTTGTTGAAGCAGTCTATCAGAAAACATTTTGTCGTCACAGAGACAGAATCAGCAGGTGGGAGAAAAGGTGCAAGTGATCCAATTCACCTAAATGGGGTGCTAACTGTGAAGTATTTTCATAAGTAGTAAGGCAGTTTCTTCTCTGTGAACATTCTTTCATTCAGACTAGTTTTCATTCAAACAACTGAGGATTTTGGATGTGCCCTACAGATTATGAACTTGAATAAGTTAGTAGGTAACAGTGGTCCTGCATTCAGCAATCTACAACCTAGATGCTTATATGCAAAGAATACAATACAAACCTGACTAAAATCTGAAAACAAGCTTATAAAACATATCTGAATATTTATCTTTACTTATACAAAATCATTGCAGCCCAAGTAAAACTCAAGTAAATTACATGGTACCCTGACTACTATTCTATGATGTAGTAAACATACATTGGTATTTTTTATATATTCTTTGTAAAGCAGGCAAGGCCACTAGGCAGAACTGTCTGTTTTAAGGAGTGACCTAGAAGCACTTGGGAGGTTAAGTGACTTGCTTGGATGCAAGTGGAGGTTGTGGGACTCAAACCCAAGTCTGCTGGATGTACCCAGTTCAATCACAGTTTGTTACTCTAACCACTGGGCATGGGTGGTTAAACTGAATGGCTGATTACAACAAAGCAGTGCGGGGTGATTTCCTACTGTTTCTATACGCAGCAAAGCAGAACGATGCAAAGCACAGCAGCATTCATTTAAGATGCTGAAACTGGTCGCCCGCTGGCACTGCAGTAGCACTATTGTTTGCAATGCCAGTGACCCAGGGTCAAAAGCAAACTCCGGGTTGCTGGAGGTCTGGCCAGGGAGTAGGATCGAGCACCTGGGACTCTCTCCTCCTCCGGGGAGGGGGCTGCAGGTCCTAGTTTTTACCACCACCACCAGTGTGACCACGGGTGGTGGTGCAATGGTGCTGCAGAGTGATCAGGAGGTGAGGATGCTAGCCAGGATCTGGAGCAGTGGCATGTCTCTATGTGACCTACCTCCTTGGATCTCTAGTGCCGGTGGCCTCAGGACAAAGACCAGAAAACCAAGAACAATCACCCGCATCGGCCACTGGCAGAGGACCCAGGTGCCCAGACTTCATAACCAGGCTCATGAGGGACCCACTGGGCTGTCTGACACACACTAAGGGAGTGTGAAGGGTGACCTAGGGTCCCCTCCCTTCCCACCTGAGAGTACAACCCAGAGCAGGATAAGCAGTCCCACAGAAGCTCCTGAGCATTACCTGGGGGTGAAGCTAGGGGATACCGATACTTTGAGAAGGGGACATAGAAAGAGAAAATTAAAAAAAATTAAAAAGATACTGAAATCTTAGCGATTCCGTGCAGTGACATGCAATTTCCGTGAGGCACCGGTACAAGAATTCAAATTCCGCAAACCAAGCAGGATTCCGTGATTGTTACCGTTAAAAATGGAAAACCAGGGTCCCTGATATTCATGGGTAGTCAAATGTGATGTTATTGAACATTTAAGTAAAGTCTCATACTGTTTGCCTGCAAATTATCACAGTTTAACAAGGACAATAAATAAACACATTAAACCAGATTAACAAATGCACAGCAGAATGCAGTCCTTAAATTTGAGGACAACTGATTTGTGGGAATTTTAATGCACACGATCATCAATAATCTTCAAAAATATTGTATGATTATCAATTATAGAGTCTTCTTGTAAACAGTACCTGTATGGGGTTCTTTAATGTTCCAACATAGTAGTAGTAGCAGTAATAGATTTTAAGTATTTATAGTACCCTTCCCAGGAGGCCTAGGGCACCAGTACAGAGTAGAAATTCCAAATAAAAACAACAGCTACCATAAATCTTCCCATAAATAAAACAATACAGAATGAAAATATAAAACTAGCATCAAATAAAGCAGCCCATAAATCAAAAACTCATAGTGAACCTAGCTGAAAGGTTACTTCTTCATATCAGCTGAGACTTAGACCCCAAAGGTCTGAGAAAATAAACTCTTTCAAAACTCTTCACCAAATGGGCCTCCCTTATGACCCTCGGAAGGGAATTTCATAACACAGAGCTTGCCACTTCAAAAGCTTGGTCTCCAGAAGTTTTCAATCTCGACCGAGGGACCACAAGGAGGCCCTCCTCAGTGGAGCAAAGAGAGCACTTGGACCTGTAGGGATGCAATAGGTCATGCAGATAACCTGGGCCCAGCCAGTGTAGGACCTTATAAACTAGCAAGCCAATTTTAAAAGACATATGCCACCTCACTGCCAGCCAGTGCAGTTCATGTAACAGTGGAAAAATATAGTTTTACCTAGGAAGGCCAATTAACACCCTACCAGCCGCAATCTGTAGCAGCTGCTGGTGCCGTAATGTACCTCCACTGATCTCAAGGTAAAGAAAGTTACAGTAATTGAGCCTTGAGGGACAATAATTAAAAAAGATGTTAATTATTGAACCACATACAGTGATAGTGTCAAGAGACTGCAGAGATAAAAAAAATAAGTTATTTATATGGTTTCATGATATCTGCTCTCTTTTGCCACCATCATGAAGTATGGTAGAGTGTTACTTCAAGTAAGATGGTGGCCACGCTGGGTTAGCTATCACCTGGGAGTTGAAGAGTAGAGCATATTGTTTTAAATTTGTTTTAAATCAGTTTTAGTTTATCATTGTATTTAACTTTAACTTTAGCGGCAGTGAGATAGGGTTTTTTAAGTGAGGCAAAAAGGTTAGGTCGTCTTCACGCTTAGGGCTTAGTAAAATAAGTTAGTCACAAATTACAAATATTTCCACTACAAGTTAAAGAAAAGGTGAGAGAAAGTATGTAGTTGGAAAGCAAGTAGTGGATTCTCTCATTTGCTGTGGACTATCAGAGGATTATTTGATTGTTGGATTATTTTACCTGTCGCTGGGATTTGACTGCAGCACATTGTGGAATGGGGCATCTTGAGTCCTTGGACCATGTTGAGTAGAGGAAGTGTTCTACGAGTTTGTAGGTGTCTGGTGCTCGATCAAACTTAAACTTTCATCGGAAACCAAGATTGGTCTGATGGTCGTGATACTAGTTTGAGAGCAACCAGTAGCTTCGTGATTCTGTTGCCGACGGATCATTGTTGAGGTTTGCTTCCTGTCCAAGTTTAAGCCATTGGAGTTTCTGTCCCTGAGGAGGTTTTGATCTTCCCTGCTGTGGTATTTAATTGGTGCCCTGAGTGCTGGAGCGGGGGCCCTCCTGGTCAACCATGGTGGTTCCTTGCTGGGTTTGTGCGCCCCTTAGGAGGTGGGAACTGGGACTGCTGGAGAGTGGTGCTAGGTTCCTTGCTCTCCTAGGCCATCTTGAAGGCTGGCTGGTGGGTCAGTGTTGACAATGGCTGAAGAGGGGAGCATGATATTCCTGGTGGGGCCTCCTGTGGGAGTACTGGGTTGTGCATCCTGATTTTTCTGCCATAGGGTAAGATTATCTTCCCAGGATTAAAATCTGTCTTAACTGCCTGAACCAGCAGTGGTATATTGAGCAGGATCCAAACTGGTCTAAAACTCTATGGTCAGACTTTTCCTTGTTCTGGCTCAAATGGTATAGGGGAGTGAAAGTGCCCAAAACTAAATATTTTGTTATAATTCTGTTGGTTCTTCTTAAGCTTATGTGAGAGGTAGCATTTGCAGACCTTTGGCATTTTATTTTCTGAAGAGGTGGGAGATCCTTAGATTCAAATTTAACTTAGTGACATTCTGAGCCATTAGTGACTGCTCATTTTTAGTAAATGTCTCTTGTCTGCTGCTAAATATATTGGTCATTGCACATTGGGGATAGGGGTGGTGGGGATAGTGGTAATATATTTTAGTGTTGTAATTGTGAGTAATTATTGGTTATTTTTTAAGAGAGTAGCTAGTATGTGGATGTATTTCTTTTGAATGAGTGTATGAGTAAGATTAATTTTGTGTGATTTTGATTGTCTCTGCTTTAGGAAATGTGTTGGGAGGGCTATAAGATGGTCAGACTCTATTTCCCCTCCAGACTCCAGGACCTCCACCCTTTTGTTTGTCCCCTCTGTCATCTGAAGCATACACTAGGTGTCGTGCACAGATAATTAGAAAGGGAGAAGGGGGGTACTGGGTCTGGGAGGGAATGGAGAAGAGGTGTTGTATAGGGGTAGTGGGGACAAGGAGACATCCTGGGGAAAAATGGGATCAGAACAGGGGTCCTCCTTGTCTGATTCCCATGCCCAAAGGCACTTCAAAATGCTGGCAGATGGTGAGGTCTCCCTTGACTGCTCATCCTACTTGGACGGTGTTATGCAATGCCAGGTCTATTCAAAACAAGACTGCTATTATAACAGATCTTGTTGGGACATCAGACCTGGCATGCATCATTGAGACCTGGTTGGATGATAATGCAGGTCTGTAGAAGACCTCCTACTCCAACTAGATTCCACCAAAAGTGCAGGTGCAGACTCCCTGGATCCCTACTTTCTAAAAGTAGCACTGTATGCCTTAACCGCCCCCCTCACCCACCTCTTCAATCTATCACTTGTCACTGGTACTATCCCCTCAATATGGAAAACAGATCAAGTGTTTCCATTACTTAAGGCAGGTGATCCCATGGACCTCAATAATTATAGGCCCATCTCCATCTTACCAATACTATCCAAGATGCTTGAGAAGCTGGTAAACTCTCAGTTAACTGCCTACCTTGATACCAACAATCTCCTAAATCCAGCTCAATCTGGGTTTAGATCTATGCATAGCACCATCTCTGCACTAGCAAAAGTCACAAATGACTGGCAGACTGCCCTAGACAAAAATAATAATACCTGTGCTGTGTTTCTGGATCTAAGCAAAGCCTTTGACACTGTGGATCATGATCTTCTAATCACCTCACTAAACTCCATAGGCCTTGACTCACTCTCTATTAAATGGTTCAGATGCTATCTCTCTGAAGGCTACAACTGGTAAAGAATGATGGTGATCTATCTACCCCTAAGCCACTCCTAAGAGGTGCACCGCAAGGCTCCATCCTGGTCCCATCCTTTTGCCATTTACATCAACAATATTGACTCCAATCTGTCTCTTTCTAATATCCACCTTTTGCAGATGACACTGTACTTTATGTGAGCGATCCTCACCATCAAAAGCCTGTGAGCTCCTACAGTCTCAATTCTCCCTCCTCCAGCATAACCTATTAAAAAGAAATTATTACTAAATGCTAAGAAAACCAAAGCTATGTTCTTTGCCCCAAGAACTGTTCTTCCACTATCCCATCATTCACCCTCCCACAACTCTCTACCATCCTTGGTGAAAATCTGAATATGTTGACAAATTCAAATACCTAGGAGTATGGATAGACAATAAACTAGACTATACTACCCACGTTGAAGAGCTCCTGAAAAGCTAAGACAAAGACTTGGTCTATTCTATAGAATCAAACACTACCTGACCAAAGATTCCAAACAAAGATTAATCCTTGCATCATTCATGTCCCTCATTGATTATGCTGACTTCCTCTATGGTCATTGCTCCTCTCCCATCTAAACAAACTAGACACCCTGTATCATAGAGCTATTAGATTCATTACTGACCTTCCTCTAGCACCCATCATTGCTCTTCTACAATGCAGTCAGCTGGACATCCTGCAACATAGAAGAAGAAAATGCTGCTACCTGGATCTACAAAGCTCTGACAAACAAACTCCCTTCCTACATCTCAGACTGCTTCAACCAGATCACATCCAGGCCCTACACCTTGAGGATCAACAAACTGATCCTGCTGAAGATTTCTATCACCTGCACCGGTATGGAAGAGCTGCAATCAGTTATTCCTGGCACTTATCTGGAATTCTATCCAAAAGACATTGAAAATGGAAACACTGATCCCCTTACATCCTTCAAAAGCTGTACACCAGCCTAATCCCAGATTCATGCAATTGCTTCCACAGGCCCTAGTCCTCCCACATCCCCACCCCCACCCTCTCACTCCCTCACCCCCCTTCTAAAGCTCCTCCCTATTCTTCTATCCATTCCTCTGGTCCTTTCCACATCAAACCTCAAACATATATGCCCACCATGTACCATTATCCAAGCCTTATCCCTACCAGACTGTTTGTTTCTCACCTTTAATAGGTTTTGGTTTACTGTCCTTTGCCTTGTATATATGTAAATAATTGTACATCTATCTCACTCATAAATGTTTGTATTTGTGCTATTTCAATATCATGTTTTTGTATACACTCTGTAACCTTTTTTGTTATGACCACTCAGGTCCATCTTGTAAATGAGCTATGCTCAATGATGTTCGCCTGAATAAATAAAGATTTTGATTGATTGATTGATTGATTGATAGTGTTGACCTCAGCTATTTCGGTAGGTTACTCAGTGATACACTGTCCGAGGATAGATCATAGGGGTGGGGGTGTAACAATCTGTTTTAGAACAGAACTGGGCCTTATTGAGGTGCCAGTGGGGTGCACCAGATCCTTTGAGTGTATCGTGGATGTGGAGTGCAGGATACTTCTCATCTACTGTACCATCCAACTGGAGATGGGAAAGAATTCCTGCAGGATGTTGCGGACTTCATTATTGATGTGGTATTGGGATCCCCAGATGGTTGATTCTGGGGGATTTCAATGCCTGGGTTGACGATGAACTCTCTCAATTTGGTTGTGACTTCCTCCAACTAATGACATCGTTGGGCCTCACACAGGTTGTTACTTCCACTACCCACATTAAAGGTCACTCACTGGACCTGGTGTTTCTCATGGGGATGGAGGCAACCAATCTGGTGGTGGAACCAGTCGGATGGTCTGACCATCACACCATAAGGTTCAGTTTTGGGGCTCTCCCAAATAGGACTGCCCCTATGGAGATGATCCAGTACCATCCCTAATGGAGCGTGACCCCTGATGGTCTAATGGCGGTGCTGGATCTATCGAGCTTCCCATGGGAATGCATGGATCCTGGGGACCTGGTGTTTGCCTATAATATGGCAGTAACAGTGACCCTGGATTCCATTGCTCCTGTTCATGTTCACCCCCTCACCCTCCATCCAAGCTCTCCATGATTCAATGGGACCTTGGAGTAGCTGAGAAGAGTGGGGTGAAGGCTGAAGAGGGCCTGGTGGAAATTGGGTCTTGTGAGTGACAGGCTTAGATTGATGGAAAATTATACGATCTATCAATCGACAATCACCCGTAAGAAGGCAGAATTTCTGTCCAGGGAGATTGCCACTGCACAAAATCAACCAGTTCAGCTCTTCCAGACTTGGACAGATTGTGCAATACAGTCTGTCTTCAGTCTGGGGGAGCTTTTTCACAAGAGAAGTGTGATGAGTTTGCTTAGTTTTTTGCAGATAAGGTTACCGCCATCAGGTCCGAGATTGGCCAGTCCTCCTCCAAAGGGTGCTGCAATGATCGGCAGAATATCACAGGTGCCCAGTTTGTCTGGACAGATTTAAGCCAGCTGGAGGTCGCTGACATCATGAGGATCCTCCAGACTTTTCGGCTAACATGCTGTAGTTTGGATATAGGCTGTATAATAATAATAATAATAAAATGTATTTATATAGCGCAATTCAAACATATATCAAAGCGCTGTACAAGAATTAAAACACAGATAATCATTAAATATTAAAACCGGTATAATACAATGAAATAACATTCAACAATCCCCATAGGCACAGCTAAACAAATATGTTTTTAGAGCTGTCTTAAAGCTCTCCACGGTCAGGCACTCTCAAATCCGACGAGGTAGAGATTTCCACAGGGTCGGGGCTGCATACATAAATGATTTCACACCAGAAAATTTCAATCGAACCCTGGGAACCTCTAGCAATCCTCATTGGCTGAACGGAGGGGTCGGAGTGGGCGGCAAGAAACCAGGAGCTCTTGCAGGTAGCCAGGACCCAGTCCGTGCGGGGCCTTATAGGTCAGTAAACCGACCTTGAAGGTGATTCGCCACTGAACAGGCAGCCAGTACAGTTTGCACAGCACAGGGGTGACATGACTAATCCAAGAAACCCCAGTTAGCAACCTGGCTGTAGCGTTCTGCACCAGCTGTAAGTGACGAATATCAACAGGAAGCCCTAGGTACAGGGAGTTGCAGTAATCAAGGCGGGAGGTCACCAAGGTGTGGATCAATGTTGGGAGGTAGCGAGATGGAACAAGATGCTTAATCTGGGTGATATTCCTCAGATGGAAAAAAGAGGATTTGACAACAGCCGACAGCTGTGAACGAAGTGTCAGACCCTCATCAAATATAATGCCCAGATTCCTCACCTGAACAGAGGACATGAGCTGGTGACCCCCGAGCAAAAGCCTGGAGTCAGGCTGTGCTCCTGTCCTCTCTATCCCATGACCTGGATCCACCACCAACACCTCAGTCTTATCAGGGTTCAACTTTAGCAACTGGCCCGCATCCAATCCTGGAGTTCCTGCAAGGCAGTTATTAAAGACAGAGACCACACTATCCTGGTCAGGGGAAAAAGACAGGTAGAGCTGGGTATCATCTGCATAGCAATGAAACTACAGCCCATACCATCTTACAATGTCTCCCAGTGGCAGCAAATACACCGCAAACAGCATGGGGGACAGCACAGAGCCCTGAGGAGCCTCACATGGCAGAGAGAATGGAGCAGAGGAAAAATTCCCCGATACCACTCTCTGAGTTCTGCCAGTGAGGAAAGATCTAAACCAACTGAGGACTATACCCAACAGGCCACTGATGTCTTTCAGGCACTCAGGCAGCCCCACATGGTCCACGGTGTCAAAGGCTGAAGAGAGATCAGGAAGGACCAAGACTGAATGACACTTTCAATCTCTAGCAATCAGGAGATCACTGAGCACCAGAAAGAGAGTGGTCTCTGTACTATGCCTTTTCCGAAAACCGTACTGGAGGGAATCATAGATGCCATGGATGGTCAAGTGGTTATCCTTCTTAAGGGCAACTACTTTCTCTATCAACTTCCCTACAAAAGGAAGGTTAGAGATTGGTCTGTAGTTGGCAGGGCAGATTGGGTCAAGAGTAGCTTTTCTGAGGAGCGGTGTAACTAATGCCTCCATTAGGGAGTTCGGAGACTCACCTGACTCTGATTAACACCAAACTATCTCTGCTAAGACAGGGCCGATAACATCTGCGCACCCCAAAATGAGACGTGTAGGGCCCGGGTCAAGACTACAGCAAGTAGGCCGCATACTTTGGACAATCTGCATAACATCTTGGATTGCCGGCTGGTCAAAGTGCTCCCAGGTAGACCGGGTTATAGTGGCCCTATACCGATCACCGCAAACCCCCATAGAGCATGCCGAGAGGATCTCAGCCCTGATGTTGGCCACTTTATTGGCAAAGAATTGAGCAAACTCATCACACTTATCTTGTGAAAATGCTCTCCAAGCCTGAAGACAGGCTGAATTGCACAGTCTGTCCACGGTTTGGAAGAGCTGACCTGGTCAATTCTGAGCCACAGCAATCTCCCTGGACAGGAACTCTGCCTTCTTATGGGAGATTGTTGACTGATAGACACGATAATGTTCCATCAGTCTAAGGTGGCAGCATCAAGGGCAGATCTCCACCAGCACCGCTCAAACCTTCCTCCCACATGCCTCAACTCCTTCAAGGTCCCATCAAACCAATGGGACCGAGGGCGGAGAGTGAGGGGGTGAAAACAGATGGGAGTGATGGAATCCAGAACGTCCCCCACAGCCTTATTATAGGCCTGGACTAAGCACCCTGGACCCTCACTGGCATCCGTACATCCTGATAGATCAAGAGCCGCCGAGAGACCAGTGGGAGTAATGTCCCTCAAAGGGTGGAATCTGACCATCTCCACAGGAGCAGACCTATAGGGGGGAGCCCGGAAATTGAATCTTACAGTGCAATGGTCAGACCAACCGACCGGTTCCATCACCAAGTCAGTGGTTTCCATTCCCAGGAGGAAAACCAGATCAAGTGAATGACCATGAACATGGGTTGCAGAGGTAACAACCTGTGTGAGGCCCAACAGATTCATAAGTTGGAGGTGTTTTCACACCTCTGTTTATCTAGAACTTTGTTCTTTTGTTTCTCCTAATTTCTTGATTTCCTTGCATCTTTAGACATCTCCTGTCCATTCTACCCTTTCAGCCAGCCTCTGATCTCAGATTCTATCTGCATGCTATTGTCTTCCCTTTAGCTTCCTTTGATCTCCTACTGACCTGTTCCTACTATGCCCCCCTCCCCATTTCTTCTCATGTTTTTATTTTTTGCATCTTAGACTTTCATCTCTAGTCCCCTTTATCACCTTCCTACTTCACTTACTGATTATTAATTGCTCCACAGTGGATATAAATACTGCTTGTTGCTCAGTTTTGCTATTCACCTGAAGAAGGGACCTGTGTGGCCCCGAAAGCTTGTGTATAATTCCATCTTTGTACAAGACACTTCTTGGTCCAATAAAAGGTATCAAACCTTCCATCTTCTCCAGGAAATCCTGACCAAATTACGAGAAATCATCATTAACCCATGCGTTGAAGTCACCCAGCACCATCAATCTGAGTGACTCCAACACCATGTTGACGATGAAGTCTGTGACTTCTTGCAGGAATGCACTCTCACCCCCTGGTGGACGGTAAATGAGAATGAACCTGCACCCCACACCTGCAGCCATAGTACATTCAAATGATCTGATACCCTCAACTGGAACCTCTACATGGCTCCCAGTGGGTTGTGTGGCTGAGATCAGCCCGATCCTTTCAGAGATAGTCTGGAGTTCATTGGAGAGGGGGTTTTTCTGGACCCCCTAAAGGAGACAATCACCTGACCACTCCTGAAAAAACCCTCCCTTGACCCGGATTGTCCTGCTAACTACAGACCTGTCTCTAACCTGCCCTTTGTGGGCAATGTTATTGAGAAGGTGGTTGTGTTGCAGCCCGATGATCATCTTGCTATCCACGATGTCTATGAATCTCTTCAGTCCAGATTTAGGAAGAGACACAGTACCAAGACAGTGCTTGTCCGGGTACTTAATGATCTCCTAATAGCAAGAGATCAGATATCTTGCTCCATCTTAGTTCTCCTTGATCTCTCCATGGCATTTGACACTGTGGACCATGGTGTGCTATTGGAACACCTGCGGTCCATCTGCGGACTTTTGGGTATGGTCCTCAGATAGTTTATATCTTTCCTCCAGGGTAGGACTCAGAGAGTTGTCACTGAGATTTATTCCACTGATGCTCTTCCCCTATCCTGTGGGGTTCTGCAGGGTTCCATTTTGGCACCCATGTTGTTCGCAGTGTATGTGCTGCTGTTGGGAGACATTATTAGGTGGTATGGCTTGAGGTATTACTGTTATGCAGATGACACTCAGCTGTATCTATCCTTGTGCCCAGGCAGGATGATGCCATCTCAGGATTTAACAGCTGTCTCTCTGAGACTCAGGACTGGATGCGTGTCAGCTGGCTGAGACTAAATCCAGATAAGACTGAGGTGCTGGCTGTGGACCCAGATCATTGGGTGGTTGGTATGCTGGTGGGACAGTTATCTGGGCTTTGGCTCGGTGATGCTCCACTGGCTGTCTCACACCAGGTGTGTAACCTAGGCGTTATGTTTGACAATGAGCTGACCCTGAAATCTCAGGTGTCGGCAGTTGTCAAGACCTCATTTTTCCATCTAAGGAATATCGCTCAGGTGAAGCACCTGGTTCCTCCTAATGATCTCTTTATCTTGGTCCACGTCTTTGTGACTTCTTGCCTTGATTATTGCAATGCCCTGTACCTAGGGCTTCCAAGGGTTGATATCCATCATTTGCAGCTGGTGCAGAATGTGGCAGCCAGGCTGGTGATTGGTACATCTAGGACCAGTCACATTATGCCTGTGCTTCGTGGACTGCGCTGGCCGCCAGTACAGTGGCGGATCACCTTCAAGGTTGGGGTACTAACCTATAAAGCCCTACATGACCAGGGACCCACTACCTGAAAGATATTCTTCACCCCTACTGCCCCTCCTGCCTGCTTTGATCCACAGATGAGGGACTGCTGGAGATTCCTAGGGTGCGTCTGAAGACTTTAGGTTCTTGGTCTTTTTCATATGTAGCCCCTACCCTATGGAATTCTCTACCTCATTGGGTGAGAGAGTGCCTGACCATCCAAAGTTTTTAATAAGCCCTTAAAACACATTTATTCAGGTTAACATTCCCAGATAATGGTTAGCTGATAATTTTAGTTATTAAACATCATGCTGCTGTCTAAGATTTTATTTTGAATATACATTTTAACTGGATTTTATGGAATGTTGATGTTACATTTGATTTGTTGTGTTTTAATCTGTGCAGTGCCTTGGTTCTGGAAGACACTTTATAAATAAAGCTATTATTATTATTAAGTAATGTCCCTTTACATCAGAGAGTGCACACTATGAGTGTGGTTGTGCTTGCATTTTTATGCAGTTTATTACATCAGCTGTGCCTAATCTGGAATCTGAAATCTCCCAGGTCTTTCCCCTGTACCCCCCACCCCCGTACGATAATAACCTAACTGCAGACCACACTAAAGCTGACTACAGCACAAACAGCATACCCGCACTACAGCTAAATGGCAAAAACACCCGACAGCAATAATTGTGCACCGTTTTTACATGAGCTATTATTGCCGTACTACTATGCAGTCACACAAATTGGTTTGACATATTGACTGGGTACCCTTTTAGGATGCTTCCACAACAAAGGTTTAAGCACCTGTTCAGATTCTGCTGGGGCTGCTGACATTTCCAAAATAGGCATGGTTTTGTTATAGTTGAGTGAAGCACACTGGCACCCACACTGCTACAGGAAATAAAACAGCAATTGACAAAATAATTCAGACTACCAGTGAAATAAGTCTTTGATCGTTACAGATGTAAAGAACTGTTTCAAGGATTTCACTGATGAATGGGAGATACTGAGATTCATACTAAGGCTGTGAGAAGCTGAGGAGGCGTGAGCCCATGTATAGCTCTGGACAAACTAGTTCCATGGGAGGTTAGAGACTTTTATGCAAGGTGGCATTTCATTGCTGTTTTTTGTATTGAAGTGCTACTTTAAGTGAGGCAATTAAAAAAGCACCTTCCCCCACCCTCATAGCACCACTTAACCCCCCAGTTGGCCTCAAGGAAAGTAATCAATAATCAGTAATCACACTCTTCCCCATCTCCCACCATTCAGTAGACAATCTCTCAAACTCTCTTCCTAATTTACAGGTGATCTGCAGGCTTGAGACTAGACATACTCTGTAGCTATTTAACAAAGAAATAAAAGCCATCAGCATGAAAGAGGTATCCCATCTCCAGGGCCAATTCAACAACTTGATCTCCTGGCTGTGCATGCTGGTCCCTGTCAGTGAAGGTACAAAAACCTCAGCCACAGGCAGTGGCCTTCCCAAAGGATCTGTAATGTATTTATTTAAAATGTGTTCATCAGGAGAGGCACAGTGAGTGGGAGCTCATTTTCAAGTGCAGCCTTGGGGATGATGGTTACAAGTTAGTAAGAAATGCAATAAGCAAAAAGTGGAAAGCAGAAAGTACAATACTGAATTTATAGAACAAGTTACCATTCCGAAAAGCAGCCAATGGTTCAAAATACCAGTGTGGAACATGGCACAAAAAGTGCAAAAAGAAGTTCAAATTCAGTCAGAACTTTTTTTTTATTTTTCCCGATTTTTCTTGATTTACCGAGGCACCAGAGCACAGCACAATGTGGTAAGGGATGGCTTTTTTCTGTCTTGGTTTCTTTTCGGTATCCTTATGTGGCAGATCACATAGCAGCTCATGTTCAGCATTTTAAGTTGTTCACCACATTCAAAGTTGTTCTTCACAATCCTGTGTGTAGAACAACTTTTAGTACACGTTGGTGAAACATGAGGGGGTGCAGCGCAGGGCGACAAAGATGATCAAGGGGCTGGGGGACTTATCATACGAGAGGAGGCAGAGGGAGTTGAACATGTACTCGCTGAAGGAGACGAGGGACAGAGCGGACATGATTGAAACCTTTAAGTACATGAAAGGAATAAACAAGACAGGTACAGAGGGGCTGTTCAAAGTAAGGGAGGGGAGGGACGCCAGGGGCCATGATATGAGACTGGAGGGAGGAAGATTCAGGAGGGAGATGAGGAGACACTTTTTTACAGAGAGGGTGGTGGCTGGGTGGAATGCGTTACCTGCAGAAGTGGTATCCAGTAGAGCAGTGGACTGCTTCAAAAGGGGATGGGACAGGACAAGGAGGAGGGTCAATGAAGGGGAAGGGTGGAAGGGAAGGGCAGCTGCAGAATAAGGGGTGCTAGCTGCACATTCGAGCAGACTTGATAGACCTCTATGCCTTTATCTGCTGGCAAATTGTGTATGTTCGTATGAAAACCATCTATTATAAAGTGATAGGTACAATGTACAATACAGAAAATAAGATGGTACAAGGTAAACTGTGTACAAGTAAAATGTGTACAAACTTAAAAAAAATTTACAATCGCAAAATGTGACAAGTGTAATCAGACTATGCAAGTTACAAAAATTTTCAGAAGCATGTGAGGGTATTTGTTTTCTGTGCAAAGTAGGTAGTTTTTGTGCTCTGGATCTGTGCTGGCATCATGGAGTGGTAGGTTAGGGTGTCTTGTAGGGCAGGTTGTATAGGTGATTCACACTATAGGTTTGTGGTTCAATTAAGCAATATACCATGACAGGCAGTGAGTATATTGATGGATTTACCACGCCTAGTGTGGTTCGGTCATGAGGCGCAGCCGAGTGACTTAACCACACCAGAAGTGGTAAATCCACCCATATATCCACTGCCTGTCATGGTATATTGCATAATTGGGGGGGGGGATGTAAATGCCCCAGTTCAGCTTTGCTCACTCTCTTTTTGCTTGGGTTTCTGTGTTAGTTCCAAAGGAAAGAGCCAGACTGTGTGTCTGTATAGAGAGTCTTAAGGTAACAAAGAGTAATGTGAGCAGTAATGTAAAAAGACTGTATAACTGATAGGGAAGATAGAAGCATTTGCCTGCGCAAGAGTGCAAGCTTTCTTTTGTAATCTTGTGTGTGTACTGTTGTTTGGCTCTAAGTAAGTAGTGTAAATACCTGAATATTACTGCTGTATTTGGGCAACCAGTGTTTAATAATAAATTAGTTATTTTTGTAAGGACTGGAGTAACTGGTTGTTTGGAACCCCACCTGGATAAAGGGGTGCATAGTAAAAAGTCTCTGAGAGTAGAGTGTGTCCTACTCAGAGCAGAGATCCTCACTACAGGGAATCTAAGGGATAAAAGATGGCAAAAAGGGTTATTAGAGCACTGGGGTCTGCATTCATGCTTAAGAGTGGAGCTTGACAGCAGTGATGCTGGTCTACATAGTCTCCGTGGCAAAGGTGTGTGAGAGAGAGAAAGAGGCCCACTGGGGACTGCAGGGTGCTCTGACCATCACAAAGTCTATCTCTTTTTTAACAACCTCTGTTATTCATTTCAGTCTTGTTTTTGCTCCTTCCATAGTGCTGATACAGTTCTCATTCAGGTTGTCAATATTCTTCTCAGTAGCTCTGATACTTTTATCTTTTTTGCTTCTCATCTTTCTTAACATTAGTGCAGCCTTTGACACTGATAATAACCTCATACTTCATGGCCATCATGAGCAGTATGCTGAGGTTTCTGTTATTCTCCTTTCCTGGTTTCACTCCTCCATCTCCAGCCATGCCTTCATTGTCTCTGGTGTTTTATTTTTCTGCCTTTCCTCAGCCTCCACTTGATGGTGCTCCTCAATGTTCTTTTCTTGAAACCTTCCCCTCACTGCATATCTTCTCCCTCAGATGCATCATCTCTGACTTCAGTATCGGGTATCCATTCTATGCTGATGATACCAAATTATACATTTCTTTCAACTCATCTAATAATTATACTTTGTGATCTTAAATCAGAAGTGTTTAGATAGTGGTAAATCAGATCTGATCTGAGCACCATTCCATGGATATCCCTATCATATAGTCTATGCCCAAATCCAATCTGGCTGCAAGCTCAGTATTTCCTCCAGATCTGATCAGTCTTTCCCAGTGAAATTATGTGAGATCCTTCCTACCTACAAAGCAGTTCTCTGTCATTAAAATGGGCTGCTATTGGCTTGCTGGATGACCTAGAGGTAGTGCATCATGTTACAATATAGTGGTTCTGGGTTTATTCTGTATTCCCAGGTCTCCACATTCTGCTACTGTAGCTAGGAGTCATCTTAGAAACATAGAAACATAGAAGTTGATGGCAGAAGGAGACCACTAGGTCCATCTAGTCTGCCCATTTGTTTTAGACCTATTTTGACACTCTAGTTGCCCACTGGAGTCAGGGCCCCCTTGTGTCTATCCCATGCATTCTTGAATCCCCTCACAGTGTTGACCCCCACAACCTCTTGGGGCAGGCTGCTCCAGGTGTCCACTACTCTATCTGTGAAGAAAAACTTCCTGGTGTTGGTAGAGAACCTCCCTCCTTTCAGCCTGAGGTCATGTCCCCTGGTCCTGGAGCCCTTCTTGAAGTGAAAAAGTTCCTGTGCCTGTACCTTGTTAATGCCTTTGATGTACTTGAATGTTTCAATCATGTCCCTTCTCTCTCTTCTCTGCTCCAGGGCGTACATATTTAGTTCCCTAAGTCTTTCCTCATAGGACATGTACTGCAGACCCTGAATCATTTTTGTCACCTTCCTCTGTACTGTTTCTACCCGGTCAATATCCTTCCTGAGGTGAGGCCTCCAGGATTGGACTCCGTATTCCAGGTGAGGCCTGGCCAGTGTTCTATACAGTGGTAGTACCACCTCTCTCCTCCTGCTCATGATTCCCCTCCCAATGCAGCCCAGCATTCTGTTGGCTTTCAATGTTACCTTCTCACACTGCCTACTAACCTTCAAGTCATCTGAGATTATGATTCCCAGATCTCGTCCCTGGTTTGAGGCCGCCAGTCTTTCACCTCATAGGTAATACTCCTTTCCTAGATTTTTCTTTCCTATGTGCATGACCTTGCAATTTTTGGTGTTAAATCTCAGCTGCCACACTCCAGACCATTCTTCTAGTTTCTTAAGATCAACTCCCATCTTGCTCACTCCTTCTGAGGTGTCCACTGTCTTACATATCTTGGTGTCATCTGCAAACAGACACACTTTCCCTTCCAGTCCATCAGCGATGTCTGCTATAAATACATTGAAGAGCTGAGGCCCCAATACTGAATCCTGGGGTACCACGCTGGTCACCCTGCCTTCCGTTGATTGCATTCCATTAACCTGTACCCTCTGTGTTCTGCCTTGTAACCAATTTTGTACCCATCTGACTACTTCTGGACCAACCCCTGTGTGATCAAGCTTCTTTATCAGCCTTCTGTGTGGAACTTGAGTCGAAGGCCTTACTAAAGTCTAGGTAGACCACATCTACTGCCCCACTGTCGTCCACTATTTTTGTAGCATAGTCAAAAAACGAGTAGATTTTTCTGGCAGACCTACCTATTGTGAAACCGTGCTGTTTAGGGTCTTGTTGGCTACTAGTTTTGAGGAATGCTATGATCATCTCTTTGAGTAGTATCTCCATTAGTTTTCCTATTATAGACGTGAGGCTCACCGGTCTGTAATTACTAGCCTCTTCACTACTGTCTAATTTGTGAAGTGGAACCACTATTGCCTTTTTCCAGTCTTCAGGTACCAACCACATCGCTTTTCAAGGATTTTGTGAATAGAAGTGCCAGAGGGGCTGCTAATTCTGCCCCCAGTTCCTTAAGGATTCTGGGGTACAGCTCGTTTGGTCCCATGGCTTTGTGTGCTTTTAGTTTATTTAGCACCTCTTGTACTTCGACTTCTGTAAAGAAATTAGTGTGTACCCCTGGTCCTGAGGTGTTGTGTTTTTTCAGAGCTGGGCCATCCCCTGGGTCCTCTTTGGAAAACACCAAGCAGAAGTATTTGTTGAGGATTTTGGCTTTCTCTGGGTTATGTTTGGTGCATTTCCCTTCTTCAGTAGCAATCTTTACTATCCCCTTTTGCCTTACTACATTTTCTAATGTACCTAAAAAATGATTTGTCTCCTCCTTTTGCCCCTTCTGCTATATTTTCCTCTGTTTGGGCTTTTGCCTTTCTAATTTGTCGGTTAGACTCTCTCATTTTACCTTGTGTGACTCCCAGTCTTTCTCAGTTTTGGTTTCCTGGTATATGCTGTATGCCTTCTTTTTTTCTTTGACTGTGGTAGCCACTTCCTTGGAAAACCATAGAGGATTTATTTTTCTTTTTGCTTTGCTAACCCATCTGTCACATTGATCTGTGGCAATCTATATTGCTCTCTTGAGTCTCCCCCACATGATCTCCACCTCCTCAGCCTCTATTTCCATTAACTGGCTACTTACAGTATGTTGTTCCTTATTTTTCCCATGTCCTGCCAGTGGACTAGAGTAAACCTATAGGTATATGTGTGTATATGCATTGTATACAATATGTGTCTATGGATATGCCAGTGCATTCATATCTATAAAGGGGTATCTATTTGCAGGCACATTCATACTGTAGAAACATAGGATCTTACAGATGGGTTAAGTCCATGTTGATCTTTCATGTCCATCAACCACTAATAGCGGTTATATCCCTGAACTTTCTGTTCTATCAAATAGTTGTCCAGTCTTTTCCTAAATGTAGCTGTAATCTCAGATTCCACATCTGACACTAGTAGACTGGTCCAAAATAATACCACTGTATAAAGATATTATATCTCACTGAAGCAAGGAAGGGACACACACTGGGTCTGGGTGCTCAAAGACAAACATCAGAAATATACAACATCAAAGTCCAGCATTCTCCACCTTCAACTGAAAGAAACAGCTCTATGAGATGTTGAAAAGCCAACATTAGTATAAAGAAACTGAAACACACCTTGATGCATTTTGGATCATGGATCCTTTATCAAAATGTTCTTTGATAAAGGATCCATGTTCTGAAACATGTCGATGTGTGTTTCAGTTTCTTTGCACTACATAAAGTTGTCTTTTTAAACATATCTGAGAGCTGCATCTTTCAGTTGAAGGTGGAGAGCTTTGGACTCTGGTGTTGTACACCTCATATTGGTTCTAACACCTCATGAGCTTCAACAGATGAAGGTTGCAGGTCATAACTTAGAGTGCAGGTAGAGGAAGTCATGGTTGGTTGCAGACAAATTGAGGCTGCACTGGTAGGTATTGAAGTGGTAAAGAAATATTTATTTTCTGGCATAATTGCCACAGAGAATAACCATCCTGCTGCACTTTTCTATATTGTAGACAGTTTATTACATCCTGATTATCTGCATCACAAGGAACTCGTTTATAGGGGAGATGCCAATGGTTAAATGAGTTCTTCAAGACAAGGTTGTGGGCATCCATGACCAGACTTAGTCATCAGTCACCAGATTTAGAGAAATGAATGTGGTTGGATTGATGAATGTTTGTGGGGACTTTCAGTCACTGAATGAGGAGGTGGTCCTCAGCATGGGCACAGGTTTGCATTGCACCACATGTGTTCTGGACCCTGCACCCATCCAGCTGATATAGGCTGGGTGGGAACAGTTGGTTCCAGTACTGACAGGTAGAGTCAACATTTCTCTGTATGACAGGCTCTTACTAGCACCCCTAAAAAGAGTGTTGGTGAAGCCTCTACATAAGAAAGCATCATTTGATCCTGACATACCTGCCAATTTTTGACCTCACGCCAATCTTCCCTTTTTGGCTAAGGTTGTTGAGAAAGTGGTTGCAACCCAACTTGTGATTCATATTTAGAAAAATGACCATTTTGAACTATTTCAATCTGGTTTCCAAAGCAAGCACAGCACAGAGACAGTCATGATCAAGGCATATACTGATCTCTTTCTGGTGAGAAATCATGGAGAGATCGCTGTTGTGATCCTGTCAGATCTTTCCTCAGTATTTGACACTATGGGCTCAATTTTCAGTTGTCCCTTAGAGTGGCATAAGGTGCAATGATCTATGACTGTGGCAACCTCTGGGTACATCAGGGACCCTGCACCCTATTTTATAAAAATCAGGAGCCCTGTGCCAAAGTCCAAAGGGTTGTCAGAGCTGCAGGATTGTGTCAAACATTTGATGCACCTGAGGGAGTTTGATGGAGGAATCCCATCAAACCCCCCTCCTGGTGCAAGCCTAAACAAGCCACAAAGGTTGGGGGTTAAAATGCCTGGAAGGTGGGTACTGGGGGCCAGTGGAGCAGTGGGGATGCCATGGTGGGTGATGGGGGTATGGTGGCAGTGAGATGTATTTGAGGATGCTGCCAGCAGAGGTGCCATGCTGCAGTGTCACAGAGCTGATCACCCAGATACGGGGTTAACATGGCCATAGCATTATGACCTCAGGAGACAACAACCCTGGCACCTGCCCCACAGGACCCACAGTCCCAGGCAGTATAGGTGGGCATCTCCCAGCCACCATGCAGGGGGCTGTGTACCAGGGGGAATGTTGTGGTGCCCAGGGCATGTACCTGTCCACCAAATGCATCCTGCAACCTGCACCCACTGCCAGCTGCAGCATGTAGGGGACTGTGGACCCTGTGAGGCAGATGCCAGGGCTGTTGTCACCTGGGATCTGGGTCATGATGCTATGGCTGTGCCAACCTCCTGTACCTGGGCTCATTGGCTCCATGCCACTTCATATGGCACCTTTGCTGGGTGCCTTCTCAGATCTCTCTCACTGTCACCATGCCCCTGTCACCTCCCATGGCACCTCTACTGATAAAATAGCCCCAGTCCCCACCTTCCATGTCCCCTCCAGTAGTAGCCCTGCCAGACAGTGGCACAGGGTCCTTGGTTGGTCTAACCTGAGTCCCTATTGTGACTATGGTGGGGCTTCTGGAATTCAAAATAAGGGGATGGTGCAGTGAAACCATGGTACAAGCCCCCTTGAGACCTGCTGCAGGGGAACTACTGCCACAAGGGTGGTGCAGGGTGGCTTTGATGCATGGCATCCTGATTTCTGTGCAGCCTGTGTTCAAAAATTGGGATGGCTGCAAACTTTGATGCAAGGTGCCTCTTGCGTCAAAGCTGTTTGGCAGTGGCACCTTGCGTCAAAGTTTTGCTTTTGAAAATTGAGCCCCATATATCATCCAGTGTTGTTGACCAGACTTCAGGAGCTTGGAGAGTTGTCTGGGACCATGTTACAATGGTTCTTGTCCTTTCTCAGCAGCAGAGAGCAGTCAGTAGTGATCAGCACATCTCTTGCAAGCATGGCTGGTTGCTCTGGACTACAGTGTTCCCCAAGGTTCTGCGCTTTCACCTGTTTCATTCTCAGGATATATTCTGCCACTGGGTGAGATCAGTAGGAGTACATGTGGAGTTTCACTGCTATGCAGATGACACTCCACTATATGTGTCTTTTTCTCCTGATGGGTTGTATTCTGTGCTGAGATTAGAACAATGTTCGGGGAGGTCAGGGTTTGATTGTCCCCCAGTTGGCTGGCACTGAACCCAACCAAAACTGAGTTGCTGGTGGTGGGCTCAGAATAGCAGCTATCAGGCATTAGGGGTGACCTGAATCTTTCCTCACTTGGGGAGGATTACATCTTCAGCTGGTTGAGAAGGTTTGCTGTCTTGGAATTGTTCTTGATGGACAGATTACATTTGTTCCGGAGGTGTCTTCTGTGGTCAGGCACTACTTTTGCCATCTCAGAAATGTTGCCAGAATGTGGCCACTGCTTGATTCTGCTGATCTAGTCATGCTACTTAACACCCTCATTTTATACTGTGCTGACTACTGCTGTGCACTCTATAAAGGCTTACCGGTGGGGGGGCTGTTGTGTCACCTACTGTTAGTTCAAAACATAGCAGTGAGACTTCTGACCTCCACCAGGAGGTCAGACCATATTACTCCCATGCTGTGGGTTCTGAGCTGGCTGCCTGTTGGGTGGCACATTAATTTCCAGGTATTGTTAGTGATGTTTAAAGCCATGAATGGAATGGGTCCCTGGTACCTCGATGATCTCTTGATTTTCCTCATCCCATCTAGGGACATAATATGTTGATCTAGTAGCAGGGATTTGTTAACTGTTCTTCCTTCTCAGATGATGTCTGGTGGTGACTAGGCTTTTTTCGTGGCAGCCCCTACCTTATGGAATTCTCTACCTGAAGGGATACGCACCACCAGATCTGTGCTATCATTTAAAAAAAATTAATCACTCCTGAGAGCTTTTGATTAACTAGAGCTGCTTTATGTAACTGCTGCTTCAACCGTTCATGTATATATATTGAACAGGATCTGAGCCCTGGAGGTGCCCTTTGAAGAAATGTAATAAACTAACTAACTAACAAACTAACTAACGTTGTCTCCCTCTAGTTGTAGCGAGTGATGCCTAGTTGTTGTCCTTGTGTCTTTCACACACAAATTAAGACTATGGGCTTGATTCTCAAAAGTTTTGAGTGCTGTAAGCCTCATGTTCACTGAACACACAGCACATGGGGCTTGCGGCATTGACTGTCTGGCAGTTGGGATTCTCAATTCTGTGCACCACATGCCATGAGCTAGACCAGCTTTTGCTGGTCTAACTTCATAGACTTTTTTATGGGGTTTGTGCCAGATATTTGGTGTAAACTACTGTAAAAAGGGTAAACTGTTGCAAATGCACGTGACCTTTTAGTATCAGCCACAAGGTGTGCCAATGTGTTCAGCACAGGTTTTGATGCAGGGCTTGTGCAAGCCCTGCACCAACTTTTTGAGAATTGAGCCCCATGTGTTAAAAATGATTTTCCATTTGGGGTTAAATATACAAACATCATATCTTCTCTTAGTTTCCCTATCTTGAGGGAATACAAATTCAGCTTATCTAAGCTTTCCTCATAGCTATATTTCTGTAATCTTGGGACCATTTTTGTAGCCCTTCTCTGTATATGCTCTATCCTCTTACTCTACTTTTAAAACCAGTGGACTAGAATTACGTTCAGTACTCTTTGTGTGGCCTGATCAATGCCTTGTACAAAAGAAGGATCATTGTATTTTCCCTGCTTACAATTCTTCCTTATGCATGCCTTTTTTATAGCTGCACTGGGGGAGCCATGCTGATATTTTGCTATTACAGAACAGCAGAAGGAGCTTTGGAAGCACATGACAGGATACCTAGACTGTGTCCTTCCACAGTGGAATCGAAGCACAAACATAGGTGGTTCTCTCCATTCTCCTCAATCCTGTTCTTTTGTCTGCTTCCCTCCCCTCATCCTGCACTATTTGTTTTTTGTTGTGTGCTTAGCATAGTAGCTTTAGAATTCAAAAACTATCAAAGAAAAAAAAGCAAAGCAGGTAATATGACTCCTGGGTTCAACTTTTTGTTAGATATCTTGCTTCATTTTGGTTGTACTTGGACTCTTTGCTGAGTGAAAATAACACATATTCTTCAAAATGGAATGTCCAGACCTCTGTCCAAAAACATTATTGATAGTGCTCAATTATTCCAACTAACTTCCATGTTTATGCTGCAAAATCATGTGCCAATAGTGCCACCACCCCTAGATACAACCTCTAGGGATAGGCAAATGGGGTTCATTAGAAAATGGTGGAGAGAACCAAAAGGGAAGCATGGCCACTAGAAGCAGTGCAGAGTAGTTAGGTAGAGTGGGTTGATGGGATTGGCCAGCAGGTTTTTTCTGTCACCATTGTCTATGTATCTATACATTGTCCAGTAGCGAGGGTTTGCTTTGAAATTGCTTATTAAGTACAACCACTGATAAGACTGATCAAACACTATGTGGGAGGAACTGATGAGAGCAAGATGGAATGTTTTCTCATTCTGGTTGCATTTATTTTATCTAAATTGGGGAAGCAATTAGAGAGGCAGTGTCCTTTGTTTCAGGAATGATTACAAAAATTGTTTGATCTCAGAAAGTTCTATACTGCTGTGCCCATGTAAATGAGGGTGAACACTCTTGCATATATGGCACAGTGATATATTCAGAGGAAAGGGCTCTGTAAGCACTAATAGGTGGTTAGGGCAGTGCTAATTAACATTTATGGGATGCTGCCTTTAACAAATCACTCAGCGTGCATGATCACCCTCCCCCCGGCAAGTGCCAGGTAGCATACTGACAGCAGGGGCTATCAGGCCCTATCAGTCTAGTGGTGCCCCTCTCCACCTCCACCTGATGACCTTCTAGTCCCAACTGCATTATTTAACAGCATCTCTGGTAACAACAGGGCCTATGAAGGAAATCTGGGCACAGTACATTCATTACACCTTGGACATAGATCTGAACTTTGTGCCATGAACATGAAGGGATAGGGTGTGGGCAGAGCAGAAACTGGTTAGGGTTTCCAGGATTTGAACAGGGCAGTCCCACCCACCAGGACACACTTGTCTACATAGGCAGGGATTTTGGGGGACATATCATGGTATCCTTTCTCCGCTTGTGCATAGCTTTTGTGCAGGTAAAATGAACAAAACAGGGAGGTATTCAATTTGACAGTAATTGATGGATATCGGTTAATGACGGCCATGTTATTTGTTTCTGTCTGTTTTGTGTATTGGTCTTGATTTGTTACTAAACATCTGTTTAGAATAAAGAGATATATAAAATAATAATGTCTCTGGTAGTCTAGTGGCCCTCGACCCCGATGACCATCCGATGTCACTTAGAGTAATTGCTATCATTACACCACAAACTAGTTCCTGAAAATATGCATCATTATCTGCTTGTATCCTGGCATCTCACAGTTCTTGTGAGATGAAGTCCAAGTTTTAAATACTGGTAGTGGAATATTTATTGGTTTTCATTTTTTGTTTCTATTTGCTGGGAAATGGGTGGGGGGCTTCTGCATGTTTTGTTTTTTTAATTTGGTAGCATCCCACTGTTAAGCTGCACACCTTTATACATTTGTACAATCTAGCCCAGACAATGTTTGGTATTACTGTACATAGCCATTGTCCTGTCAAAGAAATGAAAACCTGGCCAGAGCTCAGAAAAGTTAAAGCTCTATGGGTCACAGAAAAAATAATGCCAACAACTAAGGGTCATTAGAAATTCAGCTGAAATATGCTGAGGCACCCTTTCAGCATATATACAGTAACTGGCCATGTAGAGGGCTGCAATCTACTTTTTTTAACAGGCGGGACAAATGTCAGACAAAAGTGGACAGTGTGCCTTTAAAGCAATATAGCAGACATGTTGGCTCTGACCAGAGGTTTTTTTTTTTTTTTTTTTTTTTTGCACTTACTCACTACTGCATTGCACTTCTGTGACATTTTTAATGTTGGAAACCTGTACTCCAGATCTCTTTCTGATATAGACATCTTAAGATCTTTTCCATCTAAATAATATTCACCAACCATATTTCTGATGACATGGTGCATCACCATGCATTTGTCAGCGTTGAAGTAATTTTTTTTTGCCTATTCAAAAATCCTATTTATGATCTGCTTGCTTTTGTCCTCTTTGTTCTTCTGTATCCACCACTTGTGCTAACTTGGTATTGTCTAAAAACTTTTGATCCATGCATCTGTATTTTCATGCATATCCCCCCATGTAAATATGAGAAGGGGCTGGGAAAACAAGACAGGATGAACAGGGAGCAGGGGAGAAGGCATGAGAGGTGGAGGAGGAGAGGCATAGGGATGCACATGAATGAGATGAGGATGAGAAATGAGAAAGTCTGATGAAATTAAAAAAAGAATGAATAATTTACAAAGCTCTTCGGGATTCCTATTATACATCTTCATCTGTGACACTGCGCAGGACCTAGAAGGCAGAATTCCACTGTTCGCTGATGACACAAAGCTCTGTAACAGAGTAGACACACCAGAGGGTGTAGACAGAATGAGAAGGGACCTGCAGAAACTTGAAGAATGGTCAAGGGTTTGGCAGTTGAAATTCAATGCAAAGAAGTGCAAGATAATGCATATGGGGCACAAAAACCCTGGCACAATATATCAGTTGGGGGGGTGAGGATATAGCCTGCACCAAGCCGGAAAGGGATCTTGGGGTTATCATCTCTGATGACCTCAAGGTAGGGAAACAGTATGACAAGGCAGCAGGTAAAGCAAATAGGATGCTGGGTTGCATAGGCAGGGGCATCACCAGCAGGAAAAGGGAGGTCATAATTCCACTATACAAGACACTAGTGAGGCCCCACCTGGAGTACCGTGTACAGTTCTGGAGACCTTACCTCGTAAGGACATAGACAGGGTAGAAGGTTCAGAGGAGGGCAACAAAGATGGTGCATGGATTGCATCACAAGTCCTATGAGGACAGGTTGAAGGAACTGAACATGTACTCCTTGGAGGAGAGGAGGAGAGAGGTATATAGAGACATACAAGTATCTTACAGGGAGGAACAGGGTGCAGGAATACACTATTTTGAAGCAAAAAGATGTTCCAGGACTAGAGGCATGGGATGAAGTTGGAGGAGGACGATTCAGAGGAAGCGTGAGGAAGAATTTCTTCACAGAATGGGTGGTGGGCAAGTGGAACACCCTGCCAGAGGAAGTGGTGGGGGCTGAAACAATCACTGGATTTAAGAATGCATGGGATAGACATAAAGAAATTCTGGAGGTCAGGGGTAAGGGGCAACAGACTTCTAGGAAAACATAAACTGAACTTACAAGCTCAAATGAGCAGACTGGGTGGGCCATAGGCCCTTATCTGCTGACACTATCTATGTATCTATAGTTGGTGGGAGTCAACCCATACAACTCTTCAGACATAGAATTTAGAATTAACCACAGACATTTCACATAACCAATGTTTGGAGCCGAGCCTTCCCTTGATGAGGATATCCCAGGTCCTATATTGGAATTAATTTATATGGAAGTGCTGTGTTCCATTTTTTAATATAATGGACAAATTAATTAAATTACTGCTTAATATAAGAAGCTTGACTGCATATGGTGCTTTCTCAAACTCATTGTTTTTATATTTGAAATTATTGTCTGAATGCAAATGTTTTAATTAATTCTTAGCTAGTTCTTAACTGACATGGAATTGTATTCCTATGCTGTTAATTTCGTTTGTGTATTGTATATTTTGTATCTGTAATGTCTGTATTTATTGTGGGTCACACCTGTAAAGGGTATTTATCTTCCAGTGTGCTTACCCATTAAGCAAATAAACAAACAAACAAATATTTGCCACAATCCTATGGAGTACGCTGGAGGCACTGCCGAGAGTGTCTTGCTCACTCGGTTCATATTTTTTTGGGATGCCCCATGCTTTCCTCCTTTTTGGAGGAGGTAGGTACTAGTTTGACACAGCTCATGGGAATGAGAATAACCCTTTCCCCACAGTTAGTATTGTTATATCTTTCAGAAGATGGGGAAGTCCTACCCAAGAGTAGTATGCTTTACATTTATTTTGCTGCTGCTAAGAAAGCTATAACATGACAGTAGCATAAATCACTTCTCCCACTCTTGATCAGTGGCATGGAATAATTAATGAGATCTATTTTTTAGAGTGCATAATAGCACATTACCTCAATTGTACTTCAAAATGTGAATTAATTTGGAGGCCTTTGGGTATTTTATATTTCACAAATAGATGATGTGTTTGTTCCATGATTGCCTTAATTTGTACATTTGTTGATGCTTCTTAGTTTCTGCCCCTGTTTTCTCCAATTTTTTATATTATTCCTCCTTTTTTTTTCTATTCACTTCATTTATTGGTTTGATGGCTCCGTGAAGGAGTTAAGGCGAATTGGCTGAAGGTTAGAGAGAGCCTGGTGGAAGTCCGGCAATGATGTTGACAGGCTCAGGTTGATGGCACATTTTGATGGCTATCAATCAGAAATCACCCGTAAGAAGGCAGAATTCCTGTCCAGGGAGATTTCTGCTGCACAGACCCAACCGGCTCAGCTTTTCTGGACTGTGGACAGATTGTGCAATCCAATCTGTCTCCAGCCCAGAGAAGCCTTTTCTCAGCTAAGATATGAGGAGTTTGCCTAGTTTTTTGCAGATCAGGTTGCCAGCATCAGGTCTGGCATCGGTCTGACCTCTCCTATGGAGGATTGCAGTGGTCGATGGGAAGTGGCATGTACTCAGTCTGTCTGGTCAGATTTTCACTGGCTGGAGTTCAGTGACATTGTAAAGATCGTCCAGACATTGCGACCAACTAGTTGTAGTTTGGATCCGGGCCCTACACCCCTCTTAGTAGGATGTGTAGAAGCTATCTGCCCAATCCTTGCTGACATTGTCTGGAAGTCCTTGGAGAGGGGGGGGTCTTTTCTGACCCCCTCAAGGAGGCTGTCATTCAACCACCCTTAAAACCCTCCTTGGATCCAGATTGTCTAGCTAACTACCGCCTATCTCTAACCTGCCATTTGTTGGTAAAGTTATTGAAAAGGCGGTTGCGTTGCAACTGGATGATCATCTTATGACTCACAATGTCTATGATACTCTCCAGTCTGGTTTTAGGAAGAAGCACAGCACGGAGACTGCCCTTGTCTGGGTACTGAGTGATCTCCTAATGGCTAGAGATAGAAAGGCATGTACCATTCTGGTCCTTCTCAATCTCTCTGCTGCATTTGACACTGTAGACCATAGTGTGCTGCTGGAATGCCTGCGGGTTTATTGTGGGCTGTCTGGTACAGTCCTCAAATAGTTTCATTCTTACCTCACAGACAGGTCTCAGAGAGTTGCCACCGGAATTTATTCCTCTGGCGCTCATTCCCTGCCTTGTGCGGTACCTCAGGGCTCCATTTTAGCTCCCATGTTGTTTGCAGTATATATACTGCCATTGGGAGAAATCATCAGGTGATGCAGTCTGGGTTTTCACTGCTATGCAGACAATACCCAGCTGTATCTGTCCTTTCTGCCCGGCCAGGATGATGCATTCTCTGTGCTAAACAACTGCCTTGCTGAGATCAGACTTTGAATGAGTTCCAGCTGGCTGAGACTGAATCCAGATAAGACTGAGGTATTGGTAGTGGACCCAGGTCATCTGGGGGTGGGTTTGGGAGCTGGACAACCCTTAGGTTTGTTACTTGGTGGTATGCCGCTCCCTACCTCCGACCAGGTCTATAATGTGGGTGTTATTATTGATGATGGACTGACCCTAAAATCTCAGTTATCAGCTGTCGTCAAATCCTCTTTTTACCATCTGAGGAATATCGCCCAGGTGAAACACCTGGTTCCTTTGGGTGATCTTCCAACATTAGTCCATGCCTTTGTCACTACCCGTCTTGATTGCTGCAATTCTCTTTACCTAGGGCTACCTGGGGTTGATATCTGCCGCCTGCAGCTGGTGCAGAACGTGGCAGCCAGGCTTTTGACTGGGATGTCTAGAACCAGTCATATTACACCTGTGCTCCGCGAACTGCACTGGCTGCCTGTTAGGTGGTGGATCACCTTTAAGGTTGCTTTACTAACCTTTAAAGCCCTACATGACCAGCGACCTGGTTACCTGAAAGATCTCCCGATTCCCTATTGCCCCCTCTGTCCTTTCCATTCCACCAATGAGGGATTGCTAGAGATTCCCAGGGTTCAATTGAAGACATCAGGTTCACGTGCTTTTACTTTTTCAGCACCAACCCTGTGGAATTCTCTACCTCATTGGTTGAGAGAGAATGCCGAACCGTCGATAGTTTTAAAATTGGTCTAAAAACATATTTATTTAGTCTAGCTTTTATTTAATTATGGTTGAAATATTTTAATGTTGTTTTAATCTATATTATGTATATGTTTTTATGTACAGCGCCTTGGCTCTGAAAGGCGCTATATAAATAAAGTTGATTTGATTTATACTATGGCTACCTTGGTCCATGTAATTATGCTTAGGATATTGAAAAATTATGGTAACTTTCTCCTCCTGCAAATAAATAGACAGTATAAAAAAAAAGATAATGAAAAAGAAGAAGCAACAAATTTAGTTTCTCAGTCAGAAAACTCTAAAGTCAAGCATCAGCTCTAGCATCAGCCATAAAGTTCTGCATCACCTGCTGCTGATGCCCATCCCCAGCAAAGTCATTCCAAAGTGCCCCAAAAACAATTATCTTACAGCCAATGCACAGTTCTTACAGAAGTACCCACCCACATACATACTTATCCATGTTCACTACAAATGATATCATGGTCCACGATCTTTAGCCATACTCCATGGTAGGAGGCTTAAGCTTTTGAAGACTCTTGGAGGAAGTCAAGCCTAAACACACTATTCCAGCATATTTATTTTTTTGGTATAAAAATGTAAATGAAAACAGATAAATATTATCATTTATGCAATGGGGTGGACATAAATGGAGTGTGATAAATCTGTTTGTCTGAGTAAGTGTGTACATAAATTTCATTTAGAAAATGGGTTTCAAAAATCCAGTATTCTGATTGGTCAGTGCACTTGCTTTAGCGGGCAGGTATTTTTCAATGGAGCCTGCTAAAGAACAAGTGCCAATTCGGGGTGCCCCATCACTAACGGTATTCTTGGACACCTCGAATTTTCAGATATATCAGTCGCCATGATTCCCGCTCACTAAGAGACCAAAAGTAAATGAGTAGGCCAATGCCTCAATTTTTCCTGTGGCAAACATAAGAACTAAACTAAATTAAAAAGCATATACATCCTCAGCCCTAAGAAAAATATGCAGCAGAGCTTCAAACATGTAAAATCCAGAGCACCACGATGCATCAGAGCAGCGGCACTTTCTTAGTTTTCTGTACGGCAGATGGCCATCTATCTACAGGATGGGAAATGGAAAAAAAAATGCCATTGCTCTGTTGCCCAGTAGCGTCACTGACACTCCTCAGTTTGTACACAATCATCCCCAAGACAAAAACCAACAGTTTCCACTGAATTGCTTTTTTTAAACTTAATTTCCATCTTTCACCTGCAGCACGAAGAGTCGCCCACTCATCATGCGTTCTTTACTGCCACAGTTTTGGTTCAAAATAAACAGTTCCTCACCCGACTCCCCTTACAGTCTTTCTGTCACTGTCCCAATCGCGATGGCAAGAGCACCCCATGTAAAAAAAACAAAAAAAAACTTTACTGCCACTCGTGAAGTCAGCGAGCATCGGGAGCTTAGAGAACACCTTAAACCATACCATATGCACAAATGTTGACAAAAGGCAGGAAAATACCGGCGATCCCCCAAGCACCACAGAATCCTCCTCGGAGACGGCTATCAAAGCAACAACATGAAAACAAAGCATTTTCTCCAGCACACCATATAATTAGCCCCTGTAGCTGTTAAAAGAAGCAAAAAAAATAAAATCTCAAATCTCCCCCACAGTAAAATCGCTTAACGCAGAACACAGTGAATAAGTTCAAACTGTCTTTTTGTGCCTCCCATTCCTGTTAGCATGGTCATGCCACGTAAAGCAGCATCTCCCATTGTTTACGCGGTCTCAGATTTTCCCCGTGACTGTGCTTCATACTGCTTACTTTTGAACTTATGGAATGGCAGGTACTCATCCATGAATCTGTTACAGATCGTCCTGAAGCCAAGATGAGAGGAGGCAGATGACAGGGTGGACTGAAGTGAATGCAGACTTTATATCGTTTCCAAGATAGCTCTGCTTTCTTGTGTTTTTGGCATTTTGCTTCTCCATCCCCTCCCCCCATACTAATCTGTGCTGCTTGTTCTTGTGGATATAAACAACATCCAGCCATACAGCAGCAAGAAAGGGGGGGGGGGGGCTTTCATTATTTTACAACCCACAATTATAAAGACAGCCCTATCTAGTGGGTGGGTAACCATGACAACCTGTCTCTTACACACAGTTACAGGGGCTCTAGTAGGACAGAAGTCAGTGTCTCAAAAAAATACAGCATTCTAATGCAGGTGGAGGAACTATTTTATTACAAAATTACATAAGTTTTTTTTTTTTTAAGTATTTAATTCAGTGACCCATTTCTAAGCACAATATTACCTGGCCAGAATTGGGTGGTGTGGGCTGTACTGCGTTTCCAGAGGTAATAAGGCCCTCCGCCTGGCGCTGGCCCTCATTACACCTCTGGGCAGTCCGGTATAGCCCAATACCGCCCACCCTGTCAGGTATTATTGCTTACTTATGTACACAGTTACTATGTCACAACCCATTTAAGCATACAGGTTTTACATCACAGCCTGTTTATCTGTACAGTTTCCATGTCACACACACGCACACACACACACACAGCTGCCTGTCCCCCCAGAAATTTTTTCATCTAGTTTTACTTTTTCCACTACCCATACAATGCCACACTGCAGCAACTCCCACTCCCACTCTGCCTCCTGCCTGATCCTGCTCCCACTCTGCCTTACCCTCACTGTACACAGTACCATCTCCATACAGACTAATTCCAAACTCACTTCTGCTGCTTTTTTTCTTTACAAATAATCCAAACCCTCTTTCTTCATCAACATTTCCAAACTCCACTGTACCTCTTCTTGTAGTGCTGTCCTCATGTTCACCGTCCTACTTGGGCCACTCTTCTCACATTGTCCCACTCGCTCCAGCTCCACTTGCTAACAGCACAGTGAAAGAAAAATCAAATGGACAAAAGAAAATTAAAAAAAATAATAAAACCTCAGCATTCCAAAGCTTCTAAACTGCTCACAAAAAGGTGTTCTCTCTAAACCCAGCACCATTTTCTCCTGCTTGATTTTGAAAAGCCACTTCGGCTGTTCCTCAGCCAATCAGCACTGACATTGCCATGTCACCATTGTCATGATGTGGCAGCCATGACGACACCTATGGCAATGGTGCTCCTCAGACGTGAAGGAGCATTGATGAAAAAAAAAACATGAGAAATTAAAAAAACTAATGACAATAAAAATAAAACAAAGTGTCACACCAGATTGTCCCCTATTGCATAAATGAATATAGGATTGGCAGTTTAGATAGACATTTATCTTGTGTAGCTGCCATTTTCTCTTGTACCCATCACTTGTGGCTGTGACACCTATTAGGTTAGAGAGGCAATGGCAATTACACAAGATAAATTTTGTATCACAAAGTCACCTCCCCCCAAAATATTCTTTATGTAACTATCTTATTATTGTATAATTACTGTATCATAATATTTCTCATTACAATGACACTACAGACAACGAGCTTTGGCACAGTATGCCTTTCCCAGTTATTGAATTCCAAATAAATAAATAAATAAAATATAGTAATAGTACAAAATGTATTCTTCCACAGGATGAGACTGTTGGGACCAGAGGGGCCCTATTTTCAAAGTTGTCCTGCTTACAAATGTTACAGTACATCAAACTGTTGCAGAAGAATTGTGACAATGCTGAATAAATATACTTAAATATAAACATGCTCCCATTAGAATAATGCATATCATAGTTAAACACAAGTACATATTTCAAACATTTCATTTTTTAAGTGCTTAATGAATTATGATTTTCATATGAAATAGTAATGTAAATAAAATATAAAGTAATAAAGATATAGTTTATTTGTTATTCAGGAATATCTGTAGAGTTCTACTTTCTGCTATTATATTAAAGTTGATCCTCTATAAATTTTCATATGAAATATTAATTTATTAATGTAAATAAAATATAAATAAAAACTAATACAAATTATATTATTATCTTATATTATCATAGTACTACGTATTATCACAGTTACACAACAGCTGAAATAGATCTCCTCCACTTTCATGAATCATTTATAAAAACAATGAAACATAGAATTTGTCAGCAGAAAAGGATCACTTGTCCCACCCATTCTTCCCAGACGGTCCCTACCTAGCCTGTCTATGCAGACCCTAACAGTTCCCCGGTGACCCTACCTCCTCCCTGCCTATTTACTGTACTAATGTTCCCCTATATCTATCCCATGTAGGATTGAACCCACTACTGTTTTGGCCTCCACCACTTCTGCTGGCAGCCTGTTCAGGTGTCCACCACTTTTTTAGTGAAGGAGTACTTCCTCACATACTTCTTAAACTCCCCCATCCAAATTCATCACATGCCTTCTGGTCCTGGTGCTCTTTCTTATTTGAAAGAGACTCCCTTCCTGCACCCTGTTCACCCTGTGAGGTACTTCTAGGTCTCTATCATGTCTCCTTCTACTCTCCTCTTCCAGAGTATACACGTTGAGATCCCTCATTCTCTTTCCATAGGGTTTTTAATGCAAACCCAGCACCATTTTAGTTACCCTCCTCTTGACTGCCTCCACCCTGTCTATGTACTTTTTGTCCTTTCTTAGGTATGGCTTCCAGAACTGGACATAGTACTCTGGGGTGTCTTACAAGTGAGTAATACGGTGGCAACATCACCTTCCTCATCCTGCTGGATATACCTCTCCTTATGCATCCTGCTATCCCACTGGTCCTTCCCACTGCTTTGTCACACTGCCCTGCTACTTTCAAGTCATTAGATATGATAACCTCAAGGTTCTTTTCCTGCTTAGGGACTGTCTGTATCTTAATCCCAATCGTATACTGAGCTCCTGGGTTCTTATGCCCTAGGTGCATGATTCTGTGCCTTTTGGCATTGAACCCCAACTGCCATACTCTTAACCACTCCTCATGTTTCCCAGGGTCCCTACATATTCTCTCCACCCTGTCCTAAGCATCCACCGTATTACAGACTTTGGTGTCATCTGCAAGAAGGCATATATTCCCTTCCAGTTCTTCTGCAGTGTTACTTATGAAGATATTAAATAGGACTGGTTCCAGTACTGAGCCCTGCAGCACTCTACTGGTTACTCTCCCCTCATTAGACTGACCACCGTTAACAACTACCCTCTGTCACTTATCCATTAATGAGTTCCTTACCCACCTTAAAACCTTGGTTTCCACTCCTAGGCTGCTCAATTTCTTTATCAATCTCCTGTGTAGTACAGTGTCAAAAACCTTGCTAAAGTCCAGATAGGACAAGCACAGGGTGTTTGAAATAATGCTCACTCACCACAGATCCACATTTTCCAATATTCTTTATTTTTCACATTCAGTTTGTTTCCAATATTTCATGTCATGCACTTTATTAGGGAACCTGAACAATGTAAAATATATTTATATATTTCTGTATTGTATTGTAATATATGGATAAGCCTTGATAATACTATCTTGACTAATTGGAAAATGTTCTTGAAATACACAACTAGAGATGCAGCGAAGTTTTAATCCGCAGGCGAATATGCGGTGAAGTCATCAAATTTGCCTCGTGGAGCACTTCATGTAATTTTTTAAAATTACCCCAAATTCACCATTTATGACTTTGCCTTGCTTTTGGGGGTTTTAAGTGTAAATTGCACTTAAAAAGCCCAAAGCAAGTAAAGGTGACAAATTGGGAATCCCTCAACACCACCACAATCTATTCCTGGTGTCTAGTGATCCCCCTACTGATCACCGGACACAGTTTGTGTCATTTAAAACAATCACCTACCACCTCCACACCCCACCGATCTGTGGCCAGTCAGCCACATGTAAAAACATATATCTTTTTTTATTGAAATCCCACATTGCCTAGTGTTTAATGGACACCCCCTGCCAATCACCGGATATAGTTTGTGTCATTTAAAACAATCACCCCCCCACCCCCACACACCCCACCGATCGATGGCCACATGTAAAAATATATATATTTTTTAATTAAATCCAATTCCTTGGTGTCTAGTGGACCCCCACCACCCACCCAAACCAGTGACACCACTCGCCTCCTCCAGTCCACCCTGAGCGGGCCACCGGCACAGCCCTCCACTCACCTCCATGGCCAGCAGCCCATCTGAGCTCTTAATAAATGAGCTTGTGCTTGTACAAGCAAGCACTCATTCATTGACAGCTTGTGGTCTTTTGGGCAACTTTTCAGAGGGCTAGAGAATAGGAGGGTGCTGCTCTGGTCCCCGGTGGGGGACGGGAAGGGAGATCAATGGCATTGTGGACCCCTCCGGGGCCCATGAAATTCTTCACTTCACATTCAATCTGGCCTCAGTAAATTGGCAAATTTCACATATTGCCCTATTCTTATTGAGTGCAATATGCAAAATATTTTGCTGAGCGAAGTTTGTCGACCTCGCTCATTTCTATATAGAACTGCCACTGCCATAATACTATCATTCCAACCCTGATAATACATAGTTTCAGAGTGATAATATTATTGGTCAGACTTGATAATAGATGGTTTCAGCTCTGAACCATGGTATTATCACAGAAATGACACAGCGCATGCCTGAGTCTGCCTGCCACAGAAACCCAGTTGCCATGGTGCCACATCCCTTCCTGTACAGCCAAACTTACGGCATGCATTCTCACTGGCAGCTTTCCTCTGTGGTTGGGCTAAACAACTTAAAAAACATGGTGGCTATTTACTCTTGCTTGGCAAGACTAATGCGTCCTGTTCATTTCTTCACTTTTTTTTTAAAACATTAACTGGATTATCTGGTAGATCCTGCATTCACTGAAAGATGAGAGAAGGAAAAAGTAGGACTGGCTGCCTCCCCAAAGTAAATGATAAAACATTAACAAACATGGAGGGAGGGTAGGATGAGGACGATCAAGTGAGTGAGGGAGTCTTCAGTGCGCCAGTTGGCCGAGAGCAAATGCCTCTTCAGTACAGCACTCTGCTGGCCGGTCATCTCTGGAATGGATCCATATATTACAAAAAATAACAGATGGATAAGGGAGTATTTCAAGGCAGTAAGACCATCAAGAGGTTTTAGGGACTTGGGGGACCTCTTGAGCTCTGCCTTCAAGGTTCCAAGTACCAAAAACCTCTTGATGGTCTTATTGCCTTGTAATACACCCCTATCTATTATTCTCTTTGTAATTTATCACTTTTACTATAACTTATAATAATGCATCAACAATCACTATTTTCTAACTTCCCATGAATTTAGCCAAAGACATATATCCCAATAAATAGGGAACCAAATAGTCAAAACTATATTGCAAATTACATTTGTCAAATATCGACTTCATATTTCGTAATTGCAATAGTTTATACCTCTTATTGTTCTTTATTTCTCTGGGTTATATTTCTGTGTCCTTTGCCACTCCTATACTGGGAATCCTGGAGGGACAGTGAAATACATATAAAGGATGCTCACATCACCCTTATTCATAATTCTTATACTTTTTATTTTGGGGCTTTCATATAACCTAGTAATTCAAAAGTAATAACTTTTAGTTTGTTTAATAACTTAACAAAAGCCCTTTTAATTACAAATGTCCCCATGTTATATACATATTCTATATTGATTCAGTTTCTATGATATACAAAATTCCTTTCACTCTTGAGTGCATTTTAATTATGTTTAGCACTGCAATTGATGCCTTTAAAAATAAGTTAAAAATGTTTGCTTAGTCACTCTGTGTAGCATTTGTTCCTCACTCCTTGGTGCACTTATAATGATTCATAGTTGGGACTAAGTACAATTAAATCATAAAGTATTCAAGGCATTCTCTCTTATACTTGCCCCCATTTTCAAGTATAAGCTTGAAGGCCCACTGTGAGGGTGTGCTAAAATTCTGCTCTCTAAGGGTGTAAATTATAAACAGGCTGTATTTAGAGTCTCTTTAATCTTAAATGCTTTATAAGGTTTCTTTTAACAAAATGTGGAAAAATACCTTATTGGTGCTGCAAAATGGGTCCTATCTCCTGAAGTGGCAAAGGAGTGAACCCCTATGTCTACACCCTTTTTATATTAACACACCATCGGGTTGGAGTTCCTGAGTCAGCACAATGACATCAGATGCAGATTGACAATATGTGGTATCATGATCTCATGTGCCATGTGGTGTGCTCCAGCTAGCAAGTTCCACACTACAAAAACAGCTAAGCTGTTTAAAGGGCCAGTCACCCCAATATTGCCAACTGCTGGAATCCCCTGTGGGATTAGAATTTCATGTATTTGATTTACAAAGTATACAGTCAGACACATGCATTTTCTCCCCTTATATTCCTCATACTTAAATTCCCTTCCATTTTATTTACTGAATAATTTACAAACACCATTAAGAGGAGAAAAGTAACCATTTAAAGGGAGACAGGGGAAGGCTTGCTCTAATTTTTGGTTTAGTCTGTCTCAGGTAAAAATATTTACTCTCATAAAATTGGCTGCTAGTTGATTTCCTCATTTAAGTATGCAGAGCATTTAATTTAGTAATCCAATTAGCCTGTTTAGTTAAGAGCAATCTTTCCCAGTCACCCCCTCTGGGAGGCAACACCACTTTTTCAATTCCAAAATAAGTAAGTTTGGTATTGTGGGCTCGATTCTCAAAAGAGTTAGAATGACACAAGCCCCAAGTGCATCGAACACACAGTGCATGGGGCTTGCGTCAGTCTCCGGCCAACAATCGGTATTCTCGATCCTGTGCACCACATGCTGTGAGTTAGACCAGCTTTTACTGGTCTAACTTTGAAGACTGTTTAACAGGGTTTCGCAAAATCTTTTAAAGGTAAAGTGTCACAAATACATGCAACCTTTGTGAATCGGGACCACCGTGCAGCAATGTGTTTGGGACAGTGCAGGGTTTGATGCAGGGCTTATGAAAGCCCAGTGTCAGCCTTTGACAATTGAACCCAGTATGTTTAAATTCATTAAAATGGTGTGTCACCAGAGAGAGTTGGGGTCATTTCTTCTAATAACACTTTTTGTGCTCTCCAATCATAGCTTTCAGTTCTCTGGAACTTTTGCCCATGTATATGAGGTGACACCGGCATTTTAATATTATGTAACATGATCACTCTGACAGGTTATAAGTTCCTGAATAACAATGTCCTCATCCAGTGCAGTGTTTCTTAACTTCTTGACTTTATAAATACTTGAGCAGTGAACACATTTGCCACAAGGAAAGTTGCCCAGTGGCCTAATTGTGATCAAAAGTTTTTTTTCTGTTTGTCTGTCCAGAACCTGATGTTCAGATTTAGACAACTTTTTTTCTTAGGTTCAGAGCACTCCTGGCCACAACCATCAGTTTCTCCTTGAAAGTCCATTCTCCTCTGGGCAGTGGTTGTAACATATGCCAGATTTTGTACATAATGTTGCAAAGTTGTTAGTGGTAATCAGAAAATGTAGCAGCAAAAACTATTCTGTCTGATTGTTCTGATCTGCTGCTTGGGGTGAGAAATTCATCTTGTGGAGTCCTCACAGCCCTGTCCCTGGCCTTTTTTTAAACATTTTAGTGTGTAACCCCATTCTCTAAATCCATGATCCAGTAACTCAGCCTCCTTAGTGAAATATTCTTCCCTTGTACAATTTCTCTTTATTCTAAGATAGTGCCCCACTCAGTAAGACAGAATAGTTTTTGTCACTACCTTTTCCATGTTTTGTTAAAAGAAGGACCACTTTTGCTACACCAATAAGGTATTTTTGCATGTTTTGTTAAAAGAAACCTTATAAAGCATCCAAGAATAAAAAGACTCTAAATATGGCCTGTTTATATTTTTATACCCTTAGAGCATACATTTCTAGAGCACCCTCATAGCGGGCCATCAAGCTTAAACTTGAAAATGGGGGTGAGGTAAGTGTGAGACAGAATAACCTGAATAATTTATTATTTAATTGTGTTTAGCATCTAGCCAATTGAAGTCCTCAACAAACAGCACCTCCCCCTTACTTGCCATCCTATTGATGACTTCCTCAAGTGCCTTATGGAGCTGCCTTCCCTGTGCTGCAGGTCTGTATACCCCCCCTACACTGACAGCACCCCCAGTACCTATCTCCATGATAACCCACTGCACCTCCAGCCCTGCTTTTTCTTCTAGATGTTCCTGTACGTCTATGGTCTTCATTTCCTCCCTCACATATAGAACAAGCCCTCCCCTCCATCTCCCTTCCCTTTTTCTCCTGGACAGAGAATAACCCAGTATGGCCATGTTCCAGTTGTGCCTGTCAGTGCACCACAACTCAGTTATGACCACCAAATCAAGGATAATCTCTGGTATGATGGCCTCCAGGTCTGGAATTTTATTTTCCAATATCCTGGCATTGGCACACATTGCTCTCCATACCTTATTTCTTCCTTGTCTGCTTCCCTGCTTCCCACTCCTGCTTGTGCTGATCCATGAAGCTCCCTCTGACCTCCCTCTTCCCTTGTTACCTTCTCCTTTGTCTGTCTCCTTTACTCTTTTATTATTGATTTCCTGATTTAAACCCACCTTGTACTCTGCCTTGACTCCACCCCCTTCTTCTTGCACCCCTGCCCTGGGGAAACTTACTCCCCTTGGGCTTCCTTCCCTGCTGCTTTATTATCCAGGGGGAAATTGTTGCCTCCATTGGTTTTATAGCCCCCCAGCTAGCTTAAATGCTCATCCAAGGAGCATTTAGACCTCCCACTAAGGACTGCGGCCTCCTTCTGGAAAGATGCAGGCCATCTCTCCAATAGAGGCCCATATCCTCCCAGGTTGGTCCCTAGTCCCAAATGTATCCAAAATCCTAAAACCCTCCTTCATGCACCATGCCTTCAACCAATTGTTGAAAACCCTTGTGCAAAGTGTCCTATCCTCTCCCTAACCATATACAGGTAACCAAGGCCCCATGTTTTCCACGATTATGTGGCTGCAGAAATTGCCACAGAATTTAATGTAAACTGCGGAAAAAACATGGAATATTATTTCATGGTTTACATGAACTGAGGAATATTATTTTGCAGTTTACATGAACTGCAGAAAATTGTTCCGCGGTTTATGTGAACTGTGGAAAATTATTCTGCAGTTTACATGAAATGCAGAATATTATTCCACAGTTTATAGCTGAGTCAGTATTTAGCTGGCTCGCTGGAACTACGGTACTGCTACTGCTTGCGACCCTGATGACCCAGGTTTGGGAACGAGCCTGGGAAGTTGGAGGGCTGCCCTGGAGGAGGAGAATCAAGTGTCCTATAGACTGCTCTCCCCCTCTGGGAGGACAGTGGGGAAGTCACCAGAGTTTAGGTAATCTCTCATGGTAAGCAGGGGTGTGACAGCTGGGACTAACTATGTTTGGGAGGTATGTCAGATGTTCAGCAAGCCACCCCAATGTCATTGCATGACACACATCCCGGGAAAGAAACAGAAAATGGAGGTTCTGCCACCACACAATGATGTCTTCCCCCACATTGCAGACCCCATGCCACTGACTGGGTTCTTGCTCCCATTCTACCATTCAGTCTCCATCAGTGGAAGGCCCCCCCTGTGGTCCCACCTCTGGGGGGTAAGCTGGGAGTGTTTTTGGAGTGAGGTAAGTCCTGGGGTGTGTGGCGTGGCTGAATGTGTGTAGATCCAACCAATGGGGGCTGGCAGATGAAGACATAAAGCATAATAAATGGGAAAAAAATAGTCAGCATAAATTGTAAGTAAAACAGATTGGCAGTTTACATTGACTCTGACCAAGAAAAAGTATTCTATGGCTCATATAAACTGTGGTTATTCCATGGATCATATAGACCCCAGAGAACTATTCTGTGGTTTATATTATGCAGAATGTTTTGGGGAATTCTGTGGAATTTAAAAACACATTTTTTACTTTCTGATACTAAGAACTCATGAGTTAATTGACAGCCTTCTCTGATTTGTAGGTCCCAGCCCCAAAACTAACATTTTTCCCCTATCTGAGTGCTGGGGAGGGGGTTACTGACTGATACTGAAGCCCCCAACTGTTCCTGCAGAATTTCTGCAGAAATAGGAAACTAATGCTGCAGAAGTTCTGTGGCAAGAGGTGGAGCTGCAGCAGAATTTAGACCCAAATTGCCACAGAAAAATTGGGGGCTTGTAGATAATACTTTGGCAAAAGCCACCATACATGTCACCTACTTGAGGCCCTTCCCTAGCTCCCTGAAACTTCCCTGCTCTACCCCTACCCTGTCCCTTGCCAGGTCATTTATCCCCTGGTGGATAGTGACATCTAGCTCCCTCCCATCTTCTGCTGCTCTAGTAAATGTAAATAAAATATAATGAAAATATAATAACAATATTATTTATGTAAATGTAGTATGAAAACTATTTATTGAATGGATGTGGTGCATTTTGTTAGTGTATTGCAGCCTCATCTCCCAGGACCCTCACTGGTGCCAGTCTCACAATCCAGCTCACCAGTCCAAGCAGCAGCATAATAAGGACTCCCCTGACACACCATGAGTCCTCATGATGATACTATGACTACAATGCCATCACCCATGTTTATCTTGATGTGAGTCTCAGAATTGTCATCAGTAAGACCCCACCATGAACTAACATCATGAGTGATGGTACACTTCACAGCTCCTCACTTGTAAGCTTACTACTACTTTACCTCTCCATCTCTGTCCTCTTCTTCAACATTCTCCCTTTCTATAACCATCTGTTGTACTCAATTAATATAAAACTAAAAATATATCCATACAGTATGTAAAATACTTAAACAAATAAATACTTTGCCATCAGTGGATGCAAAAATATTTTAAAGGACAATATTATATATTGACTGCAATTGAGGAGATGAACTATTGACTGACAGGCAGTAGCAGAGGACTAGGACAAGAGGCCATCAATGCTGTATAAGTGTGGGCCAATAAGGTGAACTGCGAAGTGCACCATATTAAAATCAGGGGTGAGGGGGTTTATAGTTGGCATCCAAACTTGCAGCCTTCATTGCCTTGAGGTGGGGGTTCAGGTGGGTCGCAAAGGAACTCCATCTTCAACAAGGTAGCATCTTTGTTTCCAGCTGACAGGCAGTTTCTTTGTTCTGGCAACAGGTGCTGCTGTGTGAAGAGGGATTGGGAATGGCTACAGGACTAAGCAAGGGGACGGTAAGTTGACTGTGTGCTTTTGTTGGCCTACTAAAGGTCACATTTGGTTGGGGGCTGTTTGTTTGTTTCCAGGGAGAGGTTTCTCCAGGACCTGGAGCACAGAGGGGAGGCCGGCTGAACGAGGGTCTGTATGCTACTTTACTTTTTGTTGTGACTGGGGCTGATTTGGGGGATTGTGCATAGTTTGGGATTGTGGCCTGATTGTTTTTTCACAGGCAGCAGCAGAGGATACTCCGACCTCCGTCCCCCATCCCACCCAACCCAGGCTCGTCGACCTTTATTGGGTCATCACCGGTGGGCACGGAGAGGCTTCCTGTTGACATCAGAAAATGGAGGAGCACCCACTACTTCTATGAGCTAAGCAGTTAGCAATACAACAAAGACCCAATTTCTATTAAGTGGACTAAGAGAAGTCAATCGGAGTAGGTTGGTCAAGGAGGAGGAAAGTACTGTAATATTGTTTTTTGACTTTAATTGCTGCTGTGCAAGATGGATTCTGAACGTAGGAACAAAGGGATGGTTTAAAGGACACATATATGTAAATAAGGGATTTGGGAGGAAGGTAGGCCAAGGGGAGGGATGGAAAGGGAGGAGGCAGGGAAGGCTGCAGGATACACTGGGGCAAGGCAGAGTGGGGGAGGAAAAAAACAGTAGGAAAGTGTGAGATAACTATGGCAGCATATAATTATGGGAAAATGTGGTACCCAAAAGGATGGGGGGGGGGCAGAGAAATAGAATGAAGGAAGGAAGGTGGGCCGGGGAGAGGAGAAAGAGGATATAGGAGGGGAATGCAAGAATGGTTAGATGTAATGGATGTGAAGCAGCCATCTTCTTGAGAATAGTGTGGAGAGCTGGGGGATGTCTAGTCTGTAGGCAGCTTTAGCAACTATGGGAGGAAATTGAGTGACTGAGATGGGAATTAGGAAGAGTGAGGGGAGGGGATTGGACAGAGGGGCAGAGGAAGGGGGATGGGGGATGTCCCAGACAAGCATGTCAGTGAGTGGGCCAAAGCAGGAATCAAGGAGGACACCTCAGGAGCAGGGAATGCTGGAGCCAAGGGAGCCTGAGGAGAAAGAAGGGAGGAAATGAAAGGTGGTTGGGGTAGAGATGGGGGGGAGTCAGGTCAGGAAGGAAGAATGGGGGAGCAGAGAAAGATAGCCAAAAGTATGGCAGACAGGGAGAATAAGACCACAAACAGGTTTACAGTTCTGTGTGGTCTAGATGACCAAGGGGAAGGGGGGAGTTCAGGAAGCAGGGGGAAACAGAGGTGGAACTAAGTAAGGAGCCTCAGGGAAAAAGAGGAGGGTCAGTCAACAGAAATGGAAAAAGGGATAGGGGGACAGGTGAAGTAGAGGGAGGGAAAGTCATGTCAAGCATGGGCAGTAGAGAAAGGATGAAAAAAGGCATGGGCGGAGAAATCGTATCTCCAGGGAGGAAGACCACAGGGGAGGGAAATACCAGATTGAGGGGGGAGATAAAGAAAGGGGTACTCATAGGAAGGGGAGGCTGCAGATCATGAAAAAGGTGGCGCACTGGGAGGTAGACATAGTGGAGGGAAATATGAGAAAGAGAAACAACGGGGTAAGCACAGCGATAGCAAGGGTCAAGAAAGAGGGGAGACAGTGGTAATAATAGGGGGCTCCATTCTGAAGGGAGTAAGATGCGGTAACAAGCATGTAGGGAAAAGCAAAAGAAGGGTGGAGTGCATACCAGGCATGATGGCAGGGAGGGTGGAATCAATCATACCAAAATGTGTCAGTCAGGGGAAACCACACATTGTGGTTCATTTGGGCACCAATGATCTGGCGGGCTGTAAGTTGAAGGTGGTGCAGGAAAGGTTCATGGAGATAGGAAAGGTCTGCAGAGGAGTGGTACAAACAGTAGCTTTTTCAGAGGTACTGCCAGTCCTGAGGGCCAGCACTGTAAGGAAGGGGAGGACTGAGAAGTTCAACTCATGACTGGGGGGATGGTGTGAAACAAATGAGTATGGGCTGGTTGGGGAGTGGGGTAGGACTTGGGACAAGAAAGAACTGTATGCACCTGACAGGTTGCATCTAAGCAGGGAGGGCACAAAGGTCCTGAAAGTCAAACTGGATAGATACATGGTTGACAGTCTACATTGAAACTGAAAGGGGGGGCAGCAGAGGGCTAGTAACTCAGCACCAGGAGAGGGGGGTCCTAGGCTCCCCCCGAAGGAAATAAAAACAAAGGGAGGGAGCAAGGAGATGGGATAGAAGGGACTGGGTGGTGGGATGTGCAAAAAGAACAGGGGGAAATGAGGGCCTGGGGTTGCATCGGAAGGTGGTGTCCTTGAATGCTAGGAGCCTGGCCAACAAGGCAGCAGATCTGCAGACAATGATGGTGGAGGGGGACATAGACATAGCAGCCATTACAGAGACATGTGCTACCAGTACCATGTATGGGACCTAGTGTTTCTTGGTTACCAACTGCACGGGAAGGCAGAGACCAAAGGGGAAGGGGAGTGGCATTGTATGTAAGGGAAGGATTATGTGCAACAGAGAGGAGGAGAGAGAGGTACTGCCAAAGCCCTATGGGTGGTACTCCAGAACACCACTGGGAGAAAGATCCGAGTGGGGTGGTGTGCAGACCACCATCACAGGAAACAGAGTTGGATAGGGAGTTGGGGGATCAGATAAGGAGGGTAGGAGGGAGGGGGAACACTGTACTTCAATCTACTTGGAGTAGACTGGAGCACCCCAGCTACCTTCTACAACAGGCAACAGGTCATTCTGGATGCTATTCAGGACTGTTTCCTGACACAGGGTGTCATAGAACCAACTACGGGGGATGCCATATTACACCTAGTGCTATCAGATGGTGAGAATGTCCGGGATGTGGAAGTGAAGGAACCAATAGCAGGCAGCGACCACCATGCAGTGTGGTTTTCTATCTATATGGGGAAGGAAGCAGCCATGTCTAAAATGAAGGTGATGGACTTTAGGAAGGCAGACTTCGGTAGGATGGGGAGCATAGTATGGAAGAACCTGGCAAAACTCAGACCGGAGTTGGTTTGCAGACCAGAAATGGATCATTGTTAAGAGATGCATTATCAAGGCCACTGACACCTTTACAAGGGCTCTTAAGAAGAACTCCAGAACCAAGAAACCTTGCTGGTATAACAGGAAGGTAGCTGAAAAGGAAAGGGAAAAGTGGACAGCCTTCCTGAAGTACAAGCATACATCAAGGGAAGAAGACAGGGAAGCATACATGGCGAAATCTCGAGCACTAGGCAGAGAGGTCAGGGCAGCCAAGGCAGAGAAAGAACTGAGGCTGGCCCAGGGGATTAAGGAAGGGGAAAATGACTTCTTCCAATACTTCAAGAAGAGGCGAAGCACAAGGGATGGGATAGTTAGGATAAGGAGGGAGAGAGGATGGACAGAAAAAGGGGAGGAGCAAGCAGACATACTAAACAAGTACTTTTGCTGTCTTCACCAAGGAAAAGGACAGGCCTATGCCACAGGGTAAGACTGGGGGGGGATCCTTGGGGAGTGGAAAGAGTATGAGGGAGAGATCGGGGTAGAACGGGTTCTAAGAGGGCTCAGGGAACTGAGGGTGGACAGGGCACTGGGCCCAGATGTGATACACCCAAGGTTCCTGAAGGAACTAACAGCGGTATTGGTAGCACCATTGATAGACCTATTTAACACCTCACTGATGACAGGGTGTGTGCCACAGGACTGGAGAACATCTCATGTGGTGCCCCTCCATAAGAGTGGACCCAATGATTAGCCAGGCAACTACAGGCCAGTTAGCCTAACCTCTATAGTGGGCAAGTTAATGGAGATCATTCTAAAGGAAAGGCTGGTGTCCTTCCTTGAAGACAATGGTCTCCAGGATGAAAGGCAGCATGGGTTTGTCAGAGGGGGAGGTCCTGTCAGACCAACATGATTGACTTCTTCGACTGGGTGACGAGGTCTCTGGACAGGAGGCAGGCAGTGGACGTACTATACATGGACTTCAGCAAGGCATTTGACTCAGTGTCCCATGGCAGGCTAATCAGTAAACTGGGGGACCAGGGTTTAGGGAACAAAATGCTTGGGTGGGTCAAGAGCTGGCTAAGGAGCAGGAACCAGAGGGTAGTGATAAGAGGGGGAACTGTCCAAACCTAGGCCTGTAACCAGTGGGGTACCACAGGGCTCAGTACTTGGTCCTGTACTGTTCAACAAATTCACTGGGGACATTGCTGAAGGGGTTAAAAGCAAAAATCTGCCTTTTTGCAGATGATTCTAAAGTCTGTGGAAGGGTGGACATGGAAGGGGGAGAGATAGGTGCTGCCTAAACTGGGGAAATGATCAAGCATCTATTTATTTATTTATTTGAAAAGTTTCACCAGGAAAGACATGTAGAACTGCAATAGCTTGTTTCCAGATGCATCCTGGGGGGAGGGGGATACATAGAAGATAAGAATGCAAGATACATAACATTACATAGTGATATACAAAATAAACAGTACACGCCATTCAGTTGGGAACAGGTAAGAATATACAGTTACATAATAAAACTTAAGCTTAAACATATACAATTACCTTACAAAGAACCAAATCATATACATCCACAGTGCTAAGCTGTACATTTCCAGGATGGAAGAATTAGCAGGTAAAGTGCTAGAACCAACCAGTTATTAGGTAATCTGTACAGCCACAAGGGTACGAGTTAAGGTCAGTTAGTTTAGCTAGGGGGGATCGGGGGTGGGAGCATTAGGTAAGCCAAAGGACTTCACCCCTTCAGGATGCAAAAACCCCACAAAGGGTAGACAGGGAATTGGCATGGGTAATTAGTTAACCAAAATTGGCTGGACATTGTTGAAGGGTGGATAGTATATCTACAGAGGGAGAGGGGGTCAGGTGCAAATGCAAGAGGGAGCTATGTGATGTCAGAGAAGGAGGGATAGGGAGTGAGGGGACTGAGTGGAGCAGATGTTTAATGGGGTATCCTGTGATAATAGTGACCGAATATGGGCGACCGTCAAAATGGGAACTCATATTCGGCACTATTATCATGGGCGACCTGCAAGGGTAGCAATGCACTGCTACTGTGAGGGTAGGGGAGGATGACTGGAAAGGGAGGATAGTGAGGGGAAGGGGAGGGATAGGGAAGAGGGTTATTGTGCTGTAGTGTGCCTCCTGTTGCTGCTGAGCCAGCCATGTGGTGTGGTGGTGAGGGAGGCTAGTTTCGGCACAGCAGGTAATGGGTTTAGGTTTGGGGACCAGGAGGGTAGGAATTTTGCCGCAGCCTGCAGCTGCGGAACTTATTTTTTTAAATGCGGACTATGCTCCCTCTGACATGCACCCCTCCTGGAGTTAAGAATCTAACAACAGGAGGGTGTGGAGGCACAGCACCCCCTCAAAAACACTTATTTTTTTGCCGGATGTCAGGTTGCTGCCAAATGTATATCACCAATTTGCTTTTTGGCAATATACACTCACCATAATAGCAATCACCATTTTGTGTTTGCTATTGTGACATAGAACCATCTAATGGGAGGGAATTCCAGATACTTGGGAAGTGATAAGAGAAGGTGGCTCACCCTGAAGTGGTATGCTGGGGGAGGAGGGTGAGAGCCCTGTGGGTGGAGTTACAGATAGAGTAGAGGGAGGTGGTTGGGATAGAGATGAGGGAGTGCAGTTAGGGTGGCAGAGAGCCAAACCAGTACTTCCCAAATAAAGAAGCGCTATGGGCAAGGCATCTGGCACTGAGAGATGAGAAGGAGCGCAAAGTGTAAATGTCACAGTGTTTAGTATGAAGCAGAGAGCCCAGATCAAAGCAGAAGAAGGAGTTGAAAAGAGTGTCCAGTCTGGATAGGGTGAATTCTGGCAGTTAGGCTTTAATGCCAAGTTGGGCTTTAATGTCAAGAAATGTAAAGTAATGCATATGGGAGCCAAACACCCAAAGACCAGTTATTGGCTGGGGGGAATACAGTTGACCGTATCAGAGGAGGAAAAGAACCTGGGAGTAATGGTCAGGGGTGATATGAAACACACAATACGTGCCGCAAAGCAGCAGCCAAGACAAATAAAATGCTCAGCTGTATCACCAGGGGAATCACCTCTAGGAGGGAGGGAGTTATTCTACCACTGTACAGATCACTGGTGAGACTACACATGGAATACTGTGTTCAGTTCTGGTGCCCATACTGGAAGAAGGATATATCGGACTACTGGAAGAGGTTCAGCAGAGGATAACCAAAATGACTAAGGGTGTAGGGGACAGAGCATATGAGGAAAGGCTGAGGGATCTGAACATGTACTCCCTGGCAGTCAGAAGGGCGAGGGGGAACATGATTGAAACCTTCAAATACCTTAAGGGCATAAACAGTGTTGGTACAGATGGCATCTTCAACTTAATAAGGGAGGGTGCAACTAGGGGGGTAGATTCAAGAAGGAACTGAGGAGGCATGTTTTCACTGAAAGGGAGGTGAAGGGGTGGAATGAGTTGCCAGAGGATGTGGTAGCAGTGAAGACGGTCACCAGTTTCAAGGGTGGGTGGATAGGTGAAGAAGAGGATTAGGACCAAAGGGGACACCACTGGGAGATGGATAGGGGAAGGGAAAGGGGAAGGGAAGGGAAGGGGAAAGGGCTGGTGTGAGTTGACTCCAAGAGGAAGGGAAAGGGCTGGTGGGGGTTGACTCCAAGAAGAGTTGGGGGGGCAGCTCCAGGGAATTATCCGAGCTGCACATTTATGCAGGCTAAATGGCCCATTATGGCCTGTTTCTGCTGGCAAGTTCATATGTTCGTAATAGTTTACCTGAAGCTGAAAGCTGAGGACAGTATGACTGCTGGAAGTCAATAGTTCATACTAGGGGTCAAGATACTACCACTATAGTATATCCCAATACATTCAGTCAAGTAAGTGTTTTATTAAACATTGACTCCAACATCCCCTCAAACAAACACACACACACACACACACACACACACACACTTTCCCATTTCCCTCAACATACTGTACCTGTTGTTCTGTCTCCTTTTTGTTCTGTCGTCTATCAGGGCACTGTTTGAAAACAGTCTTGCTATTGGGGAGATAGGAGGAGTGCCCTGGAAGATTTCTTCTCTATTATCCTCATGCATTGCCCACTTAGCTAGTAGCAGGAAGGAGTGGATGTTACTTTTAGTGCTCCTTTTTTGCCCTTTCAGTTTTTAATAGCTGACTCCCTGGGCTGTGTGACAAGCCAGCTCTTCAGGTGAGACAAAGTACAGTATGTTCACTTTACTGTTGTTCTGCATTGCCAACTGTGTCATAGTGTGCTAGCTAGGTGAAATGTGGCACTGTTCCGCAGGGAACTTTAAAGTAAAGCCCATCTGGGTTTTTATTCCTGGACCATAGCCAACGTGATATTTAGGCATTCAATAGTTAAAAAAAAAAAACCTTACATTTATGGTTTGAATTGTAGACCCCAAAAATGAAGCTACAGTGGTACCTATACAGGCTCCCATGGACATTGAGAAGCTGGTGGATGTTTGCAGGCAATAGTCATTTGAACTTTTGCCTGGTACTAGGGACTATTGCCTGTTGTTAGGAAAGTTATAGGGTAATTGTAGTAAACCTTCTGGGATCATGTTATACTACAGTATTTAACCAATAAGAGGATTCATTTGTAAGCCAAGGTTAAATGAAATTACTATCAGGGGATGCCCCCAGGTAATGGGATATACAGTAATCCTGACAGATCAATGAAATTTAGTGCTAAGCTCCCTAACAGTTGCTGAAAAATCTGTGAGTTTTGCAAATTTTGTTCTTGAATCTTCCTTATTTACCCTGACTTGACCGAGTGCGGCTCCTATGTTTGTGGTTTGCTTAACTTTTGTCTGCATCAGCTGAAGCCTCTCTGTGCATGTGGTACTGCTGTGTTTTTTAAAAAATGTTTTAAATTTGATTTGCTTTCAATTGGTTTTGTATGTTTCTTGATGCATTCTGTGTTTTTTTTTTATCGAGGGAGGTATTATTACGAAATTTAAAAATCTATGGGGCCGGGGACAACACAGGAATTGGCATGGAGGTAAAGCAGAAACTACAGGGATTATATGCCTCTGCTATGTTAGCACTGCTTGTATACATTGTGCTATACTAGCACCGGTAGTACATTCTTACCAAATAAATTAACGTATGTTTTTGTGCCACTTTATTGAAACTGCATTCAAACTGTGTTACTTGGCTTTTATTTTGTTTCAGTTACTCTTGAAAATGTATTTCCCAGCAACTGTTTATAACCAATGTTTATAACTGTTTAAAACTGTTTCTCTTTTCTCCTCCCTTTTCTTTACCCACCTAGGCCCACGTCTTTCCTGAAAAAGGTCCCTTGGACCAGTGTACTTACCCAGTCAACAACTAAATAAATAAAAATAAATAAAATAAATTAATATTTCATGCTAGCTCAGTGAGGTGTGCAACTGAGAACTTAGAGGTTGCAGACCCAGTCATACCACCACAAAAAAATCCCTAGCACAACCATGCCAACACCACCTGTCACAAAAGAGCTAGAGTGATAAATATTCACCACTGAACTCAAGGGTTTCATTACCCCCTGTTGCAGTTTGCTTTACCCTGCTGCACTGGGAACCAAAGTGGTTTAGCTGATTTATTGAAGCTGAACTGAATTCATGGGCCCAGAATTGAAGTCCACTGAATTTGCCAATGGTCAGCTCAGCAACTGAGAATCATAGAAAGGTAAGGGCAGATAAAGATATGACATTCATCCAGTCTACTCTGGGACCCTACTTCAAAACTACTGCCCCATCCCTCCATTTCCATCATTTGACAAGCCATTTGAATCCAACCCAGCCAACTTTGCACCCAGCACTGTACCTGCATTGATCTCTATGTTGGGCTGGGAAGTTGTTTTTTTTTTACCTTTCCCACTATCCTCTCTGAGAAGTATTTTACACTATCCTCCCTGTGCAGTGCTTCCTCAGTTCTGTTACCCTTACCTAAATGTAGTCTTTTATCATCAATAATTTATGTAGCTGGACTTGGTTTTTAATGTGCAGTCACTTCCTTGTCAATCTTAGTTACTGCATGAACAACACAGTGCCTATGACTTTAATTTCCCCAGCAAAGTCCTGTTTTACAGGATGGCAATGTTTGCTTTACTGTACTGCTTTTGTTCGCATTTTCTGCACTTATCATTGCATCAGTACGTGACATTTTCTTTATTATCAGAAAATGTGCTGAGAATGCAAACTTTCCCTTCATAGATATATCACGTTGCAGTATTCTCTCTGGAACCATTTATAAACATTCAGTAATTCTGTCATCTAGCAACAAATTGTTTAAATAGAAACTTGCATACTAACACTGCGGGCGGCTTGTTGCTCAAGATGCTTGTGATAAGAGCACAGAAATGTTGATAACTGGTGAAAGGTGTTCAGTCACTCAAGGCTCACCCATTCTTCATACCCTGACTTTCCTGAAGCACTCTTCAATTACATCTTGAGATGAATCCAAGGTCTAAGACTCTACAGCATTACCAAGCACACTAATCCAAATATTTATTATTCATTGCATTTTATTTATTGCATTAAATAAAGTTCCTTAAATATATTTCCAAAATAGGGGTGGCCAAAAATAAAAATCCAAAAGCAAACATTTGCAGAATTCCAGTTTTGCATGAAAAAAATGCAAATTAAAAAAAATATGTTTCCGCTAAAGTTTGCATTTAAAGTACTTGGAGATTTTTTTCTGAGTCCATGTTTTGTGGCATTTATTTCTGCAATGTATGGACCTGTGGATTTTCCTTCTGCAAGTTGTGAGTTTAAGGTCTAATCTGCAAAAATGGCTCGGCTACGCACCAAAGGCACACATCTGAGCATGGATGCTCGAAACTTTGGTGGCATCCACAGCCCCCAGCCTTTCCATTGCGCATGCAGACAGTAGCTCAGACAGCAGGGATGTGTTGGGGGCAAAGCAAGGCTAGATGGTGATTATGAAATCTAATGCATAGTCAGGCACTAGAGTGGCTCCCCGCATGGGAGAGGGAAGTGTGGTATTTTCTATATCTATATCTATATCTATATTGGGAGGGCTTTAAGCCCAAGGTTCGATGGGGAACAGCGTCCACTCCCCATTGAGCTTAAAAGTCACACATTCTGGGTTTCACCAGGATTTATTTTATTGCAGCCAGAAGTGCTGCTCTCCTCCACCCATCTCAGTTCTGGATGAGTTTCCCCTCATCTCTGCAGCTACCTCCGACTGCTCCTTTATGCCTTCTCGACTTCTTCGGCACGCTTTCCCCATGCCTTCTCTCTCTTCCTGCAGCCACCGCTGCTTCTTTCCTGTTGGCCCCTCTCTGTGGGTGCTTTTGGCACTCTCTCCCTCTGCTCGCTCATCCCCCCGCTACCGATGACTCCTGCTGCCGACGCCTGCACCTCCATGTCTCGTTGCAGCCAGAGGCTCCTCTTTTCCTAGCTCTTTGATTCTACCCCCTCTTTCCCTGTTCCCGTGGTCACCAGCTTGCTTGCCCATTTGGTCCCTTCTGTTGCTGCATCCCTACCTTGTGGTTGCCCTGCTGTTCGCCTACCGCCACCCGCCTCACATGGCTTTCTCTCCATCTGCTGCTATCCTGGATTCTGCAGCCCCCAATCTTCTGCATCAGCCCTGTTTCCTCTAGCACTTCTCGAGTCATCATCCACGGGTTCCCAGTGACCTGCCACATGCCTTCGGGCCTCTCTGGGACATTGCCTATCATGCTTGCTCCTGTCTGGATGCTACTTTTGCCCTTCTGCTTTCATTTCTGCATGGGCAGCCTTACCCTACAGACATTTGGATACTTCTACAAAAGTTTGCCTCTTGTTATGGGACTTCTCCTATATCACAGGGATGGGTAGTGCTGGCTTTGCACCTCAGCTTCTGCACCTCTCTGCTTTCCTGATAATTTCTCTACTGACATAAACCAGGTACAGTCCCTGCATGTGCAGCAGAAGGGGCGCCGCTGTTCTTTCTGTGATTATTATGCTTCCTTCTATCATTCTGTTTCAGCTGGGTGTGGTTGTCTGTTCCTCAGTTTTCACCCCCTGTACTTCATGCTGCAGCTTATGTCACAGCATATGGGGTTTTCCACAATTGCCTGCACAATCTGCACTGAGTCTCTGCCACTTCCTTCTGCTTCTTTTTGTGCAGATTGTTGAGTAGGGCTGCTGTGTTCTGGATGTGGATGGATTACCCTTCTGGGATACAATTCTGCATCTTTTGGGGTTTGCTGCACTCACTCCTGCTGCTTGGACTGTTTGTGGCCATGCCACCTGTTCACTCATCTACCTCAGTTTCTTGTCTCTTTCCTTCCTGCTACCTTTATACACCACACCTGGGATGTCAACCCCATTGCCTCCACTGTTGCCTCCACCCTCCATTCTTCTCTTTCCCTGACCTTTGCTTTCTTTTGGGGTTTCCCTATCCTGCCATCACTACTTGTATCCTCCTCCTACCCTAGTCCATCTGGTGTCTTGGTGCCTACGTCTGGTCTCCCATAGTTACCACTACCAGGTAACTTCCTCATCCTACATTGCTCTCACTGTGCCAGCCTCCATGGCACCAGCCATCATGGATTTACTCCACTCGTATTTTCACTCCTCATCATACATCATACAATTTTGCTCCTCAATCACTCAGCCTGAGTTGCTCCTCTAATGCTCCTCCTGAGCGTACCCTCTGGTTCACATACCCTCTGGTTCCAGGCATGCCTTCTTGGCCTCGGAGTCGACCTCCTTTTGAGGAGCCTACTTCCTCCTACTACCTCCATACAGGTTAATTTCAAGTTCATGCCCTACTGCAGCAATCATCACCATCAGTATTCATTGTTGCCTGTTTCTTCTTTCAATTTCAAGTTCATTTGCAGTCTCCTTTTCCCCAATCTACTCATGTTGAACCGCTGCTCTCCTGTGGCAATTATCATTATCATTGAATCATTCCTGTCTTCTCCTCTTTCAATTCCATACCAGCCATCCAGGATTCACTCCACTAGTGGCCAGCTATTGATATTTCTTTTTTGGGTGTACCTATCATGACTCCCATGCCACCTTATCAACCCGTGGCCATCCTGCTGCATGTATCCAGTTCATTACTCCAGTCATCATTCACTCAGCATTACCTCAAGGTTTATCTATTTACATTGCTTACTCGAACATTCCTATCATTGAATCCTATGCTACCTCATTGACTACAACCTCAGGGTCTAATCATTCAAAGTCTAATCATTCACATCACATAATCAAGCATGCCTCTTCAACCTCAGTGTCTGTTCACTCGCATCGCTCAATCAAGTCAGTCTACATTATCCTCAGTCTCCTCATCAGCACATCTGGATACCCCTTGCTCCTCTGACTTCTATATGGATTTACTCCCTCCTATTGACTACTCGAGCATACCCTTCTCAGGTCCCTACTGCCTCATGTTCCTTCTTTAATCTGTGCTTCTTTAGAGTTTTCCCTATCATCATCTGCCTTACTCATATCCCTCATTAATGAACCATTCTTTTTACCGACATATGTCCTCAAATCAAACATCGTCAGCCTGGAGGGAAGATGACCTAGGCCTTGGATCCCCAGAGGTTTCCTCCTCAAAGGGTTTTTTTCCTCAATTCCATGCCAATGGTCATAATGTTAGTTACAGTTGGTGCTTTCTTCAGTTAGTTAGTTAGGTTCCACTGTTGGATGGAGGCGGATGGTGGCCTCAGCTTTCCCCTCTCTCCTTAGGAAGTTAGTCCTTCTCTTCACAGAATTCATTCATCATCCTCGTCTCTTCAAAGCTCAGCATCTTTGGGTATTATTTTTGGGCGTCTTTCAAACCTACCTTTAGCCAATGCATTCATTCCTGCAACATCTGTAGGGGGGGAACCTTCCTCTAGGGTTCCTTGCGTCGTACCCCTACAGGGTGGTATATCCCATGGATAGAGAGGCGGAAAGCCACAATGCAAATCGAGTTATACAAGCATCATCTATTATCTCATCCAGTTGCATAAGCACATCGAATGGGAGGGCTTTAAGCCCGAGGTTCGATGGGCAGAGCAACAACGTCACTCCCCCATTGAGCTTAAAAGGTCACACATCATGGGCTTTACCAAGATTTATTTTTCATTGCCCACCGTCCACCCCTCCTCCTCCTCTTCCAGTGGCTCATCTCTCTTACCTGTGGGCTTCTTCCTAACCTACCTTTAGCCGACGCATTCATTCCCTCGGCACCTGCAGGGGAGAACCCTCTTCTAAGGTTCCTTGAGTCGTACCCCTACAGGGTGGTACAGTATAACCCATGGATAGAGAGGCAGAAAGCCACAAAGCAAATCAAGTTACACAGCATCATCTCATATTATCTCACCCAGTTGCAAAAGCACAACAAACTATATCTATATCTATTCAGCAGTCCTCCCGCGGCTGCTGTATCTCTTAAAGGGAAAAATTATTTGTTTGAAAAAGAAAGAACCCATGACATGGAGCCCAGCCATCCTTGACAGTTTGGAGGGGTGGAGGCAAGTGACGCTGACAAACCTCAGGCCCAAGAATGGTTTGTGGAGCATGGGGCAGTCGCTTCTGCAGAGGGAGTGTGTGTTACTGATGTCTGTAAGTAGAGTAATGCTGCTCTCCTCTGCACCACATCACTGGTGCAGAAATCAGGATGTGAATCACATTAATGCATGTACCTGCCATCATGCCTGCCCTGACCCAGTCACCCACACAGATGCATGGGAGTAGTAGGATTAGGTGCAGAGGGGCCTGCAACCATGTTCTGACTGAGTGGATACTCCATGGCTAAGCTGGTGAACACATTTCTGGGGAGTAAAAGTGACTGATCTAAGTTGAAGGTGGGAGATATTTTAGAAAGACAGGGCAACAACAGTTTAATAAAATTTAAAGCACCCCTCCACCTCTACCTAAATTTATTTTCTCAGAACACCAGCAAAGCATACATTTCACTATATGGCCCTGCTTTCCAGATGCTCCATGCTACTGTTTAACTGAGTACTGTCTATGACAGTAGTAGTGGAAATGGCACTCAGTTGCAAAGTCCACCTTTAGAGCTGGTGTTTAGATGAGATTAACGACTGGATGTCCACTAACTGGCTATGTCACAGCCCTGACAAGACAGAGGTTATAGTGATCGAGTCGGGTCATGGGGGCATTTTTACTGACAGGAGACTGCCCACCTTAATGGGTGATGGGCGTCCCCTGTTGGTGATTAGTGCAGTCAAGGATCTTGGTGTTTTTCTTGATGACCATTTTAACCTCGAAAAAACAGGTGTCTTCAGTTATCAGAGCTGTTTTTTTCCACCTCTGTAATATTGCCAGGATCCATCCGTTCTTGACGCCTGCTGACCTGGCTACAGTTATCCATGCCTTTGTTACTAGCAGACTCAATTACTGTAATGCTCTGTACCTAGGGCTGTCTAGAGGTTTGATGCAATGACTGCAGCTAGTGTGGAATGCTGTGGCCAGGATGTTGATGGGTACCTCTTTGAGGTCGCTCTGTGCTGGCTGCCTGTGAGTTCATGCATCACTTTCAGGATAGGCTTGTTAACGTACAAGACCCTACATGGTTTGGGACCTGACTACCTAAAAGAGCTCTTGGTTCCATACTCTCCTATCCACCCCTACTCTCTGCCAAGGCTGGTCTGTTGGTTGTACCATCTTCCCATTTAAAGAGATCAGGAGATAGAGCATTTGGTACATCTGCACCACTGTTGTGGAACTCTCTCCCACCATATATTCAAGCAGCCAGCGTGGTGGAGGCCTTTAAAGCCTCTTTTAAAACATATTTGTTTGAAAAGGCTTTTAATGTTCTTTGATAATGTAATTTTGCTGGGATGTTTTTATCATATTTTATTACGTTTGTAAAGCACTCTGAGCCCCTGGATAGGGTGCTATATAAACAGAATTTGCCTTGCCTTGCTGAATATCTTTCTCAGCCTGCTCCTAATGAGTTGTAACTCTTGACAGAGATTAACTTACTCTGCAGGTGGAGACCAATGTAGTAATGCTAGTGAGATATTTGTTACTCTCATGCTTGTCCTCTACCCTACATAAAAACATTAAATTTGGCAGATAAGGGCCGCTTGGCCCACCCAGTCTGCCCATTTTTTCCCCTTCCTATAGTGTCACCACAGACCCTACTTGAAGATTTTGTACCACCATCAAAAAAGCAGCCAAAGTATACTCAGTATGTGCTGCCTTTCCCTTTAACTGTGCTGCACCCCTGGTAACATATTGATTCAGGGAGTGCTGTTTATACATTTATTTAATTTTTTAAGAGCACGTTTCTGAAGTTTTGAAATCTTTGGACCCTGCGTCACAACAGGTAAGTTCTTCATTTTAGAATGCAGCTCCATTAATGATTTTTAAAATTCAAAATAAGCTGGAAATGAGCCGCTCACCAGGTTTGTAAGAGGGAGTCTTAAACACCCACAGCTATCTTGGACTTATCACAAACAATAATAAAGCGGAGTCAAAAAATGAAAACACAGTGTTCAGTGATGGAGCTTACAAAGATGATTTTCACTGAAGCACTGTTTATTCTAGCTATAGCCGTTGTGGTTATCCTTAGCACCCTTACCAGTAGATGGAAATTCCCAGCAGGAAGATGAAATGCTTCTGTGAAAATCCTCTTTGCTAATCTCCTCATTAAACACTGAAAACCAACAAACAAAAAAAAAGGTGATGAGTCAGCATGTGATCTGAAAACAAAACAAAATGGCAATATGAAATGCACACTGAAAATAGAAAAGAGAGTTAAAATTGATGTTTCGACTTTAGGTCTTCTTCAGGAGTTATCTAAAAGAGACAAAAGCTAAATTAGCGGAGAGGTAAGGGGGATTTTATATATATATCTATATATATAGTGTGAGGCTGTAGGAGAAAAAGTGATAATAGCAAGGTAAGAAAAGAATATGGAAAGCAAAAAGGTGATGATGGGTATGGCAAGGCATAGTAGGAGTTAATCAGTTGAGGAATCCTCAAGTGGGGACTAATTAACTGGCCATAGGAAGAAGAATAAAAGGTGAAAATGTGGGGGAAGGAGACAGAGATGGAGAAATCTATGGAAAAGGAAAATAGATGTGCACACATAGTTGAATGCCCATATGAGGATGCCAATACCCTCACCCACACACACTAAACATTGTGTTTTTATTTTCTGACACTCTCTCTCTGATACACTACCACTGTATGAATATCTTGTAAGCCAAGGGCCCTCAGGAGTACTCACTCCGAGTCCAGATGTGAGGGGAGGGTGCCAGCCTGGGTTCTAGTTTTTGAACTGGGGGAATGAAGAAGTTACCAGGCTTTGTTTCCTCACTGCTCACATTTTCCACCTCAGCAGAAATAAGTTACAGAGACTTCCAGTAGTCTATAAATTAATTCTTTACTGGGTCTCAACCGCACACATCAGTTCATGGCAGTGGCAGATCTAGGAGTGGGGTAAAGGGAGCAGTTGGCCTCACCATCTTAATTACTTGCTGCTAATGACATTCTTCCCAATTGGCCTGACAATTCTCAATGATCAGTTCCCCTCCAGCATAGTCAGGCCAAAGTGTAGTTTGCAACTTGTATCTTCCATTCTTAACACAACCACGGCAGTGGAGTGAAAGCTCTCTAGTATTCATTGACTGAGAGAGGCAGGAGGATAGCCAAGACAAGTAACAGGGAACAGAAGAGATCAACCAAAATGACTGTAGTACAATGGTGATACTCCTATTACACTCAGCAAAGCTTGTGAGTTTTGTGGGAATGGAACATTTACCTGGCACCCCCCCCCCCCACACACACACACACACTTATTGTCTTTGCTAGGAGGCCATGGCTTATTAAGCTGATTGGAGATGATGGGCCATGTTCATTTCAAATTTCTCACTGGTGTGCAGTTTAAATCCTAATCACTGACTGTGATTAATGTTTTTCATCCTAAAAATCTTGTGGGGCCAGGTATAGCTGGATGTGAGTGCCTGTGACTTCACTGAAATCAGCATGGGTGAGTTGACTGGGATTTAAATATGAGGCTCTTATAATTAAGCAATAATGCCCGACAGGGTGTGTGTAGTGCTGGGATAACGTCACGCCTCAGGTGGTTGGGCACGAGGCCGCAGGCTGAGTGCATCCAACAACTGAGGCATGACGTTATCCCAAACGACACACACCCTGGAGGGCATTATTGCTATTATACAATGGCTCGTTGTTATACAGAAAAAAAAAAAAATTTTAAAGATGTTTTTGTGTGGAAAAATATTTTTGTTTTTTAAGAGCAGATGAAACAATCCAGCAAATGCTCAGCATGCTCATGCTGATCTGCAGGTTCACAGTGAGGCTGAGACTAGACCCGTGATGTTGTACTGGGATAACATCATGGGTCCAGCCCAAGACTGCCCAATCGGAGTCCAGGATTTTTTCTTGCCATTGTATAATACTGCCTCTGTACCTCTTTTTCAGTCCACCTTGCACACTACCATGATCTATACTATGAGTTACCAATGATGATCCTATCTGAGATGCCAGCTTCAGGCTCTCAACCAGCCTCTCATAAACAGCACCAGCACAGCACTAGACAAGGATTGTTTTTTTTTAAAGTCAGCCAGCCAGTTCCAGTCTGTTTTGTTTTTGTTTGTTAAATGTTTTATTGCTTTGACATGGCAATACTTACATACAGAAATTAATTTATTACATGAACAGCAACTAAAAACATTAACCAAAAGCAAGAGCAGAGGGGGGCTGCTAGGGAAACAGAGAGCAGGGATATACTATATTATCTGGAAACTCAGTATCCTGACGCTTAGGATACTGAGTCCAAATAACTGAAATCTACAGACCCGATGGCACCACTTGCCCGACGTAATGTCAGGCAACATTGCATCATATGCCGTTTCTTACATTGTGGGGGGGCTGCACCCCCCACACCCCCATAACTAACTCTGAGGGGGAGCGGACCTCAGAGTAAAAAAACTATTAGTTATGGGGGGCAAAAGGATGTAGCCACACCAGAACCTGGGTCCAACGGAGAATGCTGGCTTCTAGATTCGATGGTGTTTTCAGGGGTAAGGCAGCAACCCATCACATCTGCTACCTTACCCCCTCTCGTAACACCATCTGGCATGTATCTGTCGGGATGATCGCTATTGGGACACTGCACCTGTCAGGCAGTAGTGCCCGGGCAGCTGCATGTCAGGATAGTGAGCCACAGGAATCCATAAGGGTACCAAAAGCAGCCCCCTGAGCAACTCAGCTAGTATGCAACAGGTTGTGGCATACAGTGGACCCACAGAGGCATTGTGGTGAGACATCAGTTGACATCAGTGTAACACAAAGCAGAGGAACAGTAGAGCAAGCAACTTATGACATCCTTTAACCACATACATTGAAAGGAGCAGATTCAACCAGTTTTAAATGGGGAAGGGGGTTAAACCCCCCCAAACAACTGAAGAACCACTGTTCCAAGGTAATATTGATGGGGGCTGTCTGAATGGAGGAAGAGTAGATAGAAGACTGTGAATCAAATGTCTGCAAGAGTATGAGCTCCCAGGATCATGTCTTATATCTGATTTTTAAGATGGGACTTGGGATTTAGGTTAGATAAGGCTTTCACTTAGGCTCAAAGAAGTTAAAAATTAGAATAAGAGGAGGAGGAGAGATGTTCATGTTTAGCCAAACGCCTCAAGGCTTCTACTCACTGTTAAAGAGACACTGTCGGACCATTTTGCATAACATTATTTCTAGCTGAAACCCCACATTTTGTGATCGCTTACCTTTTCTGCAATTCATTTACTGTATGTTGTTGCTTGCTTTATCTGTTTCCTTTCTTAGTCTTACTAAAATGCATGGTAATAGTGTAATTCTACCCTACCTTGTTTTGTTTGCAATTCTTGCTCAACTCCTATTGCATACTTCCTGAGCATTCTGAACACCCCAGAACAGTGTAACCACTCATGATGCAATGATCTGATCTTATCCCATTGCATCATGAGTAGCTAGACTTTGTTAGGGGTGTTCCCAAGCCCAGAAAAGATGCAGTGGGAGTTGATCAAGAAACGTAAATAAGCATGTTTTAGTGTGGTAACACTAGTACGGTGGGCAGTCTGTTTTTCACTTTTAAAAAAGGAAAAAGGAATCAGAATAAATTAATCAGCTGCTGTACATCAGCAATCGTTATAGAATGAGTAATCATAAAATGTGTTTTTTAAAACTAGGGAAAAATTGAGGCCTAAGGGGTTGACAGTGTCCCTTTAAAAGATGGGGACCATTTGGGAATACCATCAGCACTCAGACTCATTTCATTTCTGCACAAGTCACTAGGAGCCAGGAGTGATAAGGAGAGGGAATATGAGAGATGCCAGATGTGTTTCCCAACAGATAGAGAACCATCTCCTGGAAAGGTAGCTTTCAAAATATTTTCACTAAGGGTGTTAGAAAAATGCCCAAAACTTCTGCGGTAGAGGACAGGTCCACAGAACATGAGAAAGTGTGTCTCCTGCATAGCCACACTAACAGCAGAGGTTCTTAGTCATCAGGCACAGGGAGTGCAAGACTTGGGGATTCAGTACCACTGGTGTATCATCTTGTTCTGTATTAGCCTATCTCATATCCTAACAAGCAATGTTAACATTCCTCCAGCATCATTCCCACTCCTCCTCTGACAGGGTGATGCCTAGATGTGCTTCTTATGCTGCTTGGGCTTTAAGAGTCTGCAGAGGGAGTGAGTCTCTGATCTTTCTGTACAGCACAGCAGTGAAATGAATGGTTTCAATTTTTCCTGCAAGGGACAAAGGGAATGCTTTCCATCATTCCAAATCTGCCTAAAGGTCTGAAAGAAGAGGGGTGAGGTTAAGTGGCTATAATTTAGAGAGATCACAGATTAGTTTCAACCTCAGATAGGATTGGTAATATGTTGGAGAGACCATCGGCCAAGAAGGCAGTCAGGGAGGCAAAAGCAGACACAGAGCTACATATTGAAGAGGGGGGTCACAGGAAGAGAAAATCAGTTTTTCAGATATGTTTGGGCAAAAAGAACGATGAAAGTGGGAATAGTATGACTGTCAGATAGGGGGCAGGCTAATAGAAAATGATGAGCAGCATGCAGCCACTCTGAATGATTACCTTTGCTTAGTATTCACAGTGGAGAATAGAGGACCTCTGCCGGAAAATGGCATAGAGGCTGCTGCCAGGGGAATCTTAGAAATAGGGAAGGTGATAGCTACAGGAAGACTAAGTCAGGAAAGGGCTTGCAGCCCATAAGAACATATAAGGCTCCTGGGCCAGATTGGATGTGCCCGAGGGTGCTCAGAGAATTGGCATTGGAACTGGCTGAACCCCTGGCAGGCCTATTCAACAGCTCAGTGCAGTCAGGGGTGGTTCCAAAAGACTGGGGTGGGAGGGTGGTAGCAGACACAGTTCTTCTTCACAAGGGATGGCACAAGAAGCAACCAGGTATTATAGGCCAGTCAGTCTTACCTCCATCGTGGGTAAACTGAAAGAGGCACTAGTCAAAGAGGACCAAGTGGACTACCTAAAGAGAAATGGGCTCTAGGATAGTAAACAGTGTGGGTTCATGGCAGGGGAGGCATTGTCAGACCAACCTAATTGTATTGATTTACTGAGTAACAAAAGCAGTGAATATGGGACATGCAGTGGATTTACTCTACTTTGACTTCAGGAAGACCTTCGACTCATGCCATCCAGAAGGCTGCTGAAGAATTTAGAGGATCTAGGTACAATGAAGGACCTAGTTAGTTGGGTGGGTAGTTGGTTTGGGGGAGACAGCAGAGGGGGGTGGTGGTAAATGAATAGAGTCAAGTCAGGGGAGGAGGGGGGTCACAAGTAGGATGCCACAAGGGTCACCCCTGGGTCCAGTCCTTTTCAATATGTTCATCAGCGACATGGGAGAAGGAATACAGGGTAAGATGTGTCTTTTCATAGATGACACTAAGCACTGTGACAGGGTGGACAACACTGGGAGGGATAAAGGGGTTGCAGAGGGATCTGCATGTGTTAGAGAGGTGGTCCGAGGTTTGGCAGTTGACAAAAAGTGCAAGTTGATGCACATAGGAAGAAAGAACCCCAAGATGAAATATTGGATGGGTAGAGTTAAGCTGGGCACTATTTAAGAGGAAAGGGATCTAGGAGTCATTATAAACAGCTCCCTAAAACCATCTAGCCAATTTAACAATGCCTACAGCATAGCAGCCAAGATACTGGGGTGTATTGGGAGAGGCTTCTAAAGCTGGAGGAAAGAGGTAATACTACCTCTCTATTGATCACTGGTGAGGCCCATCTGGAATAATGTGTCCAGTTCTGGAATCCCCAGCTAAGTAAGCAATAATACCCGACAGGGTGGGTGGTATTGGGCTATACTGGACTGCCCAGGGGCGTAATGAGGCCTGATGCTGCAGGCAGAGGGCCTTATAACCCCTGGAAGGTCCAGTATGGCACAATATCGCCCACGCAATCAGGTATTATTGCACCTAGAAACTGGGTTACTGTATTATATCTGTTTGAAGAAAAGTAATTTTTATGTCTAAATGTTAAACTGTTAGGTTGCTTCATTTATTTTGTAATAAAATAGTTCCTATGCCTGCATTAGAAAGATGTTTTCTTTTTGTTTGTTTGTTTTTTGAGTTAGGGACTTTTGTCCTACAAGAACCTGTGTAGTTTTTTTGGAGCTGGTTGTCATGGTAACCCAGCTTACACAGGGATTAAAATAGTGAAAATGCTTCCTTTTGTTTTACTGTTTTTTTTTTTGTTTTGTTTTTTTGTACTCATTTCAATCTTTGGTTTTGTAGTTCTGTGAGCATTAAAGCGAGCGAGGATGAGGAAGCTAGTGGATGCGAGTGCAGAAAATGTGATAGCTGAGGATGGATTAAGTTCCGGGAGAAACCTGTAGAAGGTGAGAGCCCCCCGCTGAGGCATGGATTAGTCCCAGGGAGAAACATGTAAGTGGTAAAGTCTGTCCCCCTCCCCCCGACTGGCAGCATTGTGTTTTGTGTTTTAAAGAGCTACTGATGCCTCAAAGAAAACTTTAAAAAGCATATTAATTTGGTACAATTCTGCCTGTGTTCCATTTAAAGTTTATATATTTCTCCTCCCCATTATTTATTGCTAAGGAAATTTGCATGAATATATGATCTTTTTCTCTTAAAGTTTCTTTAGAGTTCATCTGCCTCTATAGCTTGCTCCCTACTTCAAGTCATAATCCTCTGTTGTGACATCATAATCTGTTGCCATGGAAGTAACTGATGTCACAAGCAGTGCTCTGTGACTTTAGGTAGGGAGAAAGCAGCAGGAATAGACAAACTCTTCAGAAGCAAAGATTCTGTTTTCGTACAGATTACCTCAGTAATAAATAATGGGGAGGAGGAATACAGCACTAATGGGAAACACAAGCTGAACTGTGTCTAAGTATTAGATTTTGTTAAAGTTCTTCTGAAAGTGTCACCAGCTCTTGAATGTTTATTTTAAATTTTAAAATCAGCAGTTGTTGCCACATGTACTCAGCAGATGACTGGCAGGACAGAGGAGGTGGGCTGAGTGCAATGACTGGGTGAGCTGACAGAAAGCATTGATGGCAGTATGGTAAGTGAGAGGAGTGGTATTGTATTCATTTTCTGTACCTCAGATGGACATCCATCTGCGGTATGGAAAACTAAGAAAGTACTGCTCCTCTCATGCACTGTAGTGGTTCTGGAGCAAGGGCTGTGTCTGTGGCTTCTATAAGAGGTTTTCATTTCCTGTCTGAAGAGGAGTCAGTGATTACTCTTTGTCTTTTGTTTTGTTTTTTGCTGGTGATTTTGGCTCTTTAATCAGATTTAGAGAGAACAAGCATTTGTCAATGCCGAACGTTCGCTTGCAGGTATTTGCAGTGGTATTTGGCACTTGGACATGGCTTAAAAAAATCAGTGACAAAGAAGTACAAGCATTTGTCAATGCCGAATGTTGCTTGCTTCTATGTGCTGTTTAGGTATTTGGAACTCAGTGGAGTGCAAATATTGAAAATTCGTGAACTTAGGAGCGTGCGTAGGAAGTGCGCAACACACGTTCGTAAAACAGTCATTTTAAGGAATTTTTTCACCAAATTTTCAACATAGCCATTTTAAGACCTCTGCTCATGAACAGTTTCACTGTGATTTTCTTAATGTGTCCCATACATTGATTTCGCACACCGACTGCACCATTGTGCGCTACATAGGCGGAAACATGTTTTGGGCAGGATGTGAAAAATGACAGCTGTACTGCTCATAAGGAGGTGTGGTAAAATGGCAATGTTGAAAATCTGGAGTGAAAATATTGAAAATTCGCGAACTTACGAGCGTGCGTAGGAACTGCGCAACGCACGCTCGTAAAACAGTCATTTTTAGGAATTTTTTCACCAAATTTTCAACATAGCCATTCTAATATCTCTGCTCATGAACAGTGTCACTGTGTTTTTCTTAATGTGTCCCATACATTGAGTTTGCACACCGACTGCGCCATTGTGCACTACATGGGCGAAAACACATTTTGGGCAGGATGTGAAAAATGACAGCTGTACTGCTCATGAGGAGGTGTCACAAAATGGCAATGTTGAAAATATGGAGTGAAAATATTGAAAATTCGCAAACTTATGAGAGTGCGTAGGAACTGTGCAACGTATGCTCGTGAAACAGTCATTGTTAGGAATTTTTTCACCAAATTTTCATCATAGCCATTTTAAGACCTCTGCTCATGAACAGTGTCACTGTGATTTTCTTAATGTGTCCCATCCATTGATTTTGCACACCGACTGTGCCATTGTGCGCTACATGGGCGGAAACACGTTTTGGGTGAGATGTGAAAAATGACAGCTGTACTACTCATAAGAAGGTGTGGTAAAATGGCAATGTTGAAAATCTGGAGTGAAAATATTGAAAATTCATGAACTTACGAGCCTGCGTAGGAACTGTGCAACGCACGCTCGTAAAACTGTCATTTTTAGGAATTTTTCCACCAAATTTTCAAAATAGGGTATTTGAGAGTCCACCTTCTGAATGCTGGCACTGTTATTTTGTTAATCGGGCCTGAAAGGTGATTTCACGCAGTGACTGCGAAATCACCCTTTGGGCCCGAATAACACCATGACAGTGACAGAATTCATGAGAAGGGGTCCCAAAAACCCCATGTTGAAAATTTGGTGCAAAAATTCCAAAAAATGCCTGAGATACGCAACAAAGTTGAAAAAACCCATCTAGCCCATTATACAGCTTACCGGCATTTCCTCAGTTCGTGGTCGGCTTTGAAGAGTGCAGACGTGTTCCCGTCCAGCGATGATCGCGCCCGAGCTCTGGAGAGTAAGTATGGGGTGGGGGTGGGGAGGCAGCGTGCGCAGTGGGTGGGTGAGGGTTGTGGGAGGGCGGGAGACTGCGTGGGACCGTTTTCAATTTACAGGTTTTTTTTTTACTTTGGCGCGGGGCGTTTGCCACGCTGGGGTGGGCTCCCAGCGTGGCAGAAGGATAACTGGGGGGCCGTGGAGCCGGCGGTTGGGCACCCTGTCGGCAAGACGACACGGGACATTGCAGAAGGATGGCTGCGAGGGGCCGTGGGCCGGCTAGGATTGGGACTCGACGCAGACGACATCGGGACGCTTGCCACACTGGGTGCCCCAGTGGCAGCAAAGATTTGGGGGCCGTGACGCAGTGTAGCACACAGCGGTGGTTTTCTTTGAAGAGAAGACCACCACTGTCATACACACACCGGTGCGGATTGGTGCAGGACAGCCATGCCTGCTCAAGGGAGCAGGGGCTTGGTCAGGAGAGGCACACCTCCAAAGTGTCCCATTCTCCCAAGACATTCCTTGCGCATGCGCGCAAGCGAACGTAAAAATGGAGAGATCAGTTCAGCCACTAGTTCAGGGCTTGCTTACTGAGAGGAAAAAGTGGAGGCAGATGGATTTTGGAAACTCAGGGTGCCCAATGTTATTTTAAGTAATGGGACACCCCGAATTGGCACTAATTTTTTTACCGGGCTCTGTTGAAAAAAGAATGCATGCCTGACCATGGCTTTCAGTTAGTCAGGTTGCTTTATGTTTCAAGCTCATTTTCTAAGGAAAGACAAAAACAGGCTGGAGACAGTGCAGCATAAGGTAACCAAAATGACTCGGGCCAACAAGAAAGATCTTATGAGTACTGGATTAAGGAACTGAATATATACTCTCTGGAGGCCAGAAGGGAGAGGTGTGATACAATAGAGTCTTTCAAGTTCCTAAATGGAATGAACAGGGTAAACTGTGAGGAACTAGTCAGAAGGAATAGCGAGTCAGAAACATGGGGACATGAGTGAACGCTAGTGGTGGGGTTCAGAAGTGAAGTGAGAACATTTTATTTTACCAAGAGAGTGCTTGAGCTGTGGAACGCCTACCGGCAGGGCTGGAGGGTGTAAAAAAACAACAATTAATGGTTTCAGGCATGGCTGGGACAGAGATAAGGGCTTAATAGTTGCTCAGTATAGCAGCAGTAAGGTATTGGGCAAGTGGAAAGGAGGGCTAAAAAACATGTAGACAGCAGGTCTTGGGGTAGGATATGGTATAATGGTAGACTGTATGGACTGATAGCCTTTTCCTGACAATATTTTCTATGTTGCTATATTAAGTGCGCAGGATCTTGAGCTGTGGGTCCTCTCAATATTCTGTGGATGACCCCACCTAGAAGATGGATATAACCTAGGCCACTGTTTTCCAGTTTTTACCAGAAAACCCGGTAAAATTCAGAAATTCAGGCTGCCTGAACACTGGTAAAAGAAAAGAATTTCACAGAATGTGACATTTTAAACCAGATTAGTAACTACAAAACTTGAATTTTTCCTATAATTGCTTCCTGTACTATTTTCAGTTTGCTTTATTTAATGCTTTGTATGTTAAGCCTTCTTTTATTCTGATTATTTATACACATACTAAAAGAATGACAGTAGAATCCTGGTATAATTCAGAAATTAAACTAACAATCACTGGTGCAATTCCCAGAATTTCAGGTCTTCAAAATGGAATTTCATTACAGTATTTCAATCACCCTGAATCACTGGCCTTGGATATAACCTTATAACTTTGGACAGTCACAAAAGATATGCAGGTGTGTAGCTCGTGCCTCACACCTATGCAGCACCTGTCAGTATTGGATGGGTTGTAGTGATTCATGATGACAAGGGTGTTGGACAAACTAACATACTGTCTTCCATTTAAATTCACACCAAGAATTGCAGGCTGTAGTTCTGTGAGCGTTCCTCACACAGGCCCACTGTGGCTCAAGCAGGTGGAACCCCATCTCCCACTTCCATTTATCACAAATATGGGCCAACCCACCCTCCTGCTCTTAGGTAACCATCAGCTGAACCACACTGGTGACTACTCTTCTGTTCTGCTCCTGGTTGGCTATCTTGTGTACATGCCTAATAAGGGAGAGGGTTGTGTCCCTAAAACTTCTCTTAGTGTCAACCCTGGACACTCTATCCCTAATCTGTAGATATCAGAAAAGTCAATAGATTGCAAGTGAAAGTCTGCCTTTACTATGGTAAAAATATTTCACCTTGTCCCCTTCAATTAATTGACCCAGGAATTTTCAGCCCCTTTAACTGCAGCCCCTAAATCTGGTATCTATCATAGCTGGCTGATGGGAAATCTGAACAACTGCATAGTAAAATGAAAGCCACTCATGAGCCCCTGGTGCTTTTCATTCTTTTGATAATCTAACCAAATGTGTAAAATCACCCAGGTCAATGAGTTCTTTAAAGAATGTATTTCTTTTAGTGTGAGATTTAGACTTATCAGTGCTGTCAGCGGAACATGTGGGATAACCATCTCCTCTATCTGCTTCCACCCAGTCTCATTGTCTCTTTCTGATATACTTTATATTGTATCTGTATACTAATCTAGGCAACGTTATAGTAATTGTGTAAAGCGGGTACCCCCATCCTCCTCCTTTTTTCCAACAACAACAAAATAAAAAATAGACCAGAATAGCTCACACACCTACTTGGTTCTGTTCTTTAATTCAGGAGACATAAGATGACAGAGGGTGCCAAATATTTGCTTTTTTTTTTAAACTTTCTTTTATTCATTTTTCAATGTTTCCACAGAAAATGATGCATACAACTGAACTAGGTTACACAGACTTAAGCATAGATTAGCGTCAGTATTAATTATCAGTTGCCATGTAGTACATCATGTAGGGTATATTCCAGGAACTCTCCTACTGAAAGTACACAGTCTAAATATTTAGGAAAGCTAAACCACATTAAACTTGTGGGGTGAAGACGAAATCAGGTACTAGTTTAAGGATACATACCGTAGCCCTAGGCCACTATCCCCACTTAATTATCTGTCTGCTTAAGAAATATTATTCCCCCTTCCACTCTTACACTCCCCCCTCCCTCAAACACCAACAATCTTATACTAAACATAGAAAAAGTACATTGTTTTATCACTTTCCCACAAAAGCAGGCGGTCTTTGCTCCCATGCATTGCCTTGTATTTTCTTTTATACTACTGCCCCCTACCCAGCTAAGATCTCCTTAATCATGTAAATGGATCATCTCCTTGACAAGCTCAAGATTTAAAACTGAACAGTTAGAACTATATAGTCCTGAAACGAGTTCTTTGTCACCAGTCGACCTCGTGGTCATCTCAGAAAGAACGATATACACAGTTATTCAGCACAGTACCAATTATGGTTAGTCCCGAGTTCTCCAGCGGTCTCGTTCAGAATTCTTGGGCAATAGCTTCAACCTTTTTCTTGACTTCATCTTTGTCATTAAACTGATAGGTCTTTCCTCCGTAGGTCAGACGTAGACGGGCCGGGGCCAGAAGCGAATGAGCCACCCCCAGGCTCCGGAGTTGTTTTTGAAGTGGATCAAACAATTTTCTCCTGGTCCAGGTTGCAAAAGACCAGTCTGGGAATATCTTAATCTCCTTGTCCTCCATTTCAACTGGATAAGTTACCCTTGCCCACTGAAGAATTTTGGCCCTGGTTGCTGGCCCATCCGTTATTAGCAGAATTGTACGCAGAGTCTCGCAGTCTAGTTAGGCCCTCCTAAAATTGATCCGGAATGCTTGTCTTAAAGAGTCTGCCTCAAGCTGTAGGTCTGGAGGCACAGAAGCTATTAACCAGTTCTTTAGATAGGTCAACAAATCAGCTCCTTTGGTATCCTCCTGGACCCCCACCAACCTTAAGTTCATGGCCCGCTCAGAATTTTCAAGCCTCTCCATGCGGGTGCGCAGGTAGTTAATCTCTGAAGTTGATTTGGTGAGTGCTGCCTGGGTCCACTGTGATCGGGTATTGGCATCTTGTACCATTTTAGCTGTAGATTCAATTTTTGCATCCTGTGCACCCAGAAGATCCAGGACCCATTCCGACTTTTGGTCCATCTCTCAGACTGTGCTTAATACTGTCTCCCAAGGGGGAGTATATTTCCCTCCACTCAGGCCCACTGCCTGTCTTGGCTCTCCTGATTGATTAGAGGCTGGTAAGGGCGCTGATTTTTGGGACGACCCCGTAGCTGCTGCTTTGGGTCTACCCATTGCAAGTTTGGCATCTACTTGTTCCGTGGGCTATAGGCTATTGAGATTTAGGACTTTTCTATGTCAAAAAGGATTTTAAATTGTAGTTTTTATGTGGTATTCAGGAGTTCAAGATGCAGAGCTTTGGAGAAAGCTACCGGTCACAAACATGGCTCTCTAGCGCCCCCCCAAAATATTTGTTTATTCAATTAATTACTTCAAAACTGGCTTAAGGACTGCTAATAACACACAACCAAACACCGAATACAGGAGCCCTGGTGATTTGCTTCATAGAGCTTCATACAGGGGCTGTTTTATGTATAACATTAGGGGTCAGAAAGCCTGTAGCCCGCACCCTGTCTTGCACCAGTGGCACAAACCTTTCCTGGTTTGGTTCCCTCCTTCCATCTCCCTGTGGTAATGACATTCCATTTATGTCTGGTTCTCTTCCCTCCTCATAAAAAGTTGCAGAGGATTTTTAGCAATATTTTGTAGTATTGCACTAGTATTTTAATTGGGAGCATAAAAAGTTAAAGCGGTCCCTGGGGAAGATGTTCATTTAAATGGTCTCTGCTCTTGCTCAGAAGAAAATCAGCAGCAACTCCCACCTGGCAATGTCCTTTTTAACCTGGGGGTGTCAGGAGATTAATATTATTTCCAAATACTATTCTCAAATAAATCTTGAATTCTGTGAGTCATACTGTTCTCTGTTCATTTAATAGAATTCTTTCTCTCTTGTGTCATCCTTCCATTGAATCATAATACTTCCAATTTACTTTTATTAAGCCTGCCACTGCCCTGTATACCATGGAATAGATTTTCCAATGGAGGATAAAGTGTTAACAGATTTTAAGATAGATGAGGGCATTGTCAGCAAACATCGAGACACTATGTTCCTGCCCACCCACATCTAGTGCTTCCTCTGATCTTATTCTCTCTGCCAATGGCTCCATGCTGAGTACAGACAGCAATGGAGAGAGTGGGTGCATGTGCCTAGCTGCACTATGAATCAAGATTTTTTTTTCAAGAATGCCATTTACTTTTGTAACCCCCCTACAAATGGGGGTTCCCAAAAAGTCTTCCTTGATCTTGCCTAAATGCTCACTGCCAGGCTGGTGTCCTGCATTTTAGCAGTTTAAATGTGATTACCAGAGCCTGTATAGCCTCTATGTACTGTCTCTTTAAGAGCTGCCTGATTGCAGCTTAAGTAATCTGAGAGGGAGCTCTGTTGAAAGATGTAACTACTTGCTGAAAATCATTTAGAGTGATAATGATAATGTCGTTTGTCTAACCTGCTTTCTTTGTAGCAAGGACTGTTTTGTTTGTCTCCACTATCTTGGTCCTGGACTGCAAATTGGACCAAACAGTACTGGTGGGACTTAAAATGTAGTCGGACTACAGGAGCTGTCTGAATTCAAAATCTGTAGGAACTGTAGTTTGGAGTTTTTTTGCGCCTTTTTGGCAACTGAAGGGGGAGCTCTTGCTTTGACTGACAGCCAAATCAGCCAACCAAATCTTTTGGATCTTGGGGAACTCCTGGGCTGCTTGCAGTTTTCAATTAGTTCTGAGCTGGGAAGTGAAATGAGAAGAGCTCAAGTGGATTTGGGGCAGCAATCCTGAGTGGATTCGCATGGGAAAACTGTGAAAGAGCTGAGAGTTTGGCCTGCATGTCTGCCTGCTGCTCCTGAGAGGGTGAGAAGAGAATTATTTTGGACTAAATCCAAGTTTGTGTGACTAAAGTGAGCTACTGAATTGGTCCAGGCTCAACCTGAAGAAGACCGAAGATTTTGCTGAATGCGATCGGCCTGTTAGGAGTTTCAGCTACCCCTAAGCTCCCGGTGTGTGCAGAGACTTTGCGATTGTGACCGGGAAGCGCTTTGCCTGGTACAGTAGAATTCCCATACATGTAAATGTGCTGTGAGCTGCTAGTGGGTTGTGAGTTAGTTCCCCACTGTGTGAACTGTGTTCTACTTGCTGGAAGCTGTATCCAGCCCAAAACGGACTGCATCAGAAGTTGTCTCCATGTGGTCTGGGCCTTGCCAGACTGGCCCAACCAGACTATCCACTGCACAGAGAAGCCATCAACAAGAGACCTGCCTGGGGATCAGCCCCCTGCTCCACGCTTGAACAGGAACGATGCCTCTGCAACTCATGTGGGCCATGCTTCTCCTGACATTCCAGATCAACCACTTGCAGTCTTGATTTTCGTCCAGCCTGTGTCCAGTCTTAGGTATTGTGAGTAAATACCAGGGTAGCTACCTGCAACAACAGCTTAATCTGAGTGTGTCATCTGGTTGTCTTGTTGTTTCATTTCCTTTACGAACTGAGCCCTCTGGCTCCGGATTACAAACATTGTGTACTGTGCATGTTACGTCTTCCATCACAGGGCCCAAACCAGCTGTGATGCCAGACAACCCCGGGCAACAGTCCTGGCTAGCCCATCTCTTCTTCACCAGGGTACCCAGAGGTGTGACTGTGTGGGGGAGACTCAAAGCCATGCATAACTGCTTGATTGATATAACCTTTAAGCTAATTAACCTGATTTTGCCCCCTCTTATTCAAGTCCCCTGAATAAATCAGATCTAACTTTTTCTGCGTGTGATCTGACTGCGGTTCCAGTTTGTGCTCAAAGTACTGTACTGTTGCTATTTGCTGTGCATAACCTTGTTTTACAGGGGGTCCCCAGGGGCGAGCTAGAGGAACCAGCCCTGGTGGTAAGTGCAAACAGTGTGGGTACTTGTGTGGTATACCAGGGGTATTGTAAAAGTGATTATTGTACAGTGTTCAGGCCACTAGAGGGGAAAGGGGGGTTACAGTGTCCCGAAGGGCTGTGCCCAGGTTAGCTTGACAACTACCAACCCTGACCTCTGGGTGGAAGCACCGGTTTCAGAACTCAGGCCCCTTAACCTGCTACTAGCCAAGCAGGTAGGGGTAGTAGCCCTTGGGATAACACCAACTAGGGGTTACACTTTGATCATGGCTGAGGGCCCTGACCCAACCACAAAAGTGGTCCCCAACTCCCATTTTCTGGAGGGTTGCCAGAAGAAATGTTCTATCTGTTAAGTCAAAGGCTTTTTCAGAGTCCACTGCAAAAGTCACCAGTTGACCTGGGGCACCCGTAGTGGATGTAATAATGTTTAATAAATGGAGTATGTCATCTCTTATTGTCCTCCCTGGTATAAAACCTGTTTGATTGTGGTGCACCACCTTTGTGATCACTCCCTAGAGTCTGGTAATGAATATTTTAGTGAACAGTTTTGCATTTTGATTTATGATCACTATTGGCCTATAGCTTCCACAGCTGGCAGGTTTTTTCCCCTCCTTATTGAACACTAAGAATTGGACCTCTTTCTATGAATCTGACATGCCTAGATCTTCCAGAAAACTATTAAATACCTCTAATAGTGTCATGGTTTGCTCCTCCTCTTTAGTTTTTGTTTTATAAAATTCCCCCTCAAACTAGTCCAGGCTCAGGTCCTTTCCTGCTTTCAGTTCTTTAATAACCTGGGGGATGTCTTGGCTGTCTTTAGGGCTGTCTAAGCAAATCTTCCTCTGATATACTGGGTTGAGGTGTCCTATCCCTTATGCTTTCCCATATAATATTTTATAATATGATTGGAAAGGATTAGCTGTCTGCTGAGGGCCGTAGCAGGTTTTCACCTGTTGTTCCTTTCCCTTAATCTCTCTCACTGTTACTTGATACCTCTTACTGTTCATAATATTTCTGTCCCACCTATGCCGAGCAACTCTCTTAGTTCCTTAGTTCCCCCCTCGGCTTTTCTAAATCTCTTAAGGTATGTCTCCCTGCCCCATGCTCATTCCAGCTCTGTAATTCTGTCTGGGCTTGTATTGTATCCCTCTGTTTTTATGGCTGCACAGGGCAGAGCCCTGCAGACGTCTTGCTGTCACTTAGAAAAAAGGGCACTTCAGACTCCCATCAAGCACTCTGCTAGGGAGGTGGAGAGAAAAAGTTCCTTTCCTACATGCAGCATTCTCATGCCAGCTCAAATCACAATCAGTGGATACGCTTAGTGCAAACAGCAAAGGCAGCTTGTTTTAGCCTTGAAGGACAACTAAACCTTCTCTTTAAACATTTTTATCTAAACAATGCCCTGTTGGCAGGGGTGTAGTGCTCCCATACTTCTTAAAGTCTTCAATTATGTTTTCTTATGTAGTTCTCCAGGCAATAGTCTTGAATCAGAAACTGAACAATCTTTGGAGCACAGCTGTAAGGCAACTTTGTTTTATAGCTTCTCTGCTGTATTCCTTCACAGTCTTTACTGGAGTATAAGATGATTTCAGATCAGGTTTTGGCTTGTGGCAGTGGGGTCACTGGGCTGGGACAGGCAGACAGACATTGTGATGATACTCCAGTTGAGTAAAACAGGCAGTCTAATTTTTTAGTAAATCTCTTTGCTAAGTTAAAGTTACTGTCCCTACTAAGGTAAGTAAAAACCATGTAACCCTTTGTCCAGTTTTTGCATTGACAATTCTGTGGAAAAATTGGGTGGTTACACTTTATTTGCATTTGTAAGGAGTTTATTTGGAAATATTAATATCAAAGTGACAGTTTTATGGGTGCCAGTGTCTAATGGCTATCTTCCCTCTGGGACTTGTAAACTCCAATGGTACTGGTGGGTGAGGGGTTGAGAAGGGCCGGTGAGGCTTCAGTTCAGTTTTCTTCTTTTAGTCAGAGTCTCCTTTGTTTAGTACAATATTCAAACATGTAAACAGTAAGATAGAGTAACTATGACATTAAACTGAGATTACACTTAGCCAATACCTGCCCTACAGAGGTGCCTAATTATGCACTTGTGATAGCACTGACCTTGGAGTTGAATGCTCTGCTATGCTTTGACTTGTCATATTGTCTCCTACATATCTACTTGTGTGATATGTTTCTGTTTGTATTTAAAGAAGCATTTGGCTGACATGGTAATGCTATGTATGTTTTGCTACCCAAACAAACAAGCATAGTCAATGCTAATCATGTCTGCTTTCATGCTGTTACAAGTTAGAACAACAGTATCTTGAGGCTATAGGCAGGCCTTTCTTACCCCAATGAGCCATTCTTTCATGGACTTTGGGTTCTACTGGACTAAGAAGTATAGGCCCCCATATTCAGAGCTGGCCATATGCAGTCTGTGTCAGTTTGTGCACAGCCTACCTGGGGGCAATATTTAGACAATTAGCTCACTGCAACTGAAGCATGCAAACTGTCTAAATATGGGGCCATGTCAGTACAGTGCATAGTGACTATGTGCTATGCTGACACAGGCCCAAACTGAATATGGCTGACAGGAGCACAATGGAGTTAGCATGGATCAAATGGGATGGCAGCAGGTCTCCTGTGAGCCATATTTAGCCCTAACATACTAATGACCCCTTTGGGCATGGAAGACGCTATGGTACATTTGCATGCCCATTATGGGCCCATTAACATGTATGTGTGGCCTCCTATTCTGTAACTGTCTTACATATTTCTTGTGGTCTAGTGATCCCTCCACTGCCCCATTTGCCTGTCCTGTAGCTGTCCCAAATATTCCTGGTGGTACAGTGGTTCCTGTACCCCTGATTTACTGTTCTGTAGCTGTCTTGAATATTTCAGATAGTCTACTGGTCCCCCACCTCGTGATCACCTGTCCTGTGGCTGTCTCGAACATTCCTGGTGGTGTAGTGGTCGCTGCACCCCCAATGAATCATCCTAGAACTGTTATGAATATTTCTGGTAGTATAGTGGTCCCCCCAAAAGGCATCTGATCCTCTGTCAGCCTGCCTGCTCATGGCCCTCCTCCCCACAACCCCCCTCCCCCTGCTCAGGTCACCTAAGCCGAAGTACTGTAATAGTGACAGTGACCTGCACAGCCCTCTGCTCACCACCTTGACCGGCCACCATCTGATTGTCAGTGAGCGAACATGAGTACAGTAGAAACAGATGTTTGTACAATACTTGCGATTGCTCAGAGACTATCAGATGGAAACCGGTTGAGGTGGTGAGCAGAGGGCTGTTCCAGTCATCATTATTACTCTAGTTTGCATTATGTGACCAGGGCTGGGGGGTGCCTGAGAGGGTGAGCTGGGAGGGGTTCAGATGCCCTCATAGGGTGGATCACTAGACCACCAGGAATATACCAGACAGCCACAAGACGGGTGATCTGGATGCTTGTACAATGTATTTTTCCAGGATGGATCAACTTACATGCAACATCTGCTTTTCAGTAGGATTCTGATGTAGGGTCCTGTTTTTACAGTTTTTCAGTTTATTTACACAGGATAGCAAAGCTGAGTTGTGATATCTTGTTTGCAGTGGGATTCTGTTTGTCACAGTTTTTACACTGTGTTTACACAGGATAGTACAGCGGAGATGCGAGATCTTTTTTTTCAGGGGGGCCTCCTTTTGCCCATTCTGATAATGCATTTACCCAGGATAGTCTAAGTGAGAGGCAATTTCTTATTTTCAGTGGGGTCCAGCTTTTACTGTGTATTTTTCCAGGATACAGCGATATAGTGGACTTATTTATTTAATTAACATATTTAATGTGGCAAAACAGTAATGAATGTTTAAATGTCTTCTCCATGAAGGATTAGTAACTTACTAACGTGGCAGTGATAACTTTGCTCTCATCTTGAAGTTGATACTTTCTATTCATGTGAAAGATAGACTAGCAATCTGGGGAATGTCCTGCAGAAATCCTCTAACTCAGCAAGTGGCTAGCTGTACCTGTGTGACTGGAGGTGCTGCTGGTACAATGTGGAGTGCAAGTGGGAAGTAGCTGACTAATCACACCATGTGAGCCTGTGAGGGATTAATTCTTGCAAGATGGGAGACAGGACTTGGCCGGGACCAAGTGAGTTAGATGGTGGATGCCAACAAAACAATATGAATTAATTACTAGCCTGGCTTTATTATAAAAGAAACAATGAGGTAAGTGTGCTGTTATGTGTTAATAATTTTATTTGTATTGAGTGGCCTTATCTGACAGTGAGGGGTTAGCTGGGTTGCGTCCAGCAAATTGAGTGATCTCTCTTCCTGCCAGCTTGCCCCTTGCCACCAGCATTCTATCCCCCCACTGTGAGTAAGCATGGAACTCATGAAATGAAGTCCACATGCATCTGTTGGCGGATGGCAATTCTCCAGCATTAAAGCCTGTGCTGCATTCGGTTGAGGCATCAGGTTATTTGTGCTTCTTGGCTTTGGTGTCTGGGATGACTTCTGAGTGGGTGTTTAGGGTAGGATGAACCTATCGCTGGCATTGCCGTTGACCTTGCCATGTGACTGGGCTGTGTACATGCCACGGGACATGCTTGGCATTAGGTGATCAACTGTTACAGTTGGCTGTGCACCCCTTCAGGATGGCTGTCACATGTAGGTTGTGCTGGAGTGCTTGATGGTATTGTGTTTCCAATGTACTGTACAGTATGACATATGGGGATTTGGGGGTTGGCTGCCATGTACTGGATATGAAAGAGAAACATCATCCTGTTGTAGAGCAGTGACAGTTATGGTCATGCCATTGTCTGAGGTCTCACACAGGTTGTGGAACCCCTGCTGCATGTCACTTCTGTGGGCTGTGATGTCACTGTATATGCCCTGTATTTAATGCAGCTGTCCCTGCTGAGCCTTACCCTCCCTGCTCCAACTGTCCCAGTTCAGGGTACATGCAGATAAAGCATTCATGACCTGGTATACATCCTGTGTCAATGTTGGGACTTGAGGGACCACACAGTGTGTCCTGTGTATCAGTTCCTTTCTCTGGCATGAATGGTCTGTGTAAGTGTCTGCTGTGTGACACACACATGCACGCACCTCCAGGCTAGTGTTTTGTGTGTCCTTCTCACTGCCTAGTATGTTTGACTGTGTGGTGCACTGTTGGGGAGGCAGAGCCTTCTACTCAGGTTGCAAGGTAACAAGTGTAATGCCTGCTGCAGTGATAGCTGGCTGTACTCAAAAGAAGTGGTATATAATCAAGTGTTTGAAGGATAGCTGGAATGGTATTTTTTGCCTTTAGTTTTGACAATTTATTTTTTGAAGAAAATAAAAAGTAGTTATTTTGATGGTGCTATTTGTTGTTTGTAACAAGTCAAAGAAGGCTTTAAAAGCAGCCAGATAGTGCCAAAATGACCCTCAAAATGCACCAGAATGCATCTAAAACTGGATAGCTTCTGGGAGCCTAGGCACGCCTGGTGTCACATCAATTGCATGCATCAAATTCAGCGCAATCAATTCCACATGGCGATATACATGCAAAAACAAAAATACAGCATCCAGTATATCTTAATGTATACCGCTACATCGCAACCAGGCAGTCGCACATTTCATCGGGGAGCCACACCATTTAACAGCCCTTGCTGCATCACTAACTGCTTAATGTGATTACCAGCCAGAGACTCCTACAGCGGGAACATCAGTCTGTTCTGCATTGTATATTGGGGTTTCACAAGCAAATGAATCGTTATACCACTTACAGAGGTCAACATACACACTGCACTGCATAAATAAATTCATACAAAATAGACATGCTTGTCTCCACTGATGCAGATTCCCCTTGGTATGCAGGAAGATTAATTCAATCACATAAAGGTACAATCCAAATGAGGACAAGGACATAGTTCAGATTTGATCAGGCATGCAGATTCCCCCATGTAGGATGTCTTTCTTCAAACTTTATTTAACGTTAGTTAAAAACAGCAACAAACAGAACAAGCATTTGTCAATGCCGAATGTTTGCTTGCTGGCATTGGCATTGGTAGTGTAGGAGTTAGAGAGCTGCATAATAGGATGGGCAGTGAAGTATTGAACTGAAGCCAACTCCACCAGCACCCTGCAGAGACTGACAGGCATTGGGGTGTGCCTTTGGGTCGTCAGGCATAACGGCTATGCCATTTTGCCACACCCTACCCTGCAGACACCGACAAGTGTCACGGTGTGCCTTGGGGTCTTTGGCCCTTATGTGCACTCCATTCCATCAGGAAATATGGTGAGATGGGTGTGATATAGGAGAATGGGGTGAACTTTGGGGCCAATGGGTCCAAGGCACACCTCGATGCCTCTCAGTGGCTGCAGGGTGTGGGTGGGGGTGGAATGGTATGAGCATTGCAGGCGACAATCCCAAGTCACAGCCCTGATGCCTGTCATTCTCTACAGGGTGGAACATTATGGTCGGAAACCCTAACACCTCAGGCATTCATTGGTATTTTCACTCCAAATTTTCAACATGTATTTTTTTGTGACCCCCACCTCATGAACAGTGGCAATATCAGTTTGTTAGCCAAAAGCTGCTTTTGCACAGCGACTACGGCATTTGTCACTACAGGTGCAAAAACACATTCCGAACAGGATGTAAAAAATGACAGCTGTACTGTTCATGGGGAGGTGTAAAAAATGGCAATGTTGAAAATCTGCACTGAATATATTTAAAAAAATGGTGAAGTCACGAGCGTGCGTAGAAACTGTGCAACTCACACCCGTAATGTAATTAGTTAGGAATTTTTTACAGCAGATTGTCAACACAGGCATTTTGGAACCTCTGATCATGAACAGTGTCACTGTGATTTTCTTTATCTGTCCCGAACAATGATTTCCCACAGCGACCATCCATTTCTGTGCTGAAAGTGTGAAAACATATTTTGGCCATGCTGTGAAAAATGACAGCTATACTGTTCATAAGGAAGTGTGGAAAATGCCACTGGTGAAAATCTGGACTGAAAATATTACAAATTCATGAACTTACCAGGGTGCATGGAAACTGCGCAATGCTCACTCATAACACAGTCATTTTATGGACTTTTGTCACCAAATTTTCAACATAGCCATTTTAAGACCTCTGCTCATGACCAGTGTCACTGTCATTTTCTTAATCTGTTCCAAACATTGCTTTAGCACACCGACTGCACCATTGTGCGCTACATGTGCGGAAACACATTTTAGGTGAGGTGTGGAACATAGCAGCTGTACTGCTCATAAGGAGGTGTGGTAAAATGGCAATGTTGAAAACCTGGCATGCAAATATTAAAAATTTGCAAACTTGAGAGCGTGCGTAGGAACTGCGCAACGTGCGCTCCTAAAACAGTCATTTTTGGGAATTTTTTCACCAAATTTTCAACATAGCCATTTTAAGACCTCTACTCATGAACAGTGTCATTGTGATTTTCTTAATCTGTCCCAAACATTGATTGTGCACACTGACGTTTTAATAAGCGCATACATGCTGGAAAACATTTCTCAGTAGATGTGAAAATGACAGCTGTACTGCTCATAAGGGGTGTGGTAAAATAGCAATGTTGAAAATCCAGAGTGCAAATATTAAAAATTCGCAAACTTACGAGAGTGCTAGGAACTGCACAAATTCACTAAATTTGCAACATAGGCTTCTTGAGAGTCCACCTTATGAACACTGGCACTGTCATTTTGTGAATCGGTCCCGAAAGGTGATTTGGCGCAGTGACATGAAATCACCATCGAGCAGTGTCATGACAATGACAGGAGTCATGAGGGGGGTCCCAAAACCCCATGTTGAAAATTTGGTGCCAAAATTCCAAAAAATGCCTGAAATATGCAGCAGAGTTGAAAAAACCTTATTTATTATGTTATACAGCTTACCAGCATTTCCTCAGTTCACGGTCGGCTTTGAAGAGTGCAGAGGTGTTCCCGGTCCACCAAAGATTGTCACACCTGACTCCTCAGGTAAGTATGGGGTGAGGGGGGTGTGGGGAGGCAGGGTGCACAGTGGGTGGGTGCAGGTGGGGGCAGGGAGACTACGAGGGACCGTTTTTTTGTTTACAGGTTTTTTTTATTTTTAAGACGATGCTGGACGTTTGCCACGCTGGGGTGGGCTCCCAGCGTGGCAGCTGGAAAGCCTGTTTGAGGGGGGGCTGGAGTCGATGGGGATTGTGCACCCCGTTAGCCTACAACAGCTTTGCCACGCTGGGGTGGGCTCAGCGTGGCACCTTGAAAGCTTTTGGGGGGGCATGGAGCTGATGGGGGATTGGGCACCCCCGTAGGCTATAACAGTTTTTGACATGCTTGGGTGGGCTTCCAGCATGGCACCTGCACAGCTTTTTTGGCAGGGCGGCGTGAACCCTGTCAGCTATACAGTGAGTGCATGGGGGGGCGCATGAGCATGCAATATGCATGCATGCACACGTCTGTGTGGGGAGGGGAGCACTGCTCACTCAAGCGGTGCTCTCTCTTTCAACTGTACAGCACTGCATTTTGGATCATCACACTATGGGCTGGATATTCAAAAGGGTTGCACCATGCGCAATAGGGTTGCGCCTGCGCAAGTCCGAAATTGTGCCATTCTGCCATATTCAGCAGGAGGCAGTTGCGCCCCCCAAGTCAAGCTGAGCAACAGCGCAATGCTAATGAAGGCATGCTCAACCGGAGGGGGAGGAACCATGCATAAACTGCACAGCCCAATATTCAGCAGGCTGTGCAGAGTTGTGCAGGCGCAACCCCCAACCTGCGCCTGCACAACTTTGAGCAACAAAATAGGAGTAAGTCGAGGGCCACCCACAGGTGAGCTGCCACATTGCAGGGCACAACACAGCAGCTGCCACCTGTGGGTGGCCCTCGATCTACTCTGTTCCCCTGCAGCCCAATCATGGGCATATAGTAACCCCTCCCCGACTGGCCCGATCGCGGGCATAATAGAAGAAACCCCCTCCCCGACTGGCCTGATCGCGGGCATAAAGAAGAACCCCCTCCCCGACTGGCCCGATCGCGGGCATAGGTAAATCCGACTGGCTGATTGTGGTATAGTGAAATATACTCCCTCTGCCGGACATGGAAGAACAGAGCTCAATCCCCAACAACATATCCCTGGTGGTCCAGTGGACCGCCAAGCCCGACTATGGGCATTAGTTCATCTCTAAGTTCATTTATCTTGAGGGATCTAGTGGCTCTCCCATTTTCATTTCATCTGAGGGCCCTTTTCTCTCTCTTTGCCAGATATTGCACTCGCTTGCTGTTCTATCGCTTACTGATGATTGCTGGGGGCACGCCTATTGGCTCTGCTCTGGAACTAATGGGCGCAGCCCACCGAGCAGTCAGTCGGCGGGTGGCGGGGCGGCAGGCGGTGGGATGCTGCTGCCCGCTGGCTGACGGGGAGAGGGGCAGGGGCCCTGGGTGGGTGGGGTTGGGGCCACTAGATCACCAGGGTAGGTGGACCTTGGGGGAGGGGTGGTGGACTCCTAATGCCCGCGATCGGGCTTCGTAGTCCACTGGACCACCAGGGATATGTTCTTGGGGGGGTTGAACTCTGTTCTGCCCGTGATCGGCTAGTGGTGGGTGGGGTTTTTTTTCACTTATGCCCACGATCGGGCCAGTCGGGGAGAGTTTTTTTTCACGTATGCCTGTGATCGGCCAGTCGGGAGGGGGATTACAACAGTTATGGCGTGATCGGCTGTGGTGCCGGTCCCAACGGCTGCTGCCTGCAGGTGCCAGGCGCAAGTCCTCGGGATCGTGCACCTGTATGCTAATGGAATGCAAATGGGGCTATAAATAGATGCAATGGCCCCTGTGCTTGTATGGATTATGGCCCCATTTGCATGTCACCTTTTGAATATAGGAAATTTGCGCATGGCACAATGGAACTTGTGCCACCGCATCTTGAATGCTCCACTCTGACCACTTGCGGTGGTGCAAGTTCCACTGCACCATGCACAGTGGCTGTTGCCGGGGGGTGATATTCAAAGGAGTTGCTCAATAGCGCAACTCCATTGAATATCGCCCCGGCCACACCCCAGCGCAACTATTTTGTGCAGCGCAAGGGCTTGTACCACAGAATGGCGCAGTTTGAATATCCATCCCTATGTTACTTGCACATGCGTGCAAGCAAACATAAAAAGTTAAAAGTAGCCTCAGTGGTTGTAACACCTGCCTCACTATGCACCCTCAACAAGCTATAGCCTACAGCAGAGAGTGGAAGAATGCTTTTAAATATTCTCAGGATTGGGTGACAGTTGATGTGATCAGGCTACTTTTCACAAAAAAAATACATCATTCAGTGCAGGTACATTGAATGTTCATCTACATTCGGTAGGAAAAAGGTAAACAGTATTTGGTAAATCAGTTTGGTGTGATTATTGCACGGCTGTGGTTGTGATTCTGAATATCACTGTTATTACTGATCTACAGTGATATAAAAATATTTTTGTGATGTAATGACATAATGCTGAATTTGTTATGTGCGGCTATGGGTTGTGGCAAATTTACAGTGCTAGTATTGACTGCACTGCAATTTCATGCGTGGAACTGACATGGAACCAGCACCCCCTGACCCCTAGCCTATGGGGTATTGGGGACATCATAGTTCATGGAGACCCCGCACTTCTAAATTTAGCACTACACCACTGCTTGTTGGTCAAAAACTGAGTTTGCATTGTAATGAGACTGCATTGGTCCAGCAGAAATTCAAATTACACTTCTCTCTCTCTCTCTCTCACCCCCCCAGTTGTGTGTGTGTGTGTGTGTGTGTATGTATGTATGAGTGGCAGTGTACAATGATTTACTGCTGTCTTTTGGGTTTGTTAACCTTTCATGACCAACCTATGACTGGATGATAAACAGAGCTACACCAGTTCTCCTCTCTCTCTCTCTCTCTCTCTCTCACTCTCTCTCTCTCTCTCTTTCTCTCTTAGGACATCTAAACCCACTTTTAACACATTTTTATCTAAACAATACCCTGTTGGTCAAAACTGAGTTTGTAATGAGACTGCACTGCTCCAGCAGAGGTGCAAATTACACTTCTCTTTCTCTCCCTCCCCCAAGTGTGTGTGTGTGTGTGTGTGTGTAAGTGTACAATGATTTAATGCTGTCTGTAGGGTTTGTTAACCCTTTCAGGACTGATCTAAGACTGAATGATAAACAGAGCTCTTCCATTCCTCCTCTCCCTCCCTCCCTCTCTCTCCCTCAGACTTATACAGGGAAATGCTGAAAAGTGAAGCTGACCAAACGTGATAACTTAATTGACTTTTTTGTCAACTTAAACTTTTAAATGATTTCCCAGCCTTTTACAAATAAAGCTCACTACAGTATGTGCACTGAATGGAGGCTGATGGCTTGGATAAAAAAATTATGTATTTCTGAAATTACTAACTGTAATGTGCAGAATATGTATGTAATGTTCATCACTGCTGGGCTTGATGGAGTGCATAGTACTACATGGCAAGGGTATTTAATTTGTTTTGTTTTTAGTTTCATTTGATCCTCAAGCCCGCATCTCCTTACCCTTCCCCCCAACAACCACCACACACATCTGTATCTAATCTTGCTCTGTGAACAACCAGTGCAAGTGCAAAACTGTAACAGTTGTGGGCCTTGTCCATTTGAATCACATAACCTGTCATACATAGAAATGTAGCCCTCCCTCTGTGTGTCAAGGGGTATCGGTGGAATATGTCCATGGGGAGGGGCACCCACAGCAGCAGAAATACTTCCAGTGGCCACATTACCCAGGCCTAGGTGTCACACACAGGGTTCCTTTTCCTCTGTGGTGCTGGATGAAAACAACAGCTTAATGCATATTAAACAGTTCCTTTCAATAATGGAATGTCCACACGGAACTTGAAGAAATAACAGGGATCCCAAATTCACTAAAGATATTCACACACAGGGAGCATCAATTAATTCATGGGGAACACATTCAGCTTTCACATGGCCAGTATGGACATAATAGCAGCTTTTAACTGGCCTGAGGAGGTCTCACAGTCTTTAGGGCAACATTAACTTGGGACTGCTATGGTCACAAAAGTTTGAAGGCAGTACATGTTCAAAAATAGTTCACAGTGTCTAACTGCCCATTATACGATGGCAAGAAAGAATCCTGGCCTCTGATTGGTCAGTTGGCTGTCACAGCAGGGATGTTATCCTGGCATAACATCCCTGCTGATTGTTTCTAGCATTTGGGTGCTTCTTCTCTTAAGAAACAAAAATATTTTTACACACTGACAAAAACATTCTTTAAAATAATTTTTTTAATTCTGTATAAAACAAGACATTGTATAATAAGAATAATGCCCTCCAGGGTGGGTGCTATGCTGGGATAACATCCCTTCTCAGGTGTTGGACACCCTTGGCTGGTGGCCTCGGGCCCAACCACCTGAGGTGGGATGTTATCACAGCATAACACCCACCCTGTCAGGCATTATTCCTTTATTATTCTTCACAGGCACCCAAACTCTCAATGATCTCTCACTTTCTCTCTCTTTCTCTTCCCACTGGCTCAGCATGTCCCCCTCAGAACATGCAATCCTCATGGCTTGTGGATTTGCAGGTTCCCTCATGATGCTTGCATCCTTTCCCAGAACTGGTAGCAACTGTCCCCAAATTGAGAAGGGGGACACGTCCTGTGGAGCTCCAAGGTAACTCACTCTCTGTACACTACACTCCCTGCCATATTCTTGCCCACTGGATCCTTACTCTGAAACTTACAGCTGCTGGCTCCCCTCTCGACTTTAGCTGCCCTCCAAGATACTGTGCAGCTTGTGGCTACTGGCTCCTACTTCTTTGTCTGTGTCCCCCAAAGTGCCACCGGCCAGGGGCCAGAGCAGGCAATTGCCACTGCCCAGCCCTGACTCACTCTCCCTCCCTCGTCACTCATTCCTCTGACCAGAACTCCCCCCCCCACCCAAACTGCTAGGCTTTATCCCCCCACACACCCGTGGTGACCTCCTGACTCACAGGAGGCATCACCCAAGTGCTGAGAAAAATTAACCCTTTTCCCTACTGGGCCAAATCAGGTCACAAAAAAAAACAGGGAGGGGAAAATAGACTAGTAATCTCCCAATGGGGGGGGGTTACATAAACATAAACATAGACACTGACTTCAGATAATGACCTCTGGGCCAATCTAGTCTGCCTATTTTTAATTATGATCACTTTTGCTGCAGACTCCACTTGTCCTACAGTACTGTCTCTTCCACCCCTTCCTACCTCCTAAAGTTCCTTTGTGCCTGTCCCAGGCATTTTTGAAACCCACCACTTCAAACAACATGAAGTCTTGCTGTATTCTGACTTAATGCAGTTAGCCCCAGCACTTGAACTGCCCCAGAGAGTAAGGAGTTAAACTCTATGAAGGAGCATAGAACATTGAGCTCGAGCTCGGTTTTCAAACTTCTGTTTGTGGTACTTCCCAGTGTAACCATCAGATTCTTTACTCCACCTAACAGTGAAGTCGCTCTGAAGATTTCCTCTACTCAGTTCGGTAAAAGTAAAGTGTTCAGTTTTAAACCTTTCTATTTGTTATTTTTCAGATTTCTAGCCTCTGTCTACGGTACAGGTAGTGTTGTAGATAGGTAATGACTGTGTTTATTGGGGGGAAAAATGTGTGGAAATTGTTTTTTCCTCGGTTTCTTTCTGTTGGTCCGGTTAGGAACCGACCTTGTATTTCTTCTGTTTTCTAAATAAAAGATTTCTGGGATTAGAGTGGTGTTCTGGTACCGATCAGTTTCAAAAGAACAGGTTCTTTTTCAAAACCCGTGACACGGTGTGTAACCGATCGGTTATTTTATTACCTGGCTTGAAAGCTGCTATAGGGTAATTTGGTAGGTTGGCCATGTCTGAGAAACCCAAGAAGAAAACTGGTCCCACTGGGTTTCAACACTGTACTGACTGTGGGGAGGCCTTTGCCAAGGCTGACCCCCACCTCATCTGTGTTTATTGTCTGTGGTTTGACCAGCTCAAGTCAGACTGCCAAATTTGTAAAAACGTTCCTAATTCCACTCTAGATAAAAGACTGAGTAGGCGGAAGGAAAGGAAGGCAGAGAAGTCTGTAGATCCAGATGGCCAGCCTGGTTCGGTTGCGGCCAAACCTGAGGAGGTGCCTACTGACCTAGGCGATACCTCCTCGGCCAAAAGGACAGCCAACCTTGAGGGGCCAGTTCCATCAAAAAGAAAATGTAAGTCCACCAGTTCGGATCCTGTATCCCGTTCTCCAACCGTGGATGAAATTGCCAAAGTGATTAGCATTGTTCAATCGCTTAGACCGATTCCGTCCAAACCGGTACCGCCGGTTAGGCGGTCAGTTCGGTCGGATCCGTCTCCTTTGGATTATGATCCAAATGCTTATTATGAGGAGTGGGAGGGAGATGAAGACTATCCCATTGATGATGATAATGACCAGTGGGGTCTGGATGTGCCAATTGAACCGGATATTTCTCCAGACAGGACCTCGGGTGTCTCTCCTCCCAGGCTTTCTGAGTCTCCTTCACACTTTTTGTTTTACAAAAAGGTGTCCAAAACCCTTCAGCTTCCCTTGGTTGAAGCTGTAGAGGAGGAGGAAGAGCCTGATTTTGTGGAAATGATGGACATCCCAGAGTCCAAAAGGCTGTCTATCCCTCTTCATAAGTCCTTAGGGAAACAGACACACACAATTTTACAAACTCCTAATTCAATACCTTCTGTGGACAAGAGAATGGACAGGAGGTATATGTTATCAGGCTCAGCCACGGAGTTCCTTTATAATCATAGCAGCCATGCTGGGGTAGTGCAGGCTACAGCCTGTGACAGGGCTAACATTCCTTTGGCTTCACACACCCCGGATAAGGACTCCAGGAAAGTGGATGCCATGGCCAAGAAACAGTATTTGGCATCCTCTTTGGGACTCTGGCAGGCTAATTATATGGCCTAGACATCCAGGTACCAGAAATCCAGATGGGTTATTGCTCTGGAACTGGCTAAATAGACCTCCCCCCAGCTAGCCAAAGAGCTGGAGGAGGTGGCTGCTGATGGAATTGAGGCATCGGAAATGCAACTTCATGCTGCTGTGGACTCCAATGATGTGGCATCTAGAGTCATGGCTACATCTGTGTCTCTCAGAAGACATGCTTGGCTCAGATGTACTAGCCTTTCACAGGATACTCAGACTAAGGCTATGGATTTGCCTGTAGTGGGTAACTCTCTGTTTGGGGAGCAAACAGAGGCTTACATGAAGAAAATGGATGAATACAGGACCACGTACAGGAGTGTACAGGCCAAGGAAAGGCAAGCCACTCCACAAAAGCAGCAGTCTAGGGGCAGGGGCAGGCCTTTTCACAGGCCTTTTTACCAAGCCCAGGCCTCCTCTCCCTTCCCACAGAGGGGGTTCTTCAGAGGGAGGGGCAGGAGGTGGATGAGCAGGGCTGCTTCCTCCTCCTCCCAGTCTAAGGCTCCTGCCAAGCAGACACCCTGATGTGTCAGCCCGGGTCGACTCCCCAATTCCAGAGGGAGGCTGGCTGGCTTACTACTTCCATGCCTGGAAGTCTGTGACCTCAGACAAGTGGATCCTGGAAGTAGTAAGCCAGAGACTGACCCTCAGCTTCAAAGAGTTTCCAAAAAAAAGTGCCAAGTCTTTTCCACCTGCATCAATCTCAGAAACCATTGCCCTAGAGGAAGAGGCTTCCTCTCTTCTAGCTCTCAGAGCTAGGTTCCTACTCAGCACAAGGGAAAAGGACTGTACTCCAGGTATTTCCTTACCCCAAAGAAAACAGGGGAGTGGCGATCCATCCTAGACCTAAGGTATTTGAATAAACATATTTTAAACCCCAAATTCAAAATGGTAACTCTGGGAATAATCCTTCCCTCTCTAAGGCCAGGAGATTGGTTAGCATCTCTGGACCTCAAGGATGTCTACTTCCACATCCCTATCAGGTGCTCCCACAGAAAATACCTCGGGTTCGAGTTGCCTTCAGGCCATTACAAATTCAGAGCCATGCCATTTGGCCTAACATCAGCTCCAAGGCTGTTCACAAAATGCCTTGCAGTAGTGGTGGCTTACCTCAGAAGACAAGGTATCACCATCTTCCCATATCTGGACAACTGGCTAATTGTGGGTCAGTCATCTCTACAGGTCAAGTCAGCCCTGCAAACTACCCAGGACCTACTCAGTACCCTGGGTTTTCTTTTCAATCTTCCAAAGTCTGTCCTCAAACCAGTTCAACTTCTTACCTTTATAGGAATAGAGTTGGACACTGTACAAGCAAAAACTTTCCTTCCCCTGGCAAGGGTGAAGGCCCTAGTGTATCTTGCTTCACTTTTTGGCCCTCAGGTCTCTCGCCCAGCAAGACAGTTCCTCCAGCTTCTGGGCCACTTGGCAGCTTCCACAGCAGTGGTGAGGGAGCAATATTCCAGATGAGGGACATTCAGTTTCACCTAAGGTCCTGCTGGTCTCAGAAAAAGGATTCTCTTACCAGACTGATTCCAGTGACTCAGACTCTGGTCCAAGCTCTCCAGTGGTGATTGGACCAGGACAACCTCAGACAAGGAGCCCCATTTCTCCCATAAACTCCTTCAGTAGTTCTGACTACAGATGCTTCTCTCCTAGGTTGGGGAACCCACCTGGGGGCCCGGACAGCCCAAGGGGTCTGGTCTCCACAGGAGTCTCTCCTTCACATCAACCTTCTGGAACTCGGGGCAGTGTTTCTGGCCCTTCAGTGCTTCTCAGATTCGGTCAAGGGCAAGGTGGTCCAAGTCAGAACAGACAACACAACCACAATGTGGTATATCAACCAACAAGGAGGCACCCGGTCCTCAGCCTTGTGCACGGAAGCCATGAAACTGTGGTCTCTGGCCTATTCTCTTCAGACTTCCCTAGTAGCAGTTCACCTTCCAGGGAAGGACAATGCACTGGCAGATGCTCTGAGTAGAATATCCCAGGGACATCACGAATGGTCCCTGAATCCTCTCATCCTGCAGATCATCTTCTCCAGATGGGGCACTCCAGAGCTAGATCTCTTTGCAGCCCTGGACAATCACCAACCCCCTGTGTTCTGTTGCAGACCTCCTCTCCTGGGAACTGTGCCCCAGGATGCCCTGATTTTGGATTGGAAGGGCAGGTTCCTCTATGCCTTCCCTCCATTCCCTCTGCTGTTCAGAGTCCTCATAAAGATCAAAACTCAACTTTGCACAGTGATACTAGTGGCTCCAGACTGGGCCAGGCAGCCTTGGTAGGTATCCTCTGCTCCTGTCCCTGGCAGTGTCTCATTCCCTGTCCCTTCCCAAGAGACACAATCTTCTGTCCTCCTCCCAGGGGGGAGGATCTGGTATCCCGATCTCCAGTCTCTCAATCTCAAGGCCTGGCTCTTGAAGAGCTAGAATATGCAGACCTGCATCTTTCTCAGGCAGTCCTGGATATCCTGAATGTTTCCAGGAAGCCATCTACTAGAAAGACTTATGATTCCAAATGGAAGAGGTTTACCATTTGGTGTTCTCAGAATGACATTGTCCCTGATTCTGCAGGCATCGCCACAGCCTTAGATTATCTGGTTCACCTCAATGGTCTAGGCCTTAGGCCTGCAACTCTAAAGGTTCACTTAGCAGCAGTTTCTACTTTCCTTTCAGCAAGGAAGGGCTCTTCCCTGGCCTCTCACCATGTGTCTAAAAGGTTTTTCAAGGGTCTGGTTCATACAAACCCTCCATTTAGAGAACCGACTCCTGCTTGGGATCTTAATGTCTGCATTGCGCAGTTCATGCAGCCCCCCTTTGAACCCATGGCTTCAGCTGAGCTGAAATACTTGACCTGGAAAACTGTGTTCCTGGTAGCCATTACTTCCTCCAGGAGAATTAGTGAACTACAGGCCTTGTCAGTTGAACCTGACTTCATAGCCTTCCATAGGGATAAAGTGGTCCTAAGAAACAATAGGAGTTACTTACCCGAAGTGGTATCGGATTTTCATCTGAATCAGTCTATGACTCTTCCTGTGTTTTTCACTGACCACTCCTCTTCAGGTGAAAGAAGCCTACACAGCTTGGACGTTAAAAGAGCTCTTAACCATACCCTACCAGATATACTAGTGGTGTCTGAGATGTGGCTCAGGCCTGTCACAGCCGACAAAGACATAAACTTACTAAATTATCAAGTATTCAGAGCTGACCGCCAAACTTGGGGTGGGGGCGTAGCGATATATGTGAAGGACAGCCTATCTGTAACCTGCCTCGACTCATTATCCATGGTAAAGGAATTTGAATGCCTATCTCTCAAAGTGGCCCGCTCCCACACCACATCGCTGCAGCTAATCGGCTGCTAAAGGCCCCCCTCAGCTGACCTCAAATTATTATCCCACCTGGGTGACCTAATCAAAAAGGGAACAGAAGAAACTATAATCATAGGAGACCTAAACTGGCTCTCAAAGGCAGCTGCACCCTTAATATCATTCTGCAATACACATGGGTTCACACAGCTCATAAATGAACCCACCAGAATCAACAAAAAGAATACAAGCAACAACACACTATTAGATGTTATACTAGTGAATAAACCTCACCTTTTCTCGCATGTTGGAGTACTATTCAATGACATCAGTGACCACTGCCTTATTGCGGGAATAAGATCAGCATGCAAGCCGTCATCCCCCACCAAGTTCACAATGAGGAGATCAAAGCAAAAATTCAACATTGAGGCATATCTGGAAGAGATAAACCACTCCACACTATGGCAAGAGTTTTACTTAGCAAACGTAGTGGAGATAGCATACGAGGTGCTAAATGACATTATTACAGGTGCCCTTAATATCCATGCTCCAATTTCTAAGGTACGCATCAAAAATAAAACCTACCGTTGGTTCAATCCTGACCTTAAAGCCACCCTCCTTGACAGAGACAAGTTATGCAAAAAGGCACGAAAAACTAAGATATCAACTGATTGGCAGCTGTTCATAAAAGCCAGGAATATCTGTACCAGGAAAGTACGAGATGCTAAGGCTGCTTATTATATGTCTGAACTAGACTCCTCCTGCCACAACCCTGCCAAGTTCTGGAACACCATAAAAGACATAACAGGATACGATCCAAGTAACACACTCCCAGCCAAAATACACAATGGCAAGGGAACTATCTCTGATAGACTGGAAGTCCAGGAATCTTTCAACAATCACTTTACAACCGCTGGTCTAGCATTCGACACCTCTCCGGCTAACCAAATGCGTTCCCAGTTAGGTATCAAGAACACTGAAGCACGGGTAACGGAGTCCACCTTCTCCTTCATACCAGCCACCCTGAAGCAGGTGGAAGAATTAATATCACAGCTGGACACCAAAAAAGTGCAGGTGCAGACTCCTTTGATCCCTATTTTTTAAAAATTGCCATACAAGTATTAGCAGTGTCAATAATACACCTATTTAACCTCTCACTACAACTAGGATCTATTCCATCGATCTGGAAAACAGCCCAAGTTATCCTGCTACTGAAAGCAGGGGACCCCATGGACCTCAACAACTACAGGCCAATCTCTATCCTCCCTGTGCTATCCAAGCTGCTAGAAAAAATCGTAAGCACCCAACTAAGAGGATATCTTGAAGAGGCTAATCTTTTAAATCCAGCGCAATCTGGGTTTAGAACCAACCACAGCACCATCACAGCCCTGGCTAAAGTAACCAATGATTGGCAACTCGAACTGGACAAAAAAAATTGTGTCTGTGCTGTATTTTTAGACCTGAGTAAGGCATTCAATACAGTCTACCACAAACTGCTCCTCTCCTCCCTGAAATCCATAGGACTCGACTCAACCTTCATTAGATGGTTTAATAACTATCTCACTGGAAGGACCCAGCAGGTGAAGGTTGAAGGAGACCTATCACTACTCAAATCTCTCCAAAGAGGAGTTCCCCAAGGATCCATCCTTGGCCCAATCCTATTTGCCATCTATATCAATAGCATCGACAATAACCTCACCAAAGCCACTGTACACCTGTTTGCAGATGATGCAGTATTGTATGGCAGTCACCCCTCTCCCGTAACAGCATGCATACAGCTACAAGCAGAATTCAACCTATTACAACACCAACTACTGGAAAAAAAGCTCCTGCTAAATGCAAAAAAAACAAAGGTAATGTTTTTCTCCCCCCAAACGCAAGCCGGACACTCCTTCCCAAACAAGCTCCCCCACATATCCACCGTCCTTGGTGAAAATCTTGAATATGTTACAAAATTCAAATATCTGGGGGTCTGGGTAGACAGTAGACTCGACTACTTAGATCATCTGGAAGATCTGCTAAAAAAACTCCATCAGAGGCTTGGGCTCTATTACAGAATAAAGCACTTTCTCACAAGTGATTCTAAAAAGAAGCTGGTACAGGCCACGTTTCTATCAGTATTAGATTATGCAGATTTCCCATATGGTCATTGCTCCAACTCATATCTGAGCAAACTGGACACACTTTACCATACAGCCTTGAGGTTTATTACAGATCTTCCTCTCAGCACTCACCACTGCTCGCTTTATGCTGCAGTTGGATGGACCTCGCTCCAATTTAGAAGAGACAGGAATGCCGCACTATGGACTTATAGAGCGATATCAAAGATGCTACCAAATTATGTCTCAGACTGCTTCACACAAATCACATCAAGTAAATATGCCCTAAGAAGTCTAAACTTCATCATGCTTAAAGTGCACAAATTCAATTCTCGATATGGTAGATCTGCTATCAGCTATGTCTTATCTGCCTTATGGAATATGATGCAGAAGACCCTGAAAGTGAACAGATACCTCTCATTTACATCCTTTAAATATCTGTATTCGAGGCTTATCAAAGAAAAACGTAATTGTTTCCACAAACAGTAGAGTATTCCTAATCTTATCCATCTCCCTCCCCAGATAGCCAACTCACGGAAGGTATCCACCTTTACTAAGAGTCACCACCCCTCACACTCCATGCACCCCTCCTTTCCATCTGCCTCCCCTTAATCCCTTGTCATATATCACAGCCCTATACCCCTGTTATACAAACCCCCCAGTGCCGCCCTCCTGTCCTCTTCATAAGGCCCACAGTTTATCCGTTCCACAGTATAGGCCCCCACCATCTTCCTCCTCCCCCACCAGCCAGGCGCACCACTTCCGGCTCCCCTTCCCCTCACCCCTTATTACCGCTACACCTGAATTTAAAGTATAGTCTGATTAGAATGTATCCTTAGACTGTGTGTATACTGAATATTCTATGTAGTATCCTGGAGTGTGTGTATATTGAATATTTTTTATGTATCTATGTAAATTGAACCTTGACCTTACCAGGTCCATCTTGCAAATGAGCTGTGCTCAACGATGTTCGCCTGGATAAATAAAGATTTGATTGATTGATTGATTGACATAGAGAACACTAAGGCTCACAGGAATGACTGTCTTCAGTTGTTTCTCACCTATGGTGAGGTGGGCAAAGGTAAGTCTGCCATTATAAGAACTATTGCCAGGTGGATTGTCTCTTGCATACAGTTCTGCTTTGATAAATTGGGTAAAGCCCCCCCACCAGGCCTGAGGGCTCACTCGAGTAGGGGTACAGCTGCTACTCTGGCGCCTGCCAGAGATATACCCTTGTTAGAGAGCTGTAAAGCAGCCACCTGGAAAACAGTACATACATTCACCAGGCTTACTCTCTGGATATCCAGGCTAGGAATGATGCTAGGTTTGGCACAGCAGTACTGCAGAGCTTGTTCCCAAAGTAGGTTCTGCATTCCCTCTTCCATAGGAAACTGCTTGGTAGTCTGCATTAAGTCAGAATACAACAAGACTTCATGTTGTTTGAAGAAAAAATTACTCACCATAGTAATGTTGTTTCTTCTAATGGAGTCTTACTGTATTCTGACCCCCCCCCCGCCTCCCCTCTCAGAACCTAGTTTTTGGAAAGTGGACTGGCAGGTACAGTGTTGCACCTCAAGGGTGTACCTTGCACCCGCCCCCCCATCTTGGGTGGGTTAATTGTTCATTCTGTTGTCTTATAAATCTGTTTAGTGTTGTCACTACCTTTTTCTTCTTGGGTTCTCGACTTGAGTCTTCTGGGCCCAAATTGTTGCCTGTTGGCTTATACTAAAACAATTTCCACACAGATTTATATATATTATATCTAGACTCAGTCAGTTAGTTGCTCGTAAGAATCTGCTAGTTACACTGGGAAGTACCACAGACAGAGGTTTGAAACCCGAGCTCGAGCTCAATGTTCTATGCTCCTGCATAGAGTTTAACTCCTTACTCTCCAGGGCAGTTCAAGTGCTGGGGCTAACTGCATTAAGTCAGAATACAGCAAGACTCCATTAGAAGAAACAACATTACTATGGTGAATAATTTTTTCTTGTTTCTCCCCCACTACCTCCCATGGAAGGCTTCTCCAGGAAACCACCATCCTTTCTGTTAAGAAGTATTTCCTCACCTCTCACCTGAATCTACCTCCTTCCAGCTTGATATCATGACCCCTTGTTCTATAGCACCTTTTTCTCTGAAACATATCTCCCTCCTGTACCTTATTAACCCCCAAGAGGTATTTAAAGGTCTCCATAATATCTCCCACGCTCCCTCCTCTCCTTCAGAGTGTTCATATTGAACTCTATCAGTCTCTCCTCATAGGGCTTCTGATGCAGACCTTGCACCATTTTGACAGCCCTCACCTCTCTTTTTGTCACTTTCTCCTTTTTCCAATTATTCCCCCTTCCACACCTTTCTCCTTTGATTGCTCCTCCCCTTTCTTACTTGGATAATCCCCTGCTTCCTTGAATAACTTGCATCCTGGTGGGACTTTTTCCCCTTGGGATCTCCCTACTCTCTATCTCAGTTTGTGGTGGTCCACTTTCTGCCTCCCCTATTTCTTCTGCCATCCCACTCAGCGATTATAAATGTCCATCAAAGTAACATTTGAATCATCTACTGAGGACTGTAGTTGCCTCATGGATGAAAGCAGGCCATCACCTCAGTATATGTTCTTATCCTTCCAGATTGGTCCACAGTCCCCAGTGTAGACATACCTCTCCTCCCTGCACCATTCCTCCTACCATTACTTGAAGGCCTTGGTGCGGAGCTCCCTCTCATTCCACATATAGTACAACAAGCACTTGTCACTAGTATTTTAAACATGTGGGAAACACAGGATCAACCAGATAAATGATCTACCTGTACAAAAAATTAAATTTACACATGGAGCTGACTACTGCAATTCAGCTTTACTTTTCAGACCATGAAACACCCTTATCAAGTTAATGCATGAGCAGCCATATGGCTCTGACCCGTTCTTGTTTTTTATGCAACACATGATGTAATTTTGCCTCAAAGGATCATACTAATTTTTTGTCTGCCTCAGTGCCAGAGTTCAAGTTGAGGTACAGTAGCCTTTAGCTTTTTGCTGAATGTTCTTGCTGTTAGACTTCTGCAGTTCTTTTCTCCCCTTGGTCATTTTAGAGTTGGGTATTGATTTTGACCACCATTTAGACAATTTTCTAAAACTCTACCAGAAAACTGAGGTGTATATCTGTTAAGGCTCCTTCTGAGGCCTTGACATTGTTTGTCTGCCAGTCCATTGATGAGGCCAGGCAGGGAGAGCACTATCCTGGAGGTTGTGCAGGTATTCCATTCTTTTCAGTGTCCGTGAGCTGTACGGGCTCTTTACCAAGATTGCCAGCTCCCTAGTTTAGATGATGTTTTACTGGAGGATGAGCTGCCTTTTCATTCAACAAACAGTAAGTTTGGATGGATCTTGATGTAAATGGGAGTGGGACCAGAGATCTGTATACAAGTTGCCATCCCCCCTCTGTAATGTCAATGGAAGCCTCCATTTGGTGACAGATTCTTACCGATAAAATGTCTTCTCTTTCTATCAGCCCTCCCCCCACAAGCTAGCCTGAAAGCTCAGGGCCCTCTGCCTTCCTTGTTCTATTTTCTGACAGACCACTAACCCTTTAGACTAAGTCCATTTTATTCCCAGAGATCAAAGGGAGGCCGGCCATCAGTTATGACTGCCTTTGATGCTAATAAAGGGGTCATCAAGCTTCCTTTCCCAGGTCACTTCCATGAGGTAACAGCACCTTGCTTGTCTTTGGAAACTCTTGTCACTTCATGAACAGAAAATCCACAGCACATTTGACCTTCAATAAAAATCACACTTACATGTAAAACAGACTCATTGGGACAGTACTTCAGCAGCTGAATAAAGCATTTAAACAAAAGCTTATCACTGGAACTTTTTTAAATAAAAAGTATGCACATTTATGTCACAGTCCTATAGAACTGACAGCCCAGTGGCCGGTTACATAATGTTGCCCAAAGATGGACATGTGCATAAATAAGACCAATGGGCTAGTGATGAATAACTTTCTGGAACTGTGCTTGAAAACAGGGTAGAGGTTGGAGAAGCAAGCTAGATTGTGCAGAAGAAATTTTGTTAAGGCTATTGAGACTGAAAAGACATGTGAGGCATCCACAAGGGGGGGCACAGAACAGTTTGAATCTGTGCCCAACCGTTTGTCCCAGGAGGTGAAAAAGGTTTCCAGAATGCCTAATAAAGTGTAGAGGGCACGTTCATGAACAGAAGAGCTTGCAGCACATGTGAGAAACCCTCAGAGTGTGAACATGAGGATCCCACAAAAAGGAAAGAAATGCTAACTCTTGAACTGAGCCATAGGAAAGCTCTGATGCAGACTTTAAAAAACAAGCATTTGTCAATGCCGAATATTGCTTGCTTCTATGTGCTGTTTAGGTATTTGGAAGTCATTGGAGTGCAAATATTGAAAATTACAGAACTTCTGATGCGTAGGAACTACTGGCATGCTCGATAAAACAGTCATTTTTAGGAATTTTTTCACCAAATTTTCAACATAGCCATTTTAAGACCTCTGCTCAAGAACAGTGTCACTGTGATTTTCTTAATGTGTCCCATACATTGAGTTCGCACACCGACTGCGCCATTGTGTGCTACATGGGAGGAAACACATTTTGGGCAAGATGTGAAAAATGACAGCTACACTGCTCATAAGGAGGTGTGGTAAAATGGCAATGTTGAAAATCTGGAGTGAAAATATTGAAAATTTGCAAACTTACAAGCGTGCGTAGGAGCTGCGCAACGCATACTCGTAAAACAGTCTTTTTTAGGAATTTTTTCACCAAATTTTCCATACAGCCATTTTAAGATCTCTGCTCATGAACAGTGTCACTGTGATTTTCTTAATGTATCCCATACATTGAGTTCGCACACCGACTGCGCCATTGTGCGCTACATGGGTGGAAACACGTTTTGGGCAGGATGTGAAAAATGACAGCTATACTGCTCATAAGGAGGTGTGGTAAAATGGCAATGTTGAAAATCTGGAGTGAAAATATTGAAAATTCACAAACTTACGAGCATGCGTAGGAACTGCGCAATGCACGCTCGTAAAACAGTCATTTTTACGAATTTTTTCACCAAATTTTCAACATAGGCTTTTTGAGAGCCCACCTTATGAACACTGGCAGTGTTGTTCATTAATTGGTGCAGAAAGGTGATTTCATGCAGTGACTGCTAAATCACCCTTCAGGCCCGAGTAACGCCATGACAGTGCAAGAATTCATGAGGAGGGGTCCCAAAAACCCCATGTTGAAAATTTGGGGCCAAAATTCCCAAAAATGCCTGAGATATGCAACAAAGTTGAAAAAACCCTATCTATCCCATTATGCAGATTACCAGCATTTCCTCAGTTCGCGGTCGGCTTTGAAGAGTGCAGACATGTTCCCAGTCCACCGATGATCGTTCGCCGAGCTCGGGAGGAAGTATGGGGTGAGGGGTGTGGGGGCAGGGTGCGCAGTGGGTGGGTGCGGGTTGTGGGAGGGGCAGGGAGACTAGGGACCATTTTTTATTCACAGTTTTTTTTTTTTTACTTTGACGGCGGGGCATTTGCCACACTGGGGTGGGCTCCCAGCGTGGCAGCAGGAAAGCTTTGGGGCGTGCAGCCTGGAGCTGACGGGGATTGGGCACCCCGTCGGCTGTATACAGTTGTTGCCATGCTGGGGTGGGCTCCCAGCGTGGCACCTGGACAGCTATTGGGGGCGATGGAGCCGACAGGATTGGACACCCCCATCGGCCATACAGTGTATGCATGGGGGGGAGTGCATTAGCATGCAATATGCGTGCTTGTGCATGTGTGTGGGGGGAGAGCTCTGCTCACTGAAGCGGAGCTCTCCCTTTCAACTGTATGCCACTGCATTTTGGAGCTGTCATAGACAGCTGCAGCACTCATTGGGGAACTGGGGCCGCGCCTGCAAACACACTGACTGCATTGGAAGAGGGGCTGACACACCTCCGAAAACTCGGATGATGGCACTATGTTTCTTGCACGTGCGTGCAAGCAACATAACAAAGATAGGATCAGACCTATGCTGAGTGTAAGATTGCCACCTGTTGCTCCTGATTGCAGCACTGGTGAGTGACTCCATTCACAGCACATCAAAAACACCACTAATATAGAAAGAGGCAAGAAAAGGAAAGCTGCAGATTCCCCCGTGACTGTAGTGCAAACCAGTGCAGCCAGCAGCAGGAACAGGAAAGGGAGTGGGTAGCCAAGGGAGACACTCCTACTAATCAGCAGCAGCTGCCATTTGTATTGGAAAAGGGACTGAGTAAAGCCAGAACCCAGTTGGGAGGAAGACAAAACCTCCAGTTGAAACATCAAACATTTAACATGTAGCAGTAAACACTGTGAAAAAATTATTGGAGGGTGTACTCACCTAGAAATACCTGCTTAAGGCAGCATAGCTGTGCAATCTTGTTTCCCTGAATTAAACAAGTTAAACTCTTGCAAGATTAATATGAAACATGTTGTGACTGTAGTCTACAAAGAGAACCTAAGTAGATCTTTCACCACAAGAGGTGTGGGGTTACTGTAAGGGCTATACATACAGCAACACGGGCTGGGATCAAACTAATGTTTACCAGCCCCACTACTGAACAGGATTAATTCTCCCAGTCAAGAGGGTTATAGGTTTTACCTAAACTGATTATGTAACATAGCTGAAATACAAAACTGAACAAAATATTAAAATAAAAAGTTGATTGCTAAGACTGTATGCAAACTATAGGCCTGATCCACAGAAGCAGTCAGTATACGCTCAAAACTAGCATATTCCTGTCTCATGGCAGTGCATCCTGGGACCATGTGGGGATGGGTGCAATCCATGGTCCCATCCCCTTGCACCCTGCAGACACAGCCCCACGTGATGGCTGTGGGTGGCTCTGAAGATGCTGTGACCAGGATTGCTGGGCATTCAATCAGATACCTGGTTCAGCTCTCCAGTGCATCCCACACTCCACATGGTGTGGAGGACCATGGGACAAGGCAGTCTGTGTCGGTCCTCCTTGAAACATCATATCCCTGATGTGTGGATGTGCCCTTTGCAAACTGAGCCAGCTGGTGCATCTGACACCTCCAGCCCCTTGCTGATGCTTTTGTGGCTGGGAGCAGGTGGAAGGAGGGCTGACAGGTAGTGTACAGGATGTCCATGCAGAAGGCAGCATGTAGGCACTACAGCAGTCCCTTGGGGCATGTAGCATCCACCCGCTCCACTGGCCATTTACACTGCTGCAGCAACACTGAGGATTGGGTGCAAGTATATACCACCCCAGTGCCTGCCCCAACCTGGCCAGAGCAGTGCACATCCCGGGATCAAGTGTGGAGGAGGCATGCAGCCAGGGCTGTGGATGCCATGGGGTGCTGTGCACATCCTACCTGCAGGGGGCCTTCCGTTGCATTTCCTGGCCCTCTGCAAGTGCAGATGTGCTGTGCACCCACTGCGGATTGAGCACTGTATTACATTATCAGCCCTGATTTGCACTGTAATAAGAAACACATATATTGTGGAAACAGTTAATAAAGGAATCCATTATATGAGAGATTCATTATTACTACTGGCAGGGGATGGGGGAGTAGGGTGGAACAGGGTGTTATGAGAGAAAAGGGGGAAGGGAGCCTTCTTTAATAGTGTAAGAAAACCTGTAAATAACTCTTAAAAGTGAAGTGTCAATTCAAAGAGTCTTAAGCAGGTGAAGTGCTACATAGCATGAAAGTGTTACTTTGTATAGTCTTTTCCTGGTGAAGACTTGGCACTGTGCTACAGAGAGTGTGATAGCTCAGTGCCAGTAGGAAATTCAGTGGTGGGAAAGTTAATGGAATCAATGCTGAAAGAAAGGATTGTGGAATATTTTGAATTCAATGGGCTACAAGATCCGAGGCAGCATAGAATCATGGGGGAGGCCATGTCAAATGAATCTGACAGAGTTCTTTAACAGGGTAACCAAGAAACTAGATCAGGCTGGAGTGGTGAATGTAGCCTACATAGATTTCAATAAAGCATTCAATACCATTCCATATAGGAGACTTGGAAGCAAGCTGGGTAGCTTAGGAGTGGGTCCAAATGTGATAAACTGGGTAAGAAATTGGTTAAGGGATAGGCAGCAGAGGATAGTGATAAATGGAGTTCACTCAGAGGAAGAAAGAGTGACCAGCGGGATGCCACAGGGATCAGTGCTGGGAGTGGTCCTCTTTAATGTTTTTATAAGTGGCATTAAAGAGAAGTTGGAAGGGAAGGTCTGCTTCTTTGTAGATGTCACCAAACTCTATATTGGGTACACACACCAAGGGAGGAGGGCGAAAGGATGAGCAACAACCTAAGAAAACCCAAGGAGCAGTCAAGGGTCTGGCAGTTAGGTTTCAATGTAAAAAGTGCATAATAATGCTCTTGGGGCACAGAAACCCAGGGCAGAGTACAAAATGTGGGTGGTGGTGGTACTGATGATTATCAATTAGGAAAGAGACCTGGCGGTGATCATATTGGATGACGTAAAAGTGGCCAGGTAGTGTGACAAGTAAGTTGGGAGGGCGAGTGGGATGCAGGAGTACAGAGGGAGGGGTATCATCAACAGAAACAGGGAGGTGCTGTTGTCTCTGTATACTGTACATCACTGGTAAGACCCCACTTAGAGTACTGTGTCCAGTTCTAGAAACCACATGTCAGAAAGGACGTAGACAGAGTAGAAGCAATCCAGAGGAGGGCAACTAAAATGGTGCAAGACCTGCATCTAAAGTCCTAGAAGGAGAGATTAAAGGACCTAGATATATACACCATGGAAGGGGATGAATGTGACAGAGACCTCTAAAAAACCCACAGCAGTAAACAAGGTACAAGAGGGAAGTGCTTTTCAGCAAAATAAATGGTGCTCAAGGACAAGGTGGCATGATAAGAAGCTGGGGGTACATTCAGGAGAGATGTGAGGAAGAACTTCTTTACAGAAAGAATGGTGGATTCCTGGAATAGTCTTCCAGCAGAGGTGATGGAGGTAAAAACAGTGGTGGGGTTCAAGAATGCATGGGGCAGACATATGGACAGGCATATGGAAATCTTAGGGAAAGGGAAGGGAAGGAGTGAGTGAATGGGCCAGAGATCAAGTAGGATCTGCGGTGATACTATAGGCAGAGAAAAATGGGCAGACTAGGCAGGCCAAGCGATCCTTACCTGCCAGCAAATTTTATGTGTCTATGTTTCTGTGTTAAGAGTGCCATGCAATGTGCTGTACAAAGTTATGGCACTTCTTGTAGCACTCTGCATTGTAAATTTTTTTGCACTTCATGTGCACCAATCCACTGACGTCTCTGGTGGTCCTTGCAGATAAACATTCACTTTTCCTCATTAGCCCTTAGACCATTTTCTTTATGTAACAACCATCATCTTATACTCTCTTAGCACTCCTGCCACCAGTCTCCCCTATCTCACCACATCCATGTACCTGAAAGAAGTAAACCATACCATTTAGTCATTTAATAAAACTTTAAACAGTCCTTCATCATGCCCCCTCCAAATTTACCTGTAAAAAAAAAAAAAAAAAAAAAAAAGGTTCCATCATTGGATCTCCATCAACCCATTCTCACCCCTACCCTGACCCCCATATAGCAAACTGCCACCCCTCACCTCTTAGTCCCTACTTGTCTGTATTAGGGTCCACCACTGCAATCCTCTAAGTGACCGACAATACTTACCATACCGCATCTAAGACCTGATTAAATTTAATACAATTTTTGGAACTTAGTTTTTTCATATTTAGTTTTTCATATTATTTCAACTTTTATTCCTAACTTCATTGTTTTTTTTTGTTTTGTTTTGTTTTTTTAATATTTTGACCCCACATTTTCAACATTGCCTTTTTTTAGCTCATTGAGTGAACCTGACAGTAGTCATTTTTCAAATCCTGGCCAGACTGTTGTTTCGTGGTCATACTGCAAAATTACTTTTTAGGCAGAATTTGAAAAATGACAGCTGTGAGGTTCATCAGATGGGGTGAAAAAAGTGACATTGAAAATTAGGGATCAAAATCTCAAACAAATGACAAAGTTATGAGCCAATGTTGAAAATAATTATGAAAATCAAACTAACATTCCAGAAAACAATAGTTGGCTATTGCCAACAGTGAAATACCTTTCAACTTTGATCAATAACTTCATTGTTTTTTAAATTGTGACCCCAGATTTTCAATGTAATTTTCCCCCTACCTCATAAACCCCACAGCTGTATTTTTTTATATCCCTCCCAAAATGTAGTTTCACAGTTGTTCTGCAAAACAACATTTTGGTTGGGATTTGACAAAATGATAGCTGTCACATTTATTACACAGGATACAAAAAGACAATGTTGAAAATTAGGGAGTCAAAATCTTAAAAAAATACATGAAATTAGGGCACATGAAGTTAGAGTATAGATCTTTGGGGCCCTGCACAGAGAAAGTTAAGCTTTACCTCCTGATTTGCACAGGTCCTGTGCAAAGTGAATAAAGATTCACCTCCTAAATGGCCCTGCATGAAGCAATTTTGGACTTATCTCTTCTTTTGCAGATTTACGCTATGTTGCATCTGAGCCCAGAGTGATGCATCCAACAAGGTACTACAGCTATCTAAAAATGACAGCAAATATATGGTTCAAAAACTATGTTAGCACATCAGTTGGGGGTTTTGAAACATCAAAAGTAGGGAAATCGGATAAGGATTTTTTAAACTCCAACTTTCCCCACCCCCATGAACTCCACCAAACTGAATGCTAAAGCACAGTCTGGGTCCCAGTCTCAGAGGGCCCTGCGCAAACCATGTTAATATCTTTAGTTTTGGAAAAAGTAAAGTCATGAATTGCTTTATGCAGGGCCATTTGGGCCCTGCATGAAGCAATTCATGAGTCAGATTTTGCTTCATGCAGAACCCAAGGTGCCCTGCAAGAAATAGTTTACTACTCTACTTTTTCAAAAACGTAAGATATTAGCTTGGTTCATGTAGAGCACTTTGGGATTCATCTAAGAGTGATACATTTGAATTGTGAATTCACGATGAAAGTTGCTCGATTTCCTCTAAGTGGAGGAATGCAGTATGTCATTTATATATAGTTATATTTTATAATGTTACTAGAGGATAAGGAGTAATTTGATAAAACATAATTTATTCAGAGATGAGGCATACTCTGGAAAAGGTAGGGGACAAGATAATAGGTGTGGTAACCTTCTTTGAGGTGCTACTGCAGCTATGCCTGAATGAGAAGGAACAATTCTATGCATTCCAGTTCAATGCATGGCTAAAAGGGTGGTGCAGAGAGGAGGGATTTCAGTTCCTCAGGGACTGAGGCTTGACCTGGAGGGATTGGAGGCTGTTCAAAGGGGACTGTTTACATCCTAATGAGGTGGTCATGGGGTGCTGAGAGCTAAGTGTGTACAACATATTGTATAGCTATCCCTTCACCAAACAACAGATTAGAGACAACAAAACCGAGGGGAAAAAGCAATGAGGGACAGGACCAGTTGTTGGTGGATGCTGTGCACCAACACAAACAGTCTAGGACACAAAATGACAGAACTACTGGCATTGGTGGCAGAAGGGAAATGTGAGCTGGTGGCTGTCCCCGAGATGTGGGAACCTCAGATCATGAGTGGTATGAGACCATACTGGGATACTCATTGTTCAAGAAGAACAGAACAAAAGATAAGGGTAGGAGGGGTAGCATTAAACATAAAAGAGGGAATAGAAGGAATAGAAATGGACATTCTGGAAGATGTTCTGGAAATGCTGTGGGTACTAGCATTGACAGGAAATGGGAAACAAATTAGGTTCAGAGTGGTGGACAGACCACCAGGGCTAGATAGGAAACTAGGAAAAATGCTGAGGAGGATTTCTAAATTAGGGGAAGTGGCAATAGTAGGGGACTTTAACATACCAGATGTGGACTGGAATGTCCCAGTTGTGGCACATGCAAGGAACCAGCTCCTGGTAGAAGCATGCTATGAGACATTTCTAGTACAACTAGCTCAGTACCTGACAAGAGCAGAGGCCCTGCTGGCTCTGGTATTCACTAACAGTGAGACGATCCAAAATGTGATAGTGCAGAAACCAATAGGATCTAGCAACCAAAGTGCAGTGAGGATGGAGGTCCAAATGGGGCCACCAAAGGGACAGTATTATAGAGGCATGAGATTTCAAGACGAGATCTTGGCAAGATGTGGGAACTGTAAAAGGAAAATATGAAGAGAATAGGTCAGATAAAAGGGATAAAGGAAAAATAGAAGCCATTTAAAAAAGTAATACTAGAGGCAGCAACAAGCTCCATTGGGATGGTATCGAATGGTAAAAGGCTAGGGGTCCAACGTGGTTCATGACCCTAACTATGTACCTACTGTGTGACTTGCTGATTGATGTGCCTACTGTATTAAAACTTGTAACTATTGTCTGTGCCACTGTATGGCCCGGGTTGCTACTGAAAATGGTCCTTTTGGATCAGTTTGCTCATCCGGTTACCAAAAACATAAATAAATAAATAAATTGCAGAAGGGAAAAATGTGATAAGAGCCAAGGGCATTCATAAAAGTTTTGGGCAGCCAAAGGGACAAGAATAGGAAGAAGCACATAAGGGGAACCAGGAAAGCTAGTTGGAGAAGGTCTAGGAGGCCAAGGCAGAGATAGAACAGCGGGACAGCAAGGTGAAAAATCATTCTCCAGATACATTCAACAGAAATGAAAGGTCAAAGTGGGCATAATCAATGTTAAGAAGAAGAAGAAAGGCTGGGAGGAGGGGGACAAAGGTAAAGTAGAGATGTTAAACAAATACTTTTGTTCAGTATTTACTAGGGGAAAAAGAGGGGCCACTGCCAGAATGTGGGGCAAGGAAAAGAGGGTGGGTGCACTAGGGGCATGGGCAATATAATTCAGAAGCATGATGGAAAAGTTTAAAATAGATACACCTAGCTCAAAGATGGCTGACCAGAGCCAATGCTTTAAAGGACAGCTCTTCTCAACATCTGATAAAAATTAATAATTGAACATCAGCCTTGGAAAAAATACACTGAAAAAAACTTAGGCTACTGTTACCATATTGTGAACCTGTTCAGAGGATATGTTCTTCACCAGTCCACCTGGCTGCCCTGCCCAAGTGAGATAAATCTGCCTGAAATATGCTTGGGAAAGATACAACCGCTAATCCTGTTACCTCTGCAAAACATGAAACTCTCTCATCTGGTATACAGTATCTGGAGATCTGGGTAAAGCTGGTGTGGCAACATTGCTAGAGCATATATCAGATACAAACAATCAGCAAGCCACAGCAGTTAAGAAAGGGTTTTCAGTTTCACAAATGGAATACTCACATACCTCCACTGCAGAAAACAAACAATATAGCAGGGAGTCTTCAGCTAAATCTATGGACAAGATTCTTAACTGGATCAAGAAATTTGAAAAAAGCTTGATGTCTTAAACTTTAAAGTGGATTCTATAAAGCAAGAAACACAAAATAACAGAGCAAAGCTAGAAGCAATAATAACACAAGTAAAGAAAAACACTGAAGTTATTACTGGCTTATTGACTAAAACTGAAGCTCTGGACAGCACAACTGCGGGTATAAGAAAAGAAAGCTGTGCTGTTAATCACAACATAGAAAACCTCGAGAATCAGTTGTGATAAAAGAACTTGAGGATTGTTGGTCTGCTCTGTAAATTAGATTTTGAGTTTGTGTCCATATACATACAATGATTAAAGACATTTTCATTCAAGTTTTTGAGCTACTGGAGAACAACCTCCCATTTCTTCCAAAAGCTTTTAGACTCTTTAAATAAAGGTAGCAAAGAGAAATGGCAGCTCCGCCACTACTGCGCTAGGTTAGAAAATTACAACAAAGGCAAGAAAACTGGCACCAGTCACAGAACTACTTGTTATTATAAAAAATATAAGTAGCAAAATAAAGTGTGATGCAAGTGCATTAGTGCAAAATAAACTCACTTGCTCAATAAAGCATGCACACCCAGCCCTTAAACAAAGCATCATCTGACAGTGCTGCAAACTCTTTAGCAAATCCCACCTCTGCTTTTCATACTATGTCTACTGATCCAGAAGCAAAGTAACAATTTTGATATATGTTAGGATTTTTATAAGCTCCAATCTTTTGTTTGCTGGTCCTCTGTTTTCATGGGGAAAAGTACAGTCACAGACCACTGTCCTTAGCCCTGGGAGGGGAGAACAGCAGGACAAACCAACAACTCATCTGAGCTTATAAAACCTCTAAGAATACACTGCAGGCTATTGAATCTCCCACTACTGTAGCCCTGCTCTGATGTTAGATGCAGGAGATTCTGGGATTTCTGGTTACAGCAAATGTCATCTTGGAAGTCAACAGAATCACTCTGAAATGCTCTACTATATATAAGATAAAGTATGGGTTGGGGTGTGTAACGAGAATTTTACACACACACAAGGGGTTAGATGCTACATAAACGGTTTATGCAGAGCATCTAACCGCAAGGGTGTGTGTAAACTTTGAGTTTACACACCTCAACCCATATTTTGTTTTATATAATTGCTGGGTTGCTCTTTTTCACCTCAGTAATTATATACAATAGAAAAGGTTGCTGTGTGGTTATGGTCCCAGTACATTAGAGCGAGTGGTCCACGGCCGCGTTTCACTTTATTTAAATGTTTGTTTGTTTTTTCATTTTTGGGTGGGTGCTTGATTCGTTAATGTTTATGGCAGCAGAAGTACTTTTATTTAAAATTACTTACTGCTGAGTCTCTGTGGTGGTTTTGTGTCAATTTTGCTTTTTGGTTTAGGAGGAATGGGGCAGCGGTCGGGAAGAGAGGCGCTCGAGCGAGCACATGCGCAGAGTGAGGGAAATCATGCATGTGTTTGCTGTAATAAACACCCCTTTATTATGGCAAATAACGCCACGGTTTCCATATGAGAAAAAGAGCAAGCCATTAATTATACTGCAGTAAACAGTAAGAAAAAAAAATGTTCCCCTTTAAAGATACACTTACTAGTGATGTAACCTACTGTAGAACTCGAAATATTCACTGCCAATATAATTTCTCTATGTTCACACTATAATAAAATATACTGGCAGTGAATAATACAGTGCATTATGTGCTTTGTTGCCGGTTTTCAGTGTACAGTACAGCAATTGGCATAAACATGGTGCTAGCATTCTGTCAGCATTCTATGAATATATGAATTAGCCAGCAGAATTAGGCCTTATGGTCTATCAAGTTTGTTCTTTGTGTGGGGTCTTCAGCTCAGCTCAGGCTGATCTCCTCGAGCCCCCCTCCCCAACTGTTTCATCCATTTCCTCCCCCTTCCATGATCTTTATCCTCCCCCTACATCTAACCCAGCCCCTCTTGAAGCTATCCACTGTCTTCACAGAGATCACCTCTTCTGGTAATGCATGCTACTTGGTCACCATCCTTTCTGTGAAGAAGTGTCTCCTAACCTCCCTCCTAAACATTCCCCTTGCAGTCAAGGCTGTGCCCCCTCATAGTTTTGTTACAGCTTTCCCTGAATAGCCTCTCCTTGTTAACCCTATTGACCCCCACTCAAGTACTTGAAGGGCTAAATCATGTCTTTCCTCTCCCTTCTGTCCTCCAGGGAGTACATGTTCCGGGCTCCCCCGCCTCTCCTTGTATGATCTACCTTGCTGCCCTTCAATCATCTTTGTAGTCATCTTCTGGACCGTCTTCATCAGGTTGATGTCCTTTTTAAGATGAGGGCTCCAGAACTGCACCGCATATTCCAGATGCAGCCTCATCAGCAACCTGTACAATGGCAGAACCACCTCCGGCCACCTACTGCTGATCCCTCTAGCTATGCAGCCAAACATCCTCTTTGCTATTGCCACTGCCTTCTTGCACTGCACAGAGTGCTTAATGTTGCTAGATATCATTATCATCACTCCCAGATCATTTTCCTCCATTGTGGGAGTTACCCAGACCTCTCCCAGGAAGTACTCTTTCTTGTTTTTTTTTGGCTCCCATGTGCATGACTTTGCACTTCTTGGCACTGAAGCCTAGTTGCCAGATCCCTGACCACCTTTCAAGTGTTCTTAGGTCCTCCCTAAACCTATCCCCTCTGTTGAGTCCATGCTCCCACAGAGCTTGGTGTCATCTGCAGACACATTTTGCCTTTGATGCGGTCCCGAGTATCATTAATGAAAAAGTTGAACAGCACCGACCCCCAGCACCGAGCCCTGTGGGAAGCTAGTTGTGAACACCCTGATACTAGACAACTCCCTTACAATTATCACCTTTTGGGACCTGTTCCATAACCAATTTTCCACCCATCTAACCAACTTCTCTCCCACTCCGAGGCCTGCCAGTTTCCTGATCAGCCTCTTCTGTGGTACACAGTCAAACACCTTGCTGAAATCCAGGTAGAGGATGTCCGCCGCCTGGCCTCTGTCCACCATTTTAGTTACCTAATGAAAGAAGTTCATCAAATTTGTTTGACAAGACCTCTCTCTCCCATAAAACCATGATGCCTTGCATCCTGGAGACCATATTCCTCTAGATGGTTTATGAATCTTTCCTTCAGTATGGTTTCCATAAGCCTGCACACTATCAAAGTGAGACTGACTGGTCTGCAGTTCCTCGGGTCATCCTTGGGACTGCTGTTGTGGAGGGGTACCACATGTATATTCTCCTGTCCTGCGGCAACACACCCAACTCCAGTGAACAACTGAACACATCTGCCAGTGGCTCCACAAGCTCCCCTGCCAGTTCCTTCAGCACTCTAAGGTGTACTTCATCCGGGCCCGGTGACTTGTCGATCCTCAAAGCTAGCGGCTCTTTTTTCACTCTTTTCCCTTGTTTTTTCCCCGTCTGTCCTCCTCCCCCCCTTCTGGACCCCTTTACTCCCCAGTCAGTACTGGACCATCTTTCTCCTTTGTGAAGACAGAGCAGAAGTATGTGTTCATTAGTTCCGCCTTTTCCCTATTCACTTCCACCCACCCGTCCCCTTGTCTTAGTCTGACTATCCCATCTTTCTTTTTTTTTTAAACTCATCTCTTATTTAGGTCAGAGAAAATTTTCTTTTTCCACATGAACATTGGATTATATATTACAGCATTCAATCCTGTTCATTTTATACATCCCAAATCTTCTCTATTTAACACATTTTTGGTCATAGGTTTTTACATTACACAGATGTTTGTTTCATACATTCATCATATTTTCTCTTATCAATTCCATTATACCCACTGATACTAACACAAAACTACTAAAGCTCTATATCAACTTACATTAAAGTTTGGTCTTAATCCCCTCCTTCTCCATCTCCACCCATCTTTTCCGTTGTCTAGTCAGGTTGTTTCTACTTGTGCTTCATATAGCAGCCATCTTGTCCACTGGTTTTGGAATTTGGGTGTTTGTTTTCTAAGTCCCATTGTAATTCTCTCTATTCTCTGGATGTCCTCCACTATCTCTCTCTCCACTCCCCTACTGTTGATGGTTCAGGTCTCAACCTTCTCCTTGTTACTGCTTTAAGGGCGGCAACAACTAAAGTACCCCAAAGTTGTCTTTCCTCCTTCCCTTTCATGCCCACTGGGTGTATTCCCGGAACTAGGTGTTCTGGTTCAGGCGGTGTAGGTGTCATAAATATCTTAGAAATATGTCCACCCACCCACCCACCCACTGTCTCCAATACTCATGTAACTCTGGACACAGCCAGAAGACATGAGTCTGTGAGGCCCTGACTTTCCCACATCCCCGCCAACATGCGCTAGATCCCCCTCCGGGTCTGTGTGCAGCCTGTGCTGGAACCATGAAGTATCTTGTACGAATTTTCCAGCCAAATTCCCTCCACGTTGGAGAGGTCGTTGTACTCCATGTGTTTACCCACACTATTTCCCACTGTTTATCATTAAGTGGCACCCACAAGTCTCTTTCCCAGTTATCTTTTATGTATATTGAGGTAAACTGAGTGTCTGCTACGTAGCTTATATAAAGAATAGAAATCTCCCTTTCCCCATTAGGTGAGTCCCATATTTTATTGAATACTGCCTCCTCCCCATCTCCAATCTCTCTTTACCCAGCTTCCTGCTCATATCTTGTATATAGTTCCTGATTTGATAGTACTGTATTTGGTCTTTGTCTTCCGATTTAAATTTTTGTTTAGCAGCCTCAAAGGATATCATAGTAGACCCTGTAAATAATTGTCCTGGGGAAACCATTCCTCTTTGTACTTGTCTTTTGTGCCAATCATCTTGTGCTGCTGGTGTAAATTGTGTATTGTATGCAAACCACCTGTGTTTCCACATCTGCTTCTTTCTATTTCCCTTTTTAGTACCTCTTTTCCACCCTTCTAGTACTGCTTTAGTTCCAGTAAAATTTGATTTAAGATATTTGTCCCCTTCTCCCCTAAACAAGGTTGCACACACTGGAATGTCTGAATGTTCCTGTATGTCTATCCTTTTCCAAAGTGCATCATATTGAGAGTTTCCCCACAACAGAGCCACCGTCATCTGAACTGTGCACCAGTAAGCAAGTAGATTTGGTAATGCCAGTCCCCCTTCAACCTTCGGGAGGTATAGCAAGTTTCTCCTAATCCTGGGATGTCCCCCTCCCCACACAAAGTCTAGGAACATCCTCTGCCATTTATCTATTTCTCCCTGTGGTACGAAATATGGTACACACTGAAACAAGTATAACAAACGTGGCAAAACATTCATCTTTAAAGATTGTACCCTGGCATGAAGCGACAATGGTAGCAGGGCCCATCTCCCAAAATCTTTCTTTAGTTGCGCTATCAGAGGAGTATAGTTCAGGCCAAATAGTTGTGTGTTCACTATACCCAATTTTACACCTAAGTATTTGATACTTTCCCTAACCCAATTCATTGGGTATTTATTTCTGATGTTTACTGAACTGACATAATTAAAACTGAGGACTTCAGTTTTTGTTTTGTTCAGGGTGTATCCAGATATGGTTGAATAAAATTCAATTATTTTAAACACTTTGTCTATATTCATGTCTGGGTTATTCACATACAGAATTATGTTGTCCGCATACAATGCCAGTTTATATTCTACCCCTCTCACTTTTATGCCTGTTACTTCTTCACTTTGCCTTATGGCCTGATCCAATGGTTCAATATATAAGGCAAATAACAATGGTGACATGGGGCACCCTTGTCTAGTGCCCCTACCCAACTTGAAATTGGAAGAGATATGGCCGTTAGCTCTGACATAGGCATTAGCTCCTTCATATAGCCATGAAATCCCTCTCTGAAACTCCTCTGGCAGCCCAAACCGAGAAAGGACCTCCCCCATAAAACTCCATGACACCTTGTTGAATGCTTTTTCCGCGTCCAGGCTCAACAGGACTGAAGGTGTTTTTGTCTTTATAATCTGGTCTATAATGTGGACTGTTCTTCTTAGATTGTCCTGTGCCTGTCTGCCTGGTATGAACCCTGTTTGGTCCAATTGTATGAGTCACGGGAGAACTTGTTGGAGTCTCCCAGCCCATATGGCTGTTAATATTTTATAATCATTATTCAATAGTGAAATTAGGCGATATGAGGGGCTTCTGGTAGGGTCCTTTCCCGGCTTAGGCAGTACCGAAATGATTGCCCTTTTCCAGGACGGTGGTGCACATCCTTGCTCTTCCATCACCCCTTTATAAACTCCCATTAGTAGAGGTTGTACCAGTTCCCTAAAGATTTTATAAAATTCTGGAGGTAACCCATCCATTCCCGGACATTTTCCTGTTTTTAAATTCCCTATCACTTCCTTAATTTCCTCTACTCCTATAGGTGCAACTAATTTTTCCCCCTGCTCTTTACATAATTTTGGTAACCTGAGCTCATTCAAGAAATGTGTCACCTTCTCTCTCTATCTGGTTCCGGGTCTGATTTATATAATTTAGCATAAAAATCTCTAAAGACTTCTGCTATTTCTGGTATCTGGGTCTCAAATTTTGCTGTGTTAGGATTTTTTATAGAGTTTATGCAAGCTCTTGCCCTTTGCCCCCTTAGACGCCCTGCCAACAACTTTAAGGCCCTAGGTCCTCCCTCGTAGTATTTCTGTCTCATGAATAGCAACTGCTTCTCTACTTGATAATCCATAATGCTCTGCAATTCCGTCTTAAGCTGTTTTAACTCCTTCGCCCTTTCTTTACTTATTTTTTTCTTTTTGCATATCCTCCAAGACTCTTATTTGTGTTGTTATTTTATCCCTTCTAGCCTTCCTTTCTTTCTTTCTTTCTTTCTTTCTTCTTCTTTGAGGATATTTTCACAAATTTGCCCCTCAATACTGCTTTCGTAGCATCCCATAGAATAGCCGGAGATATTTTTTCCACATCATTTTCCTTCATATACTGCTTATATGTGTTTGTTATAGTCTCCTTTACTTCCTTGTCTCCCAATAATGAAGCATTTTAGCCTCCAAAAGGTATTTTTCCTTATGTTATTGATTTTTAGTTTCATATAAATGGGAGCATGATCAGACATAACATAGTCCCCCCGTCCAACTATCACTGATCCTATACATATCTTCCTTAGGGATTATGAAGTAATCTAATCTAGAGTACATTTGATATTGGGCTTAGTGATATGTGTAGTCCCTCCTACTCCCATTCATTACCTGCCAAACGTCCACCATACCCAGTTCCATTAGTAGTTTGGCCACCTTTCTAGCTGTTTTATGTTCCTTTCTAGGGATTCTGGATGTGGTATCCACGTGTAGGTTCAGGGTCAAATTTAGGTCTCCTCCTCCCATCAGCAGCCCCTCTCCCCATTCCTGAAATTTTTAATAAAAAAGTTCTATAATCTTCATATCTTGACCCGGGGGGAAATACACCGATGCCAGTGTAACTTTTGTGCCCATTAACTGACCTTTTACTAGAACATACTTACCCTCTTTATCTCTTAGTACCCCTTCTTGTTTAAACTTTACCCTATTGGGCAATAATATAGCTACTCCCCTTCTATGATCTGTCTTGTAAGATGCAGCAGCCACCTCCTGGAACCCAAATTTGGCTAACTTAGCATGCTCTGATGCTGACATATGAGTTTCTTGGAGAAAAACGACGTCAGGCTTTGCTCTTTTAACCAGAGCTATTACTTTGCTTCTTTTAACTGGGTTTGTAAGACCTCTAACATTATAAGAACATATACAAATATCTGGACTAGCCATTATGTTTCATCTAACAATGTCCATGGTATGGATTCTCTCACCTCTCCTTGGTTTCCAAGTCTTTTCCCATATTTCCTCTTCGCACATTTCTGACAGTCCTTGTGACCTCTAAACATGTTAACTACATAATTATTAACCCGTACCAACTGTAACCTGTAAATCCACATTACTTAAGTATTATGACTCCAAAGTTGGGAATCCAACTTTCTGGATTCATGTTCCCTTCCTTTCTTCAGATGGTATTCAGAAGAGAAAAGAGAGGATATTATCTTGTTCCTTCTATTAGGAACTCCTCTCTTTGACAGTTGTTTTTATGTCTGGTACCTGTGTAAGCCCCCCCCTCTGAGTTTTCAGCTCCGCTCTATTAAACAAATTATACTCAGCCTTTCCACCTCATATCATTTACTACTTACTGTTTCAAGATAGAAAAAAAAACATGTTTCCTCTATGGTTGTATTTTCTATTATACCTTCCCCCCTCTCCTTAACTTCCAGCCTTTGTTTCTGTGGAGCCTGCGTGACGTAGGGAGGTGATTCCCCAAGGTGGTCCAAAGGCCAGCCCTGAACCTCCGTCCCCCCACCCACCCGAGCCATCCCTGACCCTCATCAATATACTGTGTGCCAACTTATGAAACAAGTTACTTCAATTGTTTTGCATTCCCAATTATGATTGCCCCCGTATAGTCTCTCAGCATGAGGGGGTGGCCACCAACCATTTATTTTCCTTTCGACAAGCTAAAGCCCATCAATATATATACACTTTGTTTTCACTTCAGAAGCTCAGGAGAAAATTGAGGCCCTGCCCCTGGATTCCCGGAGGGTGAGCTCCCCGCGGCCCCCACAAGACAAAAACTGCCCCTTTCCCACTCTGTGAAGTACCTTGTGCTTTTTTGCACGGACTAGTGGCCTTCCCCCTCCTACCAGGACCCTTCTGCCAATATATGTCTCACCACCTTTCTTCTCTCCTTTGTGTGGATCCCCAGGGCTCCATGAGTGAGCTAGGCGACCAGCTCAAGGCCTACCTCCAGACACCCAGGTCCCCCCACCCCGCCAACCCAGGCTCCGTTTCAAAAGAAACATGCCAGCAAATATCCACAGCTTCTTGTTTTGTCTATTCCCTGTGTCTATACATTGATTTATATTTTCAAATCTGTCCATTTCAGTACGGTAATAAGTCTCTCATTACAGTTCCTTTTCTTCCCTGGGTGCCCCAGTCTTTTCGGGCAACAGCTTTTTTTTATAAAATGTAAGTTTTGCCAAAGTTCTCCTACCACGCTGACATTTCAAGTGTTCTCCTCCTCCAAGTTTTCTTCTAGTCCTTGGTTTCCCTCATTTCTCCATCTCGATCGGTTATGGGTTCCCTTACTTCTCGACATTTCTCTGAAAGCTTGCGCCACATGCCTAATAGCCCTTTCTCCCTTTGAGTCCCACATCTTTTGGTTCCTCCAGGAACCCAAGCTTTGTTTTTAAGTTCCTCGAACTTCTCTAGGACCCCCTCTTTCTGCAACAGCACTCCCAATGATTCCAGCATTTCCTCAGCGTCTGTCATTTCTTAAAACCGCCTAGGACCCTTCTCTGTTATTATTCAAATTCTTGCTGGGTATTCCAGGAAAGCTTTCACTCCCTTCTGTTGGAGTTGTCTGATTATTACTAGTACTTGCCTTCATTTCGTCAGCAACTGTGGGGTATAATCCTGATCGAAAAAAAAGTCTCACATATCCAAAGTTAATGATTTTTCTTGACCAAGCCAAACTCAAAATCTGTTCCTTAATTCTGAAATCAAGAAATGCTATAACTATTGACCTCGGGCGTGCTTTTGGATCTCTAGGTTTTGCTATTAAAGATCTATGTGCCCTGATGATACCTAACTCTTTTTCTTTGGGCAAGTCCAGCATCTCCTTCAGGAAAGAGTTGATAAAAACCAACATATTGCCTGTTTCTGTCTCCTCTGGTACACCATGAATTCTGATATTGTTTCTACGGTTTCTATTCTCCAATTCTTCCATTTTTTGTTCTAGGTATAATGATCGCTTGTGCAGTTCCAAAAGTGCAGAGTTATGGGAATCCATGACGTTGTTACATAGAAATGAAGAATTTGATGGCAGATAAGGACCGCTTGGCCCACCTAGTCTGCCCATTTTCCTACCTAACAGATAAGCTGCAGATCCTAGTTAACCAACAGCCTACCTCCTCCTACCCCCCACTAGGACTGCCTTATGTCTGTCCTATGCATTCTTGAATTCCTCCACTGTTGTTGACTCCATGACCTCCTCAGGGAGGCTGTTCCATGCATCCACAACCCTCTCTGTGAAAAAATTCTTCCTCACATTACCTCTGAGCCAACCCCCCTCTGTCTTCAAATTGTGCCCCCTTGTTCTTGCACATCTCTTTTTCTGAAAGATGCTACCCTCTTGGACTTTGTTGATTCCCTTGAGGTGCTTTAAAGTTTCTATCATGTCCCTCTCTCCCTTCTTTCCTCAAGGGTATACATATTAAGCTCCTTTAGTCTTTCTTCATATGTCTTCTGGTGCAGACCCTGCACCATTTTGATTGCCCTCCTCTGGACAGCCTCCACTCTGTCTATGTCTTTGTGGAGATGGGGTCTCCAGAACTGCACACAGTACTCAGTTGGGGTCTCACCAACTGTCTGTACAGAGGACAACAACTTCCTGTTTCTACTATTGATGCCTCTTCCTATGCATCCCAGTATCCTCCCAGCCTTCCTTACTGCCTTCTCACATTGCTTGCCCACCTTTAGGTCATCTGATATAATTACCCCAGGTCCTTTCCATTTTACTGTTGTCGGTATCTCACCCCCATTGTGTACTCTTCCCTAGGTTTTGTTTTCCATGTGCATTACCTTGCACTTCTTTGCGTTGAATCTGAGCTGCCATACATTTGACCATTCCTCCAACCTTGCCAAGTCCCTTCTCATCCTTTCCACTCCATCTTGTGTATCAACCCTGTTGCAGATCTTTGTGTCGCTCTTCTAAAGAGACATACTTTTCTTCTAGTTCCTCTGCAATGTCACTTATAAAGACATTAAAAGGACCGGTCCCAGTACTGAACCCTGCGGTACCCTGCTAGTAACCCTCCTTTTCTTCACTGTACTCCATTTACTACTACCCTTTGTGTCCTATTGTCTCAGCCAATTTTTATCCAGGCTACCACCTTGAGACCCACTCCAAGGCTGGCTAACTTGTGTATTAATCTTTGTGTGGACTGTATCAAATGCCTTGCTAAAATCTAGGTAGGCCATGTCACAGCCCTTCCCTGGTCTACTACTTTGGTCACCCAGTCAAAGAAATGTATTAGATTCATCTGACATGACTTTCCCATCGTGAATCCATGCTGCCTTGGGTTCTGTGCTCCACTGGCCTCTAGGTACTCCAAAATTCTTTCCTTCAGAAGTGATTCCATCATTTTCCCTACCACTGAGGTCAAACTAACTGGTCTGTAGTTTCCTGCCTCTGTCCTGCTCCCACTTTTGTGAAGAGGAATCACATCCGCCCTCCTCCAGTCCTCAGGTACCACCCCATCCTCCCATGATTTGTTAAAGAGAGTAGTCAGCGGTGTCACTAGTTCTACCCTTAGTTCTCTTAGAATTCTTGGGTGAATCCCATCAGGCCCCATTGTTTTGTCCACCTTCAATCTTATTAGTTCTTTCAGAACCCTTTCTTCTGTAAATGGATTGGTATCGACCCCCATCTTCAGAGTGTTTCTCTTGTTTGGTTTAGGTACCTCCCCCTCTTCTTCCTTTGTGAATACTGAGCAGAAATATTCATTCAGTATCCCTGCTTTTTCACTGTCACCCTCTACCCACATTCCCTCCCCTTTATTAAGCATCAGTATCCCTCCTTTGGTCTTTCTTCGCTCCCTAATGTACTTATAAAAGGTCTTATCCCCCTTCTTAACAGAATTGGCTATCCTTTCCTCAGTTTGGGCCTTTGCTATTTTGACTGCCTTCCCAGCCTCTTTCTGCTTTAACTGATAAAGTTCTCTGTCCTGCTCCTTCTGTGTTTCCTTATATTTCCTGAATGCTATCATTTTCTCCTTAACCTTCCCTGCCACCTCTTTTGAGAATTTTTTTGTTGTATTCAGTAATATTTTTCTCTAGCTCATCCGTTTTCTGTCTTAAAATGTTTATTACATTTCTATCCTCCAATGCTCTAGCCTCCTGCCTTTGCAATGATGCGTTCATCTGTTGTAATGTTTCGCATAGCTGAGTAGAGGTAATTGTGCATTCCTTTTCTAGTTGTTGGTTAATATTTCCCCTTGAGAAGGCCACGGGGTTTCTTTGCCAACCGTTTTCATAGGCCCCTCTCCTGGCTGAATTTTAACTCCTTTACCAACCATTCCTGACAAACAATCTTTATGTCGCTGCCTCGCCGGCATCCAGTAGTCAGTGATTCTCACTTTAACGGACAGTTTGCACTTGAAAATAGAGCTGATTGTTGTGGATTGTTAGTAGTGCGAGGTGGAGATATCACTTCAGGCTGCCATTAGAGCTGACGGCTAAACTGGAAGTCATCCCATCTTTCTTGTTCCTCTTCTCGTTTAGATAGCAGAAGAAAGCCTTCTCCCTCCCCCCAATACCTTCCACTAATTGCAATTCCTTCTGTGCCTCAGCTCTCAGAACTGTCCTTCCAGCCTCCCTCACCTGTCCTAGGTATATTTCTCTGTCCTTCTCCTTCTTGGACTTTATGAAATTCTTGCATGCCAGCCTCTTGTTCCTCACTGCCTGGGCTACCTCATACCTCAATCAGCTTGGCTGTTTGATTTTTGAGTTCTTCCTTTTGTGCCTAGCACATTCTTCTGTCACAACCCTATTCCTTCTGTAATGCCCCAAAGTTGGGGCATCCCAGAAATATAAATTAAGTAAAAAGATTAGGGGTTTACAGGAGCCCAAGGTGCCTGTCTTAGGTACAGTCTGCAGGGTAAATAGATGAAGGGACCCCTCAGAAGTGATTCCCATCGGTGTACAGTATAGAAACACTGTAATTAATAAAGAAAAGTGCCCTGTGCACTTAAACCTTGTTAAAAAAATAGAATTCATGTAGCTCCAGTAACAATGGCCTGGATGGAATGCTGTGCTGAGCTGCTCATGCACAGCCTTCCACTCCAGCCACTCTAGAACCCTGGTGGGTTTAAGTTTAAAAAATATTTTTGCAGTTATTCAGTTGCTCCTGGGCAGAGGTTGAGGAGAAAGGACACAGAAGTCAAGGGAGAGGTTAGGCCTTACCTTGGGTTGAAGCCGTCCCTCAGGGCTTGCTGTGGTCCTGTTCTGCCTCCCCTGTCTGAAGACTCCTGTTTCTGCTCAGTTTTGTGGTCGGTGGTGCCGTCGTGGCACCATGAAGAGAAGAGAAGCCAGTTCATCCAGTTTTGGGCTTAAGAGCCCTGTCGTTTTGTTATTTTGCCCCCTTATTTATTTTAAAGTTTGTTTTCGGTCCCCCGTCGGCGGCAGAAGTGCTCATCAACGCAGTTTTGGTCGGCCTTCCTAGGCCCCAGTCATCCCCTAGCTGCCTGTAACTCTCTTTCCCACTGCCAGCTTATCTCCCACCTCCCGGTACCATGCTCCAGCCTCCAGCAGCAATAGGAGCAGTGAGTCAGCGGCAGCACACGCTATGTGCTGACCGCCTGAAGAGATCACTTTTCTTTTAATTTTAAAAGTGAGCACTATGCACGAGGGCAAGCAGTCAAGCACCGCGGGGGCATTGGGTCGCTAGGACCCTGTATTTAAATATTTAGGAGGGAGGTGGTGTTAGCAATGCCCCTTGGGGAGGGGCTAGCTCAGAAATATTCAAAAGGGGGCAGGATTCGGGGCGGCAAACTGCCGAAAGAGTGGCAGCAGGCTCAGAGAGCCTTTTAGATTTAAAGGGGCCCTGCCACTTTTGGCCTGTTAATTATTTAAAGGAGCGATCCAAGCCCAGTAAAGAGGGGGCAATTCAGGCCCATTTCTGTTAGGGCACCAGGCCCATTGTAAAGCAGGGCACCAGGCCCACTGAATTAAGGCCACCAGGCCCAGTTTTAAAAGGACGATTAGGCCCACAGCTAAGTGTAGGGCATTAGGCCCGAGATCAAGCAGGGTCCCAGACCAGCCCCGGCCTAGCAGATTAGGGCAAGCCAGTCTAGTGGTAGTAAGGGCAGCCCCGGCCTAGCGGATTAGGGCAAGCCAGCCTAGTGGTAGTAAGGGCAGCCCCGGCCTAGTGGATTAGGGAAAACCAGCCTAGTGGTAGCAAGGGCAGCCCTGGCCTAGCGGATTAGGGCAAGCCAACCTAGTGGTAGTAAGGGCAGCCCCGGCCTAGTGGATTAGGGCAAGCCAGCCTAGTGGTAGTAAGGGCAGCCTCGGCCTAGTGGATTAGGGCAAGCCAGCCTAGTGGTAGCAAGGGCAGTCCCGGCCTAGCAGATTAGGGCAAGCCAGACTAGTGGTAGTAAGGGCAGCCCCGGCCAAGCGGATTAGGGCAAGCCTGCCTAGTGGTAGCAAGGGGGCCCCGGCCTAGCGGATTAGGGCAACCCAGCCTAGTGGTAGTAAGGGCAGCCCTGGCCTAGTGGATTAGGACAAGCCAGCCTAGCGGCAGTAAGTAGGGTGTATAAGGCCCCGTAGCAAATAAGGCATTTAGGCCTTTAGTGTTCCGGGCCATTAACATAGGGCAAGTGGCACCCTCAGTATAGTGGTTAGGCAACCTTAGCAAAACGTTCAGGGGTAGCAAGATCCTATTCAGGAAGGCCCTACAGTCAGGAAAAAGGGTCCATCCAAGGGTGCTCAGTTCACAAATACTGTGAAGCTACTGTAACAACTGTACTGTTCATTCAACTGTTATTGCTGAAGTACTTGAAAGACTGTGAACTTGCTAAGAAGCACCAAGACTGTATTGTATATGGATTGTGGTTATTTGCTCCTGGTTATCTGAACTGTTGCCCTAAGCATCCAAACTATTGCCCTAAGCATCTGAACTATTGCCCTAAGCATCTGAACTATTGCTCTAAGCATCTGAACTATTGCTCTAAGCATCTGAATTATTGCTCTAAGCATCTGAACTATTGCCCTAAGCATCTGAACTATTGCCCTAAGCATCTGAACTATTGCTCTAAGCATCTGAACTGTTGCCCTAAGCATCTGAACTATTGCCCTAAGTATCTGAAATACTGCTCTAAGCATCTGAACTCTTGCCCCACCTGTAATAATTACACCTAACTTTATAGTTTGCCCTTCCCGGGCAAATTATCGTATCATTCCGCAGTTCTCTTGGCATTGCAGATAGGTGGATCTTTCAGCTACATTGTTACCAGTGTATGGGGACAGTCTCAATCTTCTACCACACTGCAGTCCCACAGTGTGGTCTGTAATCCTTCGTAATCAGAATCAGTCTCTACCCAGAAGAGGACGTCTTCTCATCATTCTTCACCCAAGTGGGATCGTCCATCAGATCATCTCCTCCGTCTGTGTTGTCCGCCAAAGTCGAGTCCGTAGCCAGTCATACAAGTCATACCCGCCATTTCTTGTTTTCACAGTTCAAAGTTACGTCCGTCGAAGCGCATCACGACAGCCGTGCCAGTGTTGTTTAGTATGGTTCCTGATCAGATGTCCCGAAGTTAGTACGCCCTCAGAAAGTGTACATCCTGGAGAACATGGTCTCGCCTTGGTCGTCACGAGAGTCGAGTCTGTCAAGCCCAGTTCAGGACACGTCCGCCGTTTCTTTATTTTGTTCTAGGTTCTGGTGACAAGATTGCAGAATCAACCATCGTCTCTACAGATTCTTCTGGTTCCTCATCCTATCGGAGATCCTTCAGCGTTTAGCTGGCCCTTGCTGTGTTGCAGCATCATTCAGGTCGTGGTAGTCCTCGAGTGGATTAGTCGCCACGCAGATCCTGTTTTTTCCTCATCCTTGGCGGCCTTAGAAGTGGGTTTTGGCCAAGGAACCCTTTGTCTTCAGTTTGGAATCTGACAGCCTGAAAGTGGCTTATTCTAGGAACCAGTTGCTCTGGTTCTTTCATTCCGGCAGCCTTGGAGAGAGTGGGCTTTTGCCGAAGAATCATATGGTCTGTTTACTAAACCTCTCACCACCCAGTGGCCTTTACTAGGTCCCTGCTGGGAATTGTGTTTAGTATCAACTGTTCCAGTTGCTTCCCCTTTGTAGCTACCATCGTAGAATGATGGTGTACATGAAGACGTCAGACCTCTGGACTCCTGTAACATTGGACTTCGGTAGAATAGTGTGGTTATAGCTAAACCAAATATTGTTGTGGGTAGTACACATCATCTGATCTTTGCCTCAGTTTAGTAATAAGAATAAGAACTGTTGAATAATTATAGAAGTATAGTGGCAGTAGGCCTAAATACTTAGGCTATTCCTGTTGGAAGTAATTTTAGCAGTCATAGTTAAGAGTGTACTGTCCTCTTTACAGCCCTATTGTTTTGGGTGTCTTCTCCTTCTCTTGTGACTGTGTCTCTCTACCCACTGGTACTAAATAAACGCCCTGTGGGGACTGAATCTCTAGGATGACTCCTGCCTCTCCTTGTCTGGGTAACAGTTATCTTATCCACAATAATTCGGACCTTGGTGTCTCACTCATCTCTTTCCACCATCCTTAGAGCAGAGTACCACAGAGCACCTCTAGACCATCACACTTCCTTGATAATAGTCCATTTTTGGTCCACCTCCATAGTTGCACTGATTTTCCCTAGATGCCTTTTTAGTACCTCACCCATTTTTCCCAAGTCCATCCTCCGGGGTGCTGTGAAGCCCAAGCTGAGAGGACACAGAATTTTTGAGCTCAGCAACTTTCTCCTAAATAACATCAATGACTCCCCTTTACTTCTCTTCAATCACTTTATAAAGTTGGCCAATGTCTTTTTTCTTTTCTTTTAATTTTTTTGTTTGTTTTTATTTCACTCCGCCCAGCAACACCTGAATGGTCCAGGCTTCTGATTTCCAAGGCATGACCCTACTGACAGCACAGACCACAGACTCTCACTCCACTGAGACACTAAGAGGCATATTTTAAATGCATCACAACAGATGACAGTATAACAATGCAGTGGCTGGCAACCACAAAATACAAACTATGATAACTCGCTATAGTAGTTGTCAAAGATTTTTAGATGACCACATGATGCATGACTCACAAAGTGAGAAAAAGGGAACTGAAGTAAGACTCAGAAGGGCTCAGGACTAGACAATGAGTGAGAGCGATACCATCCAGCCAGACACCGCTGACAAACCCTCACACCAGCACCACCCCACTGAGAGACCTGTCTAGCAGTAAATGGATGAACCGCAGAATGTTTTACTCACATTGCTTCCCTTCAGTTACTGCTACATTAAGTAAGGGAAGACAAGGTAAGGCAAATGTTATTTATAAAGCACCCTATCCCAGGGGCTTGGGGCATTGTACAATCCATAAAATAGAAATAAACATAAAACAATAAAGACATTTTGTTTGGCTAAAATGGGCAATCCCAAATGGGATAAGACTGCAGGAGGTCTGGACAAAGGGAAATGAGCAATCAGAGTGCAGACCTCGCGGTCTGGAGTGGAGGCCCAGACCGTGGCTGACCAGAGTTCGGAGGAAACACTATCTTCGCTGGGTCTGAAATTACAAAAGTTAATTCACTCTATGACTGATCTTTCACAAAAGGTTGACGGTTTCAATGGCCGTGTGCTGGTTTTGGAATCAGCAGTTGATGGGCTGAAGGGCAATATGGTGGAGATCCACAAACAGACTGATTCGTCCACCGCTGCTATGGCCCTCATGGTAAAAGCGACACAGCATCTGCGAGCCAGGCTGAAAACCTTAGAGAACCAGGCCCACTCCTCTAATGTCCGGCTGCTAGGGTTACCAGCAGGGTGTAAGGGAGATCACCCCATCATATTTATTAAGAAGTGGGTCACAGAGAAGTTGGTCCCATTGGGAGCAGAGGCTGTTAGTGAAATCCAAAAAGTATATTGAATTACTCCCTGGTGCCAACAGCAGAATTCCGATGAGCCTCACACTCTCCTGGTGGTGATGGTGGGGATTGATATTTCAGGCTGCATCCTGCAGCTTGCTCGTAAAGTAGGGCCAATTATACAAGATGGACACCAGATCTATCCATTCCTGGCCACTAAACCTAAATCATCCCATTCCAAGGCAAAAATATGGGACTTCAGAGGAACTGACTTTGATAAGATGGCCAACAGAGTTAAGCTACCCTGGCAAGAAGAAATACAGGTGAGTGGGTACAGGCAAAGTGAGCAAGCATTGAGGATGCAATACTTGAAGCAACATCCCATTGTGTCAGAGAGAAAGGGAAGTGCAAAAGAAGAAGGAAACCACTTTGGTTCTCAAAAACAGTAGCAGAAGAGGTCAGAGCCAAAAGGCTGGCCTTCAGGAAATATAAGAGAATGCAGCGGGACAAAGATAGGGAAGCATACCAAACTTCCCTAAGGGAAGCAGGAAAAGGCAGTAAGGCAGGTGATGGCCCAAACTGAGGAAACACTAGCACGAGCAGTAAAAGAAGGTGACAAGACTTTCTATAGATACATTAGTGAAAGGAGAAAGTCGGAGGGGGTATTGCTAAGATCAAAGAGGATAAGAGGGAGTGTGAGGAGGAGGACCAAGGAAAAACATCTATCCTAAATAGATACTTCTGCTCAGTATTTACTGAGGAGAAGGTAGAGCAGGGCCCACAGTTCAGCCCCATGGAGACAGGGGGAGGGAGGTGTGCACTAGTCACTTCACAAAATAAAGGGTTCTACAAGAGCATGCTAAGCTCAGGGTGGACAAGGCAATGGTACCTGATGGCATACATCCCAGGGTACTAAAGGAGCTAAGGGTGAAACCAGCAGAGCCATTATCAGAACTGTTTAGTGAGTCTCTGAGCATAGAAGTGGTCCCAGAAGATTGGAGAAGGTCTCATGTGATCCTGCTCCACAAGAGTGGTAGCAGGGAGGAGGCAGGAAACTACAGACCAGTCAGTCTGTCTTACCTCAGTAGTGGGCAACATTATGGAGGCACTCATTAAGGAAAGGATAGTGCAACACCTGGAATCCATAGGAGCACAGGATCCAAGACAGAATGGGTTTATAACAGGAAGGTCCTGTCAAACTAATCTCATAGATTTCTTTGACTGGGTAACCAGAGTGGTGGACCAAGGGGAAGCAGTTGATGTCACCTACCTTGACTTCAGCAAAGCTATCGATACCGTTCCACATAGAAGATTGATTAATAAGCTGGGTAGGCTCAGGGTGGGTCAAAAAATGGTCAACTGGGTGGTAAACTGGTTGATGGGCAGAAAACAGAGAGTGGTGATAAACAGTATGCAGTCAGAAGAGATGCAAGTCACAAGTGGGGTACCTCAGGGATCAGTCAGTCTTCAACAGCCAGTCCTCTTCAATATCTTCATCAGTGACACTGCAGATGGACTGGAGGGTAAGGTTTGTCTGTTTGCAGATGACACCAAGATCTGCAACAGAGTAGATGATCCAGATGGGATAGGCAGAATGAGAAGAGATCTGAATAAACTGGCAAAATGGTCGGAAGAGTGGCAACTGGGTTTTAACATGAAGAAGTGCAAGATCATGCACATAGGGAAGAGGAACCCTGAAGCCACCTATGGATTGAGAGGGGAGTTGCTGGCAATCACAAGGGAAGAAAAAGTCTTGGGCATCATTATCACAGATGACCTGAAATCATCCAAGCAGACCACTAAAGCAGTAGGTAAGGCTAGGGGGATGTTGGGGTGTATTAGTAGGGGTATTACAAGTCATAAGAGGGAGGTCATAATCTCTCTTTACAAGACTGGTTAGGCCCCATCTGGAGTACTGCATGCAGTACTGGAGGCCACACTTTCACAAAGACATTAAGAAAATGGAGGCAGTCCAGAGAAGGGCAACCAATATGGTGCAGGGACTGCATCAGAAGACATATGAGGACAGATTAACGGAGCTCAATATGTATACCCTAGAGCAAAGGAGGGAGAGAGTGATATGATCGAAACATTCAAACACCTTAAGGGCATTAACAAGGTGAAAGAGTCTAACATGTTTCAATATAAGAAAAATAGCAGGACACGAGGACACAGAATGAGATTAGAGGGAGGCTGAATAAGGGGTAATGTGAGGAAGTTCTTTTTCACAGAAAGGGTGGTGGATGCATGGAACAGCCTACCTCAGAAAGTGGTGGATATGAATACAGTGCAGGGCTTCAAGCAGGCATGGGATAGGCATAAGGGAGCAATACAGATGAGTATGAATAGATAGGCCATTGACAGAGTAAATGCCTATGGCACATTCAAAAGGTAGAAAAAGAAATGGGCAGACTGGATGGGCCTTGCAGTCCTTATCTGCTGTCAACTTCTATGTTTCTATGTAAGCTACGTGACCGGACAATGCAGAAAAAGATTTGATGGCATCTGACGAACCCTATGAGAGGCTAAAGTCCCACTTTCCATGATTTACCTGGCCAGGCTCTGGATCATTTTTGAGAATAAAGTATACTCTTTTTCTGATCCCATGGAGGCTGGTAAATGGGCCACCCAACATGCAGCTACATGAAGAGCTCTCCCAGAGGATGAGGATTATCCCAATGGGATACCTGAGGACACATCAAGGGACAGTTGTGATTTCTGTTTTTCATTTCTTATGTAAGACATAATCCATTTGTGGGTTTCCTTTTATTTTTCCTTAAGCCTGTAGTAGTAGTAGTAGTAGTAGTAGTAAAAATGTTTATTTTTATACAGGATAGCAAACTTTAGGTCATAGACCTATTTTCAAAGTTGTCCTGTGTCAAGAACAAATTACATTCAGTATAACATGCAAAAATTCAGACTACATAAAACAACTAATAAATAATTTTTGACATTATACAAGACACAAATCTTCAGTCAGACCAACAACTAACACATTTATCCACATTTTAAAAAACAAGTACATTCATCATAAAATACAGTGCTCAATCCTAGTTTTGTTGCTTTCCTTAATTCAGGGGGAATATTATTCCAAATATTTGCAGTCTGAGCCTCAGGTGTCATAGTACCATATCTTGTATTAGTTTTTGGAAAAGTGTAACCTGTATGCTTTTAGTAACCGACCACAAGATGGCTTGTTGCCATCATCCTAGCTGGCTTTTTTGACTTAGGTAATTCCTCTTTACTACTGAGTCATAAAGTTAAATATATAATGGCATTTAGTTTGAAGCTAGTTTGGAGTGTTGTGGGGTGGTCTTTGAGTAATGAGAGGGACGGGGTTAATTTCCCCATCTCTTTAAATGGCAGACAAACTGCATGAATGACTTAAGCATTTGTATCAATCTTTAGGCTGAACACATGACGCCATTAGTCCCAATTGGGACATGACATTTCTGAGACTTGCTGGACAAATTAGACACTTTTGAAATAGCCATGTTGCTCCTGGATTCAATAACACAGGCTACTCTGTTCTATTAAATGTAGGTATTGTATTATAATGGATCTCCTCCCTTGTGGTATCTCTATATAATAGATGCATACTGTTCCAACATCCAATTAAGGAGTCCCTGCCCCATGAAGGTCTTTATTATTTGGATTGTTTATTATATGTAGTGATCATGGTTTTGTATCTGTGGAAATTAATAAAAATAAAGTATTAAAAAAAGTCCATCCTCCTAAAGTCCAAGATTTTGGTTTTAGTGGTGACACTTTCCCTGCCCGTATCCAACCTGAACCACACTGAGTGATGATCACTTTCACCAAGTGGTTCCTTGACTGTAACATCCTGTACATGCTCTCCACTCATGAGAACCAGGTCAAGGATTGTCCCCTCTTAGGCAGGTTCAGTGACGCCCTCAGTCAGAAACCCATGCTGGATCACAGCCAGTATTTTCTGGCTCCTGGCACATGTCATTGCCTGCATACTCCAGTTCACCCTGGGCAGGTTGAAGTCCCCCATTATCACAACCTCCCCCTTCACTACAGCTTTCAGAATTTGAAAAGTCAGGTCTTTTTCCATTTCTTCATCCTGACTGGGTGGTCTCTTAACCACTCCCAACCTCACCTTCCTTGTCCTATTGGTCTGTAGTTGGATCCATATCACTTCTGCCCACCCTCTTTCTGATTCCTCTCTTGTGGTTGTTATGCCTTCCCTATTGTATATTGCCACCCCTCCTCCTTTGCCTACCACTCTGTCTGTCCCGTAAAGCCTATATCCTGGAATGGAGAGGTCCAAGTCATGGTTAGATTTGGCCCAAGTCTCAGTTATTGTTGAAATATCTGCCTTTCCTCCTGCAAGTAGGGCTTGTAGGTCATCCATCTAGTTTCCTAAACTATGTGCCTTTAAGGACACTACCTTCCACTTTGCATCCAAGCCTCCCTCTTTTCCCCCACTTTCTGCTTTTTCCTCTTCTCTGTATGTTTTCCCCTTTCCCCTATGCCAGCCTGCCTTACTCCCCCTTCTCCTTGCAGTAGACCTCTACAGTTATGGGGGGAGATCCATTCATGCCTGCTTCCTCGGGTCTTTTGGCCCTGAGGCCCACCTGCCCCTCCTTCAGTAGTTTAAATTTAACTTCTGGTTGATGTACCTCCCCCCTCCCAGTTTGTCCCTTACTACGCTTAGTCCCTCCCTGCTGAGGTGCAGTCTGTCAGGTGCATAGAGGGATTTGTTTGACCATGTCTCCACCACTGTCCTATTAGGTCAAATCCCCCCTCCTTGTACTAATCCATCAGCCACAAGTTGAAGTCCTCTATCCTACCTTTCCTTACTGTGCTAGCTCTTGGGACTGGGATCACTTCAGAGTATGCTAGTGAGTTTGCCACCTCCCTGCAGATCAATCCCAACTTGCTGAACCAACTTTTTACCACCTCTGCCTCCTCCCCTGCTATGTCAATGGTGCCTAAGTGAATAATTATGCTTGTTTTCCCCTTCTCCCTTTAACTACCTCCCCTATTTTTGGACCCACCCTCCTTGCTGTCATTCCTAGCATGCACACTCCTATCATTTTGGTTTCCCCGCGCGGATGCCCTTAATCATAGAGTACCCAATGTTTGTCACTCTACCTCCACCCACCACAATGTTCTCCTCCCTCCCAACCCCTACTACTGCAGAACCAGTCTCATCTCTATCCATGTCCATTACATTGTTCTGTGCACCCCTGCTGTCTCCATTCATTCCCTCAAATATGCTTCCCCCCCCTGAGCCTCTTCCATTCCCCAGAGGTTATGTAGTTTATTTCAATACGCAAATATCACTCAGAAAAAAATAAAAATAAAATACTAATAAAAAGTTATATTTTATTGCAGCCAAAACAAAATTAGAACTGAACTGAATACGCTAAAAATGCAGTGATTGTCTGACCATTAGTGGATAATTACCATATCCTGGCAACTGGCAGGATTAAGAGACCAGGGACCCAAGGTATGATCAGCTAAGCTCATCTGACAGATTACAGAGAATGTCAGGCATACAGCTGGGGATCGGGTGTGGAAGGTGTGTGCAGCCTGGGTTGGATATGCATGGAGATCTCCACATTTGTGGAGTCGGACCTCTGCGCACCACCAGTGCAGGGAGGTACCCCTCTGTGGCCAAAATCCCATAGAATGTGCACAAGGATGTGGTGCAAGGAAACTCACCAATGAAGACTGCTGCATAGGTTTCCTGCACACACTGACCAAAAACTGAGATGCCAAGCAATAGTGGCAAAAAAACACTCACATTTAATTAAAACTCAAACAACAGTAGACAAAGCCTGACATGTTTCAGACAGCACGTCCTTTCTCAAAGGCTAAAGACATCAAACTAAAACTCACATTATATAAGTAAGACATAGACATGTGGTATTGATGACACCCTGTGACACCAAAGTCTGTGATAGGTTAAAAAGTATTTGAAGCCCGAGACTCCAGGAGAGACTGCGAGACTTCCCCGGAAGAGGATGAGGCATGGCAAGAAATGATGAGGACTACAGACATCAGAAGTAAAGGAGAATTATTATTACAGCTACAACCAGGGCAGAATTAATCACAAGCAGCCATACAGAGGATGGGGATGCCAGAGGAGGTAAGTGGTTCAGCTTCTACCACACAAGTCAGTAATCTATCCAAGCATTCCTTGACTGAGGCAGAAAAAACCTTAATGAGTAAAGGCCTGGGTTTTGCCCCCACCAAAGTGATGGATAGAGTGGGTACATTAGTAGACCTTTCCCTGAATTGTCATAAGTTAAACTTGCAAGCCTTCCTCCATAATAGAACGTCAGAGGAGGAGGAGGAGGAGGGGAACAAACTGGCAATATTTTACCTCAATTTTGTAACCCTTTTATGTCCCCCCCCAACCTCATGCAGCTGTGTAATTTTTTAAAGAATTAGTAGAGAATGACTTAGAGAACTTTTTCACCACACCTCATTTCAACTATTTTAACAATCTAAGTGGGAGTGAAAATGATGCCATTTCCTCCCTTAAAGCTGACATGGACCTAATCATAAAACAGGCAGACATGGTCCTTCTTGATAAAACAGCAGATATCAAAGAAACTAAAAGACAGCTGAATAATAAAGAATTTTACAAGAAGTTAACATCAGATCCAACTTTTGATTTCAAATACAGTACTGATGAACTGATACAGGCAACCTTTTCTAACAGGAATATTGATAGTAAAACTAAAGAGTTTCTTACCACTACACATCCCATAAGGACCACCTTCTATGTCCTGCCTAAAGTCCACAAAATGCTCATTGACCCACCAGGACGTCCCATAGTTAGCAGAATAGGCTCCTTTATTGACCCTTTGTCACAATACTATGATGTTGTTTTTTTTAAAACCATGAGTTACCTGTTTAACCTTTTTTCTGAAAGACGCCAAAGAAGTATTGAACCTCCTTCCCACTGTGAGACTAGAACAAGACATGCTTTTAGTAACTTGTGACATCGAGTCACTGTACACAAATGTGCCACATGAAGGGGCCCTAGATGCCGTGGCACATTTTCTAAATAAATCCTTTTTACAAGCTCCACCTATTGAATTACTTTTGAAAATGTTGAAGCATGCCTTGGAGGACAATGTTTTTCTATTTAACAACAGCCTGTACCATCAGATTAAAGGGATAACAATGGGGGCCATGTGTGCCCCCTCAGTTGCTAATCTGTATATTGGAAAATGGGAGGAAGATGTAGTCTTTTATGAGTCTGTGAATGTTTTCTTCAACAAGCTCTTCATCTGGAAAAGATATATGGACAACATACTCATTATTTGGCAGGGTACAGAAAGCAGCTTTGAAGATTTCCTTACTTTTTTACATGGGACTAATCCTCATCTTAAATTCACATATTCCTGTAGTCCTGATGAGATCACACATCTGGACCTAAAAATTTCCACATATAATGCAGTAGGACGGGAGTGTGACATTTATAGGAAGGCAACAGATGGCAATACCCTTCTGAGAGAAAATAGTTGCCATCCACCACATGTGGCAAAAATATCCCCACTGGGCAATTCCTCAGAACAAGGCGCAACTGCTCAACTGAAACAGCATTTGAAAGAGGGGCAGAGGCACTAACCAATAGATTATGACAAAGGGGGTACAAATAAGAGTATATCCAAGAGGCCAGAGACAAAGCTAAGGGCATAGATAGGCAAACTCAGTTACTGTAAAATAAATTTCTGCTAATGTTGACACCAGGTTTAACTTTGTGACCAAATTCTCAGCCCAATCTAAAGAACTTGAAATAATCCTGAACAGATATTGACATGTTTTATCTGCTGAGCCAGGATTGAAAGAAATCTCTAGTACATCTTTTAGAATGTGTTACAGGAAACCACCGGTACTTAGAGATTTACTGGTGCACAACCATTTTACAGACAGAAAGAGCAACAGTTGGCTAACAAAACCAACAGGTTGATTTAAGTGCAAAAGGTGCATGATGTGTACCAGTATCACTCTCCTCAAAAGACTTACCACCTGTAACTCAAATAAGGATTACCAAATCCAACAGTGCATAACATGTGACACTGAGGGAGTTATTTACCTGGCCACTTGCTCATATGAAGTGTTTTATGTGGGTAAGACAACAGAACTTTTAAAACCAGGATTGGGGAACATTTTAGAGCTATTATCAGAAAGGATGATATTTTATTTATTTATTTATTCATTACAAATCAGGTTTACAACCTTTGAGTCAGAGACTCATTTAAAAAGTCACCTCATCACAGGGAGGGCAGACATCAAGACAGTTATTACAGTGCAGATTAAAACAGAGGATAACATTACAGGAGCAGTAAAAGGAACATTTAACATAGATACATTTAGGTTACAGAATATAGTAGTTTGTATGTTACTTAGGCTACACAATGTTACAAAATTGTGAGTTACAATCATGGATATAGTAGGTCTTCAGAGAAGACAGTGGGTTACATCCCTATTTGGACCTAGTAGGGAAGGAGTGGGTCTGGAGGAGGGAGAGGCTGTCCAGTGAACATTGTCAAGCTAAAGGGCAAGGTGGGCAGGTACCATAGGTTACAACAGGGGGTTAGTTGCACCTGCAACAGCGGGTATTAAAGATATGGTTCTGAAGGGCTGTTTTGAAGGAGCCAATTTTTGGCAAGTTAGAGATGCAGCTAGGGAGGGAGTTGAACCAGGTGGTGGCTCGGTAGAGGAAGGATCTCTGGGCAAGAAAGAGGTGGCCTTAACAGAGCTACAGGTGGTGATGGATGATGATGACTGCTGTAGGGAGGTGGAGACCCCCAGGGGTAGAGAGTCCTAGCAGTGATTTCTTAGCGAGAAGGCAGGTCTGGTAGAGCAGTCTCTCCTCAAAGTTGAGCAGATTGGTGGAAGTATAGAGAAGGCAGGTGTGAGTGCAGCTGGGGGCACCGGTCTGGAGCCTACAGGCCTTATTGATGGAGAGTTGGATTTTGGAGAGGGCAGTGTTGTCAGCTGCAGCATAGATGGGCAAGCCATAGTCCACGAGGGACAAGACGGAGGAGGTGATGGCCAGCCTGAGGGCAACCTGAGGCAGGCAGTCCCTGTGCTGGTATAGCAGGCCAATCCGAGAGTTTATGGAGGCTGACAAGGCATTAACGTGGGTGTTGAAGGAGAGGGCAGTGTCGAATGTGATGCCTAGGTACTTATATGTAGTCACTTGTTCTAGCGGGTGCAGAGTGTTGGGGATAATTAAGGGGGGGGTATTTTTAGCTTTATTTTGGTGGTAGGAGACGAGCATTGATTTGGTTTTCTTTAGGTTAATGACCAGTCTGCGGTTGTTGAACCACCTTTCGGCTTGGTTGTATGCTTGGTGGATTTATGGGATATTTATGCTACAGCTGTTCATATCAGGATGAACCCAGAACCTAACCTACATAATTTCATGTTCACAGCTATTGATAAAGTCAGCAGGAACCCCAGGGGTGGGGATTTTGAGTATTTGATCATGATAAGAGGAAACATTTGGATAATCACCCTGGGGGCCACAAAGAAACCTGGACTGAATTCTTACTTAGACATTAAACCCTATCTGAAAAAGAAGAAAAAACACTGTTAACTCCAGTGGCGTCACCTTGCTGATTTTGGGGAGGCTACAGCCCCCCCAATCGAGGTTAAACCCCCCCATTCCCCCAATCATTTCAGTAAAAAGTTAAAAACAACATAAAAATAAGGCAGCAGCAGCGTGAGCCTCAGACGACTCTCCTCCAATTTTACCTCAGTCTGAACTGCATGCAGATCACCGATCTGATTCTGCAGCATGCAGTTCAGACTGAGGTAAAAACATTGATGTACAGTTCATGTAGCCCGCCCGGATCCTCGGAGGAAGAATGCGCCTGTAGCCCTGCTGACCCTTCCAGCCAGGTCTCAGAGGAAAGAGCCGCTGATCCACCCTCCCGAAGTCTCGGAGGAGGAACGAGCAGCTGACGCGCCTCAGACCACTGAGAAGGAGCATCGGTGCTGTGAGTACCGCCCGGACAGCACTTTCATGTTCGGGGACCGGGAGGCACACTGGGGTCCGGGATAGGAGGGGCACTGTGTGGGGACAGGACAGAGCACTGTCTGTGAGGACAGGGGTAGGCAGTGTGAGGACAACAGGGAGGACTCAGAGGAGGAACATGGGGGGGGAATCGCTGGACTGGCCAAGTCAGTTAAGTTTTATAATAACCAGTCTTCTAGCAGAGTGTTTATTCTAAAGCTGCCCTTTGCCCTAACCTATAAAAAAATATTCAATAATGGTCTCTCAGAAAAAACAAGTGGCTCCTTTCACAGAGAGAGAGTATCTCTCTGTGAAAGGAGCCCCTCATTTTTTCACTGCTCTGTCATCATCACGGTTAGCGTTAGGGAAGGCAAGGCATGAAGGCAACAATAATATTTATTTTTTGTGGTGTGTGTGGACTCAGGAACTAAACAAACAAGGGGAAGGGGCACTTAACTAACTGCAACTGTCTGCAACTTGCCTGGCCTGCCTGTCCTAGTGTCTATTGCTGCTGCTGAGCCGCAAGTGCGACGACAACTACCATTTTAAATGGCATGAAGTGGGGAGGTGGGGTTAGAGTGAGGACTGGACAGAGGGAGGCGGGTTCTATATCTTTGAGTGACTGGCACCCACCTCATAGTCTTCCTACCCAACAGCACAGCAGCTGCTTGTGCAGTGACCCAATCAGTACACAAACACATGGTGTGCTTTTCCAACACACACGTGATACAGTTAGTAGTCCCACTGTGTTGTGTAGAAAATTTGTGATGCAGTTGTTGTTGGCATTGGTAGAGTGAGCAGTGCAGCAGAGCAGATTCAGAATTTATATTTTTCCTGGCCTGAAAGAAAGTTGAAGTTCATAAATTGAATACCTACATACTCAGTTCATTAACTGATTGAAAAATCAAAGCTCTCACAGTTGAGCTGAGAGTTAAATAATAGTGTAGTAGTAGTAAAGTTGCAGTGTTAAGTTATTTTTTTTTACTTTCTTTTTTCTGTCTGGGTGAAATGGGGGGTGGGAGTTAAATTGAAAAGCCAGTTAGCTAGCTCAGAGTCACAGACAATCTGAGTGCATACAGCATTTACTAAATTACCAACTGCTTATTTTTTTTATTTTGAATCGTACGGTTGAACAAGGGGAACCATATCTGTATAAAAAAACAGTTTTCCAGTAGCATAAAAGCATACTCATTATTACTTTGCATACTGTGAGCCCTGTGTGTTAGGCTCCGTCTATTGTATTAAATAGCAGTTTTCCAGTCGGTTACTCATTACTTTGCATACTGTGAACCCTGTGTGTTAGGCTCCGTCTATTGTATTAAATAGCAGTTTTCCAGTCGGTTACTCATTACTTTGCATACTGTGAGCCCTGCTTGTTAGGCTCCGTCTATTGTATTAAATAGCAGTTTTCCAGTTGGTTACACTCATTACTTTGCAACTGTGAGCCCTGCGTGTTAGGCTCCGTCTATTGTATTAAATAGCAGTTTTCCAGTAGGTTACTCATTACTTTGCAACTATGAGCCCTGTATGTGAGAAGCCATCTGTTTTATAAAAGAAGCAGTTTTGTAGGTTACTTATTACTTCGCATACTGTTAACCCGGTCTGTGTGTTAGGCTCCATCTATTGTATTAAATAGCAGTTTTCCAGTAGATTACACTCATTATTTTGCATACTGTGAGCCCTGTGTGTTAGACTAAGTCTGTCACATAAACAGTTTCATCCCTGTGTGCCAGACCCAATAAAAGGGCATTTTTCTTATAATTTGCTTAGTTCTTGTCACACACTCATCAGCCTTGTTAAAAATGAGTATCCATGACTTCTTCCATCCAAAATCAAAAAAATCAGAATAAAGAAAGTAACTTCCCGGAACCCAGTGATGCTCAACAGCTGCAACCAGAGCAGCCATAAAGAAATGAAGTGGAAGTTCCAGTACCAGAAGATGTAGCAAACACATCATCATCTCCCGGAACATCTCGTGATGCACTTGAATCAGTAGCAAGATTTACGTCTGCTGCTACTGTTGTACCCAGTGATCTGAGAACCAAAGAAGCTGGTCCTATGCAGCCAAAGCTGTCTAGTTTTCCACAAAGGGATTTTGGAAAGCAGAAGCATTCATTTTCAAGCAGCTGGTATGCATCATTTAAATGGCTTGAATATAGTGCAAGCAATGATGTCATATTTTGCTTTGCCTGCAGAATGTTTTCAAGTTGCACTGGTCGAGCGGACACTGCTTTCACGTCCAGAGGGTTTAACAACTGGAAGAAGGCAATAGAGAAGATGAGAGAACACCAACAAACAACACATACAGGAGCAATGGAGGCCTGGTCTACTTATGTGAAATCTAAAGAACGAGGCAATATTATACAGCTAATGGATTCAGCAATGATTGCATATATTAAAAGTGCAGGAGTACCTGAGAAGAATAGTTGAGATTGTTTTGTTGTTTGGCAGACAGGAACTGCCTTCGAGGCCATAGGAGTGTGAAGGAGCTCAAACAGGGTAACTTTTAGAGACTTTGATCTTCTAAAAAGTTTGTTCCTGAATTGAGAAATTTGCAGATTCACATGCCAGGAAATGCCACCTATCTCTCACCTGTCAGTCAAAATCAGATGATAGAATGTTGTGCAAAATTAATAAGAGAAAAATTTTAAATGAGGTAAAAGAATCAAAGTATTTTGCAATACTTGCTGATGAATCTAGAGATGTTGCTTGCAGAGAACAAATGATGTTGCCTTCGTTATGTTCACCATGGTTCCCTGTAGAGAAATTTTGTGCTTCCATCAAGTAACAGCATTAGATGCCCATAGTCTGACAAATGAACTGTGTTCAAAGCTGACTAACTGGGACCTCCATGAGAATTCTGTGACTTGCGTAGCTCAAACTTATGATGGTGCATCTGCTATGAGCGGCAACTTAAATGGAGTCCAGGAACTATTTCGTCATAAGCATCCATATGCTATATATGTTCATTGCTATGCGCATATTCTGAATTTGGTCCTTGTAGATGCCTGTTCATCACTTCTTCCTGTACGGAAATTCTTTGACATGCTTCAAGAGATACACACACGTTCTTTTCCAAATCTGTCCTGACTCACCAGGGGTTCTTAAATGTTCAAAAGGAGCTTGGGTTGACTAGAATTCTTGAGATACCGGAGTTAAGTTCTACCAGGTGGGCTTGTCAAAAAGTGAGCAACAAAGGCAGTAATAGAAACTTATCCAGTTCTTCTAAAATATCTTTCAGAATGTGAAGAAGGAGAAACTGCAAAGGCCAGAGGACTCCACAGCAAGCTTCTAGAATTCAACAATATCTTTCTCCTTAAAATGTTTGACAAACTACTGTCAGTGGCTGATGGAACAAATAACTTACTTCAGACTCAGGCTTTGGACTTCAGATGTGCAGTTACTGCTGTATCTGCTCTGAGAGACACAATTGCACAATTTCGTACTGAAGAGAGATTTCTAGTTCTCTACAAGGAAGCTGAAAATATGGCAGAAAAATACGGGACACACACACCCGAAAACACTCCGAGTCCACAGAGGCAAAGGAAGCTACCTCATACTTGGGAGCACTTTGTTCCAACTTCACGAACTGGAACTGAACAAAGTGCATCAGCATCACATGAAACAAGAACTGCTGTGCATTTGAGAATCACGTTTTTTTTACCCTGTGATTGACAAAATGATTGGAGAAATTGACAGAAGGTTTTCCAAGCATAACCAAACACTGATGGTTGATATCAGTGCTCTCAGACCACAGTCTAACACATTCTTGAACCAGGACAAACTGAGGCCACTTGGAGAGATGTATGAGTGTCCAGTTCTGGAAGAGAAACTAGTAGTAGCAAGAAACTTCATTTGTCGGCTGCCAGAAAATGAACATCCACACGATATGACCAATCTTTATAATGTACTTCCAGAAATTATGTATCTGACACTGCATAAATCACTGCAGATTGCTTTAACAATCCCAGTTACTACATGTGTGCGTGAGCGTTCCTTTAGTTCCATGAGTCGCATTAAGACATATCTGAGAAACAAGACAGAAAATGACAGATTGAGTTCACTTGGAATTCTCAACATTCAGACCGAAGAAAGCAGACAACTTGACACTGATGATGTGATTGACGAATTTGCATCTATGACAAACAGAAAGGTTGAGCTACTTCTCCCAAAATCAGCACGATAATAAAATAGTAAAACCTGTATGACACTGATATTTGGTATGTCTGGCTGTTCTGGTCTCTTATTTGCTCTGGGGTCCTCCTGCAACCTTCACAGTAGATCTGCTGGGATAATGGTGTGTCTGGCTGTTCTGGTCTCTTATTTGCTCTGGGGTCCTCCTGCAACCTTCCCAGCAGATCTGCTGGGACAATGATGTGTCTGGCTGTTCTGGTCTCTTATTTGCTCTGGGGTCCTCCTGCAACCTTCCCAGCAGATCTGCTGGGATAATGGTGTGTCTGGCTGTTCTGGTCTCTTATTTGCTCTGGGGTCCTCCTGCAACCTTCCCAGCAGATCTGCTGGGATTATGGTGTGTCTGGCTGTTCTGGTCTCTTATTTGATCTGGGGTCCTCCTGCAACCTTCCCAGCAGATCTGCTGGGATAATGGTGTGTCATAGAAACATAGACTTTGACAGTAGATAAGGACCACTTGGCCCATCTAGTCTGCCCATTTCCCTACCTACAGGATAGGCCGCAGATCCTAGTTAACCAACAGCCTATTTCTTCCTACCCCCCACAAGAATTGCCTTATGTCTGTTCTATGCATTCTTGAATTCTACCACAGTTTTAGACCCCTCAACCTCCTCAGGAAGGCTGTTCCATGCATCCACTACCCTCTCTGTGGAAAAATACTTCCTCATTGCCCTAGACCACCCCTCTCTATCTTTAAATTGTATCCCCTCGTTCTTGCACGTCTCTTTTTCTGAAAGATGCTACCCTCTTGGACTTTGTTGATTCCACTGAGGTGCTTAAAAGTTTCTATCATGTCCTCCCTCTCTCTTCTTTCCTCAAAGGTATGCATATTAAGGTCCTTTAGTCTCTCCTCGTACGGCTTCTCTTGCAGACCCTGCACCATTTTAGTTGCCCTCCTCTGGACTGCCTCTATTCTGTCTATGTCCTTGCGGAGATGGGGTCTCCAGAACTGGACACAGTACTCCAGATGGGGTCTCACCAACTGTCTGTACAGAGGGATAACAACTTCCTGTTTTCTGCTGGTGATGCCTCTCCCTATGCATCCTAGTATACCCCCAGCCCTCCCTACTGCCTTCTCACATTGCTTGCTAACCTTAAGGTCATCTGATATGATTACCCCCAGGTCCCTTTCCTTTTTGTTGTTACTACCTCCCCCATTGTGTAATCTTCCCTGGATTCTTGTTTCCCAGGTGCATTATTTTGCACTTCTTTGCATTGAATCCTAGCTGCCGTGCTTCTGACCATTCCCCAACCTTGCCAAGTCCCTTCTCATTCTTTCCATGCCTCCTGTGTATCAACCCTGTTGCAGATCTTTGTGTTATCTGCAAAGAGGCATACTTTTCCTTCCAGTCCCTCTGCAATGTCACTTATGAAGACATTAAAAGGACTGGACCAATACTGAACCCTGCAGTACCCACTAGTAACCCTCTTTCTTCAGAGTGGACTCCATTTACAATTACCTTCTGTGTCCTGTTGTCCAGCCAATGTTTAACAGGCTACCACCCTGGGACCCACTCCCAGGCTGGTTAATTGGCTATTAATCTTTGTGTGGGACTGTGCCAAATGCCTTGCTAAAGTCTAGGTAGGCCATGTCCACAGCCCTTCCCTGGTCTACCACTTTGGTCACCCAGTCAAAGAAATCTATTAGATTCATCTGACATGACTTTCCCGCTGTGAACCCATGCTGCCTTGGGTCCTGTGCCCCACTGGCCTCTAGGTACTCAACAATTCTTTCCTTCAGAAGTGACTCCATCACTTTCCCTACCACAGAAGTCAAACTGACAGGTCTGTAGTTTCCTGCCTCTGTCTTGGTCCCACTTTTGTGAAGGGGAATCACATCTGCCTTCCTCCAGTCCTCGGGTACCACATCATCCTCTCATGATTTATTAAAAAGAGTAGCCAGTGGTTTCACTAGTTCCCCACTTAATACTTTTAGAATTCTGGGGTGAATTCAATCAGGCTCCATTGCTTTGTCCACCTTCAGTTTTAGGAGTTCTTGCAGAACCCTTTCTTCTGTGACAGGACTGGGATCGACCCCCCTATCAAGAGTGCTTCTGTTAATTGGATTAGTCACTTCCCCCTCCTCTTTTGTGAATACTGAGCAGAAATATTCGTTCAGTATCCCTGCTTTTTCACTGTCCCCCTCTGCCCACCCACCATTCATTCTATTCATAGAAACATAGAAACATAGAAGTTGACGGCAGATAAGGACCGCAAGGCCCATCCAGTCTGCCCATTTCTTTTTCTACCTTATAAATGTGCCATCGGCCTTTGCTCTGTCAGTGGCCTATCTATTCATAGTCATTTGTATTACTCCCTTATGCCTATCCCATGCCTGTTTGAAGCCCTGCACTGTATTCATAGCCACCACTTCTTGTGGTAAGCCATTCCATGCATCCACCACCCTTTCTGTGAAAAATAATTTCCTCACATTCCCCCTTAATCGGCCCCCCTCTAATCTCATGCTGTGACCTCTTGTCCTGCTATTTTTCTTATATTTAAACACGTTAGACTCTTTCACCTTGTTAATGCCCTTAAGGTGTTTGAATGCCTCGATCGTATCACCTCTCTCCCTCCTTTGCTCAAGGGTATACATATTGAGCTCTGTTAATCTGTCTTCATATGTCTTCTGATGCAGTCCCTGCACCATTTTGGTTGTCCTTCTCTGGACTGCCTCAATTTGGTTAATGTCCTTGTGAAGGTGTGGCCTCCAATACTGCACGCAGTACTCCAGATGGGGCCTAACCAGTGTCTTGTAAAGAGGGATTATTACCTCCCTCTTACTACTTGTGATACCCTTACTAATACACCCTAACACCCCCCTAGCTTTGCCTACTGCTTTAGAGGTCTGATTGGATGATTTCAGGTCATCAGTGATGATGATGCCCAAGTTTCTTTCTTCCTTTGTGACTGCTAGCAACTCCCCTCCCAGCCTATAGGTGCCTTCAGGGTTTCTCTACCCTATGTGCATGATTTTGCACTTCTTTGCATTAAATCCCAGTTGCCACTCTTCTGACCATTTTGCTAGTTTATCCAGATCTCTTCTCATTCTGCCTACCCCATCTGGATCATCTACTCTGTTGCAGATCTTGGTGTCATCTGCAAACAGACAAACCTTATACCCTCTAGTCCATCTACAAGGTCACTAATGAAGATGTTGAAGAGGACTGGCCCCAGAACTGATCCCTAGGTGCCCCACTTGTGACTTGCATCTCTTCTGACTGTATACCATTTACCACCACTCTCTGTTTTCTGTCCGCACAACCAGTTTACCACCCAGTTGACCAACTTCAACCCACCCTGAGCCTACGCTTATTTATCAATCTTCTATGTGGAACAGTGTCAAAAGCTTTGCTGAAGTCAAGGTAGGCGACATCAACTGCTCCCCCTTGGTCCACCACTCTGGTTACCCAGTCAAAGAAATCTATGAGATTAGTTTGACAGGACCTTCCTTTTGTAAACCCATGCTGTCTTGGATCCTGTGCCCCAAGGGGTCAACCTTAACTTTATTTTGCACTAGCCAGCCGGACAAGTTCATTAAAAATTGCATTAGCCCGCAGATGGTTGCACTAGCCCACAATAATAATGGTAAATTTTGATTGGTTATACAGGAAAAATGCAAGCCAAGAAATACTCTGATTATTGCATATTTATCCTGCTCCCACATTGCTTCCTGCCCCAGCAAAAAAAAAAGACTGCAGTCCAATCACATGCAGTGTGTACCCCAATTTTTTTTACCATGTGCCCTTGCTTCCTCTTTCTTCACCCCCTCCCTGTCAAACCAGAGAATACCATAATAGCAAATGTTCAGGCAGTTCTTGCTCTGCACGCACAACAGGCAACATCATCATGCACATCACCACAGTTCCACCCTGGCCTGCAGGGTAATGCACAGAATCAGGCAGAGAAAGATACTGTCATCCCCCACCCTGTGATTAACCAGAACTGCACTTCTGGGAGTTTTTTACATCATGTAAGTGAGCCTAGGGCAGTTCTAGGATTTCTTTGAGACAGTTAAACAAACACAGGGAGCTGGCATGTAAGAAACTTTGACACATCTGTTCATATATACCAGGCACAAAAATATTGATTTAACATGCTCTGCCCTAACAAAACAGATTTTCATATCAGCATCCTTTCAGCAGTCAGGGGAGCAGTATACAGGCATGATGCCGTACTACCTCTCTTTCTATATAGGATGACCTGTGCATACCAAGAATACCTATTTTAACCTTTCAAATTATATATTTTACTAAGGTTTTGCTTTGTAACATACATGCTCTAAAGCATTGTTTTTAGGATGAAATGACATGCTGGTGGTACTGCATTGATGGCATTGACTGATGTGATCCATTAAGAGGGAGCTGTGAACCATACACCAGTCAGTAATTGTAGCTATGGTCTATGGATGGCTCACTTACAGCCTAGTCTGCAAGTGGTGTCCAGAGAAAGTATAGAGTGGGCAGACCGTGTATACATGATAGTATTCTGTTAGTGCAGTGTTGGATACAGGCACTCAAAAGGTTGGGAAATGAGGCACACTGGTTTTAATATTGTGGGACAAATCAAAGACAAGTTCAGCAAACTGGAAGCTAGTTACTTAACAGCACTCTACCAGTGATCACAGCATGCACACTAGCTGAATGTCCTAACAATTGAGTGATAATGACTCACATTGAGTCTTTTGCTGGATCCCCCTCTTGAATTGCCATATAATTGCAGCTCTTAATGAGCTGCTAATCACACCAGACCACCTAGAACACTGAGGGAGATTAGCAAAAGGAATATAGCCTGCTAAAGCAGGGACTTTTTCAGCTTCATTAACAGCCATGAAAAACCTGCACTAGTCAAGACGGACAAGTAGAGGGTTAGCTGCACTAGCCCTGGCCAATTTGCACTAGGTTCAGGGCCAGTAAAACAATGTTAAGGTCGAACCCTGTGTGCCCCTATGGATTCCAGGTGTTGCACTATCCTTTCCTTAAGGAGTGCCTCCATAATCTTGCCCACTACTGAGGTAAGACTGACTGGTCTGTAGTTCCCCGCCTCCTCCCTGCTACCATTCTTGTGGAGCGGGATCACATGAGCCCTTCTCCAGTTTACTGGGACCTCTCCTGTGCTCAGAGACTCACTAAACAGTTCTGCTAATGGCTCTGCTAGTTCCACTTTTAGCTCCTTAAGTACCCTGGGATGTATGCCATCAGGTCCCATTGCCTTATCCACCCTGAGCTTAGCAAGCTCTTGTAGGACCCTTTCTTTTGTGAAGGGAGTGGTGCTCACCTCCCTCCCCCCTGTGTCCATGATGCTAAGCTGTGGGCCCTGCCCTACCCTTCTCTTCAGTAAATACTGAGCAAAAGTATCTATTTAGGATAGATGCCTTTACAGGGTCCTCCTCCTTCCATGCTCCCTTTTCTCCATTAAGCTTAGCAATACCCCCTCTGGACTTTCTCCTTTCACTAATGTATCAATAGAAAGTCTTGTCACCTTCTTTTACTGTTCGTGCTAGTGTTTCTTCAGTTTGGGACTTTGCCTGCCTTACTGCCTTCCCTGCTTCCCTTAGGGCAGTTTAGTATGCCTCCCTATCTTCATCCCGCTGTGTTCCCTTATATTTCCGAAGGAGCCACCTTTTGGCTCTGACCTTTCTGCTACTATATTTGAGAACCAAAGTGGTTTCCTTCTTCTTTTAACTTCCTTTTCTGTCTAGCACAATGGGATGTTGCTTCAAGTATTGCATCCTTAATGCTTGCCCACTTTGCCTGTACCCCCTCACCTGTGTTTCCTTTTTGCCAGGGCTAGCTTAACTCTGTTGGCCATCTTATCAAAGTCAGCTCCTCTGAAGTCCCATATTTTTGCCTTGGAATGGGATGATTTAGATGTAGTAGCCAAATTGAACCATACCATGTGATGGTCACTGGCCCCCAGGTGACCTTCTACCTGGAGATCTGTGATCCCTTCCTTGTTAGTCAGTACTAGATCTAGGATAGCCCTGTCTCTTGTGGGGTGCAGTACCAGTTGTTTGAGGCCCTCCCCCTGCAGGGAATCCACTATGTGTCTAGTTCTGGCAGATGTTCCTGCTGGTATTGACCAATCTGTATCCGGCATGTTGAAGTCTCCCATTATCAGAACCTCCCTTTAGCTGTCATGTTTTGTATATCTTCTAACAGTAATGTGTCTATGTCCTCCCCTGGTCTGGGGGCTGTAGACAACCCCAGTTCTTATAGCTGTCCCATTTCCTGTTTCTAGGGTGACCCACAGTTCTTCTGGCTCCTATGTGTATTCTGAATTTCTGTAGCTTTATCTTTTCATTGGACTACAGGGCCTCAGCTCATCCCTCCCTTTGTCTTTCTTTGACTCCTCTGATGTACCTATAAAGATTTTATCCACCTTCTTAACCGAGTTGGCTATCTTTCCTCAGTTTGGGCCTTTGCTATTCTGACTTCCCTCCCTGCTTCCTTCTGCCTTAACTGGTACAGCTCTCTGTCCTGCTTCTTCTGTGTTTCCTTATACTTCCGAATGCTATCTTTTTCTCCCTTACTTTTCCAGCCACCTCTTTTGAGAATCACAGTGGCTTTTTCTTTCGTTTTGATTTATTTGCTTCACACAAAGGCTTGTTGCCTTTGTGATGGCAGTTTTGATGATTCCCCATTGTTGCTCCACCCCTCCTTCTAGCCTGTTTGCTAGTGCTTTCCTGAGGCACTCACCCATCTTGCCAAAGTCAGCCCTCCTGAAGTCCAGTACACTCACTTTTGTATGGCTTGACTCTGTAGCCGTGTTTAACGTGAACCACACTGTTTTGATGGTCACTTGTTCCCAGATGGCAACCCACTTCTAGATCTGAGATCCTCTCACTGCTCACATTTGAGAGTATGAGGTCTAAGATTGCTCCCTCACGAGTGGGTTCCAAAACTAGCTGTCTGAGGCCTGCCACCTGTAGGGCATCGAGAATGGCCCTGCTCTTGGATGTGGCTGCAGCAAATGTGCTCTAGTTAACATCTGGCATATTCCCATCAACAGTATCTCCCCTTTCTCTGCCATCCTAAGAATGCCTTCTGCCATATCCTTGTCCATTCCTTCCCCCTGACATGGGGGTCTGTAAACAACCCCTGTGCAGATTGTGGTGCCCTTTCCAGTCTCCAAGGTGATCCACATTGCCTCCTCTCCTCCCTGTTTACTCTTTTGTTCAGTTGCTTTTATCTCTTCTTTTATATAGAGAGCTACTTCTCCCTCTCTTCTCCCCTGCCTGTCTCTCCTGTAGGTTATGTACCCTGGTATGTTAACATCCCAGTCATGGTTCTCTGTGTCTGGCTGTTCTGGTCTCTTATTTGCTCTGGGGCCCTCCTGCAACCTTCCCAGCAGATCTGCTGGGATAATGGTGTGTCTGGCTGTTCTGGTCTCTTATTTACTCTGGGGTCCTCCTGCAACCTGTCCTCGGTGGACCAGTAACCACATTTTTCCACATGTACCATATTAAATATATGGCTGATAACTAGGCTTCTCAAACATATTTTTCACCACTAAAATGCAGGAAAAACCACCATTTGAAGGTAAAATTTCAAAATTTTATGGGGGGGGGCATGCCCTCAGACCCCCCTAGCTTTGTTAGGATTTTGACTAAGGGGCATTAGCCCCCCAACTTTGTACCCCTGGTGATGCCCCTGGTTAACTCTGATCCTTGAGCTGTTTTTCCTGCTTTATTTGAAACTCAGTCTCTGCACAGCATGAGTTAGTTCTCAACCACATATTGCACTTGGATAAATATATGTATGCTGTTCAAATATGAAGAGACCCCTGCCCTAGTGGAACATGTATGAATTATTTATTTCTCTAATTTTAGTTATCCAGGGGCATAGGTTTTAGTCCCACCACTGCTATTGTTTTTCCTGATTTATTTGAAACTCAGTTTTTGCACAGCATGGGCTAGTTCTTAACTGCATATTGCACTTTCATAACTATATATAATGCTGCTTAGGAAGGAGCCCTTTCCCTAGTGGAACATGCTTGAATTGTCATTTGTTTTTTTAACTTTAGTTCCTCATGGGTGTGGATTTCAGTCCCCCCATTGTTGTTGTTATTTTTACTGTTTATCTCCCTTCCCCTACCCCTTTTTATCCTCCATTCCCTCCTGTGTTTCCCCTGTCTAGTCCCATTTTTGGTTTACCTTTAGGAATCCACATGTTAATGTTACGTAATGGTCAGCAGATGAATATGTAGTTATGGGCATTGTTATTTCTTTAGATAAACATTTCTTTCTATTGCTGCATGTGAAGAGCTTGTATAATTGTATTGATTCTGGCATATGACCTTTTATGCACACATTTTAAAAGTTGTTTTCTGTCCCTTCCTTTCCCCCTTCCCTTTTTTCTTCTCTCCCTTTCCCCCTTCCCCCTCTTCCCCATCCCTGTTCCTTTCTTCCAACCTTCCTCATACCCCTTCCCCAGTGTTTCCCTTCCCTCCCCTCTTCCAATCCCTTCTATACCCCCCTCTCCTAGCATTTCCTTTCCTCTTTTTCCCTCCCCTTGCCTTTTCCATCTTAGAAACATAGAATTTGATGACAGATAAGGACCGCTTGGCCCACCTAGTCTTCCCATTTCCTACCTAACAGATAAACTGCAGATCCTAGTTAACCGACAGCTTACTTCCTCCTACCCCCCACTAGGACTGCCTTATGTCTGTCCCATGCATTCTTGAATTCTCCCACTTTTCTTGATTCCAACACCTCCTCAGGGAGGTTGTTCCATGCATCCACAACCCTCTCCATGAAACAATACTTCCTCATATTACTTCTGAGCCATCCCCCCCCCGTCTTCAAATTGTGCCACCTTGTTCTTGCACATCTCTTTTTCTGAAAGATGCTACGCTTTTGGACTTTGTTGATTCCCTTGAGGTACTTAAAAGTTTCTATCATGTACCCTCTCTCCCTTCTTTCTTCAAGGGTATACATATTAAGCTCCTTTAGTCTTTCTTCATATGTCTTCTGGTGCAGAACCTGCTCTATTTTGGTTGCCCTCCTCTGGACAGCCTCCACTCTGTCTATGTCTTTGCAGAGATGGGGTCTCCAGAACTGCACACAGTACTCCAGATGGGGTCTCACCAACTGTTTGTACAGAGGGATAACAACTTCCTGTTTTCTAATATTGATGCCTCTCCCTGTGCATCCCAGTATCCCCCTAGCCTTCCTTACTGCCTTCTCGCATTGCTTGCCCACCTTTAGGTCATCTGATATAATTACCCCCAGGTCCCTTTCCGTTTTTACTATTGTCAGTATCTCACCCCCCATTGTGTTCTCTTCCCCTGGGTTTTTGTTTCCCAGGTGCATTACCTTGCACTTCTTTGCATTGAATCTGAGCTGTCATACATTTGACCATTCCTCCAACCTTGCCAAGTCTCTTCTCATCCTTTCCACTCCATCTTGTGTATCAACCCTGTTGCAGATCTTTGTGTCATCTGCAAAGAGACATACTTTTCCTTTCAGTTCCTCTGCAATGTCCACTTATAAGACATTAAAAGGACTGGTCCCAGTACTGAACCCTGCGGTACCCCACTAGTAACCCTCCTTTCTTCACTGTGGACTCTGTTTACTACTACCCTTTGCGTCCTATTGTCCTAGCCAATTTTTATCCAGGCTACCCCTTGGAACCCACTCCAGAGCTGGCTAACTTATGTATTAATCTTTGTGTGGGACTGTATCAAATGCCTTGCTAAAATCTAGGTAGGCCATATGCACAGCCCTTCCCTGGTCTACTACTTTGGTCACCCAGGCAAAGAAATCAATTAGATTCATCTGACATGACCTTCCCATCATGAATCCATGCTGCCTTGGGTCTTGTGCCCCACTGGCCTCTAGGTACTCAGCAATTCTTTCCTTCAGAAGTGATTCCATCATTTTCCCTACCACTGAGGTCAAACTAACTGGTCTGTAGTTTCCTGCCTCTGTCCTGCTCCCATTTTTGTGAAAAGGAAATTATATCCACCCTCCTCCAGTCCTCAGGTACCACCCCATCCTCCCACAATTTGTTAAAGAGAGTAGTCAGTGGTGTCACTAGCTCTACCCTTAGTTCTTTTAGAATTCTTGGGTGAATCCCATCAGGCCCCATTGCTTTGTCCACCTTCAATTTTATTAGTTCTTTCGGAACCCTTTCTTCTGTAAATGGACTGGTATGGACCCCCGTCTTCAGAGTGTTTCTCTTGTTTGGTTTAGGTACCTCCCCCTCCTCTTCCTTTGTGAATACTGAGCAGAAATATTCATTCAGTATTCCTGCTTTTTCACTATCACCCTCTGCCCACATTCCCTCCCCATTATTAAGCTTCAGTATCCCTGCTTTGGTCTTTCTTCGCTCCCTAATGTACCTATAAAAGGTCTTATTCCCCTTCTTAACAGAGTTGGCTATCATTTCCTTGGTTTGAGCCTTTACTATTCTGACTGCCTTCCCTGCCTCTTTCTGCTATAACTGATAAAGTTCTCTGTCCTGCTCCTTCTGTGTTTCCTTATATTTCTTGAATGCTATCCTTTTCTCCTTAACCTTCCCGGTCACCTCTTTTGAGAATCATAGCATTTGTTTCCTTTGTTGTGTTTTGTTGATTTGCTTTACACAAAGGCTTGTTGCCTCTGTGATGGCTGTTTTGATTAATCCCCACTGTTCCTCCACCCCTCCTTCTTGCCTGTTTGCTAGTGCTTTTCTGAGGCACTCTCTCATTTTCCCGAAGTCAGCACTCCTAAAGTCCAATACTCTTGCTTTCGTATGGCTTGATTGTATGGCTGTGTTTATTGTGAACCACACTGTTTGATGGTCGCTTGTTCCCAGATGACTACCCACTTCTAAATCTGATATTCTTTCTCCATCCCCATTTGAGAGTACCAGGTCTAAGATTGCTCCCTCCTGAGTGGGTTCCAATACTAGCTGTCTGAGGCATGCCCCTTGTAGGGCATCAAGAATGACCCTGCTCGTGGATGTGCCTGCAGCAAAGTTGCTCCAGTTAACATCTGACATATTCAGGTCCCCCATCAACAATATCTTCCCTTTTTCTGCCATTCTAAGGATGCCTTCTATCATTTCCTTGTCCATTCCCTCCCCCGAGATGGGGGTCTGTATACAACCCCCATGCGGATTGTGGTGCTATTTCCTGTCTCCAGGGTGACCCAGAGTGCCTCATCTTCTCTCTGTTCACTCTTTAGTTCTGTTGCTTTGATCCCTTCCTTTACATAGAGAGCTACTCCTCCTCCTCTTTTACCCTCCCTGTCCCTCCTGTAGATTGTGTATCCTAGTATGTTGACATCCCAGTCATGGTTCTATGTGTACCATGTTTCTGTGACTGCCACAATATCCAGGCAACCCTCTTCCATCAAGGTCACTAGTTCAGGGATCTTCTTCAGAATAATTATTGCTGCTTTATGCACAATATTTTAATTGCCATTTTGGTTTTTGATAATGCACTTGATTTTTCACCAATGAGTGTTTCTAATTAAAGTCTTATGACATCAGTATTTTCAAATACTTTTTAACCTATCTCAGAGTTCAGTGTCGAAGGGTGTCACCAATACCACATGTCTATGTCTTACTTATATGTGAGTTTTAGCTTGATGTCTTTAGCCTTTGAGAAAGGACATGCTGTTCAAAACATGTCAGGCGTTGTCTACTGTTGTTTGCGTTTTAATTAAATGTGAGTGTTTTTTGCCACTATTGCTTGGTGTGCCAGTTTTTGGTTAGTGTGTGCAGGAAACCTATGCAGCAGTACCCCTCTGTGGGTTTGGATACCTTTGTGGTCAAGCCCTCAGTCAGAAGAGGGGGCAGAAACCAAGTGTTTGGATGGTCACTAGGGCTAGAGCAGAATAGATAGGGTGGGCTGACTGAATGGGCCAGTAGGCCTTTATCTAAAAACAATGTCCAGGTATCTATGTATCTATGTACTGTATTTATCAACTATATATTTTATTTATATGCCAAGAAAGAATACATTGTGAAATCTTGGTTTCGGCATGCTGCTTGACTTTATCCAAGTGTCTTTAGAAGTCAGCGGCAAGATGCTGTTACCTCCTGAGATATGGACTAGTCATTTCTGTGTACTCCCGCTCCTTCATGTATTATACAACCATGGCTTAGCATTGTACCATATCCTTGTTTACTTGGTCTTGTAACCATGTTTGTACTTCGTCTGTTTTTTGTACTGCTCTCCCAGTACCCCTTCCCCCAGGATGCACCGTAAGATGAGCAACTTGTTGTTCAGTATGCCTTTCCTGGTGAAATATTTCAATAAATAACTAAACAAAAAAGTGATTGATTTTTTGGGGCACTGTGGTGGAATGACATTGTTGGAAATGGGCAGCTGTTGCTGTCTTGTTCATAGAGCATGAAAAGGAGGAGAGCATGACTTTACATTTCCAGATGTGTCATTTCTATCTCAGGTAGGGGAAGTGGAACTGGAACTTATAACATTTGAAGGAGCAGGAGGACACCCATGTGCTTCTGGACTGCTCAAGATGGTGTTATCACCAGTTAGTTGTATTGGATGATGTGGAAAGGCTGCTTGAAGTGGGTGTGGAACCAGTTGACCTCTGTGTTTTTTATTTTCTTTTAATTTTTATATTTGTTTTTATTTCACTCCGCCCAGCAACACCTGAATGGTTCAGGCTTCTGATTTCCAAGGCATGACCCCACTGACAGCACAGACCACAGACTCTCACGCCACTGAGACACTAAGAGACATATTTTAAATGCATCACAACAGATGACGGTATAACAATACAGTGGCTGGCAACCACAAAATACAAACTATGATAACTCACTATAATAGTTGTCAAAGATTTTTAGATGACCACATGATGCATGACTCACAAAGTGAGAAAAAGGGAACTGAAGTAAGACTCAGAAGGGCTCAGGACTAGACAATGAGTGAGAGCGATACCATCCAGCCAGACACCACTGACAAACCCTCACACCAGCACCACCCCACTGAGAGACCTGTCTAGCAGTAAATGGATGAACAGCAGAATGTTTTACTCACATTGCTTCCCTTCAGTTACTGCTACATTAAGTAAGGGAAGACAAGGTAAGGCAAATGTTATTTATAAACCACCCTATCCCAGGGGCTCGAGGCATTGTACAATCCATAAAATAGAAATGAACATAAAACAATAAAGACATTTTTTATTACAAAAAACAGTAACACATACAATTTAAGTTACATTTAAAATGAACTGAGAATGCCAACATGAACGAATATGTTTTCAAAGAGGCTTTAAAGGCCTCCACTGGACTGGCTGAGCCAATGCTCCCAGGTAATGAATTTCATAACAGTGGAGCTGCCACACCAAATGTCCTTTTCCAAGACTGTTTCAGGTGAGAAGAGGAGACAACAAACAAGCCTACATTAGAGGAGTGAAAGAGGCGAGTTGTGCAGTCAACAACAAGGAGATCTTTCAAGTAGTCAGGGCCCAAACTATTGAGGGCCTTGAATGGCATTAAGCATATCTTGAAGGTGATGTGCCACCACACAGGCAACCAGTGCAGAGCACACAGGACCTGCATAAGGTACTTCCTTTATTGCTGTGCCTCTGTGATATTGTCTTCTTCAATATAACTCCTGCAGGAACTGGTGGCGATTGGACTCTTTGCAAAGCAGGACCAGTACCTGGGGATGTATCAGTTAGCTCAGGCCCCTGCCATAATGTCTGGATTACTTTAATGAACCATCTTATCCCAGCATTTCCCTTACCTAATTGTACTCACCATGGTTCACCCATGCTGCAGCAACAACGAAGTTGCCAGAGTAAAGTACAGTGCCAGTACTTCGCTGACACCAGGCACCATGCTCTAGCTATCTGCCGTCTGGCAGTAGAAGCAACCTCAATTGTGGAAGGCTATGCCCCCTGCCCCCCACTTAGTTATATAACAAACTCCGGGTCACACCCCGGTGGCAAGAAGGGCAAACCATGGCTCAGCAACATTGCCTAATGCTAAAAAAGCAAAGTCGCACAAGAAGCATGCAACATTATTTTGCCAGCAACATCATGGTGGCATTAATCAGTTGGCACAGTAACGGGATATGACTCACCATATAGTGTTATGTGTGCCACCTGCAATCTTCTTAAAATGCACAAAATAACATCCATGACAAGATTAGACTTTTCAAACTTTGCTTAAAGCCTAAAAAAATCAACCTGCTTGGGGGGGGGGGGACCTTCATGTAAAAAAAAACTGAAGGACACCAAAAGCAGTGTCAAAATAAATTAGACTAACACTACTACTCCTCCACTTCCAAACCTGCCTTCTTGTAAAAAAGACCCTGCTAGGGCTCTCCTGCCCTGGGGTCACCACCTCCCTGCAGCATGCCTCCCCCTCAGTCTCCACCCACAGCACTGTCAAAACCTCCCTTATTGTCCCCAGGGTAAGGACCTCTATGGCCCAGAGATCTTTTTGCTGTCAGGCTTCCTCCTGGTTCAATTCCCTCCCAACCAATATAGCTGACTTCACTAAGCTTGGTCCTTTCAAGGTCTCCTTCAGAAGCCATCTGACAAGCACTCGCTGCTGCAACTGCACATAATCCCCCACCTGCCCCTTACCTTCACCCCTAGGCTGGGTCTGCCCTGTCTACTTTTGCTGTATATACCTGGGGTCTCATGCAACATCTGCTGACTACTGTAATAAAATATCTCTGGTTGCTACCTGATGTGGTACTTGTGTACCTATATTATGACTACTGTGATTTACCTATTACCAAGCGTGTACCACCAGTGAATGCCTGTAACACAGGTTGCTTTTTTAATCTAAGTGTAATGTACTGTACTGTTTTGTTTGCTGTGATGTATTGCTCTCTTGATGAGGTGCCTTTGTAAATGAGTCTATGACTCAACTGTCTGTAAACTGATGATCTAATAAATAAATAAAATAAAATAAAAAAAATACTAAATATGTATAAAAACATATACATAGCATCTACCATTGCTTGTAATGGTGTAATGGAATAATACTCCAGTGATATAACTTGAGCAAAGTATTGCTATCCTATTTAGTAGCTTTAAATTGATGAGCCGCACAGCTGCCAATGCAATGATATGTGCAGATAACTGCATTTTTACTTTCCCGGGTACAGGCTGACTGTGCTCTCCTGCTCTTGGTCTCCAGTACTGGTTTATACAGTGGCATCCAGATTCTTCTGCCCAAGCATATTTAGTATGTTTATATTGCATTTGGCCTTATATGCAGCACTGGGCAGAGGCACACACAAAAGTAGTTCATCATTCACTGGATAATTTTGGTAATTTTCCTACTTCCTTCCTGCAGACTAGCCCTGGAGTGCCCAGAAGCTTTTGATATCTTTAATATCAGGAGATTGGCTGTTGCCATTTTACTGGAATACTACCATCATTTTCAGTCACCAATGATGTAAGTCGGGCTTTTGTCCATAACAGTTTATTTAATATGGAAAGCTAGTAGTTAATAAATAAAATCAATAAAACTTATCATAACAAAGCAATTTATAGTTGCTTCCTTGCTTTTAAATCGGGGTTGTTAAATTGTTTGAGTATCTGAATTACCGGGCTAGCATTTTGTTATACATTTTTTTAATCAATTACCCTGTTTAGTTAGTTATTTAAGCAATATACCATGACAGAGAGTGGGTATATTGGTGGATTTATCACACCTGGTGTGGTTTGGTCACGAGGCATAGCCGAATGACAACCATACCAGAAGTGGTAAATCCACCTATATACCCACTCTCTGTCATGGTATATTGCTATTATACAATGTTCAACTTGTTTTTTTTTGTTTTTGTAGTGATATAAAACTTTTACATTGGGTATACTGGAGGATTTATCACAGTCATGTGATGTGTTTTTACCAATGAGGTTACAGGATTTTCATATCCCATTGTATAATTAAAATCATACAATGGTGTGTGAAAATCCTGTAACCTCATTGGTCAAAGCATGTCACATGACTGTGGGTAAATCCTGCATTACCCACGGCTGAGGAAATGCATTTATAAAACAACATAATTAAACACATTTTACATATGGGTTCATTGTATAACCGCAATAAGGCACTCCAGGGTGTGAGTTATTGGGCATTTACCCACTTCTTGTGTGGTTAAGTCACTCGGCTGCACCTCGTGACACACCACACAAGGCATGGGTAAACCCGCAATAACCCTCACCCTGTTGTGCTTTATCACTTAAGTCACTCTTTTATTCTTCCCATGATCTTCTGAGCAACCTTTGGATTGTTTCCTCAATCTCTGAGAGCTGTTTACCCAGATCCATGAGACAAGATCCTGGCCAGAACTATAGAGAAGGTTGGAAACAAATGTTACAAGCTTTTATAGAGAACTAAATTTGTTCAGAACAGAACACTGAGGATTTACACTGTTACTACATAGTTGCTTTTCTAGCTGGCTAAAATCAAGACTGCTTCAGACTATATGGCTAAAACCTGTTAATTATATCAAAGGACACTGCTGAAAAATTGCATGGACCATGTGAATCTATGCATTTTTGTACAACTCCTTAACCTGTGTTACTTCTTTTTTATATGGACTGGGATCAACATAGGGAAAAATCTAGATTATCTGCTTTGAGTGGACTGTTTATTTCATGTTTTTCACATACAGTAATTAGTTTATAATTTTTCCTGAGTAGTAATAATGGCAGCTACTAGGAAACAAAAGGCAGAAAAATGAAATAAAATAATGTCTCCTCCTCTTTTGTGAGGAGAACGGAGATGACAAAAAGAAAAAAAAGTTAAGGGTAAGAACAAATATTGTGGAAATTGATTTAAAGTAACCTAAGATGACATCTCATATAGAAAAGGTAAGAATGAAAACTATCTGTTCTGATGGATATTCATAACAAATCTAAAAGTATTAAAACTCCAGTTGATGCACAAGAAGTTATTTGTTTGACCTCTGTCTCAAAGTGTGTGGATCTAAAGGTCCCATAAAAAAAAACAGGGTGGTTAAAACACAACTGTGTCTGCTATGATTTTGTCTGACCTCCCTGAACAAAATGAGGTCATCTTTGGAAAGAACACCTGATTTAGTAATTCATTTAGAGAATGGGCTAGGGGGTGAGAAACTTTTTGACAATCAATCTCCCCTGTGTTGCACTTATTGTAACAGTTGTGGTTTGTCTGTCCAGCAGCTGTACTCTGCAGAATCACCCATGCCCACTGCCATACGTGTTGTAAGTGAGTGTTCCATTGTTGGAAAGAGAGCAACTGTATCACCAGCAGTGCTGAGTCCCAAGCATCTCACCAGTACACACATACAAGACAGCATACATAGCTTGTTTTAGGGCTGAAGTAGGCATTTTGACTTCTTTGTGCTCACTCATCTGTGTTAGTGTGTACAATGTTGCAGGTCATACCATCTGTGGAGTATGTTTACTGTCCTAAATAAATACACACTTCTGAACCTCATGTTGCCTGCTTTCAAGTCATTGTTATAGGTGTTTATTCACTGAACACAATGGCCCAGATATTCAAACTGCGCCCAAAATGTGCGCAACAGCAGGAGCAAGCATAAACCAATTGCGCATATGCGCAACAGGCGCGATATTTAAACATGGAGCAGAACAAATTGCGCAAGCAGCCAACGTCTGAATATCGCACATACTGCGCCATAGCGCAACCAGGAAGGAGAAGCTGAGCAGAAAGGTTGTGCTATAGCGCAACCAGGGCAGCCCAGCTGAGCAGTCCAGAGGTGCCATAGCGCAAGCAGACCCCCCCGCAGAGCAATGGAACTGCACATCCAGGGAGGCAGGCTGGGGCCCACCGCCAGCCATGCCACACATGGGCACAGGAACACACTGCAGAACCAACAAGACACCTGCACACCCCAAGCACAGCATCACTGGGGGTGGGACGGATGATCTACTGGCCCATGGGGACAAGCCAACAAAGCACAGCAGAGCCATGACGCCCCAGCACAACCACTGGCAGGCTGAGAGTGCCACACACAGGGGGTTGACAACCACAGTGCACATCAGCCCCCCGTACGCACAGCACACCCTGCACCGTGACCCCAAGACACCACCCATGTGCAGTGACTGGCACTGCAGGAAACCATGCATCCCCCCCGGCACACGTCAACCCCGTGCAGCAGAGAAGCATACAAGCCAGACACACCCTGTGCACCCAGCAGTGGGTGGCAGCAGACGGCAAGACCAACAGAAAGTCACTGCCATGCTGGAGATACCTCCCCATGCACACACACATGCACACACACACACACACACACACACATACCCAGGACCATACCACCCCAGATGGCATGTACACCACTGCAACTGAGCAACCATAGCCAGCTGCAAGTGAGAGACCAACACAGTATTCATATCAAAATATAAATGTAATATCAAAATGAAGCACAAAACAATCAACCATAACTATTTACAAGGAATGCGGTACAAGGTAGGGGTGAGCAAGGGGAAGGATGAACAACTTGGAGAGGGAAGGCAGGGTGGTAGGGATGGGTGAAGTGGGAAGGGAATGTGGCCTAAGGCCCAGCAGGCTGGTCCTCCTCCGCCCGTGCTGCTGTTCCCGGTGATGCCTCCTCCGCAGGCCAAGTCTACGGATGTCACTGAGGATGGCCTGGTTGTCTAGGGACACTTGTGTCAGAGCACGTATCTCCTGCTGTATCCTCCTGAGAACAGTGAGGCCTAGGAAAATGGGAACACAGTCAATGGCTGTGACTGACCACAACCCTGAACACCACCCAACCTGCAAGCCATATAGCCCAATGTCCCGCACCTGTGATGGCATGCACCCACCCACAGTGAACATGCACATGGCCATCACAAACAGGCGGCACCAGCTATGTGCACCACTGCACACACACACACTGCCCATGTCCATCACAGCACAAACAAGGCTGTCAAGTGATGTGGCAATGTGGTGCGCTGCCAGTTACACAGCTATGTGCCCAGTGCATGCATGGACCACCAGTGACGCATACACAGACGTGCTGTGACACTGGACAGTGATGCATGTCACCTGTGTCGTGCATACATACATAGATACATAGACAGTGTCGGCAGATGAGACCATGGCTCACCCAGTCTGCCCATTTGAGCTTGTAAGTTCAGTTTGTTTTCCTAGAAGTCTGTTGCACCTACCCCTGACCTCCAGAATTCCTTTATGTCTATTCCATGCATTCTTAAATCCCGTGATTGTTTCAGCCCCCACCACTTCCTCTGGCAGGGTGTTCCACTTGTCCACCACCCGTTCTGTGAAGAAAATTCTTTCTCATGTTTCCTCTGAATCGTCCTTCCTCCAACTTCATCCCATGCCCTCTAGTCCTGGAACATCTTTTTCACTTAAAAATAGTGTTTTCCTGCACCCTGTTCCTCCCTGTAAGATACTTGTATGTCTCTATCATATCCCCTCTCTCCCTCCTCTCCTCCAGGGAGTACATGTTCAGTTCCTTCAACCTGTCTTCATAGGACTTGTGATGCAATCCATGCACCATCTTTGTTGCCCTCCTCTGAACCTTCTCTACCCAGTCTATGTCCTTACGTAGGTATGGTCTCCAGAACTGTACACTGTACTCCAGGTGGGCCTCACTAGTGTCTTGTATAGTGGAATTATGACCTCCCTTTTCCTGCATGGTTGTGTTGTGCATGGCTGGTGGTCTTGTCCCCCCCAGCATGCAATAGCATCCATGAAGTAATGGTACTCACACTCCTCAAGCAGCTGGGTCTGCTGCTGCTGCTGCTGCTGCTGCTGCTGCTGCTGCTGGGGCGCAACACCCACAGCACCTCCGACCAGCACTGGGGCCCTGGCACGGCCCTCCTCACCCCGTGCCTGCATCCTCACGTCCCGGCCTGTGGGAGACATACGTTGAGAAAAACATCAGTGTGACTCCAAAGCAGACTGCTCCCTGTCCCAGTGAGAGTGCCTGCCCACACAGCCAGACCCATGCATCTCACACTTGCACACACTGACACAGCCAACCATGGCAGAGCCATCACCTATGCACAGCCACCAAACACACTCACACCCCTACAGAGAATACAGGTGCATAGATGGTACACCCACCTGGCCTAGGCACCATGCCCCTCCTGGCACGTGACCAGCGCTCCAGAAGATGAGATCCTTCCTGCGGAGGTCACTGTACGTGCGGCACTGCTCAGCTGACCGGCACCGCCCAGTGACCTCCACCAGGTCACTGGCCGCTCTGCCAGACCTGGGTCCTAGCAATGGTGGGTCACCTCACCATACAGTGCCCATAGTGGGGTTCCACCAGGGCCACCAAGTTGGCCACTTCTACAGGGCTCCACTGCACTGCCCTCCTCGTGCCATGGTACCAACTTTACAGCAGGCAATATGGCGCCCGCTGTGCCGTAACCCGTGGAGATGTTGGCGTAATAGACCACCATAGGTTCCAATCACGCTGTTGAACGCCGTCCACTCACATAGCGCTGTCACCAGACAGCGCCGGTAGGGCCCGTACACATGGCGGCGAACAGTGTCAGGGGCAAAGGTCAGACACCAGGTCATGGGCAATGGCGCGAAGGCCACGCAGAGCGCCATCTGACGTATACGCATCCTGCACCACCGACCACCTGCGTACCAGTGCCACAGTGGACTACTGCGCAGTAGTGCCACAGCGCCATATAGTGCCCAGTGCTGTAGCGCCACTGGCACAATGGTGGCCATGGCCTGAATTGCCGATCGCGCACAGCACGTCAGCAGCGAGGCAGACACCTGCGTAAGCTATCTGGGCATGCACAATGCAGTGTACCACACAGTCACAGATCTGCGCCATTGGCTCAGCCGACTCAACCATATTGCGCAAAGCGCACCTTCACGATATTCAGCCGACACATGCAAATCATCTGATCAGCCATTCAAAGGCACAGTGGCGCGATTTGCATCTCATTATAGTTGCTCCACTCCTAATTTGCATGCATTGCGCTATAAATGTGCAACATTGGGCTGCGCTGGCCAGATTCGGGTACTGCAGGTGAGAGGTGAGTTGCATGCTGTGTGATGTTCTGGACAATGGTCATGGGAAAATGCTGTAGACTGCACAGTGACAGGTGTCCACTTCCCCCATGGTCGCCATGACCGAGCAGAGACAAGGTGAGGGTGAGGATGGTGGGCGTAGGAGGAGGCCCAACTTTACCCCAGCAGAGAGAGAGGCCCTCTTCCAGGCCTACCTGGAGGAGGAGGAGCCACTACTGAGTGGACGGAGGGGCACCCCTCAGTCCCGTGCGGCTGCATGGGAGGGGGTAGCTCGGACCGTGAACCTGCATGGAAGCCACCAGCGCTCCGTGCAGGAATGCAAGAAGAAGATGGGACAGACCGCGGGAGGTTGAAGGAGAAGGTGACAGCCTTCAGGGCGGACGATGCTGGCACGCAGGGGCCAGCCAGCGGTGTTGGAGCTGACCCGGCTGAGGAGACACTGGCTGCATCAATGCAGTGGAGCGCTATTGAGGGCATACCAGGAGGTGGATTCCAGACAGGTGGAAGCCCATCACTGCACGGTATGACATGGTGTGGTGTTGGGGGGTGGGAAGGTTGTTCACATGCACTCACATGTACTCTCTTTCTGTTACAGATCCTGTTCGTCTTCAGGAGATGGTGGTGGTGGTTCCAGGCAGTGATGATGACCTGCTGGGCATGGAGGAGGGTCCATCCACCTCTGTCACCAGCCAGCATGCACTGCAGCAGCATGCACGCTGGGCCGCCAACTCTGGTGTTGGTGATTCGGGTGTGGGGGGTGCACAGCCTGTGTCTCAGCAGTCTGGCATGCAAGCATGCCAGCACGCTGTGACTGTGGCTGTAGCATGTACCTGCACCATTGATAATGCAAGGACTGCAATGGGCAGTGATAGGTGTGTGTCCCATGAAGGACACACAGCAGGCCAGCACATGCCCCTGGGCCTTTCTGGTTCCAACTTGTGTACCAGCATGTTGGCACAGTCCCAGGCTGTGCCTGGCAGCACCGGTGGCTGTGCAGGTGTCTGGCACTGTTGTGGCCACAGCGGTGGAACGAATGGACCCTGGGGCACAGCGGTTGGAGGGGCAGCAGCAGCAGTCACCCACCAGGTCTGGGGGTACAGTGTCAAGCAGTGGCACATGTCCGCCGCCCTTTGATTCGCCCATTCCTGGTCCTGGCGAACAGCGCCCACCCTCAAGGGGTGTTGTGCATCAGGACCTTCCACACCCTGGGGGACAGGATGCCATTGGGGCACAGTACCCATTGGACGAGCACACCACCTGCTGCAGGAATCAGTACAGCAGCAGAGGTGGGTTGCAATGTCCATGGAGGCACTGTCTGTGGCTGTGGGTGGCACAGCAGGAGTGTGCTCTGGACCTGCAGAGCTGGTTCGTATCGCGGACGGATGTGACCACCGCCATTGACAGGCTGACCCAGGCAGTGGTCTCTGTCATGGGCGCTTGGGCACACAGTCAGGTGCCCCTGTACCGCACACCCCACACAGTTCACTCTCCACTCCCATTCCCGGCGTCGTGCGACACCAGGCCTGTCGACGCCGGGTTCTGCTGTGGCCATCCCGAGCACCCGGTGCAGGTTTGTTCGGCATGCTGCAGACCCCTGTGCGGGCAAGGTCGCGTTCGTGCAGTGGGACCCCTGGTGGTCCAACAGTGCCACCCCATGTGGCCCCTGCTCAGCCTGCCAGGGCTGTTGGGTCATGGCGGGGCCACCCACGCATCTGCAGTGGCCGTGGGACAGTGCTACATGACTGATCTGTCTCCCAGTGCGGGCCCTGTCTGGTGCTGCCCTGTGTGCAATCTGTGTCATGGTGGGCAGTGCACTGCTGGGTGCTCTGCTCAACACACCGACACACGGACCACCTGCACACCCTCCCAACTGCTGTCCACAGGTGCGTGTGCATGATGATGCCTGCATTGTACTGTACACCAAGGTGCAAGGGTGCCCAGCATCTGACACATACTTGGACAGTACAGGTGGTGGGGTGGTCGGTGGTTCTGTGTTAGCAATGTCGGTTCTGCTGTGCTGTGCATCTGCCCATGTACGCTCTTGCCTGGTGTGTGTGTGTCCATATGAGTGTTCACCCTCCTGATGGTATGTTTGCATGCCTGGACCCTTCCACTCTCCTGGCCATCATGCACCCCTGGTGTGTTACCCTGTGTGCCTGTGGTTTGCGCATGGACGGTGTTGGTTGACATGTCCCTTGACTTACCTGTGTTCTGCATAGTGCTCCTCTGTGATGGTGTCCCGGTGCAGCTGGGCCTGCCGGATCAGTCGGGGGTCCCGCCTTCCTGGGGGCTGCTCACCACCATCAACACCGGCGCCACTGGCGTCCCCATCGCTGTTCCCCTCTTCAACCTGTAGGGCTATCCCATAGTCTTTGGCCATGTTGTGCAGGATGCAACAGGCCAGGAATATCCCACAGGCCTCTTGGGGGGCTGTACTGTAGGGCACCGCCGGAGGTGTCTAGGCATCGGAAGCATGCCTTGAGCATCCCAAATACCCACTCTATGATGTTGCATGTGGAAGCATGTGCCTCATTATAGCGTTGCTGCGATGGGGTCATGGGACGCCGGTACTGTGTGAGCAGCCAGGGACGGAGTGGGTATCCGCTGTCACCTGTGTGGAGATAGTGGAGATCAGTCTCATGTTCAGGTCCATATTGCCCATATCCCTGTGTGCCACTACCATGGCACCTGTGACATTCGCACCCTTGCCCCGACTTTGCATTCCATACATGCATATTCACCCACTAGATGGCCTTTGGGGATGTCCCCCACTCTCGAATCGATGGCACAGTGCGGACTGATACCATATGAAGGCATCATGTGCTCCACCAGGGTGTGTGGCACAGACATTGATAATGCGCCCAGTGGCATCACACACCACCTGGCAGTTGACACTGGAGAAGCTCTTTCTGTTCCTATATGCAGCCCCATCGGGGTCAGGTGGTGTGCAAATGGCCACATGGGTGCAGTCTATGGCCTCTAGCACACCAGGCATACGTACTACCCTGTGGAACTCCTGCATGTTTGCTGTACGCTCTGCCGCGGTGCTGGGGAAATGGATGTACTCCGCAGCATGTGGCAGCAGTGCACTGAGGAATTGGGTGAGGATGCGTGATGTGGCCGACTGTGTGATGCCTGTGGTGTCCCCTGTTGGCCTCTGGAAGGTGCCCATGTCGAGCAGGCACATGCAGGCTGTCACCTTGGTCTCCACCGACAGAGCGTGACTCCGTCGTGAGGGTGCCTGCATCACATCACTGCACAGCTCACAGAGCCGTCTCAGTATTGCCCTGTTCAGGCGGTACGGCCCCACGATCTCTCATCTGTGTACAGCTCAAAGCTGATGCGGGCACAGTACTGCCTGTTGGGGGCATACCGCCGACGGGCCCTTCCACGGCCACGTCCCCCTGCAGCATGCATTCTCACCCCCCTCATTACAGCTTCCATGTGGAAGCTGGCACTGTCCATCTCCCTGGCTTCTGACCCCCCCGGCTGCTGTTGCTGTGTTACCGCCGCTGTCCTCATTGCTACTTCCACTGCACCGGGCACCCCCAGCTGGCCTCTACAGCCTATGGCCCACGCTTGCCTTGCCTGCCCTAGCCTGTCACTGTCTGTCTGTCTGTCTGTCTGTCTCTCTCTCTCTCTCTGTCCCCCACTTGGCATCCTTGTAGCGTTCTTGCGCCGCTTCCTTGAGCCTTTTTATTTTGGCTCATTTCCGCTAGTGCGCAATTTCCGGCTGTTCCGCTATTGCGCATTGCGCAAGTCTTTGAATATCGCATTGCGCACTTTATGCATGGATCCACCCCTTTCGGTTGCGCATGCCTTCATTTGCATTGCGCTGTTGCTCAGCATGTTTTCAGTGGCGCAACTGCCTCCTTCTGAATATCGCAAAATGGCGCATTTTTGACTTGCGCATGCGCAACCCTGTTGCGCATGGCGCAACCCTTTTGAATATCCGGGCCAATGTGTTTAAAGTATAACCATGTCTTCTTTCAGGTACAGAGAACAGTGACAGTCTCCCCACAGACATGTTCTGTCCCCATGGAAAGGGCCACCTTGGCCAACTCTTGTGTCCTCTCTGTCTGCAGAAGACAGCGCCTGACTCAGAGAAATACACATCAGAGCATAACCAGATGTGGCCACACAGTGTGAGGGAACAAGAGAGTGAGAGAGAGCGAGAGAGGGGTTGAAACATGTAATGCATGTGACCGCTACATAAAAAGAGAGTCAGAATGGGCAAGTGGCAGTCTCCCCATAGACATGTTCTAGCATAGTTGCAGCTTACAGTGCAGACTGTGGATATGAGGATGATGTTTCTTTGCTGTTGGGGGGGGGGTGTTCGGTAGACATGCTACACAATGTACCTGCCAGTATCTTCTATCAAAAATGTCACAAATCCTCTCAATACTGTATCTGTGACATTTCTGAGTACATAACAGCAATGCAGGATGCCTTCTTTCATAGGGACTGTTTTACAAAGTGGCAGGACACACCACCTTTTTTGCTGTTTAAATAACAAAAAAACACATTTCTGGATATTTTTTGTTGTTGTTTTAACAGAACCCATATTACAAGTGTAATAACTCACTCCAGGGTGTGCGGTTATTGGGGATTAATCAACACCCCGGGTGCTGTGAGGACACTCTGCCTGTGGCCTTGTGTCTCACAATGCACCTGGGATGTTGATTAATCCCCAATAACCACACACCCTGGAGTAGATTATTGCTTACAGATAAAACACTTAAAAATAGATATTTGGCTATTACAAGGGTCACTGCTGATATTAAGGGCTTAGAACGTGTTGGAGATCTTGACATATGGTCATAATGGAAGACAGTATGAGAAAGACAAGCATGAGGTTGTAGTACATTTCCTCTCTTACCTCAACAGTGATATTACAGAAGTTATAAGAATCCCCTTTACTGCAAAACTGTTGTTAATGGAACAACCTGTGATACTTAGAAATGAATTAGAAACTACAAGACATAGCAGTTAACTAGGCCAAACATGATGATGCCATAAGGTTGTTAAGGTATACCAAACCACTGAAAAATTAATTTTCCATTGATCTACGCTGGCAGGGAGAATCACCCATCATAACAAGACCAGATTTAAGCTCTATAATCATCCCTGTTAGTGAAAAGGATGATAAAGGAAACAAAAAGAAAAAGAATAAGAAAACAAGGGAAAATGAAGACATAATATGTAAAGCAAGTGAAAATATGATTAAGCCTCAGATAGGGAACCCATATAGTAGCATTTGTACTCCTTAGATATTAATGGAGCTAATACTGGGTGTCACAGTAGTAGATAATTGCAGCTTAAAAAATATGGTGTGGATTATAATACGTGTAATGGTAAAGCAACCTGTGCCCCATAGAAGGGTGATATGTTGTCTTAGTTTAGGGAGCGAGAGAGACACAGATGGTAAATGCTGCTAAAATAAGACATGATATAAATGCTCTTAAAAACAAGTGAAATATTCTGGTTGTAGCATTCTTCCCCCGGTGGTAAATGAGGAAAGTTCATTTGATTCAGCTGAAAAAACACAGGCATATGGAGTGGGTTGAATTCCTTTGCAAGAACAACCACAAAAAAAAAAAAATCAGTTAATAACTGATTTTGGAGATTTCGGTATACTGTGCTTGTATGGAATTGATAACCATGATGACCTTACTGGAGACAGGTTGAGGAATAAGACTGTGTGCCTTTTAAGTGCAGCCTTAGGCTTGGATGTTACAAAGAGGATTTTTTAAAAGTGTTTAGAGATCAAGATGCACAAGGTAACAACAGTGTGTGTTTATTATCTGTGATACTCTGCTATTATCTCTGGATAAATAGTGTCCCCTTGAACGTTTTAAGTGTAAACTCATATTCCCAAACAGGCAAATTTGAACCCAGTTGTGTCTAAAAGTTCTAAAAGGGAGAAACCAGTCAAACAAGTTTGTTTGGACTGGCAAAATCCACTAATGAAAACAAAGCTTGAGCTAACATGCTCATTATGCTGCTTGTAGAGACATTTGTTACAGATTCCCCTAGGGAAACTTGGAGTGAAGGATGTTTATAGGTGGGAAGGGATAATGGCTGTGGACAGATAGATAAAATATTAAACAAGCAATTGGCATTGCTGAATGTTTACTTGGTTGTATTTGCTGTGTAGTTGATGGGTATGGATAGCAGAGGCAAAAATTAACAAATGTATAACAAGGGTTATAATAGTGAAATTGCCTACATCAGTGTAGTTTTTTTATGAATTTCTCTTTTTAGGATCATGAACTTGTATTCTTATTCATGCAGGTCCCTTTAGAAATGGAATAAACAGAAAGGTAGAGATATTTCAAACCCCATTTTCATGCTAGCACATTTCTCCTGATGCAGTATGTGGCCCATCATGTTATAGCTTCATGTGGGGAACCTGATAGGTGAATTTTTTGAAAACCTGATTGAAAGATGATGTCACAGTGTGACTGTGACATCATCTTTCAAATCGAATTAGAAAAACGTCACCTACCTTGTTCATGAGGTGGAGTCCAAAAAAGACAATGTTAAAAATTTGGTGAAAAAAATATTAAAAAAATGACAAAGTTATGTGTAAAAGTTCAAAACACTGAAAATGTACTGACAGCACTTACCTCATTTCTTCAGTTACTGCTTGGTGTTGAAGCAGAAGGACATGTTTTCCTCATAGAGTGGATTTTCAGTGCTGGATTTTTTTTGAGTGAGTGAGGTGGTATAGGGGTGTGGGATGGTGGGTGCTGAGTGGAGGGTCATGGTGGAGTTTGAGGGGTAGGTGGGGGTTTAGAAGGCCACAAAAGACATCAATGGATGTTTTTCTGCTTTTCAAGGTTTAGTATAAAAAAAGCCAGGGGGCCCACGGGTGAGACTGGGGATTGAGCACCCCAGTGTCACAAGGTGGGGACATACATCAGACATGGAGGGTCTTGCAGACTCAGCCCAGGATGGGCTTTTAGGGGAGTCTTTGTCCACCACATTCAACTGGGCACTGAGACATGGTTGGGAGGGGTGGGTTGTTTGGCAGCAGGTGGGTTTCTCTTTGCAGGAGGCAGGCACTGGGACATGATCACATGGGTTGTTTTGTAGCAGGAAGGTTTCCTTTATAGGAATTGGGTACATGGATGTGATTGCGAGGGGTGGATTGTTTGGTAGTGGGTGGGATTCATTTCACAGAAACTATGAACATACGAAATTTGCCAGCAGATAAAGGTCTAGAGGTCTATCAAGTCTGCTCGAATGTGCTGCTAGCACCCCTTATTCTGCAGCTGACCCTCCCTTCCACCCTTCCCCTTCATTAACCCTCTCCCTTGTCCTGTCCCATTCCCTTTTGAAGCAGTCCACTGTTCTACTGGATACCACTTCTGCAGGTAACGAATCCACCCAGCCACCACCCTCTCTGTAAAAAAGTGTCTCCTCATCTCCCTCCTGAACCTTCCTCCCTCCAGTCTCATATCATGGCCCCTGGTGTCCCTCCCCTCCCTTACTTTGAACAGCCCTTCTGTACCTGTCTTGTTTATTCCTTTCATGTACTTAGAGGTTTCAATCATGTCCCTCGTCCCTCCTCTCCTCCAGTAAGTACATGTTCAACTCCCTCAACCTCTTCTCGTATGATAAGTCCCCCAGCCCCTTGATCATCTTTGTCGCCCTGCACTACACCCCCTCCAGTAACTTAATGTCCCTCTTCAGATACGGGCACCAGTACTGCATGCAGTACTCCAGGTGTGGTCTAACTAATGACCTATAGAGTGGCAGAATCACCTCCTCCCTCCTCGAGGATATACCCCTTGCAATACAACCCTGCATTTTGTTGACCTTTGCAGCTGCATTCCTACATTGTGCTGAGTTGTTCATTGACCCTGTAATGAGCACCCCCAGATCCTTCTCCTCCTCCTCTGTCTGGGCTAGCTGCACTCCCCCCAGCTGGTAACTCCTCCTTGGGTTCTTCATCCCAAAATGCAGCACCTTGTACTTTTTGGCATTAAACCCCAGTTGCCAGGTGTCTGACCAGGTTTCAAGCTTTGCCAGACCTTCCTACAGCCCCTGCCATCCCCCTAGGTCATCCACCACCGCTCCTACCTTGGTATGATCAGCAAACAGACTGATCTTGCTCTTGATGTCCCATGATATGTCTGCAATGAATATCCCAAACAACACTGGTCCCAACACGAGCCCTGGGCATGAGGATGTGATTGGAAAGGTGTGATTTCTTTGACAGCTGATTGGATTCATTTAGAAACATTTAACTGGCACTGGGATGTGATCAGGAGGGGATAGAATGTTTGGCAGTGTGTGGGTTTGTTTTTTATATGATGGGGGGAGGATGAGGTGCAGGCTAAGAATTAAACCACTCAGCTGCTTGCTGGATGGCATCATGTAGATGAAATGAGCTAGCCGCTGTTTGATAGGAGCAGCTGGCTCCTTTCAACTACACAAAGTTTCTACCCCACAAGCAGGGAACAGTGTCATGATCAGCCTGATAATTGTCCTGTCGCTGTCAAGATTACTGCAGCCTGAGCTGCATTAGACCTAACAGTGACACACCTCTGGAAGCTGTTATATTGTGATACGATGTTTGTAGTGCATATATGCATGCAAACATAAAACAGAGAAATAGCAGAAAGTATTTTGTGTGGGATTTTTGACTCTGTGGGTTTGCATGTTGTGTATAGGAATATGCTGGTGGAGTCTGCAAGTCCCAAGAATGCTAGATCAACTCAGATAGAGAGAACAGTGAATGGACCATCATGTAGCAGTAAGACATTTTGGAATGGTTGGATTATCAAGGGATGACAATATAAAATTTATTGCCAAAAATAGTATCACCATAATATAGTAACGGAATGAAGGTGGCCTTTACCATAGTCATCCTAACATCTTGGCTTAAGTAGAATTTATTGTGGAAAAGGAACCACAACTTCTAAGTTTCTTGCATAACACTTCTATGTGGGCCTGAAATGTAAGTTCATTGTCAATTAACAGGCCAAGCTATTTGAACATCCATGTACAGTGTCAGTCACTAAGTATTCCCCCAAAACATTCACCCACAACCCCCTACACTCCAGCCTCCTTCCTTAGCTGCCCCAACCATCTGTTCCCATCGCCTCTCCTTCCTTACCTAATCCCCCATTTCCTGCTCCCAACTTCCCCCACCTCCTACCCTTCTGACTGATCTCTGAAGCTGAAGAGTCTACAACATTTAGTATGCATTGTTCTATGTTTATAATTGTGTTAGCAACTGTTAACCTCAACCCCCTTTTTATGTTGCATTATGTTACATTGTCAAACAACTGTACTTGTTCTAATTTCTCAGGCTTTTGTATCATAATCTATGTTATGTCCTTCCAGGACCACCTTGTAAAAGAGCTTGCTTAATGGTGTATTTTCCTGGTAAAATAAACTTGATTGATTGATTGATTGAATTACCTCCTGTGTAAAGATTAGTCAAATGAAGAATCTGGGTCAGATTGGGAGAAAAGATCATGCACTTAATTAGCAATTTGGATGCATATACACTTTCCTGTAAAAGGTTGAATTCTGCTTTTGTAAGGGGTACATAAGGCCAGAGATGGATCTGGGTCAGAGGTATACCATGTCATCCGGGTAGAAGTGAACATTAGCTCTATTTATGTTGTGGTTAAGATCATTAATGTAGATATTAAATAGGAGTGGGCCTAAAATTTGCTGGCAGTATGGCCTAGAGGTTAGAGTAACAAGCTGTAAATGAGCTTGGTTCAGCAGACCTGGGTATGATTCCCCCAACCTCCACTTGCATACTGTGTGACTCTGAGCAAGTCACTTAACCAGTCTAAAGCTCCTGGATCGCCCTGAAAACAAGCAGTTGTGACTAATGGACCTTACCTGGTTAATAAAAGAATAATAATAATAATAAATGGACCCATGTGGTACATCTTTACTAATGGACACACAAGTGGATGTGTGTCCTTCTAACTTGATTTGTTATTGTCTCCCTATCAGGTAGCTACTGAACTGTCCTAAGGCATTAGAGTCAAGTTCTATCCTGGCCAGTTTACCCAGTAAAATGCCATGGTCAACAGTGTCAAATGCTTTGCTTAGATCAAGAAAGAGGGCGAGGGTTTGTTAGTAGTCTAGGGCGGTGAGCAAATCATTGATGACTTTGACAAGAGCAGAAATGGTGCTATCTTTGACATAGATGCCTGATTGCAGAGGGTTTATGAGTAAGATTCAAGGTAGTGTTTTTACTGAGTATGGTTAAGTTTTTCAAATGTCTTGGCTAGAACAGGCAGAATATAGACTGGCCAGTAATTATGTGGTGACGTTTTGTCCCCTGACTTAAAAAGAGGTAAGATATGTGCAATTTTCCATTATATTGGTACTTCACAATGAGACAGAGAAAGATTAAAGAGATGCAAAATTGGTACAGTAAGAGCTGGAGCACCAAGTTTTAGAAAAAGCGGGTTCTATGTTGTCAGCTCCTGCACTTTTTTATTGTCTAGGGCAAGGAGCAGTTGTTCGACTTCCTTATAAGTAATCTGCTGAAATTGGAAAATATTCAAGACATTAGGAGAGACAGCAGAGGGCATTGTAACTGAGGAAGGTATATTAGTTGAGTTAGAGGTGGCTGCATCAAAAGCATTTCCAGCTGAAGTGAAATGTGTATTTAATTCTTCTAATATGAGTTGTTTATCTGAGATAAGTTGGGGCCCTTTTTGCAATTGTCTCAGCAAGAAGAAAAGAGAACTACAGCCTTCAAGATTGTTGTTGGCTTGCAAGAACCCAGCTGGGTTGTGTTTATTTTAATTGAGAAAGGACTTGTAATAGGTAGTGGTGGTCGAAGTCCATGCACTTTGCTACATGGAGTACTTTGCATCATAGCCTTAATTACGTGACATACTCTGCAACGCAAAGTGAATAACTTTGCCTTGAAATTTAACATGAAGTCCCATTGTTTTCTATGGATTTCGCGCTGACTTCGCCTTTGTTTTAACCTTTAAGGTGAAGTTTGCAGTGAATCATGGGATGGTAGATCACATGGGCTCTACATTGTCTTGCACAGCCTCATTTCTGCATAGTGTGTGTAGTGGAAAGCAGGAGACAGTTTGCTCTCAGAGCTCTGTGAATCAAACCATTGAAAAACCTTTTAAAAATAATGTTTGAGCCAGTTTGGGCAAAATTTAGTACACAGATTGTAGGAAACCCTCATGTGCTTATATCATCGAGTGTTTATTGTTTTTGTGTGCATTTTGAATGTTAATTTAGAACATTCAGTCTGTACTGACAGACACTGTAGAAGTGTGCTCCGGGGGGTGGATCTGTGGTGAGGAGAGATTCACAGTGAGAAAGACAGTCTTTCTAACTGTTGTTGGGTAGTTAGTATGTTAATATTTGTGTGCTCATGTACACACAGTAATACTTGTAGTAAGTTTTGATAATTTTTTGCTGTTTGCTGTGGTGCTGTGCCTTTTTCAGTCGGTTTAAAAGATTTGGTTGTAGTGTACTGAACTGTTGAATTTTCTGCGCATTACCTTTAGTGTGTGTGTGTGTGTGCATGTCATCAGGTCAGACACATTTTATTGCACCACACCGTAATCACAGCACTCTGAATCTCTTATCCACCTGTGGAATTTTTTACTGATTCATTCTATTTTGGTAGTGGACTGGTACTGCAGCTGTGCCCCCCCACCCCCCACAAAAGAAAGTATTATTTTTCCAGTGTTGGATTGTGATCATTGGTTAGGGTGTTGTTTGCCTGTGCGGCTGCATCTCTTGAGTGCTCAATCTCCATCTATCTGTGCATCTGCATCTGTTTAGGGCCCAGTCTCCTCCTGTAAGCCACAGTTGTTTTTTGGCTTCCCATCCACCCCAAAGTTCAGAAATCTAAATTTGTTGTTAATTTTCTGTGTAATCTCAAAAATTGCCTGCAAAGAGACATGCTTGCAAAGATGTTTCTGGCCATGGCACTGCTGCCAGTGGCAAGAGTGGTCATGGGCGTGTGCATGGTAGTATACAGCATAAGGACATAGTTGATGGCAGTAAAGGGATTTCTCCTACTGTGTTTTTCACAGTGCAATCAGTTGCTTCAATGATGGTTGGAGATGCTGTTGTCCCCACTGGTGGTGGTAGTGAAGTTGGTGATGGCATGAGTATTGCCCCAAGTTCAACCTGTGATAAGTTAACAGGTTGCCAAAATATTGTGGAGTCCAAAGACATGAGTCAGAGTGTAGTTGATGTCACACTCCCCATCACCATACCCACAGTAGTCAAACATGATTCTGATCTTGACAATGACTCACAATCACAACCTCATGTTTCCAGTGCTGTTGAGGTTATGCCTGGGCCATCCAATGATTTAAATGTTGAAGAAAAAATAGTGGATGATCATACTGAGGCTGTGGTTGGACTTGGAACATGTTCTCCACTGGACAGCATCCAAGCTGAATTTGTTAGCAACCCACAAAATAAGGAAAAATAACTGAAGAAACATATTTCTTTTCTTGGTGACTCTGTGTAATCTAAAAAAATGCTCACAAAGACACGCTTAGGCAAAAGTGTTTCTGACTGTGGCGTATGAGCCACATAAGTCAGTGGGGTATAAGCTATTGCTCTGTGGGCAGGGCATTCTGTCACATCATGTGGAATAAATAAAAAAAGAAAAAATCCTTGAAGAGAAAAAGTACTGTGCCAGAGAGTGTTAGGGCCAGGCAAGGTCCCTGAATCTGTGTGGGTAACAGCAGTGCCTGCAGCATCACCCTTAGCATAGACGGTGTGTGAAATAAATTCTGTGTGTCTGAAATAAAATCTGCCAGCCAGTCATCAAGTAACAGCAAGCAGTCATGTAGGTAAAAGTTGTGAATTATCACCTGAGGTTTATCACAGGCAGGAGGAGGGTGACTTTGAATGTTCAAGTAGTGTTCAGAGTACCAGTGTGGTGCATACCTCGGTGCCAATGTTGTACTCATTGTCATGTCAATGATCATGAGTCACGAGACAAATCATGTCCTTCATCTTCACAATCATAAATCACACAACTTTAACTTTTTTTGGTTCAATTCTGTTTTTTTTTTTTTAAATCTTCGCTTTCATCATGAATCAGGACTGGGGAGACACCCAGTTATCATGTTATGTCACTCAAGATCTTTGGTCTAGCACAATGCTTCTGTTTGTTTACGTTCTGTAGGATGCCCTACTCGAATCTTTGTCCTCACAAGAAGCTGGCCCTATTTAATCCTGTAGATATTATCTTGGCTTGAACATTGTACAGTTCCAGGAAGTTCATCATGACGGAGTCACATCATGTCATGATCACGAGTCATGAAACCTTAGTGTAGGTGGTGTGTGAAATAAATTATGTGTGTGTGTCTGAAATAAAATCTGCCAGCCAGTCATCAAATAACCGCAAGTAGCCATGTAGGTAAAAGCTGGGAATTAACACCGGAGGTTTGCCACAGGCATGAGGAGGATGAATTTGAATGTTCAAGTAGTGTTGAGAGTATCAGTGTGGTGCATACCATGGTGAGAATGTTGTACTCATTGTCATGTCATGATCACGAGTCATGAAACAAAGCATGTTCTTCATCTTCACAATCACGAATCACAGCACTTCAACTTTTTTTTGTCTATCATACCAAGCAGGACAATCACATCTATGTTTGTACCCAGTCACAATGATGGTGGTACTGAACAATGCAGGTGAAGCAGACCATCCTAGTGCAGTGTAAAACAGCGTACCATTGAGGTTGCTGATGCAGTCATGAAAAAAGAATTTCCAAGTGGGTACAACTCCAGCATTGAGGATTGCGAGGGCTGCTTTCCTTTTTTTTTTTTTTTGTTTTCCGCTGGTGTAAAGTATTTAACAGCAGTGACATACAAACTAGATGATGTATGTTTGTACCCAGTCACAATGATTGTACCCAGTCACAATGATGGTGGTACTGAACAATGCAGGTGAAGCAGACCATCCTAGTGCAGTGTAAAACAGCGTACCATTGAGGTTGCTGATGCAGTCATGAAAAAATAATTTCCAAGTGGGTACAACTCCAGCATTGAGGATTGCGAGGGCTGCTTTCCTTTTTTTTTTTGTTTCCTTTGTTTTCCGCTGGTGTAAAGTATTTAACAGCAGTGACATACAAACTAGATGATGGATATAACAAAAGACAGGAGCAGCTCCATGGGGTATTGATACTGAATGAGGTACTGGAATGAACTCAGAATAATTTCTTCTTCATCTGTTTGCAGGTAGCATCGAGGTATTGTGGACTGGCAGTATGTTCCAATCTGAAGATGGGCAACAGTTTGGATACACTGAAGACCTGGAAAGAAGACAAAAATATTAATGAAAATTGTTTTCCAAATGACCCATGCAACACCTCCCCCAAAAATACTTACCTTTCATGGACCGACATTGTTTGTACAGCCGAAGTCAACAGGCACATGTGGAACACATGCGCAGTGGCAACATGGTTTCATCACTACAGTCATGAGTCTGTGTGCTGTGACCTGAGAATGTAAAAGAAAAAAAACGTAATGAGAAATGCTTATAATTCACTCACTCACAGCAGTACTCTCCCCCCCCAGGAAAAAATTACAATTTTACAGTACTACATTAGATGGCAGCAGATTTGTATGGCATGTGAATGTGACCATGGTCAACACACCGGTGAAGGAGAAACATTCAATATATATGATGATGATTCTCTGGAAAGGAACAACATGATAGACTGCTCAGTTCTTACAACAAAAAACAGGATTCAATACAAATTAAATGGCAGTGTCTCTGAAAAAACATGACAGTGACACGTACACTAACTTACAAATGCTGGTATAAAAACACACACATAGGGCAGCATATTTCAGTCAGCGCAGCAGAAGAATTTCCCAGAACATGAAATTATAGTTCAACCCCATGGCCATCTGTGGATATCATCATTTAGCAACACACTGTACATCAGCAGCATCAGAAAACAGACAAACAACAACAGCAGCAGCAGGTGCTAGCAAACCATTTTCTCACTTGGGACATTTATGCAGAGTTCTGGCTCTAGGTGCATGCTTTTAGCAGTGCGTCAAGAAATACTCGTGACTTTTCTGAATAGTTTTTCATTTTTAATTTATTTAAATATTTTATTCATATAGTTCAAATATTGTTATAACATTCATATCTCATATAATTTCTTAAGACACATTATACAACAAAACAAAAATATAAGTGAGGAAGTACAGCAAAATTAACATGAGTAATTCATTGTATAATATTTAGTTTCTCTTTAACCTAGCATGTTGTACTTCCCGTACATATCCAAGTGAACTGGCTGACTATGTCTAAAAAAAAAAAAAGAAAAAGAAAGAGAAAAGAAAAACATTCCATTCATAAACCCCTCCCAAAAAAAAAAAATACTAATACAGATGGTTCTATCCAGATTGGAACAGTGGGGATAACATTTCTCTTAATTCATTCTATGTAGCGTCTACTTGAATATTCTTCTTTTCATAGATATCCTACAATTGCTCGAATTGAACTGCCTCATTCACCAGGTAGGCCCACTTGAACTGGTCAAAGTCTTCTAATTTGTCTACATTCCAAGTAGCCAAAATCAATCTTTTAGTAGCCAAGCCATAGTAGCTAAATAGTAAATTTTCTTTTGGGAGGCCTGTAGATCACTATTCTGGATATCATTAAGAATCGTGTTATTAAAACTCATAGGTAGATCAATATTAAGCCAAGATAGTAATAATTGAATTATCTGAGTCCACCATTTCTGGATATTTACATCCCCACAAACAATGATACAAGTCCCCCATAGATCCACAGCCATGCCAGCACTCTTTTTTAACCCCCTGAACTTATTGTTTCCTAATATTTGTGTGGTTAGGTATGCTCTATCCATGATCTTTGTTCTTGGCACCATCTTTATTCATTTTTTTTCTTAAATTCTTCCACTATTGCTCAGTATAGTTTATATTACTTTCTTTCTCCCATTTCCTATTGATGATAAGCCAAGGATCATCCTTTGTAGTCACCAGTAGTGCATAAATCTGTTGTGGTAATTTAGATCTCCCTTTTTGTAATATCTTGTATGATCCTTAATTAATGTTGAAAGAACATGCCTTCTTCCTTGGAGCCATTGTTCCTTAAAAAAATTGTATAAGGCATGATAGTATATGAAATTAAAGTTCTTTGAACTGGGAAATAATATATTAAATTTATCCAGTGAGGCAAAATCCTCATTTTCTAGCAGTTGAGACCAGGTTACAGTTTCTAATTTATTTATTTGTCTCATTCTCTTCAGAATTTTCATTCCCTTAATTTTCATATTTCCCCATAAATTTAAATTCATTCAAGGAAATAGGCCATGTTCTTTAATTTTAGAAGTTGCAACCCTTTTTTAATAGATTGAAAGATTTCAGGAATTTTAGTTCTAGTGGTTAATTCCTGTATAATATTATTATCAGTCTAACCATCCCCTCTTCTACTTCAGGGAGGTAAGGCTGAATGAAGCTCACCGCTATATTACTGCAGCTATCTCTAAATCTAGATCTAGTAGTGACACCCTGGACCTTAAGCTTCTGTTGCTCACCCTCAATGAGGTAATAAATCCATTAACAAAAATTCTAAACCTCTCTCTCAGTTGTGGAAAATTCCCAGACCTATGGAAAACAGCTACCATGACACCCGTCCATAAAAGTGGGGATAAGACGAATCACTCAAATTATCGCCCTATCTCCATACTGCCCCCACTCTCTAAGGCACTCGAGCACATCATGGCTGATCAACTTACCGACCACTTGGATAAATACAATATACCTTGTCCACAACAACATGGCTTCCGGAAAGGTCACAGCACCACCACAGTCCTTCTTGAGTTCACTGGAGCTTTGCTCAAATCCCTTGACAACGGCCTTCTCACAGGGGCCATTTTCGTCGACCTGTCCAAGGCCTTTGATACAGTACACCATGGACTACTAATTGACCAATTACTGAATGCTGGGCTATCACCTGACTCTTCTCTCTGGTTTAAAAGCTACTTAGAAAACCGATCGCAGAGAGTAAAAATTGCGGACGCTCTTTCTGACACCTTGCCTGTTCGCTCGGGTGTCCCACAGGGATCCATACTGGGCCCCCTCCTTTTTAGCCTTTTCTTAAACTCCATCCCTTACCACTGCTCTGAGCAGATCATACTATATGCCGATGATGCTGTTGTATTCTCCACTTACAAAGATCCTGCAACTCTTCAACACAACCTTCAACTTGGTTTCAGTTCTGTAGAGACATGGTTTCTTAATCATAAACTGGTCCTCAATGACAAGAAAACCAAATCTATGCTGTTCTGAAGCTCTCATAACCCATACAAGCTACACCACTTGGCTATCTCCACCACCAAGGGGAATACTCTAGATCAGGTGGGGTCCTTCAAATACTTAGGGATACAGCTTGACCCTAATCTCTACTATGGACCTCATGTAGATAATGTAGCTAGAGCTGCTAATACATGGCTTGGTCTCCTCTACAAATGCAGACCACACCTCATGCCAGAAGTTTTGAAGGTTGCAGTCCTGAGCTCTGTGATCTCTGTAATAGACTATGGACTCATCATTTATGGCTTGACCACAACCACAACCCTTAGACACCTCTCAACTGCCTTAAATAAGGCATGTCAGCTCATCACTGGTGCTCACCATCTCACCCACACATGTGACCTGTACACTCAGACCGGTTGGCTCCAACTATCAAACCGCATAAAGTTTCTCACTGCTCCATGGCCAAAAAAATCTACCCTGGCCTTGCATCTTCTGGGGTCTCAACTCTGTTACAACACCAAATTAACAAATAGTGCCTTAGGAGATTCACGCTACAGCTACTGAAAGTCCCCCACTGTCACACTTCACAGGGACAATGCTCTTTTGCTTATTGAGCACCACTCTGGTTCAATGGCCTCAGCCCAACCATCTCCTCTGCCCCAACAATTGGTATGTTTAAAACTAGGCTCCGGGACTGTCTCACTACCAACAGCTCCTGTGACTGCCCAACTTAACCTTGTTTCTCCACTTCCCTGCCTGCTCTAGTGGTCCCCCCCCCACTGGATTCTACCCTCACATCTTGGTATACCCAATGCTGCACTTTTCACCTTCTCCCCACCCTTCCTACATTCTTTCTCCCCCCCTTCCCTCTCCCTATGACTCTGGCACCTCTTATCTGTTGTCTATTTTCTCTGACAAATGCCACTGGCTGCCTTGCTCACAATGCTACCCTTGAATTGTATTAATCTGTACTCTGTTTGCAATTTCTACATTGTTGTAATGTCTGTCTTGATGTTCCCCATAATTTGTATTTCTCTGACATGGAACCTTTGTAAAAGAGCCAAGGCTCAAAAGTATTTGTACTCCTAGACTTGATAAATAAATAAAAATAGATAAATATACTATAGGGCAGTGTTTCTCCCAAAAGTAGGACTCAAAAAATATATCTCTTTCGGGCAAGAAAGCCCATTCCCAAAGTATTTTTAACTTGGAAGGCTACCACATAGTATAAAGAATGTGGGCAGCTATAGCCACCCTGTTTCCTTGGATAAATCATACTCTTACATGGGATCTTAGGCTTCTCCCCCCAAAAGAGAAATTTAACAAACTTCCTGTGCATAATGCTAAACCACTTTTCCATGGGAAAGCCTATAATATTTTTAATTACATAAACCAGATAAGGGAGAATCATCATCTTATTTGTTTCCACTCTACCCCACAGAGATAAAGACATTTTCTTCCTACCTTCCAATAATGTACTCATTTTGTCTTTGGCTTTATTATAATTAAACGTTATAGTTTCAGATTGGTCTTTTGTTAACACTATCCCTAAATAATTAACATGTTTATTTACTGTAAACTCTTGTATGATGACGCTATTTAATACCTAATTAGGAGTATACATTTCTAACATGACAGACTTAGATTTATTTAGTGTATATCCCGATAAGGTACCATATTTACCAATTTCCTCTCAAATTATAGGTAGAGTATTATTGATTTCCTGAATAATTAATAAAATGTTGTCCACAAAAACATTTAATTTGGTCTCTGTACCTTTAATTGTTATTCCTTTTATCTGTGGATTGTTTCTTATTAATCTTAAGACGAGTTCTAGGACCAAAACAAATAAAACAGGAGACAGGGGGCAACAATGTCTCACCCCATTTGTCATCTTGAAAGGTTCCCCTAAATATGAGTTCACCATAACTCTAACCATAGTCTTACTATAAAGTAAAAAGATCATCCTATTAATTTTATCATGAATCCCCCAGTGTTTTAAAGTTTCTATCAGAAATGTTGTATTGATCAAATCAAAATCTTTGGTGGCATCTGTAGCTAATGCATGAGATAATATTTTGTGCTTTTGAGCATAATAAATTACTAATTGAATTCTCCTATTTGTGTTTGATATTGTACAGCCCGAGATAAATCCAAATTAGTCTGTATGAACAACTCTCACATGATCTGGTTTGAGTCTATTGACTATTAATTTTGTTAAAATTTTATAGTCACTATTAAACAGTGCTATCAGCCTGTAACTATCCACTAACAATGGGTTTTTGCCTTCTTTTAAGATTAATATAACCTTGGCTTCTTCCATAGATGGGGGCAAATACTGTCCATTATCAAAACTTTCATGTAATAATAGGGTAATCCATGGTAATAGCTCTTCCTGAAAGGCAATATAACATTTAATGGGTATCCCATCTAATCCAGGACTTTTATTTTTAGGCATACTACTGTATAACGCAAAATATCCGCGTAGGTTAAATTCCGCGCGATGGTACTAACAGCATACTTTAGCGTAATCTCATATTCGTGGAATTACGGTACCCAGAAGTCTACAAAATGAACACATTACAAGCAACTGTATTCCAAATGTATTCATTCATTTGCTGACTGACTACTGACTTCTAAGATGTCGCTATTATCCTGGATACACAAAAAGCCTGCTGTCAAGCGAGACTTGTCCGGTGAGCCCTTGAGTGCTGAAGGTCTTAGCCAGACTGCTGCAGTCCCACTGCAGGTTGCCGATGCAGTGATTACAGAACTCGCTAGGGACATCTCCAGTCCTGTTCCCAAGAAGCGCCAGACAGAATACACTAAATACAATGCAAGTGTTCGTTTTGAGGTTGGCAAGTATGCAGTGGAGAACGATGTTATGAATGCCGTTCGCTTCTACTGCAAGAAGTACGGAAGCAGCATAAATGAGAGCACTGTGCGTGGGTTCAAGAAGGACTACCTTGCGGAGCTTGGTAAAACCCCTGACCCCACCAAACTGACTCCTGAATTGCCCACTAAACCCCGTGGTCATCCTGCATTGCTCCTCGATGAGGTTGAGGATGAGCTTAAAAAAATTGCAATTCATCATAGAGGTTCTTGTCCTGCACATTAAAAAAGTCAAGCTGCAGATGGACCTACCCCAGGAACAGAGATCGCTGCTTATCATAGATCTGTTCAGAGGTCACACCACTGAAGAGGTACTGCAATGCCTAGAGCAAAATGAAATTGTCTCTACTTTTGTCCCAGCGTCTTGCAGTCTTATTGCTTATTACTTATTGCAGTCGCTTGATTTAACAGTGAACAAGTTGCTTAAAGATGAATTAAAGCAACATTTTACAAAATAGTATGCTAATACTGTGTCAGGCCAGCTTCAAAGTGGAAGGGCATCTGCTGACATTAAAGTTGACCTATGAATGCAGAGCCTAAAAGTGAAGCACGCCCAGTGGATGGTGGACAGCATAACCAGAGTTGGAGAAAGGGAAGAAGAAATCATCAGTGGATTCTGCAAAGCTGGAATCCTAGAGGCACATGCTCAGTGCCTAAACTACTAAGGAGAAGAGCCAGATTTTTAACTTCAATAAAGTTTAATAAAATGAGAAGCAAAAAAAGTGCACAATCACAACACTCAAAGCATAAGCACACAGTCTCCCCCCTCGCTGTTGAACCACACATGAAAAACATGAATTCACTTTTTGTGTGCCCACTCGCTGTATTCTTTTTTTTAAATCCATGTCCACGTCCAGAGTCAATGCATAAGCACACAGGCTCCCCCTCCCTCACTCAACCACACATTAACAACATGAACTCATTTTTTGTGTGCCCACTTGGTGTATTCTTTACTCCATTCCCCTACACATGCCACAAACGGAGATCGGAAAGGAACAGATAGCACGTAGAATCATGTGAACTACTATAGTATCACATGATTCGATTTTGATTTTGACGTGGCCAATAAATAAATAAATGATCACTACCAGTGCCAACACAGTTTCACCACAACGCAAGGTGAGTGCTTACAGTAACTAAGTATGAACTTTATATATACGCTGCTATTTAATATACGCTGCTACTTAATGTTCGCGTAAACTCTATGACAAGCGAATAGCGCGGAAATAAAAATACAGCGTAATAAAGGGGTTATACAGTAATTATAGTCTCCTTAATTTCCTTTATGGAGAATCGCTCTTGGTTACATACTAATGAGGGTAGTTCAGCTTTAATCAAATATTCTCTTATTGATTCAGGGGTCAGCTGTAGATTAATCTGATAATTTTTTTGTAAGCTTCTGCAATAGCTCCAGCCATCTCTTTATCATTGAATAACCTGTTACCTTCTGCATCCTGTAAACATGTTATTAATTTTTTCCTTTTTTTTAATAGGTATGCTAACATTCTACCCGATTTATCACCCAGTAGGTATTTAGATTTCTTAACCTTAATTAAATTGGTGGCAATTTCTTTATTATTTATCTCATTCTTAGCTTGTTTTAATCTAAACCACTCATCTGTGTATTTATTATAATCCTTTGTTACTAATTAATCCATTTCTTGTTTATCAATTCTATCATTTTTATCTCTTTTAATTTTATTAATGAAGGCTTTATAAGAAATTATCACCCCTCAAATTACTGCTTTAAAAGCATACCATAACTTTGTTATAGATTGAGTTCCATCATAGTTAAATTGGCAATATTCCTTAATAGCCATCTTTATTTTCTGATGAAATTCCTGATCAAGAAGTAAAGTACTGTCCATACACCATTGTTTAGAATACATCCTATTCTGGTCTGGTATTCCTATTTCTATCTGAATCAAAGTATGTTCTGTTACATAAATGGAGTTGATTCCTATCATTCTTAATAATGGTAGAGTTGCTTTTGATAAAAAAATATAATCAATTCTAGAGAAGCCAGTAATTTTTTTTGTCATGGTAAGTATATTTCTTTAAGTGGGGATTAAACAACCTCCAAGTGTCTACTAAATCATGTAATTGAATAAACTGATTAATCAATTTGGATTGGGTTTTGTTAATGGAAGTGGCTTTTAATGTCTTATCCATTAAGAGATTTACCAATACATTAAAATCTCCCATAGGTATAATGTTCTGAGCCGATACTTCATTTAATGCTTGGGTTATTTCAACCAAAAATTCAGAGTAATTACAAAATGGTGCATAAATAGAACCCATAGTAAAAATAATACCTCTGACTTTTATTTTAACCAATAAGATTATCCCAGAGTTGTCCTTATACTTTTGTAAAATGTCAACAGGTGTGTTTTTTTCTAAAAAGTAGGGCAACTCCTGCACTCTTTTTTGTTCTTTCAGAGAAAACTACATGCATAATCCATTTCTGTTTTAACTTAATCATCTCTTTCTGATCTAAATGAGTTTCCTGCAGTGCAATACACAATGCATCCATTTTTTCAAATAAGAAAGTAACTATGTTCTTTTTATAGGTGAATGGATTCAATTTACATTTAATGAAACAAATTTAAGATTATGCATGACGGGGAGTCACGTGATGCAGGGCACCTAGAAGCAGCACTAATCTGAAGCTCCCACCTATTGACCTCATTTAAAAGCTTATTTTGCCCTACTAAAATTACAGAATGGGCTCCAGACCCTGGTTCTACATTGTTCTGGTATTCAGAGCATTAGTGACTGCTACTGTGTCCGTTTTCTGTGACGTATTCGGTCTTATAACCAAGATGGAGGCCGAGATGAAACAGGCCAGGATTAGACACGCTCCACCAGCTACCCCAGAAAAAACAGCTAAACAATCTAAACATCAAAGCTGTGGGAGTATCTCTAAATCAGGCTCCTCCAGCTCCTCGGTGATTCCCCTAACCGAGGATCGTTTCCTTCAAGAATTGATGCCTTTTAAAGAAACCCTCGAAGACATCTCGGCTGAATTGAAATCACTTCGAGGAGACCTAAGTTCTGTGTCACTAAGAATGGGAGACTCTGAAGCAAGAACCACCTCTCTGGAAAGGTGGAAGGAGAAAACAGATCCTGAAATTGTCCATCTACGGCGACAGCTTAATAAGCTTCAATTGAAAACCGAAGACTTGGAGGGGAGAAGTAGAAGGAATAATGTCTTGATATTAGGCCTACCTGAAACAGAAGAAGGTGCTGATGCTATTGGTTTTCTCCAGAAATTTATCACTAAGATCATCGGCCCGTCCCCACTAAACCCACAGTACCACATAGAGTGGGCTCATCGTTCTGTCTGGCCGAAACCTCCACCTGGATCACCACCACGGCCAATAATAGTGAGATTTCTAAGCTACCTTGAGAAGCAACATGTCATTTCCAAATCAAAGGAGCTCCAAGCCATCCTATGGGGCAATGCCAAATTGAGGATAACTCAGGATCTCCCCTTTGAAACTCGTCAAAAGTGATCGGCATTCCACCCTATGGTCAGCAAGTTAATAGCTGCAGGAATTCGCTTTAAGATGGTCTACCCAGCTAAATTACAGGTGGCAATCGAGGGAGCTTGGCTTTCCTATGAATCCCCGGAGCAGGCAGCCACGGATCTCGCAATCAAGCTACCTAACCTATTTAAGACTGGCTGAACTGTTATCTCAATTACCAAAGGATTTCAGTCTTTAACCTTGTGGGAGTAAATTGTGTACCTGTTGATGGATCCCTTTTCTCTTTTCTCTTTTCTTTCTTTCTTCTCTCTTTTGCCTCTCTGAGGCTGGTCGTGGGGGGGGTCGGGGGGATGTCTTGAGGCCTAGAAGGCCTAATTCAGCGGTGGGAATGCCGGTGTGTTCCTGAGGGAAGGGGGGTAGCAACCTTTGTTTGGCGTGCATTTCCCTGCGCCGCTAATGGGGATGGTTGTTTTTGTCCCATCAATTTTTAGGTCCCCCGATCACTTCCCCACCCTTCGAGGTGGGAGCATTTCCACAGATTGTAACAACGCTGTGCGGTAAGGGGATTTCTGAGACCTCTATCCCCCTGAGGTCTGTCTTATAAAGTTACATGGGGCTCAATTGGTATCATCTGGAGCAGCACTCTCAATCTTAAGTAGGTCGGATGAACTACGTTTAGATAGATTGACTCTCACTTTCCTTGGATTTGGATTTATGCCCTCTCTAATAATTTTGTTGAGTCCGGTTAACCTATTTAGAGGGGCGTACATTTGTGGTCTCTTCTAAGGGGTTAGTGGGTGGGGGGCTTCGGGATGGAGCAAGCTTGGGGAGAAGTGCATACCACGCCAGAGAAGGGGGTGAAAGGCATTTTCCCGGGGAAGCTTCGAGAACATGGCAAATCTTAAATGCTTCTGATTTTTTACAGTCTTTATAAAGAAGATGGCTGCCACGCTGGGTAGCCATCTGTGAGATCTTCATTTTGCTCCGTTTTGCTTTTCGTTTCCTCTTTGTTTTTGGCTTAAAATTGTTTTAAATTATCTTTTTATTTTCTTTTGGCCTGTCTGTTGAGTAGTCACATTATCGCATCAAACCGCATTATTGTTGTTCAGCTTTATACCGACTATTCAGTACAGCTACTTGGAATTTGAATTTAAGAGAGTGACTTTTAAAAAATTGAGGGGACTTGCCTGCCTGTGTTGTGTCATGTCCAGCCATCGTATGGTCCTATTGTTGGCTGCTGACTGTACGCTGAGAGCGGTGTGTAGAGCTGAATCTCGACTGCCACTGCCGTTGTGGAGGGGTTTTGGTTGCCGACAGTCTGGGGTTCTGGCAGCCGCTCATGTGCCCGAGAATTGTGAGGAGGAACGCTTTGCGGTGGAGTGCTGGTTCCCATTCGGGGAAGGAATATTGCCGAACTATAGGAAGAGGAAGTAACCGGTACCACACTGTGACTGGAGCTGTTGTAAGAAGGAAGCGTCTGTTGAGAAATGGACAGTGAAAACCGTGGATTATTTTGAATTGTCCAGATTCCCTGGCCCAGACAAGATAACGGGTTTCTCTGCCTCTGGAGGGTGGTGGGGTTAGCTTTGCTTCCTTATTGAGACAGGTGGTTCAGCCTGCCTCATCGTTGCGAGGGTTAGGTTGAGTCTGGACTTTTGGCTGGTGCTTTCTCTGGATGCCTGCAGGACTTTGGTACTGAGGTCGGATTTGTGTGGATTGTGGTGTGGACTGCTACTCTGGTGATGTATACTTGAACTCTTGCTATTTCCAGTTTATGATATTCTGGGAAATGATTGGGAGGACCAAAACTTGAGTTAATTAGTCTAGTCTTGTGAGAGAAGACTGTCTAAAGTTTTTTGGGCCATACTAGTGGTGAGAGGACAAGTATGGATATCAAAGAAGAAAAAAGACCTTGAACTCCTGTTTTGGGTTTCCTTTGGGTAACTGAGAGCATTGATTTTAGTATTGTGGGAAATTTAAACTTTGGGCCAAAATCTTAAGGGGTTTTTGTATAGGTGGAAAACTCCTTTTCTGCAGTGGTGAGAGCACTGTGGGTGGGGGTAGATGGACAAGTGCTTCTGATAAAATTTATGTGCTAGCTCTAACACATTGTTAGGAAATGTTTTATGTTTGATATTGGAATATAGTGTTTTTAGTTTTATTTAGAGTGTTCTGTTAGGGTATAATTTTATTTTGTTTTGTTTTGTTTAATTATAATATTTATATTTTGTTATTTGAGTGTTGTATTTCAAATTTTGTTATTTATATAATTCGGTGGGTTTTTTTGTAATTAGCTGTGTTACTAATTATGTGCTGGAATGAAAATAGGACAGTCGGCTATTATTCCCCTTCCAGGCTCAGGGATCTTCGTCCCTTTTCCTGTCCCCCCCCCATCGCCAGGAGTCTATAGAAGGTGTAGGGCTCTGGGGATTATGAGGGGGAGGAGGAGGGTTGGAGCTGGGCCTGGGGGGGATGGAAAGAATCGGGCGGATAGGGATTGTGAGGTCAAGGAGATGCCCTGGGGCAAAATGGGCTCGGGAGAGGGGCTCTCCCTGTCTTGTGCCCATACCCAAGGGTTCTGGTTATCAGCAGGTAACGCGGTCATCGTCAGAGGCCCATCCTGCTCAAGCGGTGTTGTGCAATGCTAGGTCTATTAAAAACAAGACGGCTATCATAGCCGATCTTGTTGGGTCAGCTGATCTGGCATGCATCACCGAGACCTGGCTGGATGGAAATGCTGGGCCAGTATTAGCCACAGCAGTTCTGGCCGGGTACTCGGTGATACACCGCTCGAGGCAGGATCTTAGGGCCGGGGGCGTTGCCATTTGTTTTAAATCAGAATTGGGCCTGGTGGAGGTACCAGTGGGACTCACCAGATCCTTTGAGTGTGTCTTAGGCGAGGGTGTGAGGTGCAGGATACTTCTGGTATACCGTCCACCAGGTGACGGGAATGTTTTCCTGCAGGAAGTCGCAGATTTCATTGTCGACTTCACATTGGGGTCCCCAGATGGTTGGTTCTGGGGGACTTCAATGCCTGGGTCAACGATGAACTCTCATGTTTTGGTCAAGACTTCCTCCAGTTGATGTTATCACTGGACTTCACACAGGTAGTTTTCTCCTCGACCCATATTGGTGGGCACTCATTGGATCTGGTATTCCTTCTGGGGATGGGGATATCTGATTTGGTGGTGGAACCACTCGGACGGTCTGACCATCACTCCATTAGGTTCAATTTTGAGGCCTCCCCTATTAGGTCAGCCCCTTCGGAGATGGTCCGGTACCGCCCATTAAGGGGTGTGTCCCCAGATGACCTGATGGCGGTGCTGGACCTATTGGACCTTCCGATAGATTGCTTGGATCCAGGTGACCTAGTACAGGCCTATAATAGGGCGGTTACGGGGGCCCTGGATTCTATTGCACCTGTTCGTGTTCATCCACTCACTCTTCACCCCAGGTCTCCATGGTTTGATGAGACCAGGAGGGAGTTGAGGAGGGTAGGACGAAGGCTGGAGAGGCATTGGCGGAAGTCCGGTCTGGATGATGACAGACTTAGTTTGATGGACCATTATATGGCCTATCAATCCACAATCTCTTGTAAGAAGGCAGAGTTCCTGTCCAGGGAGATAGCGGCTGCACAGAATAGACCAGCTCAGCTCTTTCGGACTGTGGACAGACTGTGCAATCCAGTCTGTCTTCAGCCCGGGAGGGCCTTTTCCACAGAACGGTGTGAGGAGTTTGCTCTTTCTTTGCAGATAAGGTTGCCAAAATCAGATCAGACGTCCATCTTCCCTCTCCAATGGGGGGTGATGGTCGGCGGAGATGTCAAACACCCAGTTTGCATGGTCTGACTTCAGCCTCCCCAAAATCGATGATACTGTGATGGTCATCTGAGCGCTGCGACCAATCAGCTGTGATTTGGACCCTGGCCCCACACGACTCCTAGTGGATTGTGTGGATAAAATTGGCCTAGTCCTGGCTTTGATAGTCTGGAAGTCTTTGGAGAGGGGGATCTTTCCAGATCCCCTTAAAGAGGCTATAGTTAGACCTCTTTTAAAGAAGTCCTCCTTAGACCCAGATTGTCTAGCAAATTACAGACCAGTCTCTAACCTACCCTTTGTGGGTAAGGTTATTGAGAAGGTGGTCGCAGTGCAATTGAAGGATAATCTGACAAACAGCAATATCTACGATGATCTCCAATCTGGATTTAGGAAAAGGCATAGTACCGAGACAGCACTTGTTTGGGTACTAAATGACCTCCTAATAGCGAGAGATCGTAGGACCCGTTCTATCTTGGTACTTCTTGATCTCTCTGCAGCATTTGACACTGTTGATCATGGTGTGCTGTTAGACCGTCTGCGGTCCATCTGTGGATTATCTGGTATGGTCCTCAGGTGGTTTAGATCTTACCTCGAAGGTAGGACTCAAAGGGTGGTGTCGGGAATTTTTTCCTCTGCATCAGTCTCCCTGCCTTGTGGGGTTCCGCAGGGCTCTATTCTAGCACCTATGTTATTCGCGGTATATATGCTGCCATTGGGAGTGATTATAAGATGATATGGTCTGGGTTTTCATTGCTATGCCGATGACACCCAGCTGTATATGTCTTTTGTGCCCGGCCAGGATGCTGCCTTGTCGGTATTTAATAACTGCCTTGCAGAAATCCAAGATTGGATGAATGGGAGTTGGTTGAGGTTAAACCCGGAAAAAACTGAGGTGTTGGTTGTGGACAAAGGTTGCTGTGAGGTGGGTCTGCCAGCTGGATCGCACTCTGGCTTATGGCTTGCAGGCGTTCCGCTGACAACCTCAGATCAGGTGCAGAATCTTGGTGTAATAATTGACGACCACTTGATGCTTAAAGCTCAGGTGTCAGCGGTGGTCAAAACTTCCTTTTTCCATCTGAGGAATATCACCAGGGTGAAGCACCTGGTTCCTCCAGAAGATCTTCCAACATTGATCCATGCCTTTGTTACCTCCCGCCTTGACTATTGCAACTCCCTGTACCTAGGTCTATCGGGGGTTGAGCTTCACCGTCTGCAGCTAGTGCAGAATGCGGCAGCCAGGTTATTGACTGGTTCTTCTAGATCCAGCCATATAATGCCTGTGCTCCATGGACTGCACTGGCTGCCAGTATTTTGCTTAATCACCTTCAAGGTTTGGTTTGTTGACCTATAAAGCTCTACATGACCAGGGACCAACTTACCTGAAAGAGCTCCTTGCTCACTGTCCCTCCCACCCCTCTGATCCACTGACGAGGATTGCTGGAGATTCCCAGGGTCCATTTGAAATCTTCAGGGGCTAGGTCATTTAGTTTTATGGCCCCGACCCTGTGGAATTCTCTACCTCGTCAGGTGCAAAACAGTCCGACTGTCCTGAGCTTTAAAGGAGCCTTGAAGACCCACCTTTTTAGTATAGCTTTTAATGATTTATAATAGCTTTAAATTCTGTTTATTTATTGTTTTATGATATTGTGCAGGTGCTTTGGATTTGAGAAAAGCGTCTTTTTATAAATAAAAGTTGATTGATTGATATACTTCTTCGAGGTAGTTTCTGGCACCAACGATCAGACCTGGCACTTAAATGGAACTTTAGCTTCCCAGGGGAAGGACGCCTATTGGGTTTGGTCCTTTATACTGGATATGAGCATTTCCAAAACTACCTTCAAATGGGGACCTTTTGTACATAGTTTGAGGGGGTTGGGGGAGGGGGGTTTTATGATTCAGATGCCTTTCCCGATGACTGCAATGTCGGAGATTAAAAGGGAGTGGTTATCCTTATACATATTCTCAGTTTTACAGGCATACAAGGGAATTTGCCGGGAGGGGTTTTCTTGCATTAATATTACCTTTGCTCAAAGGGGGATGAGGGAAGGGGAGGGACTGGAGTGTGCCTTTTGGGGTTCTCTTTTCGACTACTGACACATGATTATTTTTTTCCCAAGAAGATTGGTAATGGCTTTAGTACCAATTAAAATTGCCACATGGAATGTTAGAGGAGTCAGAGACATGACTAAAAGATATCAGGTTCTCAAAAATTGTGCTCTCTTAAATATAGATATTCTTTTGATGCAGGAAACCCACCTTCTAGCTACTGAAACAAATGGGTTACGCAGACAGGGATTTTCCCAAATTTGTACTGCCTGTGGGTCATCAGCTAGTAGGGGGGTGGCAATTCTGGTCAAGAGGCATATTTCGTTTGTAGCAGAAGAAAGTCTATTGGACCCAGAAGGCAGATTTATCATAGTTAAAGGCACACTTAACAACACCATGGTGGTATTGGGTGCAGTTAATGCCCAGTTGGTGGCAATGTGGAGTTCCTTATGTGCTTGGCTGTCAAGCTGAGCAGATTTCTGCCCTCCAGGTTTATTATTGGGGGGGGATTGGAATATCCCCCCCAACACAAGATCTAGATAGAACTTACAGGCCACTAAAGCCCCTACCCCCCCACAGCAAGCCCTGAGGGACTTTATGGGGTTATTGGGTCTATGCGATCCATGGCGCCTATTTAATCCCTTCAATCAGCTTTTCTCCTTCTATTCCCAGGTTCACCAGTCATGGTCTAGGTTAGACTACATTCTAACCAGTACCTTGATCTTAGCTGGCCTTCACCAGACAGGAATCGAACCAATTGTTATATCGGACCATTTGATGGCATGGCTAGTGATCTCCCCTGACCCGAGCATCCAGAGGGACACTACCTGGAAATTAAACACACAACTCCTAAAAGAGAAGCGTATAATCTCTCATATTAGGGATTCAATCTCTTCCTATATGGATATTAATAAGGGCTCCATTAAAAGGGAGGATCAAATGTGGTGTTCCTTTAAATGATACGTTAGGGGGGAATTCATTAAGTTGGCTTCCAAATGGAAAAAGCAAAGGGAAGCAAGAATTATTTCTCTGTCAAATCAAATCAAGGTGGTTGAAAATACCCTAGCCACATCCTCTCCTTCAGGTCTCTTGGAAACCCTACTGAAGCTTAGAAATGAATATGCAGATTTATTAAAAGAAAAGGCAGAATACGCCATCCTAAAAACTAAGGCCTGCTATTTTGACCAAGGCGAGAAGTCGGGTAGAATGCTAACCCTCCGTCTACGGGAATTAGAGAGCTCAAGGCTAGTCCCCTCCATACTAGCTTCAGATGGCTCTATTAAGACTTCCCCACGTGATATTTCCCAGGTTTTTGAGAACTTCTATAAAGACTTATACAGTGAAAGTCCCTCAAGGTCTCGTCCTCATGTATTGAACAATATCTGGACAGCCTTAACCTCCCATCTCTCCAGGCACGTCATTGTCCGACTCAGTCTTCCCCAATTACCTTGGGGGAGATAGAGGAGGCAATCAAGGGGCTTGCATTAGATAAATCACCAGGACCTGACGGCTTTCCCTCCAACTTCTACAAAACCTTTTGTAAAGAATTAGCCCCCCTTCTCTTAGACTTATTTGAATACATGTTCACTTCGGATACCCTAGATCCCACCTTGCTGGAATCTACGATAGTTCTTATCCCGAAGCCCGACAAACCACATAATGATCCAGCCAGCTATCGCCCAATTTCGCTTTTAAATTATGATATCAAAATCCTAACAAAAATCTTATCTCTTAGAATCAAAAGGGTTTGGTCCCATTTGTTGAGTCCTGAGCAGGTGGAGTTTGTGCAGGGCTGATCCTCAGCTGATCATCTGTGAACCCTTTCGCATATTTTTCAGGTTGCCCAGAGCTCCCAGATTCCCATGGCTCTAATCTCATTAGATGCAGAAAAAGCCTTTGACAGGGTAAACTGGGAGTTTCTCTGGGCAACTCTTAAGAAAATGGGCTTCCCAATGGTTTTCATTCGATGGATAAGGATGGTTTACCGAGCCCCCACCACCAAAATTTATTGTAATGGTGTATTTTCTTCACAGTTCTCTTTATTTACTGGCACCAGGCAAGGTTGTCCCTTATCTCCTTTTTTATTTAATTTATATCTGGAACCCCTTTTACTTGGTATTAAGCGCTCCCCCCAGGTTAAGAGCTGTTCAGTGTATCAACAGTCTTTAACCCTTTCAGCGTATGCTAATGATATTCTCCTTCACTTGGCCTATCCTGATGTATCATTATCACATGCTTTACAAATCATCAGACAGTTCAGACTCATAGGCAACTATAAATTAAACTTATCAAAAACTGTGATTTTTCCTTTAATTGCCCTTACCAACCAAGTTAACTCCGCTCATCTGGGCATGAAATGGTCCCCTCATTCAATTAAATATTTGGGTATACATCTCACTAATGACCCAGAGACCTTCAGGAAACTTAATCTAGATGACTTAATAATGAACATTCAGCAAGATCTTCAAAGATGGGTAAACCTCCCTCTTTCGATATGGGGTCGTATCAGCATTGTTAAAATGAATGTGCTCCCCCGTCTTTTTAACCCCCTAAAATTAATGAATCTCTGGCTCCCAATGTCCTATTTCCAACAATTTCATTCCGCCCTCTCCAAATTTATTTGGCAGGGCAAACATCCCTGATGCTCTTTCATAAAACTCAGCCTTCCTAAGGAACTAGGTGGACTTCGTCTCCCCAACTTCATTTTCTATTACTGGGTGAGTCACCTGTCTAAAATGGGGAGATGGTTCTCAGATACAGCCGATGAGCACCTCCCAATCTGGCTACAATTAGAGAGGAAGCTTCTTGGTTTACATGATCTCAATTTCTCCAGACTATTCTTCTCCACTAGTTCAGCGTTGCCAAATTCCATACAAAACTCGGTGGTGGGAGTATCTGTTAAAGTTTTAGCCCCATGTTGGAATTTTTTTAACATTTCATCCAAAATGGACACAGCTCAACCCCTTACTCGGAACCCAAATATTAAAATAGGGGGATCGCTGCTTTCCCCTGATTGGCTTCCTCAGCTACAGGGCGTCTTAGTGGAAGATCTGTTCTGTCAGACTGCTCTCCTTTCATCCCCTGATATAATGGCTAAATTTATTATTCCTCAGAAATATATTTTCAAAGTTTTCCAGTTGAGACACCTTATGGTGTCCAACTTTGGAACTACATTTAAACAGTATCAGGTTAGGCACTTCTTGGAACAGGTACAGGCATACGTCAATAAGCCCCATGGAATATCAGTGATTTATTCTTTCCTCTTGGGAATTAAATTCCCAAATGCCCTCCTGGGTTCAAAAATTTGGATTTCCCCTCCTGTCTGATGTTATTCCTATGTGGAGTCAGATCTGGAAGGATCTGCATAGATACCTTACCCAAGACAGGCATAGACTCATTCAGTATCATATCCTAAACAATATGCATTATACACCTGTCAAACTAGCCAAATGGGTAGGCTTCCTGTGGCAATCTGTACCAGATGTGGTACATCTGAAGGGAATCTGACTCATATTTTTTGGTATTGTAACAAGGTAGCACCACTTTGGAATACAATTCAATCCAACCTAGATCCCCTACTGGGATTGGGGGACTTGTTTACTATAGAGATATGTATTCTTGGGATGTTTTTGACCATTAAGATTAAGGAACGTAGATTTCATATGGCCTTAATTTCTATTGTAGTCAAAAGATTGGTTCTTAAGCATTGTGTGGACCAACTGGTTATAACATACGCGGAATGGTTGAAAGAAATGTCACTTTGTTTCAATACCAAGAGGCTGATAGCCAGTTCCTGGAATTCTATGGATGCATTTAATCGCAAATGGGGTAAATTATATGCCTTGTACCTGAATTGAGATATTGATAATGCATGTCTCTGCTTATTTCAGTTGGTTTATTTAATTTTGGCATTTGTTAACTGCTGGTTTATAATTCTTGACTTCTCTTTGTTTTGTTATGTATATCAGGCACACTCCAGGGGAAGGGGGGTTGGGTGGGGTGAGACAAGGGGGAGGGGAGGGTTTTATAGGTATATTGGTATTGTTATTTTGGTTTTACTTGATCCAGAGGAAGTCTGGTGTTATGTTATCCCTTGTCTGTTTTGGTTATTATTTCTGTATGATTAGCCTTGGAATTGTTTATTAGTTATGTGTTATGATGAAAACAATAAAGATGTTGAATTTCAAAAAAAAAAGATTATGCATGACTGATATCTAGTCATTTTTTATCCCTATAAAATAGCCCCACAAATAGTGTCATCCAAAAATGTCCCCATCTGTACTGAAAAAATCTCACAAACCCATTAAAAATACCATTTAACCTAGAAATGCAAAATAACACACCATACGTCATGAGATCCAATAGGATCTCCCCTTCCAATATTTTTTATATAGCTCTTATTTGATTAGTCCCCCCCCCTCCCGGTCTACAACAAGACAAATATACTCTGTTAGGACCTTACAAAGATATAATAGTTCAAAACATTTATAAATAAAGCTTTTGGAAATCTCTCATAGAGATTAGGAATTTTTTGTCTTAAGTCCTTTTCAGTTTCTTCCAGGGGTGAGTAAAGCAAACTTTTCCCTTTATACAGTATATAACCTTTAGTTTCGCAGGATAAATCAATGTTGCATTTAAGCCTTTTGACCACAATTTCATCCTTAAAAAAATCATATTTTTTCCTGTCTTGCATGATTTCTGTTGGATAATCATGAAGAATATTAATATTAGCTCCCATTACTGAAATGCATTTTTTCTTAAATACTTGAGACATAAGTAACTCTTTGTCCTCTAACTTCAAAAATTTAACCACTACCGGTTTGGGAGTAGATTTCTGAGATGATGTACTTTGAGGCCTCCAAATCCTGTGAGCTCTATCTATACCAGGTTCCAGTTTAGAACAGTCTGTGTCCAAATAAGAGGCAAAAACCTGTTTCAGAGATTCTTTAAGAGGTCTCAAGCTGTCCCGTTTATCTGGCATTCTTAAAACTCTGATGTTTTTTCTTTGTGATCTAGTTTCATAGTCTAACATCTTTTCTTTTAAATCCTTATTTAACAGTTCTAGCTCTTTTATTTGTCTCTGCACAGGTACATTAATATATTCAATGTCAGAAACTAGTTGTTGTAAACTTGCAATATTTTGCTTTATCTGTAAATTGTCAGCTACTAAAGCATTCACAGTACTTTGAACATCATCAGTTCTTGACTCCAAATTTGCCATTTTCTTCATACCTTCAGTCAAAGATGCTAACTGAGCCAGTATCTGTTTTACCTATGAAGGATGTCTAACATCTTCCTCATCAGTGTCCTCTGTATCCGACTGGGCCTCGTGATAATCAGATTCAGAGTCTCACTCCTTTTGAGGCAATTTCACTATCAATTTTTTAGTTCTAGCTGGTAACATATGAGGAGTTTATGTAATATTCAGGGCTACATTGTCAACTGGTTTAGCTTTTAAACTCCTGCTACTAGCAGACATAGAGCCCAACCCATTCAGAACAACATTTGGAAAGCTTTCCAGATTTTCTAGGCTGGTATGAAAACTTGTTTTCGGATTAATCAGTTTTATCTGAGTGTCCCAGCTTTTCTCAGCACCTAATGAGGATTGCTGAACATATTTACTGATTATATCAGCACTTTGTTCAATATTCTGCAAAACAGAAGAGCTTTTTACCCGAGCTTGTGAATCGGCGAGATTCTCTGGCATCTCCTCAGTAGTGTTGGACATAGACGCTACCTTTATTGCCAATGTTTCACCCTGCAACAGCACATCCTCTGCTACACAGTCTCCATTTTCAGTAGCTGCTGCAGACTGGGAGTTTAAATCCATAGTTTTCTCCCTGTCCAATTTTCTCTCAAGGTTAGTCTCCTTCTGTTTGTCAGCAACTGCCAGTCCGGTGTCCATATGGTTGCAGAATATTGGAGCTAGTAAAGTTTCTTTCATTGCCTCCTTCTGCGAGCTATGGACCTCTGGGACTACAGGTACAATTTCTTTGTTGGTCACTGACATTCTGTTGCTTTTTAGCTCTTTCTCAGTAAGCTGGTGGTCATCGCTTTTAGCTTTAAAAGTAGCTACGCGTGGCCGTGCTTTTGCCTCACACTGCTGAGTCAACTTGCCAGGAGGAGTTACTAGATTTCTATGTTTTTTTGGCGGCATTGTAAATCCATAGTCAAAAAGGGTTTTATTTGCTTTACCTGCCTTATTCATTTTCTCTGACCGCAATTTAAATACTTGCATGTCTCTGTGCGAACGCCATGGTGTGTGTTAGCAGCACACAAAAGAGGGAGGAGTAGAGCTCGTCTCTGTCTACAGCTCACTTCATCCATGTAGGCGGGTGCTAGCAGGATCATCCCATGCTGCCAGCATCTTTTCTGAACAGTTTTTCATGTGATTATTCTTCATAGGGACTTTTCATGACATTTAAACAGCAGCAACAGCAGCAGCAGGCGCCAGCAAGCCATTTTCTCACTTGGGACACTTATGCAGAATTCTGGCTCTAGGTACACACTTTTAGCAGTGCATCAAGAAATACTTGTGACTTTTCTGAACAGTTTCTCATGTGATTATTCTTCATCAGGACTTTTCATGATTTTTAATTTTTGGGGGGGACTGTAATTGTATGTGATGGCAGTGTATTCTGATTGTAGTTACTCGTCATAAGTCAATGATGCCACTTAACACACTGTGATGCCTTTCTGGACTTGCATTAATTTTCATCTGTGTTTTTCATGAAATGAAAAGAAAGAGCCAAAACCACCACCAGCAGCAGCAAGTGTCATCACAATGCAATGATGTCACTTAACACACTGTGATGCATTTCTGGATTGGTATTAATTTTCATCTGGGCTTTCCATGAAATTAAAACAAGGGGACATTCAAACACAAAATAGTTCATTGTTGGGGAACATGCTAGGTAGTGTTATGGTATTGTGAATAGTGCCCTGGTGCTTTAACTACATGTTCAGAAAAGGAACAAGTATTTTCGTGGTTGCTAGTTCATTTACTTTATTTTTTACATGACTGATGGTTGTGAAAAGGTGGACACTGCATGCTTTCATTACAGGCAAAACTGTCCTGCCGCTACACACGATGCAATAAAAGTGGTTGGAAGATGGCATTTTGGCAACACAATTTAAAATCAAAGGAAAGCACACCCTGGGCCAGCTATTCAAAACTTTGCACTGGGCAAAAACCGTTTACGCAGGTTTTGCACAGGATTAGCGTGGGTCTGTTATATTCAAAAGGCCAAATAGCGTGGGCAAACTGCATTAACGCTGGGCAAAATCATAATGCATGCAAGGGGCAAACTGACATGAATACAGGCGCAATGCTATATTCAGCGATTAGTGCCACACAAAGTGGTTTTGCGTGACTTAGCACGGTGCACATTACCACCCAGGAAAAGCTTGTCTTAACCCTGGGCAATCAGCTTTGCATGACATTATGGCTTTGTGTGGTGTTTGCACGGGTTTTGTGCAGGTTTTGCACGACCCTAACAAATAAATATGACACATAGACAAAGCCAAACATAGAGGAAGCATGCTGCTAACTGATGACATCACAATGATGCCATCATCTGCCACCAGTCCCAGCCATGCCAGGCAGTAAGTGGTGACCCTGCCGCCAGTGGACAGCATGGCAGTGTGGCCATACAGCACACACCTGTGGACCACACTTCTGTGGACACCAACAGATGCCAGCATACACATGCAGCACTGTGGGCATGGAGGATATTGAGGGGAGAGTGTATGGGTGGCCAGGCTGTGCCACAGACCAGGTGTGGCCACAAGGCTGGGACGCATCATGCAGTTCACATAGGCTAGTATTGGGCATACCCCAACACCAGTGTGCCTTTCTGATAATATATGCCCCCCCGGCCACATACCGCACAGCTGTACAACTGCCACAGCACACAAAGCTGGACATGTATATGTTACTGTGAGCATCCCATGCCAGAGGTGCAGCATCTGTGGGTCACACAACAGTGTAACACTAATGTCCACTATCAGTAAACACCTGCAGGTTGGGCCTCTCACTGTTTATAGTGCAGTCATCATCACTGCCCTACACACCATAGGCATTGCTGTGTCCACACACTACTGGTCCCCTTGCTTCTGTAGTGTCTGCTGTGCATTGTAGCATGACCTACAGTGTGACAGTTGCATGCAGCACCACCACCATCTTTGCCTATGCTGTGTTGTCCCAGTACAGCTGTAAGGCAGCAGCATATGTGGAAGTAGTGTTCAAAACTGTATAATATTCCTGTTGTTTCTAAGGAAGGCCACATGTTTATGTCAAGTTTAGCGTAGGGCTAAACCGATAGCCCGGCGCAAACAGCACTGCAAATCAGGGCATAATGAGATGCTAATCTGGATGTTTGCCCAGAGACTACGTAAGTAGGCTCATTTGCATGTCACTTTTGAATATGGCAAAGTTTAGCGCCGGGCAAACATGCTGGCGTTAAACCTGTGCAAACATGTTAGTGCTGCACAAACAGTTTGGGAATATTTTACAGTTTTGAACACTGTATTTTCACATACGCTGCTGCTTGCAGCTGTACTGGGTCCACGCATTTGCTGGCACACACATTGGCCACATAGTTCAACTCTACCTATCTTCACATCATTGTGCACTGTTTTGCTGTTGTGGTTTGCACTTCCTGGTTTCCATATTCAGAGCTGTCTTATTCCAGGGCTAAGTTTGCCCTGCACTCCCAGCCCAGTCTGCCTGGCCTCATTCCCATGCTATATTCAGAAGAGCTGTTTGCTCTGGGCTATTCCTTTTGAATATCGCTTGCTTTGTGCTCCGGGCTAAGTTTGCCCACTGGGCAGTGCTAATTTAGCCCAGGGGCAAAGTTTTGAATATCTGGCCCTCTGTCTGCCAACTGGTTGGTGAACACATGACTTATTATTACATTAAATAAAGCAATGGGTAATAACCTAAACATTGTTTATTTCGGAAAGCATAATGGTGTGTGTGTGTGTGTGTGTGTGGGGGTAGGAGGGACATTTGTGGTAGGGTGGGGAATAGGATTTACCATTATGAGGGACAAGAAGTACTGGATTAAGAAAAGTTACAACATAAAGAAAACATGAACTGAACATGAATGTCATACTATATTCTGTAAGAAAATAAAAAATATTGATTAAGAAATCTATGGAAAGCAGAGACAAGCTGTTTGGGGTGGAAATTTTCTTAATCCTGTATTTCTTGCACCTCATAATGGTAAATCCCATTATGTACCTCCCACAAATGTCCCCCCCCAACACACACACGCCATTATGCTTTATGCAATAACCATTTAGTGGTTCACTCATTACATTATTTTATGTAATAATAAGTCATGTGGTCACCAACTGTATGTCCTCTGTGTGCTTTCATTTCAGTTTAAATTGTGCCACCAAAATGCCATCTTCAAGACACCTTTATTGCAGCATGCATAATGGCAGAACAGTTTCACCTGCAATGAAAGTGCGCAGCGTCCACCATTTGATGACCATCACTCATGCAAAAAATAAAGTACATTAACTAACAACTGTGGAAAATAAACAAAACATTGACTGAACAGAAATATCATACTTTGGCTGGTAGAAAAAATAAACATTACTGAAGGAAAAACTGAAAAGTAAAGAAGATGGTTTGGGGGGGAATTAAAACTTATGATCACTACTGACTATATTACAGGGCCTGTGGGGGCTGTTGCTGGCCACTGATACTCAATCCCTGCAGCAAGTGGATAATTTCTGCATTTTGACCCTCAATGCGGATAAACTGTTGAACGGCACCCTCCACAGCCATTTTAAGGTCCTCCACCTCAGCCCACATAACAGCCAGGTCTTCCTGTGTCACCGGCTGTTGTGACGGGTCATATTGTACCTGGTCAGCTGTGGCTGTGGGCCCCGCCACCTCTGCTGTTTCAATTGAGGGGGCCCTGTGACAGTGGTGACGCACAGGCAGAGGATCACACTGGGCCACAGCTGCAGGAGTGCCTGCTACCTCCGGCAGCTTGGCATCCCACTGTTCTCAGTGGTGGACAACCATGTGTGTCCTTTGCCCACCAGTCCCTAAGTATCTGCCTTTGCACCCCACTGGACCAGCACGCTGCACAGCTTGCACCTTACTACTGTGTGGTCACCCGGGATGTTCTCAAAAACTCCCACATGGGAGAGCTCATGCGTGGACCTGGTACAGGAGTGGGACACAGATACAACAACAGGCTGGGAGGATGCCGCTGCAGGAGGGGCAGCCTCATGCTGCACTGCCAGTGATGGAGTGGCAACAACCTCTGACTGCAGTTCTTCAGGCTGCTAGCCTGCTGCTGCTCCTCCAGCTGAGGCTGCTGCTGCTCCTCCAGCTGAGGCTGCTGCTGCCCAGCCTGCTGCTGCTCCTCCAGCTGAGGCTGCTGCTGCCCAGCCTGCTGCTGCTCCTCCAGCTGAGGCTGCTGCTGCTCCTCCTCCAGCTGAGGCTGCTGCTGCTCCTCCAGCTGAGGCTGCTGCTGCCCAGCCTGCTGCTGCTCCTCCAGCTGAGGCTGCTGCTGCCCAGCCTGCTGCTGCTCCTCCAGCTGAGGCTGCTGCTGCCCAGCCTGCTGCTGCTTCTCCAGCTGAGGCTGCTGCTGCTGCTAGCCTGCTGCTGCTCCTCCAGCTGAGGCTGCTGCTGCTGCTAGCCTGCTGCTGCTCCTCCTCCTCCTCCAGCTGAGGCTGCTGCTGCTCCTCCTCCAGCTGAGGCTGCTGCTGCTCAGCCTGCTGCTGCAGCTGCTGCTCCGCATGCAGCTCTGGTGAGACCCATGCTGGGGGGGCCGTCTGTGGCAACACCAAAAGTATAGAAACAGAAGTTGACCGCAGATAAGGACCGCAAGGCCCATCCAGTCTGCCCATTTCTTTTTCTACCTTATAAAAGTGCCATCGGCCTTTGCTCTGTCAGTGGCCTATCTATTCATAGTCATTTGTATTGCTCCCTTATGCCTATCCCATGCCTGTTTGAAGCCCTGCACTGTATTCATAGCCACCACTTCTTGTGGTAAGCCATTCCATGCATCCACCACCCTTTCTGTGAAAAAGAATTTCCTCACATTCCCCCTTAATCGGCCTCCCTCTAATCTCATGCTGTGTCCTCTTGTCCTGCTATTTTTCTTATATTTAAACATGTTAGACTCTTTCACCTTGTAGCCCACTTTAAATGCACTGGGCAGCCGAGGCCGCTCTGCATTCATGGCCCCACTGGGCACAAACACTTCTCCCTCCATGATCCATTCTACAACCATGATCCATCACCAAAAAACAAACAAAAAAAAGGAAAACCACTAGTTGGAAAGATGAACCTCATGCAAGTCTAACTCAAACAAATCCTGGTTTTAAGAGCAAAAGAAAAATCTCTAACAAAAAACCTTGCTGCAGAACAGTTTTACACTAAATAACTACTAAAGAAACAACCATTGCAAAAACAAATTGACTATAAATGTATGTCTGTCTCTCTCTCTCTCTCTCTATATATATATATATATATATATATATATATATATATATATATATATATATGTATGCAGTATATGTATATATATATCACTCTGGAGTTCAGCCTGCAACTTGCTCTTTCATAAGAAAGTGAATGTGAATCACTGACTTCCTGCCTATTTATGTTCCTTCCTGCATCATGTGACCTGCAAACCTGGAGAGACAGTCCGGCATGTGATCGGGGGGCTCTGTCTTACCAACTTCACCTATCAAGTCTGTAACTTGAAGTGAACCCGAAGTGTACAACATGAAGTCCATTAAAAGGCAAATTTCAGTTTTTTAATGGATATTTCATGTAGCGCTACACAAACTCGAAGTGGTCCACTTTGGGTTCACTTTGAATTTGTAGTAGAATTTTGCTGCATCTCTCGTAATAGGCAGATTTAGTTGCACGGATAAGCTTAGTGCACCAGTTTCTCTTTTGCTTAAACTGGAGCCAAACTTGGTCTGTTTTGGTGAAGTGGGCTTTGGCCCAGAGTCTATCTCTTTCTTTGAGTTCTACTTTTAGTTCCCTAGTAAACCAAGGTATGGCTTTCTTCCTAACTCTTTTCTTTACACAGGGTGTTAGATAGCCAATAACCCCAATAACACTTCTGGTAAAGTAATTGTAGTCATCATGTACTGACTGGGCTAGGTAAAAGTCTCGCCAGTTTATAGAAGCTAACTGCCTGATGTATTCCTGCATATTAAAGTTGGAGAAGGAGCATTTACAGATGAAGGCTTGGTTGCCATTGGAATTAGTAGCTCCCCTGATGCATGCTATAACATTGTGAGCATTGCTTTCTCTGTAAGACAGTAGGATGGACATCTCTTCGAGTGAGAAGGATAAGAAACTTCAATCTGTTAATGTTTAAAGTACTCAGAAACTCACTACCAAGCTATATCTCCTAGCTCCTTACTAGGGTTTTAGGCCCACATGTGCTCAGGAAACATAACATACTGATGCTTGATATACCACAACATTTTTCCAGGTATGGGAAAATGGCATTTAGCTGGGCTGACCCAACTGCATGGAATGCCTTACAGAAGTTAACTGAACTCCCCAATCTGGTCTCCCCTTCCCTATTTCATACACTCCTTAAAGAACACTGCAATGACAGCTGTGACCATTGCCCTTAGGCATCTGTGGTGTATTTCTGCACTGGTTCTGTACTATGCTTAATACAAGAAAAATTATTACATACACTCCTTAAAGTACACTCCAAGGACAGCTGTAACCACTTCCCTTAAGCATCTGCTGTGTACTTCTGCTTTGATACTGTACTATGCTTAGTTCAAGAAAACATTACTATTGCACAAGTATACCAATATCTAACTCTTATCAGCCGGATCTCAATTCATTAGTTTTGTCTTCAATATTCTATGCTCCTTATATACTACATTTATTTGATTGATACTAGTATGTTTTTCTTACTAGTCCTTTTTCCATCATTCTGTGCTGTTTATATTATACTGTTACTATGCACATGCTACTTCAGTTTTTCTTGTACCTCATTCATTGTATTGTTTTCTGTCCTACCCAGGACCCCCATGTAAATGAGCTTGCTCAATGGAGTTCTTCCTGGTAAAATAAATACATAAATGGAAACTACCATTGGGAAGCATCACTTTTATTTACTATTCCAACTACAAACAAATTCTTAACCTTAGCCGAATATAACTGCTAACTCCCAAAAGTAGAACAGTGAATGTGAGCACAGGGTTAATGAATGCTGCCGGTTTTGTACAGGACATTACTGGTCTAGCAGCTAAATTTGCTGCTGTTGAGTAGTTACAGTTTTTTTTACAAAGTATTCAGTTATACTTCTACAAGAATCATGACATAACTCCACCAGGATATTTTGCTAAATGGTTATAGAGTTGCACCAACCAGGATGCAATGGAGTAATGCTGAAGTGTATCACAAAATGCTGCAGTATGCAGTGGGAAATAGTGTAATTCAATGGCAATTAAGCCCTTTTTATGTTTGCTTGCACGCATATGCAAGAAACATAGTGCCATCATCTGAGTCTCTGGAGGTGTGTCACCCCCTCTTCCAACTCCCTCCGTGTGTTTGCAGGCACGGCCACAGTTGCCCAATGCATGCTGCAGCTGTCTATGACAGCACTCAAGAATGCAGTGGCTTACAGCTGAAAGGGAGAGAGCCACTTCAGTGAGCACGATCAAATAAGGGAAGTGCTCACTGAAGTGCTCTCTCCCTTCCCCCAAACAGTCTTCCAGGTGCCACGCTGGGAGCCCACCCCAGCGTGGCAACAATGTGTTTGGCTGATCAGTACCCAATCCCCAGTCGGCTCCATGTCCCCCCAAGAGGTTACTAAGTGCCAGCGCCAGAGCCCACCTCCAGCGCAGCAAAAAGTCGGAATGGCCAACGGGGTGCCCACATACCGTCAGATCCACTGCCCCAAAGTTTAGCTGCCACACTGGGAGCCCACCCAGTGTGTGGCAAATGTCCTGATAGGTAATTGCCATGCTGGGAGCCCACCAGCATGGCAAACATCCAGCATCTTTAATTAAAAACAAACAAACCTGAAACACAAAATGGTCCATCGTAGCCTCCCTGCCCCTCCCCCACCCGCGCCCACCCTCTGCCACCTTGCTTCCCCACACCCCACCTCACCTCATACTTACCTCCAGAGCTCGGCGCGACGTATCTTCGTGGACTAGGAACACGTCTGCACTTTTCAAAGCCGACCGCGAACTGGAGGGAAATGCCAGTAAGCTGCATAATGTAATGAATAGGGTTTTTTCAACTTTTGCAGATATTCTCAGGTATTTTTGAATTTTGGCTCCATTTCCAACATGGGTTTTGGGACCCTCCTCATGAATTCTGACACTGTCATGGTGTTAATCTGGCCCAAAGGGTGATTTCACGGTCACTGCATGAAATCACCTTTCAGGACCGAGTAATGAAATGACAGTGCCAGTGTTCATAAGGTGGGCTCTCAAAAAGCCTATGTTGAAAATTTGGTGAAAAAATTCCTAAAAATGACTGTTTTACAAGCGTGCCTTGCGCCCTGTTCCTACGCACGCTCGTAGATTCGAGAATTTTCAAGATTTTCACTCCAGATTTTCAACATTGCCATTTAACCACACCTCCTTATGAGTAGTACAGCTGTCATTTTTCACATCTCACCCAAAATGTGTTTCCGCACATGTAGCACACAATGGTGCAGTCGGTGTGCAAACTCAATGTATGGGACACATTAAGAAAATCACAGTCACACTGTTCATGAGCAGAAGTGTTAAAATGGCTATGTTAAAAATTTGGTGAAAAAATTCCCAAAAATGACTGTTTTACGAGCTTTTGTGGCGCTGATCCTACACACGCTCATAAGTTCGCAAATTTTCAATATTTTCACTCCATATTTTCAACATTGCCATTTAACCACACCTCCTTATGAGTAGTACAGCTGTCATTTTTCACATCTCACCCAGAACATGTTTCCACCCATGTAGCGCACAATGGCGCAGTCGGTGTGCGAAATCAATGTATGGGACACATTAAGAAAATCACAGTGACACTGTTCATGAGCAGAGGTCTTAAAATGGCTATTTTGAAAATTTGGTGAAAAAATTCCTAAAAATGACTGTGTTACGAGTGAGCATTGCGCAGTTTCCAAGCACCCTCGTAAGTTCATGAATTTGTAATATGTTCAGTCCAGATTTTCACCAGTGGCATTTTTCCACACTTCCTTATGAACAGTACAGCTGTCATTTTTCACAACATGGCCGAAATGTGTTTTCACACTTTCAGCACAGAAATGCGTGGTCGCTGTGGGGAACCATTTGTTCGGGACAGATAAAGAAAATCACAGTGACACTGTTCATGACCGGAGGTCCCAAAATGCCTGTGTTGACAATCTGCTGTAAACAATTCCCAAACTAATTACATTACGGGTGCACGTTGCACAGTTTCGACGCACGCTCATGACTTTATCAGTTTTTTAATATTTTCACTGCAGATTTTCAACATTGCCATTTTTTACACCTCCCCATGAACAGTACAGCTGTCATTTTTCACATCCTGTTCGGAATGTGTTTTTGCACCTGTGGTGACAAATGCCGTAGTCACTGTGCAAAAGCAGCTTTTGGCTAACAAACTGATATTGCCACTGTTCATGAGGTGGGGGGTCACAAAAAACCCATGTTGAAAATTTGGAGTGAAAATACCAACGAATGCCTGAGGCGTTAGGGTTTCCGACCAGAGCACCCCACCCTGTAGAGAATGACAGGCATCAGGGCTGTGAATCGGGATTGTCACCTACAATGCTCATACCATTCCACCCCCACCCACACCCTGCAGCCACTGAGAAGCATCGAGGTGTGCCTTGGACTCTTCGGCCCCAAAGTTCACCCCATTCTCCTATACCGCACCCATCTCACAATATTTCCTGATGGAATGGGGTGCGCATAAGGGCCAAAGACCCCAAGGCACACCATGACACTTGTCGGTGTCTGCACGGTAGGGTGTGGTGAAATGGAGTGGCCGTTATGCCTGATGACCCAAAGGTACATCCCAATGCCTGTCACTATCTGCAGGGTGGTGATGGGGTTGGCTTCAGTTCAATACTTCACTGCCATTCCTATTATGCAGCTCTGTAACTCCTACACTACCACTGCCAGTGCCAGCAAGCAAACATTCGGCATTGACAAATGCTTGTTTACTGCAATACTTTGTGACTTGTCATTTACTGCAGGTTACTGCATTGCATCGTGACTGGCCCACTGTAGTTGTTTTCAAGTACCAGGAAAAAAAGAAGGGTTAAATCTGGGAGAGTGTCTGGTGGTCTTGTTTAAAATAAGTTCTGTAGATAGTTTTAACGAGATAGGTTCAGATGACTTTTTCCAGGCCTTCTGTTTAATGACAGCAAATTTTGCATTATATTTACTGCATCTCTATATTCCCCCCAGTCTCCTTTATTATTCTGAAGAAGTCGGGGGAAATTCAATAGTTTTATTTCAAAAGTGCAGCCATAGTCTCCTGAGGTTGGGGTACTGTTTGTGGGAGATATGAATGCCAGGATTGGTTTGCTTCATGATTTTGCAGATAATACCATTTTGAATTGGATTTTCCCTGATTTAGAGTTATCTGAATGTAGATCTTTGGATAAAATCATTAATAAAGCTGGCATGAAGTTAATAGATTTTATAAGATTTTGTGTCAATTAATGGCAGGGTCAAAGTGGATGATGAGGGTAAGGCCGCAGTTTTCTCAGCTTTAGGTGTTTCATTGGCTGACCTCCTTTTGTTTGAATGGTCAAATGGACCTTTGAAAATTTTGTGAGGTACAGACTATGCGTCAGAATGATCACTTCCAGTAACTCTGAAATGGAAAGTGGAGAGAGAGATACAGAAAAAACTGCCAACCTCCCTTAAGTCTGCTGTTTTGTGAATGAAGGAACAATGATGGCCTCTGTTGCTCATGGTGTTTAGCTTGCTACTTGCTGCATAAGTCAACTGTGGAGGGTCATATGTGTGAATCAAGTGCATGCTATGCCTAAGTGGGATGCACAGCCAGGGCACAAAGAGTGTGTAAGCACAGCATACACAGGCCACTGGGAGGCTTCACATGGAGGTGCATCAGAGGACTACGTGCTGCACACACAGCGTAATGCATTCTGTATGCAGCAACTGTTATATGCCAAAAAGGCACATGCAGAGGATGCAGCACAGTTACACCAGCTAGATCCCTGTCATGAACCTGACTATGCACCCATCCATACTGAGTGGGACCAGAACATGCAATATAACCATGTCCAGCCACCTATACATGTTGCATGCAGGCCCTATGTGCTGAGGGATATGCAGCCCAAGGCATACCTGACCTGTCCACCGTGGATGGTACCACAGACTGTAGCACCAGTCAGAATACCATGCAGGGGACAGGAACGAACAACAGCTGGAACATGCCAACTACCATAACAAGACACAACTGTTACTCCACCTTGCCTGTACACAGTCCACCTTACAATTCCAGTACCTGGCACGAGCCAACACCTGTGCACACCCAGACCTGTGAAGAGTGCCACCACCATGACAAACAGTGTGTCCTGGAGCATGGTCCCCCAGACCCATTATGGCACACTCATTCACCACCCATCTGCAAGAGTTCCATGGTCCAGGGAGCAGGGGTCAGCCTGTACCATATGCACAGGGCCAGCAGAGGGTATTCACACACAAATACCTTGACCTAAAACAATAGCCATGCCCTAATGTTGTTCTTGCAACCAGGTACACACACAGTTCTGATAAACCACCATAGATGCCATCACATCTGGACACCGCCTGGAGCCAACACATGTACCACACACCACACACCATTCCAGCAATGCCTATCAGCATCCAGGAACACAACCAGAATATGTATCACATGCAAGGACAACACACACCACACGGACACAGCATGATGCAGTGCATGTCATTTATTCTGAAGGCACACCATGTACAGTACATACAGTATGACTGGGACTCAGGAGCTGCAACAAATGTGTAATGCATATATCACACATCCTCCCCATGGTGACAGGGCATTGATGTTCCCATGGAAAGTCACCAGTCACAGACACAGTCAGTACAGGCACCTGCATACAGCCCCTTAACTGGTGACATGCATCCTGCTGCCACCAGATGCTACACAGACCCTTGATGGGACATTCAGTTTAGTTTCTTCTATGCCTGCTCAACAGACAGCTGCACCCTGCAGCAACAACACAAACATGGAGTGTCCAGTGTAGCTCCAGGATGGTGGCCTACATCACATTCACTCTCTGAAGTATAATGTCATTTGACTCTGTACTGCTTCCCCAGATGGGCTTAAGGATGGTGGAGTGATGTGGTCCAGGCCAAATGGATCCACAGCCCTTAGGAACAGCATGCAAAGGGAACCTTGGAATATCTAGAATGACACAGAAAGGAGACACTTTATCAGTAGTGTGCCCTTGCATCTCATGCCCACAAGGCAGCACAGATCTGTACCAACAGGGCAGTTGGCGGTGACTACAGAGTGAGTACTGCCATGACCACTGACCCAGTGCCCCATTAAGGGCCATCTCCACACATGACACATCCCACCACAACACAGGAACAAGTTCCACCTGTGGTGTCCCATGCCTGGGTGACTGCCCCCTTCCCCACATGGCAGCCCTGTCTGTAGCCATACCACCCCATGACATGCATGCATTTCCACCATTGTATGAGGTATTCATTCCGCTACGCTTGGCCCTCCCTCCATAGGCCCTCTGGTAGAAATTTCAGGGAATGGCACCATCTGTGCATCATGACAATGGCACCAGCTCCATGCTGCTCCTCCAGCTGCAGTGTCATCCTTGTTGGTCATCCAGCATGCTCCTGAAAGAGGTTGAAGAGGAATACACATCAGCATCTCAGTAGAGCACATACAGGTACCTACCAACCACCACTATGATGCTCACCTGTGGGGACCTTGTGATGGTCCACAGGTGACCCATGTTGCCCCTGTATATCAATATGCTAGCATGAATGAGGCTATGGGGCTGTCCTGGCATGCGGGACCATGTTGTATGCTTTCACACAGGATGGCTGGCTGCTGCATCGGTGACCAGTACATTGCTTCTGCTCAAACATTCCATTACCTGTGCACACTGACTGCAAAGGCACACACAGACACCAGCACCCTAGGGTAGTGTAACCATGCCCGTCTTTGTGAGACGCACACCCAGACATGAGTGTGGCCACAAGGCACACATGGGTGATGTTATTCCTGCACAGGTATGTAAGTGGGCATTCCATCCTTGCCTCAGACTGTAGGATCCTGATGCGTATTACCTGGGCAACACTTCTGAACTGTGTATGATGTACCTCTCCATCCTCCTACACTTGCTAGTGCTGGAGGATGAACTGTAGTGGGTGCAGGAGCATGGATGGAGGTTCAGGCCATGGCTGTACCAGCCACACCTGCAGGTGTCCACCCTCACATGTATACTTTGCAGCAACTGTTTCTGCCTGAACCACAATGCCACTTATGACATCTGCTATTTGATTGGGCTGGACATTCCCCCAGTCAGTGCATGGTCCTCTGCACTGACTGTTGAGCAAAGGATGCTGTGTGCCCTGGCATATTATGCCACAGGCTCCTTCCAGAGGGTAGTGGGACACATGACGTGTGAGTTAATCAACAGTGTTCCATGCACTGCACCAGGAGACAGATGCCCTGTCTGCCATGCATCCACCTACATATCATACCCAGCCACAGAGCAGGCCATGAGGGCCACCAAGATCAGGATCTATGCAAAGCATGACCTACCAAACATGATCAGGGCAATCTACTGTACATATGTGTCCATACTATCCCCGACATGGAATGAGGAGGCATACCACAACAGGGACAGGTTCCACAGCATTAATGTACAGGTGTCATGCAATGGTGATGGTGTCATCACCAATGTGCTGGCTAAGTACCCCAGCTCATGCCATGATACCTACATATTCAACCAGTCACATTTACAGGCACTGCTTGAGACACATGACAAGCGTGAGGGGTGACTGACTGGGGAGTACACATGTGAGAGTGATGTATGTCTGACCCTGTCATGGTGTACCATACCAAACTGTGCTCTCTCCTACTCTATGGGTGACAATGGATAAGCCCTATGGCCATTCCTCGTGACATCCTTCCTCTCCCTGAATACGGAGACTGAGGAGAGGTACAATGAGGTGCACTGTTTGACCCATTCAGTGGGGGAGTATGTTAAAGATGCAGTTTTACTGCCTGGACAGGGTGGGTGGCACAATGATGCTGGAACCATGGAAGGTGTGCTGCATGTTCATCGCATGCTCAGTGTTGCACAAAATGGCTGAATGACACCGCCTACCCATGCAGAGGATATACCTGATGTGGAGGACCCGCATGGTGATGTTGGTGCTACAGAAGTGATGCCTGCAGACACGGCTTGGCAGCATGATGATGAACTGTCCAGGAGGGAGGCATGGCATAAACTAGTGTGGAGTACATTCAGCAGTTAGGGTGAACTATGGGGAAGATATGTCCCCGTGTTGGGTGACATACAGATTTAGTCTTTGCCTTAATGGTCCTCGTAAGAACAGATCCAGAAGCAAATGATTTGATACCTTTTATTGGACCAAAATAGATGAAAAGGCCTAATGGTCGGATGTGCTTAGAGCATAGCATCATGCGAGGAGTGCACTGCACGTAAATTAAAATGACTTAGAGGTACCTTCAGAGTAAGGTAAGGATATCTCGAGCATAGATCTGTATAGCTCAATTATGAGTGCAGTTCATGAAAAACGAAACTCACACGGATTGTCATAATTGTATGTTAAAAATAAGCCACACAAAATAGAACTACAAAAAATAAATATACACGGCCTATAAAGGGTTTAAAGTAAAGTTCATTCACATATCGGGCCTGTGTAGTACAGTATGGTCTGCATCCCCATTGGTCCACGCAGTGGTCCAATAGGCGTACAGACTGTACTGTACACTGTCATTCGGCAGGTGGCCGAGCAGCATGCGGGTGGGCTGCTGCCACCCTCCGATGACGGGGGGGGGTGCTGGGTGGTGGAGGACCTCAGTGGGCACGTGGGGAGGGGGGTACCACTGGACCACCAGGTAATTTAATATTATATATGCCTGCAATCGAGCGATGGGGGGGTCCACTGGACCACCACGGATTATCATTACTTATGCCCACAATCGGGTGATGGGGAGGGTTACCACTGGACCACCACGGAATTTAGCATGCCTTATGCCCACGATTGGGTGTACAGGAGTGGGGAAACTGCCATGGGACTGCAGGGCATCGGTCCCTGATGGCTGCAGCCTGGCAGGGCGCCAGGCGCAAGTCACCGGGGATCGGCACACCGCATGCAAATGGTGCCATAATGACATGTAAATGGCCCCATTTGTGCCTTGCATGCATAATGGCCTCATCTGCATGCCCAGTGCTGAATATCATGGTGGATGCACCTAGCGCAACTGCACTTGTGCTGGCGCATCCCCCTGCTCCCATTCTGCCACTTGCACTGGCGCAGTGCCACTGTGCTGTGCACAGTGCGTGTGCCATCAGTGCCATATTCAATGGTGCTGTGCCATGGCACAGCACCATTGAATATCGCTTGGTCCATGCCCTGGTGCAGCCCAGTTGCGCTTCACCTGGGCTTGCACCCCTGCCTGGCACAGTATGAATATCCAGCCCTATATGTATGTGAGAAACAAGTCCTAACGTACCTTCATTTCCACAAATCACTACAATATTAGCCCAATGTAATTTAATCTGTCAAGGACACCCATGCAAATGAGATCCTGCACTCCAATATGTTCAGTGTACAAAAATGTGACAGTATATAATAAAACTACTGTATGAAGAGTAACAGGGAAGGAATCTGAATAAGACCCAGTGGAATTAACTCTAGCCCCACTCCCAGGGACGTCAGCTATTAAAGGAAATAATATTCATTATGGGTGTAAACTAAGAGTCATAACACACTGTAACACCATTATGTCATGTACCTGAATATAAACCCACCTCAATGTAACAGTAACCCCCACACCCACCACACTCACATAACCCCCCCCACACACACACACCCCCAAGGAGACGCTGAAGTCCTAAAATATGTCTATCCTTAGAAAAAAAGCTCTGTGGATGTTTGTTCTATAATGTGCCATAAACCCCAAATCTGTGTTCATGCCATCATTTACCATATTGAGAAGTAATATAAGTTTGATCTCCAAAGCCCATCTCTGTTGTGTACTCTTGAAATTTCCTTTTAAGACCATTACTGACATATCTGAAATTGAGTGGTCCAGCCAAGAGAAGTGTTGCCCCACTGGTTTTTCAGTCATCTTGAGATTAATATTATGTCTGTGCGAGTTCATTCTAGTGCGGAGCGGTTGGCTTGTCTCTCCATCATAACCTGTTTGTGGAAATCTCTTGCATTGAATGAAATAAACAACATGCCGTGATGCACATGTACAAGTCCCCTGTACACTGAATTGTCTTTTTTGTGATGTAACCACATAGTCTGAAGTGGAAATGAGCTCACAAGTCTTAAATCTGAGTTGATTACAGGGTTGTGTACCATTAAGTGTCATGGCATTCTGTTCTGGTGAAAGTTTACTCCTAATAATTAGTTTGGCTAAGTTTGGTGATTGTTTAAAAGATAGTAGTGGTAGTTCTTTAAAAATGCAATTAAGGGTCTCATCCTCACTAAATACTGTGTGGAGGTTCTTAATAATCTTGCGCAGAAGTTCAAGGTCAGGATGATATGTGACTACTAAGAGTATTGTGTGGGTAGCTGTCCTTTCCTTATACTGAAGTAGTTGTTGTCTTGGCACTTGTGTTGCACATTTTATTGTCCAGTCAATTTCTCTCGCAGAGTGTCCCTGCTCAATAAAGGTGTTTTTCCACGTAGCCAAATATGTATCTCTGTCTTCTTCATTTGAACAGATACGCTGATGCTGAAGTGCTTGACTGTAATTGACAGATTTCTTAGTGTGGCTTGGTTGATTACTATTCCTGTGTAAGTATCTCTGTCTGTCTGTTGGCTTCCTGTAAATACATGTATGTAAGGTTCCATCCTTGATGGTGACAGTGGTGTCCAGAAAATTATTTATTTATTCATGCCTTTGTTAACCGGGTAAGTGCACTGATCCAAAGGACCATTTTCAGTCATTACCTGGGCCACAAAGTGGCAAACAACACAGATCACAGCAGTACATACAGGGCATGGTAATACACACCTCAAGCATGAAGTGGTGTGGAAAATAAGAAATGAGCATTAGATAGCTGTATTATACAATGGCAGTAGAGTTAGGCAATGCCAAGCATGGTGAGAAACACATAGTGTGAAAAAGAAGACATCCGTAACAATATATAATAACATGAATACAGGAGCCACATTACATAGTGCAAAAAAGAACATATGTAACAGCATAATATAACACAAATCCAGTTTAGTACAGGGCCACCAATAAAGCTGTGCAGATTCAGACCATCAGATACTCACATAGTCAGATACTCACATTAACACTTGTGGCAGAATATTCCAGGGAAAACTTTATGGTTGGGTGGAAGTTATTAAGTTCCTGATGAAAATCCTAAAGTGTATCAGCACCCTCCATCCAAATTATAGATAAATCATCAATGTAATGGAAATAAGCGAGTGGTTTGTGTGTACAGTGCCTTAAAAAGTCCTCCTCCAAATCTGCCATAAAAACATAAAAAGATTAGCATACTGTGGCACCATCCTGGTGCCCATTGCTGTTCCCATACTTGCAACCCCTACACTCCTCCAGTGGTGGGTGGAAATTGTGTAGGTGGTGGATGGACACAAGGATCTGCCACAGAGATGTGACCAGTGGTATGTTCACCAGTGGGAAGTGTATGCTGCAAGGGAGGACTACTTTCTCTGCCCAATATGGGGCATGGAGTGTGTGCCAAGGTACTTAACACAAGTGCCTACTCATCCAGCATGGGCAGTGCCTTGTGTGGATGTGTGCTGCAGTGCTGTGTGCCTTGTGGTTGGATCACTGGGGCAGGCATCTACCTTGGGGGGAGATCTGTGTGTGGGCTTCTGCCAGGGTTCAGTCATCACCTGTCTGGGTGCTGGCATCATGTGCCTGGGTGCTGCTCACTTGTGACTGGTTGCTGACCTTCTCCCACACCCAGGGGCCACCTAGTCTGCCACTGCTACCTAAAATTATGCCAAGTAGAAGGAGCAACTGGACAACAGTGGGCTTGGGGAGGGTCAGGGTGCAGGAGCGCAGGCATATCCCCCATCCGGTAGCACTACAATACTCCTACACTGTACTGGCCAGGTGGAAATGTCCCACAGAGGCACCTGAAGTAGTGAACAGGGTGGATGTGGAAGTCATCCATAGTGGAGACCCCAAGGAGGGTGGCAGAGGACCCCAGAGGAGGAGGAAGCAAATCCTGGTGAGGGACTCCATAATGAAAGGATACAGTTGGGAGCAGGTAGGGATGAGGAGAGGGAGGTCAGGTGCCTTCCCGGTACCACAACTTGAAGGGACGGAAACAGGATCCATAGGATCGCTGGAGAAGCAGGAAGGAAGGGTGATCCAGATGCTACTGTCCATCTGGGGACTAGTGACCTGGCTAGGGATGAGCCAACAATAGTTCAGGAGGAGTTCAGGGAACTGAGGAAGGGTCTTAAGCAATTAGCATGTTCTGTGATCTTGTCAGAGGTGCTTCCTATCTATGACGGGGGGGGGGAGGACAAGATTCTCTGTACCAGGAACTTCAATTTATGGTTGAAGGAATGGTGCAAAGAGTAGGGATTCAGATTCATTGGTGACTGGGGCCCCACCTGGAGGGATGAAAGCATGTACAGGATCAATGGCCTGCATCCATCCAGGAGGGGAATTGTGATTCTCAGTGAATGGTTTAAATGGTACATTGGAGAGCATTTAAGCTAGCTGAAGGGGGGAGGCAGAATAAGGCAGGGACACATATAAACTGCCCCCCCCCACACACAGACTTGCAAGATCAATAGTGGTAATCTGGAGGGGAAAAAATCCCAAAGGGATAAGAATAAGAATCTAGGGGGTAGAAGGAAAGGGATATAATAAAAAGAATAGTGGAAGAAATAAGGGAGGGCAAATGGGAAAAAAGGAGGGGGGTGGCAATACAATCTGGAGAGCCATGTGTGCAAATGCTCAAAGTCTGGGCTATAAGATTACAGACCTAGAGGCCACCATGGCAGAAGCGGATGTGGACATAGTTGCATATATTGAGTCTTGATGCAATGAAAACCAGGAGTGGGATGTAATCATACCAGGTTATACTCTATTCAGAAGGGACAAAGTAGGTAAAAAAGTGTGAGGAGTGGCTCTTTATGCCTGATGGGCTGAGACAGCAGGGTGTACGAGGTTCCTGTTGCCAACACAGCTGGTAGGTATCCATTGGGGGCACATAAATGTTATCACTCCTATCCAAGTTTGAACTTCCACCAACCAACATTTGCATTTGTACGCCAGCACCTGTCCTGAAATTTTTACTTACAATTTTGGGGAGGAATGCAGTAGTGTATGTACCCACAGTATCCCTCCCAAAAACTGTACTTGCACCACTCCCAAAATTTGTCCTTCCACTCCTGCATCCTCCCAAAATTTGTACTTGTAACCCCACCCCTCCCAAAATTTGTACTTGTACCCTGCACGCCTTTCAAAATTTGTATTTGTACTTCTGCACCCTCCCAAAATTTGTGTTTGCACCCATGCATCTTTTCCAAAATGTGTAGGTGTACCCCTTCCAAAATGTGTTCTTTCACCACTGCAGCCCTCCCAAAATTTATACTTGTAACCCCTACATCCCTCCCAAAATTTGTACTTGTACCCATACATCACTCCCAAAATGTGTAGGTGCACCCCTTCCAAAATTTGTACTTCCACCACTGCAGCCCTCCCAAAATTTTTACTTGCAACCTCTATACTCCTCCAAAAATTTGTACTTGCACCATTGCACCCCCTCAGAATTTGAACTTGTAGCCCTACAACCCTCCCAAAAATTGTACTTATACTCCTGCACCCCCTCCCAAAATGTGTATTTGCATCCCTGAGTCCCTTCCAAAATTTGTACTTGCACCAGTCCCAAAATTTGTACTTGTACTCCTGCACTTCTCCCTAAATTTGTACTGGTACCCCTATGCCCTCCCAAAATGTGTACTTGCACCTCTGCAACCCTCCCAAAATTTGTACTTGTACTCTTGCACACCACCAAAAAATTTGTAGTTGCACCTCTTCCAAAATGTGTACCTGTACCTCTCCAAAAATTAGTGCTTGTACCTCTGCACCCTCCCAAAATTTGTACTTGTACCCTTCTACCCCTCCCAAAATGTTTTCATTTTGCCCCTGCACCCATCCCAAAATTTTTTCATATACCCCTGCACTACTCCCCCAATGTTTTCTTGTACCCCTACACCCCTCCCACAATTTGTACTTACACCCCTCTCAAAAATTGTACTTGTACCCCTGCACCCCTTCCAAAATGTATTTTTTGAAAAGGGAGGGGTGGGAGGTATAGATCTTGTTTTGTGTGGGGGCATACTTATGGAAGGTTTCCAATTTGGGGAAGGTGTGCAGGAGAGATACAAGTTTCCTGAATCAATGGATAGGGGGTTCAAATGGTTGGATAAGTAGATATGGTATAAATGTGGTAGGTGCATGATCGGGCACACATCTTGGGTGTATGGGTGGGACACAAATACTGTTGAAGCAGAGTGGGAGTGCAATTTCTGGGAGAGGTGTGTGAGGGGTAAGAGTGTAAATAGTGGGTTGGGTGCAGAGCAGGAGTACAAATATCAAGAGTGATGGGGCAGATTTAGGAAGGCATGTAGAATATTTTGAGAGGTGCAGAAGTAGATATTTTTGGAGGGGTGTAGTGGTGAGTACACATTTTAATAGGTGTATGGGAGAAGGGTATAGGTTGTAAGAGTGGCACAATATAGAGTTAGAAACTTAAGTTGGGAGAGGTGTGTGGGCATGTTTTGGAATAATTATAAGGGAGGGCAAGAGCAGAGGTGCTCATTTTTGTGGGATATTGTACATTTGGGTAGAGGTGCTGGGGTACTAATACATTTTAGTTGTGAGTGCTGAGGAATCTCAGCAAAGGGATTGAATCTGAAATGAACAAATAAGGAGGAAGTTGTGGCTGCATTCAGGGTTGGAAAGGGAGCACAGGAAACCAAAATTAATGTTTTAAGAGTCTGAAACATTTTTCAGGAAGGGGGTGGTTACAGTGCTCAAAAAGTTAGTGGTCAACCAAGGAAACTTGCTAGATATTTATCATTTTGTTCTCCTGGTTTAAATCTATTAATAAAAGCCCCCACCAGAAAATGAGTAGCATATACTGATGTTTGCCATTACTTAGCTGTGTGTACTTAGCTGAGAGGACCTGAAAGAAAATGATGCCATTGTTGCTTGAATTACATCAGCACCCACCCAAGATTCCAGTGGATGGTGTGAAAAAGACTGAGGGATTTTTTTGTAAAACCATCAAATAGGCGAGGCAAACAAAATAGCATTTATACATGAGTAATTGTAATTTCTGTAATGCAGTGTATTTATTTATTGGACTCTCGGATTTACACCTTTGATCTTAAAAGCTCATTTACAAAGATTCCACATCGAAAAGGCAATAGACAGGACACATAGACTCTCTGGTGCACAAACCCAATATCATTACTTCTTATATTAGGTCACTGTTACCCTAATAGTGCAAATACTTCAAGATTATTTCAAAAATATGTAAGCCCAAGTAATCCCTGTTTTGATAGCTGGGTTACAAGTAAAAGAAAGGCTGTGGGGTAAAAGAAAGGTTTTGAGTTAAAAAATAATATTTGGGCCAAAACAGGATGGTTATCTAATGTATTTGAGCTACTGAATAAATATAGCCTTTCACAGCTAAGATACTGGTCAGAACAGTTAATAATAATTCACAAAAGTTATAAAAACAAAGTTCAATTTATCGTTAAAATTAAGAGTCAAGAATTTGAATTACAAGAAATAAAAAAGCTCAAAGTATCATCATGGCTAACTAAAGACATTCAAAAACACTGTCTTAAGGAATATCTGATGATAGTCAAAGATCCAAGACTCTGACATTTGCTAACATTATATTGTTTCGAATTTTTTCACAGCAATGTATTAGAGGCTAGATACAACAAGACACATAATATGATCGAGCATTGCCCATGTTATTTAAAAGAGATGGAGAACTTGTATCATGTTGCAATAAGATTTTGGAAACTTTGAGGATGAAATATCTGGCTAATTACATTGCATCTTTTACCATCCACCTTTATGCTGGACTTATTATTTAACTCTGAAAACAAACAAATTTTATTAGATTTGGCTAGTTTTCTCTTTGCTGTAAACAATCGTAGGGGTAAATTGCAATTACAAAGTATAAGAGCATGAACCTTAAAAGATCCATTTGGATCTTCATTCTCCTTTATTTGAGATGAGTGACTACAGTATTACTTAGAATGTAGATAATCAGATTTCAACCTTGATAAGCTGTTTACACTGTAGGAGCACAGTTTTGTTGCTTTAGAGTTTGTTAAAGAATTCATATTCTATGACATTTAAGATATCTTTGTGTCATCTGTCAGATGTATGCCATTATCAAACTTTATTTTTTGCAGAATTGTATTTCTTCTAATTGTACATATCAAACTAATTAAATTGTATAGTCTACACTAGATGTATCATAACAAATTGCAACTGATTGTAAACTTAATAGATATATGCACTGACTTTCAAGATGTATGACATCATCACATTTTATACTCCTTGGAATTGTATTAATTTAGCTTATTAATACTGTTATTAAAAAATAGCTAAAGTGCGTAATTTGTACTAGATATATTAAGACAGTTTTTAACTGATTGTAAAACATTTTACATGTACACATGTGTACTTTCAAAATATTATTTATTGTAATGGAAATAATCTTTTTATTTTATTTTGATGTTTTTTAAGTGTAATGATGTATAATGTCGAACAATAAACTTCTTCTTATTATTAGTAGTATTTGGGCCAGCACAGTAGCACAGTGAGCTTAGTTGGGGGACCTCATTGACAGCCATGCTGGTGACCTGGGTTCAGAAAATAACTCGGATCACTCGGAGGATAACCAGGAACAGATGATTAAGTGTCCTATGAGAGCTCTTCTCCTTTGGGGGGGGGGAGGGCAGCACATGCCGCTGCCTGGCCATTACCTAATGGAGGCTAGGTGGTGTGGTTGGTCAGGTGGAAGCTCAAAAGTGTCAATGTGTCTTCATTAAGCACATGAGTGCAAATGGCATGCATGCTGGTCTGGAGGACACATTGTAAACTGGGGAACAGCTCAGGTGGTGGAAAATGGTGGTGCCCCTAGTGGTCTCTGCACCACCCACTAAGGCACCCACTCACCCATGGCAGTTCGAGAGGTAAGGAAGTAATTCCTGGGTAGGGTGGGTGACAGAGCTGGAGATCACTGTCAGAAGGGAAGACCACCAGAGTATAAGGTGGATAAAGAAGGAATAGAAAAAACAAGTGCCTGTCAATGCCAAATGTTCACCTCAAGCATTGCTGTTGTACTGGGTCCAGCTTGTACACATTTTTACTATATATTTACACAAGATAGACCAGATGAGATGTAATATGTCATTTGCAATGGGGTACTGTAATAGTCATTCACAACTTTGTGAATGAATGACTTCATTTGCAAAGTTGTGAATGACTATTACAGGATGCATTGCAAGCCCATTGGTCCACAGTGTGAACCAATGTGCTTGCAGCAGACACTGTAAGCTGTCATTCGTGACAGCCACAGAGATATGCTAGTGGGTTTGGTGTCTGTTGATGACTGGGAGGAGCTGGGTGGGCTGGGGTCCTGTGTGTGGTGGGGGGATGGGGGACCACTAGACTACCAGGCATGAATAGTTACTTTCTATGGCAATTGGGGTTCTGGCAGGGAGAGGGGTACCACTAGACTACCAGGGACTGAATATTTACTTTTCTACAGCAATCAGGGTTATGGGCAGGGAGGTGGGAAACCACTGAACCACCAGGCAATGAATTATTGCTTTCTACAGCGATCAGGGTTACAGCCAGGAAGGGGGTACCACTAGACTACCAGGGACTAAGTTTATACTTTATTATGGTGATCGGGGTTGTGGGCAGGGTGGGGGGACCTACTGGACTTCCACTGACAACACCACATGCTGTGCTGAGCACCAGGTACATGTCATTGGCCAGCCCTGCACAACTAATGTAAATGGGGCCATAATGACATGCAAATGGACCCATTTGTGCGTTGCATACTGTACATTATGGCTCCATTTGCATATTTGTGTCTGAATATCAGGAATTTGTGCATGGTTTATCTCTGATGTGCTGGTGCATTTCACATTCCTGGTATTCAGACCTGTCTGGGGGATGCGCTGGTGCATAGTATTTTCACCACAGGCATTTTTTGGTATATTCAGACAAGATGTGCCATGGCACAACTCTTTTGAATAAATTCCTTTGTTGCTCCAGCGCATCTCAGCTGCATCGAGCAACCACTTGCACCATTGCCAGGTGCACTTTTGAATATCTAGCCCATTGTGTACAAAATTTGTGGATTAGTGTTAATAGGCAGAAAAAAAGTGCAGGGGAACAGACGTAAGACTCAGAGGGAAGGGGGATAAGCAGGGAAGGCATGGTAGAGTAAAAATAGAATATCAGCCATGTGGGTTTTGTTGTAGGAGGGTTGGAATGCTACGGAGGGGGCGAGGGAGAATGAGAATTGGGGAGTAAGTAGGAGACAAAGGCATGGAGAGGGGAGGATATGAATAAGGAGGAAAATCCACCACATAGGCTTTGTTCTAGGTAAAACGAGATTGAGGAGAGGTACTAGGCTGAGAAAGGGAGGAGTTAAAGTATGGGAATATGAGTGGGGATATGGGGAGGGGAGGTGAGGTGCAGGAGTGGGGAGGGGAAACCAAGGTGGGGGGGAGTTAGTATATGGAAAAGCAGAGGGGCAGTATGGCAGGGGTAGGGTGCAGGAGTGGGGAGGGAGGAGTGCTAGGTTGGCAAGGGTTGTTAGGTGACACCATTAGGTGCAATTAGAAATTACAGTCACAGCTACTAAGTGTGATAAGGTAGGAGCATAGTTTCGTTTAGACAGGACCTAATTTAGTCTCCTTAGTCATTTACCCAGTACAGGCCAGCTAAGTTGCAATATTTAATTTTCAGTGGGCTCCCACATTTTGACCACACATTTCCAGCAGTCTTTTTATGACCTGATGTTATGATCAGTGCAGGTGGAATTTTTTAAATCCCGTCTGAAAGGTGATTTCACAGTGGGGCTGCGAAAACATGTTTCTGAGGGGGATTTGAAAAATTACATCTCTCGTGTTCAGGAGGTGGGGTACCACAAGGAATATGTAGAACATTAGGGGCCCAAAACTATGGCAAGCCGTTAGGGTCATAATTCAGAATCTCTGATACATAGCTAAATGCATACACTACATACTAAAATACATATATCATATACTGAAATAAATACATCATATTGTGAAATATGTATGTCAAGAAGTGAAATACATACTGTACACTATGTCCTGAACTGCATGCACTATGTAGTAAAATACATACATCATATAGCGAAATGCATCCACTATTTACTGAACCCGTATATTTCATATAGTGAAACACACACATTGTATAGTGAAATGCTTACATTATATAGTGAAATACATACACCATCTACTGAAATCCACATACTGAGTACTGAAAATCCACCTACAGCATGTACTGAAGCACACTATATACTGAAACATAAACACTATATAATGAAACACATACATTACCTATTAAACAAATACACTATGTTTAAAAATCTGCATACGTTATATACTGAAACAAATACACTACATAGTGAAACACATACACTGTCTATTGAAATGTATACTACACATTGAAACACCCACATACACTATCTACTGAAACATATACAATATGTATTGAAACATATACACTATATATTGAAACACATACACTATCTATTGAAATAAATACACTATATCATAAAAAATCCACATACACTACATACTGAAACAAATACACTATACTGTACAGTAAAAAATATACACTATATATTGAAATACATACACTATACACAGAAAAATCCATATACACTATATACTAAAACATATACACTGTATACTGAAACACATACAGTGCCTAGTGAAACAGATATAGTACCTAGTGAAACGTATACACTATATACTGGAACGCATACACCATGCACTGAAACACGTACACTATATATTGAAACACATAGACCATCTATTGAAACATAGTATATCGTGAAAAATCCACATACACTAAATACTAAAACAAATACACTATATATTAAAAGACATACATTATATACTGAAACCCATACACTGCCTAGTGAAACAGATACAGTACCTAGTGAAATAAATAAACTATATACTGAAATTGCATGTGATATGGAAGCTCCTCCCACCCTCCAAAGCCAAGATTTTGTTTGGCGTGATCCTTTGAGGAGGTAAGACTTGCTATTTGGGCTCTGTTGTTAACCCTCATCTGGCCACTGGAGTATAGCTGCCACTGGTTCACTTTCCCTATTTCTCAAGGGAAAGCATAGGTTTTTTTAAGCCAAATTTCAAACCTACAGCTGCTTATTTATTAAGTTTGTTCAGTGATAGTGGATGTGTGAACTTGTAATTGCTTCTTGCTAGATCCCGAAGCAGCTGTCAGAATCGAGTGCTGCAACTGAGGTCAGTTGCAGTTAGCTGTAATGGCTCTGGATTGCAGACTTAATTGATATGAGTCCTGTTTTGTTTCGCTTTGTTTTAGACTGTCTTTGTCATGGATTCATCACCCCTTTCTCACCCCCCGGCAGAGACATACTAGAAGCCTTGCCCTCAGTTATTGCTACAGCCCTCTCTGAGGAAAAATAATTGCCACGTGCACTGGTGGCATCATCTTTTTCCATGCAGTCTCTGCAGCTACCAACCAAATTCTGCCTCTAGTGCCTTGGTGCCAGTCCACCTCCATTAGAGTAGGAGAGAGGGAGGAACTAGGTGGAGTTTTGTGCCCTGCATGTGAGACCAGTTTGGTGCTGCATTACAGAGCGAAGGCATGGAGGAATGGTAAGATTGGAGTCTGGATGTTTGTTTTGTGCAAAGCCCTATGTCCCTTAGTCCTGCAGCAGTGACCACTAGCCTTGACCCGTACGAAGTGACCGAGAGGGAAGAAGGGAGAACACTGGTGGGGTTGCGGGCAGTTGACTGCAGAGTGGTGCCAGAGAAGTGAGAGACCCAGGGCACAGTGCTAATGGAGGACAACACTGTTTGCTATGCACTGACGTAGCTGGGAGGGTTAAGGCAGGCAGCAGCAGAGAGAGTTGGAGGAAGATTGTGCAGTGATAAAATCCTTGTCTCTTGTAGTATGCGCAGTTGCCTGTGAGGGTTGGAAAATCTCACTGAGCCTCTTGTTTTCAACTGTTGATCAGCTTGTGGCAGACTAGTGAGGAAGGACAAAAGGGGAGGAGTAAAGGGACTGTCTACAGAACTGGCACCTTGTTCCTGCAATGGCTGGGAGAATTCTTCCTTTTTTTTAAATCCAAATGGCACCTAACTCTGAACTTTATTCTTTAATTAACCCATGCATTTACAGTGACTGAGAACTGGAACAATAAAATCCTTAAATCTTTTTTTTTTCCTGATTCTTAGCCATTGTAAATGCCAGGGTAAATTCAAGTATAAAGTTCAAGTTATTAGGTCTGCTATTGTTTTCTGTAGCACTTCGGCATTCCTTTCAGCCATCTGGAGGATTCAGTTTCTGATTGGCTCCCAAGCATGCTTACCGTTTCATCTTCAGAAATGTGCCCAGTGCCGTTTCCTTTTTTCAAAGGTGATGGGAAATGATTTTGTGTCATTTTTGCTGGCTAAATACATCATACACTTCAAAGGATGACATCTGTGTGTGTTTATATATGGAATAATTAGGCCAAATACTCATTTGTATGCTATTTTCAATTTTTAAAAAGAAATTCTGCTAGATGGTTTCTTTTTGAATTGGGAGTCACCATGTGGCAGGCTTTGAAATGCCCATGTCACAGACTCTGGATTCAGCATGAAACGAGTAGCTGCTGGACACATTTCTTATGTCACTGTCCGATGTCAGTAAACACTTCAGTGTGAAATAATCACCTGTCATTTCTACACATACACCCCCCCCTTTACTCAGCTGCTGGTTACCTTACATTACAGATCGAAATGTATAATTTGCCCACCAAGTAGTCGATTGAGAACCTTGTTTCATTTATTCCCGCAGTGGGTCTCGAGTATACTAACTTGCTTACTCGCTGTCTTGTTATCAAAACTGCTGACAAGTTTACCATCAGCAACAGCCCCCCACACACACACATACACATACACACTGGTTGAATGTTTGGGGGAGTAAAGAATGGGAGCAAGTCACCAGCTACAGCACCGAGGAAAAGTTGATTGCTCCTCTTGTGTGCTCCCTAAACCGCCGCTGTCTTGTTTGTGTGTGTGCTGTGTCAATTTGAGCCTCTTAACAGCAGCATTGGCAATTCAGGGGCCAAGACTGTGTGTGCTCTGTAACTTCCATTTCTAGGGATGTGGATACGCTGTTCAGTTCACACTTCTTGGCAGGTACCTTGCCGCTTTAAGATGGGCCGGAAGGTCTTCAAGTTGGCTCCTCCCACCCACACAGGTGGTAAAACTCTTGGCTCTGCCCCAATGACGTCAGATCTTCCTTACCGCTTGGAAGCTCAGGTTCTTTCTTTAGCGCTGCATTTTTAGGCCTGGATCCTAAACCTTCAGATTTTCCAAAAATTATTTTGAAGTTTTCTCGACTTCGGTCTTCTCATTCCTTCATGGCCGTGATGGTCTCGAAACCCATTCCCGCATTCTATCGTTGCCCTTGCGGGTAGAAGATGTCTTGCAGTGATCCTCACGCCATGTGCGTCTACTGCCTAGGACTCAACCATGACCCACAGGCTTACGGACTCCGTCAGTATTTTTCACCTTCAGTGCTCGAGGACCGCACTGCCCAATTGCATCTGGGGTGACCAGAAAAATGGTTCCCGCCGGTCAAATCGACGTGGGCCCATTGGGTGGAGTCCGCAGCTGTGAGCTCCATGGAGCAGCTGGAGCAGCTTATGGCCCTCGAGGAGGAGGCAGCCCAGGCCCTGGCTTTATCCTCCTCTGTGTCATCATTTATCCTATTCTCCTTGGGCTCTTCTTATACAGCTTCCTTTCGGGAGCTTTGTCAATCCCTTTCTACCAAAGGAGAGGGTCCTTCTGGGTCTCACACCTCTTGGTCCAAAAAGAAGGACCAAAAAGGTAAGTCCCAGCATCAACGTTCATGGGAGTAGGAGAGATCTCACTCCCCGGATCGTCTCTTGACTTCGGTCAAGGTTGTGGCCTGGGACGCTGGTTTCACGAAGCCCCCATCAGACCAGCCACCTGAGACTCCTGTTGATGAGGCAGAGATTTTTCTCTAGCCCATCGACAGGTTGTTGACTGAAGAGGCCGACAACACTCAGTCACCGGTTCACCCAGTGCCCTCCGAAGACTTGCCTCGGCCTCCTGAGCCAATGTCCCCGGTTAAGGACCCTGAACTGGAAGGGTTGCAGGTTTCCCCTGCTCCTTCTTTGACCCACCATCAGTTACCCCAGCGGTCTCGGTCTCAGTCCTCTTCTGTTTCAGGCAGGTCCCACCGACATTGGTGGTCCCATTCCTGTTATCACGGAAAGTGACATCGCCGCTCATCCTCTTCCTTCTTTTCGGCTGAGGAGGGGATCTGGTGCAAGTTGCATCGGCAATATCAGGATCTCATGTGGCAGCAACTTCTTTTAACCAGCAATAGGCCGGTTCCGGCGCCTTTGCCAGTGATTAAGTGGCTGTCACCAGAGCGGCCAAAGCAGTCTCCTGCCCCCGGTTCCTCAGTTCAGGATCCGGCTTTTCAGCACCGGTTGCTCAGCCTAGACCGGCTGCTCAACCCATTGTGGTGGAACCTCCGCCTCCTCAGCTGAAAACTGGGGCACCGACCAAGGATTCTAGGTTGTATCTGGACTAGCCCCACAGGTTGTCGGTTACTGTCACTCCCGATCATTCTCAGCGTGTGGAGAGGGGCTCAGGCAGTCGACAGCTGTTTGTGGACTCTTTGGAGTCTGAAGACTCCTCACTGTATTCCCAGCCGGTCGACCTGGAATCTTCAGAGGGTCTGTTGATGGAAGAGAGCCTATCCTCATTCCTCGGTATCCTTCGAATCATCTTGGAGTCTACTGGGATGAAGCTTGAGCCCATTCAGAAATGGACCAAATACCCTCTCACCAAGATCCTGGATAGAGGGGATTCTCCTTTGGAGGCCTCCCCTGTGGCCGAGGCAATTGTGGGCCCAGTCCTGGAGCTTTGGCAGTGGCCTGCCTCCTTTCCTGCACCTTCGGCCAGGATGGCCCTCAAGTACACAGTCCCTACCGGCTCTGTCTCTGGTTTTTCGGAGCACCCCGCGGCAGAGGGGTTGGTAACCAATAGTGTTTTCCGGTGTTCCAGAAACAATAGGGATGTGGACAAGCCCCCAGCACAAGGAGTCCAAGAAGCTGAACTATTCCAGGCGGAAAGTTTATGCTGCCACCTCCCTAGACCTTCATCAGACTAGCTTGGCTGTTCTGATGGCACACTTTTCACATGCCCTTTTGGGCTCCCTGGATGAGGTGCTTCCTCATCTCCCAGCTGACCTCCAGACTACGGTCAAGCAGGTTCGGGATTAGGAAAGGGTGGTGGTTAAGCAACATCTCCAGACGGCTGTGGACATCAGGGACTCCTGTGCCCGATCAGTACCAGCCACAGTAGTCATGCACCACAGGGCTTGGCTGCGGATCTCGACCTTCACGGTGGATACCCAGCACAAGCTAGCACATGTCCCCTTTTTGGGCACTGATCTGTTCGGGCCCGGGATTGAGGGTCACCTCCAGTGGATCAAAAAGTCCAATGCCAGCTTGGACTTGGTCACATCAGCCCAGAAGGACAAAGGCTGCTACCAGCAGTGTAAGCCCTTTCGTCCCTTCGCTCCTGCAGCATGACTGGCCCAGCAACATCAGCAGCAGGGCAGCAGGCTCATTCTTGGCACCCCAAGGCCAAGTCTGTCACTTCATCAGTCAGAAAGCCAGGAGGGAAAAGTCAGGGTGGTCCCTTGGCCCTTCCTTCCTCCAAGCCTGCCCAGTGATGGGTTGCGGGGTGCCTCCCCCAACCTCGTCACTCCTCCCGTGGGTCCCCCCGTGGGGGGCCAGCTCAGCCACTTCCTTTCCACCTGGTCCACTATCACCATGGACTGCTGGGTGTTGGAGGTGGTTGGCAGGGGTCTGTCTCTCGAATTCGAGCAGACCCTTCCCTTCAGCGCCCATGCCCCATGGGGGGCTACCGGACCACTGAGCCAACATAGCTCTGCTCCTATGAAAGGGGTGGTCAGCAAGGTGGCTGATCCTTCTCCTTGCCCAGGGTTTGTGTTCAGGTACTTCCTGGTCCCGAAATGGATGGGGGGCTGGTGCCCCATTTTCGACCTGCACGACCTGAACAAGTTCTTAAGGCCACGCACCTTCAGGATGGTCACTCTGGCTCAGATTATACCATCCCTGGAACTGGGCATGTGGTTTTGCTCTCTGGATTTTCAGGATGTGTTCTTTCATGTCCCAATCCATCCATCTCATCAGCGATTCCTCCGCTTTCGAGCGGAGGGATCCCTTTACGAGCTCCAGACCATGCCCTTCAGCCTTTCTCCAGCTCCCAGAGTCTTCATCAAATGCATGGCAGTGCTGACAGCATTCCTGCAGATCCGAGGGGTCCAGGTGTATCCTTACCTGGATGATTGGCTGATAGCAGCCCCCTCCAGGTTGGAGGTAGAGTGGTCCAGGGATCTGGCCCTCTGGGTTTGCTCTCAGTTAGACCTCCTTATCAATGAGGCCACATCAGAACTCCTGCTTTCGCAGGTGATTCAATTAATTGGGGCAGAGCTCGACTGTCTTCAAGCCAGAGCCTGGCTCCCGGTGGACAGGGCCGAGGTCCTTTCCTCCTTTGTCCAATCATTTCAGGTTGGGCAATTGCGCCCTGCCTGGGACTTCCTGCACCTTCTGGGTCTTATGGCAGACTGCTCCAGCGTGGTCCATTGGGCCTGCTGGCACATGTGCCCCTTAAAATGGGGCTGGCCCAACAGTGGTCTCCGCACTTCGGTCCTCTGGACCAGCCAGTATCCATGACCCAGAAGATGTGGGATGGCCTGCAATGGTGGCTCGTCCCAGCTCATCTGCAGGAGGGTATCCCATTTGTCTGCCCTGAGCTGATGGTCATCCTGATGACCGATGCCTCTCTGATGGGTTGGGGTGCCCATCTGGGGGAGCACAGGGCCCACAGTCTCTGGTCCCCTCAGGAGTCCCGATGCCACACTTCATGTGGTATGATTAGCCCTGGCTGCCTTCTCACTCCTTTTCCAGGGTCAAGTGGTCTAGATTCAGATGGACAGCACCATGACCAGGTACTATCTCAACCATCAGAGCAGGATGCACTCCTTGCCCCTGTGCAAGGAGGCTCTCTGCATTTGGTCTCTCGTGCTCAGCCTGGAGGCGGATCTCCTAGCCATTCAGGTGGCAGGAGCCTCGAACAGTCTGGCCGATGCCCTCAGCTGGATAGACAATGCATAGTATTAGATCACTTCTCCCACTGTGGCACTCCTCAGGTGGACCTGTTCACCTCCAGGGAGAATGCAAGACTGAGGCTGTTCCATGCCCGCCCCCCCAAGTGGGGCTCACTACAAGGGGATGCCTTCTCGAGGCCATGGACCCCAGGCCTCTTCTATGCCTTTCCTCCATTTCCCTTGATCCATAAGGTGTTTCTCAAGGTGAGGAGGGACAAGGCATAGGTGATTCTGGTAGCCCCAGACTGGCCTCGCCAGTTCTGGTATCCAGATCTCATCAGTCTCAGCGCCAGGCTCCCGAGATGGCTTCCAGCCTGACCAGACCTGATCTCTGTCAGCAAGGGGAAGGTACTCCATCCGGTCCTTCAATCCCTGCCCCTGGTGGCCTGGTTCCTGAGTGGCTAGAGTTCCAGGCCTTGGGTCTTTCTGACGAGGTCCTCAACATCGTTGAGGCATCCCGTAAGGAGTCGACCAGAAAATGTTATGCATTTAAATGGAAGAGTTTCTCTGTTTGGTGTCAGGGCAAGGGGTTGGACCCTTCGTCTTGCCCATTGGCTAGCAGTTTGGACTACCTGTGGTCCCTTTCTCTGCTAGTGCGTCGGTCGATGACCCTTAAGGTGCACCTGACAGCCATCTCTGCTTACCGAGCGTGGGCCAGCAAGCAGTTGGTGGTGCAGAAGAAGGTGGTCTGGCATTTTTTCAAAGGCCTAGATCACATATACCCGCCGGTGTGTGAACCTTCACCTCCATGGGATTTACAGCTGGTATTGCCTAAGCTCATGGGCAAGCCATTCGAACCAATGCACAGATGTGACATCTCCCACCTCTCGTGGAAGACCGCCTTCTTGGTGGCTATCACATCAGCCAGAAGGATGGGGAAGCTCCAGATGCTTTCCATAGAATCTCCTTATTTGGTCTCCCACAGGGACAAGGTTGTCTTTTGTACCAACCTGAAATTCCTTCCGAAGGTGGTGTCGGAGTTTCACCTGAACCAGGTGTTGTCTCTGCCAGTGTTCTACCCCAATCACACCTCGGAGGTCGAATATTTACTCCATACTTTGGACCCTAGAAGAGTGCGCTCTTATTATAAGGAGTGGATATCTGAAGTTCGGGGAGAGGTTCGCCAGCTGTTTGCCACCAACGCTGAAGCCGCACCTGGCAGACCTGCAGCCAAGCGGACGATAGGCAGGTGGCTCACCTCCTGCATATATCTCTGCTATAGGTTGGTGGGCAAGGAGCCTTCCACCATACCGCTGCATCGGTGGCTGCTTCTAGGGACCTCCCTATCCAGGATATCTGCAGGGCTGCTACCTGGAAGTCAGCACACACCTTCATTTCCCATTACCATATTGACCTTGAGTCATGCCGGGATGCTGGTTTTGGGGCCTCAGTTCTCCAGTCCTTATTCCCCAAGTAAGTATAGGGGGTTCACGTCTTGCCTCCCTCCTCCCAGAGAACTGCTAGGAATCTGCCAAGAAGTGTGGATTGAACAACATATCCATGTTCCTAGAAATACAGGTTACTCACCTGTAACAGGAGTTCTAGGAGTGATATATGTTGTTCATCCACACAACCTCCCCAGCTTTAGCGCACAATCTGGCTTCCAGCGGGCTAGATCTGGAGTCATGGGGTGGAGTCAAAGGTTTTACCAGCCAGGTGGGTTGGAAGAGCCAGCCTGAAGATCTTCTAGGCCATCTTAAAGCAGCAAGATACCTACCAAGAAGTGTGGATGAACAACATATACCACTCCTAGAACTCCTGTTACAGGTGAGTAACCTGTATTTCCCAGCCCCACTGCTGCAGTGTCCCTAAGGGTCAGGCATGCAAAAAGCACAGATGGCTTGCAGGCTGATCTTTGTCAGTGTATAGTTACCCACTGAGTAGTTGATTGAAAGCCTTATTTCTTTTATTCAGTCAGTGGATCTCAAGTATACTAACTCGCTCACTTGCTATCTTGTTATCAAAACTGCTTACAAATTTACCATCAGCAACAGTCCCCCAACCCCACCCCCATGCACACACATACACACTGGTTGACTGTTTTGTGGGGGTAAAGAATGAGAGCAAGTCACTGGCTACAGAGCTGAGGAAAAGTTGACTGCTTCTCTTGTGAGCTCCCTACACCGCCGCTGTCTTGTTTGTGTACACGGTGTCAGTTTGAGCCTCTTAACAGCAGCATTGGCAATTCAGGGGCCAGGACTGTGTGCATGCTCGGTAACTTCCATTTCCCAGCCCCACTGCTGCAGTGTCCTTAAGGGTCAGGCATGTGAAAAGCACAGATAGCTTGCAGGCTGATCTTTTTCATGCATCAGCATCAGAATCATGTTCAACCAATGTGGTGATGGGGATGGGGATGTTAGGTAGTGTGACATCTACTACACCTCGACTCACAGTCATGGCTTTAGATTCCACAGTATTTTGGAAACCAGCTACCTTGTTGTCACAGGTTGAACTTGGGGCAGTACTCATGCCATGAGCAACTTCACTACCACCAGCAGGGACAACAGCATCACCAACCATGACTGAAGCTACTGATTGCACTGTGAAAACATAGTCAGAGAAATCCTTTTACTGGCATCAACTATGCACTTCTGCTGCGTACTACAATAGCCATGACCACTCTTGCCACTGGCAGCAGTGCCACGGCCAGAAACATCTTTGTATGCACGTCTCTTTGCAGGAATTTTTTTGGATTGCGCAGAAAATTCACAACAAATTGAGATTTCTGAACTTTGTGGTGGATGGGAAGCCAAAAAACAACAGTTGTGGCTTACAGATGCAGATTGGGCCCTAAACAGATGCAAACGCAGAGATGGAGATTGCACACTATAAAGAGATGCAGCTGCACAGACACAAAAACACCTTAACCAGTGGTCACACAAATCTCAAAATGGAAAAATAAATTACACCTTTTGCAGGTTGGGGGGTGGGGGTGCTGCAGTAGCAGTCCATTAGCTAGATAGAAGGAAACAGTAGAAAATGCTGCAGACAGATAACCAATTCAGAGTACTGCGATTACTGTGTGGCATTGGCACAATAAAATGTGTCTGTCTTGATAGCATGCACACACACTCACACACTACTGCAGGTAATGCACAGAAAATTTAACAGTTCAGTACACTGCATAACCAAATCTTTTAAACCGACTGAAAATATGCACTGCACCACAACAGCAAAAAATTATCAAAATTACTACAAGTATTGCTGTGTGTACATGAACACACAAATACTAACACACTGCTACTACCCAACAGTTAGAAAGACTGCCCTTCTCACTGTGAATCTCCCTCCACCACAGATACGCCCCTCCACCGAAGCACACTTCAACAGTGTCTGTCAGTACACAGACTGAATGCTCTAAATTAACATTCAAAATGCACACAAAAATAATCAACACTCAATGATATAAGCACTAGAGGGTTTCCTAGAGTTGATGTACTAAATTTTTAACAAAATAATTTGATCAAATATTATTTTTGAAAGCTTTTTCGATGGTTTGATTCTCAGAGTCCTGAGAGCAAACTGTCTCCAGCTTTCCAATACACACACTGCTTAGAACTGAGGCTGTGCAAGACACTTTGGAGTCCATGTGACCTGCCATCCCATGAATCACTGCAAAATTCACCTCAAAGAGCAATACAAATGCGACGCAAAGCGAAGTACATTGAAATCAATGGCACTTTGCATTAAATTTGAGAGGAAAACCAATGGGAAACGTGAAGTAGTGCAAAGTCCACTGTGATCAATGGCAATTCATGATAAATTCAAAGGCAGAGTACTGCGCTTCGCATTGCGGAACACTATGCAAATTCATCATTAATATGCGAAGTACTCTGTGTAGCGAAGTTTAGCAACTTCGCCCACCTCTAGACAAGATGGCAAGGATAGGAGTTTTTTTGTGGTCACCAAAGAAATAACAGAAATTAAAACTGTGAATAGCATTTCATTTTTTTTACATTTTTTAATGTGTGGAAGCAGGGGATCATGAACAGGGACACTGGTTTACCGGGATTGAGAAAGGGCATATTCTATTCTGCACATTGTAAAAAATGGTATTGTCACCAGTGTTTGCTAAGCCAAAATCCAGTTCTACTGGTATTTGGTTCTTTGTATTTTATTTAACAATTTTTAACTCTGCTAACATGCATTTTAGCAATTTTGACCTCCACTGTTGTGCATCCTTCCATCCTTGTACCAGTTTAAAGTTATTTTAGGTACAAGATGTGATGGCAGCAGCAGCACTACAGCCCCCATCCCTAAGGTGTGATGGAAGCAGCACTATGACCTCCCTCCCTCAGGTGTGACAGAAGCAGCAGCACTGTGGCCCCCATCCCTTAGGTGTGATGGCAGCAGTACTACATTCACCATCTACCAGTGGTGATGGCAGAATCACTACAGCCTCCATCCCTTCAGTATGATGGCAGTTGTAACAATGCAGTCCGCATCCCTCAGGGGTGATGGCAGTAGTGACAGCACTATGATCCCCTTTTGTTCAACACCCACACCCCACATGCACAAGTTACAAATGACTTGGTCTCTTTGCTTGTTAGAACTCAGATGTAAATTAATCTGAACCATCACCACTAAGGTGGACTACCTTTGTGTTTTCCTATCTATAATTTAACTGCCTGAATTGGATTTCTACCTGTGACACCGCTGACCAGGTTAGGGAACAGACTTGGGTATTGAGGCCAGCTGGTAGGTGAAGGCTTGATTTTCCAATGACCACGCACCTTCTCCTGGGAGGGAGGGTGGGTTCATGGCTCAGCATTTTCTGGCCCCCGGTGGAGGCCAGAGGCACAACAACATGTCAGCCCTCACTGCAGGAAGGAGCGTGACGGACATCGGCTTGTGCCTTGACATCATGTGGCCTGTCAAGAAAACACCCGCTGGCCAACCGAAGGACAGCTGTTGGTCCCTCTATAAGCTGGAAGCCCCAGACATGTATCCATTCTGACCCCTGCCATGCTCAGGATACACAGGAAACTCTTTGGGTGAATTCTCTTCCCTCCATGGGTAGGGCCCACTCAATAAAGTTTACTTTTGGTTACCTGGTAGCAGCACACCGTAAGGGCAGTGGATGGTGGTTGGGACTCAGCAGCAGTGGTAGGGGGGCCTTGGCAGGCCTGAAGGAGTGGATGGCCAGGAGGTAGGAGGAGAAAAAAAAACTGCTTGAATTTGTTTCTTTGAAATAAAGTGTCTTCACCTAAAAAATCCACAAGTGATTAGTGGAGGTCCTTCAAATAGATTCATGCATCTCCCAGACATGTGGATGCTTTTTTTTTTACTTGGTGTCCATGAAAAGGATGTCTCCCAGTTTTCATGTCTTTGTTCAGATGTGAACTGAGCACCACTCTGCCCACCAGCATCATACAGCCCCTGGGGTCTTACCTTCTGTATGTCATTGACTGTGCTTTCAAAATCCACTGGCCAAACATATGTACACTTAAATACTTAACTTTTAATTTTTGTTGAAGCAGTCATTAGAAAACTTTTTGTTGTCACAGAGACTGAAACAGTAGGTGGGAGAAAAGCTGTGAATGATCCAATTCGCCTAAATGGGGTGCTAACTATAAAGTATTTTCATAATTAGTAAGGCAGTTTCTTCTTTGTGAACATACTTTTATTCAGACTAGTTTTCATTCAAACAACTGAGGATTTTGGATGGCCCTACTGGTTATAAACTTGAATAAGCTAGTTGGTAACAGTGATCCTGCACTTAGCAATCTACAACCTAGATGTTCACATGCAAAGAATACAATAAAAACCTAACTAAAATCTAAAAACTAGCTTATAAAACATGTAAAATGCATCTGAACATTTATCTTTACCTATACAAAATCATTGCAGCCCAAGTAAAACTCAAATAAATTACATGGTACCCTGACTACTATTCTGTGATGTAGTAATCATATATTGGTATTTTTTTTATATTCTTTGTAAAGTGGGTAAGGCCCACTAGGCAGAACTGTCTGTTTTCAGGAGTGATCTAGAAGCACTGGGGAGGTTAAGTGACTTGCTTGGAGTCACACAGTATGCAAGTGGAGGTTGTGGGAATCAAACCCAGGTCTGCTGGATGTGCCCAGTTCAATCACTGTTTGTTACTCTAACCACTAGGCATGGGTGATTAAACTGAATGGCTGATTACAACAAAGCAGTGCAGGTGATTTCCTTACTGACTCTATATGCAGCAAAGCAGAAAGAATGCAAAGCATATCAGCATTCATTTTAAAATGCTGAAATCTGGATCGGCCCACTGGCGCTGCGGTAGCACTATTGCTTGCAATACCAGTGACCCAGGGTCAGAAGTGAACTCAGGTTGCTGGAGGTCTGGCCAGGGGAGTAGGATCGAGCACCTGGGGGACTGCTCTCCTCCTCCTCCAGGGAGGGTGGGCTGCAGGTCCAGATGCTTTACCACCACCTGTGTGACCACGGGTGGTGATGCAATGGTGCTTCAGAGTGATCAGGAGGGGAGGATGCTAGCCAGGATCTGGAGCAGTGACATGTCTCTATGTGACCTACCACCTTGGATCTCCTCTAGTGCCAGTGCCCTCAGGGACAGAGACCAGAAAACCAGGAACAATCACCGTACATTGGCCACTGGCAGAAGGGACCCAGGTGCCCCCGACTTCATAACCAGGCTCCATGAGGGACCCACTGAGCTGCCCCACACACTGCGGGAGTGTGGAGGAGGACCTGGGGTTCCCTCCCTTCCACCGGGGGTAAAATCCAGGCAGGATAGGGGCAGGTCTACAGGAGCTCATGAGCATTACCTGGGGTGAAGCTAGGGGATACCCAGCCTAGGGATCTCTGAAAAGGCGAGACTGATGCTGTGAGAAGGGGACATAGAAAGAGAAAATAAAAAAAATTTAAAAAGATGCTGAAATCTTAGAGATTCTGTGCAGTGACATGCAATTTCCATTAGGCACCGGTACAAGAATTCAAAATCCGCAAACCAAGCAGGATTCTGTGATTGTTACCGGTGTTACTGGTAAAAATGGAAAACCAGGGTCCCTGATCATGAAAGGAAAGAAATACAGTTTTTTAATAGAAGAGATATTTACTTCACTGCCTAACTGGAGGTTTTCAACTAGTAAATGTGGCATCCATTTTTGGAATGGCAATCCGGGATGAGCAAAGTGCCTCATGAATTCTTTACATGATTTGTCCAAATTCCAAATCCCACTACTTGAATCTGCTCCAACTGTGCATTCATGGGGAATTAAAATATGGGTCTCAGAACTTGTTTAGCCAATCAGTAAGCAGGAAATGTCCAACCCATTTTATAATTTTCAATATAACAATACAGTGTCAATCAAAAAAGCAAGTTGCAATTCATGTGACATTCAAAATAAGGATCCTAGCAGCACTGATTTTCTACTGTGCAGTGTGCTTTACTCTTAGCAAGTTCTTACAAACCTTTTATAAGGGGCCAGCCTGTCGGCACAACGGTTGGGGTTCCACTCGCGACGCCGGCAAACTGGGTTCGAGAACGAGCCCAGGTCATCAGAGGACTAACCAGGGGGAGAAGGATCGAGTGTCCTAAGGACTGCTTTCCTTCTCTGGGGGTGGGGGCTTAGGAATGGTGCAAGGTGACACCTAGCAGAGGCTGGGTGTGTAGCCCTGAGCACCAACACACGGTCACTGAGGGGAGGTACTGGGGTGGGACAGACGCTGGCATCATTGCACGTCTCCACCCCAGCCAATGGGGGAAAAAAACTCTCACCATCACCAGAAGTCTCCATGATGCCCTGCTCCCAGCTTCAATTAGCCTCCTAGCCACATACTCCCCAACCAGTTAAAAATACAAGTCGCCAATTCCTGCCATGGCGCCATGCTCCACCTCCTGGGGGGCAAGCCAGGAGTAATCGGGGAGGAACAAGTGGCTAATTAGGTGGTGGAAGTTTGGGGGCACCGTGACCAGGGAAGATCCTGGATGGAAGGCGAGGAAGGGGCAAAAAGAGGGGAGAAAATATTTTAAAAAAAAAACCTTTTATAAGGTACTTTTTGTGCTGCATTTTGCCCATACTCATATTTCAGATTACAGGCGCCTGTTCACTGAAGTACTTGTAGCTGAGAAATGAAATACCTTTAGTGCAGTTCTTCTGTAGTTGGGAAGCACTCTAGGAGCCAGTCTTGCACTGCTGCACAGTAGTAGCCTGTCTATCAGTAGTGTGTGTGCCAGTGCCAAGAAACAACATGTTTCCAGAGCAGGGAAGATCATCAAGTTACAAGAACTAGGATAAGAAACAATCTGCCATGCTAATTTGTTCTCCACCTCACAGAGAAGTGCTATGTTTAAATTTACCATAAACCTGGGCACAGTGGAGAATTTTAATTGCACTTCCCTTGTGCTGCTATCATTGCACCCCCCTCCCCATGCCAGCTGTAATGGCAGAACCACATGAGAAAGACTGTTGACCTGCCGACCCATTCATTTAGCTTATGTCACAAAGGTGGCAAATGTGAAGCAGAAGGTTGTCAAAGCTGAGTATGACCAAAAAGTGTGATCACAAGCTATAACGCAAAGCAGAAGGAGCCTCCCGGGATTCATTTGTCTTCCCGAGGCATCCTGTGAACTTCTTTTTAGTATCAGGTGCATCATCTTGAGAAACCATCTTACATTCCAAGTAAAATTCAGTTTAATGTTCCCACATTAGACAAACCACGGCCAGGTGGCAGACCATTATATGGGTGTGCTGTGTGGAACTAAAAAGGTTTGCATGTTGGGAAGCATGCAGCTGAAAATTTAACACAGCTACTTTTAACTGTATCTGTCTAAGAGGCACATTTTTCATTTCACACATCCACGAAAGGTATTAATTCTAGCATCACAGCATTTTCTCAATGTGATGTGTCCAAGCACATGTTGTCAGATTGATTAATCATTGGTCTTAATTGCCACTGGCTTTGCCTCCAAAGACTGTGACAAGGTTGTTATGGGCTATCAACTACACCCCTTTTGATTGGTCCTCCCTGTTGTGGTTGGAGTTCAAAGCAGCCATAAGTACCATACAAATGCCAGGGGGAAAAACAACTGTTAAATTAAATAGAAGAGCAAGAGAAAAGGAATACGTGGCAAAACAGTTTTAATACCCAGGAAAGAGGAATGCACAAAACAGTATTACTAATTAGTAATGCTGCCTCACCTTTACTTTGTACAGCCTTTAGTTGTATTTTTGTTTTCAGTAATGCCCTCCATAGTTTGTTCATGGCTAATTTCTGTCACATTTTGTTTGGCTCTGTTACGAACTTGTGATGGCTTCATGTGAAAACTCGTGCTCTTGCTCCTACCATAAATCATTTGACATTAACCTCAAGAATGATGAAAACAAGAACATGAAAAAAGCACACCCCAATAACTTGCACTTTTTAATAAAAATCAGCAATGTGTTTTCCATTTTCTAATAAGGGGGTAGGATAATTTAGTGGTGAGGCAATCAAGTGCAGGCTGGACAGGGACTTATTTAGCCTTGCAATTTGAATAACTACAGATGAAGCATGAGACATCCAGACAGAACAGAAGGGATTAGAACTGATGGGATTACACACACACAAAAAAGAAAGGAATGTATGTCCATTTTTAAAATGATGATTTAATGACGTATAACAATTGGTCAAAGCATAGACTATCAGATATTAGGCCGACAATCACCCATGTCAAGTTGTGGTTTTTATGCTTATTTGCTCATGATGAGTGGCTAACACATGTTTCCCAGACACTGCACCATGTACTAATTGTTAAATGTTATGAGTGTCAGGCAAAGCAATGTTGCAGCAGACCCATGTGCTTTAATTCTGTTACACTGGGTGGTAAGGTAATTAGAGTCTTGTTACATGTGGCATGCTGTGCTTACTGACCAAGGGAGGTGAAACTGCAAGTCTGGTGAAACTGGTATGAAGGGAATGCTGCTGTATATCAAATGTTTACTCACATAATAGACTATACTGTACTTGGAGTTAAGTCAGCCTTTGTATACAGTACTTGGTTTAAAAATGGAACATTATTTCTTCAGATACTGTTTAAGTTTCAGACTCTTTTATAAAATGGCACTGAAAAGTAAGCATGATTGGCCAAGGCAGATCATATCACCATACAACGAGTTCACATCAATGCACGGTCACATGTTGAATCTTCTTTTTATAGCTAAAAAGCCCATTTACTAAATATTAGCTAGCCATTCAAAAAACACAATAGCCAACTCCAGGGTATGGGGTAATTGTATTTATTTGAAACATGGTCATCAAGAGGTTGCACTGAGCCAGGGCTCATTTCCATCTCCAGGCACTACCTGGTCTGAAGGGTACATTGGAAAAAAAAAAAATTACATAAGTTAGTAAATACAGAGTAAGCCACTCATGTTGCTAACAAATGTTTAAAGTGATACACTTTTGGGTGGTGTAATGGCACTCACTGTAAACACCTTGTCACTCATCCCTTTGGAGAATGCATCAGTTTAGCATTACTGCATACCCTGATGTGTGTTATTGCTTCCTTAGAATGTTTGGAAACATTTATATTTTTGGTTACTACCTTCCAAGAAGCCCAGATCATTGCATAAAATCATAGCATACATAATTGTTTTCCAGGACAGTATGTAATTCCACCTAATGCAATAGAGTCATTTAATTTCATTTTCATTTATTTATTTTTATACTGGTAAGTCTGTGGGACAAGCCCATTTTCACAAACGACCAGTTTATGCAAAACATACATACAAAATTTAAGACAACAGCAAAGCATAAATATACATTACACATAACATTTACAGTTTGAGTTTTCTAACATAATTTTTCTTAGTTCCAGTTTGAAAGTTGACAGTTTCATTTGTCTTATAACATTTTTGGGTTCAGTTTCTATAAATAGTCAAAACTATGAGAAATTATTTTAGTTACATATTTTTCATACTGATTGTCATTATTTTGATTCATCTTAAGTTTTGTTTTAATTTAAAAAGCAAGTAGTCACTTCAGTATGTACTTTCATAAACACAATGCTTTAGTTATTGCCATTTACTATAGAATACATTCTTGCATTGTCAGTTTCCCTCTCCTGGGTTTGGAACACATATTAGCGACTTGTCCTAGCAATCAGTAAAAGATGCATAAGACTTTCCCCAACTGACCTCATAGCATGTCTTTATGATGTTAGGGTTTGCCAGTGCCATGACAACAGACTGTGATGTCACAGTCACAGCAACTTTAAAGTCAGTAGAGGACAGTCAGGGTATTTTTGAACTATACAGTGAAATAAGTACTGCATTATCTGAACTAGTTAATAGAGCAATGACAGGAGAAAGGTGAAACAAAAACCTAGAAAACATTTAAGCAGAACAAGATTGTTGTTAATATAATAGTTTCAAGCATTTTGTTTTACAGTAGTACATACCTTTGGGAAGATTTATAAAAGGGGCAGATGCAGCGATAAATGAATTCTGCATCTGTGTCTGCCTCCTCCCAACTGTGTGCAGACTTGGAAGCCCTATTTTCAGAGTCCCAAGCTTTTGCAACAGTTCCTGCAATCTGCATTTGGTTGTGTAAAACCAAATGAAGTGTGCTTCAAAAAATGAAGCATGGGTCAAAACAAAGTGAAGAGTGAGAAATGTTGGGGGGTGGGGAGAGTCAGTTCACAGAGCCTCAACATTTAAACATAATGGGTAAGACTGTCAAAAGTCTGGATGCAGCCCTTGCATCATTCTGTCTGTCTGACACAGCGACATCATGTTAAATGTCCCAGGATGTTTACGCCCTATTTTCAAACATCCTGATACATCTACAACATTTCACCCAATTTACATCAAAACATGAACCATGCATCACAGTTCTGATGCATGCATCATGTTCAGAGTACAATGCTCGGTAATTGTTGTCCGAAGTTAGAGCACCGTTTAGTGGTGTAAATCTTTTGGTTCAGTTAGCTCAGTTACAATGCAATTGGGACTCAAGGCTTTAACAATCCAGCCTAAAATCTTTTTAAAATAGTGCCTGTGTCTTTTTATTTTTGCAAGCTCTACATATTATGTCCAAACAGCTAGTCCATCTGATAGATGGTCAAACAGTGCAGATGGACATCAACTTTGAAAATACAGGTGAATGGATTCATATTGAAAACCCTGCCCTACATTTTTTAGGTATTTATTTTTGTCAGTTTTGTAGCTTTTTACCAGGAAAGGCACACTGAGCTGTGACAGCTCATTTCCAGAAACTGGTTTTATTGACAGAGTGTATGTTGTTTGGGGCACAGGAGAAAATCACCTTTTCTTATAATAAGTGATATGGGATCTTTAACTTCTGACATAGAGCAAGGAATCATTGCTCTGTAGCAGACTGCAGTAAAAAATCTCAATTTATTCTCGTAAAAAGCAAATTTACAGAATAAGGCACAGTGTGCTGCTACAGCAGTGGAAACCAGACTTTCTGAGTCACTGTAGGGCTAACAACTTAGGAGATCACCTAGTTAATCTCCACCACTATCAGCCACTATCAAATTCCTGGTTGGACACATAACAATAAGATTTATTTAAATAACACAGATGCAACACATGGAAATATGTGTTGCATCTGTGGTAACGTGCAAATACTGCACGCACAGGTGGGTAACTGTCTTAATATCCCCAACACAGATAGGTCAATGGAGGTGAAATGCTACATCAGTTCATGCCCCTGTACTCTTGGGTATATTGACCACATCATTAGGGCCCTGAAGTGCAGAATGGAAAGCATATTAGAGCAATCACAAATGACATGCTACTGTAGATAATGCATTAGAAGCCTACAGTACTTCTCAAAGGTCCACAACTGTAATGCAGATGGATTGAAATTTATGGGCTTTGATCATCTAGCCCCAAGAGAACAGGGAGTGCAGGGAACTTTTTCCATTCTTCCATTGAAATACCAAATGGAATTATGATGTCTTAAATACTCTGCATGAAAATCGAACAAATGTTCCACAAGCCCTCTCATGGGATCCTGAAATGAAAGGAACATATACAGAAGAGTCGGCTCTGAAACAAACAAGGCAAATTTAGAAATCAAGAAAGTGACTGTCACATCTCACCCAATAGTTGTTATATTTCAATCAATCAATCAAGATCTTTATTTATCCAGGCAGGCACCATTGAGCAAGGCTCATTTGCAAGGTGGACCTGGTCATGAATACAACAAAGTACAGTACAGAAGCAGGTATACAAAAAGTAATAATATACAAGGAAGACAAAGTATATACAGTGTATACAGTACAGTACAAGGTTGAAATAAAAAAAAACAGCATTATTTTACAATTGAAGTCAGCAGATGTACAATTAACCATAGGCATACAGGGGTTATAAGCAGAGATCTTTTGAGTGAGGCAGCCAGCAACTACACATATAGGGGAAAGATGCCATGTATGGGGTGGCAGGTTAGAGAGGTAAAGAAGAGGAGAGATATATTACCGATCCCTGGGGGGAAAATTGGGATAAAACCACAGAAAGTGACGATGGCTGTCATGTACTTGTTTATTATGATAATGACGGAGGAGGGGTAGATAATTGGGACACTGCTATGGATGTGGTGGGACTTTAGCCAGGCTGGAGTGGACAGGGAAGGGTGGGTGCATCAGGAAGAGTTAATTGGGAAAAGAGTGAGAGCCAGGGGTAGAAACATGGTGAGCGTCAGGATGGAAAGGAGGAGTTGAGGAATTAGTGGGTTAGCAGTGAGGAAAACATTTGCAAGGTGCTTTCATGTAGCGATCATGGAGCACCTTGAAGATATCCAGGCTAACAGGGCAGCTCAGCTTCAAGTTCCTTTGTAAACCATTCCACAATGTGGGTAAAAAGAAGCTCAGAGCAGCTTTGCTGAAATGAATGTTGACCCTTGGAACTTGGAGGGCAATTAGGGAATAGCTCCTTAGAGCGTAGGTGCCTAACACACTCCATGGAATACAATCTGAGACATATGAGGGGAGCTTGTTGGTCACCGCTCTGAAGGCCCATAGGGTGGCGTTTCTATTCCTCCTATAGTGAAGGGAAGTCCAGCCTAACGATGAGTACAGGGAGCAGTGGTGTGTGGAAAGTGGAAGGCCCATAATGAACCTGATAGCTCTGTGGTAGAGGGTGTCCAACTTAGCCAGTGCAGAGGCAGTGCAGTGGCTGTAGATCAGGTCTGCATAATCTATTAAAGATAGGAAGGTAGCTTGAACCAGTTGAATCTTGACCTCCTTTGTGAGCAGGTGGTTAATTCTGTAGAATAATCCTAATCTTTGCTGTAGTTTCTTCTGTAGTTCTTCGAGATGGTCAGTGAAGGAAAGTTTATGATTGAGCCAAACTCCTAGATATTTGAATTTAGCTACATACTCTAGTGTTTCTCCAAGAACAGTGGTAATTTGTGGGGTAGCCCCCCCAGCAGGAATTGCCGCATGCAATGAAGGGGAGAAGAGCATAGCTTTTGTCTTTTTCTCATTGAGCAAAAGCTTTTTGTTTATGATCTGGTATTGTAGAAGGTTAAATTCAGCTTGGAGGTCTTCACAGGCTGCTTCCAGCGTGGGACGACTCGGACAGTACAGTACAGTGTCATCCGTGAATATGTGGATGTTGGCTTTTTTGATGGGATCACTGATGCTGTTAATGTAGACTGCAAAGAGGAGGGGACCAAGGATAGAGCCCTGGGGCACACCCCTCAGCATAGGTTTTAATGGAGAAAGATCACCTTCAGCTTTAACCTGCTATTTCCATTCTCCGAGTTAGTCTGGAAAAAAGCACATAGAGTTATGGTCCAGGCCTAAGGTGCTTAGGGAGGAAAGAAGCAGGCTGTGATCGACTGTGTTGAATGCCTTACTAAGATCCAAGAAAACGGCACAGACATGCTTCTTGTTGTCAAGGTCTAGGAGCCAATCATTGATCACCTTAGCTAGGGATGTTATGGTGCTGTGCTTTGCTCTGAATCCAGACTGAACTGGGTTTAATAGGCTTCTGGATTCTAAGTATACCCCTAGCTGGCCACACACTACTTTTTCTAGTAATTTAGACGAGATGGGGAGGAGGGAGATCAGTCTGTAATTATTTAGATCGCAGGGGTCACCTGGTTTTAATAAAGGGATGACATGGGCTATTTTCCATTGAGGGGGGAGGCTACCCTGGGAGAGTGACATATTGAATAGGTGTGTGATTGGCACTGCAAGCACATGGTAGGCACATTTCAGATAGTGTGACTCTATGAAGTTGCAGCCTGCTCCTTCCTGGTGTCCAGTTGCAGCAGTAGGTCTTCCACCTCTTTTAGAGAGACAGGCAGGAGAGAGAAGGCCTCCTTGGTAGGGGGGGACTCGTGGGTTGGTGGGCCCTGAGCTGTGTGGAGGTCATTGGCAAGGGGAAGTATCAAATGCTAGCCCTGCTGTTGCAAAATGGTTATTGAGGGCTTCCAATATCTCTGATTGGTTAGAGATAATGCTGCCACTGGACTTAATTCTTGCTGGAATGGAATTACAGGTGTGTGTCCAGACATGTCTTTTAATGTTTTCCAGAGCTTTGAAGGATTTCTTGAGGCAGAGGCTAGCTCTGAACGATAGTAGGCGGCCTTGGCTGCTCTGACCAACTTGGTGCACTTGTTACGTGCTCTCTCAAAAAGACACCAATCCAAGTCGTTCTTGCTTCTTCGGGCTTTTTTCCATAAAGTATCCCTTTCTAACAGGGAAGCTTTGAACTCAGGAGAGAATCAACGGCAGGTGCTACTCCTGACCCACACCTTAACCAAGGGTGCATGCTTATTTAAAGCCTCACTTAAAATATTGAAAAAAATAGTATATGCCCTGTTAACCATTTTGTCTAGGAAGAATTCCAGCCATCGCGGTGAATGTTTCAAGTCGTGGACGTATGCAAACAAATCAAAGTTGCGTTTGCACCTCTTGATAGAAAACTTTGCCACAAACTGTGGGTTCTGTACGGATCTAATGGTGGTGATTATACAATGATTGCTAATGTCTGAGAAAAATGTTCTGACATGAGAGAACAGACGTGGCTTGCTAGCCAAAATTCTGTCTAAGAGGGAGCTGTTGTTAAGGTTCTTTTTATTTGGGTGAGTAGGCTCGCCGATGAGTTGCACCAGCCCTAGAGTGTCACAAAAGGATTTCAAGGGAGCTGATGCACTTGATAGCCAATCATAGTTCAGGTCGCCAAGAATAATGGTTTCCAAGGAACTGAGCACCAATATGGAACTGAGGTGAGACAGGAGATGAGGCCCGGCAGAAGAGGGCCTGTAGCAGCCTATTGCACAGAGTGCACTGGAAGGAGAAAGTTTGATCTTTAGGGTCAAGCACGCGAATTCTTTGGGGGAGGATGATGCATCTATGCATGTGGCTGAGTATTTGTCCCTTACATAAATTGCCACCCACCTCCTCTTGATTGCCTATCCGCTCGGAAGAGTAAATAATTTGGGATATTGATTTCATTGTCTGGGGTGGCTGGCCTAAGCCAGGTCTCCGTGATCACTAGGACATCAGGTAGGGTGTGGCTCACCCAAGCCTGGATAAGGATGAACTTTTTCAGCAAACTACAGGCATTAAGATGCATAAGAGACATTCCTTTGATACCTGCCAGGTCTGATGGAGAAGCAAGGGTGTCTAATGGTCCTGGGTTGAGTTCAATATTGCCTGAGCACAACAGTAAAAGAAGCAGGATTCTTTTTAAGGCAGCGAACTGTAATTTGTAAACACTATTTTTAGGGCAATAGGGGAGGCGGTGTTGATGGGTAGGCCTGTACCCACTCCTGGTGTTATACTGGCCTAGTGTTGTAGCCACTAGTGTCCTGGCAGGAATTTGCCATGAATAGGAAGTCTCGAGTCTGGATGGGGGAGTAATCTGCAGAAGCAGCTCGGGAGATGTCCCACTCCCTGGCAGAGACAGCTTTGAAGCCCAATAGTCCAGAATGTCTACCTGAAAGGAGCTGTTGGACGCAGGACAGGGAGAAGTACATTTGTCCATATATATAAATACAATGTACTGTACATACATGAACCAACACTTTGTAATTCTGAGATTACATTTGGGTACATGGGTTTATTTCTTACTAGCTCTGAATGAAAAGAAAAAGCTGGATTGGTAAATTTTCTGTAGATTCATAATGATAATATTAACAAAGTGGGTAACTGGTGTTAACCCAGAACAATGTTGTCCCTAATTTTAAATAATTTTATTAGGTTTTAAATCTGTGACCTCTTGTTAAGTATGATTGCATTGTCTCAGACTTTCTGTATGAAATGTTTTGCTTTTCTAGTATGTAATGTTAAACTAGGAAATGTGTCATGTAGCCATTCACAGACAGCATAGATGCCCTGGCGCAACCCAGATGCGCTGTACCGAACAGAATGTACTGGAGATTGAAAGTAATGATATGTGGCTCATCCTGAGGGGGTGTGTAACTACATATACAGCACAGAGCCATTCACAGAGCAAAATGAATGTTCAAATAAGGAGCATCCACAGTTCAAGTAGACTTTAGTGCAAGCCCCCAGTAGGCTGACCACAGGATAGCAGCAACAAGCAGGAGTAGAGCAGCAGCAGAAGAAAAGAATGGATGGAGCACCATTCCCGATGGTGGGAATGTTAATAGGGATGAGGAGGCGGGTAAACCAGCAATGTGGTAGCAGAAGGCACCATAGGCAGCCAGCTCCACGGTGGTTTTGTGCTGGACTGACATTTGAACAGCTGGCGAACACCAAAAAAGTCAGCCAATACTGCCTGAACAGGACTATTCTGAGACAGCTCTGTGAGCTGTGCCATGACAAAATGCAGGCACCCACTGGAAGAGGTCATGCCATATCAGTGGAGACCAAGGAGACAACAGCAATGTGCCTGCTTGCCACAGGAACCTTCCAGAGGCCAGCTGGGGGTACCACTGGCATATGACAGCTGTCCACATCCTGTCTCCTCACACAGTTCCTCACTGCACTGCTTTCACATGCTTCAGAATTCATCCAGTACCCAAGCACACAGTCAGAGCAGACAGAATCCATGCAACAGTTCCACAGGGTGGCATGCATGCTGGGCATCATAGGGGCCATTGACTGTACCCATGTGGCAGTCCATGCACCACCTGGTGAGGATGCCATGACATACATCAACCACAAGGGCTACCACTCAGTCAACTGCCAGGTGGTGTGCAATGCCACTGGGCACGTCAGCAATGTCTGCACCACACACCCTGGGAGCACACACAGTGCCTTCAAATGGCACCAGTCCACCCTTTGCCACTGGTTTGAGATTAGGAAAATACCCAGCGGCCAACTTGCAGGTGGGTGGGGCAAGCAGAACGGCCCATGAACAGGCCACCATGGTGCAACACATGAAGGGAGAGGGAGCAGATGTGCGAGTGCCATGATACAAAATGCACAGGGGGATGTGCACAAGCAGGACAATGGAGGGGGACACAGATGGAACCACGTACACTGGGGGACAGTGCAGCAGAAAAGCAAAGCATGGGAGGTGGGGTGTAGTGCAACAGCTGGCATGAGTGGCAGGGCAGAACACACCACACTTAGCCATGCATGGTTAACTGCTGGGCAGTCATGGACAGACAATGGGGATGGGAACATGGGCGGGCAGTCATGGCTGCGAGCACGGGTAGGTATGGGCAGATGTGTGCAGCCTGGCCAAGCAGTAGCAGTCATGAGGGGGATGTAGGTGGCCAGGAATGGTCAACACAGGGACCAGGGGTGTACAGTTGGCAGTCACACTAGTGCACCATGGTGCAGGGGGAGGGCACTATGATCAGGTATGCAGTGGAGTAACAGCCTGCACTTGCTCCCCACAGGTGATGCAGCATATCCCTCAGAGTCTGGTTACTGACACTCTTCTGCCAACCTGAAACAGAGGTGGAGGAGTGGTATAACGAGGCACACATCGCTAAATGCGCCATCATGAAGCGTGTCTTTGGCATGCTGAAGATGTACTTCTGGTGTCAGGATAGGTTGGGTAGTGCCCTACAATATAGCCCAGAGAAGGCCTGTGGCATATTCTTGGCCTGTTGTATACTGCACAGCATGGCATTGACCATGGAATAGCTGTCAAGGCCAAGGAGGGCAAGAGTTCCGGGGATGAGGATGAGGACGGAGATGAGGATGCAGTGATCCGGGGCAGTGTGATGGAGCACCACTGCCACATCGAGAACCACAGCTGATCACCAGAGCCCAGCAGCACAGGGACGCCATCATGTAGGAGCATTTCAGGAACCGCAGGTGAGTAGCACAGGTGAGTAACACGGCTGGCACCCCCCACACACACACACACCAAAACACTCAGATACACACCACAGAGCAATCTACCACAACAGTGTCACAGTGTAGAGCACCCGTGAGGGCAACAATGATGCACGCACGTACACACACACACACACATGGCAGTATCCCTATGTTCAGGGGGCACAGTGTATCTGCTGAGGATGGCATGGATCACTGTACTGCTGCTGGCACACATGTACAGCAGAAACAGAACAACAATCATCATGCCCATGCCACACAGCACAACAATGGTGCACCCCAACATGCATGTAGCACTGCACAGGTGACCCACACAGGCAGCATACTGGGGCAGGTGCATGCCACCCACATCACCCCAGGCACAGGTAGCCAGGTGAGTGGGCTGCAAAGGGTGCAGGTGATGGAGCCATGTGAGCTGGCACCCAGGCATCAGTGGAAGGCACCACAGCCACCATGGACACATGGGCAGCCATGCCCATGACTGGTGGTTGCTGATGCAGCACCACTCGCCATGGGGGGGGTAGACAACACCCATGGAGGGGTACTGCAGTGAGACTGTGAATGTGTGCTCACTAGTGTGTTGGTTCTGTGATCCATGTTGGATATGGGGATGATGGGGATGGAGAGGTGTGGTGATGACATCAGTAGCAATGAGTCCACCTGACGCCACTGCCTGGGCATGCGTGAGGCACTACTGGGGGTTTGACTGGTGGCCCAGCAGCCACATGGTGCACTGGTTGCACACGCCAACTGAGCAGCATGCGCAATCTGCTCAAGAGCTGCAGTCATGCCCACCCACAGTAGGCATGCATCTGCCAACATCTGGGTATGCCACATGGCCGATGACTTGTGTTCAAAAGCCAGCAGCATCTGAAGGCCCTTGAGCTCCACCCTTAGGGATGCCTGCCCCTCCATGGTGGCACACATGAGGCGTGCATAGCCCTCAATGTCATCAGCAGGTGAAGGCTCACAAGGACGGTGCCAATGGGCAGGTGATGTGCCATCCTGCTGCTGCATATCCACTGTAGGTGGATGCACCACAGCAGGCTGGGTTATAGGTGGGGATTGGGCTTGTGCAACTGCTGCATGTCCAGGGATGGTAGCATCACTGGCCACTGCCACTTGCAGTGGTACCACAGCACCCAGCTGACCCATGCTGGACAGCAACACCAGGCACAGAGCCCACAGCAACCACCACCGTTGGAGGCTGTGCAGGCCCTGCGAGTGTGGCAGGGGCTGCAGGACCGCTAATGCCTGCTGGTGCCACCTGTGCGTGCACCTGGGCATCATGCACTCCACTGTTGGCCATGTCCCCCCAAAGTTGAGTGGTATCAGGATCATCAACATTGCTGTACGCCCCACTGTGTACCAGATGCCAGAAACAGCAGGGCATCAGCGATGTCCACCATGTCCCCTGGGTCATAATCAGCTAAGCTCAGGAACCCCTCCAGCCAAGTGGCATCACGCTCGCCAGCCATGGCACCTCTTGCCGATGCATTGGATGGCCCTGCCACCACTGGTGATGCATCTGGGGCAGCTGTGGTGCATGACGGGCCTGGCACAGCACCATCCCCAGACCTAGCTGCTGCCTGGTGAGACGGACCGGCATCATCCTCTGCAGTGGCACTCTGCAGTGCACCAGACATGGCAGCACCCATGAGGTGTGATGGAGCTGCAACAGAAATAAGAGAAACATGGTTATGATGTAAATATTGATTAGTGGGTAATGGTTCTCTTCTAGGTTCTTCAGACCCCAATCTAGGCTTTCAAATTCAAGCAAAAATATATAGGAAATGTTGGGGGGTCCTTTGAAGTAAACATTCTTCGCTCAAGTTATTGTTCTTCAATCTTTCTTTTTATTTCTCTTCCCCCTACGTTTCACTCAACTTGGAGCTTGTTCACGGGGTTTATTCTTTGTTACACATCTGTAAATACATTTATTTTATGTCATTGAACAGCATTTTTTTAATAGGATATTGTTACATTGGAATTCATCATAATGTGGCCACATTGTGGCTTCTATTTACTTATTTTGTTAACAGCATACCTTAAAGGAGAATGTGAGCTTCTTAGAGTGGAATTAGTGTTCTTTGTAGTCTGTGACAACATAATCATAGTATTCCCCTATTAGTCTCATAGCCATCATTTTACTTTTATAATTAAAGGCTCTAATACCAACTTCTAAATATTCTTTAATATGTTAACTGATTACCCTCACTCCTTCTGGCTCAAGTTTCTCCTTTTTGGTTAAGTTCCTCTGCATGTAAGCACTGAAGCCCAACAAATGTTAATGGTAGCTACTTCCTGATAACCTCTCACCCTTTTTTGTGAGATCCCATGGTGTGACTAACCATGTTGTCACACCCAGTTGATCACACCTATGCGATCTCGGTTGCTAAGCAACCAAACACTACTGCACTGATTGGTGGCCACATTATAATATTAAACAACATAATAACAGCAAAGCTTTACAAAAAATTATGTTTATGTCATTACAGGTCCAACATTATTCTTTACAAGAAAGACAAGAAGTTTTAAGTAATATATATAAGGTATGGTGCAAACCAAGAAATATGGGGAACAAGCCTTACAGGCAGTAGTTAAACCTTGCTCCAAGTTGTTAGTAGCGCTGTGTTTACCAACATACCGTGTATGTCTTTTTAGGATGCAACTTAGGATCTAAACAAGTACAAATAAATTAACCCTGTGAAAAATTAAGAATATATACAAGGGTGCACAAGCAATAATCTTTATTGAATGGTATGTGTATACACCAAAGAATTAAAAACGTAACAATATCATATTAAAAAATGCTGATCAGTGACATAAAATAAATGTATCTACAGATGTGTAACAAAGAATAAACCCTGTGAACAAGCTCCAAGTCGAGCGAAACATAGGGGGAAGAGAAATAAAAAGAAAGATTGAAAACAATAACTTGAGCGAAGAGTGTTTACTTCAAAGGGCCCACCAACATTTCCTATATATTTTTTCTTAAACATGGTTATGAACATGGGTGACAGTAGTGTTCAGACAGGCATGTACAGGTGGACATACACATGTGCCAGTGGTGCACCTGAGATGCCCTGTGGATGACAGTCAACACCCATTCAGCTGATGCAGCCATGCACTGGCTATAGGTGGACAGGCCCAGTAACTGTACATGCTCCCTTGTTAATGTGTGGGACTGTGACAACACCCTGGCCACCACCTACTGGGATGGCAGCAATGGTGTGCAGCAGAACACAACACCAAGGACCCCCCCACCACATGCCTGGCCTGTCATACGACTCTGCACTACGGTCCACGGATGGGGTGTATAGAACCATGGTTGGTGCACACAGGCACACACAGCGGGGCTGTCAGGGCACACATGGCACACGTACACATGGACAGACACATGTTCTGGGCATGTATACTCACAGTGCTGCAATGGACTACCGCCCATCTGGAAGCCCCCTTCAGGAACACCCTGCACAGCTGCACAGCCCATGCTGTCCACCAGTAGCTCCTTCATGGGTATAAGGTGCACACCTCTCTGCGGCCCAACTCCTGTCCTACTCAGGGGGGCTTCTATGCGCACCTCCTTTTCCTTGGATCTCCTCTTCTCATTGTTCAGGTACTTCCTGCACTCCTGGGGCATCCTGTTAAACTTCCTGATGACATTGACATGCCATGCCGCAGCCTCCCAGCCCTCATCCTGCAGCTGTTGGCTGCCACCCCTGCCAGACAGGATGTCCTTATGCAGCAGGAATGCCCTTGATTAGTGCCCTATCCTCATCACTAGTGAAATTAGGACATCTGTGTCCAGCAGCTGTGTCCTTTCCGGACATGTTGGTTTCTGTGGGTGAGAGTATGCAATCATTAGCACACAACAGGTGGCTCCGTATATATGTGTAGGCATGGTGTCTGCCTGCTGCAGGGTCATAGAACCCTGTCTGCAGACCTCACACCCGGCTGCCGTGCATTACTGAAACAGGATCTGGGACTGTCTGGGACAGCTGGGCATTGGATGGATCAGTTCTGTAGCACTGGTACATGTAGCTGCAATCCTCTGCATATGTGACTGGCATTGCTTGACATGTACCACAGGATGTTGGTCAGGACTGCAACACATATGTCATCGTTCTGTGGTCCCATGTTACACCACCCACCAGCAACATCCCCCCCCCCAAGCCGAACCTAGCAAGGAGAGTGGGACACTCTCCTGGATATGCCTGTTGACCAGGAACAGCCATGGACCATGGTTGTATGTCCTAGGCCTCACAATGTCCTTTTGTGCTGCCACATTGCCTTTGAAAGAATGTAAACAAACCTACCTTCAAGGATGCAATTCCTCTCAGTCACCTGAGCTCTGTAGAGACACATTCAGGAGCATTTATGGCTCAGGGTATGTAAATGAGGTTGGAAACATCTGTAGTGAGATGCTAAACAGGTGAGATGCCCCTGAATATGGCAATGAGCTAATTTAGGAGCAATGTCTGTGAATTGCATAATTGCCCCCAGCTCATCCCAATCAATGTGGCGCATCTGCTGCATTGAGTGCATCTCCATATGGCACATTTCCATTGCATGCACAGGGGACATAGGGCATATCTTGAATATGGTGTATCTGTCATGGCGCACTGCTGCACATGTGCAATGTTGAGTTAGTGGCTTGACAGGTGTAGTGCTAACAGTCTGGTTTTACTGACTGCGCAATCGCATTTGGCTGCGCATACATGTCAACATGCACGATGACCGTGGTGCCACCTGGCACGTTATGTGCATTCATTGTGCAACAGGGGGTCATTACGCACCTGTGGATTACAGTGCAACACCGGCAATGTGCATGGTGACACTGCACTGTGTGTGGCATTGCTCGCCAGTCACAAGATGGCAGCTCCGCGTGGAGTACGCATGCGTTATCCGGTCATGTCCCTTGATCCTGTGTTCCCACCCATGCAGAGCACTGTGCACATGCACAATGATGTGCGATTGGCAGCAATTCTGCATTGCCATGGCATGCATGGTGCGTAGCACGACAGCTATTCGGGCATGCGCACAACTGTGCCATTGCACAACAGCATCATTGTCTGTGCACTCCTGACCTAATGACACTGAAGGTGCTCATGCCATGTGCTCAGAGAACAGGCTCAAGGGCCATGAACTGAGGAGAGGTGGAGCTCCTCAACATTGTGGCACTGGTGCTGCAGATTGAGGGCCAGCTATTTGGGTCAGATGACCTCACGGAGCCACACTCCATGGTGTGGGCCAGGATTGCTGTTCAGCTGGTGCGCAGGACAGGGACTGCCTACAATGGGGAGCAATGCAGGCACCATTATGGTAATCTGCAGTGCAGGGACCTGGACAGGCTGCGGAGCCTACGGGACCATGCATGCAGGGGTGTGGTGCCACACCTAGGTAAGTCATTGTATTATGCATGCACAGGAGCAGCATGGGGTTTGCGGGGGCAGGATCAGTGCACACCACTACACACACACACACACACACACACACACACACGTGCACACCATGGGCCACAAAACAGTATGGGCAGTGCTAGCATGACCACAGGGAGTGGACGTGTGTAGCATGGAGCTTGGGGGGGCAGGGCCACTGTGGCATGTGTGGTATGCCACTGCCATTGGCATTGCATGCATCCATCTGCACACATGGTGGGCACTAGTAGGGGTGCTGTGTGTGGATGCATGCTGCCAGAAGCACTGTCACTGGGCACTGTGGTGGTGTTGCCTTCACTGCATGATGGCACTGGTGTTGTTGCAGGGGGAGAGTGTTGGTCATGCCACTCCTCCTGTCTTCTCATGGCATTCTCTGCTATTGTTTCTCTTGCAGGGCTAGCAGGCAGGCTGTGGGCTGCAGCTGCAGTGGAGGCCAGGTGCAATAGGACCAGTGTTGGTGCTCATGGAAAAGGGACATGTTGGTGCAGGTGAGTGTCTATCGTGTGCATTATCTGTGTGTTCAGGGGGGTGGGTGGTGCCCTTGACTGGCCATTGCAGGTCCATTATGCATCTCCGTGTGCTGCTGGTTGCACACACACATGGGGTGTGGGCATGATGGCATGCGCTTGGCATGCCGGCGTGCGCTTGGGCCACAGTGCACCTGGCCCTTGTGTATATATCCACCATGTGTGCATATCATGCACACCATTGGCAGCCTGTAATGCTCCAGTGGTGTCCGGACAGGGCCTGCACACTTGTGCTGCCTGCTGGCATGTGCACACGCTGTGTGGGGCATGGCAACATGCCCCTCTGTACATACTCCTGCATGCACATGTGGGCCATGTGCTTCCTGTGTAACACTGCACAGTCACAGGGTGGCACTGTGTGCCAGCCTATTGCAGGCATGCAGTATGACTAGCAAGCTCTTGGCCATTTGTGTGTTGGATGCCTCCAGCACACTCGCATGTTGGGTGGGGGGGCAGTGTGGAACGTGGTTCTTAGTATCTGTTATCTGTGTCCCCCACTGTAGAGCCAAATAGTGTACGGCCATGTGTCCCCATTCATTGGAGGCATCAGGGATTTCTGCAGCTCACAGGACTCCAGATCCAGAGGTCTGTACATAGGATACTGCAGCCACTCTACAGGCATCAGGGGCAACTGCTGCAGGCAGTGACCAGGCTGGTCAGGTTGTTGTGTACTAGGGGTCGTAGCTGTGGGCACCATGCTGCAGCACATCCCATACATTAGGGACATGGACATTTCTGTTTGGCCTTTTTTTGTTGTGCCTCCCATGCCTTTCCCATCCACATTGTTTGTTGCTGTACCCTGTTCCTTCACACACACACACACACCTTCACCCTCCTGCATACCTGTTTTTGTACTTGTACAGTCCCCCACCCTCACATTCCCTGTTCCTACTAGGTGTTGTTCTTGTAAATAGTTTATTGTCTGCCATTCCTGTTTCTAATACTTTTTCTATTGCAATTGGTGTCTGTGGTCATTCACTGTACATTGTACATGTGTTCTGTATCTGTCTGCTGCTGTCCCTTTGATGCCTTACACACATGTACACCTGTGTTATTGCACACACATGCATCCTGCCCCACTGACTTGGCGGTCTCACTGGGTGCCCTCCTTGTTGCCTGTGGCATGTGGGTGGGTGGGCATTGTGTCATGCTGCCTTTCTCAGTGCCCCTGTTATGTGTGGGGTGCATGTGGCATGCATCTGTTGTGTTGCTGCCCTGTAGCTGTGAGGCTCTGCGTGCAGTCCACATTGTGCATGGCACTTGGCCTGTCTGCCATTGTGCCTGTCCACTGGTGTGCCTCTGTGTGGCATCCCCTTTCTTCACACCACTGGGTTCCTGTGTGAGGGCCATGTTCTGGGGGCACCTCCATGCTGCAGGGTGCACCCAGCAGCTGTGGCACACCTTGACAGGCACCCCTGGGCTTCTCATTTGTGCCAGTTAGGCTTCTGTGTGGGGTGTGTCAGGTACTTTGGGGTGTTTCTTTGTGTGCTCTGTCTGTTCACCTCTTCTGCTGTGGTGACTGTTGGGCCCTTTGGCACTCTTGCTGGTCCTGCAGGTGTGTTTCCCTGCATGCTTTGTGCCACTGCAGGTTCCCCCTGTTGCTCCTTCATCCCCTGCTGATTTGCTCCATATTCACTGTTATGCTGCCTAGGTGCTAGCACTGGGACATCTCATGTTGCGCCGTTCCGCATCTGTGCAATTCACAGTGGGGATGTACACAGGGCATCTTGCTATGCATCCTTCTGTGAATCGCACTGTCTGGGGTAGGCAAATCCAGGTTGTGCCAGCGCATATCATTTGCTCCCAGTGCATCTGCTTTTTGAATCCTGCCCCCCCATGTTTAAAACTGAAGAGTTATGTATGACAATTGATTTTATTGTATCTATTATTATTGTGTGAACTTCAATTGTGTTATACAACAGCAATAAAACTAAACTAAGCTAAACAGGATTTGTTATTTTCAAGCCTCTTAATTTCTGAGATAATGGAGCATCCGTTTTTCCTGGGTATCCTTGTAAGTTTAAAAAATATATATTATAATGCATCTGATGTAGTATGAAAAGAAAAAAAGACTTCGGATATACTATGTAAGGTTCACTATTTTAAAAAATTAATATTAATTTAAAATAATACATTTGCTTTTTAAAATCAGGTTTTGTTGACCTTTATGCTGAGATTCAATTATCTAATACTGTACAGGTGATTATAAGGTTTTATAGGTTTAACTAAACGTTTGGATCAACTGGCCCCTAAGAAAATAGAAGTGTATAAGTCAACTGTTCTTCTTAGTTCTCTGAGGACCTCTGAAGGCCCAAGTGAGGAAGCTTGAATGGCGAAATAGATCAACAAGCTTACAATTCTGTTATCAAATATGACTAGATTCTAGAAAGAAATATGGCAAAAAATGAAAATCAGTAGATCTTCCTACTGTGTTGGTTGGTTGTTGTGTGCTGGTTAAATAAAAAAAATTTAAATCAAAAATTGATATTATAAAACAAGGTGGCAAGCTCAGTTATTCAAGCTAGTCATTATTCTTCTAACCCCTGAGGAAGTTTTCCAGAGCTTTGATCATTCCATAGAGAAATGTGAGGGCTTTGCAAATTTTTTCAGGAAAAAAAAACAACATATTTGTGTTGCAATCAGATCTGAGGTTTACATTAGGAAATTACCCCCTGAATTAGCTCTACTAGTAAAGCCAGCTGTTCGGTAGAACTGAATCCTATAGATGTCTCAGTGGTACAAAGCTTAATTGCTGATCTTAAACCAACAGTACCATATTCTGTGTTTACTATGGCTACATGTCAATTCACTCCAGTCAATGTGCTGTGCAACAACTGGTGCCCTAATACTACCTCCAGTGTCAATCGGCCCCCATACAAATTGTTCCTGGACAATTCAATCCCTATATAAATTTAAGAAAATAAACTCCGGGGGGCAGCCAATTGACTCTGGAGCTAATAGTAGGGCATGAGTTGTCCTGGAACACATAGGCTGGAGTGAAATGATGTGTTACAGTTTACTATATCCCTTTCCACTGCAGAAGGATCAGGACAGAGAACTGTACCAGATAAAACAGAAGGAAGCGGGGAAGGCAGTCAGAATAGCAAAGGCCCAAACCGAGGAAAAGTTAGCCAACTTGGTTAAGAAGGGGGATAAAACCTTTTATAGATACATTAGGGAGCAAAGAAAGACTAAGGCAGGGATACTGAGGCTGAATAACGAGGAAGGTGGTTGGGCAGAGAGCAACAGTGAAAAAGCAGAGATATTGAACAATGGAAAAGCAGGGGGAGATACTTAATCCAGTCAATAGAAGCACTCTGGATAGGGGGGTTGATATTAGTCCTTTCACAGAAGGAAGGGTTCTGAAAGAACTCTTAAAACTGAAGGTGGATAAAGCAATGGGGCCTGATGGGATTCACCCCAGAATTGTAAAAGAACTGAGGGAAGAACTAGTAACACCACTGACTACCCTTTTTAACAAATCATGGGAGGATGGTGTGGTACCTGAGGACTGGAGGAGGGTGGATGTGATTCCCCTTGACAAAAATGGGAGCAAGACAGAGGCAGGAAACTACAGACTTGTCAGTTTGACCTCAGTGATAGGGAAAATGTTGAAATCACTTCTGAAGGAAAGAACTGTTGAGTACCTAGAGGCCAGTGGGACACAGGACCCAAGGCAGCATGGATTCACAGTAGGAAGGTCATGTCTGACAAATCTAATTGATTTCTTTGACTGGGTGACCAAAGTAGTAGACCAGGGAGGGGCTGTGAATATAGCCTACCTAGACTTTAGCAAGGCATTTGACACAGTCCTGCACAAAAGATTAATAAATAAATTAGCCAGCCTGGGAGTGGGTCCCAGGGTGGTAGCCTGGGTAAAACACTGGCTGGACAGCAGGACACAGAGGGTAATAGTAAATGGAGTACACAGTGAAGAAAGGAGGGGTTATTAGTGGGGTACTGCAGGGTTCAGTACTGTGGCCAGGTCCTTTTTAATGACTTTATAAGTGACATTGCAGAGGGACTGGAAGGGAAAGTATGTCTCTTTGCAGATGACATAAAGATCTGCAACAGGGTTGATACGCAAGGTGGGGTGGAAAGGATGAAAAGGGACTTGGCAAGGTTGGAGGAATGGTCAGATGTATGGCAGCTTAGATTCAATGCAAAGAAGTGCAAATTAATGCACCTGGGAAGCAAAAACCCAGGGGAAGCATACACAATGGGGGGTGAGATGCTGGCAACAACAAAAATGGAAAGGGACCTGGAGGTAGTCATATCAGATGACCTAAAGGTGGGCCAGCAATATGAGAAGGCAGTAAGGAGGGCTGGGGGGATACTGGAATGCATAGGGAGAGGCATCTCCAGTAGAAAACAGGAAGTTGTTGGCCCTCTGTACAGACAGTTGGTAAGACCACGTCTGGAGTACTGTGTACAGTTCTGGAGACCCCATCTCCGCAAAGACATAGACAGGGTGGAGGCTGTCCAGAGGAGGGCAACCAAAATGGCACAGGGTCTGATTGCAACAGAAGACATATGAAAAAAGACTAAAGGAGCTTAAGATGTATAGCCTCAAGGAAAGGGGGGGCATGATAGAAACTTTCAAATACCTCAAGGGAATCAACAAAGTCCAAGAGGGTAGCATCTTTAAGAAAAAGAGATGTGCAAGAACAAGAGGGCACAATTTGAAGACCAGAGGCGGGATGGTTCAGAGGTAATGTGAGAAAGTAGTTCTTCACAGAGAGGGTTGTAGATGCATAGAACGACCTTCCTGAGGAGGTGGTAGAGTCAAAAACAGTGGGGGAATTCAAGAATGCATGGGACAGACATAAGGCAATTCTAGTGGGGGGTAGGAGGAAGTAGGCTGTTGGTTAACTAGGATCTGCAGCCTATCCGTTAGGTATGGAAATGGGCAGACTAAGTGGGCCAAGTAGTCCTTATCTGCCATCAAATTCTATGTTTCTATGTTAAGGAGGAGAATAGAGAGAGGATGGGGAGGGTTAGCACCATGGAGAAATAGTAGGTTCCAGGCATTATAGGGAATTTGGGCAGACTGGAAGGACCTCTGGTCTTTTTCTGCTGTCATTGTCTATGTTACTATACCAGGCACCCTGCTTGGAAAAAAATCTGTAACATAATTCTTAGTTCAGTATTGGGTACTACAATTGTTGCCCCCACTCCATTCTCCAGTGTGGTAGGCATGACAAAGGGAGTGAGGGGAAAGGAAATTTGACAGTGGTGGGGATTCCCAATGCAAAGTTACCATCTCCTAAATGCCTACCCCCCCACCCCCACATGCTTCCAAAAGCATTGTGGGTATGTTCATAACACTGAACTGTAGCAACAATTGTCATTCTACTGACACATGTGGTCATCTGGAGAAAATGCTTATCACAACTTATTTGTTTTAATGGCGACTGGCACAAATGATAAAGACAAAAGTGGAACTGAATGTCAGTGAAAATGGGACCACAGTGAAGCCCTCTCTGAGCAGCACATCTAGTGAGGTGGCATTGTAGATCCCAGCCAGACCCTTCCAAACACTTGCATTGCCTTTCCACTGTAGTACCTCTTTTGCTTAATTTATGAAAAGTTAAAACAGGCATATGAAATGTGACAAGTTTTCATTTTGTATAGAGTAGGATTTAAGTAATTTACTTCTAAATTTTCAGCCCACCCACTGAGCAGCTCCCTTGCCCAACTGCACAACCTATCCCTTGATATACAGTTATTAAGGGACATATCTTCGACAATAGTGGCCAGCAAAATGTACCTGCCAATGACTGATAATATTATAAGTCAAGGTCCTCTACTTCTTTTTTGCTGTCCTGGAGACATCGTCTATGAGCCTGCAGCCATGCTCGATCTTCCTCGCGTGCTAGTTGACAGTGTGAATTGTAGGCAGCGGCCCTCACATACACAGTGCTGACGTGAGCTTCAATTGGCCAGCCAGTCATGGGGGAGAGTGTGGAGAAAGACTCACAAAGCAGCTCCAGTCATCTTACTGGCACTGAAGGAGCTGACTGGCAGCAGATTGAAGGGGGCGCATGCAAAGAAAAAGTGCTGGGGTTCATCATGTGTGCATGAGCACTCTGTGACAGTCACAAAAACAGAAATGAAAAGATTTTTCGAATGATGAAAAAAAGGGGGCATTTCAAAAGGGGGGTTCTTTCGAACCAGATGAACCCCCGCAATGGCTATGCACATAAATTGGAGACTATGGTTGGTGGGTCTGGTTTTGCTCTGACTTTGTTCAAGTCCTACTTATAATCCAGAACCTTTTTTGTTTTTCATGGGAGATTGTAGTCCTTCAGTACTAATAGTCCCACAGCCCTTAATCTTGGGCCCCTTACTGTTTAATATTTATCTGCAGCCTCCAGGGGAACTACTGCATCACCACAGTGTGTTGCTTCATCTCTGATATGGATGACATGCAAGTATTACTATCAATTCACTGGATAATGCTGCTGAACTTCTTATTTCCTGTTTAAAGGAAATCAAGTTCTGGAAGTGCAAGAATGTCCTTTATATAACAGCTGTTAAACAGTCCTGATAATCTTTGGTCCCCCCTCCTTAACCACACGGTTAACAAAAATTGAAGTTGCTGAACTAGCCTGTTGGCTAAGCAGTAGCATTGCCCCATGTGATGCTGGAAAATGGGGTTTGGAAGTGAGCCTAATACAACAGGGGCTATCTGGGGAAAGGAGGGTCAAGTAACCCAGGGGATATCCTCATCCTCCTGGGAGGGAGGACAGCATGTTCCACTGAGATTCTGTCACCCTGGTGATCACAGCTGGCAGTACCATGCAGCACACAGGAGAGTGAATGCTGAATGGCACTGTGTGTGCAACACATCTGTGAGAGCATGCACTGCACACATGGCACCCTTACCACTGGCGTCCTGTGGGCTGGATGAAATGAAGCAGAAAAAAACCAGAGTGGGAAGGATGATACAGATGATGCTGATGCCTTTTGGGCCTGCTAAAATCACTGGCAAGCACTCTTTCCACTGACGAAGAGGCAGGATGCCTCAGAATATAAGGGTTCTGGTGGTCACAGTGGTTGTCATTTTGTGTCCACACCAATTCAGTTTTTCATTGCACTGCAGCACATTTGGTTGCAATGAAGACTAAGTTTACTCCACAAGGACCTTGAGTGTGTACCACATTTTTATGTTTGCTTGCATGCATGTGCAAGAAACATAGTGCCACCATACGAGAAATCGTAGGTGTGCCTCCCTACTTCCAATGCCCTGCTGCCTTTTGCAGGCACAGCCCCACCGCGCCAATGAATGCAAGAGCTGTCTATGACAGCGTTTGCAAATGCAGCAGTGTACAGTCCAAAGAAAGGCACTGCAGCGTGTAGGCAATTTGCATACTGACATCGGCAGTATGCAAAGTGCCTACACGTCGGCACTGCAGTGCAACAGCTGTCATAGACAGCTCCTCTCCCCCCAAACAAGTAACATGCCAGGAGCCCACCCAGCATGCTCATGTGCTCCCCACACACAGTATGGCCAACAGGGTGCTAATCCCCATCGGTTGTGCTCCCCACAACAGAGAATATGTAAGGCCGATAGGGGTGCCCAATCCCCCATCGGATCCACTGGTCCCCCAAACAGCTTTACAGGTGCCACACTCAGAGCCCACCCCAGCATGGCAAACGTCCATCTGCTGGCACCCCCCCCGACGCATTTCCAGGTGTCAAGCTGGGAGCCCACCCCAGCGTGGAAAACCTCTCTATGGCTGACAGGGGTGTCCAATCCCCCGTAAGCTCTGCTGCACCCCAAAAAAAACTTCCAGCTGCCACGCTGGGAGCCCACCCGTCATCTTCCTACAATAAAAAAAAAACAAAGAAGAAAAAAGCATTCCCTTGAAGTGTTCACCCTTTACCCCACCCACCCTCCGTGCACCCTGCCTCCTCACACCCCCACCTCACCCCATACTTACATCCGAGTCTGGTGCGACGATCTTCGGTGGACCGGGAACACGTCTGCACTCTTCAAAGTCGATCGCGAACTGAGGAAATGCCGGTAAGCTGTATAATGGAATAAATAGGGTTTTTTCAACTTTGATGCATATCTCAGGCATTTTTGGGAATTTTTCACCAAATTTTCAACATGGGGTTTTTGGGACCCCACCTCATGAATTCTTGTACTGTCATTTTGTTATTCAGTCCCAAAAGGTGATTTTGTGGTCATTGCATGAAACCACCTTTCAGGACTTATGTACGAAACAACAGTGTCACAGTTCATGGTGGGCCCCAAACCCTATGTTAAATTTGAAGCTCCTAACTTCTTTCGACATCGTTGCGCAGTTCCCTACGCACGCTCGTAAGTTCACAAATTTTTTATATTTGCTTTCCAGATTTTCAACATTACCATTTTACCATACCTCCTTATGAGCAGTACAGCTGTCATTTTTCACATCTCGTCCAAAATGTGTTTCCGCACATGTAGCGCACAATGGTGCAGTCGGTGTGTGAAATCAATGTTTGGAACACATTAAGAAACTCACAGTGATGCTGTTCATGATCAGAGGTTTTAAAATGGCTATGCTGAAAATTTGGTGAATAAATTCCCAAAAATGACTGTTTTACGAGCGTGCGTTGAACAGTTCCTACTCACACTCATAAGTTCATGAATTTGTAATATTTTCAGTCCAGATTTTCACCACTGGCATTTTTCCACACTTACTTATGAACAGTACAGCTGTATTTTTTCACAACATGGCCGAAATGTGTTTTCACACTTTCTTCGGAGAAATGCGTGGTCGCTGTGGGAAATCACTGTTCGGAACAGATTAATAAAATGACAGTGACACTGTTTATGAGTGGAGGTCCCAAAATGCCTGTGTTGACAATCTGCTGAAAAGAATCCCCAAAGTAATTATACTAAGGGTGTGCATTGCGTAGTTTCTATGCACGCTCGTGACTTCACCAGTTTTTTTACCATTTTTACAACAGATTTTCAACATTGCCATTTTTTATACTTCCCCATGAACAGTACAGCTGTCATTTTTCACATCCTGTTCGAAATGTGTTTTCGCACCTGTGGTGCCAAATGCCGTAGTCACTGTGCAAAATCAGCTTTCAGCTAACAAACTTATATTACCACTGCTCATAAGGTGGGGGTAAAATAAAAAACCCATGTTGAAAATTTGGAGTGAAAATACCAATGAACGCCTGAGGCGTTAGGGTTTCCAACCATAACGCTCCACCCTGTAGAGACTGACAGGCATCATGGGTGTGACTTGGGATTGTCACCTGTAATGCTCATACCATTCCACCCCCACCCACACCCTGCAGCCAGTGAGAGGCATTGAGGTGTGCCTTGGACTTGTTGGCCCCAAAGTTCACCCCATTCTCCTATACTGCACCCATCTCACCGTATTTCCTGATGGAATGGGGTGAGCATAAGGGCCAAAGACCCCAAGGCACACCATAACACTTGTCGGTGTCTGCAGGGTAGGGTGTGGTGAAATGGCATGGCCGTTATGCCTGATGACCCAAAGGCACACCCCATCAATGCCAATGCCAGCAAGCAAACATTCGGCATTGACAAATTCTTGGTTGTTGTCATTGTCTTCCAACATATACAGTAAGACAGACCTGAGGAGATCTGATGCAAACTGCAAAAATAATCAATCACAGCAGCAGGGGCTGCACTGTGGACCGCTGCAATGAGGGTGTAAGAGCCAGCACTTGTAAGGACTGGGCTAGGTGCAACTGAACAGAGTAGGGCAGCACTGGTGAAGGGGGATAAAGAAAATGAAAATACTTTCAAAGCCTGCAGCTGACAATCTGGGTGTATTACCTGAATTTAATGTTTCTTTTACTTTACATGTAACCATAAATATCAATGTCAGTGTCAGTGGCTCAGTAGGTAGCACACTCGCCTCTGAGGCCGGGAGATCAGAGGGCTGTGGGTTCAGTTCCCACATCTGGCACTTGGGTTAATATCCCAGTACTGACACTGTAATGCAGCATGAGAGGGGTGCTGCATTTCTGAGGTGCCGCCTTTCGGATGAGACATTAAACCGAGGTCCCATCTGCCTGAATTGGTGGTAGTTCAGGTGGATGTTAAAGATCCCATGACACTTATCGAAAGAGTAGGGAATTTCCCCGGTGTCCTGGCCAAATTTCCCTCATTCACTAAAAATACCACCAACAGCTTAATCTGGTTCAAGATCAGTTGGCATTCATCTGTATCCCCCTCCCCCGGGTCGTGCCTGAAAATAGGCAGGATTTGTCTAATGCACTTATCCGGTCAACAAAAGCTAAATAAAAAAAAAAATAATAATAATAATAAGTTATTTTACATAAGGAACATTTCCAGACTGAGTAATGAATTGTCTGTCTCCCACCTTGCTACTGTACCCTTACAGTTAACCTGATGTTATCACATCCAGCACCTTGACTATTGTAACTCTCTACTACATGGACAGCCAAAAACAACACAGGACAGATTACAGCAACTTCCACATGCTACAATTCATGTTTTAACTAGAAACAAGCTTCAGAAGAATATCACTCCTATTTTCATGTCACTTTATTGGCTTCCTGTCCTGCAGAATGTTGACTTTGAGGTTCCTAAACTTGTGTACAAGTCTTTAAATGGTTTGGCCCAAGGGTATATTGCAGACGTTTTGGTCCAAGTTTTATCACCTAGGATTATGTGTGCTGGATCAAAATCTCTATTATGTGTCCCAGCACCCAATTTAAAAACAGGTGGTGACCTGCCCGTGCTTCTGTATTTATGACCCCAGACTCTGGAACTCCAAACCTTATCACACACAAAGTGTTTCCACATTATCTATCTTTAAGTAAAATTTAAAGACCTACTTGTTCTACAAGGCTTTCAATTCCAGGATGATATCATCCAGCCTATAGAATTTACATGAATTGCACCCAGCAGTGCGTGACTGTAATTTCTTCATGTCTTTGACAATTTGAATTATAAAGTTTGTACTATGTATTTTTACTGCTTTTCTGATTTTTATGCGATGCTTTGTGAAGTACTTAAAGATGTACTCATATATTCAGTACACACAGTATAAAACTGCTTCATAAGACAAGAGGTTCAAAGTGTAAACTTTTATAATTTATAATTTGTTATTTATAATGAGACTGTTTTTAAATAGGACACCATTGTAAATTCGATTTGCTCAGTTGGTTTGCATTTCATCATCCTGTTTTCAATAAACAAAAGTGTTGCATTGTAGAAGGAGGTAAAAATAGTGCCATGACTCAAATAGAGTTGTGTGAAATTGGAAAATTTCATCTAGTGAAATATTTTGTGTAATTTCTGCATTGCGTGAAATTTTTTGCCTAGGTGAAAGATAGCATTTTCACGTAATGCAAAATTTTGCCAAATTTCACCAATGTTTTTCAATTTAGCCTGCAAATTTGCAATGCATTGTGGGTAAATAGCTTAAATATCATGTGCAGGCTGTTTCCTGCACAGTATATTGTCTGTTGAATCGGAGAGCAGTTCAATGAGGTGCATCACAGTCAATAAACCCTTCAAAAACCTCTTTATTTGTTATTTTTGAAAGATAATTGCTCCCAAAATCTTTTTTTTTTTTCCTAGTGCTGCTAATGAAAATTTTTTTGCTTTGGTATCTTTGAATAAAACTTAATTAAACTTAGATAGTGTTTTCAGTTTTCTCTGTATCTGTGAGGGAGTTGAGTGTGGGAGGGTCAACCATGTAGTGTGTGTGTGTGTGTGTGTGTGTGTGTGTGTGAAAGCAGAGCAGGCTAGTTTCTAATAGTTGACAGATTTCTCACAAGTTGTGAGTGAGTTTCTGTTATTTCTTTTAAGTCTTAATATTTTGTTGGGGTACTACTTATTTGTAATATTTTTCTTACATATTGACCCTTTTTGGGGTAACTTTATCTGAAGAGTTACTCATTCTGAGTAGTTCTGTTCCTGTTTCCCTTTGTTTAATCACTTTTCTGCTTTATTTTTGTTGGAAGTATTCGTGGACATTGAACACTTGCCATATCCAGGTACACTGCATTGTTGAATTGTAATTAGCTAATAGTCAGGTGGTGAAAAGTTCTGACACTAAAGCTTTTACTAGTTGGATTTTAAGGTTTAAATGTTTTAAAGTTGCAAGTTTGAAAGTCAAACTGACAAGTTTGGGTTAAGTAGGGGTACCTGCATATTCAAAGTTGAAAGTTTAAAGTTGAAACTGACAAGAGCATGCATAAATGTGTTAACTAGAGTTACTGAGCTAGCAGTCTAGGGATAAATGGGGTAAAGAAGGACTCAGAAGCAATCTAGTAGGGTCGCATATGGTATCCAGCTATTGCTGGTACAGACTGTGTGATAAGAAATTGAGCTTATGTTTAAGTTAAGTGTGAATAATAGAGGGAAGGAAAATAGGGCATTATGGGGGGGTCACACGGGGTGGAGGGGAACGAATAAGGGTGGCTGGAGACATTGAAATAGTGGATGGAATGGGGGCACCATGGAGTGAGGGTGGCAGGCACAGGGAGGATAGAGGGGTGCAATGGTTGTGGGGTGGCTGGATGAATATACTAGGGAAACTGGGGGGTTGTCCAATTTCTTACAGGCTGAGCAGACTGGAAGAGGAGGTAAAGGGGCTCTGGAGGGAGTTGGAGAGGGTGAGGGGGACTGGGGTAGGAGGGACCCCAGAGAGGAGTAGCTGGAAGAAGCAGAGGAGAAACAGTAGGGCTAAAGCCCATGTGGATGTAGGGAGGGGGATGGAGTAAGGAGAACAGAGGTGCAGTAAATGGGGGGAAGGCTCAGGGCAGGGGAAAGAGGAGTTGGGCACCACTGTGGGGGTAGCAAGTAATAGGTTTGTAGTGTTGGCATCTGAGGTGATAGGGGAGGTGTCGGACATCATGGGGGGGAGAAGGACAGTGAAGGCCCAGGAGTCAGGAGTCAGGCTGGGAAAGAAAGAAAGAGGAGGGGAAGAGCAGGGTAGAGGCAGAGGGAGAGGCAGAAACAAGGAGGGGAAGATGTAGGAGTCGCAAATGGTGCCAATAGAGGTAATAAGGAGTAGGGCAGTGTGGACTGTAGAAATGTGGACAGTGACAACAGGAGGAGGGATTATGGGACAAGAAGATGGGGGTACTAGTGCTAGGGGATTCTATACTGAAAGGGGTCAGATGGGGTGGAAGGGGAGAAAGGCACAGTTGTAGCTGGGTTGAGGCTATTCCAGGGCTGACCACAGGCAGGGTGGGGCAGGCACTTCTCAAGTGTGCATGGAAGGGGAGGAAGAAACCTCACACAGTGATGCACATGGGTGCAAATAACTTGGCAGGTGACACGGCAAAGGTGTTAAAGGGGAGGTTCAAGGATTTGGGTAGGCAGTGTGAGGAGGTGGGAGGGGGGATAGGTGGCATTCTCTGAGGTACTTCCGGTACCATGTGCAAGTACAGTGAGGAAAAAAAGGATAGAGGAGTTCAATGAGTGGCTGAGGGATTGGTGCCATATCAGGGAGTACGGATTAGTGTCAGACTGGGGCCGGACCTGGGGAAATAATGACCTACACACAGGGGACAGGGTACATTTGAGCAAGGAGGGGAAGGGAGTACTAAAACAGGGAATAGAGGGTTATATATCAACAAAGGTAGATTTAAACTAGGAGGGGGTGGTGAGGGGATGTCTGATGGGAAAATGGTCTGGAAAGGGGAGCATAGTGAGCTCACCCCCTAGTTATGGGTAAAGGCAGTGAGGAAGCGGCACAGGGAGGGATAAAGGAAAGAAGAATAGTGGTAGGGAACAGGAGGAGAGAGGCTGGAGGGTGATCTCACTGAATGCAAGAAGTCTAAGGAATAGAACAGTGGAGTTACAAGCTCTATTTTTTATTTTATTTTAATCTTTGGTAACTGGGTAAGGCCCACTAGGCACAAGTGCCTGTTTTCAGGGGCAATCTGGGAGCACTGTGTGGTTAAGTGACTTGTTCAGAGTCACACAGTATGAAAGTGGATATTGTAAGAATCAAACCAAGGTCGGGTCTGCTGGATGTACCAAGCTTATTTACAGCTCGTTACTCTAACCTCTAGACTATGCTGCCTGCCTCTTGGTGGTGGAGGGAGTGGACATTGCAGCCATCATGGAAATGTGGGCCACCCAGTACCAGGACTGAGATATAATGATACCGGGGTTCAGGTTATTTAGAAAGGATAGGGCTAAGGGGAATGGGGGGGAGTGATGATCTATATAAGGGAGGGGATAAAGTGTGTAAGGGAGGAAGGGGAAGAGTGGAGGACAGAAGCACTATGGATGCAGTTTCAAGATGCAAAGAATAGGACACTGAAGATGGGGGCGGTGTCTGGTGTACAGGCCACCAGCTCAGGGGAGTGACCTGGATAGTGAATTTGCTAAACAAATTAGGAAGGTCTGCAGGAAGGGGAGCACAATGATGGTGGAGGACTTCAACCTGCCGGGGGTGGGGTGGGTCACCCAATCCACCACAAGTGCAAGGGAGTGGGTCCTGTTAGAAGCATTTCAAGACAGATTCCTGACACAACTGGTCCAGGGGCCAACTTGATTAGAAAGGACTCTGGACTTTGTATTGGATAATGGGAAAGCTGTAAGGAATCTGGAAGTGGAGGAACCACTAGCTGGGAGTGACCACTATTCAGTGTGGTTCACGCTCAACATGGAGAGAGAAACAGGGGGCATGGGTACAAGGGTGATTGAGTTCAGGGGGGCACTTTAAGAAGATGAGGGACATTTTGGGCAGGCACCTGGCAGATATGCAACCACACATAGATGCAGATCAGAAATGGAACATCTTAAAGGAAGGGCTGGTGGAGGCTACAGAGTCTTGCACTAGGAAAAAAAGTAAGAAGGGAAGAGCAAAGAAACCCAGTTGGCTGACACAGGAGGTTAATGAAGGGGTGAGGACCAAGAGGGCAGTATTTCAAAAGTACAGGAAATCAGGAAGGGGGTGAAGATAAGGATACATACATGTAGAAGTCCAGAGAGGTTACTAGACTAGTCAGGACAGCCAAGGCATCCAGGGAGCTGAGACAGGTGCAGGGAATCAAAAGTGGAGAAAGGGACTTCTTCTCATTGAGAGAGAGAGAGAGAGAGAGAGAGAGAGAGAGAAGAATGAGCAAGGATCAGCTGGTGAGGATTAAGAAGTATGGGTAATGGGTGGAGAAAGGGCGGAGCAGACAGAGGCAGTGAATAAATACTTCTGCTCTGTATTCATGGAGGAGAAGGGGGGGCAGATACCCCAGGTGAGGGGGGTGGGTAGGAGGGAAGGATATGATAGATGTAGGGATTACAGAAAGCAGGGTACTAGATGGGTTGAGGGCATTAAGGGTGGACAATGCACCTGGACCGGATGGCATATACCCTAGGGTACTAAGGGAGTTGGCAGAGGTCCTGGCGGGGCCAATGGCCAACCTGTTCAATACCTCCCTGGACACCGGATGTGTACCACAGGACTGGAGAATGGCCCATGTAGTGCTCATCCACAAAAGTGGCCCAAAGGATGAATCAGGAAACAGTAGGCCAGTGAGCCTCACATTGATCGTGGGAAATCTCATGGAGACCATCCTAAAAGAGAGGCTAGTGAGCTTCTTGGAGGAAAACGATCTCCAGGATGGTCAACAACATGGGTTTGTAGTGAGCAGATCATGCCAGACAAACCTTGTAGAGTACTACAACTGAGTAACATGGGAACTGGACAAGGGCAATGCAGTGGATGTCCTGTATTTAGACTTCAGCAAGGCCTTTTCTTTAACTTCAATTTTTTATTGATCATAATGTATAGTCAACATTACATATGTTTACAAAGTCACACATGACACCACAATGCAAAGCATCATGGGCTGCATATGCAAATCACCACAGAATATTATGCTGGTTTAACTTTAAGCAGAAATGCATGGTGCCAAAAGGCCTCTCACACAGTTTGCAAAGGGTGCCAACAGAAGACATAGACACGTGTTTCATCCTACCAGGACTCATCAGTATGCCTCATCTGGCTGACACCCCAGTGGAATGAACCAGCTACCCTAAGATAGTCTATGTGGGTTATGTTGTGGTGAACCCAATTAAAACAGAAAAACTATTTAAAAGACAAAGAACCTCTGTGTGCAAGCACTGAGGAAATGGTTACCCCAAAGGGCATTTGGCTGGGAAGCCAAGTTTCAAAGAAATACAAAGTCACACATGACCCCACAATGCAAAGCATCAAGGGCTGCATATGCAAATCACCACAGAATGTTATGCTGGTTCAACTTTAAGCAGAAATGCATGGTACCGAAAGGCCTCTCACACAGTTTGCAAAGGGTGCCAACAGAAGACATAGACACGTGTTTCATCCTACCAGGACTCATCAGTATGCCTCATCTGTCTGACACTCCAGTGGAATGAACCAGCTATCCTAAGATAGTCTATCTGGGTTATGTTGTGGTGAACCCAATTATAACAAAAAACAATTTAAAAGACAAAGAACCTCTATGCGCAAGCACTGAGGCAATGGTTACCCCGAAGGGCATTTGGCTGGGAAGCAAAGTTTCAAAGAAATACAAAGTCACACATGACCCCACAATGCAAAGCATCATGGGCTGCATATGCAAATCACCACAGAATATTATGCTTGTTCAACTTTAAGCAGAAATGAATGGTGCCGAAAGGCCTCTCACATAGTACCCCCCTGAACTCAATCATATATTTGTTTGTTACAATCTTTATAATCTTTAGTCCTTTTTTATTTATACAATGTGACTAAGCCATCTTACTTTTCTTTACCATATATTCTTCTTCTATAGTTGCAAAAATGTTTTACAATAATCACATATTTGTTTTTCAGCTGTTCTCTGATTTTCAAATTCACAAACTGTCAACATCTATACACTTTAAGATGTATAAAAACAAACATTTTCTTAGCCTCTACTGCAACCTATCCTGAACATATTCCAGATCTTGCATACTTTCTATTGTTAATTATTCTGATTTGCCAGGGGTTCCATATCTGTAAAAACTTCTATTGCTGCAGTCTGACCCTGCTTGTTATGCTCTCCATCCTGTCTAACTCTGTTACTCTGGATTGCCACTCCTGTACTGTGGGTGAGATGTGGGAAAGTCATCTGGTTGTTATACATTTTAGTGCTGCCACTCCAAGCATCTGTGCAAGGGTATTTGCTCCTTCGTTGTCTGAAAGTAATGTGGGAAAACCAAATACTAGGTCAACTCCCGTGTGTGGAATCTGAAGTCCAGTTAATTGCTACATGTGTGCATGAATTGCTTTCCAAAATTCTTGGATTTCTGGACATGTCCAGAAAATGTGGGCATGTGTCCCACTGCTCCCACATCCCCTGCAACACAGATCTGACTGGAGGATTCAAAAATGTCTCATGATCATTGTGGTAAGAATAGATCTTACCAGAATTTTCCAGTTAAACTCTCTCCATGTAGATGCTGTGACTCTCCAGCCTCTTGATAGTCTTCTAATCCACTGGGTCTGCACTACTGGAAGTCAAAATTCTGCCTCCCAACTTTCCCTCACTTTATTCAATAGTGTAGGGTCTTGTTGATTAAATAGCTGGTAAAACTGGGAAAGGTAATGCATATTCCCTTTTAGCGTGACTGAGTAGTAGTAGAAGAATGATTCCAACTCTGTTCTCTCTCTGCATATTTGGGCTTGGCCCCCTGGGATCATCAGGAAGTGTTGTACTTTTAAAAACCTAAAATGATCTTCTCTGCAGAGGGCATATCCAGATTTGAATTGGGCAAATGACAGATAACCCCAGTCATCGAGACATTGTAAGAAAGTTGTCAGTTTTTGGGTCACCTAGAGCTTATAACTGTGATCTGTTCTGGGGGGTTCAAAAGTTGTTTCATGTCTAAGTAAAGATAAAGGGCTGGGTCCCTCTGGCATATGTGTGACCTTTTTCAATTTGGATAATATCCTAAGGGAATGTTCTATCCAAGGGTTGTCCATGGTTGCCCAAATATGCAGGGGTGTAGTGTTTGTCGGTAATGTCCATAGGGACCAGCCTTTCAAGGCTTCCTCCTCTAACTGATACCAGCCTGAGTCTTCTCTACATTTTTCCCATGTGCACAATTGCGCCCCCCTCACTGCCAGATAGTATTGGTGGAAGTTCGGAAGAGCTAGTCCCCCTGATCATGGATGCCTATAGTAGATTTCTTGTTATTCTTGGGTGTTTCTTAGCCCATATAAATCTCAATGATTCTTTCTGCAACTGGTTCCAAAAGTATCTGGGAATTTGAAGTGGGAGAGTTTGAATTAAAAATAAAAGTCAGGGTAGAACATTCATTTTTAGTGTTTGAATGCAACCATATAGGGTCAAGGGTAGCAGCTACTATCCAGCCACGTCTGCTTGTAAACCTTGAAAAGGTCTGAGATAGTTATTTTTATATAACTGGGAAATATCTGCTGATATTCTGATACCTAGATATCGAAATGTATTTTTATTTGCCCCGGGGAGGGGTTCCACTTAATATCATCATCTCTGATTTTTGGAGGTTGATCTTGTAACCTGCTAGGGAACCATATTCCACTAAAGCCTGCAAAAGCAGTGGTACTGATGTCTCTGTTTCTGCAATAAAAAAAATGGGAAATATCTGCATATAAAGCTATTGTTTTGTTCTAAGCCCCCGACCTTTACTCCTTTTATGTTCCTTTGTGCTCTGATTGTTATAGCCAGGGGTTCCAAAGAGAGGCAAAGAGCAGGGAAGACAAGGGACAGTCCTGTCTTGTGCCCCTTTGTAAGGGAATTGTATTTTATAAATGACCGTTTACCTTTATTCTTGCTTCTGGAGCAGAGTAGAGGGTTTCTATAATCTTGGAAAATTTGTCCCGTAGAACAAATTTTTTTAACATTAAATTTAGAAAAGTCCAGTCTGCTCTGTCAAATGCCTTTTTGGCATCCATACTAATGGCTAATTGGAATTCTTTCTTCTTTTTCTGGGGCCAAGATAGCATTCAAAAGGCATTTGATATTGTCCTGTAAGTATCTGCCTGAGATGAACCCTGTTTGGTCCCTGTGAACTATTAGATCAATTACGTTTTGTAGGTGATCCACTAGTATTCCAGTGAATATTTTCAAGTCTACTAGGAGCAGGGATATGGGGCAATATGATCTGCAGTCTTCTGGGTCTTTGTTTGGTTTAAGAATAACTGATATTTGTGCTTGATTCCAGGATCTTGGAGCCACTCCCTCCCCCCGGACTAGTTCATTAAATGTTTCTAGCAAGGGTGACACTAGTACCATACTGAAATGTTTGTAGAATTCGGACGCAAATCCATCTGTCCCAGGTGATTTCCTATTGTTTAGCTGTTTAATCTTCTGAGAAATTTTTTGTTCTGTGATTTGGGTTTGTAAGTTTGAGTGCTGTTCTTCTGTTAACTTTGGGATTTGTTATGAGTTTAAGTAATTAAAAGCTTTTTCAGGGTGTCCTGGTCCCGTCTCTGCTGTGTATAGTTCCTTGTAGTACTTCTGGAAGTGCTTTACTATCATGGGTGAGGATGTGGTGGGGCAGCCGTCTTTTGGATGTTTTAATCATAGTATTGCTCAGGAGGCTGCTTCCTTGCACAGTTGCCACGCTAGTAGTTTACCCACCCTGTTGCCATGCTCATAGAATTTCTGCTTCGAGTATCTAAGCTGTCCCTCTATTTTAGTGTCTAATATCTTATTGAGTTTGTGTCTAGTTTGGTCTAGTTGTAACTGAACTGTATCATCTAAGGTTAGCTGGTGTTGTTCTTCTAACTGGGCTATTTGTTGTTCTAAAGCTAAACATTCCTTCATCTTGCATATTTTAACATAAGACGAGTATTTTATTATCTCTCCTCTCATATAGCATTTCATGGCATTCCACCTCACCCCTGCACTAGTGTCCTCTGGTGGGTTTTGTTGTAGGAAGGTTTTAGTGGCTATTTGGATCAGTTCTTTAAATTCTGTCTGGGACAATAGGCTGACATTCAGTCACCAAATGGATTCCGTACGTTTCAAGGATAGTTCCAGTTCTAAGGAAATCGGTGCATGATCAGACAGGGTGATGTTCCCTATGGATGCCCTCATTAAATAGGGTATCAGATTGGAAGATAAAAAAAAATATCCTTGAGTACATCTTTTACTTGGGAGAGTACTGTAGTACGTATAGTCTCTCTCTCTCTCTCTCTCTCTCTCTCTCTCTCTCTCTCTCGGGTATTTAAATCTCCAACCATCTACTAATGCCAATTCTTTGCGTAGTCTAATTAATGTTCTTCCTGATCTAGAGTGGCCTGTTGTTTTAGAGTCAACCCTATCTAGATGTAAGTCTAATACTGAATTGAAGTCTCCTCCAACTATAACAAGGCTTTGAGTATCTGTTACTGTCTCCTTAATAACTTTTGTTAAAAAGGCTGTTCATTCCAAATCTTCATTTGGTGCATATATGTTTAACAAAGTGCATTTCTGTCCCCTGTATTCTTCATGTACCCTTATATACCTTCCCTCTGGGCCTGTCTCCACCTGTGATATCTTCCATGGTGTGTTCCAACGGACTGGAATGGCCACACCTCTGCGATGTGAATGTGCCTGGTAGTGTGAGGCATATACTTCTCCCACCCAGCTTCTATGAAGTTTTAAATGTTATAGGGCTCCTAGGTGTGTTTCTTGCAGAAACACCACTCCAACTTGCTATTTTTGTAGCTCTTGAAGAATACGTGCCCTCTTAGTGGGGCTATTGATGCCCCTGACATTCTAGGAGGTAATTTTTAAGTCCCCCATAATATCTTAGATGTTCCTTTTTTAAGTATCTGGAGGATGTAGGCTACATTTCTATCATAAACCATAAAATCCCAACCTCTTAACCAATAACAAACAGAACTATATACACATTGCAACATTCGGTATACGATTTTATCATTTAAAGTACTTCAAGATTGATTAAACCCAACTCCTCACCTCCTCGGATGCAATCTGTGAGGTGAGGTAGGAAGCTGTTATGTACTACTTCCTTTCCAGAATTCTGCCACCCTTACAGGGTGGGAGTCCAGATGGGCTGTAGGAAGTTGCCAGCAGGTGTCAGCAAAGCCTGTGTGTCAATAATCCCAGTTTAGTCCATCTTGTCTCCCCTATCCATTCTATTTATTTCCCCCCATGGTGCATGGATATCTAACTCTATTTCCAGGCTATCCATGGAGACCATAAGCACTTCATTTCAGATATTGTTACTTCTACCTAGGTGGGTGTCATGACCTTTAAATTTTATAAAGTTTCAGGGCATGAAGGTCCCGCTCATGCCCCACACCAGCAGAAGTCCAGAAGAGAGCCACCATGCTCCGGGTTCCCCCCCCCATCCGGGAGCTCCCGCCACACTCCAACAATGGTCAATTCATGTCTGTTTATTATTTAGACTTTGCAAGTGCATGGAGGTTCACCCCAGAGAAGACCAGATGAGGCTTCCCTCCCCCAGATGACACCCGATTTATTATTTTATAGTTTTCTGAGAGCTTGTTATTTCACCTAAGGAGTCAAGGAAATCCCTCCAGATCTTCCTCTGTCCCCCCAGACGTCCATTGTTAATAATGTCTGTCAGGTCTCCATTATCTGACAGGAAGAGTGTTCCTCTGTTAGGCTACTACCCTTTGTAGGGTCTCCTCTTATATTGGTCCGAAATTCTTCCCTAAGTGATGCCTTCCCACCACCTTCTTATCTTTAAGTGATTTTGTTAGAGATATTGGCAAGGAGCCCATGCAGGGTGTAGGACCCCTCCACATACACAGTAGCTTCCCTGGCCACTCCCCCAGTGCTTCATACCAGTGAGGTCCCCCCCCCTACATTCCACTCATTTTATAAGTGTTGACCCCCCAGGAAATCTCCTTTTCTTTTCGACCCTCAACCACAGGGGGATTACACAAACAGTTTACATTTATCCAGAGAAATGCATTCTTATTTAATAAAGCTTGTATCTTTTCTTCTTGTTTTTTTAACCTTATTATGCTTGGCAATGGCCGCTAAACAATTCATGCCATTTCTAGCTATTTCTACAGTCTACTAGCTTTCATCAGTAGGCGGGTTATCAATCCACCAAGATTCCTCAGTTCTTTCTCCCTTTTAATACTGGTGGTGCCTCTTGAGGAAAAAAAAAAAAGCCAGTAAGCAATAGTTTATCAATGAAGAGTCTTACATTACAGTCTCTCCGGTGTCAGGTGTCTGTGTTATTCGTCCTTTCTGTTTGGGATGGGGAACTGTCTAGCTTTTCTCTCTGGGGGACTGTTTTGGATGACACTCTGTCCCACATCCCAGATGTGCTCCTTGTCTTTCTCAGTCGGGAATTTTTGGTTGCTCTTGTCTGCCAGCTTCTCGGTTGGAGAGCCTTTTCTCTCATAAAGGGGTTGTCTTCTGGAATCCAGACTCCAAGTTTTTTAACCCAGTCTTTGGTCTCCTCCAGGTCTGTAAACCACTGCCAACCTTCTGTCTGTACTTTTAATTTGGCTGGATGCTCAATGTGTGCCTGATGTCCTGCTTGTCTTAGTGCCTTTACTAGTTGGAATGTTTTCTGCCTGCGTGCCAGAGATTGGGGAGCATAGTCCTGATCAAAAAACAAATGGACATCTCCAAAGCGTATTTGTTTTTTTTCACATGCAGAGTGCAATATCTCCTCCTTGACTCGGAAGTCCGTAAAGACCATAACTATCAACCTAGGGCAGGCTTTGGGATCTTTAGGTCTGGGGATTAGAGAATGGTGAGCTCTTATTATGCCCAGATCTGGAATGTGTAGTATGGTACAGGCTGCATGCCCATTGGCTCACGCTGTGGACCCATGGGCATACAGCCCTACCGACGGTGTCAGTCGGTGGGCTGCCGCATGCGGCAGGTGGTTGGGGTGCTTCCGCCCGCCGCTGACCAGATGGAGTGGGGCAGTGGCGCTCAGTGGTCAGGTGGGGAGGGGGGTCCACTGGACCACCAGGGATATTGGATTGGAGTTTATTTTACTGAAGCCCGCGATCAGGCTGATAGCGGTCCACTGGACCACCAGGTATATTGGAGTGTACTTAATTTTACTTAATCCAGCGATCAGGATGACAGCGGTCCACTGGACCACAAAGGATCTGGACTGTGTAGTACAGTATGGTCTGCATGCCCATTGGCCTATGCTGTGGACCAATGGGCATACAGCTGTACTGTATGCAGTCAGTCGGCGGGTGACCATGCAGTTTGTGGGTGGGAAGCTGCCACCGCTGACCGGGGAGCTGGGTGGTGGGGCCCAGTGGGAGGGTGGGAGGGGTACCACTGGACCACCAGGGATGGATCTAATTTTTTTTTAGACTTCTGCCCACAATCGGGCTACGAGCAGTCCACTGGCCCACCAGGGATATAGGTGTTTATTATATTTATACTTATGCCCGCGATCGGGCTGCGAGCAGTCCACTGGACCACCAGGGATATAGGACTGCTTAATATCCTACTTCTGCCTGTGATCGGGCATGGGGGGGTGCTACCCAATGGAGAGTGCCACCGGAGCTCGGGTGGCCACCCACAGCTGGCAGCTGCCGTGTTATGCCCTGCAATATGGCAGCTCTCCTGTGGGTGGCCAGCCGTCGCTCCTTTATTTTTTGTAAAAACTGTATGTGGCGCATGTAGGGGTTGCGCCTGCATGGACTCCACACATCTCGGGCTGAATATCGGGATGTGTGGAGGTATGCATGGGCACGCCTTACTTGCACTGCATACATTACTGATGTGCCTGAGCATTGGGATTTGTGCCACGACTTTCCCCTTTTGAATATCACGTCAAGTACCAGTGGGGTTGCACATGGCACAACTGTGTTGCGCCATGCGCAACCCTTCTGAATATCTCACCCTTTGTCTAAATGGGATATCGCTTTCACTTTTAAAAGCTGCTAGCATGAGTAGCTCCCTCTCACAGGTGCTGCTGAATGGCATTCAGAGTTGCTCTCAGTGTTGTCATGTTGAGAATATCTTTTCAGAAGCACTGGAAAAAGATGCTCAGAATATATTATAAGTGTATTACCTATTTAGAGATAATATGAGACACCTGGACAGGTAACAATCTAAATTTTGTTTGAAAAAGGTGAAGGAGGAAGCAATTGAAAAGACTGTGCTCAAACTGGAATTTCTGGCTACACTGCTGCTTTTGACAGCATATTCATTTCTACAGTGACCATTTGTGATGTCACAGTCAGAGGACTGTGAAGTCACTTGTAGAGAAACCGCCTGAACAGACGAAGACTAAATGACAGATATCCTACTTTCAGAAAAATTGTTATTAGTAAGAGAAGGGTAAGTATATGAAATACATGCAGTATTAACTCTGCAAGGTAAATCATGGAACTGTATTCAGTTGTTTTTCCATGAAGCAGTTTTATTTTCTGCAAATGCATCTGAGATTTTGTGAAACAGATCTATTTGTGGAAAATAATTTTCTGGATAGTTAATGACAGCATGTGGTTTCCTTTCAGACAGACCCTCCAAACCACATGACTCCTCTAGTTGCTTTACAATCTTGCAGAACTCATGAGGCATTTGATAGGGAAGAATCTCTGGAACTTCTGCAGGTTTCTTGTAGAAAACTGACTCCAAATCTTGCTATAAACTTAATGATTCTGGCATATGTTTACTAAAGAGTTGCAGTTAAAGTGCCAGAGAAATATTTAGTATTTTTTTAATTGCTAAAGTTCTTGGTTTCAGTTTGATCTAGAAGGTTGTATTTGCTGTAGCATGTGGGAGGGTGAAGAGAGTGCAGGGCCCAGTGGTAGATTTATTTATTTATTTATTGAATTGTTTCACCGGGAAAGATACACTGAGCAACTTAATGCTCATCTCACAGTATGTCCTGGGGGAAAGGGGAAAGGGATATACAGAGTACAAGTTCAGATAAATACATACAGATGGTGTAATTATACATGCAGTTATAAAACAGGAACATGGCACATGAGACATAGACTGTTGCAGAGTTACTGTGCAGGCAGTTCTTAGGAGCAGCATACAAAATAAAATCAGTATAGGTAACGAGCAATAGGATACAAGGTTGATAATGCATAATTACAGGCAGTACACTAGTGATGCAATATGCAGCAGGGTGAACACATAGGAACCAGTCACCCCTATTTAAGAGCTAGTCTATAAGGGGAAATAGATATATAAGTATAAGTGCAAGTAGGGTGGGGGGATGAGAAAGAGGAGAGGGAGAGAAAAACAGAGAGGGAGACAGATAAGGAAGGGGGGTCAGGAGCAGGTACAAGAGGGTGAAGGTAGTTGTGCAATGCAGCGGTAAGGGACTAAAGGAAGGAGGAGGAGGAGGAGTGACAGATTTATGGAGGGAGAGCATTCCACATTTTAGGCAGGTGGTAGGAGAAGGCTTTTTGGCCAGAAGAAGTGGTTCTGTAGGGGAGTGAGAGGGTGCGAGTGTCAGCTTGGGATCTCAGGGAACAGAAGGAGAGGGTAGGGGTGCCAAGGGAGGAGGAGGAGATATATGACGGGAAAGATCCAAGCCAGAATTTAGAGATTAATTTAGCACCATGAAGCGTTCGCCGGGAGTGTAGGGGAAGTAGGTTGAGACAACGGTAGAGATCACAGTGATGGGTGTGGGAAGGGGCCTCAAGAGCAAAACAACAGAAGGAATTAAAGAGATAGTTTAATCTGGATATGTGGGACTGTGGGGCAGCATCAAAGACTGTGTCGCAGTAGTCAAAAAAGGCATGATCATCTTCTGTACCAGCTCATGCCTGGTGGTGAGCAGGATGCAGCTGCGGTTTCTGTAAAGTGCCCCAAGCTTAGGCATTTGTTTTTTCAAAATGGAATCAATATGTACAGAGAAGTCAAGGTATCTATCCAGCCAGATGCCGAGATACCTGAAAGAGGAGGAGTCCTCAAGAGCAGTCCCATCGAGGGTGTGGAAGGTAGGGAGGTGAGGTAGCTTATCGAGTCTCTGCCTTGTGCCAAAGGACATGGAGACCATCTTCTTGGTATTTAGAAAGAGTTGATGAGAACTAAACCAGAGTTGGACTTTGGTGAAGTTGGACTGGAGCCTGGTAGTGACATCAGCAACAGTATTGCCAGAGGTAAACAACACTGTATCATCCGCATACATGTGAATGCTGGATGCAGTGCAAACATGGGGGAGGTTGTTTAAAAAGATGGAGAACAGAATGGGGCCTAACACAGAGCCTTGTGGGACTCCAGTGGTTATAGGCAGGGGAGAAGACAAAACATCAGCAATTCTTTCTGATTGCGACCTGCTGGACAGGTAGGCACTGAACCATCCTGTAGTAGATGAGGATAGTCCAGCAGCTGAGAGGTTGTGAAGTATGAGGGGGTGAGAAACAGTGTCAAAGGCTTTAGCTAAGTCTACAAAGATAGCTGAGGTAATGTGCCCTTTGTCAAAGCCTGAAGAGATGGTGTCAATTAATCTTAGGAGAGAGGTGGTGGTAGAGTGAGATTTCCTGAAGCTGGACTGGAAGGGGGTGAAAAAAGCAGAGTCAGAGAGAAACAGAGAGAGTTGTTTGAGTGCTATGTGTTCTTGTAATTTAGCTAAGGTTGGCAGTAGGGAGATAGGACGATAGTTACCAGGGAAGGGGGGGGTCGCCACCCTTCGGGAAGGGGAGGACAACAGCATGTTTCCATGTTTCCAGACAGAGGGCACAGTGGCAGTCTCAAAGGAGAGGTCTAGTAACAGGGAGAGTGGGAAGGCTATGGCAGGAGCAGAGATGTGTAGGAGCTTGGGGTCAAGGCCATCAGGCGAGGAGCCTTTGGTAGGGTTTAGTTCCAGGAAAGCTTGAAGGGTAGAGGCAGGGGTGACAGGAGAGAAGCAGAAAGGGGGGAAGTGTAAGGGGTTCGGGGGAGGGGACGGGCAAAGGAGCAGAAGGTGGAGGGGATGCAGGAGGGGGAACTGGAGGGGATTGAAGGAGACAGCTGCAGCCACATTGTAACTTGCTTGCTGCTACTGCAGTTCATTTTCTAAAGAAGTCTAATATACTGAGTGTAAGAAAATGTACATTCAAAACTGTACATTATGTTTGGATTTTCTGTCACAAATGTAATGAAAAAGATAATAGCACACAGCATAAAGGATTACAAAAATGTAGAAAAAATTGCATATCAGGTATGCACAACACCTGAGCACCCCTTCCAATCGCAAAATTCTGGCTCTGACTTTGGCAGGGCCCTACACAGTCTGTTATTAGCTAGCATCCTGAGAAAGACACCAAACTGAGGGCTGTACAAGGAATTTAGTGCAGTTTATTTACTTCTCATTACTTTTACAGGGTTCATGGCCAATTTGCTTTTGTAGTGCTTGCTAGCTGCTACATTAGTGCAGTGGTACGAGGTTGAGGGACAAAAGACACAGCCCAGTAATAGCTAGCATGAGAGCTAATCACAATGTTGCTGAGGCTGTAAGAGTATTTAAATTAAATTTTTTACAGTCAGGTGTGTGCTTACTGCCGCAACAAAATAACTTATTTTTCTGCAGTGTTACTTATTAGTAAATATCCAAAGATAATGAAAAAGAGCAGTTCAGGCCATGGATGCGATAGTGCAATACTGGATCTGGTACTCACTATCAGCAACAGTGTTGCAGATGTCAAGATGGGAGGCAACCTGAGGACCAGTGATCACCGTACAGTGTGGTTCAATATAAGGGTGGCTGAAAAATCAAATCACACAAGGGCAATGTTCCTGGACTTCAGGAGGGCAGATTTTATACAAATAGGTGACTTCCTCAGGGATAGTCTGGCAGGAGGTGATGAGCTGAGTGGAGTGGAAGAACAGTGAGTGAAGCAAAAAGGGGGCATAGTGAAGGCAATAAACATCTGTGTCAAGTAAGTGAGTAAAAGTGAAAGGAAAAACAGACAGCAATGGTGCTCAAAAGCGTTGACTGAAAATGTAAGGGCTAAAAGGGTAGCATTCAGAAGATATAAGGAGAAGCAGAGGGAGGAGGATAGGGAGCTGTATCAGGAGAAACAGAAAGCAGCAGGGAAGAAGTAAGGAGCACGAAGGTGCAAACTGAAGAGACAATAGGCCCAGCAGTAACGAAAGGGGACAAGACATTTTTTAGGTATGTACTTGAAAAGAGGAAGACCGGGGAGGGATTGTAAGGATAAAAAGGGATTGGGGAGACTGTGCAGGGGGGCCAGAAAAGGCAGACATCCTAAACAAATACTTCTGTTCAGTGTTCACAGTGGAAGGAGAAGGGAAGGGGCCATAAAAAGGGACCAGAGCTCTAGAGAGAAGGAGGGAGGTGGATACTAGTCCTTTTTGGAGGACAGATTCCTAAAGGGACTCACTAATCTGAAAGTGGACAAAGCAACAGGACCAAATGGGTACATCTTAATTTATTGAGAGAGCTCAGGGAGGTACTGGCTGCACCTCTGACAGTCCTATTTAACAGCTCATTGGAAACAGGAGTTGTTCCAGAGGACAGATGTAGTCCCACTTTACAATAGTGGTAGCAGGGAAGAGGCTGGATATTATAGGCCAGACAACCTGAAGTCAGTGGTGGGAAAGTTAATTGAATCACTGTTGAAGGAAAAGATACTGGAATACCTTGAATTCAATGGGTTACAAGACCGGAGACAGCATGGATTCACGGGTGGGAGGCCATGTCAAAAGAACCTGATACATTTCTTGGATTGGATAACCAAGGAATTAGATGAGGGTGGAGTTGTGGATGTGGTCTGCCTGGATTTCAGTAATGCTTACAACACTGTTCCATGTAGGAGACTAGTAAGCAAAGTGGGTAGCTTAGGAGTGGGTCCAAATGTGGTAAACCGAGTAAGAAATTGGCTAGAGGATAGGCAACTGAGGGTGGTGATAAACAGAGTTCACCCAATGGAGTGGCGGGTGACCAGTGAGGGCCTCAGGGATCAGTGCTGGGATGGTCCTTTTTAATGTCTTCATAAGTGACATTGCAGAGGAGCTGGAGGTGAATTTTTGGCTCTTTGGGGATGTATTTAAATATGCAAGAGGGTGGACACTTGGGGGGGGGGAGGGGGATGAGCAGAGACCTGAGAAAACTCAAGGAGTGGTCAAGGGTATGGCAGCTGAGTTTAAGTGTGAAAAAGTGCAAAGTAATGCACTTGCAGCACAGAAATCCATGGCCACAGTACAAAATGGGGGAGTGTTACTGATGACCACCAAGCAGGAAAGAGACCTGGGGATAATCATCTATGATGACCAAAAGGTGGACAGGCAGAGCAACAAGGCGGTTGGGAGGGCTAGTAAGATGCTGGGGTGCATAGTTAGAGGTATAACCTGCAAAAGGAGGGAGGTGGTGTTGCCTTCATATAGAATACTGGCAAGACCTCAACTGGAATACTGTGTACAGTTCTGGAGGCCGCATCTCTGGAAGGACATAGAGTGGAGGTGGTCGGAGGAAGGTGACTAAAACGGTAAGAGGTGTACAGTACATCAAAAGCCCAATAAGAAGAGACTAAAGAAATTCAGTATGTACACCCTGGAAAAGAGAAGGGAGATGGGGTATCTAATCGAGACTGTTAAATCCCTCACATGGTGAATAAGGTACAGGAGGAAACTATTTTTCAGGAAAAAAGGTGCTACCGAACAAGGGGACATGCTATGAAGATGGTGGGGGTAAATTCAGGAGAGCTGTGAGGAAGTACTTCTCACAGAAAGAGTGGTAGATTCCTGGAACAGCCTACCAGCCAAGATGGAGGGGCCGTGGATTGAAAACAGTGATGGGGTTCAAGAAAACATGGGATAGGCATACGTAAATCTTAGTGGAAAGAATTGAGGGAGGGAGGGAGGGAGCCAGAGATCAAGTAGGTCTGTGGTGACACTGTAGATAGGGAAAAATGAGTAGACTGGGTCAGACAAGTAGTCTTTATCAGCAGACAAATTCCATGTTTCTATATTTCTATGAACATGGTTGCAGGTATGGTAACATGCAGTCAAAAACTGCTGAGAAAGGTAAATGAAGAGGTGCCCCTGAGTCATATGGTGTATCTGCTAAATGTCCCTCAGTGATTCAGATGCAATCTCCACCAACAGTAGTACCAGTGGTGCTACCAGAGGATGGGAGATGGGTCATTGTCGGGACATGCAGTACTGTTGAGATTCGTCATGTTTAAAATCACCTGCATTGGGCCGTCCTGTCCATGCAGCTGTAGGACTACTGCTCACAAATGTTAGCAACAGGTTCAGTAATGAACCTGGGTTCTGGGAGCCAGTAGGGAGGGGGTGGATTGAGTATCTCAGAGGATGAGGGAGGATCAAAACATCTCAGAAGATGATCTCCTCCTCCGGGGAGTCCGAGAAAGGAGGGCAGCTAGGTCCCATGCAGTACTGTCACCTGGATGATCACCGATAGCAGTGCGTTCAGAGCAGATTATCAGCTGTTGGGGGGCGGAAACTAGCTGGTGATACACTACACATGCATGCTTGCATATGCTTGCACACCATAAGTCCCCAGCATTCCATGGGGATGGAGAAAAAGTGGTAAGTCCCCCAGCCAGATGTATAATAAGGATTCACTTTCCACAGGCCCCTCACCGGTGATGTAGCCCTCCTCTACAACTGGATCTTGTACGTGTGGTGGGAGCTGAGGAGCTCTGCTTCCTCCACCACATGGGGAAAGCTATGAGAGTCAGAGCTGAGGGATGACAGTGAGAAGCCAAGTGATTGGGCCAGGGAAGCAGGATCAGAAAGGAGCATGGCCCATTGTTTTTTTGGGGACTGGGTATGGGTTCATGGGTTGATTGGTTTATATATTTACTGTATAACATCAATGTTGGGGGGTGGGGTGTTACAGTTCGTGAACTTGTTACTGTCCAGTACTGGTTTGCCTCCCTTGCTTTTCTTGTTTGGTTCAATGGGGAAGGAGAAGGGGTCTGATTCTTGGGCACTGTTTCGCATTATTATTTCAGATATTTGTGGGGTTTTGGGGTGTTGGTTTGTCGCTGTCTTTGTGGGTGGAGTGGGGTTGGGAGGTGTCTGTACATAGATATGGGGGGGATAAGGATTGTTATGTGGTTTGTGGGAGGTGTGGGGGGGTTCTCTCCTAGAGCACACTGTTGGGGTTTTGGTTTTCTTAGTTATAGCCTTTTTTGTTCCGAATGGTTGTTTTTTTACTGTATGGGGACTAGTTACAAATTTGTGTCATGGAATAATTAAAGGGGCTAATAATTTGAAAAAAAGATATATGATTTTGGGTCACCTTCAAAAGTTGCACCCGCAGGTAGTTATAGAAACATAGAAACAGAAGTTGACGGCAGATAAGGACCGCAAGGCCCATCCAGTCTGCCCATTTTTTCTACCTTATGAATGTGCCATAGACCTTTACGCTGTCAATGGCCTATCTATTCATACTCATCTGTATTGCTCCCTTATGCCTATCACATGCCTGTTTGAAGCCCTGCACTGTATTCATAGCCAGTATTGCAAGAAACTCATTTGAAGAGGGAGGAGCTGGTCTATTTACTTAGACGTTGGGTGGTACAAGTTTTTGGGGCCAGTGTTCATTCCGCAAGGGGTGGAGTGGTCATTTTGGTCTCCAGGGGTACACAATTTCAGGTTTTACAAAAATGTTGGGATCCTGAGGGCCGTTTTATTTTAATGCATGGCCATTTAGGTATTAGGGAAGTGGTTTGGGGTTCTGTTTATGGCCGTGACATTGATTCTCCTTCCTTTTTTTCCACCCTTGATTTTCACCTTGCCACCTTCCCTCGCTTACCAGCAATTTTGGGTGGTGATTGGAATCTTATTTATCAGGATGACCTGGACAGATCAGGTTCTGTCAGGTGAGGTCTGTCTCCTGATCAGCAGGGATTTTGGAATTTGTTGGGTCATGAGGGTTTGTTGTTCATGTGGTGGGTACTACACCCCCGGGATCGACAATGAATCTTTTTCTCGTCTTCACATTGCATGTCTTCTAGGATTGATTATTTTTTGGTGCATGGGAGTGCTTTGAGTGGCCTAGTCTCCTCAGAGATACTCCTGACAGTTTTGTCGGACCATGCTCCAGTTGAGTTAATTCAGTCTTTGCAAGTGGGAGGGGAGAGAGATTGAATCTGGTGCCTGAATACTCAGCTTCTCTGGGACTCCACTCTAGTTCAACACTTATGGGACTTCTTTAGTTATACTCTCTAAGATAATGAGGGGTCAGTGTCCAGGCTTGATTGGCTGTGGGGGACTCTCAATGCTGCCAGTCAGAGTGAGTGAATTAAACTGGCCTCTGAGCATCAGAAGCACAACATTCAGGAGGAGGACCAGCTATTGGCAGATGTTTGACATCTGGAGCAGGACTTATAGTCCACCTCCTTACTTACAGTTTGGAAGTGACTTGAGTCAGCTCATGTTAAATATGTGGAATTTATGGCTGAAAAGGCTGAATTAACTCTTCTGTGAACTAAGTCTCGGTATCTTGAGTCTGAGGAGAGGGATGGCAGGTTCCTGGCATGGAGATTAAGACAGTTGAATGAGTCGAGGGTTGTCCCACATCTGAGACCTGATCCTAAGCCTTGGGAGGCTTTTGGGGCCTTTTATAGGAATGTCTATGAGGCTCAGGTGTCCCCTCCGGAGGAACGGGGTACGATTTTGGATTATTTGAATCAGGCCCCTCTCCCTTGCCTTTGCCCTTCGCAACAAGAATTTTTAGGGGGACCTATTCACATACACAGTGTTGTCTTAATAGACCTGTTGTTCATGGGGGTCAGGGTGGGGATGAGGAGAAGGAAAGAACTGATGGTGAGGAGTTGGTGCAAAATATCAGCACTAGCATCATTACCACAAGCAGCCTGCAACTACCACTCCAGTCAGCAAAGCATCACAGTCCATAACTGGGTATTTTTCCAAGCAAAGAATGCTGCAGAAATCCATCAGATCTGCCATGACTGTGACAAAGAATGTGCCTCATACCCAGCCAACAGCATCATTTCAAGTGTGTCCTCCACAGGTGCAAACAACAATTATACAAGCACTGTCCAAATTCCCTAAATATCACACAACCACCCAGTAGCTTGGGAACTAAATGCTGCTGCTGTGGCACAAATGCCTGAGGCTGATATACTGCCATACTCTTTTGTTGAAAATGCTGATTTCCATTATCTAATGAACAGTGCAGTACCCAAACAGAATGTTCCTTTGCACACATATTTTTTCAGCAAGGCAGTTCCAGAACTGTACCTTTATAATTATTTATTTATGTAAGAGATTTACCAGATTAGCATACTGAGCGGGAACCGCTCATTTCCAGATGCGACCTGGGAGTTACAACATTCATACATCAAACAACTGAAGCAATAGGCAACAGATGCAATACAGGAGGTACAGAGGTGAGGCCAACAAGGGATACATACAATCAATATGAGTGAAACATATGCAAGGGATGCAATACAGTAGGTTCAGAAGTGGGTGCAATAAGAGTGAGCAATCAGGTCCAGGAATTGTACAGGCTGGACTGTGCATTGGGAATTTACATAACATCTTGATTCCGAGTCCCTGGGTTACTAAGCGTGATCAGGCAGAGAACCAGTGAACCATTTGCGGAGGCTGGAGTTAAAGCCACTTTACAGTTTAGGGCACGGTACGAAGCCTCTTGCTAGCAGAGCTGGGCTGCAGGTTACAGTTACAAGTGTCTGGGAAATGTCCCAGCAGGAGGGTATTTATGGTCCTGGGTGGGGTGGGGGTGACCTAATAGCAGCAGGGAGGTCATTCCAGAGTATGGGCAGTCTATATTTGAAAGCAGATTGGCCCTTTGTGGTACGCATGAAGAGGATATGCAAAAGTCTCGAGTCTGATCCTCTCTGGGCGTATGCCGGGGGGGGGTTGAGCTGACAGGGTGGAGCTGAGATATGAGGGGATGGAGTTGGTCCAGTATTTCATTATAAGTTTAGCACAATGTATCTGATGCCTGGGGTGCAGCGAGGGGAGATCTAGGGTTTTATATATATCATAGTGGTGGGTGGTGGGGGGGCATTCTAGTATGAATCTACAGAAGGAATGAAAAAGGGGGCCCAGGCTTGCCAGAGTGGTTTGGGGGGCTGCACTGTAGACCACATCACCATAGTCGAAGGTAGGGAGAATCATTTTGAGTACTAGCTCCCGTCTGATTGAGGTGGGTTGACATCCTTTGTTTCGGAAGAGTGCTCCTAGTTTTGGATAAAGTTTTTGCTGGAGGGAGTCGATGTGGACGGCGAAGTCTAGGTGTTGATCAAGCCATACACCCAGGTACCTGAAGGAGGTACACGATTCCAGAGTGGTACCGTCTAGGGTATGGTAAGAGGGGGGAGTAGTTAGACAGGAGAGTTGAGGTTGTGTGCCGAAAGTTAGGTGGACAGATTTCTTTGCGTTTAGCAGGAGTTGGTTCGAGCTGAGCCAGGTTTAGATGGCATCAAAGTCCTGTTGGAGGGCAGAGTTTAAAGCCTCGCAGGATCGGCCAGAGACGTACAGGACAGTATCATCCGCATACATTTGTAGAGCTGATTTTGGGCATACCAGCGGGAGGTCATTTAGAAATATTGAAAAGAGAAGGGAACCCAGGACAGAGCCCTGGGGGACACCGCAGGTGACTGGGAGAGGGGGGGAGCAGTGTGAGCCAATTTTTACTGCTTGTTTCCAGCCAGATAGGTAGGCATGGAACCAGCCGATGGTATGGTCGGATAGGCCTGAGTCCTGCAATTTCATGAGGAGTTTGGGATGGGAAACAGTATCAAAGGCCTTTGCCAGGTCAATGAAAATAGCCGAGGTGAGAAGCCCTTTGTCCATACCTGAGGCAATATCATTAGTGAGTCTTAATAAAGCAGTAGTGGTGGAGTGGAATTTTCGAAACCCCGATTGGTAGGGGGTGAAATAGGAGGTCGAGTCCAGGAATTGTGTGAGTTGTTAGAGGGCTAGTTGTTCCTGTAATTTTGCCAGAATAGGGAGAAGGGAGATAGGGCGGTAGTTTCCAGGCTCAGATGGGTTGCCACCCTTTGGTAATGGAATGCCTACTGCCTCCTTCCAAACAGTTGGAATTTGGGCTGTGGAGAAGGAACGGTTGAGTAGGTCGGCTAGGGGAGCTGCAATAGCAGAGGCAGATAGGTGTAGGAGTTTCGCATCTAGGCCTAAAGGGCACTTGCCTTTATTCGGGTTAAGGGAGCGTAGGGTGGCTAAGACTTCTGAGGTCGGACCGGCTGGAAAGAGAACTTAGTGGCATTGGGGGGTGCTGGGCAAGTACGGGGGGATGGGTGCGGGAGGGGGGTATGTAGGTTTGCTAGAAGAGACTTTGTGCAGTTGATGAAATAGTTATTAAATGTTGAGGCAACTTCGACTGGACTGGATACATTTTTGCCCAGAATAGTGAGGGCAGGGGTTGGCGGCTGAGTAGGGGGAGTGAGCAAGGATTTAATAGATTTCCAAAATTTGGCTGGATGGCTACGATTATAGGAAATGGCTGCACGGAAGTAGCTATTTTTTGCCTGTCTTATGGTTTTGGTACAGTTGTTTCGGAGGGTACGGTAATGGTGCAGGGATTCCAGGGTGCCAGATTGCCTAAATTTTTTCCATGCCTGGTCCCTTGCGCGACCCCTGGATATAATATCGGCAGAGACCCAGGGAAGATGGGTTGCCCTTACCCTTCTTTTTCTGAGGGGAGCGTGATGATCCCAAACGGCAAGAAATTGGTTACTGAACGCAGCGTAAGCAAGGTCGATGGTAGGAGCCAGTTTGATGAGTGACCAATCGGCTGAGGTAAGGTAATTTAGTAGGGAGTTGAGGCAGAGAGAGTTGAAAGCTCTTGTGAGGAATGTCCGAGGTGGGAGATGTTGTGTGGGTCTATGCACCTTTCTGATCGTGTAGATCATGTGGTGGTCGCTCACAGAGTCAGGTAGGAGGCCGGCCTTTAAGATCCCGTGAGGATGTGTCGTAAGTGCCCAGTCCAGGAGGGACTGGTTCAGGGATTTAGGATTTAGGTGGGTAGGTTGCTCGATCTGTTGAGAGAGATTAATGGCTTTAATCTTGCTGCATAGTTTTGTACAGTCTTTGTCTAGCCAGTTGTGGTTAAAATCTCTGAGGATATAGAGCTCCCCAGCGCTAGCCAACTCTTTAAGTGACCCCAGGAGTTCCATTATGGTGGAGGCTGGTGGAGGCTGGGGTAGCAGGGGCACAATATAACCCAGCTACAAACACTGGTTAGCTCTGGGGTAGGACTAGTTTTACCATCTTGGTGTCAATAAGGGGCATATTACTTGGTAGCTGGATAGATGTATAACGGAGTTTGTTAGATAAATACATGGCTATGCCTGAGTAAGAGAGGGGGATATTTGGGTCATTTTGGGGCGGGGTAGATAGGGGTAGCGAGACATGAAGAGTGACAGCGGCTAGCAAGATTAACATGTGCAGGAGCATTTTTTTTTTTTGCTTTCTATCTGTAGCAAGCTGTAATCAGTGACAGCGGCCTCTGCTGGAGAGATCTTATAAGCTGCAAATCTGAAAGTGTAAGCTGATAGGTTTTGAAGACTATGTGACTCATGAGTCACCTGACCACTCCAGTTGCCTATAAATTAGAGAGATGACCAAGGGTGGTGGTGGGGGCGGTGGGGAGCCAGCGCGCAGCGCCGGCGTGGGCGAGACCTTGTCTGCACTGTTCCAGGCATCCCATGAGCTGCTCGGCCACAGGTGATTTGCAAAACAGGCGTAAATAAAATAAAAGCTTCAGCTTCCTGACTCTTCGGTTTTGCGTACCTTGCGGCTGGCTTGCTGCTCGGGGGGGCTCGAGACCCGTGCGAATCTCAGGGAGATATGGGGGGAGGGCAGTAGTCCCCTGCCCTCACGACCCTGCTGTGGAGGAGAAAGAAGGAAAGGTAGGCATTATTTATGTAAGAAGCTGAGGGGCGTATTGAGTTTGCCCAGGTAATTTGAGCTATTTTGCATAACTTGGACTGCCCACGAGTAAACTGCTGAGAAAAAAAAAAAAAAAAAGAAAACTTCCTTGTGAGCCTGAAATTAAGTTCCCTTTTTATTCGTTTAAGAATCAGGGTCCCCGACTAAGGAATTTGAATTTGTTTACCAGCGTTTAGCTGCGGGGGGAAAATGGCAGCCGAGCGTTACTTGCCTCCACCAAATAGTGCTTGCTCCACGCTACTAGGCAGCTACATGAAAGCCCAAACAATCAGGCGGCGACTTGGTGAGGGCATAGTCTGTGGAGGAGAAAACCTGCACTGCGAGGCAGATTGCTGTACCTTTTGCCGAGATTGCTAACTGGGAGTATGTTACTTATACAGGTACATTAAATGTTAAGGATTACTAGCAGGCTCAGACAGGGGCTATGTTTGTACCAGCCAGACCCACATAATAGTAATGGTTTGCTATATGCAGTCCGGGCTAGCTTGCAGAATTATGCCTAAATAGTTGTTAAAATGCATCAACCAGGTCCTTAAAGGAACAAAACAGCTTTAAACAATGGCTACTGAAGGATTTTGGCACAAATTAAGGAACCAGGGGCTAATCCCTTTAAACACAATGCATGTAGCAGAAAAAGCAGTTCACAAAAAACTATCTAAACTCATCTGCCGATTTAAAATTTCAGAAGACCTTGTCAGCGCTGTTCCAGGCGTCCCATGAGCTGCTCGGCCACAGGTGATTTGCAAAACAGGCGTAAATAAAATAAAAGCTTCAGCTTCCTGGCTCTTTGGTTTTGCGTACCTTGTGGCTGGCTTGCTGCTCGCGGGGGCTCGAGACCGTCACGAATCTCAGGGAGATATGAGGGAGGGCAGTAGTCCCCTGCCCTCATGACCCTGCTGTGGAGGAGAAAGAAGGAAAGGTAGGTGTTATTTATGTAAGAAGCTGAGGGGCGTATTGAGTTTGCCCAGGTAATTTGAGCTATTTTGCGTAACTTGGACTGCCCGCGTGTAAACTGCTGAAAAATAAAAAATAAAACTTCCTTGTGAGCCTGAAATTAAGTTCCGGTTTTTATTCATTTAAGAATCAGGGTCCCTGACTAAGGAATTTGAATTTGTTTACCAGCGTTTCTTTCTTGAGGAAAATAATGAGCGGTTACTTGCCTCCACCAAATAGTGCTTGCTCCATGCTACTAGGCAGCTACCATGGGAAGCCCAAACAATCAGGTGGTGACTTGGTGAGGGCATAGTCTGCCGAGGAGAGATAGCCTGCACTGCGAGCAGATTGCTGTACCTTTTTGCCCGAGATTGCTAACTGGGAGTATGTTACTTATACAGGTATATTAAATGCTAAGGATTACTAGCAGGCTCAGACAGGGGCTATGTTTGTACCAGCCAGACCCACGCAATAGTAATGGTTTGCTATATGCAGTCCGGGCTAGCTTGCAGAATTATGCCTAGATAGTTGTTAAAATGCATCAACCAGGTCCTTAAAGGAACAAAACAGCTTTAAACAATGGCTACTGAAGGATTTTGGCACAAATTAAGGAACCAGGGGCTAATCCCTTTAAACACAGTGCATGTAGCAGAAAAAGCAGTTCACAAAAAACTATCTAAACTCGTCTGCCGATTTAAAATTTCAGGAGACCTTGTCAGCGCTGTTCCAGGCGTCCCAAGAGCTGCTCAGCCACAGGTGATTTGCAAAACAGGCGTAAATAAAATAAAAGCTTCAGCTTCCTGGCTCTTCGGTTTTGCGTACCTTGTGGCTGGCTTGCTGCTCGGGGGGGGGCTCCGAGACCCGTGCGAATCTCAGTGAGATATGAGGGAGGGCAGTAGTCCCCTGCCCTCACGACCCTGCTTGCGGCTGGCTTGCTGCTCGGGGGGGGGGCTCCGAGACCCGTGCGAATCTCAGGGAGATATGGGGAAGGCAGTAGTCCCCTGCCCTCATGACCCTGCTTGCAGCTGGCTTGCTGCTCGGGGGGGGGCTCCGATGAAAGCATATGTCTCACATGACTTGAGTCATTCAGTAGTGGTCAGTTTCCATCTAACAACAGATATGTGGAGCAGTGGCCCTAGGACAGAATCATTGTACAGGTGGATCACAGCACAGCACACTCAGTTCCCCATGTGTAAACTGTGAGGTTATGTTTGTCACCTTTATTCCAAAGCCCCATCTACAGGTGTGCAACAGAAGGCCATAGTTAGCATGACTTTTGTGGACTCTGTCCAACACAATTAAATAAATATCTTGATGGAGCTGAACACCGAGATTGATGAGTGGCTGACATTTCAAGACCAAACAGATGGTTCATTGCCAGCAACAATGGTAGTCATGTTGTAAAGGCTATTTATTATGTGTCTTGCTGCCATGTGCCATGTTTTGCACTCTGCCTTAGTTTGACTGTGCAGGACTTCCTGAAAGCAAATGAAGTTGACAGCATGTTGATCATCAACCATCAGATATGTAGACATTTCAGCCAATCCACAAAGGCCAGGCAGCAGCTGAAGGAACTCCAGGCCAAAAATGGGTACACCAATACCACCTGAAACAGGAGGTGTCCAAAAGGAGGAATTCATTACCATACATGCTTGGATAGCTGTTTGAGCAATACAAAGCCATCATAGACTACACCATGATGCACCACGGCCTCGACACTGCATCTGTTTCCTTCATTCCAGCTCAGTGGAGGATGATGGATGGCCTCATTCAGGTCCTGCAGCCCTTTAACTGAGTTTTGCCTGGGCAGCCATTTTGTATCAAGGGAAAGCAATGGAAAGCTCTGACTTCAACAAGTGCTCCAGATAGTAAAACATGCCACTCAATCTGTACGTGCTGCAAATGCAAGCATTAGCCAGGCAATACCATTGCTTCTCATGTTCCAGTGGGTTCTGGTAAACATCCATGAGCAGTTCAAACTGTATGTTGATGTGACTGGCTATGGTCTGATGGAGCAAATGTAGGAATGTGTGACAAAAGACAGGCAGTTATGCAACATGTTGGAGTCCTATCTCTGTGAGGTTGCAACCATGTTTGATCACTGGTACACACACATGGAATGGAGTCCCTTATTAAGTGAGGTAAGACAAAGCTCGATAAGTACATCATATTGTTGGCAGGGCTAGTGCATGAGTGTATGGTGGCAAATCAGCAACTATCAAAGCAAAGTAAGCATGACCCAGTACAACCAGCACCATAAAAGGTGGTATCTACAGCATCAGCAAGTTCCTGCACAAAATCCTCATCATCCTCAGCAATACCTTAATCTCCTCCACAGTGGGTCCACAGAAGCAAGCCACTGACTCGATTCCTCTATTGTCTGTTCTCTCCAAGGTGTGAGTTGCCATCAAAAAATAGTACAATCCAAGCCAGAGAGCTATATGTCTGCAGCCCACCATGGTGTAAGTGTGCATGGATGACCCAGAACAGCTAGGGGTTGATGATGAACCCCTGTTGTACTGGAAGTCAGCAGTCAAAGATTGAGGTGGGGCCTGCACAACCTGATGTTGCAACACATCATCTCTCCTGCCTAATAGCTAGCGTGAACTCAGAGATTGTTTAGTGCAGCAGGGGCAATTATTAATGACGGGAGAAACAGCCTGTCCAACCATAGTTTTGAAATGATCACTTTCATCAAATTTCTACTTGATAACTAGATAAGTGAAAAAGCCCATATTCAGTATGAGTGTGAGCAGGCTTAGGTGGGGAAGTAGGAGGGTAAAGAGAATGTGTTGAATGATGACCTATTTGATGAAGATAATGCTGAAGGTCATTTTGAACATGCAGAGGCCATCCTTGCCACCATCAGGCATCCTCCCATCTCGCACTAGTTCTGCCTCGGCCATCCATGACCAATAGCCCATGGTGCTAAAAAAGCCATACAATTGGGCACTTACCACTTCCATAAAAAGCACTTACTGTATAACTTATTATAATGCAAGCATGTGCAAATCTTTATTAGTGAGAGATATAAAATGCTAAACATGCCTGACGTGTTTTGGAGAAGCCTCCTTTTTCAAAGGCATGAATTTCACAAGAATATCATTATGTCTCATGACAACAGTCATGAACATCATTGGTAACACATTGTGAAACTACCAGACACAATTAAGAAACTCAAAGTTCTTGTTCATTTAAAATAACTAAACCCACCATCAATTAAAAATCTTAGCTATGTACACCTTAAACATATACAGACCCCTATCAAGTTATATCTATAGATATTTTACTTATGTTATTTCCTATCTAGTTTTAAAGTATATATTTTAAATATATAGAAAGACAGCAGTATAAAGGAGATCTAGCAGCTCATAATTCATGTATTATCCAATACATTTTTCTGTTTCATGTATCAAGTTGCATACTTTAGATCTGAAATCATCCAACTCACGTTTACAGATACCTTGCCCTTACTTCCTATCTATTTTAGTAACATACTCTTTTGTGCTTTTGAAAGGGTAATGGCAAGCTATAATTGATATCCCTAAATCCCCTTTAGACTTATATAATTTCTCTTTAAGCCTACAAATAAAAATCTCTAGGTGCAGCAATCAAAAATACCATTTGATATTATCTGTTTCTGTTAATCAATTACAAACCAGAACTAGTTTATTTCTTTTAATAAAGGGCATTATATCAAAAGAAGTGTTAAGTCTGGGAGCACTCATAGCCTGCAGATTAAACATCAAGAAGGCTTCCCTTTTTAAAATTAAATTGTTGTAGTCCTCCCCCCTCAGATTTCTGTATACCTTGTCAATTGCTTTAAATTTAAACTCACGAGTCTCAGTATTCTTACTTTCCTTGACATGCAGGGCTGTTGCATAGGATAAACTGCCCCCAGATATTGGTCTGCAATATTCCCCAATTTTTGTTTTCAAATGACTGTTTGTTTTTCCAATGTAAAATGCACTGCACATACAAATTGCCATATAAATCACTCCTGCAGTGTCACATGTTGGGAATTGTCTGATTTGGAATTCCCTGTTACTCTGGGGGCTAATAAAGCTGTATCCTTCCAAAATAAATGTACAATATGTACACCTTTTACAGTTGTTATAGCTCTTCAGCCACCTATTCATCCAAGTTTCCAGTACTTTATTTCTAAGGTAACTAGATCTCTGGCTCAGGCGATACAAGCTGCTCTGTAGGACCTTTGCCATCAACACACTTGTAATTATAGTCCTCCAGAGCTCGAGAAATGGCTAGTGAACCATTAACTCTCTGGATCATTACACTGCCTCCTGCATTCTGGATCTGCTCCTTCTCCCTAGGGTTGCAAGGTTTATGGTACTGGGTTAAAAAGCAGAGCTGATTATTCTTAAAAAGAACAGCATGGGAGTCACCACAGTTGATAAAGTACACATGCTCTGGTGAAATCATAACTGCCACTGCTGTTGAGCCACTCTTGTCCATTCCATTCCATTTCTAAGGTCTACAAAGTTGCACATGCAATCATTGACTTTCAAAAAGCCAGTTCTGATACCACTCTTGACATTTTCTACTGATGTCTCAAGAGGAGAACCAAGCTTTTCCGTACCTCTGAAATCTTCATTACCTGTGATGTGCTCTAGTAAGTGCTTTAAGCAGCAATTGGCCACCCTGGATCCTGCATGGCCGTCATAAACGGCAAGGAAAGACCAATGTTCTAGGCCATGGGAATTTCTACAACAGCAGTGTGAGTATCTTCCATTGTCACTCTCCACTCCTGTATGCTACTGAGGCCATAATGCAAACCAGTGCCTGGACCATGAGCATTATGTTTCTCAGTTTTTGGTTGATATCAAAATGCACGCATGTTTTAGTATGTCATTTCAAAGTGGCCTGTTTTACATTTATTGACTCTCCCAAGCTGACCACTGCATCTGGAAATGGAGCGCCATGTTAGTGTTGCCGATCTTCTCTAAGGTAACTATGTTCTAGAGTATCTTTCATGAAGTGTTCTCTTCTATAATCCATCCTTTGCATTTCTCTATTTATTTCCACCAAAACCTCAATCTCCCCTTAGTATATAACAGTTCCATTTGATAATCTGTTCCACCAGTCCTGCATGTACTGAGACAGATTTGATACAGTATAGTTAAAACATGTGCTACCACTATTTCCTTCCCTGTCCTTATACAATAAGGTATTTCTATCCTGTTCCCTGGCATTTTGTCTAGCTTCCTTGACCACTCTACTATTATATCTCTTTTCCTTAAATCTTTGTTCAAAAGCTTCCGCTTCTTTGTCAAAATTTTCTATGGCACCAAAGTTTCTCTTTAGTCTTAAAAATTGTCCTGTGAAGATATTGTTTAGTGTGTGGTGCGGGTGACAACTGGAAGCCTCTAACAGAGTGTTTTTACCTGTAGGTTTCCTGTATATCCCAGCTGTCACTCTGCCATCTCCCATTTTTTCATTTACTAGGTCCATGAAGTTAATCCTTTCCTCATCAGCAGTAAATGTAAATCTAAGATGTTCATTAGTACTGTGCAAGTATGCTATACATTCATTTAGCTCATCAAGATCACCTTCCCACACCATAATTATATCATCCAGATAGTGTTTCTACTATGAAATCTTGCATAGGAAGGGATTGTTAGATTTATTGTATATGAACCTTTTCCCCCAAAGTCTTACATAAAGATTTTCCAGGGTGGAAGCAAAAATTGTCCCCATGGCAGTTCCCTTTATTTGTTGGTAAAAATTTCCCATAAACATAAAAACATTGCACTTTAATACATGTGTTAATTGAAATAGAAATGCTGTTGGGGGGGCCATCCTGTTTTCTAAGGTTCAGAAAATGGCAGAGGACAGAAGGTGGACTGTTTCTTGGGGAGGGGTCAACCTCTGTGTTCTGAGTTGTACCAGTCTCAACCAAACTCTGATTAATGGCACTGTTGATGTAGCCCATATTTTCCTCTTTGTTGACATAAGAACAGTTGGAATAAGTTTTTTTTTTGTATTATTTATTTTCTCCCCTACTTGCATCCATGCCAGCCTTTCCTTCCGGTGAGCCAAGGCTTCTACCAACCCATCCTGTCCCCCGAGCCTCCACTCTCAAATGACAGCCATCTCCCTGGGTAACCCAGCATATCCCATCACCAGACGGGTCCCCCTCCTCCAAGGGGGAAAGCACCAGCCAGGGGGACACAGACCAGCACATCATCTTGGCCCAGGAAGACACTGCTGAGGTGAAAGGCTGCGGAGGAATTGATAGGCTTGGAGAGCCAGGCAGCCATTATCTGACGTGACATGGAGCATTTTTCATGCTTTTCTATGTACGTCCCTCCTTCGCTGTCGTGCAGTGCTCCTGGTCTCCACCAGAGGCCGCTACCGACTGATGACTCCCAAATCCACCCCCAGGAGAGAAGAGCAGTCCCTATGGATGCTCAATCCTCTCCCACCCCTGCCAGCCCCTGGCGACTCGAGTCCGTTCCCAAACCCGGATCACTGGCGTAGGTCCAGGTAAGGTGCCAACGCCTCAACCCTCTATGCCACCGGGCCATCCATGGAATAAGTTTTGAACAGAAGCTATGCCTTTGCTTCACAGACAAACAGAACCCTATATGTAGCAGTTGACAATGACGAGTACTTCTGTGAAGTTGTGTAACGCAATTGAGCATTATATTTAAGAGAATACCAACTTTATCCAGTGTTGTCTTAGAGGCAGGGCCATAAAGCAGGCCATAATCTATTACTGATAACAAAAAGCTGTGTGCTACAGTAGGAGCTTATACGTTAATAAGGGATGCATTCACTTTATACAGCAGATCCAGATGTGTGGATGGTTGTAGTTAACTGGTCACTGTATGGTTCATATAGCAAAGAAAAATCCTAGACTACACCTAAGTATGAAAATTTCTCCACAAAATGCAGTTTACTTCCATCCATGATATTTATAAAAAAGTCACCAGACTGTTCATTTTTTCCTTGCATTTCTGAAGACCATGTTTTTCATTTTCTTAGCATTTAATGTTGAATGATGGCCAATGAGCCAAGACTGGAGGGTGTCAAAGTCTGTTTACAACTACATTTTTAAATGCATTAAATCCTTCTTTTCACAATAAAGAACCACATCATCAGCATATAGAATCATGTTTATAGAGAACTGGTTTGGGGAAGGGAGTTTCAAAAAGACTGAAAAGAAAGGGCCTTAGGATTGATCCCAGTGGAACACCCAAATCACTTGTTAAGAATGAGGAATAACTTTCCCCTCTTTGCATCCTCTGCTGTTGAGATGCGAGGTAATGTCTGAGCCATTTACATAAACCTGTCACAAGCCCAAGTCCTTGAACAGCCTCCAGAAATAAACTATGATGTACTAAATCGAAGGCCTTGGTAAGGTCCATAAAGACTGCTGCAGCCATGTTCCCCACATCTAATGCATTTTGCATGTCTTGCATGAACCTCATGAAGGCCGTTGGAGTACTACAGTATGTTTGGGTTTGGACCCATGTTGTTCTCCTGATCAATAAAATTACACAATTGATCAAAAATAATCCTTTCCAGGACATTTGCTGGTGGGTACAGTAAAGTAGCTGGTCAATAATTAATTGCATTAGATGGATTGCTGGATTTGAAAATAGGGGAAATAGTAGTCTGTTTCCAGGCAGAGAGCATAGTGCTGGTATAGAAAGAGATAGAAAGAGAGAGAGAGAGAGAGAGACTGTACAGGTTACACAGAGGTACAGCAGCACTGTTAGCAACCATTTTCACCACACCGGCTTCTATGCCATGAATTCCTACCTTGGGACTCAAACTCATTTTCTTTAGATATTTTGTCTCTTCCTGTACAGATAAGATTTTAAAATAAAATCTTTGTTGGTTAGCACTCTTCAGGAACATGTTTTGATAATCACTAATTTGCTTACTGGGGGTTTGAGAAAGAACATAATGAGATGAACTGCAGAAAAAGTTATTAAAGGTTTCAGCTATTTCCTGGACAGCAGTACAAACTTCATTACCTGATTTGAGATTGGTTATATCTGTACATTTATTTTTCCTTATCAACTTAATTAAAAGAATTCCAAGTCTGACAGGAATTTTTACCAATGGAATTTTTCTGACTCTTCATAATTTGCTTTGGCTTTCCTAGTGTCAATTTTACATAGCTTTTTTACTTGTTTGAATGCCAGTAAAAGCCCTGGTGCATGATATTCAGAACTGATAACAAATGCAGTCATTGTACTGCACCTATGCTTGCACGTCTTGGTCCCTTATCATGCCATATTCGGAGGCACTATACCAGCACTAATCCTTATGAATACAGAGCGAACTGCACACCATGCAAATGATAAGCACAGTCGCAGTGCAATGCAGCAGCATAGCTCTGAATATAGCACTGAGGATGGTGGTAAACACAGGTGGTCATGCAATCATGCAGCGTTGACTAGAGCACCAGATGCAGAGCTAACACTAGGAGTGACTGTGGTTGTGAGGGGGGCACCAATGACAGAGACAAGACACAGCAATATATGTATTAAAAATAGACTTTACTGATCCAAACAAGCAACAGACTATACATAAACAAATAACAGCAGCATCAACAAGTACAAAGGGCATGAGGGAAACAAAACAAGGCCAACCATCCATGGGAGGCTGGTACCAGTGCAACAGGAACACCTGTTTGTTTGCCAGTGCTGACACCACATCATCGGTCCCACAATAGCAATGGTGGTGGTGGTGGCTGCTGTATTGCTGCTGTGAGCTCCCAGATAGCCACCGTTTTCTCCTCCAACCTCCTCACCAACAGCTAGAAGAGGTGTCATGGCCCTCTCTGTCCACTACATCTGGCTGGTGACCTTCCACTCAATGGGCATCTATGGAAAGCACAACACAGAACTTGGCCAGTGGGGCACTCTGGACAAAGGACACAAGGGTGGCAATATGTGTGTGGAATAAAAGTACAACTAGTTGAAACATAGGCTGCCATATCACACATAGGTGAAGGAAGTCAAACGACCATAGTAGAATGGACATGGCATACCAGAGACAGCATTGTGAACCCCACAGTAGAGGGCTGCACATACAATCAGTGTGCTGTTCTGCTTTACAGAAGGACACAGCCGCACAAGGGACAACAAACGCAGGCAGGCATGCCAGATGTGAAACTGCAGCACAGACAACAGTGGTACCAAGCCAGGGTGCCATAGACTGTGAAATGGCTGGAGGTGCAGCGAGCCACACATACACCCTGTGCCCTGCACATCCACCATGCAGCAGACAGCCCAAGACAGGTGTGCAGGACAACAGACAGCTATGAGCTGCCCTTTTTGGCTGCAGAGTCTGGGTCAGCCATACACATGTTACACACAGTGCAGCTCTACATGAATGGCACCAGTATGCCACACTGTGTACGGCAGCCAGAGTACCACACAAGTTCCATGGTGGTGTACACAGGTACGGTGCTGTATGCACTCCTCTTAGTAGCAGAGCATGGTGTGGGATACAGACCCACCTGGAGGTGCACTCCCCACCCTGAAGATGCCATCACCACCCTAGATACAAGACTGCTACTCATACAGAGCCAGTGCAGGAAAGAGGCACTGCAAAGACCAGTTCCATGACATAACAGCGATCACCAAACCACGATCGCTGTTACAGCAAGTGTACATCGCCGAAATGAAAAATGGCAATGTACACTCCCAGTAAGGACTGGGCAAAAACCACAAACTGTATTTATGTGGCAGACTTCACCTCCCCTTCCCCGCATCCTCCTAACTATAGATTATCAACTCCAGGGGGTTGCATGTCTGGGTGGGGGAGACAGTTGTAAAAAAAATAAAAAATCCCACCCACACAAAAAGCTTACCCTTCCCCAGCTCTGAATCCTGCACCTAGCACCCTATAGCTGACCACCCTCATCACCACAACATGTGCGCAAATCAGCAACACTACACCACACTACGGCCCCTATCCTGCCTTCCTCATCCCTCCCCTTCCGCTGGCTGTTCTACCTTGTTGCTCTTCTTCCCTAGCTCACCCACATCTTCGCTCTTCTTCCATCACTACCCTTTTAGGGTAGCTCACATTATAGATGCTGAGTATCACATGCCCATATAATGGGTTACCCAAAGACCCGGCTGTGTGTGACAGTATGCATGGCCTCAACCATGTACAGTGGAGTCATCATACCCTGGTCAGCATTGTCTCGGTTAGACACCACCGACTGCATAACAATGTCACTCACAGATGGTAAACTACATGCACTGCCCATCAATGCCCCCTCATGCTATCGACCCCATGCTATATATGTCTGGATTCACTGAGTTGTGAATGCATGATACATAGTGCATACAGGGAAAGGGGAAATTGTTTAACCAGGAAAGGCACACAAAGCTGAAGCTTGTTTGCAAGTGCAACCTGGGAGCACAAGGAAGTTAAGTGACTTGCTCAGGGTCACACATTATGCTAGTGGAGGCTGTGAGATTCAAACCCAGGTCTCCAGGTTTGGAGTTCAGTGTCCTAAACCACAGCGCTATACTGCCTCCTTAAAAACTCATCTGTTCCCATAGACGCCATATGGCGTCAGAACCATCCATTGTTAGAACTGACCCAAAATGGCCACTGGGAGCTAATGAGTTGGAAAGAGAAAAGGGAAAAAAGGGAAATGGAAAGGGGATATATAGCACTGAGGATGGCCCCATTGCAGGTGGACTACCATGGATGCTATACATGGTGGTGCATCAGTACCACAGTGGCCCATACCTACCTCCTGAAGACTGACATGCATACGTAGACCTAACCATATGGCAGCACAACCCTGACTGACACTGATAGGTTCACAGCTGGGGCAGTGCGCAATACATCCAATGCCCTGTGGCCCCTAGTCAGCAACACAGGGACACATCATGGCACAGTGTAGGCACACCATGGCATGATAGACATAAGACACCATGCCAACAGCAAGAAGGTGCACAGCAGAGGACTGCAGAGACCATGACACACCACAATATTGCCAGAGGGACAACATCCCATGTGAAGGGTGAGTGTCCCCTACCACAACTGCACAGGTGAAGTCCCCTCAGGCATGCATCCTGCATGGTGGGCCACACATGGACAGCCATCTCCAGCCATAGAGGCATGCCACATACTGGAGTGTAGACATAGGTGGCATAAGAGTCAGAACTGTGGCAGGGCCAAGGATGTCAGAGTAGGGCCCCCCTCGTTGGGCAAGTTCACCCACACCCATATTGTGTTCTCGACCACATGTATGAGTTGTGGAGTAACTCCTGTCACTGACTGACAGCATCTACTGTACTTTTCTGTGCCCCTCTTTTTTTTATATGTTTCATATTTTATTGCTCACTTACGGGTGGGGCTCGGTGGCAGTTACACTGATCATCCATGCACCATCCCCCCTCCGGCTGTCAGGGATCATGCTGCATGACAGTGGGGGTCTTGGATTTTTTTTTAAGGTTTTTGTCACTGAAACCATAACCCCTGAGGATGCTGGCACAAAGGACATGAGTCCAGACTGTAAACTTGCTGATGCATGTCTCACCTATGTACCTAGAGGCATCCTTCCCTCCCCAAACCATGAGTCCCATGCTACTGCTCTTGCATCTACAGGTGGTGATAATCAATCAATCAACCTTTATTTATAAAGCTCAATTCCAGTCGATCAAAGCTCTTGTACAAAAATTTATTGAATGTTAAAACAATAATGTAAAACATACAGACACCAATTAAAATTCAACAGTTCTTAAAACAACACAGACTATTTAAATAGGGTCAGGAAAAGCTAATCTAAAAAGATACATCTTGAGAGCTGTTTTAAAGCTCTTGACAGTGGTGCACTCTGTAACTCGACGAGATAGATAGTTCCACAGGGCGGGGGCCATAAAAGTGAAAGAATGGGCCCCAGAGGTCTTAAGTCAAACCCTGAGAACCTCTAGCAATCCCTCGTCGAAAGAGCAGAGTGGGTGGAGGGGGCGGTATGTTTGGAGGATATCTTGCAAGTACCATGGTCCCTGTCCACGTAGGGCCTTGTAGGTCAATATACCAACCTTGAAGGTGATCTGCCAGTGTATTGGCAGCCAGTGCAGATCGCGGAGCACAGGCGTAACATGGCAGGATCTTGGAAAGACAGTCAACAGCCTGGCCACCGCATTCTGTACCAGCTGCAAGCGATGGATGTCAACCCCTGCTAGCCCTAGGTACAGAGCATTGCAGTAGTCAAGGCAGGAGCTCAAAAAGGCATGGACCAGAGAGGAAGATCATTGGGTGGAGCCAGTTGCTTATTCTGAGTGATGTTCCTCAGATGGTAAAAGGACGTCTTGACCATGGTCAACACCTGGGATTTAAATGTCAGACCCTTGTCAAAGATGACCAGATTCTGCACACTATCGGACTTCAACAGCTGGTTAACCCTGAGCCAAAGCCCAGAAGGTTCCCCAGATAACGATACTCCACCCTGATGAGCTGGGCCCACTACTAGCATGTCACTTTTATCCGGGTTCAACCTCAGCCAGTTGGCACTCATCCAGTGCTGGATCTCAGAGAGGCAGCTATTAAAGGCCGAGATGGCCCCACCTTGCTCAGGTACAAAGGACATGCATAGCTCAGTATCATTTGTGTAGCAGTGAAAACCCAAGCCATACTTCCTTATGATATTTCCTAATGGCAGCATATGCACTGCAAACAACATGGGTGACAGAATGGAGCCCTGCAGGACCCCACAGGACAGGGTAAAGGGGGCCAAGAAATACATCCCTGACACCACTCTCTGATTTCTGCCCATGCGGAAGGATTGAAACCATTTGAGGACTGTACCAGACAGCCCACAAATCACCCGTAGGTACTCCAATAGCACTTCATGGTCCACGGTGTCGAATGCTGTAGAGAGATCAAGGAGGACCAAGTTCGACATGTCTTCTGATCTCTCGCTATTAGGAGATCATACAGTACTTGAACGAGTGCCGTCTTGGTACTATGCTTCTTCCTAAATCCAGACTGGAGAGGATCATAGTGATCATGGATAGTAAGATGGTTCTCCAGCTGCATCGCAACTACCTTCTCGATAACCTTATCCACAAAGGGCAGGTTAAAGATGGGTCTGTAGTTGGCTAAGCAGTCAGGGTCGAGAGAGGGTTTCTTAAGCAGAGGTCTTATCACTGCCTCCTTCAGGGGGTCAGAAAACACCCCATCTCCGACGAACTCCAGACTGTCTCAGCCAGGACGAGGCTGATCACCTCAACACATCCCACAAGGAGACGCATTGGGCCCAGGTCCAAACTACAGTAATTTGGTCGCAGGGACTGGATGATCCTCATGATATCAGTGATTGCCAGCCAGCTCAAGTCAGACCAGGAAAACTGGTCGCTTGTAACTACCTGCTGACCCCCACAGCATATACTGGTGAGCACTGGATGGATCGTGGACCTAATGGGGGCAACCTTATCGTCTATGGAGCAAGCAAACTCACTGCACTGTAGTTCAGCAGGCTTTAACCGCAGCCCATCCCCATCGATGATACTCAGACCTTCACAGTCAACAATGCTGCTCTCTCTGCTGTGAGGCCCCAAAAGAGTGACTATTAAGTAATACTGGTTACAGCACATGATGCATTTGAAAGGCACAGTCCTCCATAGTAATAACTACCATGAATGCAACAACTGATAGGACCAGGCCCTACCACCTACGACAATGGCAGGGCCATGGGATAGTGGCCCCACCTGTCCCGGCACCTATGAGTGCAGACATGCACCCCAGGTGCAACACACAACACAGGGTACTTATATGGACACCTCTCTCATGACCCGCTCCACTGGCCTTCTTCGCAGCCTAATGTGTCTCCTGTCTAGTGCTGAGCTGTTTTTCTATTCTTTGTCCTACCTCAGGAAGTGGTGGATATGAATACAGTGCAGGGCTTCAAACAGGCATGGAATAGGCATAAGGGAGCAATACAGATAAGTATGAATAGATAGGCCATTAACAGAGTAAAGGCCTATGGCACATTCATAAGATACAAAAAATGAGCATACTGGATGGGCCTTGCTGTCCTTATCTGCTGTCAACTTCTATGTTTCTATGTTTCATGCTGCCTTGCTATGCACTGCCACCTGTTATTCTCCTGAGTGCACCACACACTGCTTTGTTTGAACTCCTGTCTAGTCTGCCATGCAACTCTGAAGGTATCTGGCTCTGTCCAGGCCCTACTGTCTGCTGAGGTCTGTACAGGAGAGAAAGGGAGATGTGATCAGTATTCTGTGGTGGGACTTGGTGCACCATTCCATACCCCCTACACAGTATACATGTCCATATGCCTATACTGTGCACCAGCTGCCACATGTGCATGATACAGATGGACAGGTTCGAGCAGGTCCACCAGGTACTTATGTGGCTAGCTGTAGTGCCACACATACAGTACATGCCATGGCCCAGCCGTAGCAGGTCAGAGGCATCCCCAAGTTGTTGGTATGGCCTTGAACAGTGTATACTGACTTGTGTATGGCCCACAAACTGCTATCCCCCCAGCCTCTGTACAACAGACCCATGCATGCTAGCTACAGGTCCTGTACACAGCATAGTATGCATTGGTATGCATGGTGCACCAGGTCACATAAGACATGGGCAGGAAAGACATACTTGTGCAATGGCTTGTGGGGCAGGCTTCTGTAGGTGTTGTCCTGCACAGTGGCCAGTAATGCCCACCCCCCTCCATGCAGTGGAATAGTACCTCATTCAGTACCTAGTATATGCAGACCACCAATACAATGCAACACGGACAGTGCACATGACACAGACAGTGGTCACATCTGCTGCCTGAGCATGGGCCTGTTGCACCTGTACTGGCCTACAGTTTGGTAATCACTGAGGACTTCAAGTGTGGCTCATAGACAGTCCTATCTGTTTGAGGCAGAGCACCTCTGTGGCCTGCATCTGGGCCAAGGGTGGGCATTGGACCTCTTTGCATCCTCCATGACCTGCTGCATGAAGTATACAATGTGTGCCGCCTTGTGAACCATCTTGGTGTGTGGCCTGCATTATCTCCCTCTGCCTCTGGAATTTATTCCAGCTTAAGATGGCCTTTCTATAGGTGGTATTTGCACAGTGCAATGTGGCCTGCATAATCCAGTTTGCACACCACATGTTGAATATCAGGCTGCACATGTTTTGCAAGGTACTGCCCCCCCCCCCCATTTGGGTGTTGCATACATTACCTCTGTGCTAGTGCACTGGCACTAATAACATGCACAATGATGCCCTCTGAAGATGGAATTGTGATGCTATACCATGCACAGTGCAGGTGCAAACACTTTGGTGTTGATTTTCAAAGAGCCCTTAGATCACCACAATCTGCAGTGATCTAGGGCTACGTTAGGGGTCCTGCACCCAATTTCATAAAATCAGTGGTCACGCTCCAAAGACCTGGAAGTCACTGCAGCCACAGAGTTGTAGCAAATATTGGGCGCTCCTGTGGACTTTGACAGAGGGATCTGTGAACCCTCCAGTGCAAGCCTACATGACCCGTCGAGGTGGGGGGAGAACCCTGGATGAAAGGTGGGGAACAGGGGCTGCAGGGGCACTGAGGGGAGCATGGTGGCAGGTATAGGGAGTGGAAGAGTCACTCAGCAGAGGTGCCATAGGGCGTACAAGGCAGCTGAGGGGACAGGGTAGAAGGATTGGCATTGTGATCCTATTATGACACAGCCCCAGGTGGAAGAAGCCCTGGCACCTGCCCCACAGAACCCACAGCACAAGGAATTGATTTATATACATCGTTTACATTGTGTGCTTATTTGTTTTGGTTGTCAAGTATCAAATATTATTAGTTTTATTGAATTGTGTTTCAATGCAGAGCACCACCTTTACCCCGGAAGTGGCCTGTCTGTTATTGTGAACTTTCCAGAGTACTGCATATGGAATGGGTTGGGGCCTATAACTGAGTCAGATATACACTCTGTTGTATATAACCCAGCCTTGACCATCCATGATAGTATCACAGTGTTAACAGTAGAGGAACCACTGAGGTATAGCGACTGCAGCACAGTGTGGCTTGATATAGCCCTGAAAACAAAGAAGCATTTGTCCAAAAACGGTGATCCTGGGCTTTAGGAGAGCAGACTTTGGGAGGATGGAGGAGCAGCTAAGGAAGAGACTCCAGGATTCTCAATAGCTGGATGGGATTGAAAGCAAGTGGGAACATATCAAAGAAGGTATTCTAGTACAGTAGGAACAGAATGTTACCTCAGGCAAGTGAGCAAATGAAGGAGATATAAAAGACCTGTATGGTTTTCTTGGGGGGGGCTTGGGGTAGCAAGGAGAAATAAAAAGATAGCCTTGAAAGGGTATAAAGTTGAACAGGTAGAGTCAGTCAGGGAGCTCTGTCATGTCAAATGATAGAAATCTACCAAGGAAGCCAGAGGAGCCAAGCTGAGGTGGTTTTCAGGATTTCAGAAGGGGTGATGGAAAATGATAAAGCCTTATTAAGGTATGTCTAAGAAAGATGAAAAAAATAAGTGTGAAATAGAGAGGTTGAGAAGGAGCAAGGCAATGGTGGAGAAGGGTGAACAGAAGGCTGATATTCTGAAAGAATACTTCTGGTAAGTTTTCACAAAAGGGGAGGGGCATTCCATATTACGTACACAGAAGAAAACCTGTAGGGGCAGTTGTCATCTTCCGAGCCACCTGTGTAGCTTTTTCACTGGAAACTGGTACCATTTCTATGTGCCCTGTAGGTCTGCCATGTGACAGTGGTGAGCACCAGCCAGCTTTCCCTAAAATACAAGGTAGCTCAACAAAAACTGACTGTGTGTGGAAAATCTTTCTCTTTGTATAACTGTTGGACTGTTGAGGCATAATCATTTATACTATCTTGTTAATGTAACCTTTCTCTTTTGTGTCAGCAGCTGCTCATCATCAACTGGGGGGGATGGGTGGCACGGAAGAAGCAGAAGGTGCAGCACAGTCCAGTGATGGTGGTGAGTTTGGAGGGGAACCCACTGCCCAATTTTTAAGCACGGGTATGAAATTTATGTAATACATCAAGGACAATTTAATTTCAGATGTGAATGAAAGGTTTTGTGGAGACATTGTGTAGGATGATGCTATACATCCTGAGCATGGATGAAATATGTGCATTGTGCAAACAATTTGTTCTCCATTATTTTGTTCTTTATTATGGCACTGCGTTGAAGTCCTTTGTCAGCAATTTTATGCTGGTCAGTCTGTATTTGCAAGTTGTACCGCCAATTGTTCACCGAAATATATAATGTGATGGCAAAAAAAGATTGATTGGACCATCCAGTCTGCCAAACCCTGCCACTACATGTCTGATGGCCCTATTTCATTCATTTAGGTCCATGCACTATGAAGTTGTGGTGCATTACATGGAGTGCACCCCTTTGGACTTGTTGACCAGTCATAAAGGATCTTTGCCAGGTAGTCATCTACCAGGGAGAGCATGCATTGGTGTGATGTCTGATAATGACTGCACTGTGGATACTACGCTTGATGTTATGTGTGTGCTCACATGATACCCCCTGCAACATGAGTCCTTTTGTGAACAAGAAGCAGTGAAGCAAAGTATGTCGGAATGTTAAGAATGGTTAAGCTGTGTCCTCTGGTTGAATGACAGCTTCTGCCCCACCACTGTTTTCATTGTTATTATGACATCATATATGTACTTAAAATTAAGAACTTTATCATGTGACCTTGCTCTTGCACATTTTACTGTTGCATCTTAGTAGTGACACGTGTTAGTTACATTGTGCCAAAGCTAGTATTGTCAGATCTTAACATATTGCTTAATTGGTCCAGTGCAGTACCTGTACTAATTTGTGTCAGTTGTTCCATAGTGAATCTTGTTTTGTTTTTGCATGTCTGTTTTCTATTCCCATGTACCTCTTTCCCAGGTCATAACTGGAAACAAGCCTTGTCTCAATGTGCCTTTTCTTGTGGACACTGATTTCTAAAGAAATAAATAATTATGTAAATGATGTGATGTTGAAGGGTATATTTCATTTATTTATTTAGAAGTTTTACCTGAATGGTTTTCTAAGCTGGGCAGCTCATTTCTAGAGGCACCATTGGGAAAGGGTACATGGGAGCAGAATTCAACAAGAATATAGTGCAGTACTGCACACACAAAAAGTGCAAATGCAATAGGCAATAGTTTATGCAGTAGTATTATTAAGGTACAGAATTGGTGAACGATTTTATCAGTGAAGAATATAGTAAAGTGACATTCCACTTTGGAAGACGAAGTCCGGATAATACAGGCAAAGGCGGATGCATGGATGGCAAAGACAGTCATAGAGTCTGCTTTCAGATTACTTCCAGTTAGGAAAGAAGACTGGAACTTGTTGGGGTTTAAAATTGGGGGACAGTACTATTTTGACAAAGCCATGCCCATGGGTTGTTCTATAGCATATGCGACATTTGAAGCTTTCAGCACATATTTACAGTGGATATTTCAAGAAAGAACTGGTTATAAAACAGTGATTCACTATTTGGATGATTTCCTTTTTATAGGCAGTGGGAAAAGAGAGACAGAAAAAATGTTAGCCAGCTTCCAAGAGCTGTGTAAAGAACTAGGGGTTCCATTGGCACCTGAAAAAACAGAAGGGCCCAGTGAGGTGTTAGAATTTCTGGTATTGAGATAGATGCCCCAGAGGAGATATTTCGTCTGCCAAACAAAAAAGTGGAAAAACTGAAGGACCTGATCCAGATACATACCAGTAGAAGAAGAGTACAACTAAAACAGGCACAACAAGTATCGGGACATCTAAACTTCGTGTGCAGGGCTATTAGGCCAGGGAAGGCTTTCACCAAAAGGTTAGCAAGGGCTACAGCTGGAGTGACCAGACCACACCATTGAGTAGACATGACAAAAGGAGTCAAGGAAGATTTTAAAGTATGGGAGGAATTCCTCAAGGAATATAATGGCTGCTTCTTTTGGCAGGAGGAATGGGTGTATAACACAGACCTCAATCTTTACACTGATACAGCCGGGGGCCTAGGCATGGGGGGTTATCTGGGGGCAGATGGTTTGCAGAACCATGGCCAGCAGACTGGGTGAAGGACGGTAAGGTGAAAGATATAACATTGCTAGAGATCATGCCCATCTGGGCATGCACCCTGGTTTGGGGGGAAGAATTAGGGAATCAGAAAGTGACATTCTGGTGTAACAATAGAGCAGTGGTAGAGGTCCTAAACAACAGGGGAGCCAGGTCAGAAACAGTCATGCAAGTTTTGTGACTCTTGGTGCTAAGGGCCTTGCAGTTGAACATGTCATTCAGAGTGAAACACATAGAAGTGGTACACAATACCCTGGCTGACAGCCTTTCCCGTCTGCAGCTGGATCATTTCCAGAGGCTGGCACCAACAGCGGAGGAACAAAAAACGCCCATACCAACAAACATCTGGGACATTGGCAAGAAGGAGCCGAACTGTTGTTTTGCAGTTCATGGGCACCACGGACTCTGAAGGCATTCAATGGGCCTGGCGAGTGTTTCAAACATTCAGGGCAACACACCATATGGAGGTAAGTAGACCACTCACAGAAGAACAAGTGGGAAAATTCAGCATGGAACAATGGCAAAAAAGAACAGCCCACACCACAATGGGGGTCTATTTGACAGGGATTAGTGTTATTTGCAGTTTAAAAGGATGGAGGGACCCAATAAAATCGATGTTTATTAGAAGAATGATGCAGGGTTGGGGTAGGTTAAACAAGGTACAGTGGATAAGAGAAGACCAATAGGGGAACAGTGGCTGGCAAAACTAAAAGATGTGTTACCGGCAATATGCAGATCCAAAGCTGAGGCCCAGCTATTTCACACGATTTATGTTATAATGTTTGCAGGGGCCATAAGAGTGAGTGAGGTGGTAGGCCATGGCAGGAAAGACAAGGAAGGGGGACTAGAATGGGAAGATATAAGCTGGGGGATGAAGGAGATACAGATCTTGATTAAGAGGTCAAAGATGGATCAAAGGGACAGGGTTGCATGGTAACACTAAAGAAACATATGAGGGCACAATTGTGATTACAAGCTTTAGTGGGCTTTCACACAGAGCATGGGAATGGGACAGGGAGATTATTTGTGTGGTGATGGGAAGAGGGTCATAAATTATCAAGTCACAGCATTACTCAGAAAAGGCATGCAATTCCTGGGGGAGGATCCGATTAATTATTCATCCCACTCCTTACGGATAGGGGCTGCCTCACAGTGGGCAGTGGGCAGTGGCAGGCGAGACTGTGAATAATATTTTGGAAAAGGGATGCTGGCAGTCTGCCAGTTATAAGAGATACATTCGAACACTGCAGTGTGGAGACTAACGTATCACCTATGTTTTTGTTACAGACCTGGAGCCACATTGGGGGGATGGGGAGAGGTGATATTATGATAACGAAACTAAGACCATATATAAGACATTTATTTTGCTTAAACCCTATAGGAAGAGGGAGGATCATGGAAGTCTGGATCTGCGGCCACTCTTATATTTATTGGGTGGAAGGGAGAGCTGAGAAAAAGGCTGGGGGAAAGCAGCTTTACCAAGATGTGAAACAATGTAGATTGGTGTGGCGTGCCATCCAGGGGATGAGATGGGCACAACTGCTTCCTACCCTGAAAGAGCTGAAGGAGCGGCAACCCATTCCAGACTTAATTATTATACATTTAGGGGGTAATGACCTTGGGGGTAAGCCATGGGTGGACACATACATGCAAGTAAAAAGGGACCCAGAGACAATACAACGGTGGTGGTCTAGGGTATGCCTTGCCTGGTCAGATATGATACCAAGGAGGGTTTGGAGACATGAGCACAGCCATAGAGCTGTGGATAGGGCAAGGAGAATGATGAACAGAAGGGTAGGAACACTGATAAGGAAAATGGGAGGACAGGTGATACTGCGAGGTGTGGAAGAATGGGTAGAAGATTTCTACAGGTCAGATGGCATGCATCTGTCAGATCTAGCCATAGACATGTTTAATACAGAAATGATGGGTTTTATAGAAGCATGGAGGAGGCATGCAAAAAATGGAAGCTAATTAAAAAAAAGGGGGGGACTGGGAAGGAGGTTTCCTGAGGTATGGAGGAACAATAGCCTAAGTGAGGGGAAAGTCAGTCATCCAACACAAGCTGGAGACCAGCTAATGGGGAAAAAAGGGGGGGAGAAGGGGAGGGAGGAAGGAAAAGGAATAAGACGAAAAGAGGAAGAAGCTAAAGGAGAAAAGCGGTCTCGGTTTTCACCGTTACCTAACAGAAAAGGAGAAGAAGAAGGCACCCAGGTTTTCACCTGGGGGAACAAAAAGAGGAAGAAAGAGGGAGGCTCAGAGATTGATATATGGATGGGAATAAATGAAATTGTGAGAGATATAATAATAAAAGTGGATGAAATGTAACATGGAATTATTATATATAAATAAATTAATTGCCAGTCTGAGCACAACAACAAACAATGGTCTCTGTCTTTTTGTGAGGGGAAAAGGGGGGAATCTGGGACAATGGAGTTTGCCCTTGAAGGGGCAGGCCAGGTTGTCCTGGTGCACCCCTTCCCTTTTCATCAAGATAGTGTGCTCAGAAGGGTAGGGGGGAAGGAAGGGGAGGGTCAGGGGATAGAACAATGACCAGGCAACAGGAAGGGGAGGGGCGAATGGTGGTACATAATGGGCAACACAAGAGTGGTTCAGACACTTTTGCTGGAGTTTTTGATCTCTCCCACCCACCCTACAATATAAGAGCAAGAGGGGAAGATAGTCAAAAGGGACTGTATGGTAGGTCTGTCAAAGGTGGATGACAGATGTGTCCAGTAGGATGATTATTGTATTGCCAAAAGTGGATGGCTGAAAATAATATGGTTATTGGACTGCCAAAGGTGGATGGCAGAAAAAGGGGGGGGAGGAGGGGGAAAGGAAAAGGAATAAGACGAAAAGAGGAAGAAGCTGAAGGAGAAAAGCGGTCTCGGTTTTCACCGTTACCTAATAGAAAAGAAGAAGAAGAAGGCACCCAGGTTTTCACCTGGGGGGACCAAAAAGAGGAAGAAAGAGGGGGGATCAGAGATTGATATATGGATGGAAATAAATGAAATTGTGAGAGATATAATAATAAAAGAGGATGAACTGGAACATGGAATTATGATATATAAATAAATTAATTGCCAATCTGAGCAGAACAACAAACAACGGTCTCTGTCTTTTTGTGAGGAAAAAGGGGGGAATCCGGGACAATGAACTAGGAAAGTGTTTGATGTCCTTATACAAGAGGAGGAGGCCATCAGTGGTCCAACTACAGTCTATGTCCCAAGCCAACTGAAGCTGACACACACTTCCAAAGGTTTGAAAGAGAGGTGAAGGATGTAAGGGCTGGCCAATGAACATTTCTCTTGGAGCAGAAGCAAGTAGAGAAGCAGCTGAAGGATGTGGCCAGGAAGCTGCAATCTGTAGCTGTAACCCAGCAGCTTGCTTCCCCTGTGGCCACCCCCACCACTTACTAGCACATGCACAGCCAGCTTAGAGTAGGTGACATGCTCCTGGGGCACTTCTTTTTTCATGGGCAATCACTGTCTTTGTAAATAGTTCTTGTTTGTCATTTTATATATATATTTTTTTTTGTTTGTTTTGTAAATAGTTGTGTTACTGTGTTGTTTTGATAGTTGTTCCTTCTCCTTATTTTCTTCCCCATACTAAACATTTGTTTATAAAAACCAGAGTGCCTGTCATGCTTATTGTAATTGGCATTGTACTTGTATGGGAGCACCATGAGTGAAATATGTGGGAGGAAGTAAAACACTGGGATTGGGTGTACAGATGCTTGAATTAAGTTTCTAAATTCAGTACAGTGCACGTAATGCTGCAACATGATGTAGGTAAGGGACAATTTTATTTGATTCATTTGTGCTTCCCTGGACTTCTGGCAACACCATGGTGGAAGGTGGAGGATAAAGAAGGAGAATGAGTAACTCTGGAGAAAAAAAGATTAGACCTTCAAGAGAAGAAGACAAAAAAATTATAAGAAAACAGTTTTGATAGGGATATAAGGGACACATTGCTCTAACACTGGGCCATGCTCAGTAAGGGACCTGTTGCCCTGTAGTACTGTAACAAGTAAATTCTGAATGCAAATATGCAAATAAATGCTTTTCACTTGGTAGCACACACATGTCAAGCTCCAAATGTACTTCTGTAGGCTGAGTCCTCAATAGTTTAATATCTTCAGTTAACACCAATGAGTAAATAATTAAACTAATTTTTATTTGAGCACCTAAAAAATTAAGCTAAGGTAAAAAAGTAATTGGAAAATACGTACCCATGTAGATATCTAATATGCATGTGATGATGAGAGAGGAAGAAGTCTGCTTGAGCAGAGAAGATGGCTGGTATAGTATACCTGCAAGAGAAGAAGAGAGGCAGCACAAAATCATTAGAAAACAAAATTGATAGGGATATAGACAACACGTGGCTCTAAAAAGAGGTCATGCTGGGAAAGAAGCCTGCTGCCTTCCAGGATCATAGTCAGTTTTTCCTGTTGCATTAAACTTTTATCTGTCAGGAAAAGTATATTTTTAGGAATGTATATACTTATTTATTTATTTATTCATTTATTTATTTGAATTTTGGTAACCGGGTAAGCCCACTGAGACCATGCAGTCTCTTTTTCAGGAGCAACCTGCAGGAATTTGCAAAAGGAGCAGGAGTTAACAAAATTAAGAAATGAGATACACAACAAGACCAGAACAACTTATGCAACAAATACATAGCAAGACCAGAACAAATTAGATAACAAGTACAATAATTGTAACAAGGATTGTGCAGTAAACGAGACTTTAAATACATACTCATAGTGCAGTAACTTCAGAGTTCGACAAAATGCAGTGTCCAAGATGCTGTACTATACAATTATGGTTATGCTCAATACAGTGTCCAAGATGCTGTACAGTCATAGTTGTGCTCTGCTACACTAAACAGAGGTGTACATGATGTAGTGGCATACTAGTAGGATGCTGAAAAGGAAATTGGAGTTTAGGGAGGATGAAGATAAGAACTTTTCACTTGGAATCACGTACACGTGTAGCCCTCTAAAAGTACTTCTGTATAAAGTGTCCCCACAGTTAAAACATTTTGGTATAGTTAACAATGAGACTAATCATAATTAATTCCCCTGAAAACAACTGAAAAAGGGGGTAAACATAAAGATAAAGAATTATATGGAAAATACTTAGCCATGTTGAATTCTGATCTGCACGTGAAGAGACATGAGGTAGGCAGCTTGAGCAGTGGAGATGTCCATTGTCTGGTGTACTTGTAAGAGAGTTATAGAGACAGAGTAAGAGAGATAATCCAGAGAAAGCACATTTTTGGATGCATATTCAATATTCATTCTTAATTACGTCATTCTAATATCTCTTGGCAGAAGCCAATTTAAAAATGTAGAAAAACCAAAATACAATAAGACTTGATACAGTTAAAGAAACACATAAAAAAAGTAAAATGAAGAAAAGGAGGATCACTGTATTATAGTACTTACAGTGCTGAATCAACTGAAGAATTGAAGGCAGCTGGAACCAGGTGTAATTTTTGCTTCATTAGGCAATCAGTCAGTCTTCACTCCAAAAAAACCCGGTGTGATGGATGTGTCCTTTCCTACTTCATCATTCATCAGTGCATCTAAGTCACTCAGATGGGTCAGTTCAGTTCTCCAGCAGTCAGCTTGGTGTTCTATCATGGAATGAATATTCACATCAGTGACTCACCACCATCATCATCAGTTTTTGCCCCTGAAAAATTGATTAGAATTAAGTGAGACAAACAACCTTGGATTAGTCCTCAGCTACTTCAATGTACTGTATGAGGAAAAGGGACACAATCTGGGAATCCTGCCATAAACATAAGACACTAGGGCCCAGATATTCAAAGCTGTGTGCTAGACATAAAGGGCTCAATTTCCAAAGCCTGGAGGATGATGCAAGGTGCCTGTGTCAGATATAAGTGAAGCCACAATAAAGCAATGTACGTCTGTTTACATACACATCAGAGTAGTGTTTCACAGTGTACATAATCAGCAGATTACTGTTTCACAGTGTACATAATCAACAGATTAGTGTTTTGCAGTTTATATAAAGAGCAGAGTAATGTTTCACAGTGTACATAATCAGCAGATTACTGCTTTGCAGTTTACATAAACAGCAGATTAGTGTTTCACAGTTTACATAATCAGCAGATTAGTGTTTCACAGTGTACGTAATCAACAGATTAGTGTTTTGCAGTTTATGTAGAGCAGAGTAATGTTTCACAGTGTACATAATCAGCAGATTACTGCTTTGCAGTTTACATAAACAGCAGATTAGTGTTTCACAGTTTACATAATCAGCAGATTAGTGTTCCACAGTGTACGTAATCAGCAGATTAGTGTTTTGCAGTTTATATAAAGAGCAGAGTAATGTTTCACAGTGTACATAATCAGCAGATTACTGCTTTGCAGTTTACATAAACAGCAGATTAGTGTTTCACAGTTTACATAATCAGCAGATTAGTGTTTCACAGTGTACGTAATCAACAGATTAGTGTTTTGCAGTTTATGTAAAGAGCAGAGTAATGTTTCACAGTGTACATAATCAGCAGATTACTGCTTTGCAGTTTACATAAACAGCAGATTAGTGTTTCACAGTTTACATAATCAGCAGATTAGTGTTCCACAGTGTACGTAATCAGCAGATTAGTGTTTTGCAGTTTATATAAAGAGCAGAGTAATGTTTCACAGTGTAAATAATCAGCAGATTAGTGTTTTGCAGTTTATATAAAGAGCAGAGTAATGTTTCACAGTGTAAATAATCAGCAGATTAGTGTTTCACAGTTTACATCATCAGCAGATTAATGTTTCACAGTGTACATAATCAGCATTTTAGTGTTTCACAGTGTACATAATCAGCAGATTAATGTTTTGTAGTGTACATGATCAGCAGATTAGTGTTCACAGTTTACATAACCAGCAGATTAGTGTTTTGCAGTTCACATAAACAGCAGATTAGTGCTTCACAGTTTCATAAACAGCAGATTATTGTTTCACAGTTTTCATAAACAGCAGATGAGTGTTTCACAGTTTACGTAATAAGAAAATTAGTGTTTCACAGGTTACATAAACAGCAGATTAGTGTTTCACAGTTTACATAAACAGCAGATTAGTGTTTCACAGGATACATAAACAGCAGATTAGTGTTTAACAGTTTACATAACAGCAGATTAGTGTTTCACAGGTTACATAAACAGCAGATTAGTGTTTCACAGTTTACATAACAGCAGATTAGTTTTTCCAGAGTTTTCATAAACTGCAGATTAATGTTTTGCAGTTTACATAAACAACTGATTAATGTTTCACAGTTTACATAAACAGCAGATTAGTGTTTCACAGTTTACATAAACAGCACATTAGTGATTTCAGAGTTTACATAAACTGCAGATTAATGTTTTGCTGTTTACATAAACAGCAGATTTTTCATTTTTCATTTTCATGTTATTCTTTGTTAACCGGGTAAGGACACTGGACCATAGGTTCCTTTTCAGACCCAACCCAGATATACAACAAAACACATACAATCAATACAAAGCATTAACAATTACAAGTAACAATTACAATCTGACAAGGACAATAAATATTGCTTTAGTCTAAATGTGAAACTAGGTACAGAAATAACGAATGTAACATCAAGAGGAAAAGCATTCCAATTTTTTGGTGCACCCACAGAGAAAGTTCGTATCCCACTCTTTAATCTGTAGAGAAGAATATTGAATAGAGGGCCATTAGAAGACCTCAGACTTGGTAAAACATTTCTAAGAGAAATTAACTCTGACAAAGGAAAAGGCATTCCAAAATAGAAGCTCTTAAACATTGCACATCCCACAAAATATTGAATCCTATGATTAGGTGAAAGCCAACCCAATAGAATATAGATAACAATGATGGGTCCGACTTGGGGCTGCTAATATAAACCTACATATATTGTTATAGGTAATAGTTAAGGCATGCAATTCCTTATGCCCTATATTAAGGTAAAGATTGTTTTGCAGTTTACATAAACATCATATTAGGGTCTTACAGTTTATGTAAAAAGCAGATTAGAGTTTCCCAGTTTGCATAAACTGCAGATTAATGTATCTAAGTTTACATAAACAGCAGATGAGTGTTTCATAGTTTAAATAACCTGCCGATTAGTGTTTTGAAGTTTACATAAACAGCAGATTTGTGTTTGTAGTTTACATGCAGCAGAATAGTGTAATACAGTTTATATAAACAGCAGATTAGTGTTTTGCTGTTTACATAAATGGCAGATTAGTGTTTCACAGGTTACATAAACAGCAGATTAGTGTTTCAGAGTTTACATAAACAGCAGATTAGTGTTTCACAGTTTACATAAACAACAGATTAGTTTTTCCAGAGTTTACATAAACTGCAGATTAATGTTTTGCAGTTTACATAAACAGCAGATTAATGTTTCACAGTTTACATAAACAGCATATTAGTGTTTCAGAGTTTACATAAACTGCAGACTAATGTTTTGTAGTTTACATAAACAGCAGATTGTTTTGCAGTTTACATAAACTTCATATTAGTGTCTCACAGTTTATGTAAAAAGCAGATTAGTTTCCCAGTTTACATAAACTGCAGATTAATGTATCAAAGTTTACATAAACAGCAGATGAGTGCTTCATAGTTTACATAACCTGCAGATTAGTGTTTTGAAGTTTACATAAACAGCAGATTTGTGTTTGCAGTTTACATGCAGCAGGATAGTGTAACACAGTTTATATAAACAGCAGATTAGTGTTTTGCTGTTTACAGAATTGACAGATTAGTGTTTTGCTATTTACATAAATGGCAGATTAGTGTTTCACAGGTTACATAAATAGCAGATTAGTGTTTCAGAGTTTGTATAAACTGCAGATTAATGTTTTGCAGTTTACATAAACAGGAGATTAGTGTTTCACAGTTCACATAAACAACATATTAGTGTTTCACAGTTTACATAAACAGATTAATGTTTCACAGTTTACATAAACAGCAGATTAATGTTTCACAGTTTACATAAAAAGGAGATTAGTGTTTCACAGTTTACATAAACAGCAGATTAGTTTTTCCAGAGGTTACTTAAATTGCAGATTAATGTTTCACAGTTTACATAAACAGCAGATTAGTGTTTCACAGTTTACATAAAAAGCAGATTAGAGTTTCCTAGTTTACATAAACTGCAGATTAATGTATCTAAGTTTAAATAAACAGCAGATGAGTGTTTCGTAGTTTACATAACCTGCAGATTAATGCTGTGAAGTTTACATAAACAGCAGATTTGTGTTTGCAATTTACATGCAGCAGAAAAGTGTAACACAGTTTAAAACATGGCTATCTAAAATGCAATCATTTCATTGGTCAGAACACATCATCTGACCATTGATTAATCCCTGATATACCCGCAGTTGCCTTGCCGGTCCACAGTATCCTGATTGACAGCAATGTAAACTGACTTAGAGAAATCACTCCACCATAGACACATTGAAAAAGAGAAGGTGGATTCCTCCTTGCAAAGATGGATTCTACCTTGCAAAGGCAGATTCTACCTTCAAAGGTGGATTCCGCATCCTCATAACAACAAATCCACCTAGTGGACAACTACAAAGACAGCATCCTCCATACACATTATTCATTAGGCGGAAGGACTATTTTAGTAGAAATCCATGCTCAAACACATATATTTTAATATTCTTTTACATAAACCCCTAATATAATGCGGCTCATGTTATAAGAGGATTAACCCACTCCAAAGTATGGGTTTACTGAGCATTAATCCACACTTGGGTGGTTGAAATCACTCGGCCTGCAACCTCGTGATTCCACCCCCCCCAGCTGTGGATAAATGCTCAGTAAACCCATACCCTGTCATGGGTTAATCCCTACTTATATAAACATCAGATTAGTGTTTTATTATTTACATAAATGGCAGATTAGTGTGTCATGGTTTACATAAATTGCATATTAATGTTTTGCAATTTATATAAACTGCAGATTACTGTTTCACAATTTACATAAACTGTGGATTATTTTTCTGCAGTTGACATTATTTTTTCAGTGTAAACTGTAGAAAACATGTCAACTATTTTAGATGAACAGTCTAGACTCCATGTCAAGTTGCCAAGAAGAAATCCAGCACAGTAAAAACAGTGTGGTGAAAACCATGAAAGTCAAAACAACGCATGCAGAATACTGGCAAGAATTTTGGGGAAAGTGTGATTTACTATTACAGCACCATGCTGCCATTTACCACCACTCCAGTGAAATTTTGTAACTTACATTTTCTTCAATCCCCAGTTGCATTCCGCGCATGTGAGGTTTTGACTTTTACGGCTTTGATTGCACTGTTTCTAACTGCGCTAGATTTCCTCTTCCTAACTTGACTTGCTACCAACAGTCTACATGTAGCTGTAAATAATATTTGTATTTATATCTTATTGTACGTATTGCATGTTGTGTTGTAATATGCTTGTTGCACTTTAAAAAGGGCAATACTGCTCAATGTGCTTTTCCAGGATAAACAAAAAAAATAACATGAAAATGAATTAAATGAAAATGTATTCATGGTTTACACTCAACAATCAATGCAAACTGTGGAAAACTAATCTAGATTTTATGTAAAAAAAATGCAAATGACTTTTGTAGTTCTCTGGAATTTTTTTTTTTTAATTCCAAAAATGATTATACATATGGAATTGGCATTCCATCTGAATTCTGGCAGCAGAATTCAACATTTGTCACAGCTCTACTCGGTAGCATGACTGCTCAGCTAATGGAATGTGTGCGCGGTGAATACTGTATGTGTTACAACACTGTATGGGCACTGCCTGCTGTTTCTGCAGTTCACTCTATGTCTGTTGATTTCTACCCTGTCAGCGTGGCTTAGAGGTTAGACTGATAGCCGCCAGGTAGCTTTGGTGCACCAGACCATGGTTCAAGTCCTCTCTCATCTCAGTTTGATTTTTTTTAAACTATTCGTATTGTTCTGGTAGATATTTAAAAGTGTTGTTGGGGTCAGTGTCAACTCCAAGGTTGAAACTGCACAGGTATAGAAACCTGCTCTTTTCTTCAAATTATGTATGACCTCGGAGATGATTATATTTAGATGGGGGGTTAGGAGGAGGAGACCCCCAATAAAAAATAATGAACATAAATGTGCTGGCATTCTGTGCTTTTTATTGGAAGGAGATATGTTAGCGGTACAGCAAGTTGACATTAGAGATATGTTATCAGTGCAGTACTGCTGTTCAGTGAATTTTCTGCTCTGAATTGCACCGTGCTGATAACACATTCACTAAGTTGTCATGGATCCCATAACCCATCATCACTCCCCTCACATCCTTGGAAAAATAATTTCAATGTTTACATTTCAGAAAACAAAACGGTTGCACAGTTTACATAAAGTTTCATTAAAAAAACTCTGTGGTCTACTTTCTGGGTGATCATTTGTGGAAGGTTGTTTGAAATATCCTATGTGAAGAATGGTGGAACTGATAATTCCCATTGGAAATCCACTGCCAGAATTTAAATTTCTGACAACCCTGTGTCAATATATATTCACAGTGAAAAACAATCTTATTCATATAAAAACATAGTCAGTGAAAGAACATATAAGGGCCACTCTTAAATTTGGATAACCAGGCAAACATGCGAACATGCAGTTATGGTCAAGTAGACAAAATGAAAAGAAAAAATGTTGTGTACGGAAAAAAAATGCATGCTGTGGGCTGAATCCTTAGCAAGTGAACAAACCTTATATCTCTATTTTAATCTCATGGGAGCTTGTACTAACAGACAGAGGCAGAGGATTTTAGGGGCCCAATTCCAAGGCAGATTACGCATGTTGCAAGGTGACCTGCACTAAACCCAATGGTGCAAGTTGCACCTTGTGACATGCGTTACGCCACCCACAATTCCGAAAGGTGGCCTGTGACATGGTGTAGCTATTAGCTCATCTAACCATACCCTATGTCCACCTACGTCCACCAGGGTCACACCTCCATGCCTGCTGCCCCTACAGCTAACCCCCCATGGTCCCTCATATGTCCCCACCCATTGTCAAGGCTGCCATCCATGCACATCTGGCACATCCATGCTCCCATCCCTGAGCAGTGCCCCACTGGGCAGTACACCCCCCACCTGCTATGCACCCCTGCACCCCAAGGCTGTCTGGTGGCCCCCACCCCTCCACAGCAGCCCTGTGGGGCATTGCTTTAGTGTCCTGGTGCAGGGCTTTGGGGGGCCATGTGTGGCTTGTGCCCTGTGGGTGAGTATCGCTGCAGCTTGTGGCACCCTTGTGGCACCCAGTTCAGGTATGCCCTTTCCGCCCTTCCCATGGCCCAACCCTGGAGCTGCTGCTGCTGCAAGTCACAGGCATAGGTGCCTGGGACACTGCCTGTTCTGGAATCTGGTACAGGGTCCCCTGCATAGCAGCATATGTCACAACTCGCATCTGACTGTGAGTTGCACCATACATCCTGGAATCATGCCCCAGAATATTATGAACCACTGTTACTTAGTACAGCTCCATCCTCGGGACTAAGTACTCTTAATATTATGACCGCTTGTTATTTATTGAATTTTGTTGACCTGGTAGGCCCACTGAGACTAGAAGTCCCTTTTTCAGGGGTTGACCAGGGAATACAGATTGGTAACCAACTGAAACTGAAACAGATTAAGCTGTTGGTGGTATTTTTATTGAGTGAATGGGGGAAATTTGGCCAGGACACAGAGGAAATTCCCCTACTCTTTTTGAGAAGTGTCATGGGATCTTTAACATCCACCTGAACTACCACCGGAACAGGCAGATGGGACCTTGGTTTAACATCTCATCTGAAAGACAGCACCTCAGGAGTGCAGCATCCCCCTCATGCTGCACTGCAGTGTCAGTATTGGGTTATTAACCCAAGTGCCTGGTGTGGGGATAGAACCCACAGCCTTCTGAGCTCCCAGTCTCAGAGGTGAGTGTGCTACCTGCTGAGCCACTGACACTGACCTGTTATATCCTCTTTTGGCAAATGTATTGTGAAGTACAACTACATGAATATGATTCTATATCATGTTATAGTTTTGTTAGTCAGTATAGAATAACCATATATATTTAAAATACTGTGTGACATCATATATATATATATATATATATATATATATATATATATATATAGTATGTAAATGAATAAAATATTTTATTGATCAACCAGAGCATGTAAACACTTTGTTTTTTATACATCTTTATACAAATAAGCAATATCATATTCAAACAAATACTTTACATTTAAAAACAGTTAAAACATTTCATCTTTCCATGAATTCAGAACGAGATATATTAATAAACCAGACTTATACATATTTAGGAGACAACCATATTAAGCTCCCTGGAGTTTAAGTGTTTCTTGTATTGCATCTTTTTTTGCTTCACAACAGATGCCATAAATTTTGTTATTTTTATGGCTTCTGCTAGGCACCGTGGATGCAATAGTATAAATACCACATCATGATTAACATTTGCATATTTGATTAAGGTATCCAGTAAATATAAGTTTCTTATTTTAGATACACGGAATGGATTGCCACATCAGTTATCATACAGAAAAAGATTAGTTGCTGTATTGGTCCTTGTAAGAACAGATCCAGAAGCAAATGATTTGATACCTTTTATTGGACCAACATAGATGTTACAAAAATAAAACAATGTCTAAGCTTTCAGACAAACCAAGTCTTTCCTCTGAGACTTATGACAATTGTTCAGAGAGTCACATTCTATTAACACCCAGATCATACATAAAAAAAAACAAGGAAAAATTATCATTGATTAAAAGTACTTATTTTAAAAAATTTAAACTTTAAATGGAATGAATAGCATTCCATTAGCTTGTTATTACTGAGAATCGTTTCAAGGACATCCATTAGATAAGCTGAACACGCAAGGAGGCAAGGCTTCTAACTGAAATTATTAATGATTGGGGGCCAGATATTTAAAACTTAGTGCAATGCACAAATCAGTAGTGCAGGGATAGCGCAGGCTTAGCGTGGAGCTGCAATATTCAGAGAACCGGTTAGGACGTGCAAACCGCAATAGCCCTGGGCAAACCAATAATGTATGCAAGGGGCAAAGTGAGGGAGCGGGAACCAGCATACACACGCTACGGGATATTCAGAGCAATAGCGCTGCACAAGGCCACATAGTGTGACACATAGTGCAGCGCTAGTTACAGCCTATAAAAGGCTGGTCTTATTCCAGGGCAAAACACAGAGGGGAGGGACCAGACCAGGAAGCGACCATGGCTGCAGTGCTGAATGCAGTGTTGCTGCATCTGATGGCAGCAGTAGTGGAGGGGGAGGAGAGGGAGTAGGGCCAACATGGGCCACAATGCAGGCCGAGGAGATGATATGCTGCACACAGGTGTACCGGCCCAGAGTCTCCTTCGAGACCCTGCCAGATAAGCACATCACTGGTCAGTACAGGATGAACAGGGGGGTATTGAGGCAGCTATGTGAACTCCCACATGAGCAGCTGCAGCCCAACACCAGATGCAGCCATGCCATGACAGTTGAGAAGACGGTGACAGCAGTGATGTGCTTTCTAGCCACAAGGACCTTCCAACTACCAATGGGGAACACCATAGGGGTATCGCAGTCTGCCACCTCATGCCTCCTGACCCAGTTCCTTGATGCTTTCCTGCCACATGCTGGTGAATTCATAGTATTCCCCAGCACAGCAGCAGAGCACAGAGAAACCATGCAGCAATTCCACTGAGTTGCGCACCTACCAGTGGTACTTGGTGCCATTGACTGCACCCATGTCCCCATCCATGCACCACCTGGCGATGGCAGTGAGGTGTATGTGAACAGGAAGGGGTACCACTCCATCAATTGCCAGGTGGTGTGTGATGCGACAGGGCACATCAGCAATGCCTTTGCACAGTACCCAGGCAGTGCCCACGACACCTTCATCTGGCACCAGTCCCAGCTGTGTCAGGCCTTTGAGGAGGGCAGGATACCCAGTGGGCACCTAGTCAGTGAGTATCAGCATGCAAGGCACGCATACACCACAGTGGGGGCAGGGACAGGCAGGAGAATGCAAGGAAGGGGTATGGGATAGCAACAGAGGTGGTGTACCACACCAAGGGGCAGACAGCAGAACAGCAACACTAACAGGTGCACATTTCTCAACAGGGGACAGTGTCTATCCCCTGCAACCCTGGCTGCTGACACCAGTACCCCGGCCAGCCATAGTGGCTGATGAGAGGTACAATGAGGCACACGCCACCACTAGGAACATCATAAAGAGGGTGCTTGGCATACTAAATCTGCGCTTCCAATGCCTAGACACATCAGGTGGTGCCCTACAGTATAGGCCTCAGAAGATATGCCATATCATCCTAGCCTGTTGCATGCTACACATCATGGTGATGAACCATGGAATACAGGCACCTGAACCTGAGGAACAGGCTGACAGTGACCTAGAGCCAGGGGTCAGGGGGATAGTGGAGCAACTTGAGAGGAGAGATCCTCGAATGGCCCGCAGGACCCTGGAGCACAGGGCTGGCATCATCAGAACACTGTCACAGTCCAGAAGGTGAGTAAACACAGCACAGCAACCAGAAACATTACAGTGTAAATGACTTTAATACGTGCAGACAACCACAATAGTGAGGACCACCAACAAAGCATGTGCACAACACAGTGGGAGTGAATATACATGGGATGGCAATGTGTACTGAGGGCCATGCAGGACACACATGTGACCACAGTAGACAGCCATGGCATGGTGAAGCAGGTGATGCCTGTGGTGCCTGATACAAGGTGGCAGGGTGGGAAGGGCTACCATGGCTGTGCATGGCTGACTGTGCCAGTGACTCTGTGTGTGTGTGTGTGTGTGTGTGTGTGTGTGTGTGTGACTGTGAGTGCATGTGTGTGTGTGTGTGTGTGTGTGTGTGCGTGCATGTGTGCACATGTGGGTGTCATCTGTATGCCTGTGCAGGGCAGCTGTGCCTACCTGTGGTGACTACCAACATGCACACGGCACATTAGCCAGGGTGCTCTGTGCCGAGGATATAGTTGGGGAGAACCGCGGTGAGGCTGGGAGGGTGGTGTACTGGTGCCCTGGCCGACCGGCAGAGCCAGACAGGGTGGATGGCCGGCCATGGCGCCGCTGGGTCCTGGCTGATGCACCCACTGCAGTGGTGCAGGAGTCTGTGCCTGCTCTGTGGCCACATGAGGCCTGTCTGTGGGCCTGTGTGCCACGGGCATGCTGTCATCCTTGCACAGCCCGCTGACCACCATGCACCCCATGCAGTACTGTGATGAGATCTGCAACAGCATCCATGAGACTCACAAAGCCACAGAAAAGCCTGGCCACCATGCGCCCCAACCTGTCCTCCACCCTCTGTTTGGCACGTGCGAAGCCCAAGGCCACAGACTCCTGCATCTGCAACAGCTCATGCCGAAGGGCATGCAGATCCATCTAGGCCTTCTGCTGGGCCGTAAGGGTGGCCAGGAGCAGAGGGTGGGATCCCTGGCCATCCAGCTCCACAGCCACGGCAATGCCAATGCTGGCCAAGGGGTGAGCCTGCTACTGGACACAGTGGGAATGCTCTGGCAGATGCTGAATGTCCTGCTGCTGTATGTTACCTGTGGTGTGCTGTGTCCCATGTGGACTCTGTACCCTTCCCCATGGATGGCAACACATGTCCAGAGGTACACACTCGGCACCCACATGACCCACCACCATCTGGACTGGACCACCAATGATGGCATGACTGTCCACCCCCATGTCTACTGTGGTGCAGACCCCATCATGCACCACCCCTGTGCCACCAACCACAGTCTCCTTCACAGGCAGGTAGCATTCCTGGTCCAAGTCATCTGAGCCAAGGTCATTGGTGACTGTCAGGAGGATCACCTGGCCACCACTCAGATCCTCCACCTGGGCATACTGCAGGATGTCACCGGTATTCAGGGCTCCACCAGCACTGGAGTCCCCCCCCCCCGGCAAGTGTAACTCAAGTCCATTTGACTGCCACACATGTGCTGCTGCTGAGGGTTCATGCCTGGCACCCAGCCTGGAGGTTGATGGCATGTTTTCATCATCCACAGCCTCCTGCTCCATGGCAGCTGTCCCAGCCACATCCTGGCATACTGCAGGTTGTGCACCCACCACATTGAAACAAAAAGGGACAGTGTCAATGACCGGTACCTGCACAGTGTGCCACAACCACCACCACCACATGCACACCCTAGGATACGTGCCACACCCCACAGACATGCACACCATACATTGCAGTCCCAGAGACACAGACCATGTCCACGTGCATACACCCCCGCTCACAGTGTACATGCCTCATAATGATGGCTGTGCTGACAGCCCACCCTGCACAGGCAGTGGATGCATGCAATACCATTCCATGTATACAGTGTGCACAGCATAGCATCCCCATAGTGCACCCCATGCACCATGCCAACACTGACTCCCAGCACCTGTGCAGGCATGCTGTGTAGGGTGCACACACGCAGAGACTGACCTGTTCTGGGTGGTGTGAGTGGTGTCTCACACCCCCTGCCAATGACACCACCAACAGCCATGGGATGCAGTGTGGAGGCCACCATGGTCATCAGTGGGTCCCCCTGTCCCTGTTGCCTGCTCTGTGGCCTTTCTCTGGTCTGTAGCCAATCACGGAGCCATTGTGCCTCCTCCTCCTTTGCCCAGTGCAGCAGATCACTCTACCTCTTCCTCACAGCATCAGTGTCCCCATCTGCCAATGGCATTGACCCCTGCCATGACCTCATCCCACATCTGGTGCACAACAGCACTGGTGGCCTTGTGGCGATGTAGCACTTGCTTCCTCTCCTTGACACCATGGATGACAGCCATCAGTTCATCCTGGGAGTTGTGTACATAGCCTGTCCTGACATGCTGCAGTACCAGTGGGAGATGTGTAGAGGGACACAGGTCACATGCTGTGGTGTGCCTGCGATGCATGGCACAGGTGGAACACTATGTGCATGCCACCCCTGATGCCTGCACTGCCTGTCCCGTGGTGGCATAGCGTAGGCCCAGGTCAGCATAAGACTGTATAGCACAACACTGCAACTGTGCAACATCACCACCCCTGTGTGCCCAGTGCATGTGCATGTGTCACAGTGGACACTACGGCCATACTGCATGCACCAGCCCCCACATGGGCACCACATGGCCCGTGTCACCTGCAGGCATACTTCTCAAGTGGCCCTCATTATGGGGGACCTCCCCAGTGTGCCCCTTAATGGTGCTCTGTCCCTCACCCAACCTTCATGGAAACAGTGCTGCCCACACAGAGAACGTGATGCAACTGCACACATTAAGGCAGGAAGGCTTCAGAATCTATACAGACAAACCCCCAAATAAACTTTGCACAGGTAAGCACTATGGTTGCCACAGTGGTCTGAGCTCGTATCTCCATGTGTGAGGATGTGTCCCACATTCTGAGGGTCTGTGTCCCTCATTGTCCCTCCTGTAGAGTGTTCACTAATGTCCATGTGCCTCAGGTCATTGACTGAAGGCTGAGAGGCATGCCTGCAGGCCACTGTGTACCCCCCTCCCCAGCTCGGTGCCCGGTTATGACAGTGTGCGGCCTGTCCACACACAGCGGTGGCAGCTGCTGGTGACACGGGCATGACACACACCCTGGTCAGCTGGCTGACAGGCACAGTGGCCATGTGCACTGCTACGCAGCACCATGCTGACATGTGGGCATGCAGGAGTCTGGTCTGTCCCATGACTGTTCTGTGGCCATACATATGTGGGCACTGCATATGCCAGGGCCTGGTCACGGCCCACTGCCATACAGCCATGCCCCAGGTAGCTATACAGACCTGCCTATTGCTGTTCTGCCTCCTGCAACATACTCCTCAGGGTTTGGCCTATTTGGCTATTGCATCTGCTGAGTCTTGCAGTTCCTCAACACAACACAGGTGGAGCACTGTTTGCCCTTTTATAGCCCAGCTGGGCAATCCTGCCTGTTAGGCATGCAAATGGACTGATAATGATATGCTAATCACACTGTTTGCCTCTTGCATGCACAAGTGCCCTCATTTGCATAGTCTGATTGAATATGGACCTCATTAGCACCAGGCAATCAGCTCAGCGCCATACTAATGGTAGCACCAGGCTAATAGGTGTCCAGCACCACGCTAAACTGTTAGCACAGTGCTGTGTGGCATAGTGCAACTTCCATGCATGCGCGTGTGACCCCTGTGCCGCGCTAGCACCCCAGTGTAGCACGCCATAGTGCCGCGCTAGGTCGTACAGCGCATGCATGGCCATGATGCTCCAGAGTCATGGAGGGGTCAGGCATGCACAGTGCACCCACTTCCGGGTAGCGCCGCACTATGTCATGTGATAGTATGGCACTACTGCACATTTTGCTGGTGGGCCCAGGGTGTGGCACAGGCTGTGCATTAGAATGTGTGGCAGGGTACCAGGTGTACACAAGTAATGTCTGGGAGGCATAGGCAGAGTGCAGTGGTGCACAGGGACAGGTGCTGGGGGAATGTGGAGTCTGCCAACCTGGAGCAGCTTGTGAAGCAAAGGCACAGATGCCTCTTTGGGGAGGTCAGGCCGAGTGACCTCCCACGCCAACAGGTGTGGGTGTCCATTGCCTGATGGCTCTTGGAGTGGACAGGCATCCTGAGGGATGCTGAGAAGTGTCACCACAGATACACAGACCTGCGCCATCGCCAATGGAAACAGCTTGAGGGGTACAAGCACATGGCGCATGAGGGCACTGTGCCAGTGCCAGGTAAGTGCCATCGCACGTTGCACACATCTGTCATGTGTCTCTCAGTCTGCCAGTGTGTCCATGCATGTGCCCATGTGTGTGTGCATGTGTGCACAGATGTGCTGGCATGCCAGGTGGAAGGACACATATGTCACTGGTTGGGGGACACACAGTTTGGGCACCTTGGGGGGCACTATGGTACAGGTTGTGGGGGACACAGTTGCCACTGTTGCCAGGCAGCACACACAGTGGTAGTGGTGCTTGCGTGGTGCATGCTGTGTCTGTGGGGAGACACTGCAGTCATGCCATGCGCGGCTGTGACACATGGCCATGGTGTGGGTGGCAAGTCTGAACATTGCAGGTGGGGAGACCTGCTATAGGACCACTGTCTCCTGGGCCTCTGACAGCCTACACAGCTGTGTGTGCATCTAGTCACAGTGCACCTGCATCTGGCACTGTTGCACTGCTGTGCCACCATGCCTACATGCCCTGTGTGCCTGGTGCATGCTCCGTGGGTCATGGGGGTCCTCTGTGTGGCTGTATCCCATGTTCAGACACTGTCCCTGGGCTGCCCTGTGTGTACAGTGTCATGGGGATGGGTGTGCATCTTGATGTGGCACTCACGGTACATGCTGTGTGTTGTGCTAATGCTGCTGTTACCTCTGTCTGCTGTAGAGTGGATTGAGCAGCCCAGCACAGGGGAGAGGGAGCCAGGAGGTGTCCCAGAACATGTCGAGGGGCTGCCCAAGGGTGCCGTCCATGCTGCAGCAGGCGCAGGAGAGTAACACTGAGGCCAGGGACCTGTTGCATGAGTACATATCTTTATTCATTTTTGCTGTGCCTCTGTTTAGTGTGGTTCCTTCACTGGACTGCCACTTACTGTACTGGCTGGTTGGCTGCCATGGGCATCATGCCATTGCTGGTGCAGTATTGTGCTGTGTTTCAGACCAGTGTTGCACAGTGCTGCCCGGTGTCTGGCTATCTGGCTGCTGTGCCCTGTGGCAGTGTGGGCTGGTGTCGGCATGCACGGCTGGCATTGTTGTGTGGTCCACAATCACCACTGGTCATGTTTGACTGTTCACCTGTCATGTGCATGTTCTGGCTGCAGTGCACCGCTCACATTGCAGTACATGGGCAATGTGTGGCAGCATCTGTCGGTCCACCCCTGTTGGTGTATGTGCCCTGTGGGCTTGCATCTCCTGTGGGTCAGTTTGGCCCTGGCATGGGTTGGCCATTGGCTGCCCACCATGCCTGCATTGTGATGTCCTGCACCCCTTTGGGTTGTTGTTGTGCTCTGCTTTCTGGTACATTGCTCTCTGACTATGAGCAGCTTGTCATGATGTGTGGTCTCCCATGTGCATGTTTTTTGCATGGCCCACACCCACCACCATTCTGGGGACCACCTGTGTGTCAACACTGTCTCACTGTGTGCAGTGCTGGGATGGGTGGTGTTGTCCATGCCATGGTGTTGTTGAGGCCTGCATCTCCATGTGTATTGGGTATTGGATTGTTGACTGTGTCTTCTGGGCCTACCTTGTGGGCACCAGTCAGTTGTGCTTACTATTGCGCTCCCCAGTACCACATAGACATGCCTGTCAGGACATGCTGTCCATCCCTGTATGGCCACCTGTGGCTGCAGTATGCCTAATGGCTGCTTTCCCATCCTCACATGCTCCCCCTTCCTCTTGTAGGTCCACTCCGATCCTCATTATGGACTATGCGGCCAGAGGAATCCGAAGGCAGCAAGGACCTCCTCCGGTAGATCGTGCACCAGCAACACACATTGATTGAGCAGCAGGCAGTGCTCATCTCAGAGACCCAGAAGGCGGCCACTGTACTGGAGGCATGTCTGCTGGATCCCACGAGCTCCCAGCCATGAACTCCAATAGCACACCTTTGTTTACCTTGCTCTCCCCCCACTGGATTGAGAATTCTGTTGCTACCCTTTTCCCTCATTGTTTGTGTTCACATCCCCATCCCCACCTGTGAAATTGCTTTCCCATATATCGTCACCGCTGTACTGTACATATGTTTAGCTTTGTATATGCCTTGGTTGCTGTTGTTCACTTAGTCACAGTTAGTTGTAGTTTAGTCACCGTTGTAGTGTAGTATGTAGTGGTAGTGGTAGCACAGTTAGTTGTAGTTATAGTAGCAGTAGTTGTATATGTAGTGATACTCATAGTAGTAGTTGTAGTCATAGCAGTGTTTTCTGTTCTGATGTTTATATAGTGGTTGTCTTTGTAGTAGTGTTTTGTGTAAGTTTCCTTTTGTATTTGTTTTTTATTTTACATTACATTACATTGCTGTTTAGTTTGATTTGTGTTGTTCACCTGTTGATTGCCTGTTTCTGTTCCTTTGCATTTCTCACATTATATATATATATATACCTTTTTCATACTTGCACTGTGTCCTGTGTCATTATTGGGTGCTTGCCTTTTGCTACAGGGTTGTTCTGTACTGTGGTTCTGCTCATGGGTCCTGGTGCCTCTGGCCATTCCCCTGGCTGGGTGTGTATTGGTGCCTGGGTTCTGCACCACTGTCTGCTCTTGGGGTCCCTTTCCAGCCTGTGCTCCTTTGCCTGTGGTCCAGAGCCTGGCAGCTCCATCTGCATTGGGTTCTATGCGATAATGGTGAGTGCCAAACGGTGACCTGCATTATCGTGACATCAGGGCAGAGAAAACAATTGCGCCACCCTGACACCCTCGGTGCACAGAAGAATGGTGCCGGGGACTTAAATCATTTGCTTTCTGTGGGGGGCCTGTGCCCACCCACACCACCAGGGGCTTTGCCCCTTACTGAGGATTCTCTCAACTCCAGGGGGTGCAGGTCGGGGAAGGACAGCAAAAATGTAAGTTTTGGGTCGGGCGCAACAGAAACCACAGTAGCGCCTCTGACTCAGACCCGAACTCGAACCCAATGACCACCTCAGGCAGAGGACAACCCTGATGCCATGGCGCAGCTTGGCAGCCTACTGCAGTGCCACCCCTACATCCCTCCGCCCCCCAGGCCATGTTCACCATGCTCCCCCCCCACATGCGTGTACATATAGCAACATTCTGTCACTATGATCGCCCACCCCACCACATCTGGTCACCCTCTCTCACCATTCGGGCTTTTGCCCACATTGTGTCACTGTTTCAGATGGCATCTTAATTCAGGCACCCACCTCACATGCTATCCTGTATTGTGTTCCTGTGGGTGTTTGCACTGCCTGCTTTGGGTGCTATATTCAGTGCTGTCTTATTTGCCATATTCAGTGCTGTGTTATTCCCAGGCTATTTTTGCCCTGCACTCCTGGCCCTGTTTGCCCTGCTTCCTTTGCTTGCTATATTCAGCTGGTTTTGCACCGGGCTATTCCTTTTGAATATGGCTTGCATTTTGCTCCAGGCTAAGTTTGCCCACCAGGCAGTGCTCATTTAGCCCCAGGGCAAAGTTTTGAATATCTGGCCCTGAGCGTGTTATTAGAATACATTCAAAATTAAAAGCAAGACCTTTATAAGTAATACCACAGATGTCCAAGTTAAAACTTGATAGTATTGTACGATAAAAAACTGTACAACAGAAATGTATGTATAGAAATAAGAGGGGAATAAGAAAAATGTACCTTGTATGAACAACTCTTTAAAACAATACAGAATTAAACTTATCTGGAGATATTTTCTAAACCATACTCTCAACCAGTTAATGCATCCCATCAATATTAAAATCTACAGTGCTGTAACAATATTTTCTACAAGATAATATCAATTGTCAGTATTACTGCCAAATAAAAAAAATAAAAAAATAAATCTTTGAAGGACCACCTAGAAAATGAGTTCATGCATCTTAAAATGTACAAAGTTCAATAATGAGTCAGTATATAATCAATTGACTATATGAACAGAAGCAGTCTTAGGAATCTGTATAATACCCCACATGGATTCTTAAGACTGTTTCTGTTCATATAGTTCATTGATTATATACTGACTCATTATTGAACTTTGTACATTTTAAGATGCATGAACTCATTTTCTAAGTGGTCCTTCAGAGATTTATTTTTTATTTGGCAACAATACTGACAATTTATAGTATCTTGCAGAAAATATTGTTGCAGCACTGTAGGTTTTAATGTTTATGGAGTGTGTTAACTGTTTGAGAGTACAGTTTAGAAAATATCTCCAGACAAGTTTAATTCTGTATGAATGTTTTAAGCAGTTGTTCATACAAGGTGCATTTTTCTTATCCCCCTCTTATTTCTATACATACATTTTCATTGTACAGTTTTGTATCATACACTACTATTGAGTTTTAACATGGACATTTGTGGTATTAATTCTAAAGGACTTGCTTTTAATTTTGAATGTATTCTAATAACACACTCATTCATTAATAATTTCAGTTAGAGGCCTTGCCTGCTTGAGTGTTCAGCTTATCTAATGGATGTCCTTGAAAAGATTTTCAGTAATAGCAAGCTAATGGAATGCTAATTCATTTAATTTAAAAATGTGATTTTTTTTTTGAAATATGCACTTTTAACCAATGAGAACTTTTCCTTGTTTTTTTTATGTATGATCTGGGTGTTAATAGGACGTGACTCTGAACAATTGTCATAAGTCTCCGAGAAAGGACTTGGTTGGTCCGAAAGCTTAGACATTGTTTTCTTTTTGTAACACCTATGTTGGTCCAATAAAAGGTATCAAATCATTTGCTTCTGGATCAGATCAGTTATCAGCATTCTGTACATACGGGATACACAATGGCCAGACTCAGAATGTGCCATTTATCATGATAAGTGAAGGGGAAGGACCATAACTGATGAGTGGCAGAGCCACGTGTGAGTTCTGTATGTCCGGCCCCCTCACAAGTGATAATATATGTCATAGTCTGACTGACGCTGTTGTGTGTCCAGTTTATACAATGTGTTTTAAATTATAGAATGTTCAGATTTATTCTTTTTTTAAGAATAAACTGTTTGATTTCACTGCTCTGTTTTGAGTGCAGCGGGGGTTATTGTTATGTTAGGTATTGTTCAAACTTCTCTCCCATTGCTTAAAAGCTCATTTATGAACAACCAAAAGTGACAATAAATTGTGATGACCCATCTAGAATGATGATTAACTATTTATCATCATTTTAGGTCTTCAGGCCATATAAATAAATCAATTATCTGTAAGGTTTTAGTCTTACCTACATTGCATACAAAGTATTAAAGGGACACTGTCAACTCCCTTAGGCCTCAAAGTGCCCCAGTTTAAAAAAAAATGTTTTGATTGTCCACATTCTTTAGAGATTGCTGATGTAGCTAGTAGTTTGATTCTGATTCTTTTTTTTTAAAGGTGAAATGCAGACTGTCCTCCATACTGGTGTTACCACACAAAAACATGTTTGTTTTCATTCCTTGATTAACTCCTACTGCATCTGTAATTGACTTAGGAACACCCCATTACAGACTCTAGTCACTAACTATGCAGTGAGAGTAGAGGAAACTTTTGCATTATGAGTGGCTGCACTGTTTGGTGGGGTTTCTAATGTTCTGGAAGTATGCAATAAAAATAGATAAAGGATTTGAAACAAAACAAGGAGGGTACAGCTACACATTGACATGCACTTGTGTTTTTCCTAAGCAAGGCAGCAGATTAAACAACCAGCAACATCAATGAATTTTAGAGACAGTAAGCACTCATAAAATGTGGGGTTTTCACTAGTAATAATTTACTGCTAAAAATGTTGACAGTGTCCCTTTAAGAAATAAGACATAACGAAGGGTTATGTTTATGGTCTGTTAATCACTGTCTAGTTATGTAATGTGGCATGAGACATAGCCAAGTTCCACAGGCTCCTAGATGGTGACTAACTAACAATTAGCATAACCCCTGGGAGCACCTTGTTGCTATTATAGTACAAATGTTTTTAGATAGTGTTAAGCCTTGTTTGGAATGTGATTAGGCTCTGCTTTTATGCTAATCAAAGATCATAAAATGGCATTGAGTTTTTATGACCTTTATTTGATTAGGGTTAACTCTAAACAGTGATGTTATCACTGTACAAAATCACTTCATTAACACCCTGGCCATCAGCCTTTTCACCTTCATAAAATCATTGTGCCTTGTCAGTCACAGTTTTCCATCACAAACCTGGCTGTCATTTAACCTTACTAAAAACATCAACTAGGCCCTAAAAATAAACATGCCTTAAATTAAAACAAAATTAATGATTAACAGTTGTTTTCCCTCTTAATCCTCTTCTTATACATGCATGCATAAATTATAATATGAAGTACTGCTGTAGTTAGTTTTCAATTTCTGGTGCGTCTTTGTTGACCATGAAGAATCTCCATCCTATCCTTACCTTCTTACCAAGGAAAGCTCAACTGTTTACCCTGCTACACATAAAACAGAGGCCCTGGTTCCCTCTGAGGCCCTCTCCTGTGTGGTTGTGAGGGTATCAATTTCAGTTCAGTTTATTTAAGAACAAAACATGTATATAATAACAGTCATCACATGGAGATTAAAACCAAAACAATACAGATTTAATAAAACATTTTACAAAACAATTAACCAAAGTTTAAAACAGACTTTTAGTGCAAACTTACTGTAGCAGTTGTGTAAAGTGCTGCATAGTGCGTTTTTGTCTGTGCACAGTAATCTAATGATTTTAGATTCAATAGTATCCATGGGACATGTGTATAGAATTGGGAGAATGCATTTTGCTCTTTCATTCTCAGAAAGAGGACATTCTAACAATAAGTAGGCTACAATAAACCTCTGGTTTTAGATACAGTTGCAAGCATTATGAGGCGATGTTGACAACCAAAATCTCTTTCTCTGGAAAGAACCCATTATTATTCCCGGCATCAATCTATCAATTACCTTCCTGTGTTCAGGATTTTCACAATACTTTAGATAGACACCATATTTAGCATTCACTTTAAGCTTTTTATATAATAACACTTGGAATATCAGATACTTTTCCCATCTCGCTCTGAAAAAGTGATGAGTAATACATTGTTTAGCAAGATTAATAAACGTTTCCACATTATTTAATGCATTTAGTGACCAGATGGCATCAAGATCCATTTTAATTAATTTTTCATTTAGTTTACAAAACCATAAATGTGTGTTTACTGTTTCCAAGGCTTTTAACTAACATAGTTTAGAATATCTGTCATCAAGTATCTGGATTATTTTTCCCCTATAGTTTAATATGTGAATAAGGGCTAGGAGTGCTTTCATGTGAGATTCAAGTCTAAGAACAACCATAGGTGCATCCCTTGGTAGGCCAAGTACCAGCCTAATGAAAAAAATTTGAATGGTTTCTAGCTCTCTGACATTAATCATCAGTGCCCATACTTCAGCTTCATCTAAAATGTGGATGTTGACTTTATCCTCAAAGGTTTTTCTCATTGCAATCAATGAGTTACTAGCAAAGTGTCAGGCAAATCTTAAAATTCCTTTAGATGTTCCAGTTGAATGATCTTTAACTTTTTTGCAATGAGTTTTCCAGTTTAGATTTTTTTTCAAAGGTTACACCCGAATAGGTAAACTCTTTTACTTCCTGGATCATAAGCTCTACTTTCCAATTTAAGGGCACATTAAATTTATTCTTATAGACCAAACATTTTGTTTTTTGTTCATTAATTGCTAAGCCACATTTCTTAAAATGAATAATCATTGTTGTCAATGCTGTTTTCAAGCCAATAAAAGTGCTGGAAATGAATGCAGCATCATCTGCATACATTAAGTTTTTAATATCTTTTCCATTAATGATTGGACAATAGGTATGAGTCTCAGACAGAACATGAACCAGAGTTTCTATACATTGATTGAACAATAAAGGTGACAAGAGGCAACCCTGCTTTACTCTTTTACATATATCTAAAAGTGTTCTGCTGTATCACTCTGCCTAGTAATTCTTACTTTGGCTAGAGTGTTTTGATGGAAGAGTTTTTAGATACATAATAGTCTCCCATCAATTCTTTTGGCTTTTAAAATTTTCCATCAAATTTCCTTATTGATATTACCAAAAGCCACTTTTATATCTCTATATGCAACATATATTTTTCTTCCTTTTAATTTTACATATTTTTCAACATTATTATCTATTTACTGTAAAAAATGTGGTCTATTTTACTACATTTCCTTTGAAATTTTGCTTGATAGGGTGAACTATGATAATATGATAGTAATGACAAGGGCATGTAGTCTCTATCCTACCTCCCACACACAGGGTGTAGGCCCAGACCTTTAAATTAGCCATTGGCCCAACAGGAAAATCCCTCCATATCATGTCAGTTTACTTCCCGCCCCAGAATCAGAAGTTGGCTTTCCATTCAATTGCCAGTAGCATTTCCCAGCTGCCTAACTCATCAGAAGTCATAGCATTAGGTGACTTTAACATAAACTGGCTGTTCCCCAAGGCTACACCCTTCAAGAACACCATCGCAGCCATTAATTTCATCCAAGTAGTCTCTTCCCCACTCATCTAAACCCAAAATCTGGATCATCCACTCTCCTGGATCTAATCCTCACAACCCACCCAGACAGACTCTTGAGGGTTGCTGTCCTCCCAAATGTTCTAAGTGATCACTCCACCATAATTTTCAGTTGGTCCAACAAGGTCATCAAGCCCCCCCAATGTCATTTATCGGCATCGTCTAAAAAAGGGATCCCTAGATCACTTCAAGGACTTCTTCTGACACTGTGATTGGTCACCTATTGATACTGCCAGGTCAGTTGACAGTGCCCTCTCCCTCTTCATCACCTGCTTCAATGCCGCCTGTGACCACTTCACCCCTTTTACTAAACTGGCAGTCAAAGGCCCCAATACCCCATGGATAACAACAGCTCTTCTTGACATCATGCACCTCTGTGATAACTTATGGCATAAGGCCATCAAATCTGGGCCATCTCACTGACAGGCAATGGTATAGAGCTGTCAAGAATAAATGTACCTGGGAGATTTGCAAAGCGAAGGCAACTCATTGTCAGGAAGCCCTCTCTTCCTCATTGGGTTCTGGGCATAAGTTTTGGGAAAACATTAAAGTACTTAATAGAAAAACTGCATCCCCTCCACCCTCGCAACTTGACATTAATGGTACCACTTCACAGGACCCTATGGCCATAGCTAACATCTTAAACTTCTCCTTCTCAGACTTTAGCAGCATCCTCCCCATCTAATTTCTTTGACCCCCCCCCACCAAGTTGCCTCCCCTCATCACAGCCTACTGATACCCCGATCTTCCAATTCAGGACTATTTCCCCCCAAGAGGTCCAATCCTACTTATCTAGAGTCCTGGGTAAATAACAGCATAGTGGGGACACAATAGACCTAAAACTCATTCACCTGGCTCTGGATATAGTCCTTGTCCCTCTTACCGAAATTCTTAACCTCTCTCTCTCTGTCTTGGCCAGTTCCCCTCTCAGTGGAAAGTGGGTGTCATCATGCCTATCCTCAAAGGAGAGGACCACACCTCTCCAAATAACTACCACCCCATCTCTATTCTCCCCTCCTGCTGTCCAAGACCCTGGAGAGAAAATTGTCTCAGACCAGCTCACTGACTACCTGACTTAATATAACCTCTTTTGCCAAGAACAGCATGGATTCAGGAAGGGACACAGCACCTCAACTGCACTGCTGGAATACACCACCTTCCTATACAAAGCCCTAGACCATGGACACCTAGTCAGGTCTGTGTACATAGACCTGACTAAGGCGTTTGAAATGGTCAATCACTCTCTCTCCTACTAGAGTCTCTCCTCGCTCTGGGTCTTGCTTCCGAACCCATCTCCTGGTTCGAGAGCTACCTAAGTGGTAGATCACAGCATGTCAAAATAAAATCCACTCTCTGACTGTATGCCGGTTCACTCTGGCATCCCTCAGGGATCCATACTAGGGCCACTTCTCTTTGGACTCTTTCTAAATTATTTCCCAAAAGCATGTTCTGGCCAAATATTTCTATATGCGGGTGATGTAGTTATCTTCTGCAGTAATCATGACCCCCCCCTTCAGCTTGCCCTCCAGAGTCATTTCTCTGAAACTGAAACATGGTTCTCCACCAATAAACTGGTGGTAAATTACAAACAAACAAATTCTGTGGTCTTCACTCATCATAAAACAAATACAGGGGCACTACAGTGTGCATACTAAACTGTCAAAACTCACAGCTAGAACAAGTGACTTCCTTTAAATATCTGGGTGCTACCCTTGACTCCTCATTAAACTATCATGAACATATCCATCATCTTAGCTTTGCTGCAAATGCCAGAATTGGTTTCCTTTACAGGAACAAACTGTGTATGCCTTCTGAAGCCCTTCATCTAGTGGTTACCTCCTCTGTCCTTTCCCTATTGGATTACGGGATCATCCTCTGTGGTGCAGCTGACAATACCGCACTTTGCAGCATTAAGGTCACCCTGAATGGGGCCTGTCGTCTTGTCACAGGGTGTGATAGGATGACTCACACCTGTAACCTTTATCTGTTCTCCAACTGGCTCAGCTTTGAGGGTCAGCTGAAATATCACACCTGCCTACTTGCTAGGAAGATTGTCAATGGTCAATAACCCACCATGCTCCTTAACCTCATTCAACATGCACCAACCACAAGGAATACTAGAAGCTCAGCCAAAGCCTTATTGCTTGTGCCATTCTGCAGAACATCCTTAGGGCAACGTGCCTTCCACTATAGGACTCCACTCTTGCTAAATGATGTGCCCCCTGATACCTCATCTGTCCAGAACCCTGGTCATTTCAAACTCAAACTAAGAGAGCAACTACTCACTGCGAGTACCTCTGACTGTCCCTGAGCTGTCCGCTCACATAGTCACCCCTCTTTTACTGGTGTGCCAAGCCAAATGTCTGTGCCTTCTGCCTCCACATCTCCTCCCTCTATTCTGATTGATTCTTCTGATGTATTGTGCCTTTATCTTAAGTATCTGTTTTATTAGCTTAGGAAACCTTGCATCATCATCCTTGAAATTTGAATGTAAGCAATAGCTTAATTTGCTTGAAACCTTTGTACCATTCTTGACTCTGGGTTGTTTTACCCTCTGCATTCATTTGTAATACCTTTCTTTATATTGTCCATTTCTCTTGTTTTTTACTTCCATGATGTGAAGCCTTTGCAAAGGAGTCTCTGACTCAAAGGTTTATAATTCTGATCTCTCAGTCAATCAATAAATAAATAAAAATAATCAATAGCCAACCTTTATGTGCTGGACACAATAATATAGATATACATCTTCAGGCCAGTGCAGTGATCAGGTGGTAGCAATACAGTCCTGCCCTGTCACCCTTCTTAAATATCAGGATTATCAGTCCAGTATTCAAGTCACGTGAAAGGATTAACAAAGTTTTAATTATGGGGAAAAGTCTTGTTAAAGTGGGGGTCCACCATTCTGGATCAGATCTATATATACTTCTGCCAGAACCTGATCAATTCTTGGAGATTTGTTAGTCTTTTGGCAGTCAATAGCCTATATCACCTCTCCTGTGTATACAGGGGACCACCATACAGTATGGTATAGAAACAGAATAGCACACAGATTGCCAGTATTCCTGCTGGAACAGTTTTGAGGGAGCTAAATGAGAAAAGTGAGAGAAGAGAACATACCATCAGCATAACTTCTCATTTTCATTAGTCCTGGCTTCCTTATGTCTTGCTGACATCATGCTGAACACAGGGTGTTATTGACTGCTATACAATTTGCTGGATCCCCCCAGAATTTAGGCAATTTCTGCTACACCATCAACCCAACCTCACCCCATCACAGTGTCCCACATAGCACCTGGTACTATGCATCATCGAGAGATCCTGGGTTTATTTTTTTTTTATTTTACAACTTGCTCAACACATTTGATGTTGGAGGAGGCTTACTGATCAAGCTGTTAGACTAAACATTTTGTCATGGCCTTAGCCCTCAACAATTGGACATCCCAGTGAAGCACATCTCAGACCAGACCATGTACGGGTCCTCAAGTCCTCTAGCACAGAATGACCTACTACTGCAGGGAAATAACTATTGAAACCAATTACATGAACTTGACCACTGAACACTGAAATACTGGAATGACATTGAGCAGCTGCGAACCCCTCACACCTTCCCAAGGCAAGGGACAGGTCCCCTTCAGTCACTAAACTAGGGTCCCTAGTACTAGCATCAGGGCTTTCAGGATCACTGTCAATCCCAACCCTCTGACAAGTGGTCACCCCTCCCTCTTCGGAGTGACCCTCTGTAGCTATGTCGTTACTTGCTACTGGGGAAATTTCTACCCTCTTTTTATCAGTCTCTCCCTCTGGAGACACAGGCTGGGGAACCAGCCTCTCAGTATCTTCCCCAATGGCTTCTGAGGGGTTCAGGGAACTACAGTTTTCCCTGGCTGCTTGGCTATGGATAACTGCACATACCATCCCCTGTTGGAGATTGCTACCCAGGATCACATCCACTGCTAATGTGTTGGATACAGCCACCTGTTGCACAGTTCCCCCTGTTTCATCCCAGTCCAGGAGAACACTGGCCAGTGGCAATGTTTTCTCTTCACCAGTAAACCCTTGTATACTTATGTATTTGTTGGGTATAAGCTGACCAGGCTGTACCAGATCTCTCTTTACCAATGTCAGGGATGCCCCGTGTCCCTTAACTCCTGTGTCTGTACGTCATTTACCATGACTGGGTGCATGTGTTCCCTCATGATCACTGGCATGCTTCCAGGGACAAATAAACAACCCACTTCCTTTCTGGTACTACTTTGCGTATTATTGCTCACCCTTCTTGGACACTGTCTGGCAATGTGTCCAGTTTCTTTACATAACCAACAAACATTTCTTACTTCAGAGAAATCTTTTCTTTGAAACCCGGGGCTAACTGGTTTCGGTGGAGGCAGTGAGGGTTTTAGCTGCCCTGAAGGAGCGCTTTTCCCTTTCTGCTCTGCCACACTCACCCCATTAGCTCTCAGAGCAGGTCTGCTCTTGGCATAACGGTCTCAGAGTTCAGCAGCCTCTTGCACTGTTTTTAGATCTCGGTCCTCTAGCCAGGTTTTTAACTCTGCTGGGCATGCCCAATAAAACTGTTCTAACAAAATCACATTTTCAATTTTATCAGCAGAGGTTGCCTCAATTCCTTCCCACCAACATTTTAAAAACTGACATTGTTTCATGGCTAGCTCCTCATAGCTCATATCAGGGCTTCTTCTGAGCTTACAGAATTTAGCTCTGTATGATTCAGCAGTTAATTCAAACTTTTTTAATAGTGCAGTTTTTAACTTGCTGTAATCATCACTGTCTTCATTGTTCATTTGACCCAATGCATCCCATGCTTTTCTGGTAAGTAGTGGGGATAACTGGAAGCTCCAGGACTCTCTAGAAATTTTAGCCTGAATACTAACTTTTTCAAAAGAATTTAAAAAGGTGTCCATGTCCTCCCCATCCTTAAACTCGGCTATTAATTTGGAGTTCAATTTGTAACCCAGTCCTGTAGTCCCAGTTAAACCCAAGCCACTTACCTGTCCTGGTGCCGCAGGTTGGAGTCGTAGCTTCTCCAGTTCATGTTGCCACTGGCACTCCTCTCTCCTCTCATCTGCAGCTCACTGTTCTCGCTCTGCCTCTCTGTGTTCTCACTCTCTCTTCTCTTCTGTCTCTCACTGGCGCTCATGCTCCAATTGGTCTGCCTCTTGCTGTTCCCTTTCTCTCTCCTTTCCTGGGACTCCAGCTCCATCCTGCGCAACTCAAGTTGCAACCTGAGAACTTCAGGATGCAGGATACTGGTGACTTGTCCCTGCTGCTCTGGCCCTTCACTGACAGTGGTCCTGCTGTCTGCCTCATCGGCTCGGGACCCCTCACTGGCCACTAGCCCTTCCAGACTTGAGGTTTGGTCCCTTTCAGTCATGGTCTGTGACTCACTGCTCTGGGTATCTGCTACCATCAGGGCCTCTATGAGGTTCTGCTTACTGGCTTTCACCCCAAATGGGACTCCCCTGTCCCTGGACAACTGCTTTAAGAAATCTACAGTGTGCCTGCTGTAGTCAGAAGTCATTTTCTTCTTCCCTCACTACTAATGCTATTCTGACTGGCACTTCAGAGAAAAAAAAAATAAAATGGGTGGGAACTTAACTGTAAGTCAAGGGATATAGTTCTGTTTCCTTTTGAAATAAAACACTGCCTTTCTTTTTTCCAAGTGAGCTAAACATTCTCAAGCTGACACACTGAACAATGAAGCTTATACCACCAAACTTTTTATTCCACTGCTGCCAACCAATCTGTCACAAACTCACTCAGCCAGTCAGTCCTCTACTCCCAAAGTGCCAACCTGTGAGCGTATGATTAGTGTACAGTGAACAGAACAAGGTAACTCTCTCGTCTGTTTTGTGGGTTCAAGTCACCTTAGTCTCAAGCTCTGGAGGGATTCAAACTGATAACCTCTTTTTAGCGTACCCAATTATCAGGCTCAGATAATTCTGTCTTCAGGGGGCCAGATATCTTTGCTTATGGGCACCCAACCAGGTCTTTCAAATGAACCCTTAGAACTCTATGCAAGACTTTAGAGAACTCTATCCATTTCCCAGTTTGGTATACAATAAGCTCATACACAGTGCTACTTATAACCTTTAAAAGCTCCACTTAAACTAAAAAGAAATGTAAAGACACCCCAGACAGTTTCTGTTGTAAAATATCTTTACTTTAAAATATCAAAACATAACAATAATTACAGAACAAAATATATCCCAACACATACAGTCTTAAAACAAACAGGTAGAAGTGCAGTTCCTACAATTAGTAACTTCAGACTAATCTTGTCTAAGGTCCTTACTTCAGTGCTTTGATGGTCTCTCTTCTCTCAGTCAGAAATATTGTCTTGTGTGTCTCTGTCCAGGTTCTCTCAGTAATTGAACACAGTTCTGAGCTGACCTTCTCATGCGGTCACTAACTCCGCCTTGGTGTAACAACATCTATATTTTATCTCATAGGATGTCCAAATAAAATATTAAAAAAAAAACAGAATAGGTGACCTCACTGCCTTTCCTCCCTCAGATTAACCAGACCAAACTGGTTTGTGCTCTGCTACACATACATCTCAAAAGTTTCTTTGATCTAAGTCACTGTATTCAAGCAAAAGTGTATTTGCCTCATTAATCCCATCTGGACCTTGAAATCTACACCTAAAAGGTCTCTCTGATGTAATTCAAGGGCTCCCCAGGAAAGTATATTGTACCTTCCAAATTCATCTGGGTCCTCCCTGGGCCAGACATCAACCTCTCTTCAATGTCCATTCTGGTTTCTCTCTGACACACCTCCCTCTCAAGTTCTTCCTGACAACTATTTTAAGTCAAAGGATTTTCCCTGAGGGAATTATGAATGTCTAATCTTATTTCCTGGGATGAAAGCAAATTGACAAGTTAATTGCACCCCAGATATCTGCAGTTTAGTTATGTCCTGTCCTTTGAACTTATCCTTGGGGGGGTCTTTATATGTCAGTTCCAGTAAGACAATAGTTTCCTCAAACTGACCTTCCCATCACATATTTTATATGTAATAAAAAATTTGATACAGCACTCAGATCTGGCTGTCTACATCATAGCCCCCATCACTTTACATCTTATGAGTGGACCTCAAAAGTGAAACACCCAATGAAGACTAATTCCCAGTATTCTCAATTACCCATTTTTCAGGGAATTAATGTCAAAGAAAATACCCCTTATCCTTCAGGAAAATATGACCCCTGAAATCTCCAAATCCTGACATGGGATACTGCTAAAACTGTTATGAGGTGGTGAATAATAGCTTATTGTATTCATAAAAAAGAAAAAGAGAGGAGCGCATATATACTCATGGAGATCATCAAATTCCTGCAGGATGCGCACAAGCAAGGAGATATGCTGTCCCAAATTATGAAAGCACAAGAGATACAGGAATTACTAAACTACAATACAGAAGTGGCTCTTCAGTACTTAAACAGTGTTACTATGATGGAGGCTCTAAAACCACTAAAGTACTGGCATATAAATGATAACAATAGGGTAAGCTCTCTGACATCTTCTAATTAAGAGACACCTCTAACAGAACTTTAGTACATAAAATGGAAAATATACTGCGGGTTTTAAAAAGGTACTATGAAAAAATATATGCCTAACCTGAAGAACCCGAACCCACATGGAGGAATATGACTTCTTTCACCAGCTGCTGTTCCTTAAACTAATGAAACAACTAGGGGCATAGATATGTAAACCACTACAGGGGAAGGAAATTGTCCAAGCCATTAACAAACTGAAAGCCAGAAAGAGCACAAACCCTGATGGATATGGAAATGAATTTTATAAAGTTCTTAAGGAACACCTTCTCTCCCCATTGATGGCTGTGTTTCAGGAGGTACTTGCAGGACAGCCCCCAGTCTCCTGACAATACACGAACATCTCAACAATCTTAAAAGTAGAAAAGGATGCCACTAAATATGAATCATACTGACCTATTTTGGTCCTAAATGTGAACTACAAGTTGCTTATGGCGATGCTGGGGGGCAGATTAGAGGGGTTGTTCCCACAAATCTTTAACCCAGACCAAACAAGATTTATCCCGAGAAACACACCCAGGATAATATAAAGACAGTCTCGCAGGTTCCTTCATTAATATTTTTCCAAAAAAGATAGTTTCAGCTAAAATTAAGAAACATATTAGAATATCTGTCAGATGTAAGTAAATAAACCTTTATTTTTCAAGTGCCCATTCCCATGCGCTCAGAGCACCGTACAGAGTAACACATATCCTACACATAAACCAAATATAAAATACTAAGACAATCTCCCCTAACCTAAATAAAACATATTAAATACATAAATAATAATAAGCAGTTATACAATCAATAAAATCAAGAGCCATTGAATATATGGAATTTAAAAATCAATAGCCTCATCAAAAAGGCGGGATTTCAGACCCCTTCTTAAAGGCCTCCACAAAGGGGACCTTCTTTAGAGGTCTAGGAAGAGAGTTTCACAGGGCTGGAGTGGCTACTGCAAATGCTCTTTCCCCAGAAGATTTAATCTGGGCCCCTGGAACTTCAAGGAGGCCCTCCTCAGAGGAGTGGAGAGAATAGAGGATAGGGGGGTTGATCCCAGTCCTTTCACAGAAGAAAGGGTTCTGAAAGAACTCCTAAAACTGAAGGTGGACAAAGCAATGGGGTCTGATGGAATTCACCCCAGAATTCTAAAAGAAATAAAGGGAGAACCAGTGACACCACTGACTACCCTTTTTAACAAATCGTGGGAGGATGGTGTGGTACCTGAGGACTGGAGGAAGGGGGGTGTGATTCCTCTTCACAAAAGTGGGACCAAGACAGAGGCAGAAAACTACAGACCTGTCAGTTTGACCTCTGTGGTAGGGTAAGAGATGGAATCACTTCTGAAGGAAAGAATTGTTGAGTACCTAGAGGCCAGTGGGGCACAGGACCCAAGGCAGCATGGGTTCATAGCAGGAAGGTCATGTCAGATGAATCTAATTGATTTTCCTGACTGGGTGACCAAAGTAGTAGATCAGGGAGGGGCTGTGGACATGGCCTGCCTAGACTTTAGCAAGGCATTTGACACAGTCCCACACAAAAGATTAATAGTCAAATTAACCAGCCTGGGAGTGGGTCCCAGGGTGATAGCCTGGGTAAAACATTGGCTGGACAACAGGACACAGAAGGTAATTGTAAATGGAATCCACTCTGAAGAAAGAGGGGTTACTAGTGGGGTACCGCAGGGTTCAGTACTGGGTGCAATCCTTTTTAATGTCTTTATAAGTGACATTGCAGAGGGACTGGAAAGAAAAGTATGCCTCTTTGCAGATGTCACAAAGATCTGCAACAGGGCTGATACACAAGGAGGCGTGGAAAGGATGAGAAGGGACTTGGCAAGGTTGGAGGAATAGTCAGAAGTATGGCAGCTTGGATTCAATGCAAAGAAGTGCAAAATAATGCACCTGGGAAACAAAAACCCAGGGGAAGATTACACAATGGGGGTGGAGGTAGTAACAACAACAAAAATGGAAAGGGATAATCATATCAGATGACCTTAAGGTTAGCAAGCAACGTGAGAAGGTGGTAGGGAGGGTGGGGGGATACTGGGATGTATAGGGAGAGGCATCATCAGCAGAAAACAGGAAGTTGTTATCTCTCTGTACAGACAGTTGGTGAGACCCCATGTGGAGTACTACATCCAGTTCTGGAGACCCCATCTCCACAAGGACATAGACAGGACAGAGGCAGTCCAGAGGAGGGCAACTAAAATGGTGCAGGGTCAGCAAGAGAAGCCATACGAGGAAAGACTAAAGGAGCTTAATATGTATACCCTTGAGGAAAGGAGGGAGAGGGGGGACATGATAGAAACTTTTAGGTACCTCAGTGGAATCAACAAAGTCCAAGAGGGTAGCATCCTTCAGAGAAAGAGATGTGCAAGAACAAGGGGACACAATTTGAAGATGGGGGGGCAGTTCAGGGGCAATATGAGGAAGTATTTTTTCACAGAGAGGGTGGTTGACGTATGGAACAGCCTTCCTGAGGAGGTTGTGGGGCCTAAAACTGTGAGAGAATTCAAGAATGCATGGGACAGACATAAGGCAATTTTTGTTGGGGGTAGGAAGAAATAGGCTGCTGGTTAACTAGGATCTGCAGCTTATCCTGTAGGTAGGAAAATGGGCAGACTAGGTGTGCCAAGCAGTCCTTATCTGCCATCAAAGTCTATGTTTCTATGTAATGAGGGATCAGGTGATCACACAGGTAACTTGGGCCCTGACCATGTAGGGCTTTATAGGTCAGCAAAACAACCTTGAAGGTGATTCACAACCTCACCAGCAGCCTGTGCAGAACAGGGTTCCCATGGCAAGACATGGGTAGATCAGACAGAAGCTTAGCTGTCACATTCTGCACTAGCTGCAGACAATGTAGGACACCTCCACTTATCCTGAGGTACAGAAGATTACAATAGTCACTTCTGGAGGTCACAAAAGTGCATACCACTGCAGGCAGGTCATCAGGAAGTATGAAAGGTTTAATTCAGGTGATATTTCTCAGGTGGTAAAAACCAGTCTGAACCGTGGTCGACACTCGTACTTGTCTAGGTACCTCTTATGCTGTGCAGCATGAGTTTTGCTTTATTTTTTCTATCCTAACACTTACCAGGTCTACAGTGCTATTTCTATGCAAAATTTGGCAGCCATCTTTTTTTCTTGAGAAAAAAAATCAATTGAAACATTTATAAAATACCCACATTTTGGTGGAATAAGGAAATTGTACCACCAAATAAAACTGAAAGATGCCCAAACTCTTTTACTCACAAAAGGTAGGATCAACTCTTTTGTCCAATTTCATTCCTCTGCTGCTTTAAGTGGGACCAAAAACACAGGAAAATAACTGTAGATAATGTTACCACAGGACATTGCCCAGTTGAATGAGTTAAATTACTCCCTCCTCACCAACGCATTAGCTGCAGATTTACAAAGGTTGCAACTACTGCCCCACTACTGAGTTAATCTGCTACCCAGTTTTCTTTCTTTCAAACATTGCCTGTTACACGTTCATGCAGCCAAATTAATTTACGAAAGAAAATCATCTAGAGGTTCCTATGGGGTGACCATCCAGCACAGGTGGCATACAAAAAATTACAATTACCAAAATCTAAGGGGAGTAGCTCTCCTGCACATACAGTCCTACCACAGGGCAACACAGTTAAAGCATATTTGTACCTGACTGGACCCCACAACCACAAGACATTGGAAAGATATTGAATTGAGAGCACCCCTTATGAATGTGGGCTTGCATCATTTGCCTCCCCACTGCCTTCCCTTAGCATAAAAATTGAGGTTGACCTTCTGCAGGGTTATTCGGATACCTGGAGACAAATTCTAGAGTGGCTCCTCATTCCACAGGATCAAGTCCTTTTGCAGACTCTGCAGAATAATGACAACCCCACACACACACTCACATACAAATAAAAAGCAGACCATAAATACAGGACTCAGGCAAGTTTTGACCTCAGATACATTTCACAGTTTTATCACCAGGGAATCTTGAAATCATTTAAACAGCTGAAGACTGAGGGGCCGATTCCAAGATGAATGGCACAACTTGCACAGTTGTGAGTTATGCCATTTGCCACTCCACAAGGGACCCTATGCCACATTCCAGGAGCTGCAGGGTCTGGCACTTATTTTGTCACGGGATACACTGGGTGTGAGCTACACTTCCACGCCTTTGTGTATAGAACCCGCATGTCACAAATTGAGGCTGGTGATGGGCAGCCCCCTTAAAGCTCCCCCACCCCGGACCACCATGACACACACCAGGGGGCATGGGGGGGCAGGACAGAAGGCACAGAAGTCCAGAGGGGCACACCAGAAATGGACTCACAGGGGTCCCTGACATTTGAGAGAGTGGGAGACTGGAGTATGCCTGTGGGGGCATGGGTAACACAGCTGCATGGGTATTGTGGTGCCACGGGGTAGGCAGCTGACAGAGAACACCATCGGCTGCCACTTAGAGCAGCTCTGGGCTGTCGGAGTTTAGGTCCACCAGTGCCCCTTCTAGAATGGCAATTGCGGATTATGACAGCCACCCTCCTAGAACTGGGCAAAGTTGTTGTCATAACCCGCACTTGCACCAGGTGCTGTGAGCTGAGGTGTAGTGGGTGGCATAACCCATAGATGTTGCAGCCTGCCTCCTCCATGGTGCAAGTCGCCACTTGGAATACCACCAGGTGTAATGCATGGCGTAAGTTACGGGATACTCCATGGGATTTGGCGTTTCCCGTCTTATACCGGCATAGCCCGTCTTGGAATCGGGCCCTGAGTTCCCAGTACAAAACCCAGATTTCTATGGATTCCATCAACCCAGGCATTTCCTTACAAGCATTGTTGGGCTGAAAAAAGAATAACCTGGTTTTGCATCCATGTGTTACCCTAACATTATTGGTCTGACAAGGACACATTTCAGAGCATTTTATCTCTGTGAGCTGTAAAGCCTTCTACAACAATCCAAAGACACCTATGGATGCTACCAGACAACTCTGGGAGATGGAGCTTCAAAACCCCTTTCCTGAGACAGATTGGGAATTAGCTCTCTTTGACCAACATAAAATTCCTGCTTCCCATAAGTGGCATGAGTTTGCCTCAAAAGTCAATATAAGATTTTTTAAAACACAAGTTTTTAGAGCCATATACTGTATATCACCTCAGGCTCAGCAGCATGTTAGTGGAACTGTGGGTGTCAAAGAGCCACCCACACACCTATATTGTGGAAATGCCAGAGAATAACATCTTTTGTGTCAGCAAGCACAACCTGAAATCAAGGAAGTAATTTCAGAGGTAGATCAACTAATACCCTGATTAGTACTTTTCACACTATACCCAGATTAAATAAGGTTCCATATCATGTCAACAAAGTTTTTACAGCACTGACAATGACGGCGAGTGCAAGTCACCGAAAACCTCAATGGCGACTTGCACAACAGCGACACTCTGCCCCATTTACAGGACCTAACACAGACAAGATTTTTTATGTGGGTGGCTGTAACCCCCTCACCCCCCACACCCACCATAATTAAGATTATCAGCTCTGGGGGGGGGGCTTGACATTGGGGAAAAGTGCAAAAATGACATGCAGTAAAATGCATCGCACACCGCAAGCTCCGAACCCAGAGCCTTCTGCAGTAGTGGCATACACCCTACCACTACGCAAGATGGCCAGCTCGGAATTGCACCACCAGACTTCCTGCCATATCCTGTTACCACCCTCCCCCTATCCCACATGCAGCCCATTCCTACACTCGCTATTCTTGTCATACTGCTTGGCTATTCCACTACTTACTATTGTTCCACATTTGCTTTCTAATGGGCGGTCAAATTGAGTAGCTCATATTAAATTGCTCAATGTGACCGCACCAATATCACTGGATACCATTAAATAATTACCACACCTCAGAAATACTTCCTCTCTTTAATGTTGTTAGCAGAAAAAAAATGCAAACGAAACTTTGGTTGCAGCTGGTAGTGTCTACCATAGCATTATGGGAAGATATCTTGATATCTTGCCACAGAAAGGAGAAAATCACTTTAAATCTAAGAAATCAGGTAGCAGCTTTCAATAACAGGTGGACCTCCTGACTACTCCATGTAGTGGGCAAATCTACTGACTTTGTCCTACTAGCCTGAGGGCAGATCAGTGGGAGGTAGACAGTGGTTAATAGTTGGAAAAAAAGGGGGCGCACAATAGAATTAAATAAGAAAATTGCCAAAGGCAACCGATGAGCTTTCCAATGCACTGAAGGGAATTCATGTGAACTATACATGTAATGTGACACGAAAACTTTCAACTGTTATATAAGACTTGCGAGGCAAGTATAATGTATGGAAAGCCCTTATTGTTAACTGAAATCAAGCAGATTACAACCTTGTTATGCCATCGATATGACATCACTATGTTGTTGACCCTTCTCGAGTGTGTCTTATCAATGGTATAACAAAATGGAATGCTCACAACAATCAATGTTCTGTAAAGTAATTCAGTAAAGTAACTGAATCTGTGATTACACAATCTTGGTAGCCCATACACTATAAAATATAAAGTATGATCTGTGGTTAACAACTGTGCTGAAAACACTTCTCAAGGTTGCCATGACATCTGAAAACCTCTCGAGCTGTGCTCTTGAAGTTTATAATGATGTCTTGGCAACCTCTTGAAGTGTTTACAGCGTGGTTATTAACCAAAGACGATACATTATCCTCTATATCATCCTTTATATTGTTAATATCTTCCAGCCAAGATGTACACCTCTCTTGTTCAGACTAAAGTGATAATCATTATCACTGTACCTTGCTAAGTGACTTCCCCTTCGTATGTGTCTCTCTGAAAAAAGTTCTCAATATAGCGCAATTTAAAAAAGAAGAAACAGGGGCCCACTCTGCTACTGGTTTTTCTAAAACTTCAGTTGCTTTAGTGTCTTTTTGATTTGAGTCATATAAATTACTACAATATGAGAACCAGTTTTCAGCCATTATAACACACTCCATGTTGTTTGCTCTGTGATTCATACCAAAGCTACTGGACCCCAAAATGCTCTGCCATCTTTTTCTGCTATTGCCTGATGCAAATTTTCTTATAAGTCTTCGTTATATTTACTTTTTATTTATTGAGCAGATACTTGAATTCTTTTTTTACGTTTAAAAAAGCTATTCTGCGACAAACTGATTGTGAGGGTAAACATTCTGCCAGTAGAACTGAGTGGAGATTTGAATTGTTGTATTCCACACATTGTAAATATTCCATCTTTTAAATGCAGGAATGATACAAAAGAAATACGGTAGGGGAAGGGAGGAAATTATTTAAAGGAGAAGGAGGGAAGATGATGAGACAGGTAAATGGTGGAGGGTTGGGGGAAATGGAGATTTAAGGGCTAGTTTGAAAAAAAAAAAGTATTTTGCCATGCATAATATTTGAAACTGAGATGACATACCAAATGTTGGAATGTGCTGAGACTATTTTGTTGGGGTGGAGGAATGTTTTAAAAAAGAATCATTAATATGTTTAACTTAGCCTCACCCCCAAAAGCTTGGAACCATTTTACTATTACAATAAGACACTCCAGGGTGTGCTTTTTGTTGGGATAATGGCACCTTTCAGGGGATTGAAGGTAGTCTGCAATGGCTCATGCCTCACAACATAGCCTAGGTGTGCCATTATCCTACCTCAATGTACACCATGTCATGTCTTTATTGCTTAACTAATACAGGCTTGTTTGAATGCTTATAACTAATCCAAAATCCAAATTTCCAGTCCTTTTGTAAGCATGCATATTGTTTGTATTAGAGGTATCTGTTTTAAAAACCTAATATGCTTGGTAAATTAATATGGTAGCCATGTTAGTCCAGTCAAAGATGCCAGAAGAAAAAAACAAGAGATGTTTCAGGTGATGCTTTTTACTGTACTAAAAGTATGGTTCTTGAGACTAGCTTTCAAGAGTTATATTCTTATCAGGTTTCCACCTACCTGATGAAGAGAGTATTACTATGAAAAGCTAGTTGCTATTAAAGGTAGTCCAATAAAATATATCACCTGCAAAATATTTGTTTTTCCCGCTAAAACCTCATACAATTTATCAAGTAAAAAAATGAAACTACATGTAACAATCTTGGCCTCCTCCTACAAATTAGCTATTAGATCCACACGTGGGCATGGAGAACGTATCAATAAAATGTATATTTTGCCATTTAGAAGAAACACTCTAGTATTGGCCAAATACTTAATAGATTTGGCACCAAGTATTTAAGAATAGGTGTCTCTTACTATGACAACAACTTTTTCTGTAGTATCATTTTTCAATCAGATAACGTACAAAAGTGGTTGAGTTTATTATACATTCTGTAGGTAAGGGAAGCACAAATGTAGTTTGCAATAGACTGTTAAAAGGAGAAGGCCTGAGGAACGTGATTAGTTCTGTGTCAAAACAATAAGATAAAGAGACCTATTGTTCTTTAATTGATAGATTTAATCTGTGTTTGTGTTGGTGGAATGCTTTAAAAAAATAGGAGAAGGCATGTTGGTAGTTTATTCAGTACTCTAAAGAAAAGGTTACATGCAAACTATTCTTTAAAACATGATGAAAAAAGCCCTGAGGGCTTAAGTGTTCTTGAACTTTAATACATTTCTATAGCTCACATTACATGCCAAGTGTATTACACATTGTAGCTGAATGTACACAGCAGTCTTACAAGGAAACCTTAAAAATTAACTTACAACACTTAGGCATTGTAGATGAATTAACCTTGAATTTTAACACTTATAAATAACGTCCAAGCATTTTAATTGGGTTATACATTGGTTCCTGGATGCCATTGAAATGAGTCTGGTTCAGTGGTTTTATAATTCTTTATTGAATAAAGATAATGAATGAATAAAAAAATGTAAAGACACTCTAGCAAAGCCAATTGATTCCCAATAGCTATTAAATAATGACTGCAGATAGAAGTACTGTAAGTTTCCTTTGTTTAGTGGCAGTGCAATATATAATCTGTGTAGTTCTGGGAGTTAGCAGATTGACCTCTGCTTATTGACATCAACTTCATTTGCTTGGTAAATATTAGCTTATAACGCCTTGTTCAAACACAGTTTGATGTATAGCCCTAAATATGCTAAAAATAGAAAATCAGTCATATCCTGCAATTGTCCCGGATTCCCCTTTTCTCCCCCCACAAAAGACCTGTATGTTGTTGTGCTCAGATTGGCAATCAATTTATTATATATATCACAATTTAATTTCCATTTTTTCTTGTCATTTATTAATATCTTTTTACAATTTTATTTGTATTGCATCCAAAACTCCAACTCTGATCCTCTCTCTCGCTTTTCTTCTCACTTCCCCAGGTGAAACCCTGGGTGCCTTCTTCTTCTCTTTTTTGGTAGGTAACGGTGAGAACCGAGACCGCATTTTGCTTCGGGGTTTTTCTTCTTCTCGCCATATTTCTTTTTTTCCTTCCTCCCCTCCTTTCCTCCCTTTTTCCCCATAGTCTGACTCCAGCCATGCTGGATGACTGCCTTCCTCTCTTTTAGGGTTCTTCCTCTCCCTCCCTCTTGTTTATCTCCTTTCTTGTCTCCTCCATGCCTCAATAAACCCCATCATTTCCATATTAAACATGTCTATTGCTAGATCTAACTAGTGCACTCCATCTGGCCTGTAGAATTCTTCCACCCATTCTTCCACTCCTCACACTATTACGTGTCCTCCCATGCTCCTAACCAAAGTTTCTACCCTTCTATTCATCTTCCTCCTGGCTATGTCTATTGCTATATGGCTATGTTCATGTCTCCACACCCTCCTTGGTATCATGTCTGACCAGGCTATGCTCACTCCAGGCCACCATTGCCGTATCTTCCCTAGATCCTGTTTTAACTGCATATAAGTGTCCACCCATGGCTTCCTCCCAATGTCATTACCCCCAAGGTGTATAATTATTAAATTTGGGATGGGCCGCCTTTCCTTCATGTCCCTTAGGGTAAGAAGCAACTGTGCCCATCTCATCCCTCGGATGCCATGCCACACGAGCTTACATTGTCCGGCATCCTGGAACAGCTGCTTTCCCCCAGCTTTTTTCTCCGCTCTCTTTTCCACCCAATAAATGTATGAGGGCCCGCAGATCCATACTTCAGTGGTCCTCCCTTTTCCTATAGATGTGAAGCAAATAGACATTTTAATCACCTGCTTGCCTTGTTTGTACTTTGCATCTTTTTACCAAACCCCCCAACCTTTTTTTTTTAAAAGTGACAATGTTGACCTGTTAATCTCGAACCTGTATATCTTGAATATACCTCTTATAGCTGACAGACCACCAGTGCCCCTTTTCCATCATACTGTTGTCTGTTTCCCCTGCTCCTGCCCATTTTGAAGCAGCCCCGATCCGGAAAGAGTGAGAAGAATAATTGCCCGGGTCCTCACCCAGGAATTCCATGCTCTTTTTTAGCATGGCCATTACTTGGTAACTCATCACTCTCTTCCCATCCCCATGTACAAATAATCTCCCCTCTTTAATCCCGCGCTGCATGGCGTATGCCCACAGAACTTTAACTGGGCACACTGTCCCAGCCATGTGAGCCTTAATAGTTGTGGTGCACCTGTGTCCCACTTGATCTGTTTTTGACCTTTTTACTAGGACTTGTATCTCCTTCTGCCCCCAAGTAGTGTCTCCCCTTCCAACCCCTGCCTGTGTCCTTCCCACTATGCCCTACCGCCACTTCACTCTCAGGCTCCCAAACATCACCAAGTAAATCGGGTGAAATAATTTAGACTCATCCTGATCTGCGAATTGCTGGAAGCACCACCTTTAATTTTGCTAGCCAATGGTCTGCTATTGGCCGTCTTCCATCCCTGGGTCTTTGCTGCAACCTCTTCCACCCCTGCATCATTCTCCATATCAACATTGACTTCGTAGGGTCCTTCCATCTCCTTAGGCTACAAACTACACTAAACCCTGCTAGGTAACCCCCATCATGGTGTGGGCCATACCTCTCTGCCATTGGTCCACTGTAAACTTTTCTAACTGTTCCTCCATAAGTGGTCCACTTACCTCCATGTGGTGTGTTGACCTGGATGTTTGCAATGCCCACCAGGCCTCTTCATAGGCCCTCAAGGTCCGTGGTGCTCATGAGTTGCAAAACAGCATTTCCGCTCCCTCTTGCTAACATCCCAGATGTTCGTTGGTATGTGTGTTTTCTGTTCCTTTGCTACTGGTACCAGCATCCAGAAACGATCCAGCTGCAGATGGGAAAGGCTGTCAGCTAGGGTATTTTCTACCCCTTCTATATGCTTGGCCCTGAATGACATGTTCAAATGCAAAGCTCTTAACACCAACTGTCTCAACACCTCCATGACCGTTTCGAATCTGGCTCCCCTGTCGTTTAAAACCTGAACCACAGATTTGTTGTCACACCAGAATGTGACCTTCTGATTCCTTAACTCTTCCCCCCATACCAGGGTGCAGGCCCAAATCGGCATGATCTCTAACAGCGTGATGTCCTTTACCTTTCTGTCTCTCACCCATTGGCTTGGCCAGGCTGTAGAGAACCATTTTCCCTCAAATAGCCCCCATGCCAACCCCCAGCATCTGTATACAGCTCAAGATCTGTGTTGTACACCCAGTCATCCTGCTAAAATGAGGAGCCATTATAGCTGCTGAGGAATTCTTCCCATACTTTAAAATCTTCTTTCACTCCCTTTGTGATAACCACCCAGTGGTGTGGTCTGGTTACCCCAGCAGTGGCCCTCACCAGTCGCTTGGTGAACGTCCTCCCTGTCCCAATTGCCCTACAAGCAAAGTTCAAATGTCCCATTACTTGCTGTACCTGCCTCAATTGTACTCGTCTTCTGCCCGTATGCACCTGAATCAGCTTTCTAAGTTTTGATACCTTGCTATCAGGCAACCTAAAGACCTCTTTCTGTGCATCTATCTCGATACCCAAGAATTCTAGAACCTTACTGGGTCCTTCCATCTTTTCTGGTGCCAATGGTACCCCCAGTTCTCTACATAGGTTCTGGAAGCTAGTCAGCATCTTTTTTGACTCCTCCCATCCACTGCTTAGTAACAGGAGGTCATCCAGGTAATGTATGACTGCTCTGTAACCCTTCTGCTCCTGAAATATCCACTGCAAACAGTCACAGAAAGTTTCAAATGTGGCACAAGCTGTGGAACAACCCATGGGCATGGCCTTGTCAAAATAGTACTGGTCCCCTATCTTGAAACCCAATAGGTCCCAATATTCCCACCTAACTGGTAGCAATCGGAAGGCAGACTCTATGTCTGTCTTGGCCAGCCATGCATCTGGTGTCACCCTAATAATCTGCACGGCCTCTTCCAGTGTTGCATAAGTGACTCTGCTGTTTTCCTCCCCTTATAAAGTCGTTCACTGAGTCCTCCTCTGGAAATGACAGGTGGTGAATTACCCTGTATTCCCCTTCCTGTTTCTTAGGAACCAAGCCAAGTGGGGAGATCCTCATATTCAGTAATGGGGGGTGGGGTATGGTCCTTCTAATCTCCCTGCTGCTTTTTCTTTCTCTATCTTTGTCTTCAAAATTTCTTCCTTCCCTTTAACCGACCCCAGGTTGTTAGCCTCTCTTGCCCATCTTGGGCCTTTGCATTGCAGCGGGGAAACCAGTTTTAAAACCTCTTTTTAATGTTTCTACCACCTCTCTATCTGGGTAATCCTTTAACCATCTTGCCCACAACTCTATTTTGATAGGGTTTTTTGCCATCTGAAATTGTTCCACTAACCTCCCCTCTCCTGGCTCCTTCCCATCTCTCTAATTGTTCAGTAAGCTTGATTACCCCTTCCCCCATATCCTCTGCCTCTCGTTCCTCTATTCCATGGCTGTCCACTATAGCCATAGCCTTCTCAAAAGGGCTGTTGGCCTGTACTGTGCTCCCCTCCCCATGGGCCCCTGGTGCCCATTTAGTCCTGCATTTGCTCTCAGGATGTGCCCCTCTACACTTTGAGCAGGCATGTCGGAACCAACATTGCAGCCAGGAACAGAATGCCCTGTTATAGCCCCAGCAGCATTTCTGGGGTACTCCCCCACTTCTTCCTGTCTCTCCCGCCTGTGTGGATTGATCAGTTACATAGTCTGTCCACAAATCTAACTGCTTTGTATCTCACCTCACATCCCTGTAGGTTGCCATCCTTTGTCGAAAAAATTCATCATACTATATCCAGCCTACCCCTCCTTTTGCCTTCGCTCTTCTAATGATCAGTGAGTATGTAATGAGAGGGATACCCAACTCTGGTTTCTTTTCCTACACTATAGCCAAGTATGTGGCAAAACCCACAAATCACCCATCCCACGTCTTACCTTTTGTGAATTTGTCCTCTTCTTTTTTACCCAGCAAAACTACCACTGCTGCCATCTCACTCTTCCCAATACTTTCCATCTCTTCATATTTTTCCGCCGCTTCCCTTCTGACTAGGACAAAAATGTCTACGTACTCCCCTTTCCATATCTTTTCCTTCATTGTTAGAGGTACATGCTCCCCTGTTCTCATCCCTGGGGCTCCTATCTCCCTAGTACCTCTTCCCATGCTCTCTGTCACCTTTTCCACCTCTCCTGATGTTTCTCTATCTGACCTGATCTCTGCCAGTGTCGATTCCATCTGCCCTAACCCCCCTGTCCCCAATGATGTAATAATCTGGCCTATGTATTCATTAATGCTGCTCCCAACTGTGCTTGATACATTACCTGTGGGCCCATCATTTTCCTGTGGTCTGCTATCATCCAGAGACTTTGGCCCAGCTTCCTGCACCTGGACCACTGGCTGTGGCGTCATCTGCAGAGGAACTCCTGTTGTCGGGGGATCCAGTCTGGGTTTGAGTGGTGTTGGTACCACCTGCTCTTGAGGAGGTACTGACGGTTCCGGTACACAGGGCTGTGGTGGTACTGGGTTTACAGCTCAGGGAGGAACCACCATTGGCGGTTGCAGCTTCTTTGGGCTCCACACCCTTCCCGCTGGTCATTTCCCACCACTGCCCTTTCCCTCTCCCGCCTTTCTGTTCTCCCCGGATCTCCCCAGCTCCTCTCCTTCCACCAACTGCCACATCTTGTTAGCTTTTTCTGCCAGTTCCATGATGGCCTTATAGGCATCTTCCTCTGAGGGCTTGTTTTTCTTAGGTGCCATCTCGCCTTCTTGCCCGTATAAAGCTGTGAATAAACTGAAAGAAAGGCATTTTATTAATAATTATCCCCATTGTCCCAGTCTTGCTTTGATCAGCCAATTCCAGCTCTCAACCACCAGATCTTGACTGTGCCCACAAACTGTGGCTCTTTAATTTCTTTTAGCAACCCCTCTCCACCCTGGCGTTCCTCCCTTCCCCTATAGCTCCCCCTCAATGCACTAAAAAACACCCCTTATCCAGTCTTCTGCCTCACGGGCTGATGGCCTGTTAACTGGCCTACAAGCACCATCCCCATCTAGCCCTTTTTCCTCCCTCGGATTTCGCAGGCATCAGGCCTGCCACGTGACTAGACACTCTCGTCCCCTTGCACCCGCCAACATCAGCAGTGTCTTCCCTTCTTTTTGCCTTCACTTCTCTGTCCCCTTTCCCTTATAAATATAGAATAGATTGGTACCACATGCCTCTGTTTCATTTTCATCATTTTTTTTTTACATTACCCGCTGTTAATAGAGAAAAATGCAGGGCCCCTCTGCACCTCAGGCCTGCCATGTGGCTGGCAGGTCCCGCTCCATCCACCCCAATCGCCGCTTTCTTGCAGGTTCCAGGTCTGCCTCATGGCCCCCAGGCCCAGTTCTCCTCTGCACTGCACCCGTCGGAAGGCGGGATCTGCTGTCCATCCTTATGCTGCTATTCCCCCCCCTTGTACCCTAAAAGCCTGCGTCCCACTGATCTCTCTTGCTCTTACTTCAGGGGCTGGCCTGAAAGCTCCTCACTCCCCCTTTGTTCGTGGCATGTGACATCACGCCACCTGGTATCTTGAGGCTCAATTCACCTTTTTTCGGCCCTTGCCATGGCGTGTGACATCACACCACGTGGCTTCACCCTGCTTGTGGCCACCAGCCACTCCCGCTGGTTCTTAGCGTCAGTCGTGCCCTTGCAGTTATTTCTTCATTCCATCTTCTGTCCCTTTTAACACTATGTGGATCAAGTTCCCCCAGTGTGACCCCTTTCCAAGTTTGCAAAGCCTCTGCTCGGCTTGCAGGTGCAGGCATACAATTCCAGAAAGGTAAACAGAACTAAATTCCTGAGAGTTGTAGATTCCAATTTCAGAACAGTTCTGAATTGCAGTCCACTCGGCTTTTTTGACCTACAGCCTCCCCCCATTCACTGTTAGGCGGCTCCCCTCCATGGTCTGCACACATGGCCTGTTTCACACCTCATGGCCACTCCAGTCCCTTGCTCTGTAACACTACTGACTCTCCCCTCTCCCATGGTCACTCCTGTCCACTCGCAGCCCTTTTCACAACCGAGCCCTATCTTTGTGGAGCTCCCCACTTTTTCCCATTCATCACAGCTCGAGCGTCTCATTAAACTACTTTCTCACAATTTCTTCACACAATTTCCTCCCGCAGGTAAATTCCAGCATTCCTCTGCAAGCATCACTAAACCACGGTCTCAAGCAAGTCTAGCACAAGCCCCTTTTTCCCACTTCTCTACACAGGCAAATGCCAGTATTCCTCAGTAATTACAAAATGCTCATGCAGGATCCCCTAAGCGCTTAAAAACACAGTTCACAAAGGTAACCACCAGCATTTTTTAACAATGTCACCCACAATTCTAGCGCAAGCCCATTTTAACCACTTTCTTTACACAGGTAAATGCCAGTATTCCTCAGCAACTATGAACTAAGCCACATTCTCAATCAGTTCTAGTGCAACCCTTTAAAAAACCAAGCTCACGCAGGCTCCCTTAAGCATTTTAAAACACAGTTCACAAAGGTAACCACCAGCATTTCTTTTTAAAAGGTCACCTTAAACAGGCTCCTTCCAACAAACATGGTCTTTTTTTTTAAACTTCCTACTTGGTTAACATAGCTGTTGGTTTCTTACCTGCTTTAACCTAGTGTAACAAACCTCTGTTCCAATCAGTTTAACCAATCGGATGTGCTGTAGTTCTGTAAAACAAAACTTCAGCAAAAGTGGCTGAACCAGCTCTGTGCAGGCCTTCTTGTACCCCCTTTAGCCCCTCCCCATCCTGCAGCCTGTCCATTGTCCTGGCCCCCCAGTCTCTCCCCCTACCTTCCCCCTCCCTCCTGAGCAAAACCACTTCCCAACACTATGGGGCGGGGAAGGTGCACCAGGATAACCTGGTTTGCCCCTTAAAGGGCAAACTCCATTAGCTGCAAAGAGAAACTTATTATTTTGTTCTTTGTGATCATTTCAAAATAGAACCTTTTTTTATAACTCAGATTTTATCAAAATTTTATTTAAGAAATCATTTTTGAAAACCATTACAATATTGTTATCATATTCTAGTTTACATGAAGATGACTCAGAAACTGATAAATGTATTTTAGTTTTAAAGGAAAGCAGTACAAATTAAAGAGTGCCCCCCTGGTACCTAATCACCGATTACTCACAGTGACCGTGAGCAAGCCACTTAACCTCTCAGTGCTCCAATCCAGCCTGCTGTGGAAATGTGTAGAAGTCAGACACCACTGAAAATAAGATTTTGCATCTCAGCTGGGCCATCGTGGGTAAGTAAATTGTTAAATAAAAAAAATACCTCTTAACCTGTCATCATCATTGACCTTCACAATGTGAAACCAATGATCACAATATGCAACAGTTTCTTATATATCTTTTTTTCTGTAAAGTTAATTTAATCTTTTAATAGTTTGTATTTTTGGAGTTACAGAAATTTTTACCACAGTTCAGTAAGACCCTGGATGCAATGAGTGCAAATGAAGATGTTCACTGTGTAGTTCTACAGCGAATGTAGAGCACGTTGTTTTATGCCAATAATTTGAATTATTATGGTAGAAATAACCCTCTTCAAATTTCCAATGAGCTGTAGAAAAGCGAGACCATCACATGTAATAAGGACAGCCCTTTGTGTTCAGTTATATGAGAGACTACAATGTGTGATTTTGTGTTTTATACTTTAAACTGTAACTACTGTGAAAAGGAAAAAAAATGAAGCATGTCATTCTCAATGAAGGAAAAAAAATACATTTTCTTTTAATCCCTGCATCTGTTGAGTAATTTCATTGTTAAAAGCTTTTGTTGTTGCCTTTTGGACTTACTCTGCATGACCTAACATCTGTTTAAGTTGGCTCACAGCACTTACAACTTTATTTTGGATGGTTCTTTACCAGTTTACTTTAATTTTCTCAACATAGCTTTGTTCTTCAAAACTTGTTTTACATTTTACAGTTGTCTTTCTTGCCTGTGTGCAGCTGCAAGGCTGGAAGCTTAGGGATGATGGTTTTCCCCTTCCTATTTATTGCTTTATTTAAGAAAAGCGTTACTTTAGAACTGACAGGCAGTGTACTTCTGTGATTAGTGCACAGATCTATGCACCATGCACAGAACTGTGTATCATGCACAGTTTTATTTCCCATCACCCAACAGTGGAGCACTGAAAACCAGCATTGGAACACAGCAGAAATGAATGACTTTGGAGATTATTTCATTTATTTTTACTAGATCACCATAAATATAATATGAAAGTCTGCTTTGCTGCCTCAGTGTAAAATGAGGGATGGTGACCTCTCCATGGGGACCATGAGTTTCTGCGATGTTAGGGACAGTTAAGAGGTAAATTGTGCACCCTGAGATCACAGGTTGGAACGAGGTGTGGGTGAAGTGAAATAACTCTGCATTTTGCATAATGCATAGCATAGTGTGAAAATTCACATTTTGTAAAACTTGCACAATTGAGCAAATTATACTATACTAATTGCCACACTGCACACACACACACACACACACACACACACTACACATCTTGCAGGAAATTTTACTACCCTAATTAATGTACCTCTCATTAAGAGTATGCCACAAAGTGTGAACTGCAGCAATTCACATAGATAAATTCACTGCAAGTGCAGCAAATTGCATAGTGCACACTACATAAATGATACACATAGTGCACAGTAAATGAATTTGCTGCAATTCATGGATGAATTTTAAATTCACAATAATCCATGTTGCAACCCTACTACAGCTATTGACTATCGGTGACCTAGAGCAAGGCACTTAACCATACATCTCAACAGGAACTCTATGATGGACGTCTATCATTTTGCCCCTGAGAATTGACCTGCTGCACATTTGGCATTTGCTCCATATAGAAAAGGTACAGTATGACGCACACAGAAAAGGTACTGTAAACTGAGGTCTGAAAGCAAACATTCTAAATATTCTATGATGCAAGGGCACAGTTAAACATTGCACAAACAAAGGCATTAGTTTCCCTTGTGTTCTTAGCTGATATCTTTATGTTTGATGATCAGTCCCACATTATGAAGGCCATCAATGTTTCATCTTTTCTTAAATTTTGAGGGTTAGTGTCCCAAAATTTAGTGGCAAAAGATTAACAGGTACTGTATGCACTTAACTTTCTAAAGGACTAGAAGGAGACTAACATCTATTGCAGACCCCCCCACACACACACCATTCAGTCAGTTGTAAATTTTCCGAGTCAAAGATTCAGTAGATTTTAAATTTCCAAAGAGTCAAGGAAGACAAAGTGGTGCAAAGTGAGGGCCAGAGAGAAAAATGATAGGGAGCCAAAGACAGTGCTGAGAGAGGCATGAATGGAACATGACAATGGGAAAAGGAGAGGAAAAATGAAAGGAGGACACTCTGCGGTTCTGTGGCCATGGAATTTTCTGCAGAACTTGTAGCCTACTACAGAATATTTGCAGCACTGCAGAATTCATTGATCTTGGTGATTCTTCATTAACATATACAACTTTTCCATAGCACCCGATTCCCTACCCCTCCTTTTATTCCTAAAACCCATCTCTATGCTCAGCATGTAATGTTATCAATGACATTGTATCATATTTAGCTAATGAAAGGGCCGTATTCTGCCACATAAATGAATAACTCATCCTCTGTTTAAAAGACCTGCTGAAAATGTGTTTTATCTAATGTGGGGCCGCATGCACCACTAATCAATCTTACATCTGCACAGGCCTTCCTTCCATAAACATGAAGGTGAAACTCCTATGCTGAACCCAGGTTTGAAAATGCTCATGCCTACCTAATAAACTCTGTGCTGTTTTATTTAATTTTTATTTTTTTATAAACTAGTGTCAGGTCACTTTTATTTTTTTTATTTGCTTATTTTTTCAATCAAGCCTTTTCTGTGCCTACATCCCTGTCTCCATTGGCGGCACCCTTCTAAATCAATTACTTACCTTCTTGTGGAATTAAAATAACCCCTGCTTACTCAGGACCAACCAGGGGTGGGAAGAGAGTCACATTGGTAGAGTGTGGGCCTGCTGGAGGTGCCAGCATCAAATCTCACCTGGTTTGGAGCCATTTTTTTTGTTTTCTCATGAGAGGCACCAACCGTGCAATGATGTGCATATACTACACTACATGCAGCCATTCAAGCATCTGCAGGTACCCTTCCTCTTGTTGCAGGCATGGATGCAACCTACCTAGCCTCTACTAAGTGGCGTTCATGCTGTGGGGTTCCAGACCCACTCACCTGAAGGAGGAGAGCTGCCTGATGGCTGCTCAGTCCCCCTTTACCTGGCCAGTCTTCCAATGTCCTTCATCTGTTCCTGAACTCATGGTGTCACTAGCTCTACTGCTGCCCCTGCAGGCCAGCCCATTCATTTTTGTTTCTTTTCTTTTTTGTTTCATATAGATTTTTCCTCCCGTCGGGTGTCCTCGAGAGGACTCATTCCACCACCAAGCTCAGGGCATTATCCTCCCTGTCTGGTGCTCCCTTTTTCCATTTTTTCTGCCGATTTAACCTGAGGCCCCGGTACATGGTCACGCATGTGTGGAGGCATGCATGCACTCTGAGGCTCCGATGATAGCCTCTTCCTCCCACTTGGTCTAGCATCAGGTCCTCCCCCCCTCTGGCTTGGCACTGCCATCAAGCCTCCACCTGATGGCAGCCAAGAGCCCAGGAAACTCCACAACCCTCCCTGGGAGAGGAGAGCTGCCTGATGGCAGGTTAATCCAACTCCTTTTCCTCTCCCCCAGCCGATCCCTGATAACCCATGCTCATTTCTAAACATGGGTCACTGGCATGGGAAGAGCCAGAGGTAAGGCACCCGCACCTCAGCCCTCTTCACCACTGGGCTGGCTAGGCCAGCCCATGTTGATCACTTTAAGATACAGGCAGTTGGGGACATTAAATAATAATCATTTATCTTCTACTGCTCCCATTCCCCAAGGAAGTGACAGAGCACAGCAGGTGCTGTGATATTTGGTCAACCTATACTACTACCTAATAACATTTTCATTTCTTTTAGGTATTACTGTACACTGGAGCCAACTTAAATGAATACTTGACAATATCATAGACCTGTTAAATAAACACTTTGCTGTGCACTGATTCAGTGGTACCTTTTATGTATAGCAAAATCCCATGAAATGAATCTCTGGTAAAAGGAACTAACCTGTTTTTTTTATTGTTTAAATCATAAAAGAACTTTGCCCAGAAAGGCAGAAAATAATGATGTTTAGTTCTGTTGAAAGAACAGACCTGTTAAATGAATACTTTTTCTGTACTTATATTTTGTCAGGGCTAATGATTACATTTTATTATGGGCTGACAGTATTAATATAATAATTAAAAAAAAACTTTATTTGTGGATTAACAGATATGTGTGTCTATCAGTTAATGCTAATTAATGAAGGGGAGGGCACAGGGCAGGAAATGCATGGCACAGAAACACAGAAGTACATATGTCCTGAAGTTTTGCAGAAATTAGGGACCACCAACACAGAAGTTCTGCAGCAACCTGGACACCCGCCACATAACTTAGACCCAAATTGCTGCAGAAATCAGGTCCTTAGTCAAAGGGAAGGAGAAAATGAGGGCAAGATAGAAGGGCAAAATAGAAAAGGAAGGTGAGGATTTTGGGGTGAGGAAGAAAGGTCAGAAGAAAGTGCATCTAGCTAGCTACATGGCGTTGAGTGGTAGGGGACTGCCTTAGCATGCTAATGGCCTGGGTTCACACCCTGAGCCTGGGATGTCAGTAGCAGAGGCTAGTAAGGAGGATGCAGGGCAGATTCCTGGATGCTTTCCTACAGGGTGAGGAGGGATCCAAGTGCCGCTCATTTAGAAACACCTAGGGGAACCATTGCTGTGGTACCCTTAATGCTGCAGGCTACTATGCAGCACCAGGCACCACAAGGCAGTTGTGAAGGCACACTTGTACGTGACTGGATTTGGATGGGACTTACAGAGGGAGAAAGCTCCTTCTAATTGGCTGAATGATGGGCCGGCATGGAAGGCTGCCCACATCCTTCAGATGCACGAACACACTTTCACCTCCCCACACTGATGTGTGCACTGACACTGGCTGTTGTCCTGTCCCTTTGACTAGGCAACTGCCGCACAGCAGAAGGAGGGGACACACTTAGGAGGTTAAGCTGAGAGAGATGCTTGAGGTATGGTCAAAACAGGAAAGGAGTCAGTGCAAAAAGCAATGCACCAAGCATGGGGATGCCTAAGGATTGCCAGGAAAGGTAAGAAATCACATTAAAAAAAAGAAAAGGGATCTGAGAGAGAAAAGGGGGTGGAAACAGAATGTTGGGAGATAAGGAACAGGACAGACTTACAGAAAGATAGAGGGTGGAGGAGCGAGGAAAAGAAGTGAGGGTCATCTCATCTTAGCAACCTTTTTTCTAAGCCGGAAGGGCTATAACTTAATACTACCACTAAAATACTGAGGAGTTAGGAGGACTTAAAGTATTTAATAAAAACTTCTAAGAACATTCACTGCAATTGGAGGCATTAGTAGAAGCTTAGGTCCTGCCTGACTTCCCATGAAATGTGTAAATATTTCTTTCATTTGTTCTCCATCTACAATTAGTCGTGGTCAGACTGATCAAAGGATGGGGAGGCCTGTTGCATGTGAACCAGCGTCCCTCACAATGACATCCGCAAAGCAGAATGAAATATGAAATATCAGGTTTCCATGGATGTATGAACTTGTAAAAAATCTGAAAGAATAGGAGATTTTTCACACTGAGTAATGTGAAACATTTGGTGCGGATTGTAGTCTCTCTGAAGAGGAAAACTGAGAGCCAAAATCTGCCTGGCAATAAAACAGAAGCAGGCAAAAGTTAAAACAACCAACATGCACTGCAACTTATTGATTTAGATATCATCATCACCATTTGGGCTGCTCCAAGTGGCTCTTCAGCTCCCTGGGGAGATTTACTAACTAAATCCCTGGCAATGAGCAACCAGGCATGAAAAACAAAAATAATTGTTTTTTACGATTTATGTTCTTTTTTGTGTGTTTTATTATGTCTCTGTAATAACTGCCAATGTGATTATACTGTGACGATAGTGAGACAGGTGCTGGAGGTTAATGAGGCCGAAGCCTGGGCCAGGGTCTGCCTTAAGTGCTGCAACTTGAATAAAAATAGAATGCCCCCCACCCCCCAGTAGGGCAGTCACAGGCCTGCAAGAAAGGAGGGACAAAGGATGGATACTTTATTGCATGGTGTCTCAAAGTCACTGCATGCAAGTTGTAACACTAACACCCCTGTCCCCCAGCTGCTTTATACCTCTTTCAAGTCACAGGTTAGGCCTGGAGTGTTGACTGGTGGTGATGTCAGTGCAGCAGGGGCTCAGTCTGTCTGTGTGACTTGAACTTGCCGGGTGGTTTCCTAATCAATTCCTCTAATAGAGTCTCTCTGTCTTGGGCAGCTGTCACTTCATGTAATTGGGGTGTCAGAAATCACAAGTTCTACATCTGGAGCACCGCAGTTGCAGTTAAGATTGCATCTTTTTCAACATGTAAACATTTTATTAAATGGGCAGGCATTATAAAAATATAAGAGGTCCATAAAACAAAACGACTGTGGCCTGGAAGGCTGGGACCTGTGGTTCAGAGGAAAAGCCTATGATGGGCTCCTCCTACTGAGACCATTATATGTGCCAGGCAAACCAATCCTCCTGTCTGATTGCATCAATTGTATGTGCCTGTCCAATTGCTGCATGGGTTTCTTGGGGGGCTCTCTGTTTTATTTTTCCCTGTCCACTCTGTTTTATTGCTTTATTTGCCCTAATTGGCTTTTCTGGAGCTTGGGCGCACCATCAATTCAGCCATTGTCATCTTTATTCAGCTTCTGCCACCACTCCATTAGGCTTCTCCACACCGGGACCCACACTAGCTCATTACCTCCAATAGCTCCATATGAAGTCCAAACTATCCATTGTTTACCTGACACAAAGTGGCCGCTCAGGAGGTAATGAGTTAAACATAGTGATCCTCTGCTAAGTGCTCTGCCTTTCACTGGCAGCTCTTTCTCGACCTTTCTCTGATGGACTAATCTTTCATGCAGTGCACTGCCTATGCCATCAACTACAGCAACTGCTCCCCTGGGGCCAGACTGCAGCTCACTCCTGACCGAGCAGATATCAACTCCACAGACTGCCCCAGCACTCTGTCCTGCAGTGTCGGCTGCAATCCACCAGAGGCTTTACAGGAGCCTTTCTAATTTTTCTTAAACTTGTCCAGCAGTGCAGAACTTAAGGTGGTACTATGAATAAAACAATGCAGTAAAAAGTGGTTCTAATGTCTGCCAACTTGTTCCTCAGCTGTGGTTCTAACACCCGCTGCCACATTGGTTCCAATGCCTACTCATGCAAGTGTGGCTATGATTCTAATGCCCACACCTAGTGGTACTAATTGCCACTCATTACACAAAGCAGCATTTCCAGCTGCAGTGGTGTTAAAGCCTGCTCCTGAATTAAAGCTCACAAGCTGCATTGCAACAAGCCCCTTTACTTCAACATGCCTTTCTACAGCCATCAGCCATGGGTCGCCTGCCACACAGTAAGTAGACTGCTCCATGTCACACAGTTGCCATCTGAACAGCCTTATTACTATCCTCATTCCTATCCTGTTTTCCTCAAACTACACCTCAAATGTCCATATTACCATAGCAATTCCTCCTCCATACCTAAGCATTGAGCATACACCCCCAGATTCCATGCTGCTAACTACTTCCAGCTATCTAAGTGATCAACATAGAGAAGCTCTCCTACTTCTGTGGCAGAAACCAGATGCAGTTCTTCTGTCCCCTGGCTAGTTGACTGCTCCACATCAGTGGTTGTTAACTGGCCCACAATCTTTGCTCTGCAAGCTCTCTTTGATCCTAGCACAAACCAACCTGCTGTTTCCATCCAAAGTATATCCACCGACCTATCCAAGAAGTTGCCCAGCTTCTCTCCTCAGGACTTACCATAATACCTGTCATCCAATCATAGAGTTAAGGGTGTTTTGGGGCACTTATTGCCACATTAAACTATTTTTGCACATGCAATTGAGAGACTCTGGTTTCCTCTGTCCATGTGTGCTAAGGTTCTTTGTTTTAATCATAGAGTTGTGCCTTATTCATTCATCATACCTTACTCATGCTTATGAATCTATCCCAAAGTACATCTATCTGTCCGTGTCCTCATGTGGGCGTTGTTCATATGTTCCACCTTCCCTGCCACTCAGGGGCTAAAGCTCTGCCCCTCAAGGGCTAAAGTTCCTCCAAAGCAAATGCTTAGTGCCTCTTCTGGACTTCATTGGCCACTCATTGGCTCTTTGAGCTGCAGCCTCAAGGGTTTGTCTACAATTTAGATATCAGTGAGCCTTGCACAAAGAGGAAAAATAGGGCTACCAAACTTGAAGCAGCTGTTCTAATCAATCCTCCTTCTTATCTGTGGGGTCTTCATTACTCTGATGTTCCTTCAGCAATCAGGATTACATAGTTTTCCTTCATGGGGGAGCCCTCATGTATGTATACTTCTTTGTCATCGGATAATGTCCTACAGTGGTTTCTTTGAGGTTGGCCCAGTTAGTGTTCATGCACCAACCAAAGGGTAAAGTCCCCGAGAGTTGGGTCTTCTTTATCAATGGGCTGTGTCTGGTGGCTCCTTTTGAGGGTGGAAATCTCCTTCAGGAGATGGATGGAAAAGCTCATCTCAAGCCCCTTTTAATCTGAAGTAGCAGGTTCTACAGTGGCAGCCATGATATGATGAGATATTTCCAGATATTTCACAAAACATCTAAAGAGATTCTCTCTGGTGGCCCATAGTGGTACTACAGGCAAGCAAGAAATTTCCAGACATATCACAAATCCAATTGCAGAAATGAAAGGAAAAGGAAAAGTGTGACTCTCACCAGGATTTGAACCCAGGACCTCAGCAATCCATGCTTTAGCTCTTAATCAACTAAGCTATGAGAAATATCACAGACATTTCAGGAAATATCTGACCATGTCTATGGCTACCGCTATAGGTTCTAGTTGGAGTGACCTCCTAAGCTAATACAGGACATGGTAATCTTCCTGTTCAATCTACAAAGACATACCTAGACCTGGAGGGATGGAAACCTAGACCTTGGCTTCCCAGAGGTTTCCTCACCATCGGGGTTTCCTCTCCAGTATGCCAATGGCCATAACAGTTAGGAACCATTTTTCTGACTTCAGCAGTTCAAATGCCTACAACACATTTTAAAACTGTGGTTCTAATGCTTGTGGCTTCAGTGGTTCTAACACGTGGTACAGTAATACAAGTAGTGATCTACCATCTTCAGCTAAAGATGTCCAAGAGCTGGGCCATTTTTCAGTCTGGTAGTTTTGGGTGGTCGTGTTTCCTTTTGCCCAGGTTCACATACTTGGGTGCCTTGTACAGGGTGGAAGCATAAATGCAACCCCTAAAACAGCACATTGCACAAGCATCCATACATCATCATGGGTATCCCCAAGGAATAGCAATATGGCACTGGTTAAATTTAAGTGGGAACACTAACTTTTATAACTTATTTTCCCAGGACTGAAACAGGCTTCCAAGATCTTTGCAACAGAGTTGTCTCTTGTCTGACACTGGGTATAATTAAAGTGTATTTATTACTTTTTAAGACATTTTTTGGACTGTCTAAAGCTAAATCCAATAATAGCATCCAAAGAAATAGCATTACTGTTTGCATGTTGTACACTGTGCAGTGATATGATTTGTTTAACTCAAAATTAATGAATACAGAAATACTTTAAAATGCTCTACTGAAGGAGTTTGCATTTAAACTGAAAAGGATATTTGCTGGTCAATGTAGCCATCTGAGTCAGTGAAGATAATAAATGTGTCAAAAATAGACATAAAAAACAAACCAGTAAGGGCACCCAACCCAGCCATTGGTATCCCCCCTCCTGACCAAATGACTCCTTTAAAGCAGTACACTTCTGGCAAGTGCCCGCCATGCCACCTGTATCCCTAACCCATAAATGAAAAAAAAAATTCCAGCAGAGAAATACAAATTCCACTGCTAGTACCTCCCTCCCACATGACCCATAAATTAATGAAATAAATCTATGGCAGGTGCCCAACAACACCCTGGTAAGCCACCTCCCATATGACCGTAAATAAAGAAAACACCAGTAGCAGTTGCTAACCCTCATATCAGTAACCCCCCTTCCTGCCCAACCTGTAAATAAAGAAGACTCTGGTGGCAGGAGACCAGCCCTGCTGCTGGTACCACCTCCCATCCAACATGTAAATAAAAAAGACACTAGTGGCAGGAGACCAGCCCTGCTGCTGGTACCCCCTCCCATCCAACATGTAAATAAAAAAGACACTAGTGGCAGGAGACCAGCCCTGCTGCTGGTAAGCCCTCCCATCCAACATGTAAACAGGTGCCCAACCCTGTCACCAGTATCCCACTGCCACTTGCCCAACCCATAACTAAAGAAAAACACCGGTGATGGCTGCCTAACCCCACTGCTGGAATCTCCCCTCATGCCTGACCCATAAATAAAGAATAACAATAGCGGATGGTACCCAAACCTGTCACTGGTCCCACCTCCCACCAACCAATCCATAAATAAAGAAAACACTGAAGGTGGGTGTCAAACTCCACTGCTGATATCCCTCTCCTGCCCAACCCAGAAATAAAAAAATCACCAACAGTGGATGCCCAACCCTTCCACTTGTCCCCTACATCTGCCCATAACTAAACAAAACACTGGCAGTGGGTGCCCAACCATACCACCAGTACCCCCTTTCTCCCAACCCATAACTAAAGAAAACACTGGAGGCGGGTGTCAAACTCCACCACAGATTTACCCCTCCTGCCCAGCTCAGAAATAAAATAAATCACCAACAGTGGATGCCCAGCCCTTCCACGTGTCCCCCACACCAGCCCATGAATAAAGAAAACACTGGCAGTGGGTGCCCAACCATACCACCAGTACCCCCTCTCCCAACCCATAAATAAAGAAAACAACAGTGGCAGATTCCCAACCCTGCTGACAGTACCCCTGTACCTGACCTATAAATAAAGAAAACACCAGAGGTGGTATTCAACCCCACCACTGGTATCTCCTTCTGACTGTCCAACCCATAAATAAAGAAATATGCCCGCATTGGGTGCCCAGCCCAGCTACTAGTACCCCTTTGAAATACATGGCTAGCTGGTACCTAATCCCACCACAACTGCTCCCTACTGTCTGACCTGTAAATAAAGAAAATAATGGTAGCAGATGCTCAGCTCCATCACTGGTACCCCCCCCCCCCGGCTAACCCATTAATAAAGAACATTCTTGTGGCAGGTAACCACCTCCACCATCTGTACTGCCCCCCATGAAACCTGTAAAAAAGAAAACTCCATAAGGAGGGGCCCAAACCTGCCACCATTACCTCCTCCTGCCTGACCTGTAAATAAAGAAAGCACTGGCAGCAGATGCCCGAGCTGCCATTGTTACCCCCTCCTGCCCAACCTACAAATAAAGAACACACTGGCAGCAGGAGCCCAACCCTGCCAGTGATACCCCCCTCCTGCCTGACTGGTAAATAAAGAAAACACCAGCAGCAAGTGCCCAAACATGACACTGCTACACCCTTCTTTCTGAGCCATAAAGAAAACACCAGCAGCAAGTGCCCAACCCTGTCACTGGAACCCCCTCCTGTCCAAACTGTCAATAAAGAAAACACCAGCAGCAAGTGCCTAACCCCGCTAGTGGTACCCCCTCCTGCCCTAACCATAAATAAATAAAAAAATAGCAGCAAGTGCCCAATCCTGCCAGTGGTACTTCATCCTGCCTAAACTGTAAATAAAGAAAACACCAGCGAGTGCCAAACCCTGCCACTGGTGCACACTCCTACCTGAACCATAAATAAAGAAAACACCAGCAGCAGGTGCCCAGTCTAGCCAGTGGTACCCCCTCCTGCCCAACCCATGAATAAAGAATACACTAGCAGCATGTCTCCACCCCTGCCAGCAGTACCCCCTCCTGCCTGACCTGTAAATAAAGAAAAGCACAATAAGTAGCAAGTGCACAATCCTGCTATCGGTACCCCCTCTAGCCTGACCTGCAAATTAAGAACACACCAGCATCAGGTGCCCAACTCTGCCAGCTGTACCCCTTTTTGCCTGAACTTTAAATAAAGAAAGCATTGGCTGCAGGTGCTCCACTCTGCCACTAGCATCCCAATTGCCATCCTGTAAATAAAGAAAACACCAGCAGCAAGTGCCCAACACTGCCAGTGGTACCTCCTCCTGCCTGATCTGCAAATAAAGAAAATACTAGAAGCAAGTGCCAAACCCCGCCACTGTTACACTCTGCTGACCGACACATAAATAAAGAAAACAACAGCAGCAGGAGGTACCCAACCCTGCCAGTGGTACACCCTCCTGCCTGACCAGAAAATAAAAAAAGCACTGGCAGCAGGTGCTCAACTCTGCCAGTAATATCCCCTCCTACCCAACCTCTAAAAAGAAAATGCCAGCAGCAAGTGACAGACCCCGTCAGTTTTACCCCCTACTGCCTGACCCGTAAATAGAGAAAGTACCAGCAGCAAGTGCCAAACTCTGACAGCAGTACCCCCTCCTGCCCAACTTGTAAAATAAAGGAAAAATCAGCAGCAACTGGTCAACCCTGCCACTGTTAACCCCTCCTGCCCAACCTGTAAATAAAGAAAACACCAGCAGCAGGTGCCCAACCCTGCCCAGCAGTACACAATCCCTCTCAACCCGTAAAGAAAACATCAGCAACAGGAGCCAAACCCTGCTATCGTTACCTCCTCCTGCTCAACCTATAAAAAAAGAAAACACCAGCAATGAGTTCCAAACCCCGCCACTGTTACTCCTACTGCCTGATCCTTCAATAAACAAAACACCAGCAGCAGGTATCCAACCCTGCCAACGGTATGCCCTCCTGCCCAACCCATAAATAAAGAAAGCTCTGATAGCAGCACACCTTCCTGCCAACCTATAAATAAAGAAAACTCCAGCAGTCAGTGCCCAACCCTGCCAGCAGTACCCCCAACTGCCCAAAATGTAAATAAAGAAAGCACTGTCAATAGGTGCCCAACACAAACACCGGTAACCCCTCCTGTCCGAATCATAAATAAAGAAAACACCAACAGCAGGTTCCCAGCCCTGACAGTGGTACCCCCTCCTGCCCGATCTGCAAATAAAGAAAACACCAGCAGCAAGTGCCAAACCCCACCACTGTTGCATTCTCCTGACTGACACATAAATAAAGAGATCAACAACAGCAGGAAGTACCCAACCCTGCCAGTGGTACACCCTCCTGCCTGACTAGAAAATAAAAAAAAGCACTGGCAGCAGGTGCCCAACCCTGCTAGTAATATCCCCTCTTACACAACCTCTAAAAAAAAAATTCCAGCAGCAAGTGACCAACCCCGTCAGTTTTACCCTCTCCTGCCTGACCCCTAAATAGAGAAAGTACCAGCAGCATGTATCAAACCCTGACAGCAGTACCCCTCCTGTCCAACCTGTAAATAAAGAAAAAATCAGCAGCAGGAGCCCAACCCTGTCAGCGGACTTCCTTCTGCTCAACCCATAAATAAAGAGAACACCAGGAGCAAGTGCCCAACCTTGACAGCAATACACAATATTGCTCAACCTGTAAAGAAAATATCAGCAGCAGAAGCCAAACCCTGCTATCATTACCCCCTCCTGCTCGACCTTTAAAAAAAGAAAACACCAGCAATGTGTTCCAAACCCCGCCACTGTTACCCTACTGCCTGATCCTTAAATAAACAAAACACCAGCAGCAGGTGCCCAACCCTGCCAGTGGTATGCCCTCTTGCCCAACCCATAAATAAAGAAAGCTCTGATAGCAGCACACATTCCTGCCAACTTATAAATAAAGAAAACTCCAGCAGTCAGTGCCCAGCCCTGCCAGCAGTACCCCCAACTGCCCAAAATGTAAGTAAAGAACGTACTGCCAGGAGGTGCTCAACTGAAACACTGATACCCCCTCCTGCCTGAACCATAAATAAAGAAAACACCAACAGCAGGTTCCCAACCCTGACAGTGGTACCCCCTCCAGTCCAAATGGAAAATAAAGTAAACACCAGGAGCAAATGCCCAACCCTGCCAGTGGTTTCCCCTCCTGCTCAATCTGTAAAATAAAGAAAACATCAGCAGCAGGTTCCCAACCCTGACAGTGGTACCCCCTCCTGCCCAAACTGAAAATAAAGAAAACACCAGGACCAAGTGCCCAACCCTGCCAGTGGTGTCCCCTCCTGCCCAATCTGTAAAATAAAGAAAACATCAGCAGTAGGTACCCACCCCTGACAGCAGTGAATCCTCCTGCTCAACCCATAAATAAAGAAAACACCAGCAGCAAGTGACCAGCCATGCCAACGGTACCCCCTCCAGGCCAACCCATAAATTAAAGAAAGCACTGACAACGGCACATCTTTCTGCCAACCTGTAAATAAAGAAAACTCCAGCAGTCAGTGCCCAACCCTGTCAGTGGTACCTGCACCTGCCCAAAATGTAAATAAAGAAAACATTGTCAGCAGGTGCCCAACTCAAACATCGGTTCCCCCTCCTGCCTTGCCTGTAAATAAAGAAAATACCTGCAGCAAGTGCCAAATCCTGTTACCACTGTTACCTCCTCCTGCCTGGCCTGTAAATAAAAAAAATATCAGCAGCAAGTGCTAAACCCTGCCATCGGTACCCGCTTCTGCCAGCCCGCAAATAAAGAAAACACCATCACCAAGTGCCAAATCCCAGCACTGGTATACTTGCCTGCCTGACCCACAACTAAAGAAAACACTGCTAGCAGGTGCCAAACCCCACCACTGTTACCGCAACCTGCCCAACCTGTAAATAAAGAAAACACCAGCAGCAGATGCCCAACCCTGACAGTGGTACCCCCCTGCCTGGCCTTTAAATAAAGAAAACACCAGCAGCAGAAGCTGAACCCTGCCACCATTACCCCCTCCTGCTCAACCTGTAAATAAAGAAAACACCAGCAGCAGAAGCTGAACCCTGCCACCATTACCCCCTCCTGCTCAACCTGTAAATAAAGAAAACACCAGCAGCAGATGCCCAACCCTGACAGTGGTACCCCCCTGCCTGACCTGTAAATAAAGAAAACACTTGCTGCAGGTGCCCCACCTGGCCAACAGCACCCCTCCTGACAACCTGTAAATAAAGAATACTCCAGTAACAAGTACCCAACCCTGCCAGTGCTACCCACTCCTGCCTTTCCCCCTTAAATAAAGAAAACACCAGTAAGTGCCAAACTCTGCCACTGGTACACCGTCCTGCCAGACCCACAAATAAAAAAACACAAGCAGCAAGTGCCCAACCCCAGCAGTGGTAACCCCTCCTGCCCGAACCATAAATAAAGAAAACACCAGCAGCAGATACCCAACCCTGCCACCGCTACACCCTCCTGTCTGACCTGTAAATAGAGAAGACGATGGCAGCAGGTGCCCAACCCTGACCCATTATTCCCTCCTGCCCAATCAGTAAATAAAGATGACACTGACAGCAGGTGCCTAGCCCTGCCACTGTTATTCCCTCTGGATTGACTCATAATTAAGGAAGATACCACCAGCAAGTGCCCAACTGCACCACTGGACCCACTCCACCTAACCCCTAAATAAAGACAACACCAGCAGCAGGTGCCCAACCCAGCCGGTGGTACCCCTTCCTGCCTGACCTGTAAATAAAGAAAACACCAGCAACAAATGCCCAGCCCTGCCAGTGGTACCCACATCTGTCTGACCCATAAATAAATAAATAAAAAAATAGCAAATGCCAAACTCTGCCACTGATACACCCACATGCCTGACCCATAAATAAAAAAAAAAACACCAGGAGCAAGTGCCAAACCCAGCCACTGCTACCCCCTCCTGCATGAGTCATAAATACAAAAAAATACCAGCAGCAGGTGCTGAGCCCTGACAGCGGTATCCCCTTCTGCCCAACTTGTCAATAAAGAAAACACCAGCAGCAGGTGCCCAACCCTGCCAGCTGTAACCCCTCCTGCCCGACCCATAAATAAAGCACTGGTAGCAGGTGCCCAACCCAGCCATCAGTGCCCCCTCCTGACTGACCTGTAAATAGAGAAAACTCTGGCAGCAGGTGCCCAACCCTATTACTAGTACCCCCCTCCTGCACAACCTGTAATTAATGATGACACCAGCAGCAGGTGCCAACTCCGCCACTGTTACCCCTCCTGCCTGACCCATAAATAAAGAAAACACAGCAGCAGGTGCACAATCATGCCAACGGTACCACCACCTGCATGAACAGTAAGTAAAGAAAACACCGCCAGTAAGTGCCAAACCCTTCCACTGTTACCCCCTCTTGCCAGACCACTAAATATAGAGAACACCACCAGCAGGTGCCCAACCCTGCCACTGTTACCCCCTCCTGCACGAGCCATAAAGAAAGAAAGCACTGTCAGCAAGTGCTCAAACCCCACCCAAATTGTTTCCTCCTGCATAACTCAGCAGCAAGTTCCTGACCCTGCCACCATTACCCACTCCTTCCCGACCCATAAATAAAGAAAAAAACAGCAGCAAGTGCCCAAGTCCTCCACTGTTACCCCCTCCTGCCCAACCCATAATAAAGAAAACACCAGCAGCAATTGCCCAACCCTGCCACTGTTACTCCCTCCTGCCCAACCAGTAAATAAAGAAAACACCAGCAGCAGGTGCCCAACCCCCTCTTGCCTAGCCCATCAATAAAGAAAACACCAACAGCAGGTGTCCAACCTGCCACTGGTACCCCCCTCCTGCCTGACCCACAAATAAAGAAAACACCAGCAGGAGGTGCCCAACCTACCGGTGGTACCCCTCTGCTGACCTGTAAATAAAGAAAACCAGCAGCAAGTGCAAACCCTCCACTGTTACTCCCTTCTGTCTGACACATATAAAGAAAACACCAGCAGGAGGTGCCCAACCCTGCCAGTGGTACCCCTTCCTGCCTGACCTCTAAATAAAAAAACACCAGCAGCAAGTGCTAAATCCCACCACGTTTCCCCCCTCCTGCCTGACACATAAACAGAGAAAGTACCAGCAGCAAGTGCCAAATCCTGACAGCAGTACCCCTCCTGCTCGACCTGTAAATAAAGAAAAAATCAGCAGCAGCAGCCCAACCCTGCCAGCAGACCTCCTCCTGCTCAACCCATAAATAAGGAGAACACTCGGAGCAAGTGCACAGCGCTGCCACTGTTACCCCTCCTGCCTGACCCATAAATAAAGAAAACACCAGCAGCAGGTGCCCAACCCTGCCCAACTGTACCCAGTCCTGCTCAACCCATAACAAATGCACCAGCAGCAGGTGCCAAACCCTGCCATCATTAACTCCTCCTGCTTGACCTGTAAATAATGAAAACAACACCACCAACAAGTTCCAAACCCTGCCACTGTTATCCCTCCTGCCTGACCCATAAATAAACAAAACACCAGCAGCTGGTACCCAACCCTGCCAGTGGTATCCCTTCCTGCCCAAAATGCAAATAAAGAAAACCAGCAGCAAGTAACAAACCCTGCCACTGTTACCAACTCCTGCCTGTCCAATAAATAAACACCAGCAGCAAGTGCCAAACCCTGCCACTGTTACCAACTCCTGCCTGTCCAATAAATAAACACCAGCAGCAAGTGCCAAACCATACCACTGTTACCAACTCCTGCCTGTCCAATAAATAAACACCAGCAGCAAGTGCCAAACCCTGCCACTGTCACCAACTCCTGCCTGTCCAATAAATAAACACCAGCAGCAAGTGCCAAACCATACCACTGTTACCAACTCCTGCCTGTCCAATAAATAAACACCAGCAGCAAGTGCCAAACCCTGCCACTGTCACCAACTCCTGCCTGTCCAATAAATAAACACCAGCAAGTGCCAACCCTGCCACTGTCACCAACTCCTGCCTGTCCAATAAATAAACACCAGCAGCAAGTGCCAAACCCTGCCACTGTCACCAACTCCTGCCTGTCCAATAAATAAACACCAGCAGCAAGTGCCAAACCCTGCCACTGTTACCAACTCCTGCCTGTCCAATAAATAAACACCAGCAGCAAGTGCCAAACCATACCACTGTTACCAACTCCTGCCTGTCCAATAAATAAACACCAGCAGCAAGTGCCAAACCATACCACTGTTACCAACTCCTGCCTGTCCAATAATAAACACCAGCAGCAAGGTGCAAACCCTGCCACTGTTACCAGCTCCTGCCTGTCCAATAAATAAACACCAGCAGCAAGTGCCAAACCATACCACTGGTACACCCACCTGCCTGACCCACAACTAAAGAAAACAACGGTAGCAGGTGCCAAACCCCACCATCGTTACCCCAACCTGCCCAACCTGTAAATAAAGAAAACACCAGCAGCAGGTACCAAACCCCACCATCATTAACCCCTCCTGCTCGATCTGTAAATAAAGAAAACACTAGCAACAGGTGCCCATCCCTGACAGCAGTACCCCCTCCTGCCTGACCCATAAATAAAGAAAACACCAGCAGCAAGTGCCAAACCCCACCACTGTTACCCCCTCCTGCCTGACCTGTAAATAAAGAAATCACCACCAGCAGGTGCCCAACCCTGATAGTGTTACCTCCTCCAGCCCTACCCTTAAATAAAGAAAACACCAGCAGCAGGTGCCCAACCCTGACAGCAGTACTCCCTCCTGCTTGACCTGTAAATAAAGAAAACACTAGCAAATGCTCAACCCTGCCACTGGTACCCCCTCCTGCATGACCTGTAAATAAAGAAAACAACAGCAGCAAATGCCAAACCCCTCATCTGTTACCCCCTCCTGCTTCACCTGTAAATAAAGAAAACATCAGCAAATGCTCAACCATGCCACCAGTACCCCCTCCTGCCCGACCTGTAAATAAAGAAAACACCAGCAGCAGGTACCGAACCCTACTATTGTTACCCTCTTCTGTTCGACCTGTAAATAAAGAAAACACCAGCAGCAAGTGCCCAACCCTGACAGAGGTACAACCTCCTGCTCAATCCATAAATAAAGAAAACACAAGCAGCAGGTGCTGAACCCCGCCATCGTTACCCCCTCCTGCTCGACCCTTAAATAAAGAAAACACCAGCATCAAGTGCCAAAACCCCGCCACTGTTACCCCTCCTGCTCGATCACTAAATAAAGAAAGCACCACCAGCAGGTGCCCAACCCTGACAGTGGTACCCCCCTCCTGCCTGACCCATATATAAAGAAAACTCTAGCAGCAAGTGCCCAACCCTGCCACAAGAACCCCCCTTGCCCCTCCTGATGACCTGTGCCCAACCCTCTCATCATTACCCCCCTGACCTGTAAATAAAGAAAACACCAGCAGCAGGTGCCAAACTCTGCCAGTGGTACCCCCTCCTGCCTGGCCCATAAAAAAAGAAAACACTAGCAGTAAGTGCCAAACCCCACCACTGTTACCCCCTCCTGCCTAGCCCATAAATAAAGAAAACACTGGTAGCAGGTGCCAAACACCACCACTGTTACCCCCTCCTGCCTAGCCCATAAATAAAGAAAACACTGGTAACAGGTGCCAGACACCACCACCGTTACCTAAACCTGCTCAACCTGTAAATGAAGAAAAAACCAGCAGCAGGTGCTGAACCCTGACAGCAGTACCACCTCCTGCCCAACCATTAACCATGCCATTGTTACCCCCTCCTGCTCGACCTGTAAATAAAGGAAACACCAGCAAGTGCTCAACCCTGCCACTGGTACCCACTCCTGCCTGACCTGTAAATAAAGAAAACACCAGCAGAAAATGCCAAACCCCTCGTCTGTTACCCCCTCCTGCCTGACCCGCAAATAAAGAAAACACCAGCAGAAGTTTTCCAACCCTGCCTGCAGTACCTCCCTCCTGCTGACCCATAAATAAAGAAAACACTAGCAGCATGTGCCCAACCCTGCCACCAGCACCCCCTCCTGCCTGACCTGTAAGCAAAAAAAGCAACAGCAGCAAGTGCCCAACCCTCCCACCATTATCCCCTCCTGCCTAGCCTGTAACTAAGGAAAACACCAGCAGCAAGTGCCAAACTCTGCCAGTGGTATCCCTTCCTGCCTGACCCGTAAATAAAGAAAACACTATCAGCAAGTGCCCAGCCCTGCCAGCAGTACCCCCTCCTGCCCAACCCATAAATAAAGAAAACACCAGCAGCAAGTGCCAAACCCCGCCACTGTTACCTCCACCTGCCTGAACCGTAAATGAAGAAAACATAAACAGTATGTGCCCAACCCTACCAGTTGTACCTCCTTCTGCCCGGCCTGTAAATAAAGTACTGGCAGCAGGTGCCAAACCCCACCACCAGTACCCTTCCTGCCTGACCTGCAAATAAAGAAGACACCAGCAGTATAGCCAGCCCACCGATGCAGCCACAATGCATCTGCTTGTAATGCTGACATCCCAAATCAGAATTGGACTCTGGAGTTGGAGGGCTGGCTGGGGGGGGGTGAAGGATTGAGCATCCGAGGGACAGCTCTCCCTCTCTGGGTGGAGGGTTGGTTCAGTGTCCAGTGCAATATGGATGCCTGGAGGAGGGTGGGGGATCTGTTGTGACTGGCACCTGGTTCATGGGGAGGCATGACAGACATTGTGCTACCACATCTTACGTTGTTGCACATCATGCCTCCTGGGGGTTAGCATGCAAAAAATGCTGTCAGCTCCTCAAATGATGCCCGACTCCTGGTACTGAGGCATCCCCATGGCACCCGACCCCGACCGGAGAAGTATTCCGTCAGGTGGCCCACCCCTGCTGTCCCATACTGGGGGTAAGCCTAGGGAGCCCTGCCAGCAGCGGTGATGGTGCCGGTAATCTGGACATGTTTTCATGGGGGGAGGGTTACCTCAGTGGCCCTGCCTTGGGGGAAGGCTAGGGCGGATTGGTGGTCTGTGCTTGCTTCCAGGGGGAGAGCAGTTCTGGTGAGGTCAGGGCTGACCACAGGAGCAGGTCCATGCAAAAAAGGAAAAGAAGACAACAGCAGGAGGTGCCCAACCCTGCCACCTTTATCCCCCTCCTGCCTGACCTGTAAATAAAGGAGACACCAACAGCAGGTGCCCATCCATTCCACTGCTACCCCCACTGCACGACCTGTACATAGGAAAACACCAGCAGCCAGTGCCCAACACTGCCAGAGGTAACTCCTCCTGCCCAACCCATAGATAAAGAAAACACCAGCAGGAGGAGACCAACCCTACCAGAGGCACCCCCTCCTGCCTGACCTGTAAATAAAGAAAACACCAGCAGCAAGTGCCAAACCCTGCCACTGTTACCCCCTCCTGCCTGACCTGTAAATAAAGAAAACGCCAGCAGCAAGTTCCCGATCCTCCCACCGTTACTCCCTCCTGCCCGATCTGTAAATAAAGAAAACACCAGCAGCAGGTGCCAAACCCTACTAGTTGCACCCCCTCCTGCCCAACCCGTAAATAAAGAAAACACCAGAAGCAAGTGCCCAGCCCTGCCAGTGGTACCCCTCCTGCCTGAGTCATAAATAAAGAAAACAGCAGCATGTGCCCAAACCCCACCACTATTATCCTCTCCTGCCTGACCCATAGCCATAAATTAAAGAAACACCATCAGCATGTGCCCAAACCCTACCAGTGGTACCCACTCCTGCCCGACCCATAACTAAACCACTGGCAGCCGGTGCTCAACTGCGCCGCCAGTACCTCTTCTGCCTGATCTGTAAATAAGGAGGACACCAGTAGTATAACCAGCCAGCTGCCACAGCGGCAAGGTGTCCGCTTGCAATGCTGACATCCCAAAACTGGGACAGGACTCTGGAGTCAGAGGGCCAGCTGGGGGGGGGGGAGGATTGAGCATCTGAGGGATGCCTGTCCTCCTCTAGTGGAAGGGGGGGTTTGAGTGTCCAGCACAATATGGACTCCTGGAAAGATGGTGGGGATCTGCAATGACCAGCACCTGGTTTATTGGGTGGCATGACAGACATCGTGCTAGTGCACCTTACATCACTGCACATCATGACTCTTGAGGGTCAGCATGCAAAAAATGCTACCTGTCCCACAAATGATGTGTAACTTCTGGTATTGCTGCACCCCTCCCATGGCATCCAACATCGACTGGAGCAAGTATTCCATCGGGTGGCCCACCCATGCAGCCCCACCTGGGGGGTAAGCCTAGGAAGCCATGCCAGCAGCTGTGATGCTGCCATTAATTTGGACATGTTTTGGTGGGTTGGGGGGGTCATCTCGGTGGCCCTGCCTTAGGTGGCAAGCTAGGGCAGATCCGTAGTCTGTGGTTGCTCCTGGGGGGTGGACAGGTCTGGTGAGGTTAGGGTTGAGCCACAGGGGCAGGTCAGTGCAAAAAACAAAAAAAGAAGACACTAGCAGGAGGTGCCATACCCTGACAGCAGTACCCCCTCCTGCCTGACCATAAATAAAGAATATACCAGCAGCAGGTGCTCAACCCCGCCTCTGTCATCCCCTCCTGCCTGACCCCCAACAGCAAGTGCCCTGCCCCGCCACTGGTACATCCTCCTGCTAGACCTGTAAATAAAGAAGACACCAGCAGCAAGTGAACAACCCAGCCACCTTTATCCCCTTCTGCCTGACCAACAAATAAAGAAAGCACCAACTGCAAGTGCCCAGCCCTTCCAGTGGTATACCATCCTGCCAGATCTGTAAGTAAAGAAGACACTAACTAAGTGCCCACTCCCGCCACTGATACCCCTTCCTGCCAGACCTCTAAATGAAGAAAACACCAGCAGGTGGTCCCTAACCCTGGCACTGTTATCCCCTCCTGCCCGACCTGTAAATCAAGCAAACAACAACAGCAGGTGCCCAGCCCTACCCCTGTTACCCCCCTCCTGCCTGACCTGTAAATAAAGAAAACACTGGCAGCAGGTGCCCAACTCTGCTGCCAGTACATGCCCCTACCTGGCCTGTAAATAAACACTGGCAGCATGTGCCTAACCCTACTGCCAGTACACTCCTCCCACCTTGCCCATAAATAAAAAAAAAAAAGTGGCAGGTGCCCAACCCTACTCCCAGTCCCCCCTTGCCAACCAAGAAAGAAAGAAAGAAAGAAAACTCCAGTTGTTGGTGCCCAACCCTGCCACTAGTACCCCTCTCTTACCCAACCCAACCAATAAAAAAAGAAAACGCTGGTGGTGGGTGCCTAACCTTACTGACTGGCATCAACTGTCCCACACACCGCAGTCCGGTGAGAGCATACTGTGACTTTACCACATTAGTAGTGACAGCATTTGGATACAATTTGTGCTGATCATATAACTTGAACTCTGTTAATGGACTTTGGACAGTGTTCCTGAGAAGGAATTGTGATCATATATTACTTTATCTCTGTAGCATGGTTCTTTTGTTCTCTCCTGAGGACTGAAGTCTGGTTCTGTTTTATTATTTTTATTTTATTATTTGAAGGGTGGAAGTTTTTCATGTGGGAATTTGTTTGGTATTGGGCGGGGGATTGAGTGTGTGTATGTGTGTGTGTGTGTGTGGAGTGTGTGTGTGGTTAGTTTTGTTTTTGTATTAGGTGGATGTAAGGAGTGTTCATTTTCGGTGTTGGATAGCCCAGTAGAGTATTACTATCACTGCTAGGTCAGGGATAGCTGGATGCCAATAGTCAGTAACAGTTAGAGTGTGCTGGTCTGTTGTCAGGATGTGCCGGAGCCTTGGACCTTTGCATATAGCCTACGCGGCATTCCAGCTGCATGACCTCCATCCTGTTGCTGACCTCCCTGTTTCAGCTACTGCAGCTAGGTGCTGCAGGGAAATCAGCATTATGAGGGAACATGCAGGTTGGCGGTGGCGGGGTGCAGTGGGCTCAGCATAGGTGAGTGGTATTGGGGTGGTTAGGAGCAGGAGATGCCCTGGGATTAGACAAAGCCTAGAGAGAGAGGCCAGACATGTTTTGTCTCCATCCCCAGGGTCCCCACCAGATCAAGTGGGCAGGTAGCCAGGGGGCTGGCAGTGTCTACCAGTCCCCTTTTGGCTGTGCTATGCAATGCCAGGTCAATGAGAAACAAGACCGCAATTATGGCGGACTTGATTTCTTTGGTCAGCCTGGCTTGCATTATGGAGACCTGGTTGGGTGATGACGCCGAGCTAGTTCTGGAGGCGGTCATCCACTCTGGGTACTCTATAGTGCACTATCAAAGGAGGGAATGCAGGGGCAGGGGTATGGCCATCTGTTTTAGATCCAGCTTTGGGCTTCACTGTGTACCTAGTGGCAGTGCTGTAGGAAGGCATTTTGGTGCCCTGGGTGAGAGTCTATGTTTGCGCCCCCTCCAAGAAAAGAGCCGTGGGTCTGGGGGCCGCAAGGCCCCCAGAAGCTCTGAGGGGTTTGCATGCTCTGTGGTGAGTTTTGGGGCATTTTTCAAAGAAAAAACATACTTTTGTTACAGTTCCCTATCCCTGATTTCAGGGAGGGAATATTTTGCTCCCATGGAATATGAGTTGTGGGAGACTGAGTGGGTGGTATAGGTGGGCGCCCGCAATTGTTGTGGATGAGTTGCTGACCAAGAATGCCATCAACCACCCACCCTATATGTATTCATGAAATATATTGTGAGAGATTGCTACATAAAGCATGGGGGTCTGGGGCTGCAAGGCCCTAGCTCTGAGGGGTTTACATACTCTGTGGTGATTTTGGTGCTTTTCTTGAAGAAAAAAACATACTTTTGTTACAGTTCCCTACCCCTGATTTCAGGGAATATTTTGCCGCCATGGAAAATGAGATGTGACAGACTCTGACTGGGTGGTATACAGAATGTGCCACCGCAATTGTTGTGGACATTTGTGTGACCAACAATGCCATCAACCACCCACCCTATATGCATTTCTGAAATGTACTGTGAAAGATTGCTACACAAGGCATGGGGCTAGGGGTCCTCTAGGCCCACTGAAGCTCTTGGAGGGAGACAGTTACATGCTGTAGCCTGATTTGGTAGTTGTGGGTAATCTACTACTGAAATACTCCCTACTGAACCAAAACACACTTGTTTACATGTTCTTCGAATTGAGTATCCGTAGCAACCCTGATTTCAGATTTTTTCTTCATCATGGAATTAGAATAAACTGTGTTGTAAAGTGGCCAAATGAGAACCAGTGGTATTTAAATCAAAATCACAGTTTGCTAACAGAGGATTCTGCATTAGAAAGTAATGCAGATGTCGATGCCAGTTCAGTACTCAACTTAATTGATAAATATATGAAATGTGAGAATTGAACAATCTATACAACACACAGGAACAGTTACACAGCAATACAAGATATGGAGCTGGAGCTGAATGAACAAAGCCCCACACACAACAGCACAGGCCACTGAGTACTAAACCAAAAACCTGAAGGCAATCAGGACAGGAAACCCGGTAACTGACGAGAGCTGATGGATGCAATATATTTTCATGCAAATATGTTATTTGAATCCGAATCGCATATCCACAGTAGTCAGATACAGCTTACACATTTCACAGTTGTCTGTCTGGTCTATGTGTGAACCTTTCTTGCCTTCAAAGAGGCAAATTCATCAATGACTTTGTCTGGTTAATGGCACTGGCTACAGCATTTTCAATAGATAGTATAGCGAGATTTGACAGTCTTTCTTGTCCCATAGATGATCTTAAATAGGTCTTGATCAGCTTCAGTTTGCTGAAACTACGTTACGCAAGAAGCAACAGTTACAGGAAGCGTCAAGAAGAGTCGGAGAGCAATTTCAATGTTTGGATAGGAAGTACTCAAAGACCATTTGTGAATGAGCTTCAACAAGCTGAGGGTGTGGCATTAGAAAATTGGGCAGTACTGAAGCTGCCTGAAATTTGAAGCTCTCTACCTCATATACTATTTCACAAGCATCTAGGTCCTTGAATATTTCATTGCTAGATCTGCTGCACATTTTTTAACTCCTAACTTCCATTGTTGAGAAAGATAGCCCTGTAAGGAAGTTAAAGTCAGCAGCCACTTCAGACAATGCCTCATACCGCCACTGAATCTGGGAAGTGAGGGTGTCTAGAACACTGTTGAACTGCATTTGAAATCCTGCTCAGCAGAAATCAAGTGCCCTTCATCTTCAACGTTCTCATCGGCCATCCTTTTCACCTTTCTTTTCTTTTTCTGTGAATTCTGCATTCAGTGACATCTGTTCAGCAAGTTCTGCTGCATGTTGTACAACATCATGTATTCCATCATCCCTTATGTGCTGCAGTGCATCCCTTAATCCACTGATATGTTTTGAGGCACTATCGACAGGCAATCCCTTACATTGCAACAGTTGGTTTACTCGCTCAATCAGGTTCAGTATTTTGTCCCACATTGCTAGGGTACAAAGAAATTTGAAATCTATCTGCTTGATTAGGCTCTGGGCTGTTGATACCGCGTCAGCATTGGTTGCATCTTCACTTATTTGGTACAATGCCTTTAAGACTTCAGGTATTTGAAGATGAAGGGAGTGAACTGCACGAAACTTTGAAGACCATCTTGTTTCAGTGTGACCCTTCAGAGTGACCTTTACTGCTTGGGACAGCACCTCCCAGCGGCTTGTTGAAGCTACAAAGAATGTAAACAATCTCTGCACTGTGCCAAAATGATACCATGTCCACTGATACACTGCAGCATGGACCCCAACTAAATTAAGAGAATGAGCTGCACATGGGACAAATCTAGCATGTTCATTCACTTGTGCTATCTGAGCTTGCACACCACGATACTTTCCTGCCATATTAGCGCCATTGTCATACCCTTGGCCACGACAGTTAGCTATATCTAAGCCATCATCACTTAATTTCTTTTCAATTTCTGCAGCTAGCCCACTTCCTGTCTTTTCATGTGAGATGATGAAATCAATAAAACTTTCCTCAACAGTACAATCATTATCCTGTATCCTCACATACCGAATGATTTGAGACATCTGCTCCTTGTGAGCTACATCTGGCGTACAGTCAAACATAATAGAGAAATATTTTGCCTCCTTAATTTTTTCGATTATTTCACGTCTCACAGTGGAACCCAGCAAGTTAATAAACTCGTTCTGAATTGTAGGAGAAAAATAAGTGGCAGACCCCTTCTTATGGTTGGCAATGTGCCCTGCAAGCTCCGGATTATAGTGACTTATCAGTTCTAGCAAATTAAGAAAAATTCCAGAATGTGTGTGTCCAATTATCTCTGTGGACCCCCTGAGAGCCAAGTTGTTCTTTGCGCAGAAAAGAATCACATCAAGAATAATTTTCAGAATGGTACGCCACTTTTCTTTTTCTGAAGCAATTGACCTTTGCAGTTGATCATCTATTGTGGCCCCTGTCTTCAAGCACATTTCAAAATTCTTCCAGCGTAAATAACTGTCACGGTGTTCAGGTGAGTTTTCATGATCTGGAATTCTGGGATTTAAATGTTTCCAGTCACAAAATCCTTTTTTTGGATTTGCTAGACTCGATGTAGTGGATGATTTTTTTTGCAAATAGCATGCATGGGAAGCAATAGATAGCTTTCTTGGTCTCACCATACATTAGCCATGTGCGTTCCACAGTCTCTCCATTAGGAAGAATTTTTGTGAACCAATCCCGATAAAAGCGCCTGCCATCATCAGACGCTGAGAAACTAAAATCAGCATTTTTCTTTTTTTCAGGGCCATGTTCCACCAAGCAACATCTAACTTTGTCAGTCATGTCAGGCCATGATGTTGGGTCATTAAAATTAAGTTGGAGTACCGAAGTGGCTACAGCATCTACATTACTTCCTAATGCAGGATCCTCTGTATAATTTTCAAAGCTGCACGCAGATGGTGTCGGCTGGCAATCATCATCATCTTCCTTTTCTTCAACTACTTCTTCTTCTGTAATATTGCCCTCAACATCTGTCTTAGTAGGGGTAGGCTCATCGATGTCAATTGGTGTTGCTACTGACGGAGTCGCAGAACTTCCCTCCTGGTCCTTAGACTTAGTAAGCCAATGTTGCCACTGCTGGGAGAGTTTTCGATTTTCTTCTTCTCTTGCTTTCCTCAGTTTTCTAAACTCTGCCCTGATGGTTTCTTGGGTGGCATCTTCAAGAATCAGGCCTTCCTTTACAAAAATACTGAAGAGAAAGTGTACAGTATAATATGTGCTTGTACTTAACTTCAAGCATCCCAGTCAATGTCTATCCAACTTCCTGTTTTGTAATCAATAAGGCACAACAGGGTGTGGGTTACTGGGAGTTACCCATGCCTTGTGTGGTGTGTCACGAGGCACAGTCAGTGACAACCATAACCACAGAAGAAGTGGGACGGGTTATTGACTGGGGTGTTCTGAAGTTAAGTACATCTATTTACCCAGTCATGAGAGAATGCTGAAGATCTTAGAAGGCAGTTTCATTGTGCAAGATATATATATATATATATATATACATATATATATATATATATATATATATATCACATATTTTAATTGTTAGGAGTTTGCTAACCGGTTAGTCCTACTTGGCACAAGTGCCTCTATTTCGTGGTGACCTGGGAACACTGGGCAGTTAAATGACTTGCTGCTGAGAATAAGAGTCACACAGTATGCAAGTGGAGGTTGTGTAATCACACCCAGGCTGCTGGAGGACAACAAGGTCAAAATTCACAGCTCATTACTGTAAACTCTACGCTACATCCAGCTCCCAGCCTAAAGTCATTTGACTGCTTGGCTGTTAGGATCAGCCTCATTAATCGTCATGTACAGCCTGATTACCATGGTATTTTGATTCTTCCTGAGTTTTAGCATTCCATCCTGTCATTGCTGACTGACTGGAATGCTACACTCTGATTTTGAGCCAACATTCCTAAACTGTTGGTGGAAGAACTTTTCTCAAATATCTCTCTGTTTAAATTATATAAACAGTTGATATTATTGTAATCAACTTTTCAGAAAAGTTCTTCTATGAACAGTTTTGAATGCTGGCTTAAAATCAATGGCATCATTACCAGTCACTTTCTAACTCTAGGCTAGAGAACATTCATAACCATAAACTATACTTGTTATAGTTTTCTTTTTTGAATACATTTTATAATAGCAATAAGGCTCTCACAGGAGTTAAACTAACATCCAATTAGTTGCAACCTGTGGGAAAATTGCCCTGGACCACCCGTCTTGTTGGCGTTACATAGTACATCGACATCCCAGACCCTAGATGGTGGTTATTGACTATTAATCCTAACCTCTGGGAGTACCTTATTGCTTAGTAACTTATTGCCATGCTCTCCAACCATCATTACTACGTTACTGCCCTTCCTCCTCCCCACTCTCTCCACTCCGCATTCCCTAACCCGGACAGTCAGACAAACTACCAGTCAATGCTACAGAAATGAGATCACGATACACCGTCACCCAATTCTAAAACACATTGACTTACCTTTAATAAGACTGACTGTTGAAGGTGACTCTGACTGACCTCTGGTGACTGCTGCTACTTATGGGACAGGAACTCTCTGATCTGATGGTGATGGATGGTCTGGAGTCCACACTCAAGTTCGGGCCTACAAATGAAAGTTCATATTTAAATTAAGTACATAATTTATTGCTATTTTCACTCAAGAGCAAAGCACCTCCTTACACACATACAGAAAAGGAAGTACTAGTCCCAATTTCTGCAAGTTTATGTTGCTATGGTATCGATGTGATGTCAAGAGGTTGTTCACCCCCTCTTGAGTATGTCACATCGATACCATGACAATAGGAGTGTAAAAAGATAACACAAAAACATCAAATTCCAAATTTAAAAACCCATTACCTTACCTTATAAGACTGAGACTCAGCCGAGTCACGTCGTTCTTGTCCACTCCAAGAGTCGTCTGCAGAAGACTGTACTCAATTTCGACACTGGCTATAAATGAAAAGTCCACACATTACATTAAGTAGTAGTTAGTGCAGGAGATTATCAGCTCACAGTCATACATATTTATTATTTTTTCACTGAAAAGGATAGCCCCTGCCCCCTCCTTAGACACATTACAGAGTACATTTCAGGTTACCTATAGGTGGGCATGCATGTTACATGTAATTTGCAAATAGGGAGGGTGAGTGGAGGAGGGATGCTGGGATATGGGTGCCAGACTAGCAGTCCCACACTGTCACAAATGATTAATAAACAAGAAAGCCAGCCAGGGAGTGCATACCAAGATGGTAACCTGGGTAAACAATTGCCAGGGAATGAGCAACAGGACATAGGGATGGCCCAGTAATAGTAATCAACGAATGGAGTCCATGCAGAAGAAAGTGGGGGTTGCTAGTCATGGACCATAGGGTTGGAATCAGTCCTCTTTACTGTCTTATAAGTGCAGGAATACACTACTTTTAAGCTTAAAAGATGTTCCAGAACCAGAGGGCATGGGATGAAGTTAGAGGAGGATGATTCAGAGGAAATATGAGGAAGAATTTCTTCACAGAGCGGGTGGTGGACAAGTGGAACACCCTGCCAGAGGAAGTGGGGGGCTGAGACAATCACGGATTTAAGAATGCATGAGATAGACATAAAGGAATTCTGGAGGTCAGTGGTAAGGGCAACTGACTTCTAGGAAAACATAAACTGAACTTACAAGCTCAAATGGGCAGACTGGGTGGGCCATAGGCCCTTATCTGTCGACACTGTCTATGTATCTCATGTATTCATGTAAGTGGCAGTGCATGCAAAGGAAGGAAACGTATGCCTCTTTGCAGACAACACAAACAAAAGATGACATAAATGTAGGCAAGTAATTTGAGAAGGCAGTTATGAGCCAGGGCTTGTGGATTCTCTGCACAGGGAAAGGCATCGCTACTATAAAACAGGGGGTTGTCATCCCGGCCTCTGCCCTCTGTACAGACAATTTGTGTGAGACCCCATCTGGAGTACTGCTAAATGGTGCAAGAGTCTAACATGATGATGTTTCAATATAAAAAAAAATAGCCGGACAACAAGACACACCATGAGATTAGAGGAGACTGATTAAGGGGTATTGTTTGTGAGGAACGTCTTTTTCACAGAAAGGGTGGTCACGGTGGATGCATAGAATAGTATGGTCAGGCCTGCCTCAGCCTGGGAAGTGGTGGATATGAATAAGTGCAGAGCTTCAAACAGGCATCGGATAGGGTAGGCATAAGTGAGCAATACAGATGAGTATGAATAGATAGGCCACCATTGACAGAGTAAAGGTCTATGGCATATTCATAAGGTAGAAAAGAATGGGCATATTCATAAGGTAGAAAAGAATGGGCAGAGTAGATGGCATTTTCTGGTCTTATCTGCCACCAACTCTGTTTCTATGTCAGTTATATGGCTGTTTATCACCAGCCTAGAGGATAGAGCGTTGGTCGCCCTCAGTTCTGTTTGGGTGGAGGACAGTCAGTTACTCCTCACAGACAAAACCGAGGGGCCCACCCAACCCAAGTACAGTAATACTAGTACTACCACTGGTGCTGCTACCCTTCTTTAGGCTGATGCCTGATGATAGTAATCAGACTGACATAGAAACATAGAGTTGATGGCAGATAAGGACCGCAAGGGCCCATCTATCTAGTCTGCCCATTTTAATTACTGGAGTCAGGTGACACCACACTACACTGAACTGACTACTGGACTGGCTGGTTCTCTGCGACTGGGGCAGATAACCTGCCGCCTCCAGTGACAGCTGAGCTATACAACTGCATACAGTATTATTCTGCTACTGTCTGCTCAACTCCAGAGTCTAAAGTAGTTGAATTTAAAACGTAGACCCACTCTCAAAGGGAAGGGCATTTTATTACATCAGCAAGGAAATGCAGTGTCAGTGGCTCAGTAGATAGCACACTCACCTCTGAGGCCGGGAGATCAGAGGGCTGTGGGTTCAGTTCCACATCTGGCACTTGGGTTAATATCCCAGTACTGACACTGTAATGCAGCATGAGAGGGGTGCTGCATTTCTGAGGTGCCGTCTTTCGGATGAGATGTTAAACCGAGGTCCCATCTGCTTGGATTAGTGGTAGTTCAGGTGGATGTTAAAGATCCCATGGCACTTATCGAAAAGAGTAGGGGGGAATTTCCCCGGTGTCCTGGCCAAATTTCCCTCATTCACTAAAAATACCACCAACAGCTTAATCTGGTTCAAGGTCAGTTGGCATTCATCTGTATCCCCCTCCCCCGGGTCGTGCCTGAAAATAGGCAGGATTTGTCTAGTGCACTTACCCAGTCAACAAAAGCTAAATAAATAAATAGAAATAAAACATTACAGAGTGCACAGTGGGGGTGTTGTGTGTCAGTTCTGTGCTTGTGCAGTGCTTACATAATACAGTACAGACAGTGCTTCTGTGCTTAAGTTGTGGCAATTTTTTTTTTTTGACTACTGTCCTCCTGCCTGGGCTGGCTAACCCTAATGCCTTGCATGCCAAAGCCTATTAATTATATTACTTAATATTAAGCTTACCAACTAAGGACCGATTGTTTGGCAAGCATTAGCAAAGCAAGTTCGGATCGGATTCAAGAAGTCGAAGAAGTCTGTGTGACAGGCTGAACGCTATTTTTAATTATGTCATAAATGATTGTGATTGAGGTTGAGACTGAAGTTGAAACTCGCTTCTTTATGGTCAGATCTCGATGGGCTTTCTGAGATCTGACCATCTAGGGGCGAGTTTCAAACTTCGGTCTCGATCGGATCATTTATGACATAATTAAAATTAATACATAGCCGCTAGGCGCCGCGGTGCTGTTTGCCTCCACAAAGGTCGTTTTTGGTTTCCCCAGCCCTTTTGGGAATTGAGTGCAGTTCGTTCCTTTTTATCCTGCCTTGCTTTGGAGGCAGTATTTTTAGGTCCCTGGCTCAGGCTGGCTGGCTCAATCTGGTGGTGGCAGTAACCCTCAGTCCTTGTGTCAAGGTGTTGTTTGCCCAGACTGACCTCAGGTGCCTCTGAGTTTTTCTGGTAATAACACTTGAGACAAAATTCATCATGTGCTGCTCTTCTATAGAGGTATGGCTCTCACACACCTCAGTAAGTGTAAGGTTAATTACATGGAATCAGTGGGATGGTGGGTGGTATCCCCCTAGCCATGGCTTATTCATGCGGTAAGATTTGAGGGCTATGTATCCTAAAATTACTTATCAAAAGCAACACACAGTGAAAAGAGTGCATTTAAAGGGCTACTGTCAAGTTCCTAGCCTCAGGTCTGACTTTAGGTACTGGGAAAATACATTACCTGGTTGCACATATTGTGCAGAAGAGGTTGTGTGGCCAGTAGTTTGACTCAGTTAATATTTTCTTATTTTACATAAATTCCAAATCCATGTTGTGATCCACAGCAAAACTGATCAGGACGTGTGGTCACATGTCAAAGCACCAAAGTGCCTGGAGAATGATTCCTGCACCTCTCATTCAGAGTTCAGCTAAAAAAAAAAGCATTTGACAGAGGAAGGACAGCTGAACTCAAGAAAGTCACTTTTATGTGTAACGAGGGCTCTAACTGGTAAAATCATGGTGGAAAGCCGAGCTGTGATGCTGGGCATGTGCTCAACATGTGCATATGTATGATCGTGCTCAGTATCACGGTCGACTTGTGATTTTACCAGTTACAGCCCTAGTTTACACATAAGAGCAACACTCCCGAGTTCAGCGTTCCTTCTTCTGTCAAATACTGTTTTTAGCTTAACTTGGGTATTGATGAGGCGTGCAGCAAAAATCATGCAGATTTATAATTTATGCAAGATAAGAGAAAAATATTAACAAAGTCAAACTACCACTGGCTACACCAGCCTCTTCTGCACAACACCTACAACCCCAGGCAATGTGCTTTCTCCAATAGGTACAGTAATTTGTCACAACATGAGTAACACAGTCAGCTGCACGCCTGCACTGGAGTGTAATGAACGCAGTGACAGCCAGGGATCCGTCTCACTCAGTCAGTAATAACTATAGAGGTGGCGATGCCTCATCAGAATAATCAACAGTGGATCGGCGTTGAATGGGTTGAAGTATCACCAATATGTCAGCCTCCATTCAGATCTATGCATGCAGTCCAACACAGTTCCACACTTTTCAATATCTGGTGCAGCCAAGGTTGAGTAAATACCTTATCTTTATAAAATAGCCCAACAGTATTGTAGCCCCAACTGTCCCCTGTAAAGCAAGCCCACTCTTAATTAGCTTCATGCAGTACTTCTGTTGTTGCTGCCAGTGCCACCGAAACTCTGCCCCCAGGCAGCATCTCATTAATATGCTGTGCATGAGGGCTCATGAATTATTCATTAGCCCTCACTAGTGCCCCCGGGACAAACTCTTTAATTAAACTTTCCGTTGCTTTTTCGCTGACTCCCCAAGGTCACCAGTCACCATTATGCTGAGGAGGGAAACCAGGACTGCTGCTGAACACCTCCCAGAAAGTCCTCCAACCTGGCGGTCGGTACATTCAGTGTGGCTGAGTGCGCCATGATGAACATATCACATGATCAGTGGCGCCGGTGGCTCAGCTCAGGAGGAGATGCTGTGGTGACTTGCGACTTTGCGACTGGAGTGTGTATCTCATCTGATGAGTCGGATGAGTCCAACAAGGGCTAAACAACTACACTTGGGCTGCTAAACAAAGGGTGCCTGTGGAGCCAAAAGGACTCTAGAGCATGAGCATGGGGGATTTGGGAGGCAAACAAACACAGGGCCCCTCCACCAGGTCTCAGTGAGTGTCTCTATGTCCCTGCCTGATGTGCATCAGACATTCAAGCTCACCAATTTTATATGGTATGATGCTCAGTATAGCAGCATGCAAGTGAGAATAATTACCCATCTATGCTTCCTTGCCCCCACCCGACTCTTGCCTCTCATCTAAATCTCCCCTGCTCTGCTACCCTCCCTTGGTGTTCCCCTGCAACTGTCTCCAACCCTTGGTGACTGTCTGTTTCTACACCATTCCCTCACCCATCCTCTAGTTTAAATTCCCCAACTGCCTTGCCCATTCTCCTAGACAGTACCCCTGCTTCCTCCTGGAGCAGGTGCAGCCCATCTCAGAAGTACAGTTGGCCACAAAACAAGTCTGTCCCTCTTGCACTAGATCCTTAGTCAAGCATTGGCCTGCCTAGTAGTCCACTGTTGCTCCACACTAGCCCCCAGGAGTAGGAGGATTTCTGAAAAAGATAACTCCGAATACCTTTCCCTTTAGAAACTTCCTTAGCTCTGTAAATGAATCCTCATGTCCTCAAGACTTGTGCTCCTGATGTCATTCACGCTGATGTGGATGATGGCAGCCTGCTCCTCCCCTACTTTGACAACACAGACAATCATAGCACATGACCTATATTGTGCATTCAAGAGAGAATTCCTTATTATAATTGGTTAATACATGGTTAATACATGATGTACACTCACTGACCTACATAAACTAAAATGGTATACATGTATTAACCAATTATAATAAGGAATTCTCATGCAGGTATGAGTGTGCCAGCCCTGTGCCATGCTACACCCTTGTATGCCACACCTTGACAATGTGGAAGACTGAGATTATGTCCCCTCTCAGCCTTTCTTTCTCTAGGCTGAACATGTTAAGGGCTTCTAGCTTCTCCTCATACCTTTTGCCCCCTTACCCCCGATCATTTTGATGGCCCACCGTTGCACCCTTTCAAATGTTTAATGTCCTTTTTGTATTAAGAAGGGGAGACATCAGTACAGTTTAGGGAAATGGGATCAAGATTCTTGGAAGTGCAGCTCCCTAACTAGTGTGGATGCTCAGTTATATGAAAGTTCAGTCTCATCACAAGTAGGAAACAAAGATAAATTCAATATAAAAAAACTGTCATGAGGGCTTCTTAAATATATGCCACAGCATTTATTTTTTTAATTTATTGTTTGTATTTTCTTATCTTTGTTTTCTGTGAGCTGTTGGGAGTTCTTGGGGGAACAGAAAGGAAGAGGACCTTATGCATTGTTTTTTTTTTTTTAAAGATTTGCAACTTCTGCCCAGCAGGAGAAAAACAGGTATTGTAGCACCTATAATAAATTTCCAATTCATTACCAACTGGGCATGACCTTCAGTTCTGTTCCCCCCCCCCCTCAATCCCATCCCCACTGCCTGGCTGGCTCTGCACAAGTTAATTAACCCAATACCAACTGGGCATGACCTTCAGTTCTGTCCCCCCAATCCCATCCCCACTGCCTGGCTGGCTCTTCAGGCTCTGCACAAGTTAATTAACTCTTCCACTCCTCCCAGTGCTGATATCATTCAATTCTGCCCTCCGTTCCCACTGCCAGGCTGTACAGCTGAGCTGAATACCCCTCCATTCCGCCTCCTCTGTGTGCAGTCCCACCCTCTGTTCCCGATCAGGACACCACCAGAGGAACAGAAACAGAGGAAAATGGGATATTTTTTTCTGAGCTAGCTGCTAGCAGTGCTAGATGAAGGCGGTTTGTTTACTTTTGACTGACTGAACTTGGCGGCAATCATGGGGTTTCGGTGCCGGCTGAAGAGTATGCCATGATGCGCACCAGGCATCCCCATCATACTGCCTGACGGCTGGCCTGCCGCTGCCAACAACGCCTCTGGACTGATGAACTGAACTGAACTCTAGTCTGACACTGACTCTGACTCAAATGACTCAACTGTCTGTCTAGTACTAGTAGACATATGATACACACATACACTAAACTTTTTTTTTTCGTTCGTAACTTGTCGTCGTCTGACTGACTCGTCTCATCTCTCTCTCTCTCTCTTCGACTCTCAGGCTCTCTCTCTCTAACTCAGTGTAAATGTACGTCCGTCGTCTCGCTCTCCTCTCTCATCAACTCCGCGAGACTCCCGCGCCCCTTCCTTAAATACTGTCTCAGTGTCTCTGTTACCATCACCACGTGACCTGGCTTTTCCAGACAGAGCGCAGACCATGACACTTCTGCGCGGGATGCGCCCCTGCTGGCAGAAGTTTGAATTTTATTTTTTTTTTTTAGCACCTTTTTTTTTTTTTTTTTTCGAGGTTGCGGGGAACTTGTTGGGAAGTTGCTGCTGCTGCCTCGCGCCCGGATGGGTTGCTACCGGGCTGGTGCCCACCACCCCACCCTTCCCACGGTACTGCCTAGTGGGATCTGCCAGGTTCTTTGAGTGTACGGCAGTGCATGGGGGTCCAGGTTGCAGGCTGCAGGATTCTCCTCATTCACCGCCCACTGGGATCAGAAAGAGATTTCCTACAGGAGGCAGTGGATTTTTGTCATCAGCGAGGTGTTGGAGTACCCCAGATGTTTGATTCTGAGGGTCTTCAATGCCTGGGTTGACAACAAATCCTCGCAATTTGGTTATGACCTTCTCCAGTTGATGCCATCACTGGACCTGACACAAGTAGTTACTTCTGCTATCCGTCACCACGGCTACATGCTCACATGTTCTCACTAGTTTGAGGTAACAAACCTCAAGACTGATCAGGTCGTTTGGTCTCATCATTGCACAGTGAAGTTCTTGTTTGGGGCCCCCTGAAAGTCCCTCCCCTGTGAGATGGTCAGCTATTGCCCTTTGAGGGAATTGTCGCCAGAAAGACTGCTGGCAGTAGCTGATTTATCTAGTGTAGATGCTGCATGTGTGGTTGGCATGGGCAAGGCAGTGGCCACCTATAATAAGGTGGTTTCCAAAGCGCTTGATGCAATTGCACTAGTCCATATATGACCCAGACCTTCTCACTTGAGATTCCCTTAGTTTGATGGGGATCTCAAGGTGAGGAAGATCAGGATTTGGAAGTTGAAGCATTGATGGTGGATGACCCTGTTGGAGGAGGACAAAATGCCCTTGCGTGCTCATTATTATGAGTACCAAGGGGCAATCAACAGTAAGAAGGCAGAGTTCCTGCCCAGGGAGATTGCTGCAGGGGAAAAACAGATAATCTCAGCTCTTTTGGACTATGGACAGACTCTTACACCCAGCCTGTTTACAGCCAAAAAAAGCTTTTTCAACCACTTTGTGTGAAGAGTTTGCTTTGATCTTCTCTGATAGGGTGTCCTCCATCTGGGCTGGGATCCCATCAGTGAGGCACATTTTTCCTCACAGTAATTGACCTGGGGTGAGCAGAGGTGCTCTGTTTGTCTGGGATGGGTTTAAACTAGTGGAGGTGGACGAGGTCATTGAGGTGCTCTTGAAGCTTAGGCACATTTTTTGTGAACTGGACCCAGTCCCGACTCGTTTCTTGATGAAACGTGTCAGGACCATTGGCCCAGTGTTCACTGGGATTGTCCAGTGTTTGATGTCAGAGAGAGAGTCTTTCTGGATACCTTGAAAGAGGCTATGGTGAGACCCCTCTTGAAGAAGCCATCTCTAGACCCTGACATCCTGGTGAAATACCGTCTGATCTCAGTCCTGACATTTCTGGGTAAAGTTGTTGGGAAAATAGTGGTGTAACAGCTCAAAGAGCCCCTCATGTCCTTTGATATCTATGAGCCATTCCAGTCTGATTTTGGGGCCAGGCACAGCATTGAAATGATATTAGCTAGGGTGCAAAATGACCTCCTCAGCACTAAAGATAGAGGAGATGGATCAATTCTTGTGCTCCTTGATCTCTCATCAGCTTTTGACACCGGGATCACATTGTGCTTCTTGATCTCCTTAGAGAATATTGTGAACTCACCAGTACTGTCCTCAACTGGTTCGAGCCCTTTCTCTCTGGCAGGAAGAAGCGGGTAGTGATGGGAAATTTCTCCCCCTCCCCAAAGCCCCTGTCATGTGGAGTGCCTCAGGGCTTGATCTTGTTGCCAATGTTATTCACGATGTAAATGCTGCTCTGGGAGAGCTCATTAGGCATTACAATGTGGGTTTTTACTGCTATGCAGATGATACCCAGCTGCATTTGTCCTTTGCCCCTGGAACATATGATGCCATGGAAGTGATTAACAACTGCCTGGCAGAGATCAATGACTGGATGTCTTCCAGCTGGTTGCAACTAAACCCTGACAAGACGGAAGTACTAGTGATTGAGCCAGATTGTGGGCATGATGGGAATGCCTCCAGAGTGGTTGTAGGATGGTTCCTGGGATCCGCTCCATTGATGACTTCCTCTAGGGTGTGGGATCTTGGCATTTTCCTGGATGACAAATTGACACTTGAAGCTCAGGTGTCATCTGTGGTCCAAAGTGGTTCTTACCACTTGAGGAATATCACCAGAATTAAACCCCTATTTCCACTTGAAGACCTGCCATCACTGGTGTATGCATTTGTTACATCGAAAAACCCATCCTCACCTACCATCTAGCACCATGGAACCCTCTGGTCACCACCAGTACCCATAGTTTGTTCCCTCATTGTGGATCGTTTCCCTCAATGTTATTCCTCAATGGCCTTCAACATGCTCCTCAACCTGCAAACAACAAAGAATAGAATTTGAAAAGAACCTAAGTCCTGAAATGCCTGTATTGCAAAAAAATAACGAAGTCTATACACATGCAATATCTGCATTACAAGACTTAGGCTGTTTTACAGTTTTTTGTTTCATTTCCTCATAGAAATATAGACAATGATGGCAGGAAAAGACCTCTGGTCCATCCAGTCTGCCCATAAATTCTAACAAAGCCAGGGCCTATTGCTCAAACAGGGTTCTAACCCACACTATCCACTCCCATGCTCTCCACTGTACCACTAACATCCTAACCAACCAAAAAGCCCTCCTCTCTGTCCCAGCCGTGTTTTCAACCATTGACAGTTTTGACACCCACCACATCAGCTGGCAGACTGTTCCATGGCTCCACCATTTCTCACCTCTCTCTTGAACCCCCCATCAGTTTCTACTCATGCTCCTGTGTTCTTGATATGCTACTTATGCTAAATAATTCCTTGCACTTTACCCTGTTCATTCCGTTCAGGTACTTCAGAGGTAATGCGAGGAAGCATTTTTTCACAGAGGGTTGTGGATGCATGGAATGGCCTTCCTGAGGAGGCCATGGAGTCACATACAGTGGGGGAATTCAAGAATGCATGGGACAGACATAAGGCAATTCTGGTGGGGGGGTAGGAGGAAGTAGGCTGTTGGTTAACTAGGATCTGCAGCTTATCCAATAGGCAGGGAAATGGGCAGACTGGGTGGGCCAAGCTGTCCTTATCTGCCATCAAATTCTATGTTTCTATGTTTCTCTGGAACTTGAAGGTCTCTATCATATCTCCCCTTTCTTGTCTGGCCTCCAGTAGGTACATTTTGGTCACCCTGTGCTGTGTTGTCTCCAACCTGTCTTTATCTTTCTTTAGGTGAGGACTCCAGAACTGGGCACACTAGTGCAGATGGAGCCTCACCAGTGATCTATAGAGAGGTAGTAATACCTCCTTCCTTCTGTTGTCAATACCCCTTCCTATACACCACAGCATCCTGTTGCCTACCATAGGTCTTGTTACATTGGTTTGATTGTTTCAGGAAGTCATTGATGAAGACAATTAGGCCTCTTTCCTCAGAGGTCATTTCTAGATTTACCCCCATCTACTACTCTGTTCTTGGGTTCTTGTTACCTTTGTACATCACCTTGTACTTTTTAACATTAAACTTAAACTGCCTAACCCTTGACCATCTCTCTAGCCTTTACAAATGTCTCTGCATCTCCCAAACTCCCTCCTTGCTGTCTATCCTGCCACACAGAGCAAAGTGTCATCTACAAAGAGGCACATCTTGCCCTGGGTTCCTTCTCCCATGTTGCTGATAACCATATTGAAAAGGACTGGACCCAGGACCAGTCCTCATGGCAACCCGCTGTTGACCTCCCTCTCTTCTGATTTGACTCTGTTGCAAAAAAAAACAAACATTTTGGGGCTGTTTTGGGCCCAAATGTTTAGAGTGGTTAAGTTGCCATACCATCTCATGACTACATAAGTTGCCCCTTGTAAATGTGACCTGAAATGTATTGTTTGGTGTTGATCCCCTTAAACCATTATGTGTCAGTTTCTCAAGGTGTCATTTAGGTAGTTGTGAGTGGGTGTTGCAATTTGTAAACCTTGAAAATGTGGGTCAAAAATGACCAAAAGTGGCACAGTTATGAGCAAAAAAATAAAAAAATGGAAAAACCCAAGTCCCTAAATGCGTGTATTACTCATGAGTATAGACTTGCGGTATATTTGTATTATTTTTTTCGGTTTTCTTTTTCTAGGTAAATACCACCACAACAAGCAGCAGTGTTACCCTCCAAGCACCTGCAAAATAAAATGGAGACTGGTAGGTATCTGCTCCACAAGCCCTCAATTTGATCATCACAGTGGAGATAGAACAGACGCACTCACCAGTTAATTCATTTAGCTTTGTTTATTTTCAGACCACGGAAACATCAACTTTTGTTTTGTTTTTTTGTTTTTTTGCTGGGCAAACCAGCTTACAGCATGACTTCAACCAAGTTCAGCTCTGGTTTGCTTCTCAACAGTTTTTTCTAAATGCCAAGAAAAGAGTCTCAATTACCTTTGGCACCAGGCAGAGATTCTCTAGGCTCCCAGCCCTACCCACCTTCCACACCCTTGATGGGACCATCTAGGAGGACACCTCCTCATTTTGATATCTGGGAGTTTCGCTGGACCAGCACCTCAACTTCTCTGTACATATTGATGCTATCCTGAAGAAACTGCGCCCCAAGCTTGGTGCGCTGTACAGGAATCATAGCTGCATCCCGCTGACTGCGAGGCGTGAAGTTTATTTATTTTTAGTTATTTCATTTTTGTTGACCAGGTAAGCGCACTAGGCAGATTCTGCCTATTTTCACGCATGACCCGGGGGAGGGGGATACAGATGAATGTCAACTGACCTTGAACCAGATTAAGCTGGTATTTTTTTTAGTGAATGAGCGAAATTTGGTCAGGACACCGGGGAAACTTCCCCTACTCTTTTCGAGAAGTGCCATGGGATCTTTAACATCCACCTGAACTGCCACCAGGACAGGCTGATGGTACCTCGGTTTAATGTCTCATCCGAAAGACGGCACCTCAGGACTGCAGCACCCCCCTTCATGCTGCACTACAGTGTCAGTATTGGGATATTAACCCAAGTGCCTGATGTGGGGATAGAACCCACAGCCTTCTGATCTCCCGACCTCAAAGGCAAGTGTGCTATCTGCTGAGCCACTGACACTGCTTAAAATTGTCCAGAAGATGATACTCCCCATCTTTGGCTACTGCTACGCAGTCTATGGTGCTGCTCCCAAATCTTCCCTGACCAAGTTGGACACTCTCTTTAACTCCTTCTGTCGCTTTGCTATCGACTTCCCTTCCCACTCCCACCACTGTGAACTCTATCACTCTCTAACCTTCCTTCCACTATCTCATAGACACATCTCTCACTGTGCAAAGCTAACCTCCAAATTCTGATATGGGGAGCTCCCCTCCTATCTCTTATCCTCTCTGTCCACTTCACTTCCCCCACCCACTCTCTCATATCAAATGACTCCCGCACCTTGATGGTCCCTTGCCACTCCACCCTCATTGGTCAGACTGGTTTCACCCATTGTTTCCCTAAAATATGGAATTCCCTCCCCCCTGAAATATGACACTCCTCCTCCAACTATGCCCTTACCTCTGCCATTCACAATTGCCTTTCCCTTAGCTGTTCCTGTTTTAACCCACCTTAATACCTGTCCCCATTTTCTGCCTTCCTACCATGAACCCCCTTGGCAGAGTTTTCAACATCCTGAAGGGGGAAATCAGGAAATGGCTACCCCTTCTCCTCATATTCAGTTCTTGCCTCTCCCCCCCCCCACCTGCCCTTCTGAGTCACCAGTGTACACAACCTAACCCCATCCTTTTTACTCCAACAGCACTTGTGTACTACCTCGAGCCTGCTCCTGGTACACTCATGCACTATAAATGGTTGTAAACCCCAGACCCCTGCCTTTTTGCAAAATGACAGGTGGTATGCTTTTGAAGCTGACAGCAGTACCTGGTGGGGACTGGGTTTGGGGAGGACTAGGTTACTCAGCACAAGGGGCCTAGGTTTGGCTACTCTGCACAGGGGCACCCAAGTAAATCCAAACACAGGAAGCAATAACTGTAATTTCCAGTACGAGGAATGGGATTCTAAAGTATGGCTTTTATTCACATCCAAACTGAACAAACAAAGCATAGACGGACCCCCACAGGGCTACATTCCTGGTAATGCAGATAAGGGAAACAGAGCACTTCTTCAACATTTCAGCCCTCAGGCTCTGAACTCACCAGGCACACAGCCCAGACTTGCACGCTGCTTTGGGTACACAGCCCAGCTTGTACACTATTTGGGTTTTTCCCAGCCCGGCTCCCCTGCCGGCCACTCGATCCCGGTCCATATGGCAGTAGACCACATGTTCTGTTGGTGGCTCCCCAAACCACCTTAGAGCCTTCGACTCCTTAAGGGAAATTTCCTTTCAATCACACCTCTGGGTACTTCCCTCAGCACTGGCCAAGTGCCTGAGGCAAAGTAGAAATCCACAGAGCAAATCCGTAGAGGTGGACCTGGTTACTAAAGATGGGGGGTGTCCCACCTCCAGCTTCCACAATCCATACCCGGCCATTTCTCTGGACATTAAATAACTCTTTTTGAAAGCTTGGCAATGTAGATTAAAGGGTAAACGTATAGCACATTTCCTCTACATGTCTTGGCTTTCCCCTTGTGCTGGACTTGAACATACTTTTACTTTGTTTAAGCCTATTCCTTTAGGCCACCCACTAATTCAGCAGTCTAATCCCCACTTTAACACAGTTCAGGTGAAACATAGGCCCTTTGACAAGAGCAGAACTCACCCTTTGGTTGCAGGTGCCCCACAGGAGAATCTTGACAGCTTCTTGTGCCACAACGCATTTCCGGATATAAGGCAGCTTCTTCCCTAGCCGAAACCAGGGGGTTGCCCCTGGAATAACAGGCTACCCTTCCACCCCATCCCCTCAGGGATGGGGCACAGAGACCAGTATCAGCGGTCTCCACCACTTCAAGAACAGTTTACTGTGTTCCTCTTTAGGTGGAAACACACACCTTTCCCTAAAAGTAGCTCTATATCAGAGCTTAGGCTCCAAGAGCCTGTGCACAGACTGCTGTGCTCCTCTCTTCTTCACTGCTCACACACAGTTGCTCTCACTGTTCAAAAACTCCCAACATTCTAATCTAACTCCGTTCTGCAGATTCCAATGTGGCACATGCAGCTGCAATAGTTCTATGGTGATGTCATCCCTCAGTCTCAGCTGCGACTGAGAACAGAGTGAGACAGTGTGAAATCCATTTAACTGGAGTTTCACAAGCTGCCTTCCTTGCCTACCACTAGGTCTTACTGGAATTCTAGTAACCCCGGGTAACAGGGGGGTTACACTCACCCTGAGCCAGGAAAGTGACTGTCCGCAGTCATTATTTATCCGGCTTAGGCCATCCCACCCTATGTGCTACCTGCAGAGGGGGGTGATTAGGCCCCCTCCTACCATGGGCGAGCACAGGCAGGCAACACTAAGGGCCTAGAGGCCTGTGGCTAACATATCAGCCTCTACTCTACCCACTTACTATGGGTGCCTAGTGGCTCTGGTAGAACTGTCCAGAGCATAGCCCTTATAGCTCAGCACTACAGTCCCTACGGCCGTTCAGGACCACAGCCTGTCTATCTCCCCTAGCCCTGTAGGGAAAATCTGTCTGCCTCTAACTTAACACCCCAAAATAAAACAAACAGGGGACCTCCCTGACCTTGGGCACCCTGCAACCACACACCAAGAACTAATACCATCTATTACATTACATTACTGCCTCCTCCCCCACAACCACACCTGTGGAAGGAAAGGGTTACTATAGTAACAACAACAATAACAATAACAACAGTGCTTTAAATTACTACACACTAAAGTACTAGTGAGAAACTCCAATGAGCCCCTCCTCCTCTTCTTGTCTTCTCTTCTATCTTCTTCAGGACCACCTGCAAGAAAAAGAAAGACAACACACACCTAATCTGCATACACAGTCTACCTAACCCCTACCAGTACTGTAGGAAGGGTGGGGCGGGTGGGGCACCCAGCCCCGGAGCATACATCCGAGGCGCAGGCAGCAGCAGCAACTTCCCAACAAGTTCCCCGCAACCTCAGAAAAAAAAAAAAGGTGCTAAAAAAAATAAATAAAATTCAAACTTCTGCCAAGCAGGCGCATCCCGCCTGCTGGAGTGTCATGGTCTGTGCTCTGTCTGGAAAAGCGGATCATGTGGTGATGGTAACAGAGACACTGAGACAGTATTTAAGGAAGGGGCGCGGGAGTCTCGCGGAGTTGATGAGAGAGGAGAGCGAGACGACGGACGTACATTTACACTGAGTTAGAGAGAGAGAGAGAGAGCCTGAGAGTCGAAGAGAGAGAGAGAGAGAGATGAGACGAGTCAGTCAGACGACGACAAGTTACGAACGAAAAAAAAAAGTTTAGTGTATGTCTGTATCATATGTCTACTAGTACTAGACAGACAGTTGAGTCATTTGAGACAGAGTCAGTGTGAGACTAGAGTTCAGTTCAGTTCATCAGTCCAGAGACGTTGTTGGCACGGCAGCCAGCCGTCAGGCAGTGATGATGGTGCTGGATGGCATCATGCAGAGGTCTTCAGCCCACCGAAACCTCTACGATCGCCGCCTAAGTTCAGTCAGTCAAAAGTAAACAAACCTGCTTTCATCTAGCACTGCTAGCAGCTAGCTCAGAAAAATTATCCCATTTTCTCTGTTTCTGTTCCTCTGGTGGTGTCCTGATCGGGAACAGAGGGTGGGACTGCACACAGAGGGAGGCGGGAATGGGAGGGGTATTCAGCTCAGCTGTACAGCCTGGCAGTGGGAACGGAGGGCAGAATTGAATGATATCAGCACTGGGAGTGAGTGGAAGAGTTAATTAACTTGTGCAGAGCCTGAAGAGCCAGCCAGGCAGTGGGGATGGGATTGGGGGGACAGAACTGAAGGTCATGCCCAGTTGGTATTGGGTTAATTAACTTGTGCAGAGCCAGCCAAGCAGTGGGGATGGGATTGAGGGGGTTGGGGGGGGAACAGAACTGAAGGTCATGCCCAGTTGGTAATGAATTGGAAATTTATTATAGGTGCTACAATACCTGTTTTTTCTCCTGCTGGGCAGAAGTTGCAAATCTTTAAAAAAAAAAAAAACAATGCTACAAGGTCCTCTTCCTTTCTGTGCCCCCCAAGAACTCCCAACAGCTCACAGAAAACAAAGATAAGAAAATACAAACAATAAATTAAAAAAATAAATGCTGTGGCATATATTTAAGAAGCCCTCATGACAGTTTTTTTTATATTGAATTTATCTTTGTTTCCTACTTGTGATGAGACTGAACTTTCATATAACTGAGCATCCACACTAGTTAGGGAGCTGCACTTCCAAGAATCTTGATCCCATTTCCTAAACTGTACTGATGTCTTCCTTCTTAATACAAAAGGACATTAAACATTTGAAAGGGTGCAACGGTGGGCCATCAAAATGATCGGGGTAAGGGGCAAAAGGTATGAGGAGAAGCTAGAAGCCTTAACATGTTCAGCCTAGAGAAAGAAAGGCTGAGAGGGGACATAATCTCAGTCTTCCACATTATCAAGGTGTGGCATACAAAGGGTGTAGCATGGCACAGGCTGGCACACTCTCATACTGCATGAGAATTCCTTATTATAATTGGTTAATACATGTATACCATTTTAGTTTATGTAGGTCAGTGAGTGTACATCATGTATTAACCATGTATTAACCAATTATAATAAGAATTCTCTCTTGAATGCACAATATAGGTCATGTGCTGTGATTGTCTGTGTTGTCAAAGTAGGGAGGAGCAGGCTGTCATCATCCACATCAGCGTGAATGACATCAGGAGCACAAGTCTTGAGGACATGAGGATTCATTTACAGAGCTAAGGAAGTTTCTAAAGGAAAGGTATTCGAGTTATCTTTTCAGAAATCCTCCTACTCCTGGGGCTAGTGTGGAGCAACAGTGGACTACTAGGCAGGCCAATGCTTGACTAAGGATCTAGTGCAAGAGGGACAGACTTGTTTTTGTGGCCAACTGTACTCTGAGATGGGCTGCACCTGCTCCAGGAGGAAGCAGGGGTACTGTCTAGGAGAATGGGCAAGGCAGTTGGGGGAATTTAAACTAGAGGATGGGTGAGGGGAATGGTGTAGAAACAGACAGTCACCAAGGGTTGGAGACAGTTGCAGGGGAACACCAAGGGGAGGGTAGCAGAGCAGGGGAGATTTAGATGAGAGGCAAGAGTCGGGTTGGGGGCAAGGAAGCATAGATGGGTAATTATTCTCACTTGCATGCTGCACAATACGAGCATCATACCATATAAAATTGGTGAGCTTGAAGGTCTGATGCACATCAAGGCAGGGACATAGAGACACTCACTGAGACCTGGTGGAGGGGCCTTGTGTTGTTTGCCCTCCCAAATCCCCATGCTCATGCTCTAGAGTCCTTTTCTGCTCCCACAGGCACCTCTTTGTTTTGTAGCCCAGTGCAGTTGTTTAGCCCTGTTGGACCCATCCGACTCCATCGGATCGGAGTACACACTGCAGTCGCAAAGTCGCAAGTCACCACAGCATTCTCCTGAGCTGAGCCACCGCGACTGACTGCGATATAGCTCATCATGGCACACTCAGCCACACCTGAATGTGCCGACCGCCAGGTTGGAGGACTTTCTGGGAGGTGTCTCAGTAGCAGTCCTGATTTCCTCCTCAGCATAATGGTGACTGGTGACCTTGGGGAGTCAGCGAGAAGCCAATGAAAGTTTAATTAAAGAGTTTGTCCGGGGCACTAGTGAGGCTAATGAATAATTCATGAGCCCCTCATGCACAGCATATTAATGAGATGCTGCCTGGGGGGCAGAGTTTCGTGGCACTGGCAGCAACAACAGAAGTACTGCATGAAGCTAATTAAGACTGGGCTTGCTTTTACAGGGGACAGTTGGGGCTACAATACTGTTGGGCTATTTTATAAAGATAAGGTATTTACCCAACCTTGGCTGCACCAGATATTGAAAAGGTGGAACTGTGTTGGACCGCATGCATAGATCTGAATGGAGGGCTGACATATTGGTGATACTCAACCCCATTCAGCAGCCGATCCACTGTTGATTATTCTGATGAGGCATCGCCACCTCTATAGTTATTACTGACTGAGTGAGACGGATCCCTGGCTGTCACTGTGTTCATTACACCCAGTGCAGGCGCAGCTGACTGTGTTACCTATGTTGTGACAAATTACTGTACCTATTGGAGAAAGCACATTGCCTGGGGTTGTAGGTGTTGTGCAGAAGAGGCTGGTGTAGCCAGTGGTAGTTTGACTTTGTTAATATTTTCTCTTATCTTGCATAAATTATAAATCTGCATGATTTGCTGCACGCCTCCTCAATACCCAAGTTAAGCTAAAACAGTATTTGGACAGAAGAAGGAACGCTGAACTGGAGGTATTTATATGTAAACTAGGGTTGTAACTGGTAAAATCACAGAAAGTCGAGCCGTGATACTGAGCACACAATCATACATATGCACATGTTTGAGCACATGCCCAGCATCACAGCCTCGGCTTTCCACCATGATTTTTACCAGTTAGAGCCCTCATACACATAAGAGTGACTTTCTTGAGTTCAGCTGTCCTTCCTCTGTCAAATGCTTTTTTTTTTTTGAACTCTCGTAATGAGAGGCGTAGGAATTATTCTCCAGGCACTTTGTGCCTTTAGACATGTGACCACATCGCCCTGATCAGTTTTGCTGTGGATCACAACATGGATTTGGAATTTATGTAAAATAAGAGAAAATATTAACTGAGTCAAACTACTGGCCACACTAGCCTCTTCTGCACAATATGTGCAACCAGGTAATGTATTTTTCCAGTACCTAAAGTCAGACCTGAGGCTGGGAACTTGACAGTAGCCCTTTAAATGCACTCTTTTCACTGTGTTTGCTTTTGATAAGTAATTTTAGGTTACATAGCCCTAAATCTTACCGGTGAATAAGCCATGGCAAGGGGATACCACCCACCATCCCACTGATTCCATGGTAGTCAACCTTACACTTACTGAGGTGTGTGAGAGCCATACCTCTATAGAAGAGCAGCACATGATGAATTTTGTCTCAAGTGTTATTACCAGAAAAACTCAGAGGCATCTGAGGTCAGTCTGGGCAAACAACACCTTGACACAAGGACTGAGGGTTACTGCCACCACCAGATTGAGCCAGCCAGCCTGAGCCAGGGACCTAAAAATACTGCCTCCAAAGCAAGGCAGGATAAAAAGGAACGAACTGCACTCAATTCCCAAAAGGGCTGGGGAAACCAAAAAAACGACCTTTGTGGAGGCAAACAGCACCGCGCCTAGCGGTTATGTATTATTTAATTATGTCATAATGATCTGACGAGATCGAAGTTTGAAATCACTCTAGATGGTCAGATCTCAGAAAGCCCACGGAGATCTGACCATGTTAGGGGCGGAGTTTCAACTTCGGGCCTCAACTCAAATCACAATCATTTATGACATAATTAAAATAGCAGCTTCAGCCTGTCACACAGACTTCTTCGCTTCAATTCCGATCCTAACTTGCTTTGCTAATGCTTGCCAAACAATCGGTCCTTAGTTGGTAAGCTTAATAATAAAGTAATATAATTATTAGGCTTTGGCATGCAAGGCATTAGGGTTAGCCAGCCCAGGCAGGAGGACAGTAGTCAAAAAAAAATTACCAACTTAAGCACAGAAGCACTGTCTGTACTGTATTATGTAAGCACTGCATGCTACAGAACTGACACAACACTTCCACTGTGCACTCTGTAATGTTTTATTTCTATTTATTTATTTAGCTTTTGTTGACTGTAAGTGCACTAGACAAATCCTGCCTATTTTCAGGCATTCGATCCGGGAGGGGATACAGATGAATGCCAACTGACCTTGAACCAGATTAAGCTGTTGGTGGTATTTTTAGTGAATGAGGAAATTTGGCTAGACACCGGGAAATTCCCCTACTCTTTCTCGATAAGTGCCATGGGATCTTTAACATCCACTCTGAACTACCACTAATCCAGGCAGATGGGACCTCGGTTAACGCTCCATCCGAAAGATTTGGCACTCAGAAATGCAGCACCTCTCTATGCTGCATTACAGTGTCAGTACTGGGATATTAACTCAAGTGCCAGATGTCGGAACTGAACCCACAGCCCTCTGATCTCCCGGCCTCAGAGGTGAGTGTGCTATCTACTGAGCCACTGACACTGCATTTCCTTGCTGATGTAATACAAATGCCCTTCCTTTGAGGAGTGGGTCTACATTTTTAAATTCAACTACTTTAGACTCTGGAGTTGAGCGGATAGTACAGCAGAATAATACTGTATGCAGTTGTATAGCTCAGCTGTCATTGGAGTGCGGCAGGTTATCTGCCCCAGTCGCAGAGAAACCAGCCAGTCCAGTAGTCAGTTCAGTGTAGTGTGGTGTCACCTGACTCAGTATTAAAATGGCAGGTTAGATAGATGGGCTTTTGCGGTCCTTATCTGCCATCAACTCTGGTGTTTCTATGTCAGTTATCTGATTACTATCATCAGGCATCAGCCTTAAAGAAGGGTAGCAGCACCAGTGGTAGTACTAGTATTACTGTACTGGGTTGGGTGGGCCTCGGTTTTGTCTGTGAGGGAGTAACTGACTGACTCTACTCCCACCCAAACAGAACTGGGACAGACCTAACGCTGTATCCCTCTAGGCTGGTGATAAACAGCCATATAACTGACATAGAAACAGAGTTGGTGGCAGATCAAGGACCGAAATGCCCATCTACTCTGTCTCATTCTTTTCTACCTTATGAATATGCCCATTCTTTTCTACCTTATGAATATGCCATAGACCTTTACTCTGTCAATGGTGGCTTCATCTATTCATACTCATCTGTATTGCTCACTTATGCCTCACTCTATCCAATGCCTGTTTGAAGCTCTGCACTTATTCATATCCACCACTTCCCAGGCTGAGGCAGGCCTGACCATACTATTCTATGCATCCACCGTGACCACCCTTTCTGTGAAAAAGACGTTCCTCACAAATAATACCCCTTAATCAGTCTCCTCTAATCTCATGGTGTGTCTTGTTGTCCAGCTATTTTTTTTTATATTGAAACATCATCATGTTAGACTCTTGCACCATTTAGCAGTACTCCAGATGGGGTCTCACACAAATTGTCTGTACAGAGGGCAGAGGCCGGGATGACAACCCCCTGTTTTAGTAGTAGCGATGCCTTTCCTGTGCAGAGAATCCATAAGCCCTTGTTTATAACTGTCTTCTCAAATTACTTGCTCATATTATATGTCATCTTTGTTTGTGTTGTCTGCAAAGAGGCATACGCTTCTTCCTTTGCAGTGCACTGCCACTTACATAGATACATAGATATATAGACAGTGTCGGTAGATAAGGGCCTATGGCCCACCCAGTCTGCCCATTTTGGCTTGTAAGTTCATGTTTTCCTTTAGAAGTCTGCCCCTCACCACTGACCTCCAGAATTCCTTTATGTCATTCTTATGCATTCTTAAATCCTGTGATTGTCTCAGCCCCCCCCACTTCCTCTGGCAGGAATTCTGCTCTGTGAAGAAATTCTTCCTCATATTTCCTCTGAATCATCCTCCTCTAACTTCATCCCATGCCCTCTGGTTCTGGAACATCTTTTTCGCTAAAAGTAGTGTATTCCTCACTTATAAAGACAGTAAAGAGGACTGATTCCAACCCTATGGTCCATGACTAGCAACCCCCACTTTCTTCTGCATGGACTCCATTTGCTGATTACTATTACTGGGTCGCTCTTATGTCCTGTTGCTCATTCCCTGCAATTGTTTACTCTAGGTTACCATCCTGGTATGCCCTGGCTGGCTTTCTTGTTTCATTAACTATTTGTGACAGTGTGGGACTGCTAGTCTGGCACCCATATCCCAGCATCCTTCCTCCACTCACCTCCCTATTTGCAAATTATATGTAACATGCACGCCCACCTATAGGTAACCTGAAATGTACTCTGTAATGTGTCTAAGGAGGGAGTAGGCTATCCTTTTCAGTGAAAAAAATAATAATTATGTATGACTGTAGCTGATAATCTACTGTACTAGACTACTACTTAATGTAATGTGTGTATCTCATTTTATAGCCAGTGTCTAAATTGGAGTACAGTCTTCTGCAGACGCACTCTTGGAGTGGATAAGAACGACGTGACTGCTGAGTCTCAGTCTTATAAGGTAAGCAATGGGTTTTTAAATTTGGTATTTGATGTTTTTGTAATGTATTTTACACTCTTATATGTATGGTATCGATGTGACATACTCAAGAGAGGGGTGAACAACTCCTTGACATCACATCGATACCATAGCACAATAACTTCTGCAGAAATTGGGACTAGTACTTCCTTTTCTGTATGTGTGTAAGGAGGTGCTTTGCTCTTTGAGTGAAAATAGCTAATAAATTATGTACTTAATTTAAATGTGAACTTCATTTGTAGGCCTGAACTTGGAGTGTGGACTCCAGACCATCCATCACCATCAGATCAGAGAGTTCCTGTCCTACATAAGTAGCAGTAGTCACCAGAGGTCATGCGTGGAGATTCACCTTAACAGTCAGTCTTATTAAAGGTGTAAGTCAAATGTGTTTTTAAATTGGGTGACGGGTGTATTGTGATCTTATTTCTGTAGTATTGACTGGTAGTTTGTCTGACTGTCCGGTTAGGGCACGGGTGGAGAGAGAGGTAGGTAGGGCAGGCAACGTAGTAATGATGGTTGGAGAGCATGGCAATAAGTTACTAAGCAATAAGGCACTTCAGAGGTTAGATTAATAGTCAATAACCACTATCTAGGGTCTGGGATGTCGATGTACTATGTAGCACAACAAGACGGGTGGTCCAGGGGCAGTTTTCCACAGGTTGTAATTAATTGGATGTTAGTTTAACTCCTGTGAGAGCCTTATTAGCATATTATAAAATGTATTCAAAAAGAAAACTGTAACAAGTATAGTTTATGGTTATGAATGTTCTCGTAGCCTAGAGTTAGAAAGTGACTGGTAATGATGCATTAGATTTTAAGCCAGCATTCAAAACTGTTCATAGAAGAACTTTTTTCTGAAAGTTGATTACAATAATATCAACTGTTTATATAATTTGGAAACAGAGAGATATTTGAGAAAAGTTCTTCCACCAACAGTTTAGGAATGTTGGCTCTAATCAGAGTGTAGTATCTCAGTCAGTCAGCAGTGACAGGATGGAATGCTAAAACTCAGGAAGAATCAAATGACTATGGTAATCATCTGTACATGACGATTAATGTGTGGTTGATCCTACAGCCAAGCCAGTCAAATGACTTTAGGCTGAGGCTGGATGTATAGCGAGAGTTTACAGTAATGAGCTGTGAATTTGACCTTGTTGTCCTCCAGCAGCCTGGGTGTGATTATCACAAACCTCCACTTGCATACTGTGTGACTCTTATTCTCAGCAGCAAGTCATTTAACTGCCCAGTGTTCCCAGGTCACTACTAAATGAGGCACTTGTGCCGAGTAGACTAACCCGGTTAGCAAACCTAACAATTAAAATATGTGATATATATATATATATATATATATATATATATATATAGATATGTCTGCACAATGAAACTGCCTTCTAAGATCTTCAGCATTCTCTCACATGACCGGTAATAGATGTACTTAACTTCAGAACACCCCAGTCAACAACCTGTCCCACTCTTCTGTGGTTATGGTTAAGTTCACTGCCAGCCTCGTGACACACCACACACAAGGCATGGGTAAACTTCCAGTAACCCACACCCTGTTGTGCCTTATTGATTACACAAACAGGAAGTTGGATAGGACATTGACTGGGATGTTTATAGTTAAGGTACAACACATATTATACTGTACACTTTCTCTTCAGTATTTTGTAAAGGAAGGCCTGATTCTTGAAGATGCCACCTTGAAGAAACCATCAGGGGCAGAGTTTAGAAAACTGAGGAAAGCAAGAGAAGAAGAAAATCGAAACTCTCCCAGCAGTGGCAACATTGGTTTACTAAGTCTAAGGACCAGAGGGAAGTTCTATGACCACAGTAGCAAATACCAATTGACATCATGAGTCTACCCCTACTAAGACAGATGTTGAGGGCAATTACAGAAGAAGAAGTAGTTGAAGAAAAAGAAGAAGATGATGAGTGATTGCCAGCCGACACCATCTGCGTGCAGCTTTGAAAATTATGTAGAGGATCCTGCATTGGAAGTAATGTAGATGCTGTAGCCACTTGGTACTCAACTTAATTTTAATGACCCAACATCATGGCCTGACATGACTGACAAAGTTAGATGTTGTTTGGTGGAACATGGCCTGAACAAAGAAAATGCTGATTTTAGTTTCTCGCGCTGATGATGGCAGGTGCTTTTATCGGGATTGGTTCACAAAAATTTTCCAACAATGAGAGTCTCGAACGACATGGCTAATGTATGGTGGAGACCAAGAAAGCTATCTATTGCTTCTCATGCATGCTATTTTGCAAAAATCATCCACTACATCGAGTCTAGCAATCCAAAAAAGGATTTGTGACTGGAAACATTTAAATCCCAGAATTCCAGATCATGAAACTCACCTGAACACCGTGTGACAGTTATTTACGCTTGGAAGAATTTTGAAATGTGCTTGAAGACAGGGCCTACAATAGATGATCAACTGCAGGTCAATTGTTTCAGAAAAGAAAAGTGGCGTACCATTCTGAAAATTATTCTTGATGCGATTCTTTTCGCGTAAAGAACAACTTCTGGCTCTCAGGGGTCCACAGAGATAATTGGACACACACATTCTGGAATTTTCTTAATTTGCTAGAACTGATAAGTCACTATAATCCGAGCTTGCAGGGCACATTGCCAACCATAAGAAGGGTCTGCTACTTATTTTTCCTACAATTCAGAACGGAGTTTATTAACTTGTTGGTTTCCACTGTGAGACGGAATAATTCGCAAAATTAAGGAGGCAAAATATTTCTATTATGTTTGATCAGGATCGCTGATGTGGCTCACAAGGAGAAGATGTCTCAAATCATTCGTATGTGAGGATACAGGATAATGATTGTGTACTGTTGAGGAAGTTTTATTGATTTCATCATCTCACATGAAAAGACAGGAAGTGGGCTAGTTGCAGAAATTGAAAAGAAATTATGATGATGGCTTAGATATAGCTAACTGTCGTGGGCTAAGGTATGTGACAATGGTTTGGCTATGGCAGGAAAAGTATCGTGGTATGCAAGCTCCAGATAGTACAAGGCGAATGAACATGCTAGATTTGTCCCATGCAGCCTCATCTCTTAATTTAGTTGGGGTCCATGCTGCGAGTGTATCAGTGGACATGGTATCATTTTTGGCACAGTGCAGAGATTGTTTACATTCTTTGTAGCTTCAACAAGCCGCTGGGAGGTGCTGTCCCAAGTAGTAAAGGTCACTCAGAAGTTGACTGAAACAAGATGGTCTTCAAAGTTTCGTGTAGTTCACTCCTTCATCTTCAAATACCTGAAGTCTTAAAGGCATTGTACCAAATAAGTGAAGATGCAAACCAATGCTGACGTGTATCAACAGCCCAGAGCCTAATCAAGCAGATAGATTTCAAATTTCTTTGTACCCTAGCAATGTGGGACAAAATACTGAACCTGATTGAGCGAGTAAACCAACTGTTGCAATGTAAGGGATTGCCTGTCGATAGTGCCTCAAAACATATCAGTGGATTAAGGGATGCACTGCAGCACATACGGGATGATGGAATACATGATGTTGTAACATGCAGCAGAACTTGCTGAACAGATGTCACTGAATGCAGAATTCACAGAAAAAGAAAAAGAAAGGTGAAAAGGATGGCGATGAGAACGTTGAAGATGAAGGGCACTTGATTTCTGCTGAGCAGGATTTCAAAATGCAGTTCAACAGTGTTCTAGACACCCTCACTTCCCAGATTCAGTGGCGGTATGAGGCATTGTCTGAAGGGCTGCTGACTTTAACTTCCTTACAGGGCTATCTTTCTCAACAATGGAAGTTAGCGAGTTAAAGAAATGTGCAGCAGATCTAGCAATGAAATATTCTAAGGACCTAGATGCTTGTGAAATAGTATATGAGGTAGAGAGCTTCAAATTTCAGGCAGCTTCAGTACTGCCCAATTTTTCTAATGCCACACCCCTCAGCTTGTTGAAGCTCATTCACAAATGGTCTTTGAGTACTTCCTATCCAAACATTGAAATTGCTCTCCGACTCTTCTTGACGCTTCCTGTAACTGTTGCTTCTTGCGAACGTAGTTTCAGCAAACTGAAGCTGATCAAGACCTATTTAAGATCATCTATGGGACAAGAAAGACTGTCAAATCTCGCTATACTATCTATTGAAAATTCTTGTAGCCAGTGCCATTAACTCGACAAAGTCATTGATGAATTTGCCTTCTTTGAAGGCAAGAAAGGTTCACACATAGACCAGACAGACAACTGTGAAATGTAAGCTGTATCTGACTACTGTGGATATGCGATCGGATTCAAATAACATATTTGCATGAAAATATATAGCATCCATCAGCTCTCGCCAGTTACCGGGTTTCCGTCCTGATTGCCTTCAGGTTTTTGGTTTAGTACTCAGTGGCCTGTGCTGTTGTGTGTGTGGGGCTTTGGTTCATTCAGCTCCAGCTCCATATCTTGTATTGCTGTGTAACTGTTCCTGTGTGTTGTATAGATTGTTCAATTCTCACATTTCATATATTTATCAATTAAGTTGGAGTACTGAACTGGTAGATCGATATCTGCATTACTTTCTAATGCAGAATCCTCTGTTAGCAAACTGTGATTTTGATTTAAATACCACTGGTTTCATTTGGCCACTTTACAACACAGTTTATTCTAATTCCATGATGAAGAAAAATCTGAAATCAGGGGTTGCTACGGATACTCAATTCGGAAGAACATGTAAACAAGTGTGTTTTGGTTCAGTAGGGAGTATTTCAGTAGTAGATTACCCACAACTACCAAATCAGGCTACAGCATGTAACTGTCTCCTCCAGAGCTTCAGTGGGCCTAGAGGACCCCTAGCCCTCATGCCTTGTGTAGCAATCTTTCACAGTACATTTCAGAAATGCATATAGGGTGGGTGGTTGATGGCATTGTTGGTCACACAAATGTCCACACAATTGCGGTGGCACCTCTGTATACCACCCAGTCAGAGTCTGTCACATCTCATTTTCCATGGCGGCAAAATATTCCCTGGAAATCAGGGGTAGGAACTGTAACAAAGTATGTTTTTTCTTCAAGAAAGCACCAAAATCACCACAGAGTATGTAAACCCCTCAGAGCTTCTGGGCCTTGCAGCCCCAGACCCCATGTTTTATGTAGCAATCTCACAATATATTTCAGAATACATATAGGGTGGGTGGTTGATGGCATTCTTGTCAGCAACTCATCCACAACAATTGCAGCTGCCCACTCTATACCACCCACTCAGTCTCCCACAACTCATATTCCATGGGAGCAAAATATTCCCTCCCTGAAATCAGGGATAGGGAACTGTAACAAAAGTATGTTTTTCTTTGAAAAATGCCCCAAAACTCACACAGAGCATGCAAACCCTCAGAGTTTGGGCCTTATGCCCCCAGACCCACGGCTCTTTCTTGGAGGGGCGAAACATAGACTCTCGCCCAGGGCACCAAAATGCCTTCCACGCACTGACCCCTACCATCAAAACACCGGAGAATCCCCAAGAGATTTTTTTTTAGAAAAGGTAGAAAAACAGTATATACACTAGAAAACAGTAGAAAAGCGATGACATTATTTACAATACACATTTAGGGGATGGAGTGCCCTAAAAGTCCCATCTAGTGGCCACAGTGCCTGAAGGCTAGTCCATTAAAGAGTCTCTACCAGGCCGGAGCGCAGTGAAGCACAGTTCTAGCAGGCCAAAGTCCTGAAGGGGAGAGTCTTTGAGGACAGTTCACACATTCTGGAGTCTGCTAGTGTAGGGTGTGTACTGCAATGTCATAAAGATAGAAAAGTTTGGACTTACCAGCCCCTTGTAAAATGAAAAATGGCACCGACCTGCTCCTCAGCCGAAGACTCTCCCTGGCAGCATTCTTCCGATACAGCTGGGAGGACATCTTCCGGGAACTACGGGAGGGCACATCTGGGGACTGCTGGGTTGATGTCATCTCTGGAGTTGGAACCTTGGAACTGGAACAAAAAGGAAAACTGCTGGTCTGACATCATCCGATTACCAGGCAATGGATCAGGATACAGCTGGGTGGTGTCCTCTCTGGATCTGACGTCATCTGGTGGGCCAGTCGATGGATTCTGGAAAGGCCAGTACACTGTAGAACTGATGAATGTGGGGCACCTGAGTCCTGGATGTCAGTACTGGCAGATCAGCAAAGGCACTGCAATGGCTGGTGTGGCAGTATTGACTACCACTGCTCTGCTTTCCATCTGGTAGGCATGGGCACATTTGCAGGTAGGTCTTTGCATTGAGGCCAATAGTACCGGGGGTCAGGAGCTTGAATTATTATCCCATCTGGATGCACATAATTCACACTTTGAAAGGTTTCATGTCCCTCTTCATCCACTACTCTAACAGTGTCCGTAAACAGAGTCCTGCCTCTTTTCCACTGGGTGTATTTTTTATGAAACAGTCTGTTCCTGACATGCTTGTTTGCACCAGAATGCACACATTTCATTGCTTCGGCCCAGATCCAGGATTCCCTGCTGTTCTCAATCTCCTCCCAGACTCTCCGAGGAAAGGTAGGAAAGGACATCCCAAAGATTTCATTCACCTTCCTACGAACCAGTCTCTCCTCTTTACTAGCTTTGGTCAACCTGAGACCGCTGGCCTGGCTTGGGGGTGGCCAGTCCTGGTTCTGCCAGCTACGCATTCTCAGCGAGATGAAAAATGGATCCCTGACTTCTCCTTTCTGCACAGCCAGGGCAGTGGCATCACCACTCTCTTCCATGCATTCTTCTGAGGCAAGAGCTTGAGGCTGTGTACCTGTTCCTTTTTCACAAAGCCACATAGGTTCCTCGACATCTTCTTCTTCGCTGAGAATCTGTGCCCAGGAGTGAGCAGTCGTCCTCACTCCTAAGACTATCCATTCATCACTAGGCGCGGAGGTCGACACCTCCCATTCAAAGGCCTCCCTCATCTCATCTTCTCCTATAAGACTTGGCTAGGCCCCCCAAGGGGTCTATTGATGCTTTGTCTGAATTATCCTTCTGTGATCCAGCATCTGAAACATCAGCATATGGTTCTGTCTCTAAATCTACACCCTCTAGCTTTGTGCCACACTCCCCCAAGGGGCCTTCTTCAACAGGATCCGCCTGGTGCTGTGTGCTGCCAACTACAAATTCCTGAACTTTTGTCCATGTGGGAGCCAAATGAATCTTGGGTGCTTTATACAAGCCGTATTTCTCTAGGCACCCAGAACAGTGAGGTACCATGAAGATGTCCCTTCTAGCATTTAAGCATATTAGACACACTTGCACTGGATATCCAGGAATCGTCACATGAGAAGGCAGTTGTCCTCCATAATAACACCTTTCAATGTCCCTTAACTTATTTACTTCTGCTGCTACTGTAGCCTGGGCATGATCCGGGTAGCGGGCTGGTCCTAAGGCCATGACTGCAGGGAAAACAAACAAATGCTCACTGTTACTAAAAGTCCCACTTCACTGAACACTTTCTTTCATTTTTAAAATGGCTCCTCTGCTGCTGTGTTTACATTACTACCCCCACGTAATGGTGGCGGCAGCACTCTGTGCATCAACATTCAGAAATTGGGTCAAGCCACTGTGCATCCGATTACACACTACTGATAACTTTTGTCAAACTGCACAAACTTGCAATTGCTCCTTTTCCTAGCATATTTATATGATTTGCCACAGACTCTTCACTTGCTGAAAACATTTCTTTAGCTCACAGTCCCATAAAGCCCTCAGCATTTCAGCACAGGATTGCCTGTAACTAGTGCTGCACATTTGCCACAACTCACAGTCTCCTACTGACTTTGAAACTTTATGCTGATGCTGGAACCCATAACTATGCTCTAGTCAATGGCTTAACAGACTTGCTTTTGCTGGTAAAACTTGACACAGTCTTTATTTGCAAAGCGACTACACTACTGCACACATATTCAGCTGGCTTTTGGCAGAAATCACTGTTTTGAGTAATTTTTACTGTTGGTACTCATTGTTATCAGTAGCTGTTTGCTGAGATGGAAAAATGGCCTGCAGAGAGTCTTGGAGGCCTCAGAAAGGAAGCGGGTGGGCAGTCCTGCCGATCATCTCTCCAATCACCACACTCACAATCCAGTAGATCAAGATGCAGGTTGAGCCCGATTTTAAACAGAAAAGTCTACTTTTTATACTTTTACAGTGCTTTTTAGTCACCGCGATGCTCCTCCACTAAGCCAGTACATGCACTCCTCTCACACTTCTTCTCGAATGCTGGGCAGTCACTGTAGAGCTGGCTGGGGGGGACGGGACTGATTGCAGTCTCACCAATCACACAACACCATGCAAATGAGCCTCTTTCCCTCGCGAGTGCTCTTCTCTTCACGGCGATCGTCGAGCAGGCAAATTTAAACTGCAAAACACTTCTTTTTTTTTTCTTCGAACTGACTCCACGGCGGGAGCCCGTTTCAGCCATTTAGCATGGCCATTCACACAGGTCTCTCAGTTTACTCAAAAGCATTTCCAACGTCCAGGGCACAATTTTCCTGTTGCTACTCCTAGTCTTCCACACTTTTCTTTGTCACACAGTTTACTAGACAGCATTTCCAACGTCCAGGGCACAATTTTCCTGTTGCTACCCCTAGTCTTGAACACTTTTCTTTATCACACACAGTTTTTTTTAAAAACTGGCAAAAACGCTGTAAACATTTGATGCAGGACAAGGGCATACTCTTTCAGCTTTACTGCTCCGTGGTAAACAGTTGGCATTTTAACAGCAGCATATGAACCACAGCACACAGCAACACACTAGTTAGCCTTGCTTCAGCTTTTTGGGCTACCCACTGCCAGATAACCAAAATGCTAGCTTCTTGCCCGAGCACCTTTCCTCCCTAATTTAAAATCCAAAGCAATGCCTCCATTTTGTAACCCTCAGACCCCTGCCTTTTTGCAAAATGACAGGTGGTATGCTTTTGAAGTTAACAGCAGTACCTGGTGGGGACTGGGTTCGGGAAGGACTAGGTTACTCGGCACAAGGGGCCTAGGTTTGGCTACTCTGCACAGGGGCACCCAAGTAAAGCTGAACACAGAAAGCAATAACTGTAATGTCCAATACCAGGAATGGGATTCTAAAGTGTGGCTTTTATTCATATCCAAACTGAACAAACAAAGCATAGACGGACCCCCACGGGGCTACATTCCTGGTAATGCAGATAAGGGAAACAGAGCACTTCTTCAACATTTCAACCCTCAGGCTCAGAACCCACCAGGCACACAGCCCGGACTTGCATGCTGCTTTGGGTACACAGCCCGACTTGTACACTATTTGGGTTTTTCCTGGCCCGGCTCCCCTGCCGGCTACTTGATCCCGGTCCATATGGCAGTGGACCACATGTTCTGTTGGTGGCTCCCCAAACCACCTTAGAGCCTTCGACTCCTTAAGGGAAATTTCCTTTCAATCCCATGTCTGGGTACTTCCCTTAGCACTGGCCAAGTGCCTGAGGCAAAGTAGAAATCCACAGAGCAAATCCATAGAGGTGGACCTGGTTACTAAAGATGGAGGGTCTCCCACCTCCAACTCCCACAATCCATACCCGGCCATTTCTCTGGACATTAAACAACTCTTTTTGAAAGCTTGGCAATGTAGATTAAAGGGTAAACGTATAGCACATTTCCTCTACATGTCTTGGCTTTCCCCTTGTGCTGGACTTGAACATACTTTTACTTTGTTTAAGCCTATTCCTCTAGGCCTCAACCTAATTCAGCAGTCCAATCCTCACTTTAACACAGTTCAGGTGAAACATAGGTCCTTTGACAAGAGCAGAACTCACCCTTTGGTTGCAGGTGCCCCACGGGCGAATCTTGACAGCTTCTTGTGCCACAACGCATTTCCGGAAATAAGACAGCTTCTTCCCTAGCCGAAACCAGAGGGTTGCCCCTGGAATAACAGGCAACCCTTCCACCCTCATCCCCTCAGGGATGGGGCACAGAGACCAGTATCAGCGGTCTCCACCACTTCAAGAACAGCTTACTGTGTTCCTCTTTAGGTGGAAACACACACCTTTCCCTAAAAGTAGCTCTATATCAGAGCTTAGGCTCCAAGAGCCTGTGCACAGACTGCTGTACTCCTCTCTTCTTCACTGCTCACACACAACTGCTCTCACTGTTCAAAAATTCCCAACATTCTAATCTAACTCCCTTCTGCAGATTCCAATGTGGCTCATGCAGCTGCGATAGTTCTATGGGGATGTCATCCCTCAGTCTCAGCTGAGACTGAGAACAGAGTGAGACAGTGTGAAATCCATTTAACTGGAGTTTCACAAGCTGCCTTCCCTGCCTACCACTAGGTCTTACTGGGATTCTAGTAACCCTGGGTAACAGGGGGTTGCATGGTTCTATAGCATTATTACTGTTTTGTACATTCATATGTTCTTTTGTATGATTTTGGACATGTATTGTAATTTACCCAATTTTCCACTACTGTTTATTGTACAATAACTTGTGTTCCAACTGTTGCACAATCTTACAATGCTGTATTGTTTGTACTACCCATAAACTATTGTAACTGATCATCCTTCACAACCCTATGTAACCCCTCACCCCAGGTTGTACCGTGAGACAAGCAACTTGTTGTTCAGTATCCCCTCCTGGTGAAACATTTCAATAAATAAATAAACTGAAAAGACACACAGTATGTACCACAGCATCTTGAAGTTCAGTTCTCTATATCCCAACCACTCCTTCAGGATATAAATATGCCTATACCATAATAAAAAATATATATACAGTGGCCCAGATATTCAGACTGCGCAGGGCAGTGGCGCAAGCCTGGGCGCAGTGCAACTGGGCTGCACTGGGACCAGAACCAGGTGATATTCAACGGTGATGCACCATGGTACAGCACTGTTGAACATGGCATGCACTGCACATGGCACAGTGGCACTGCGCTGGTGCAAGCCACAGATAGAGAGCACAGGAATGTGCAAGCACAAGTGCAGTTGTGCTAGGCGCATCACCTGGGATATTCAGCAGGGGGCATGCAAATGAGGCCATAATATATGCAAGGTGCAAATGGGGCCATTTGCATGTCATCATAGCCCCATTTGCATGCCTTGCTCAGGGCAGCTCAGCGACTTGCGCCTGCCGCTCTGCACAGCATGACATGTGCAGTGGGGATCCTGGGCCATCCCCCACCCCATAGCCGTAATTGCAGTAGATTTACAACATAACAGCCCCTGGTAGTGTAGTGGTCCCCCCTCCCCCTGACTCCCTGATTCCCTGATAACTGTAAAAGAAGACCATCCCTGGTGGTCTAGCGATTCCCCCCCCCACCCGTCGCAGTGATCGTGGTACATCTCCATTGAAAATATCCCTGCTGATCCAGTGGCACCTCCCACCCACACAGAACCCTCACCACCCCGCCCCGTCATCAGCGGGTGGGAGCAACCCATCCACATACCACCCGAACACCCGCCGAATGACAGATACAGTATGGGTTGTAAGCCCATTGGTCCCCAGTGTGGACAAATGGGCTTGCAGGGCATACTGTACTAGACAGTCCCAAATATGTCTCCCACCAGCATAAGTAGGTCTTTAACTTAGAGGATACCCTTCTGAGTCCAGGACAACCATCTTGGGGAATACCACCTATGAAAAGTGAGTTGTTCCCCAAAGTAGTTCTAATGAAGGAGGAGGAGTGAGTTGTCCTCCTAATAATCTGCTTAACCGGTAACAACCCCTCTAGAGAATGATAGGATAGGACATACCTTTAATACTTCCTGTAGGGTGTGATATAAAACCGTGGATGGTAGTGGGCTCCCCACAATGTCTCCCTCGATGTTGGGTAAGACAGAGGCTGCATATGATGATAGAGAGTTATATATCATGGAAGTAGAAGACAGAGCAGTCTAACAGTAAAATAAACCAGCAGACTATGAATAACACCATTACTTATTACAATCAGCTGATAAGCAAAAGGGCATCCAATGATCCCCGCCGATTCATGAATCCCAGACTGCACCAGCTCTTGATGCCAATATCTTAGCTAGAAGCTTAATGTCAATATGTAGGAAAGAAATTGGTCTGTAACTGGGCATTGATTCTGGATCTTTGTGTAGTCTGGGAAGTAAAGCTATTATGGCCCCTTGCAAGCTGGAATTTAGCTGGTTGCTTTCCTTTGCTCAGTTAAATAAGAATGCCAAGGGGTCTGATAGCTCATGTGCCAGAGCTTTATATAGGTTTGGAGAAAACCCATCAGGGCCTGGGGCTTTACCTGGTGTTAGGCTAGATATAGCTTGCAACATTTCATATTTTTTAACCTTGAAACTGAGTTTATCCACTGTTTCAGGAGCAAGCTTGGGAAGGTTAGCAGTTACCAGGAATTGATGAATGGTGGCTTTTGCCACTGGGAGTCTGCAGTATATAGGTTTTGGTAGAAGGCTGCAAAGGCAGACATTATTTCTCTAGGATTAGAAATTAGCTGTATGTTGTGGGATAAATGAATGCCTTTTATTGTCCTGGATATTTTTTGTTATGTAAGCCTCAAGGCCAACAGTTTACTTGCCTGCTCTCTTTTATCTATATATCTGGTTTTAACTCTAAAAATGTCAAACTCTGCGTGTTCTCTCAGCAGCTCCCCCTACCTGCCCTTGGTTGAATATAGTTGTAGCAGATCCTCAGGTGTCATAGATAGGGATAGTTTCTGTTCACTGTCTCAAATGTCTTGCAGTAATGTCGGCCCCTCTTGCTCCCTTTTCTTTTTCTTGGCCAAGACTAGTCTAATGAGTTCTCCTCTTAGTGTGCAATTAAACGCCCCCCACAATTGTGCGTAGTTCTCAACTATACCAGTATAGAAACATAGAAGCAGACTTTGACGGCAGATAAGAACTGCTTGGCCAACCTAGTCTGCCCATTTCCCTACCTACAGTATAAGCTGCAGATCCTATTTAAACAACAGCCTATTTCTTCCTATCCCCCACAAAAATTGCCTTATGTCTGTCCCATACGTTCTTGAATTCTCTTACAGTTTTAGACCCCATAACCTCCTCAGGAAGGCTGTTCCATGTGATCACCACCCTCTCTGTGAAAAAATACTTCCTCACATTGCCCCTGAGCCATCTCCCTTCTATCTTCAAATGTTGTCCCCTTGTTCTTGCACAACTCTTTTTCTGAAAGATGCTACCCTCTTGGACTTTGTTGATTCCACTGAGGTACTTAAAAGTTTCTATCATGTCCCCCCTCTCCCTCCTTTCCTCAAGGGTATACATATTAAGCTCCTTTAGTCTCTCTTCATATGGCTTCTCTTGCAGACCCTGCACCATTTTAGTTGCCCTCCTCTGGACTGCCTCCATCCTGTCTATGTCCTTGTGGAGATGGGGTCTCCAGAACTGGACACAGTACTCCAGATGGGGTCTCAACAACTGTCTATACAGAAGGATAACAACTTCCTGTTTTCTACTGGTGATGCCTCTCCCTATACATCCCAGTATCCCCCCAGCCCTCCCTAATGCCTTCTCACATTGCTTGCTTAGCTTAAGGTCATCTGATATGATTACCCCCAGGTCCCTTTCCATTTTTGTTGTTGTTACTACCCCCCCCATTGTGTAAACTTCCCCTGAGTTTTTGTTTTCCAGGTGCATTATTTTGCACTTCTTTGCATTGAATCCAAGCTGCCATATCTGACCATTGCTCCAACCTTGCCAAGTCTCTTCTCATCCTTTCCACGCCTCCTTGTGTATCAACCCTGTTGCAGATCTTTGTGTCATCTGCAAAGAGGCATACTTTTCCTTCCAGTCCCTCTGCAATGTCACTTATAAAGACATTAAAAAGGACTGGACCCAGTACTGAACCCTGCGGTGCCCAACTAGTAACCCCTCTTTCTTCAGAGTGGACTCCATTTACAATTACCTTCTGTGTCCTGTTGTCCAGCCAATGTTTTACCCAGGCTACCACCCTGGGACCCACTCCCAGGCTGGTTAATTTGACTATTAATCTTTTGTGTGGGACTGTGTCAAATGCCTTGCTAAAGTCTAGGTAGGCCATGTCCACAACCCCTCCCTGGTCTACTGCTTTGGTCACCCAGTCAAAGAAATCAATTAGATTTGTCTGACATGACCTTTCTGCTGTGAACCCATGCTGCTTTGGGTCCTGTGCCCCACTGGTCTCTAGGTACTCAACAGTTCTTTCCTTTAGAAGTGATTCCATCACTTTCCCTACCACAGAGGTCAAACTGACAGGTCTGTAGTTTCCTGCCTCTGTCTTGCTCCCACTTTTGTGAAGGGGTATTACATTCACCTTCCTCCAGTCATCAGGTACCACACCATCCTCCCATGATTTGTTAAAAAGGATAGTCCATGGTGTCACTAGTTCTCTCCTTAATTCTGTTAGAATTCTGGGGTGAATTCCATCAGGACCCATTGCTTTGTCCACCTTCACTTTTAGGAGTTCTTTCAGAACCCTTTCTTCTGTGAAAGGACTGGGATAGACCCCCCTATCCAGAATGCTTCTGTTAATTGGATTAGGCACCTCCCCCTCCTCCTCTTTTGTGAATACTGAGCAAAAGTATTCATTCAGTATCCCTGCTTTTTCACTGTCCCTCTCTGCCCACCCACCGTCCATTCTATTCAGCCTGACTATCCCTCCCTTTGTCTTTCTACATTCCCTAATGTACCTATAAAAGGTTTTATCCCCCTTCTTAATCAAGTTGGCTATCCTATCTTTTCCTCAGTTTGGGCCTTTGCTATTCTGACTACCCTCCCTACTTCCTTCTGCCTTAACTGGTACAGTTCTCTGTTCTGCTCCTTCTGTGTTTCCTTATATTTCCTAAATGCTATCTTTTTCTCCTGAACCTTCACTGCCACCTCTTTTGAGAACCATAGTGGCTTTTTTCTTTTGTTTTGATTTGTTTATTTGCTTCACACAAAGGTTTGTTGCCTCTGTGATGGCAGTTTTGATGTTTCCCCATTGTTGCTCCACCCCTCCCTTCTAGCCTGGTTGCTAGTGCTTTTCTAAGGCACTCTCCCATCTTGCCAAAGTCAGCCCTCCTGAAGTCCAGAACCCTCACTTTTGTATGGCTTGATTCTGTAGCTGAGCTTATCATGAACCACACTGTTTGGTGGTCACTTGTTCCCAGATGGCTACCCACTTCTAGATCTGAGATCCTCTCACCAACCCCATTTGAGAGTACGAGGTCTAATATTGCTCCCTTATGAGTGAGTTCCAAAAACTAGCTGTCTGAGGCATGTCACCTGAAGGGCATCGAGAATGGCCCTGCTCTTGGATGTGGCTACAGCAAATGTGCTCCAGTTAAAATCTGGATTATTCAGGTCCCCCATCAACAGTATCTTCCCTTTCTCTGCCATCCTAAGGCTGCCTTCTATCATATCCTTGTCCATTCCCTCCCCCTGACATGGGGGTCTGTATACAACCCCTGTGCAGATTGTGGTGCCATTTTCAGCCTCTAAGGTGACCCACAGTGCCTCCTCTCCTCCCTGTTTACTCTTTTGTTCAGTTGCTTTTATCCCTTCCCTTACATAGAGAGCTACTCCTTCCCCTCTTCTCCCCTCCCTGTCTTTCCTGTAGGTTGTGTACCCTGGTGTGTTAACATCCCAGTCATGGTTCTCTGTGCACCATATTTCTGTGACTGCTATGATAGCAAGGCATCCCTCTTCCATCAAGGCCACCAGTTCTGGGAGCTTGTTGCCCAGACTATGGGCATTGGTACTCATTACCCTCCATTTCTTGATGGCCTTACCCCTTTTTGCCCCATCCCTGCCCTTATTGTGTTTGTCATTTTCTCCATTTACCCCAGCCCTTCTCCCTATCGACATCTCTGTCTTGGTGTTTACCTCACTTACTACCCTGATCATTTGGGGGGAGGCTAGGATTTCCCTTCTCCTTTCCAGTGCCTCCCCCCACTGGGCTAGTTTAAATGCTTGCCAATGAAACATTTAAGCCTATCACCTAGGATCCTGGTTCCCCTCCTGGACAGATGCAGACCATCATGCTGGTATAGGCCTGCATCCTTCCAGGTGGGCCCCCAGTCCCCAATGAAGCCAAATCCCTGAGCTCTGCACCAGTTTTTCAACCACTGATTGAATTTCATGGTGTGGAGCACCCTAGCCTCACCCATGCCATAGACAGGCAGCACCTCCGAGAAGATTACCGTGTGTGCTACTTGTCTAATTCCCTTCCCCAACTCCATAAACTTTTCCTGCACTGCTCTGATCCCTTTCTTAGCCAGGTCACTTGTCCCTAGGTGGACAATGACATCCAGCTCCCTCCCCTGTGCAGCTGCTCCAGTGATCCTGAGGATTCGTTCCCTGTCCTTCCAAGCCATGGCACCAGGCAGGCAGGCACCTTACCTCCCTCTCCCCTTCTTCCCCTTGTTCTACCTTCCTAACAATGGAGTCCCCCACCAGGAGTTGTTTCCTTCCCCAGTGGGGTCCCATGCCACCCTTCTGTGGGTCTCCTTTGTGGAGGTTCCAGTATCTTCCTTGGTCTCCACTGTGGGTGCCTCCATAGAGGAACCACACTTTGCCAGAATGGCATATGAATTGTGGAGAGGTACAACTGGAGGGATGCACCTTTGTTCCACCACCCTCACCCTTTCTGAGCCCACTGTGATCCAACCACTCCTCTTCCTTGTCAACCTCTGAGGCAACGGCAGTGACACTGGTGGTCCCTGGGTGGGAGAGGAGGTCCCACAAATCCTGGCCACCTCATCCTGGAGATGAGCAACCTCCTCCCTCAGCCCAGAGAGGTGCCTGCAGATGGGACAACACCACATCCTCCAGAACATCTCCTGGAAGACTGCTTCTCCACAGCCACTGCATTGCACCACTCCTATCATGTCTTATTACTGGCCCCTTAACTGTTGTATGGAATACTTACTCTTTCCTCTTTTTTTCCCACCCTACTTACTTACTGCCTCTGTGCCCTTTAAGCTCCTGATCTTCCTGTTCTGAGACAAGACGTTCCTATATTTCTCAGTAGTCTCCTTCCTTGCTCAGAGTCAGACCTTCAGCAGCTGGGGGGGGTACGGAGAGCTACTCTTCCTTCTAGGATGGTGAGTCTTCCATGGCTCTGTGATCACTCACTTCTTGCTCCTAAACAGGAAGTTTCTGTTGTCAGTCAAATCCTGTGCCTAAAAAACTAGAACTGGTTTAGGGTGGGGGGGTGGTGGGGAGGGAAGGAAGGCAATATAGTACCAGTAGAGAAGTTTAGTTATAATAACAGCAGCTCCTTCTTCCTGGTGTCTCTGCCTGTTCTCTGGCAGAAGCTATTTAGGGCAGTGTTTAAATCTGGCTTTAACCTGGCTTCCTTCTAGCTAAGCCACTCCCCCACTTTACAAGTCTTTCTACACTTAGTTAATGACACAGATAACAATTCCCTTCAGCTACTTGAGACAAACACCTAGACAAACACCTAGATAACTGCACAGATAATATTTCACTTCAGCCAACTCAGAGAAACACACTAAATTAGTTTTTGTTTGTTTGTTTTGACCCTAAATTGAAGGTCCCAGTAGCAGAGTTCTAGTTCTTTAGTCCCAGTAGAGAAGTTTAGTTATAATAACAGCAGCTCCTTCCTCCTGGTGTCTCTGCCTGTTCTCTATTTTCTAGAAAGAAGTGTTCCACACACTCTTTATTGTTCCCCATGGTTTGGGAATCTTTGAGTAGATTATTATTTATTCTCCAAAACCAGAGAGAGGGAGGGAGGAAAGAATTACCAGGGCATGGTCAGAAATTACTTTGGATAAGATTTCACATTGAGCTGGCATTGTAAAGATGTCTTGAGTCACATAAAATATATCTTACCTGGATGAGGCATTATGTACTGGTGACCAGAAGGTATAGCTCTTTTCTCCTCGGTACAGCACATGCCCATGGTTCAATTAGCCCAAGCTAGTCCTGAAGGTCTTCTTTGGCTCACTGGTTGGAGGACAGACCCCTTTTCATGACCCAGTTCTATCTAGGGCAGTATCCTGGACAACATTCCAATCCCTGGCTAAGATCACAGCTAAGGCATTGAATCTTGTTAATTCTTTTAGGATGCTGGTGAACACCTGTGGGTCTTCTTTATTGTTTTTTTATTTATTTTTTATTTATTGTAAAAACGGAATTACAACATTTAAGCTAAAAAATCATTTACAAAGTATTCTTTTTGAACAGAAGGTGGGGGAACATCATGTACATGGACAGTGGAGAAAAACAGAAGCAGCTAGTAGGCATTGTCAGTTACACATCATTAAAAAGGCTATACAGCACTACAAATAGAAGGATGGGAAGAGACAGAATACATTGCAAAAGCCATCACTTAATTACATAATACAGAGGAAAATACTGTAGTCCCATAGCAGATTAGGTGAATAAAGTGCAGATTTCAACTATGTACAAAGTATGAGAATTCCCAGAATGCAGCTATAGAGGTTAAACAAATTCCCGGAGGTAACAATTAATGTGACCTCCAAGTACAGCCATTAAGGGAGAGTAGACTACAGACTAGATGGGTGAGGGGGAGAGCACAACAGTGGGTGATAGCTTAAGGGTTAGGTTAGCTAAGCGGGTGTGGGGGTGGGGGTATGGAGGGTCAGGAGGGCTAAATGGGTGAGGAGTGGTGGGAATGGGGGACCAAGGGGTTGGTAGGTGGGGATTAGCGGGAGATTCTTAGGAGCCATGGGTCACCACAGCCAAGCTATATTGTGTCAGGGGACACCAGGAGGGCTAGAAATGGCTGGGGTGTTCTTTACTGCAACATTGTACTGGAGGGGAGATGGTCTTCCAAGGTGAGTAAGGCTGGTAGTGGCTTGGGGGAGCTAATTTAGCCAGGTGGGGGTCCTTACTGGAAAGACTTGCCTCCTCAAGGCAGTTCTTCTGAAAGGTACTGCTACGGCGTGTCTTGTAGCACTTCTCGTGGAGTGCTTAGCTGGGACCGGATAGAATAAGATTTGTAGGGAGGGGGGTGCAAGATCTAGAAGGGCCTTCTTCCCTAGAAAACAGGAGTGGAGCTTTATTCAGTCCATGAGAGGAAGCCATCATGTCCCAATATAAAGGTTGCATGTGTACATAAGGTGATCTGCACCTAAAACAAAGCAGCATGCTTTGCTTGAGGTAGTATGGACCTTGTGCAGGCTGGTTTCAGGGGCTGCACCATATACCACATTACCATAGTCCGGTATTGGTAGAACTGCCCCTCTTACTGCCTGGACCCTAGCCTCAGGTGTGAGGCAGAACCAAAGCCTATACAGAGCCTTTAACTTCCTATTGGCAGCAGTGGTAATATTTTGTATATGTTCATTGAAGGAGAGGGACTCATCGATTGTAATCCCTAGGTACCAGAACGAGGGAACCTGCTCAAGGGTGGAGTGGGAGTTGCACAAAATTGAGAAGGGAGTAGTATACCTCCTCTTTTGGCTTCCAGCAAAGAGCATTGACTTGTTTTTTTTTTTGCTGTTGAGCACTAGCAGGCTATCTTTGAGCCAATCCTGTTTAAGCAGGCAATTAAGACTTTTCTATGGGGGAAAGCATTTCCAGTATATTCTTGATTTTATCTTGTATTTATTGTACTTTGTTTTACGTGAATTGTACAGTGCCTTGAAATTTGAAAGGCACTTAACAAATAAATTTTATTATTATTATTAAGTCAAGGTTGTACTGCATGTCCTTAGTGAGTGCATCTTGGCAAGAGCCTCGAGAGACCACCACCATGCCATCTCCATAAAGCAGTACCTCAGAGGAGTGGCATGCTTCTGGAAGGTTATTCACAAAGAGGCTGAACAGGAGTGGGCCCAGGATGGACCCCTGCAGGACCCTCATTGTGACTTCACTGGTCTCAGAGATGGCTCCATTGATTTTCACCTGCTGAGAGCACCCAGACAGCTAGCTGGAGAACCAACTGACCATTTTGGGGATAGTCCAAGGCAGTTTGGCCTATGCAGCAGCAGCTAATAATTCACAAGGTCACAAGCCTTGGTTAGGTCTATGAAGATTGCTCTGACCAGTTGGCCCTGGTCAAGTGCCTCATGCACCTAGTCTGTGAAGGCAATTAGGACAGTATTAGTGCTATGCATCTTGCAGAAGCCATCCTTTTGGGGGCAGAAGAGTTTATATTTATGCAGGTGGTCACTGAGTTGGTTGGCTATGATTCTCTCCCATGCTTTGGAGAGCGGAGACAGAATTGAGATAGGTCGGTAGTTGGATACTAGTGCCCGGACGCCTCCTTTGTGCACAGGAGTGATCACAGCAGATTTCCAGGTAGAGGGGAAAGCGGACAGGTGGAGAGACAGGTTAAACAGCTTGGTGATGGGAAAGATGACCTCTTGAAAGGCAATGGAAATCAATTTCATATCGATTCTATCACCCCCATCCTTGTTTTTCCCAAGGACACTTGCAAGTATTTTCTTGTTTCCTTTTCGGTCACCTGCCTGAAGTAAAAGCTTGGGCTGGGCTTGGCAGCGGTAGAGGAGGGCAATTGGTTGGAGGCTGGCATTCCATCAGGGTGTGTGGCAGGCCTGGGAGGCAGGACTGTGCTTTGGTCAGAGAAAGCCTTATTAAAGATATTGGCCATGCCAGCATCATCAAGTATGATTTTGTCATTGTGGAGGAGCATGGGGGGGGGTTCCTGTCATCTGACCTGAGGAGGTTTTTAATTGAGTCCCAGAACTTCTTCCAATTACACCAGCAGTGAGATTGATGGTTCTTGTGAAATGATGCCTTGGCCTGTCATAGTGCCCAGGTGCAACTGTTTCTGGCCATTTTGTAGTTTTTGATATCCATAGTTATCCCTGTTGCCCTGGGCCAGTGCCAAAGGAGATCCCATTGCTGCATCATACCGAGAAGCTCAGGGGTAACCCAGTCCAAACTATAACCTTTTATCATCTTCTTATGGTATGGGGTGAACTTGTCCGCAGCCATGTTGAAATGAGTGAGGAAGAGTTGGAGGGCAATGTCAACAGAAGGGCATAAGTCAAGGAAACTCCTGTTGATGCCTGAAAGGTGATTCCTGAAGTTGGTCATAGCACTATTTTTTTATAACTCTGTTCCTCACCAATTTGGGTTGGGGGGGTTGGCCCATTTGTCAACCACTCACACTGGATAGGTGAGTGATCACTCAAAGTATTGGGTCCATAAGTGAAAAACAGTACCAGATCTGTTCTTTCTAGCATTCCTTTGACAATAATATACCTGCCTGTCTGGTCTATGACCTGTTCTAGAACTTGAACTGGAATCCTGTGATGGATTAAGATGGCAGCTCCAGCTCTCTTATTGTCTATGTCTGCAGCATAGACTTGGCCTACCCATTCTCTGCACCAAAGATTGTTTTGAGTTGCTAATGTGTGGGTTTCCTGTAAGAAAGGAATTTTAGCTTCTATGGCTTTCAGGTGTCATAATATTTGATGCCTTTTTTCTTTTGTTTGCACCCCCTTAATGTTCCATGTGACTAAATTGTGTGCTGTAGATATCACAACAGTATATGGAGACACCAGACAATATTCAGCATAAAGGGCTGCCGAGACTTCAGATTGGATTGATCATATGTGACCCTAGGGTGCTGTCATATTGGAGTGACCATTTGTTTAGATCTGGAAGCTTAAGGTATAAGAAGGTAACCTATGTGCTTCTAGTGGAGACAGCTAAGCAAAAGGATAGTATCATCATCCTGGGTACTGTAACTACATCAAACACTAACAATGGTCTACCCTTGCATCCAAGATCGCAGCACTTGCACCAGCCCATTTGGCACAAGTAGACGTAAAGTGGGGAAAGTGTTGCAAATGTGCCACCCCTTAGAAAATCAGACCACTCTGCATCTGAGGGGCTTTGGTACATCTGCGACCCCCTTTGCATCAGACACAAGCCCTGCACCTGCTTTGTAAAACTGGGCCCTGTGTGTAGATTTTCAAAGCCTTCGTGAAGGAATTACTATACTTGAATCATAGACAGAAGAAGGCAACATTAGCCCATCCTGTCTGTGAGAACGTTGTATGAAAATCCTCATGCAGTACATAGATTTTTGAAAATCATCATGCAGAATGTAGTGTAGATTCTGAAAACCATTGTACAGCATGCAGATTTTGAAAACTGTCATACAAAATGAAGAGTTTGAAAACCATAACACAGATGTTAAAAATATTCATGAAATATTTAGATTTTTATAAAATTTGTGAAGGATTCCTGTGCAAACATTTTGATTTTTCATTAAAAATAACTAAGTGCTAATATTGGCCCTCATATTCGTTCACAGTTGTCTGTGTTACGCCAACCCAATGCTGCACAAAAATAACACTTGGCAGCCTGGGAGAGATAGTCAGATAGAGAGAACTTTTTTTTTGGCAGGTGTATGTGTGGCTATTAAAACCAAATTTTGATTTATGCCTTATACTTAAGAAGACATATGCCATAAAAAACGTAAAATATTGTTAGTTTTTCATTTAATTATTTTTTATTATTATTAAACGTGGTTTGATCAAAATGTTGCTTTGTTGATGTTATGTCCATCAGTTTATGTTTTCCAGAATTCATGACACACCACACTAAAAATCTAGTTATATGTGGTACAATAGCCAATGAATTTGAGCAAATTAATGCTGATGTCATAATTAAGTGCCATGTACCCATTATAAAAGTGTAGATCTGACATGTTTTGAATGGCCCCTTGAAGCTCCAGAAAGTGAGGCACTAGGGTCTGGAACAGTTGTAGTTCCTGCATATGGCAACTGTTATACTTTTTGTTTATCGCGTCAACTGGCTTTAACAAATACGTATTCATTGTTTGAATTTCAAGACTTGCTGGCTTTTGTTGGACCTTCTTAACCACTTATTTCCACCTTTATGTGAGAGTCATTGCTGGTTGTATTTTTTTAGAGAGAATGCGCTGTCTGTCCTGCTGTTCCTATGTCAATATTGGGCTTTTATAGAAAGCAAGCAGTTTTTTTCTGCAACTTCATCTTTATTGAAAAGTTTAGGTGTTCATCTTTGCAATGTTCGTAAATCTAATCTGAATATGTTTTACAAGAACTTTTCATTTCCAATAGCCATTGAAATTTATATAAAAAGTAAAACAGGAAAATACGTTCAATGCATTTATATAACTGGGAAAAGGAAATCAAGGGAATTGTTTAGAACCAAAACTGTGGTGTCAGGTTTTCTTTGATTGCATTGTCAAACTATTCACCTGTGTCCATCAGGGACCCCCTCCCCCCATGTTCGCTCAAGCAATTGTAGGTAAAATATGCATCAAAATTCCCTAGTTAGTGAGGTTATGTCCAAATAAGTGGACCTTTAGTCTCCAAGTGAACATGCAGGTTCTGTTGAGTCCTGAGGAAGAGCGTAAGCTTGCCATTTGACCCATTTATCATTACATTTATCCAGTGTTAGTCTTACTGTAGCTGTAATTCTTTCCAGGCTGACCACAGCTGCCATATGAGTCTTCCACTCTTGAATTGTTTATATGGTGTCGGAAAGCCAGTGAACAGCAATTCCTTTTGTAGCCAATAAACACATGGTGTGAAATGCATCCTGGTGTTTCCGAGCACTCACTCCAGTTAGTAGCACTCCCAAAATGCAGTGCTGAAATGCAGGTTGGATTTCTATGTCCAGTAGGGCACAATTGCTATCTGTATTCATGATACATTGGTGGAGCAGTAACCCTCCAACCTTTAGTCAAGATCTTTTCCCAGGTTTGATCTGTAAACTGGGAAATGGATTATTGCTCTCTCAGTTGTCTAATATTATCCAAAGAGTGACCCCTTCACTGGACCAATAATTTATATATTAAAGAGATGTAATGACCCTTAGTCATTATACGTGTGGCCCAAAATAATAAATCTTCCCATGGTGTCATGTCTCTCCCCAGTTGTGCCATATCGGTGCCCTTATACGTCTAATGGCAAATTTGTAAGAAATAAAAAAGTCATGTCTGGGAATCCCATATTGTTTAAGTGGTTCAAAAGATAAATACTGTCCAATTTGTATCAACTGGCTGTACCTTGTCAGTTTACTCCTATTCCAAGCTAAAAAAAAAAAAAAAAACAGGGTCCTTATGCATAGGGGTAAACTCTGGATTCCCTATTATAACAATCAAGGGGCCTATCTCATTAGGAGTTTTAGTGAAAAATCTATTTTTGTTTAATATACCTAATGTATGTTTAGTCCAGGAATCTGTAATACTATTGGGAAGTTTAGGGGCTATTTTTGCTCCTCAAAGAGTATGTAAAGGGTCCAGCAAGGTGACCTGATTTTCTAGGACATACCAGTTGATGTCAACTGTTTGTTTAATAATCAGGATGAGATGGGAGGCCTGAGCCACTAAATAGTAAAAGTCAGCCATCCCAAGCCTGCCTCTGTTTTGGCAAGGTAAGAGTATGTTTCTGTACCTGTACTCTGTGAGTCTGCCATATAAATCATTTGGTGATTTTATGTAGTTTCATCCTAAATTCTCATCATAGAGAAATAGGAAGGGTCTGAAAAAGAAACATTAACTGAGGGAGAACATTCATTTTTAACACTTCTGTTGTCCACCCCCTGCAGGCTGACAAAGGCAACAAAGTCCACGTTTACAAGTCTTGGAAAATATCTTCAAGTAGAGGTAGATAATTTAGCTTGTACAGATGGTTAAATGCTGGGGTGACCTTGATGCCCAGATATTTAAAGGTGTTACAAGAAGCTCATTTAAAGAGTAATTGAGTTCTGAATTGTTGGGTGCCTGTGCCAGATACCAACATAGTCTCTGATTTGTGAAAATTTATTTTATATTCTGAAATACAGCCAAAGGAATGAAGAGCTTCAAGAAACACTGGAATAGAGGTTTCTGGGTTACTAATATAAAATAGTGTATTATCAGTATACAGGGAAATTTTCTGTTCACTGTTACCCACCATAATATCCGGAATTGCAGCTGTGGTATGCACGGCTACTGCCAAGGGCTCTATACATAATGCAAATAATAGGGAGCAGAGAGGGCACCCCGTCTAGTACTTCTTTGAAGTGAAAATCCAGAAGATGTTACCTCATTTACTTTAACCACAGCCTCTGGAGAAGTATATAGTGTAGTGAGACCTGTGAGAAATTGAGGCCCAAATCCAAATTTTTCCGGGGTGCAGAGGAGAAAGGCCCAGTCAATCCTCTTGAACATCTTCTTTGTGTCCATTGAAATTGCTAACGGAAACTTTTCAGACCCCTTCTGGGAGTGAAAGATATTGAGGAGGCATTGAATGTTATCATTTACATGGTTACATAATTGCATAGTAGAGGATGGCAGAAAAAGACCCCTTGGTCCATCTAGTCTGCCCTTGCTAACAAGTTTAGTTCCTACTGCCTGATCTGAGACCCCCCATTCCTGCTTTCAAAAGACCCCTGTGCCTATGCCATGTGTGCTTAAATTATTCCACAGTGTTTGCACTTACCACCTCTACCGGTAGTTTGTTCCAGGCATCTACCACCTTTTCCATGAAGAAATATTTCCTTCCATTTCCTCTGTGTCCCACCCACACCCTCATATCATGTCCCCTCATCCTTGTTCATCTCCTTTTCTGTAGAATGCTGCCTTCCTGTACCTTATTAATTCCCTTGAGATATTTTAATGCCTGTATCATGCCCCCCCATCCTCCAGACAGTACATATTTAATTCCTTGAATCTCTCCTCATAGCTTTTCTGATGCATACCATGGACCGTTTTTGTTGCCCTTCTCTGCACCACCTCTACCTGATCATAATCTTTCTTGAGATATGGTCTTGAGAACTGGAAACAGTACTCCAGGTGGGGCCTCATCAATGTCCTATACAGGGGCAAAACCACCTCTATCTTTCTACTTGTTATACCCCTCCCTATACACCCCAGCATTCTATTAGCTTTTCCCACTGCCCTTTCCCCCTGACTTGCCACTTTGAGGTCCTCTGTTATGATGACCTCCAGATCCCTTTCTAGTTTAGTTGTTGCCACCTCCTCTCCTCCCAGTTAATACGTTCCCTTGGGTTCCTGTGTCTTATATGCATAACTTTACACTTTTTAGCATTAAATCCCAGCTGCCATACCCTTTACCATTCCTCTAGTTTTTTCAAGCCCTGCCTCATTCTGTCTACACTCTCTGGTATGTCCACTCTGTTGCAGATTTTTGAGTCATCTACAAACAGGCACACTTTCCCTTCCAGTCCCTCCGCAATGTCACAAATGAAGACATTGAATAGTAATGGCCCCAGAACTGACCCCTGTGGGACCCCGCTTGTCACTCTCTCCTCCTTAGAGTTCATCTTCTGATAAATCCTGTTTCATCAGGGTTGACTGAGGTCCCCACTACCCATTGCACCCTGTTGGCCATCACTGCTGTCATAAGTTTTAAATCCTCTGGAAGGAAGGTAATAGGCCTGTATGATTCACACGGAAGTGGATCTTTACATGATTTCAGCAGTATTAAAATACGGGCTATTCTGCAGGAGATGGGGTACCCTCTCCCCTCCATATGGCCAAGCACACTCTCTGAACTTCAGTCAACAAGTGATCTTTACATTTTTTATAAAATTCAGTGGTTATGCCTTCATGTCCTGGTGTTTCGTCAGCCTTAAGATTTTGTATTACTAGGGAAAATTCCTCCTAGGGCAGCTTGTTGTTCTGGGGTGAGAGTTTGCAGCCTTAATTTGCCTATATATGACAGGAGCTGTCAATCAAGTGCACTCATTGCCAGCTCAGTCAGCAGCCAGCTGTGGAGGTGAGAGGAGGGCTGTGCTGGTTGCTGGCTCAGGTTAGGAGGGATCAGGGTGGTTGGTCACTAGCTGCCAGGGTGGGGGAAGGGTTGGGGAGTCCACTAGACCACCACGGAAGTTATTTTAATCTCAACAGGTTGGCGATTGGTGGGGAGTGATCACTAACCATCAGGGAAGAGCTTATACAGTATACAATATGGGGATCGGGTGGGGGTAGGGACCACTAGCCACGAAGTAATAGTCATTTTTCATCAGGCTGGCAATCGGTGATCATGGGGGGGACCACTAGACACCAGGGACTATTGAAGGACTTTTACTTTGACAATCGGTGTGGAAGGGGGACCACTAGACACCAAGGACTATTGAAGGATGTTTACTTTTACTTCAGTGATCAGTGGGGAGGCAGGACCACTAGACACCAGGGTCTATTGAAGGACCTTTACTTTTATTTCAGCAATTGGTGGGAGAGCACTAGACACCAGGGACTAGTGAATGAATTTTACTTCAGCGATTGGTGGGGAAGGGGGACCACTAGACACCAGGGACTACTTAATGAATTTTACTTCAGTGATCAGCTGGGAGGGGAGACCACTGGTCACCAGGGAATATTTCTTTGCTAAACAGAAACAGCACTCAGAGCAGAGGCTGTTAAGGTGCCATTTCCCACTAGACGTCATTTCGCATGCATGGCTGCCTCATGCTGCATTCAGCAACTCTGGTAAAGCACGGTCATGATGTGGCTGTATTTTTTCATTTTTCAAAATATGGAAATAACATTTGGAATCAGATATGATGTGATTTTGCAAGTCGGGGGTCAGGATGCTGCCAGGAAAGTCAAACGCTGTTTTCAGGTTAGTGTCGGTTGCTCTTTAACATTTTTTCACCAAACCACTAAAAGGATCTGTTCCTCCATAACATGAAACAAACCTCTAAGTTTGACAGCTAAATACTTGTAGCTTTTCCTCTATTCTTGGGCAAATGTTTTGGATCAAAAATAGGCAGCAATACATAAATTCAACACTTTATAAATCTAAAACAGAAAAAACAATTGTTATCAAATGTTGCACATTAGTAGAGGATAGGCCTGAGATGATATATACCAAACTTTGCAGACTTGGTGCCTAAGACAGCCAAGTTATAAGAATTTGAAAATGGCCTGTTTCAAAGAAACACCAAGGTAGCTCTACAGACACTACCATGCCTGTATAATTTTCCATTGTCACGGATTCCCCCCTTTTTCCCTCACCAAAGGCAGAGACCATTGTTTGTTGTTGTGCTCAGATTGGCAATTAATTTATTCATATTCATAATCCAATATTCCATTTCCATTTCTTTATTATCATATTTCAGAAATTTTATTTATTTCATCCACATATCAATCTCTGGTTATCTCTCCCCAGGTGAAAACCTGGGTGCCTTCTGTTTCTCCTTTCCCGTTAGGTAACGGTGAAAACCGAGACCGCTTTCTTCTTCCTCTTCTTCCTCTTCTTGTGTTATTCCTTTTTTCTCCCCCCTTTTTCCCCACTAGCCAGTCTCCAGCTTGCATTGGATGGCTGGCTTCCCCCCATACTTAGGGTATCACTCTCTCTTACCTCAGGGACGATCCTCTCTTCCACCTACCCCCCCTTTTTTTTTATATACCAGCTTTTACCTGTTTTCTCCATTCCTCTATGAAACCCATTGTTTCTGTGTTGAACATATCTATGGCTAGGTCCAACAGGTGCACACCATCTGGCCTGTAGAAGTCCTCCACCCATTCTTCTACCCCCCGCAGTATCACCTGTCCCCCCATCTGCCTTATCAACATCCCCACCTTCCTAGTCATCTTTTTCCTGGCCCTCTCCACCGCCCTGTGGCTGTGTTCCTGTCTCCATACCCTTCTTGGTATCATATCTGACCACGCAAGGCATACATGAGGCAACCACTGTCTTATTGCCACTAGGTCCCTTTTTATCTGTAAGTATGTGTGTACCCACGGTCTGCCCGCCAGGTCATTGCCCCCTAGATGTATAATGATTAGGTCTGGACTGGGCTGATGTCCCTTGAGTTCCTTCAAAGCGGGCAGGAGCTGTGCCTATCTCCCACCCGTATGCCGTGCCATACCAACCTACACTGTCTTACATCCTGGTACAGTTGCTTTCCCCCAGCTTTCTTCTCTGCTCTCTTACCAGCCCAGTAAATATAGGAATGGATGCAGATCCAGACTTCCGTGATCCTCCCTCTACCTATGGGGTGCAAAGAAAATTAATTAATTTACACATACTCTTAGAGCCCTCACTGTATTATTCCCCCTTCCTTCTTCCTTTCTTTGCCCCCCCAAATTCTCTCCTCTCCTTTTACCTGTGCTCCCCCGTAGGAGCACCACAATTTCATCTTTTTTTTTTTAACCACACTTTCCTTTTCCTCTTTTTTTTTTACTTCAGTGCTCTGATGTATCTCTTATAACTGGCTGACCGCCAGTGCCCTTTTTCCAAAATGCCCTTCATGGGTTCCCCCATTGCTGCCCACTGTGAGGCAGCACCAATCCATAGGGAATGGGATGAGTAATTCGCTGGGTCCTCCCCCAGAAAATGCATGCTCTTTTTCAGCACTGCTGTGACTTGATAGCCGGTGACCCTTTTTCCGTCACCATGTACGAATAGCTTTCCCGTCCTGGTCACCTGCTCTGCGGTGAAAACCCACAGAGCCTGCATTGGGCATATCGCAATCTCTGATCGCCCTTTCAGTGTTACCATGCAACCTTGCCCTTTTTGGTCCGTTTTTGACCTCCTTAGCTTGATCCGTATCTCTTTCACCCCTCAACTCACATCGTCCCATTGCACACCTCCTTCCTTGTCATCTTTCCCATGGCCTACCACCTCACTCACTCTCATAGCCCCCGCAAACATTATCACATAAATTGTGTGAAATAGCTGGACCTCAGCCTTCTATCTGCATATTGCCGGGAGCACCTCTTTTAGCCTTATTAGCCACTGCTCTCCTATTGGCCTCCTATTTTCTCCTGGCCCACGTTTCAACCTGCCCCATCCCTGCATCATTCTCCTGATGAGCAGTGATTTTGTCAGGTCATCCCACCCTTTTAGGCTGCAGATCATGCTAATCCCTGCAAGATATACCCCCATTGTGGTGTGAGCGGTCCCTTTCTGCCATTGTTCCACGGTGAACATTCCCAACTGTTCCTCTGTGAGCGGCCCACTTACCTCCATCTGGTGCTCTGCCCTGAATGTTTGAAACACTCTCCAGGCCCCATCATAGGCCCTCAGAGTCTGAGGCACCCATGAACTGCGAAACAGCAGTTCTGCTCCTTCTTGCCAACGTCCCAGATGTTCGTTGGTATGGGTGTTTTTTGTTCCTCCGCTGCTGGTGCCAACCTCCAGAAATGATCCAGCTGCAGATGGGAAAGGTTGTCAGCCAGGGTGTTGTGTACCCCTTCTATGTGTTTTGCTCTGAATGACATGTTCACTTGCAAAGCCCTTAACACTAAACGTCGTAATACCTGCATGACTGTATCCGACCTGGCTCCCCTGTTGTTTAGTGCATCAACCACCGCTCTATTGTCACACCAAAATGTAACCTTCTGATCCCGTAATTCCTCCCCCCAGACCAAGGTACATGCCCATATGGGCATGATCTCCAGTAGCGTTATATCTCTCACTTCCCCGTCCCTCACCCAGCTGGCAGACCATGGTTCTGCAAACCACCTGCCCTCAGGTAACCCCCCATGCCTAGCCCCCAGCAGCGTCTGTGTAGAGGTCAAGGTCTGTGTTGTACAGCCACTCCTCTTGTCAGAAAGAACACCCATTATACTCCTTCAGGAATTCTTCCCATTTTCTAAAATCCTCCCCGACACCTTGAGTCAAATCAACCCAGTGATGTGGTCTGGTGACCCGTGCTGTAGCCCTAGCTAACCTCCTTGTGAATGCCCTTCCTGGTCCGATGGCCCTGCATGTAAAATTCAGGTGCCCCAGTACCTGCTGAACCAACTTTAGTTGTACCCGTCTCCTGCTGGCATGTACCTGGATTAGTTCCTTCAACCTCATTACTTTTTTGTCCGGTAGTCTAAATACTTCGCTCGTGGCATCTATCTTGATCCCAAGGAATTCCATAACCCTGCTGGGCCCCTCTGTTTTTTCTGGTACCAATGGGACCCCCAGCTCCTGGCACAAGTCCTGAAACTTACCCAGCATCCTCTGTGTCTCCCTCTTGCCCTTCCCAATGAGAAGAAAATCATCCAGGTAATGGATGACTGACCTATAACCGGTTTTTTCTTCGAATATCCACTGTAAACATGTGCTGAACATCTCAAATGTAGCACATGCTGTGGAACACCCCATTGGCATTGCTTTGTCGAAATAATACTGTCCCCCACTTTTAAAACCCAATAGATCCCAGTCCTCCCTCCTGACTGGAAGCAGTCTGAAAGCGGACTCAATGTCCGTTTTTGCCATCCACGCATCTTCTGTGGCCCGGATTATCCAGACTGTGTCCTCTAGTGTCGCGTATGTCACCCTACTATGTTCCTTACTGATGAAGTCATCCACTGACTCCCCTTCCAGATAGGACAGGTGGTGGATCACCCTGTATTCCCCTTCTTGTTTCTTGGGTACCAAACCCAAAGGTGATATCCGCATGTTTTCCAATGGGGGGTGTTAAATGGGCCCTCCACCCTACCTGCTGCTTTTTCTTTCTCAATCTTCTGTCTTAGCATTTCCTCTTTTCCTTTTACTGATCCCAGGTTGCTTGCCTCCCTCGCTTGCCTGGGTCCCCTACACTGCAATGAAAACCCTGTGTTAAAACCACTTAAAATCATATCCCGCACAGTCATGTCTGGATATCTGTCCAGACAAACTGTCCATGCCGCTGGGTTGATGGGGATTCTGGCCATCCCAAAATGTTCCCTGTTGTGCCACCTGCCCCCTCCCGACCCCTCCCTCTCTTCCTGTCCGACATTCTTTCCTCAGTGGTTCTGACCCCTCTATTCCCATTCCCCTACCCTCCCTCCCTTGTTCCATGTTTGCCCTTTAAACTCCTGGCTATCTCGAAAAAACTGTTGGCCTGATCCTTGCCTCCCATGCCCTTGTGCCCCCTGGGTCCATGTTGTTCTGCATTTGCTTGCTGGGTGCCCTCCTCCGCATTTTGAACAAGCATGTCCAAAACGACACTGAGGCCATGAGCAAAAAGCCCTGTTATAAGCCCAGCAGCATCTCTGTGGCATAAACCCCTTTTTGCCCCACACACCCTCGGGTGTGGCCTGATCTGTTACGTAATCAATCCATAAATCTATCTGTTTTGTGTCCCATCTTACATCCCCGAATGTTGCCATTCTCTGCTGAAAACATTCATCGTAGTATATCCATCCTACCCCACCTTTTGCTTTTGCTCTCCATATTATCAATGAATAGGTAATGAGAAGGATGCCTAGCTCCAGCCTCTTTTCCAGAATGATGGCTGAAAACGTGGCAAAACCTAGGAACCACCCGTCACAAGTCTTCCCTTTCGTGAACTTGTCGTCCTCTTTTTTCCCTAAAAGCACTATGGCAGCTGCCATCTCACTCTTACTTATGCCCTCAGTTTCTTCATATTTGGCTGCCGCCTCCCGGCTCACCAAAGCAAATATATCCACATATTCCCCTTTCCATATTTTTTCCTTCGTGGCCAGTGGCACATGTTCGCCTATTCTCATCCCAGGCGCACCTATCTCTCTTGTACCTTTTCCCTCTCTTTCCACTCCCTTTTCAGTATTTTCTGGCACCTCTTTCTCCGTCCTAATCTCCGCCAGAGCAGATTTCATCTGCCCCAGCCCTTTTATCCCCAGTGCCACCACAATTTGCCCTATATATTCTTTTATACTATCACCCACTGCACTGGATGTGTTACCTGTAACCTTGTCCTGGCCAAGCTGCCTGGAGTCCTCCAAAGGTCCCCTTGCTTCTCCCTGTGATTGAGGTGGAGGTGCAGGGTGAGCTACTGGGGTCTGCGGAAAGAACCTCCTGTTCTGGGCATCATGTCCGGGTTCCACCGGGGAGATCCCCCTTGATCTGGGGTGGGTACTGGTGTCACCGGGTCCACCGGCCACAGGGGTACTGGATCCACTGCCTTGGCAGGCCCCGCTATCACCGGTGCTACCCTAGCGGGACGATGTAGCCCTTCGGCTGGTCGTTTCCCCTTGCCACCTTTTCCCGGACCCGCTTTTCTCTTCTCCCCGGGTCTTCCTGGTTCCTCCCCCTCCACCAGTTCCCACATTTTGTTTGCTTTTTCTGCCAATTCAATTATAGCCTTGTAAGCATCTTCCTTCGATGGCCTGCTCTTCTTAGGTGCCATCTCCGTCTTCTCTTTGCTCTGTGAAGACAACTACAGGAAATGAAAAACAGGGTTATTTGTATATCTGTACCTCCTTGTACACCTTCTTCCTGTCCGTCGCGCCACCCGCCATGCTAACCCAGACCAGGCCACCTGCGAAGGACCCCCATCCTGCCTAGTAGGTCGCCATATCCTTCGGCTGTTCTCATCCATGCCATACCGAGCCACTTGTGACTGGCCCAGCACCCCCCCTTTGTCTCCCAATCAAGTGCCTCCCTTATTTTTAATTTGGCCTTGTGCCTATAAAAGCACCCTGCCATCCCTCAGTCAGGCCATATTGTTCTGTCCCCCCCAGGAGCTCCCTCCCTCTAGCTGCTGCCATTGTTTGGCCTCCCCACCCGCCTGGGCCAACCAGGGCACCCACCGTCTGACTCCCTATTCTCCCTTTTGTAGGACACAGACGACCATGTGGTCCAATAAGTTGGCCCCCTGCCCTCCTGTTCCGGCCTGTGCCAGCCTCTTTTTACCTTGCGGTACCCCAATATGAGGTAAAAAGGCCCCCAACCACAAGCAGCACCCAGCGAGTGTAGGCCCACTTTCAATGCACCCCCCTCACTACGTGGGACGTCGCCCGTGAGGTCCCGGGTCAGAATCCCCTCCATTCTGCCCTGGGGCTCTCCCAGACCCTTCATTTTTCCCCCCAGCATGCCTCACCCAACAGGGGAGGCTTTCCCCTGACCCCCGTACTCATGGAAATAGCCCTAATGCATGGGCACGCTTCTATCCCATATCCCCTAGCGGCGTGTGACGTCACGCCATGTGGTCCCTTGTCTACTCGCCCTCCCATGTTCCAGGGCCCCTTCCCCCAGCCTGTTCATCCTTTTCTTTTTTGTAGTGTCTCACCCGGCCCCAGTCCATTAAGAGAAACCGGCAAGTGTGCTCTTCCGCAGCTCCCACCTGGCTTGTGCCGCGATCCACATGGTACATATGTTGAGGCCCCTTAACAAGCCTTCCTTCCATCACAGGCAACCGAGAAGCCCAGTGGGCCTACTTTACAAACTCCCTAGACACGCCACCCCCAGCACACAAAAACAAGGCCCCAGGATGCTCGCCACGCGGTCCCAGTAATTAGCTGGGTCCTCCCCCAAAGTCGCGCTTGCCCTGCCCTATTTTCCAGCATCCTACAGGCCTATAAATAAATTGTCCACCCAAGCAACCTCCCCATGCCACCTTAAACTGTAAGAAAAACCCATAATCAGTGTTTGTCTAGCACACCACGCTGCCCCTCATCTCAGGGCCTCTTCTAGGCCTCACACTCCTCATCAGGCCCGGAATGGCCACCACAACAGCTACCAGCTCCAGGAAGGCCAGCGGGGGGGTTTCTACACACCTTCCTGCAACATGTGATGCCCACCCAAGCCGACCATCACCTCGGGGCCTCTTCTAGGCCTTCCATCCCTCTCCTGGCCTACCCAGGCCCTCAAAAACAGTGACCAGGGCTCCCGAAGTTCCCATAGGGGTTTTTCCAACCCCACCGCGCGGCGTGTGACGTCATGCTGCGTAGTCTGAACTCACGCTCACTCCCCCATCCAAATGGCCTACTTCTGGGCCCGCCACCCATTCCATGCCACCACTCAAAGGGATAGCTTTCACCAAATGCACACCCACAGGCCTGCTTTGTTACCACTTCCCCTGAAAAAGCGCGTGGCATCATGCCCCATGCTCCCTGTTCACACACCATGCTCAGGGGCTTTTCAGGTACCAATTAAACATCACAATAACCAAGAACCTAAATCTTTATGAAAAAGGACCCTCAGGAGGCTGTATTTCACCCCACACAGTCCTGGGTTGTTTCTTATCCACATTCTGAATACTCAGTATCACCCACAATTCTCAGCTGTATACTGTAACATGCATTATCTTAAACTGTATATATTCTTCTTCTCTTCCTCTCTTTCTCTTTTCTTTTTTTAAAATGCTTATCTTCCTGCAATATCATTAGCTTGTTTCCTTACCTCTCTCGCCTTGTGCACAAACCTCAAAATTAGCCACTCCGACGTGCTGCAGTTGATGTAAATCAAAAACTCCAGCAAAAAGTGGCTGAGACCCCCTTGTGCTGTCCCTTATGTATCTCCCTTTTTCCCCTCCTTTTCCTGCTACCTGTCCTTTGTTCTGGTCCTTAGCCCCTCCCCTTCCTCCCCCCCTCCCCTTCTGAGCACTACCATTCCGTGACAGAGGGAAGGGGTGCACCAGGACAACCTGGTCTGCCCCTTAAAGGGCAAACTCCATTATGGCAATAGATTCGCTGATGTGCCCCTTTTGCTTTAAATAATTCTGGAAAGCAATATAGCACTGTTAGCTCCTCGCAGCTGGTCATTGAGCAGAAGATACAAGAGCCTGTTCGTAGATACTGATTATCTTCAATTTTGGGGGAGAATGTACTGTTGCTTAGCAACAATCTCGGAGAGTTCTGAGAGATACACGAAGTGATACGTCACTTTGGCGGCAAAAACGAACAGGCTCAAGAGGTAAGCCGCACCTCTTAAGAACAACAGGTAGAGAGGAGAATGCCATTACCAAAGCAAGCAGCCCGCTAAGCAAAACTCTTTAAGTTCAAATAAAAGGACTGGTAGACTGTGAATACAGACAGCAATTTGAGGTAATTTCACTTGGAAACAGAGCATTTAAAAAGTAAAAGTAATTAAACTTAAGTCGAATGAACAATATTTTGAAATATTTAGATTTAGCTCAAATGCTGAACAAACTTTAATATGGAGTGAACTGGAAAGCTAAACTATCTGTGAAGGCGTAAGATAGCGATGGAATAATGAGAAAAACAAAGCAGACTGCTTGCTGAGATAAGCGATAAGATGTATAAATAAATGAAGGGATTTGTTTTAATTCTGAAAGTACAAATAGTAAATGCCAGTAACAAAGAGTTTGTATATTTTTTAAGGAAGTTCAAGAGAGAATTAACTGAATGTGTGACAGCAATTACTTTAATACTGACTTGAATTACTGAAAAAGAAAGATGTTTTAAAAGGGTAAAGCTCCAATAATAAGAGGTAAGTGGGCAGCCATGGGGAAACAAGTTTGATACTGAAGTAAATTACATTTTTTGCCCAGGACTTAGAACGAGTGGCTTTGTGCAAATAATAGTTGTTTGTTGCTATATTTCTTACAGAAGCTGATTTAAACTAGCCTGATGGAATGCATTTATTGAAAGATTAACAAACAACTGAACTTATTTGGTAATTTTAACACAACATTCCGAAATGATTATAAATATACATAATGTATGTGGAATTTAAGTGGTGATATTAAAATGCACAATTTCTGTTTTAAACAGATGGAAACTGTTTGATGAAAAATGCCCCGTGAACAAGCACTGAGGAGCGAAACGTAGGGGTTGGCAATGAATAAAAAGAATAAGAAGTGAACTCTGCTTTGGAAGTGAAAATTTTTTTAGCTGTGACAAGCGCATACCCCCTGTTTCTTTAAGGACAAATTGTAATATTTCATTGTTAAACAGAAACGGCACTCAGAGCAGAGGCTGTTAAGGTGCCATTCCCCACTAGACGTCATTTTGCATGCATGGCTACCTCATGCTGCACTCAGCAACTCTGGTAAAGCACGTTCAGGATGTGGCTGTATTTTTTCATTTTTCTAAATATGGAAATAACATTTGGAATCAGATATGATGCGATTTTGCAAGTCGGGGGGTCAGGATGCTGCCAGGAAAGTCAAACACTGTTTTCAGGTTAGTGTCAGTTGCTCTTTAACATTTTTTCACCAAACCACTAAAAGGATCTGTTCCTCCATAACATGAAACAAACCTGTAAGTTTGACAACTAAATACTTGTAGCTTTTTCTCTAATCTTGGGCAAATGTTTTGGCTCACAAATGGGCAGAAATACATAAATTCAACACTTTACAAATACAAAACAGAAAAAACAATTGTTATCAAATGTTGCACATTAGTAGAACATAGGCCTGAGATGATATATACCAAACTTTGCAGACTTAGTGCCTAAGACAGCCAAGTTATAAGAATTTGAAAATGGCCTGTTTCAAAGAAACCCCAAGGTAGCTCTACAGACACTACCATGCCTGTATAATAGATAGACAGACAGTGGTGTAATAATACAGACACTACCATGGCTGTATAATAGATAGATTGACTGACAGACAGACAGATGGACAGGTAGATGAACAGAGAGACAGACAGATGGACAGATAGATGGATTGAGAGAAAGACAACCAGACAGATAGACAGATAGAGAGACAGAGAGAGAGAGAGAGAGAGAAAGAGATAGATGGATAGATAGATAGATAGATAGATAGATAGATAGATAGATAGATAAGTAGCAATGGAATAACACTTCCAGGTGTGTGTTGCTATATATACCTTGGGTGTGTCGTGAATTTTTTTCATATTGTATTTTGGGTACTACAATTGAAGAGGGTGACCTCTGGTAGCAATATACTCTTATTTGAAATGAAAACCTAAGTCACTAAACAAATAGGTGGCATTTATAATATCCACTAGTAAAAGTAGATCCCAATTCAAATTCCTCTGTTCTAGTGGCATAAGATTCAGTTTGTTCAGCCTAACACTATAATTTAGAGTTTTTAAACCTCGGACCTGTTTGGTAAATTTATGTTGAATTCTTTCTAATTTGTTGCTATCTGTTCTTTTGTGGGGATTTCAGAACTGCGAGCAATAGTCTAGGTGCAGACGCATGTAAGATCTATACAAGGCCATTAATACCTCAGGGGCTCTAGACTTTGGGCCAGATATTCAAAACTTTGCCCCGGGGCAAAATTAGCACTGCCCGGCGGGCAAACTTAGCCCAGAGCACAGAGCAAGCTATATTCAAAAGGAATAGCCCAGGGCAAACAGCTTCCGAATATAGCATGGTAATGAGGCCATGCAAACTGGGCTGGGAGTGCAGGGCAAACATAGCCCTGATATAAGACAGCACTGAATAAAGCAACCAGGAAGTGCAACCAACAACAACAACACAGTACACAGCAACGTGAGGGCAGGTACAGATGAACTACGTGGCCAATGTGTGTGCCAGCAAATGCATGGACTCAGTACAGCTGCAGGAAGCAGCAGATGTGAAAGAACAGTGATCAAAACTGTATAATATTCCCCATACCGTTAGTGCCGCGCTAACACATTAGTGCGGCATTAGCACAAAGCTAAGCAGTTAGCCCTGAGCTAAAATGTGCCATATTCAAAAATGCCATGCAAAAGAGCCTACTTAGGTAGTCTCTGGGCAAACAACCAGATTAGTATCTCATTATACCCTGATTTGCATGCAGTTTTCCCAGCATTACTGCAGGGTCCCACAGAGCCACCTGTAGGTCAGTCTGGAAGTACAGGGGCTGACCAGGTCCAACCGCAGCTCCACCTGTAGGTCAGTCTGGCAGTGCACGATGATAGCTGCAGGCTACATGTAAACAGTACAGCATAGCATAGCATATTGTACCCCAGGGGACAAGACAGCATAGGCACAGGTGGTGGTGGTGCTGCATGCAACTGTGACACTGTAGGGCATGCTACGGTGCACAACAGACACTGCAGTAGCAAGGGGGCCAGTAGTGTGAGGGACACAGCACTGTCTATGGTGTGTAGGGCATGATGACTGCACTGTACACAGTGAAAGGCCCAACCTGCAGGTGTTTACTGACAGTGGACATTACTGTTACACTGTCGTGTGCCCCACAGATGCTGTACCTGTGGCATGGGATGCTCACAGTGACATGTACATTTCTGGCTTTGTGTGCTGTGGCAGTTGTACAGCTGTGCGGTATGTGGCCGGGGGTGGCATATATTATCCAAAATGCACACTAGTGTTGGGGGTATTCCCAATACTGGCCCATGAGCGCTGCATGATGTGTCCCAGCCTTGTGGCCACACCTGGTCTGTGGCACAGCCTCACCACCCATACACACTCCCCTCAACATCCTCCATGCCCACAGTGCTGCATGTGTGTGCTGGCATCTGTTTGTGTCCACAGATGTGTGGTCCGCAGGTGTGTGCTGTATGGCCACACTGCCATACTGTCCACTGGTGGCAGGGTCACCACTTACTGCCTGGCATGGCTGGGACTGGTGGTAGATGATGGCATCATTGTGATGCCATTGGTTAGCAGCATGCTTCCTCTATGTTGGCTTTATCTATGTGTCATATTTATTTGTTAGGGTCATGCAAAACCCGTGCTAAACCCGCGCAAACACCGCCCAAAGCCAAAATGTCGCTAAGAAGCTGATTGCCCAGGTTAAGACGTTTTCCTGGGCGTACTTGCACTTCGCTATGTCGCGCTAAGTCGCGCAAAACCACTTAGCCTGGCGCTAGTCGCTGAATATAGCATTGCGCCTGTATTCATGTCAGTTTGCTCCTTGCATACATTATAATCTTGCCCGGCGCTAATGCAGTTTGCCCGCACTATTTGGCCTTTTGAATATAGCAGACCCGCGCTAATCCCACGCTAAACCTGCGCAAACAGTTTTTGCCAGGTGCAAAGTTTTGAATATCTGGCCCTTTATGTTTTATTTATTTATTTATTGTATTGGAATTATAAACCTTTGAGTCAGGGACTCATTTACAAAGGTTCCTCATCGTACACAATACAGGATGGGGCAGGTATAACAGATAGTGAGTGGAATAACAGACATCAGTGCATGTACAGTACATACATTATTTACATTATATACAAAATTGTAACAATAACAGCAAGAGGGAAATAAGACAAAAGAAAATCATTTTGCATGCAGCAGACCTATACATGATTGCAGCTAAGCAAGATGGAGAACCCAGAGATACATATATAGTGTGGGCGATAGAGGTCACTAGGATGGAGACACGATCTGCAAGGGGCTGCGTTAGGTGCAGCTACAGTTACGGTTGTTGATCAGATAGTTATGGATGGCTGATTTAAAAGGCCCGATTCTGTGTTTGGATGTGATACTGGGAGGGAGGTTATTAAACCAAGTGGGGGCTCTATACCTGAAGGACCTCTGAGCAAGGGACATCCTGACCCTAGGTACTACTAGTGTAGTTTTGGTGGAGCTAGAGGTGGAGACAGTAGGAAGGGAGGTGCTGAGTATCTTAGACAGACATGGGGGGGGTCAACCCTGAGAGAATTTTTTTGTGTGAGTAAACAGGATTGATAGAGTAGTTGCTCATCAAAGGAGAGGAGGTATGACAAGGAGTATAGCGTACAGGTGTGGATGAACCTGTCAGTCTCTGTGAGTAGCCAACAGGCTTTGTTGATTTAGAGCTTGATTTTGCCCAGTGCGGCATTGTCTGCTGCACTGTATATCAGAAGTCCATAATTCACTAGGGATTGAACTGAGGAGTCAATGACGATCGAGTCTTAGTGCCTCTGGGGGGAGACATGCTCTATGCCGGTATAGTAAACCTATGCATGTTATAATGGCTGAGCAGAGGGTGTGGATGTGATCATGAAAGGTGAGGGCAGAATCAAAGACAATACCAAGGTATTTGTAGGTGTCAACCTGCTCAAGGGGGTGGTGGGAGAGGGACAGACTAGACAGTGTGCAGCCTTTGAATTTGTTCTGGTTGTGGGTGAAGAGCAAGGTTTTTGTTTTTTTAGGTTAATTATGAGCCTGTTGTCTAGGAACCATTGTTCAGTTTGTGCAAAAGAGGTTTGTAGTGGATACTGAAGTTGGACAGGATCTGGGTGGGATGCAAAGAGGACAGCGTTATCTGCATAAAGGAGTATGTTTTCTGAGGAGGAGTTGGGCAGTGTTGTTTAGGTATAAGCTAAAAAGTAATGGCCCAAGAATGGAGCCTTGGGGGACTCTGGAGCGGACCTGATGTGGGCTTGCGAGGATATTGTTGATTTTTACGCGTTGTGTTTGGGCAGTGAAGTAGCTGGTGACCCAGTTTACTGGGCCGGGGTGAAACCATGTTGTTCTAATTAGTCCAAATAATTTTGTTAGCTTTGTTTATTGTTTCATTCACTTGTTTGGTGGAACTTAGATGGTTTGTAATGGAAATCCCTAAATCATTTTCTACGCTCATTTCTAACAGCTGTTTTCCCACACAGATGATAGGTATGTTATTTGTTATTTAAATCTAGATGCATTACTCTGCATTTCTTCAAGTTAAACTGCATCCTCCACTTAGTAGCTCAATCAGAGATGAAGTTTAAATCATGACAGAGATAGAAATACAGACAGAGACAGAGACAGAGACAGAGATAGAGATAGAGATAAAGATAGAGATAGAGATAGAGATAGAGATATAACATGTTTGGGCCCTTGTCTCCATAACAAAACCGTGAGATGTTTTCACATATCTGATGGTAGCCAGTTAGCAGATACACAACCTGTTAACTGCTACCATTTTATTAATGAGTTATTATCACATTAAGAACACATTCATACCTAACAGGCACTCTGCAAACCACCTTGTTATGTTGAAAATTTGGAGTCAAAATATGTAAAAATGGCAAAGTTATGAGCATATGTTGAAATTGTTCTATTCTGACTCATAAGTTTACTAATTTTAAATATTTTGACCCCAGATTTTCAACATAGCCAATTTTTCACACCTCTTCATGAATGCGACATCAGTCATTTTTTAAATCCTAGCCAAACTGTGTTTTTGCACCTGTGGGGTGGAATGACGTTTCAGTGGGGATTTGAACATTTTAACCTACCGGATTCATGAGGTGAGGTAATAAGAAGGCTATACTGAAAATTTGGTGTACAAATATAGTAACATGCCTGCGTTATGAGTGAACATTGCGATATTTCAATGTACACTCATAACTTCATTAATTTTCATTACTGTGACTCCAAACTTTCAGCATAGCCATTTTTTAGCACAGTCTCATAAACGCGACATGTATAATTTTTTAACTCCTGGATGAGATGTGTTTTCACACTTCTGGTATGAAATGACATTTCTACCAATATACTACTAATGTGACATGTAATGTTTATTTTTTAAAATTTAATAAACTTTATTCATTTTAAAATACAGTACAGAACAATAACAACACCAACAGGTAACAGGACACAATAATGAAAAAAAGAAAAAAAAAAAGACAACCCTCCCCCCACCCTCACACCTACCCCCATTTCAGAGCTTAGAAAGAATAAAAAACAAAGTGGATATGACTTCTAAATGTGTTTCAGGGAGCACTGTGGGATAATATGGGAAGGGAGTTACCAAGACTGACTGGATCCAACTAAAGGGAGTATACTGTATGTAGGTTACCCCACCTCTTGTCGTATCTGTGTAATTCATTTCGCAGGCTGGAGATCATCTTCTCAGCCCTAAGACTGAAAAATAGTTCCTGCAGCCACTCATTATACAGCAGGGGTTCCCCTCATCCCTCTAGTGGCAGAGGATTAGTTTTTTTACTGATAGGGCTACTAGGGCTATGTAATATTTCCGCACTCTAACAGGTATGCTGGAGTAGTTTCCAAGCAAGCATATTTTGGGGGAAAAACAGTCCTCTAGCCCTAATAGGGGATTCACCCTCTGTTGTGTCATTGACCACTCGTGCAAAGTTTATAAGAGGAGTCATACAACAACTGTCTTGAAAATGTTGGTGTCAAAATAAAAAAGAATATGTAATTGTTAAGAAACTTTGTGTGTAGTACCAATCTTGACCACAGCAAGTATGCTTTGTGATACTGTGCCAGTGAGTTGAGTTCAGGGACAAGCTTGGTGGCCCAGCTGGATGGAATGAGGGTGGGTGCTGTTATGTGACAACCCTAGCCAAGGAATGAAAGGTGCAGGGTTGTCTGCACAGGCCTAGGTACCATATAGTGAATAAAAATTGTCCTCTTGGCATAAGGCCCTACACATCTGCACCAATGTGTTGCACAGGGTCATGTGCATTGACTGACAAGAGGGCCTGACCAGAAGACCCTTCGCATCTGCAGCCCACCAGACAGCCCATGAATTCTTGATATCTGTCACTACACAGAAGTGCAAGGCCCACTTCTGTAGGCAGACAAAATCTTCCCTTGGTGCAGGACCCATAGGGCCCTGTGCAGCTGCTTCTGTTCATGCAGGTCTCGAATGAGGATACAATTCCACTACCTCAAAAAGAAACAAAGTTCTATGCAAAAAAACCTTCTTAATGCACCAGTTAGAGTAACTCAACACCACAAAAGTAGGGAAATGTGGCACTAGGGTTTCCAACCCTAACTCCCAACCCCCACAAGCAATAGAAAGAAAAAACATTTGGGTTTGAGGTCTCCAGAGTCTTGGTGAATCAGTGGTGGGGTCTTCCTTAAGGAAGTCAATTCTAATGCCCACCCCGTTCCCTGAGCAAACAAGGTCAGACATGATCTTTCTTCATGCAGGCCACACAGGGGCATGTGTAAAGAAAGCTATACTAGATTGTGTTGTCAATGTATGGTGAGACATACTTCTCTACCTTTTAAGAGTGTATAAGTATGAGGCACTGACTTGGAGTTATACCTTCTGCTTTGGACAGGAGGCTGAAGGCTAGGAGAGGGTTGAACATTAGGATTGACAACCCCGAGGTCACGTGATGTGCTGAGATGAGTCAGACGTCCTCCTTGCCGCTCCTAGGCCCGAGCTACTAAATTTAATGTTTATTTCCTCGGGGGTCCGCTTCTCTTGGTCACTTTTCATTTTAGAGGGGCTGTGAACGCTAGCGATCGGGAGTTGGAGCAACAGCCGAGCACTAATTGCCCGGGGATACCGGCGTGAAGTTCCGTCAGGGTGTGCTGCAGTTGGAAGCCGCAAGCCGCGGCTTCGCACAGATGGAGCCCGAGCATTTGAGCTCCAGCGGCAAGATCTCCTAACAACAAAAGACCCAAGTCTCAGTCCCCTACTCACGCAGAATTAGAAGAAGATATAGATAGAGGAGGGGCGACGGGTCAGTCGAATGAGGACCTACAAGAAATAAAAAAATTGCTGCAAGCTCTGGTAGTGGACTTTGCCACAGTTAAACCGGCACTGCAGTCCCTGGCTCAGCGTATGGGGGATGCAGAGGCCAAGATTGCATCGCAGGAAAGGAAAGTGCTATCTATGGAGCAAGAGCTGATTGTGGCCAAGAAACAAATTAAAAAATTGGAATCTCGGATTGATGACCAGGAGGCAAGAAGCCGAAGAAATAATTTGGTACTGGCTGGGTTGCCTGAAAGGTCTGAGGGTGGACTGTGTTTCATTCATACAGGATTTACTATTAAAGCTTTTGGGTCAGACACCATATGGAGAAACATATAATCTAGAAAGAGCCCATTATGCTCTGAGGGAAGTTCCTCCACCGGAGCGAGGCCCAGAGTGATCATCATGAGGTTCCTTAATTTCAAAGAGAAGATGCACGCTCTGTGGAAGGCCAGACAGATCAAACCTTCCAGTGGAATGAGCAACCCTTTGGATGTTCCAGGATCAAACCCTTCAATTCGAGAGAAGCAGAAGGAATATGTGGAAATTAAGAAGAAGCTGTATTTAGTGGAATTAAATTTTGCATACAGTATCCAACAACATTGGTGGTGAGGCTGAAATCGGGGAAAAGCGTGTATTTGACCGCTGAGGGATGCACTGGAAAGCCTACGTATGGAACTTCCTAATTTATTTAAACCTCCGACTTGAGGTGGACTGCCTGGATGGAGCTAGGTTATGTGGACTTCTCTGCAGTTTGACAAGGACTTTATACAACCGAGCTGAATTGTTATGTTATGCTAGTTAAGCTATATTGCCTACCTCTTCCTTCTTCCCTCTTTTTCTTTTTGGGTGGTATCCTTTGGGATTACATTTTGGGTTCTCGATCTGTGTGGGCTTGATCGAGGAGAATTGAGGGAGGTGGGGGGGTTTGGTTTGGGGGTTGTGGTCCTCAGGAATTAGCTCAAGGGTCAGTGGCGCCATTTTACTGGAGGAAATATGTTAGGAGGGTATTGGTAGATTCCTCCCCCATGGGGTGGAATTAGCCTGGCTAGGACTAGCTGCCGGTGTGAAGAGATTGGTTTGGGACTCACAACAGGGCACTGCTTGGCTCTGTGTTGTTTTCTTCTTTGAACTGTTAGGGGAATATATGTGAACTGGGAGGGTGTTGGGGGAGATGAGGGGGTTATGGTATAACCAGGAGACGGGTGGTCCTCTCTTGAGATTGGGCTAGGGAGGGCAGGCAGGAGGAAACCACAGGGAAGCTCATCCATGACCGATGAAACTTAGAGGCGATCAAAGGATCGGGGCAGGGGGAGGTGGGATTGGGGCTTGGGAGAGAGAGAGAGAGAGAGAGCATTTAAGCTGGGTAGGGAGACAAGGCAGAAAGGCAAAGTCAGGGTGGATTGGATCCCATGTTATGATTCAGTGGATGGATAATGGCCCGTATAATATACTTTCTTGGAATGTTAAAGGGCTTAGAGGTAGACGTGAAAGAATGGTCATTCTCAGGCATATCAATTACTTGGAGCTAATATAGCTGCTTTGCAAGAAACACATTTATTGGCGGAGGAATTAAGCTGTCTCAAAAACTATGGGTGGGCCAGGTGTATGGGCAGGGTAAGGAAAAAGCGTCGGGGGTGGTGATTTTGGTAAGAAACAATTGTCCCTTTAGGATGGAACAGGGGTTGTTAAGGGAGGATGGTAGGGGATATATGTGTCGGGTTTTAGCTGGCAAGGCAATTTCTTTTGCCTCTATTTATGGTCCCTCCCTCTTCCGCAGATTTTTTGCCTCTATAGAAAGCTACATTACAGCCTTGCCTACAGAGCTTCTTATTTTGGCTGGGGACTGAAATGTGTGTGCCAGTAATTGGGAGGATAAGATTCCTCCATCTGGTAAACCTTAACCAAAGCACAGGTTGCCTTGAACAAGATGGTGGAAGCGACAGCTCTGGTGGATCCGTGCAGGACCCATTCTATGGAGGGCAGCTCTATAACCTTTTATTCTGGGGCTCACAATTCCCAGTCGTGTATTGACTTCTTTCTGGTCAGTAGTGCAGTCCTCAGGGAAGTGAAGAGAATGACGACTGAGACCAGGGTTCTCTCGGATCATTCCCCCATCTTGCTGCTGTGGGAACCAGCTCCTGCTCCTCCCAAGTCAGTCAGGTGGAGATTGAATGATTTCCTGCTAGCAGAACCTAAGGTTCAAGAAGAGCTTGACGAGCATTTGAAGGGATTCATTCAGTCTCAGTTACCATCTTTACAAGACCAAAAAGCTGGCTGGCCGATATGTAAGGTATTATATGTAGGGCGGTTCAGACTTCAGCAGCTAGAAGGAATAGACTGAGGAAGGCCAAGGAGGAATTTATTCTGGGGGCGATAGCTTCGTTATCTCCCTTGGAGGGGTCCTCAGAGGAAATTGATAGAGAACTTAAATCCCTAAGGGGAAATGGGAGGATATTAGATATGGTAAGGTAGAACTTTGGTTGATAGGATGCAGGCTAAATATCTCCTTCAGGGGATGCCCGGTCATTTGCTAGCGGCTAGGATTAGGAATGGGAAGCTAGTAGAACTATTACTTCAATTTGGTATGAGGGGCAGTTGATAGTAGATCCTCAAAGAATAGCAGAGGCATTTGCATCCTATTTCACTGGTATATATGGATTGGGAAATGCAGTAGGAGAAGTGGAAGTGAATGCTTTTCTTGAGAGATTATCCTCCCAGTTCTGGATGAAGTACAGGCTAGTAAGATTGCGCTCCCATTATGGAAGCTGAGATACTGGGGTGGTGCAGTCTTTGCCGATGGGCAAGACTCCAGGACCAGATGGTCTTACGCTGATTCTACCAAGCACATATTAGGACGATATTCCTCTGTTACTAGATTTTATAATACCATTATGTGAGAGGGGTTGCCCCACCCACCCCTATACCAAGCATTTATTTCCCTCATTCCCAAGCCAGATAAACCTAGGGATAGGGTTGATAGCTATAGACCTATAGCTTTAATGAACCAGGATATCAAGATTTTAACAAGAATTTTGTCTAATAGAATACTGAGTATTGCGCCATTTCTGATCAGTGAGGAGCAGGTGGGATTTATGCCAGGGAGGGGAGCTCAGGATGCTCATAGGAAACTGCACCATATAATTGCCCATGCATCGGATTCCCATTACTCCTTAGCTCTATTATCATTGGACGCCGAAAAGGCCAGGGTTTCTCATGGGTTTTTGTTCGCCAAAATGCGGAAGATGGGTTTTCCAGAGGGCTTGCTTAAGGGTATTGAACATCTCTACGCTGCCCCTACAGCTAGGGTCTTATGCAATGGGTACAGTTCACAAGAAGTGTTATTGAAGAATGGGACTAGACAGGGATGCCCCCTATCACCAATACTATTTAATATCTATCTAGAACCCCTGTTGAGAGCCCTTAAGGAGGACAAACTTATCAATGGGGTAAGGATAGGGGGGAGGGAACTTAAGTTTACAGTGTTCGCAGATGATATCTTGTTACACTTAGAGGACCCAGCTGGTAGCTTTGAGAGAGCACTAGATCTGATCGAAGCTTTTCAGTGGTGTCAAATTATAAACTGAATTTAACTAAACTCAAGTTCTCCCTTGACCCCACATGTATTCAGGGTGGATTTTGCTCACTTTTGCCTCCAGTGGAGGGCGGATGAGATAAAATATTTGGGTATCCGGTCACGGCAATAGTGAAAGAGGGCTGACACTAACATGGAGGGGTGATATCGACTATAAAGGAGACATATTGAGATGGAACAAGCTCCTTTGAATTTTTACAGCTAGACTCGGCCTTATTAAAATGAATATGTTGCCCAGGCTTCTATACCCACTATATATTGCCCGTATGACATACCTGCTACTTGGTTCAAGGTTATTAGGAAGCTTCTCGGACTTCTTATGGAATTCTAAGCCACCTAGAAAGAAATATGATTCACTTCGCTTGCCCCAGCTGAGGGGTGGGGTCAAGCTGCCCGATCTTTTTATATTATGTGGCAGGCAATTGGGTTGCATGCTTCAGTAGGGAGACTGTAGGTGAACCTACACCCCAACATGGTTGCAAATCGAGAGGCAGATTTAAGACAGCGTGATTCTCGCCTGAGGCATTAATATATGCCAACTTGGTAAGGGTGTTTAGCAAAGAAGGTGGAGCCCGATTGGGAAGTCACTGAGGGCGTGGTGGTCCTTTCTCCCCAGCACAAAGGAAATTGCAGTTGAAATCCTGGACCAACCATTGGTTGGTAACCCACATTTGAAATTGGGGGGCGAATGATATATCGCTGGGCCTTCCAGATGAGGGGTTTAAGGGTGAGGGATCTTGTTCAGGTGTGTAAGGTTGTTATCCCTGCCTCCATGGAGGGGTTGCCCTTTTCAAAAAATTGCAACTGATTCTGTTGTTGGAGTCAGTGGTGAGAAAGATAGGAGGGTTCTCAGAGGGGTCATTTACATGGGACCTCTTGGACGCAGTGAGACCAAGGCAAACGCCTCCTCAGATTTATAGGACGTTGTTGGAGTTTGTTAGTCCACCCTGCCCACTCAGGTGGTGTATTGGGACAAGGTTATGGCTCCCAAGCATCTTGTCTGGGATTCAATTTGAAAGGCCTTAGGTACATACCAATTCCTAAGTTTAAAACCATGCAATATTTTATTGTGTCTGACCTCTATTTTACCTCGCGAAACTTTGTGACAGAAAGCTTAGGCAGACGGACCACTGTTTTAGATGCGGATGGAATTGGGGATTTAGTTCATGTGATGTGGAGTGTTAAATTTCCTGTGGTTCAAATTAGGCAGCGATGGACTCGCTGATGAATTATTCAGAGTTCATCACCCCAGAGGTGTGTGTTCTGGGTGATTTTTCAAAGTCCCTGGGATCCTAGCCAAATTTCATTTGGCTCTGATGACGGCATTGGTTAAGTCTTTCTAGTCCGCACTGGAAAGATGACCAGGAGTACTCTTATGGCCAGTGGGGCGGACCTGTTGGTCATATTGGGTAGGATAAAGAGACAGCTCTGGAGTGAGGGGAACAAACAGTTATATGCTAAGAGGTGGGCAACTCTGGAAGCGATCTATTCATCATAGAGATCATTTTAGGTTCGTCTGTCATTCTCGGTGTAGTAAGGGCTTGGTTTTTTCTTTTATCTCTGGTAAAGAGATAGGGTTAATTAATATTTGGTTCATGTGAGGGGGTAAAGTGGTCATTATTTAGATTTTTTGGGATCCTAGTAAGGGTTTTGGAGGAACCAGAATGTATGCCTTTCAGAGATTAAATGGTATGGGCTCTCTCTCTCTCTCTTTAGGGGATATAGTAGGACTCCACCTCTGATCTAACTCTAGGTGCCCTCTTTTTCTTTCTTTTTTGGATACGCACCTTTGGTTTGGTGCTCTGAGATAATATAGGGGTAGCACGTTGGCCTAGACTCCTGTTTGGATTCTCTTTTCTTTCTTGCTTTTCCTCCTTTCTTTTCTTTTCTTTTCTCCCTTTTTTTTCTATATATGTGTGAGGGAAATGTTTTGGTTTTACTTATTTAGTTCTACGGATAGTATAGTATTTTTGGCAGTGTGGATTGTAGATGTCTATACAGGGGTCATTATTGATATATTTGCTGCTCAGGGATGGACTCCTGCTGGGTATGTATATATATGGGATTGTAAATAGTTCATACAGCCAGTTTTGGGCTGTATCCTGGGTTCCAGGTGCTTGTTTTGTTTTTCCTTTTTGTTGTAATGGATGTCCTGTATTAATCAAATCTAATAAACAGTTGTTGAACCAAAAAAAAAAAAAAAAAGGATTGACAACCCCAAGGAAGACCCCACCATTGATCTGCCAAGACTCTGATGACCCAACACCCTAATGTTTTTTCCTTTTGCTGCTTGGGGGTGGGAATGGAGAGTTATGGTTGGAAACCCTAACAGCACATTTCTCTACTTTTGTGGCATTAATTTGAACCCTAACTGGTGCATTAATGAAATTGTTTGCAAAGAATACATACATATATATATAGATTGATATAGATATATATATATATTCTTTGCAAACAATTTCTATATATATATATATATATATATATATATATACATATATGCTGTAGATATACAATATGTATGTATGCATGTATACACCTCTATATACACATATAGCAATAGCTATAGCTATATAGATATCTTACATACCTCTATATACATCTATATAGCTATATAGACATATGACTCTATATACTGTACGTATACTGTATATAGATAAAGCTATATAGATATCTTACAGTTGGAGGGCAGTGCAAGTATAGTTAGGGTTGAGAAAAGTGTTCAATGTTACACCCCTGTCTTTGCACCTTAATAAACTTTTGGTGGTGTTTGGCAAAATTGCCACATATTTGGCATGCATTGTCCAGGTGACTAGTTCTCAAGATGTGGGAAGTTTTGTGAAGGGCATTTATCCAGTTTCTGAGATCTAGATGTGTCACAAATATAGAAATAAAGCATTACTTTTTGCCATTTTTTTGCCATTTTGTGCTCTCACTTAATAGCCTTCTGGGGATCCCATCTCATGAACAACATGACTGTCATTACGTAATTCCTGCCCAAAAGGTGATTTTGCAGTCACTTGGCAAATTCACCTTTTGGGCAGGATTTGAGTAATAACAGTCATACTGTTCATGAAGTGGAGTCATAAGAAGGATATGTTGAAAATTTGGGGTCAAAATATGTAAAAATGGCAAAGTTATGACCATGTGTTGCAATTTTGCTATGCATGCTCATAGCTTTGGAAATTTTAAAGACTTTGACCCCAAATTTTCAACACAGACTTCTTATTACCCTACCTCATGTATGTCACAGCTGTCATTTTTCAAATCCTGTTAAAAATGTGTTTTTGCACCTGTAGTGCGGAATGGCATTGTACTTGCATGTAATTATGTTTTGGTGGGGATTTGAAAATTGTCTGTACCGGGTACATGAGGTGGGGTAATAAAATGGCTATGCTGGCAATTTGGTCACTGTTGTCCTATAAATGGAAACACAGGGTTCTTCCACAGCAACATAAATATACGCATCTATGGAGGGATGAGAGCACAGGGCCCGAAGGGCTCTGTGCTTCCACAGGCAAATAAGGATATGATTACTCTATCTCAAAAACTATAGATGAGTGGGAGAGGTTTCCAACCCTAACACCCCACCCCCACCCTGCACACACCAATAGGTGTTGGGTGTGCCTTGGGGTCATCAGCTATAATGCTCACTGCATTCTCCTATACTCTATCCATCATAGCTTATTTACTTAAGGAATGGGATGAGCGTTATGGCTGACAGCCCCAAGACATACCCATTATGCCTGTTGGTGTGTGAAGGGTAGGGGTGGAGTGTTAGCGTTGGAAACCCTAACACCATATTTCCCTCCTTTTTATAGTTTGATATCAATCCTAACTGATGCATTAATGTAAGTTTTTGCAAAGAATATCTATCTATCTATCTATCAAGATATATATATATATATATATATATATATATATGTATTTTTTTTTTCCTTCATGTAGAAAGCCCAATGTTTCTCATAATTTTCTTTAACATTTCTTTAAGGGGGGTTACTGGAGCAAACTGGGTACTTGGATGATAGGCAGCATGGCTTTGTCATAGGAAGATTGTGCCAGACAAACCTTGTCGAGTTCTATGACTGGGTGATAAGGGCCCTGGACCAGGGTAGGCCAGTGGATGTCCTCATTTTGGACTTAGCAAGGTGTTTGATTTGGTACCCCACAGTGGCCTGCTGGCTAAGCTGAAGGAAATAGGGGTAGGGAGACAGTTGTTAAGATGGATAGGAAATTGGCTCTCTGAGCATACTCAGAAGGTGGTGGTTGGAGGGTTAGCCTCATCCCTAAGGTGGGTTACTAGTGGGGTTCCCCGGGGTCAGTGCTGGGGCCACTCCTGTTCAACGCCTATATCTCAGACATCAGGAGGGGTATCAGGAGTGAGATGAGTCTCTTTGCAGATGACTCAAAGCTGGGTGCAGTGGAGGATGAGGAGGAGGGGAGGGTGGCCTTGCAGTAGGACCTGGAGGCTCTGGAAAGGTGGTCAGGAAAATGGAAACTAAAATTCAATGTGGGGAAGTGCAAGGTTCTGCACCTGGGAGTCAGAAATTCCAGCCAGGGGTATATCCTGGGAGGAGACATGATTCAAGTCACGGAGGGTGAGAGGGACCTGGGGGTAGTGGTAGATGTCATAATGAACAACTCAGAGACCTGTAGGAGGGCAGCAGCAAGGGCAAATAGGATGCTGGGATGCATCACCAGGGGGATTACCTCCAGAAAGGTGGAAGTGATCCTTCCACTGTACAACTGGTTGGTTAGGCAACACCTCGAGTATTGTATACAGTTTTGGAGACCACATTTAAAGAGGGACATTACACTCCTAGAGAGGGTCCAAAGGAGGACAACCAAAATGATCTGGGGCCTGGGGGAGAGGACCTATGAGGAGAGGCTCAAGGACCTCGACATGTACACCCTGGAGGAGAGGAGGGATGGGGAGACATGATAGAGGTCTTTAAGTACATGAAAGGGATCAATAAAGGAGGCCCAGTCAGGGTGCTCCAAAGGAAGGAAGGAGGGTGGGGAAATGAGAGGTCACGGATGTAAGCTGGAAGGAGGCAGGCTCAGAGGGGAGAGGAGGAGATGTTATTTCACTGAAAGGGTGGTGGAGCCATGGAATGCACTGCCCAGGGAGCTGATGGAGGAGGAGTCTGTGGACAGATTTAAGAGGGGATGGAACAGGTACAGGGGGAGGCTAAATCTGACCAGGCCCAATACAAGTGGAACATCTGGGACTGGGAACAGTATAACCCAAGGGGGAGGGGGGACACCAAAATTGGCCCTCAGTGAGGGTGCTGAAAATCGAGCAGACACAAGAGACCATTAGGCCTAGTCTGCTTCCATTTTAGTATGTTAGTATGTAAGATGACAGTGAGTCAGAGGAGCCCGGTCGGTGTTAGTAATACTGGCGATGTTTGTCGGGACTGGTATGTTTCCAATCTGTACACTTCATTTTTGCTAACAAATTTCATAATTTTTTTTTTTGGCAATCCCTTAAATAACGTATTTTCCTAGTTCCCAGTTAATGTACAGGAAGCTAACGTGAAGCCATCATTAATGCTGTATTAGAATGCCTTTTAATTTCAGGTTTTGAATTGAACATGATTGTTATTGCAACATTATTATTATATGTTCAAATAAACTTCTTTAATCTGAAGTAGTGAATCTGTCTTACACTAGACCATGTCAGCTATATGTACTTTACAGCCCTGTTTTATGTGGTCACCCCATACCAATGCCCACCCCATTCCATGAATAATAAGCTGATATACTGTAGGTACTGTATATGAGAATGGGGGTGAGCGTTAGGATTGACAACCCCATGGCACACCCCACTCCTGTTGCTGCCTGCAGGGTGGGGGTAGCATGTTAGGGCTAGAAACCCTAATGCCACATTTCCTTACTTTTGTGGCATTAAGTTACCCTAACTGGTTCCTTAATGCAATTTTTTTGCAAAAAATGTCCTTACTTTTTGAGGTACCATTATTGTATCCTCATTTCCTTGTGGGAGTGCAGGGCCCTCAAGGCCCTGTGCTCCCATCCTTCCATAGAGTCGAACATGTATACTGCCATGGAAGCACAGGGCCATTCGAGCCCTGCATTTGCATTTCAGCCAAAACAGCAACCAGATTGTCAGCATAGCCTTTTTAGTACCCCACCTCATGAACACCGTGCTAAGAATGTTCAGATCCCCACTGCAATGTCATTCTGCACCACTGCAATGTCATCCTGGGCCACAGGTGCAAAAATACGCTAGTCAGGATTTGAAAAATGTCAGCTATTAAGTTCATGAGGTAATGTAAAAAAATGGCTATGTTGAACATTTGGAGTGAAAATATTTAAAATTACCAAAGTTATGAGCAAGTGTAGTAAAATTCCAATGCATGCGCATAACTTTGCCATTCTTACATATTTTAACTACTAATTTTCAACATAGCCTTCTTATGACCCCACATCATGAATAAGAGCAGTGAAACTTTCAAATCCCACCCAAAAAATAATTTTGCCAAGCAAATGTGAAAGCACCTTTTGGGCTAGATTTAGGGAATTACACTGACATTGTTCATGAGGTGGGGTCCCCAAAAGCCATTTTGAAAATTTGGTGTCAAAATATGCAAAACTGGCTAAGTTATGCATCAAAGTTGAACCCCATTGAAATACATTGTGCCACATTTACCTTACTTTCTCATGTTGTAGTTGCTGGTTCCAGCAACACAGTGGATCTTTGCCTTGTGACCTGTTTAGGTGAGTGAGAGTGTGTAGGGGTGTACTGTTGGTTGGGGTGGTGGGTGCTGAGTGGGAGTTGGAGGTGAGGAGGGTCAGATTGGCAAAGGGTCATTTTCTTTTTTGCAGGGTTGCAAAAAAAAAAAATGAAATCAAGGGACTGTTTTCTTTATTTCAGATTTCAGCAGCAATCGGAGGGTGAGGGGTGCCACCAGACACCAGGGAAAGACAAATTTATTATGGGAACAGGATTGGAGGGTAGAGGAAGCCACTAGATACCAGGGAAAGACAAATTTACTATGGGAATGGGATCTGAGGGTGGGGGTGCACTAGACACTAGAGAAACATTAATTCATTGCAGGGATTGCAATCAGAGAGTAGCGGTGTCACTAGACACTAGCAAAAGATAAATGTACAATGGGAATGGGAACAGAAGGTGAGGGGTGCAATTAGACACCAGGGAAACATTAATTCATTGCAGGGATTGCAATCAGAGTGTAGGAGGTGCCATTAGACACCAGAGAAAGATAAATGTACTATGAGAAAGGAACTGGAAGATGGGGGTACCACTAGACACCAGGAAAACATTAATTCATTGTGGGGGCAGCAACTGGAGGGTGGGGGTGGTGCCACTAGACACCAGGGAAAGATTTATTTTATTTTATTGAAATCTAGGATTACAAATACCTTTGAGCAGGAACTGCTCATTTACAAAGGTTCCACGTCAAAGGAATGGGGGGTATACATACATACAAAGGTCAGCATAATAATACATAGTTACATAATAAAAAGAAGTAAGAGACTGAGGCTTAGGAAATTCCAGTAATTCAAAATGAGCCAAATGTTAGGTAGCAGGAGGAGACACCAGGAGAAAGGACTGCTGTGTGACTGGACTTCTCTACTGGGACTAAAGAAGTAGAACTCTTGTACTTGGACCTTTAATTTAGGGTAAAAAAAAATAACAAACAAAACAAAAAAAAAAAAGTGTGTGTTTGTCTGAGTTAACTGAACCGAATAGCTATCTGAACAATTATCTATGTGTAAATCTCAGGTGATTGAAAGGACTTGATAGCTGTGGGGTTTAAATTACTTGTAGAAAGATCTAGTAAGTAGGGGGAGTGGCTTAGCTAGAAGGAAGCTACATTTAAAGACTGCCTTAGAAAGATACTGCTAGTAGCTTGGCAGAAGACACCAGGAGAAAGGACTGCTGTGTGACTGGACTTCTCTACTGGGACTATATTGCCCTCCTTCTCTCCCCTCCACCCTCCCACCCAAAGCTAGTTCTACTTTTATAGGCACAGGATTTGACTGACAACAGGAACTTCCTGTTTGGGAGCAGGAAGTGAGTGATCACAGAGCCACCGAAGACCCACCATCCTAGAAGGGCAAGAGTAGCTCTCTGGCCCCTGTAGCTGCTGGAGGCCTACCTCTGAGCAAGTAAGGGGTCTACTGAGAAATATAGGGTATTCTTGTCTCAGAACAGGACAATCAGGAGCTTAAAGGGCACACAGGCAGAAAGTAAGGAGAGAGAGAGAAAAAAAAAAAACAGAGGAAAGAGTAAGGATTGCAAACAGTTAAGGGGCCAGAAATAAGACATGATGGGAGTGGTGCAGTGCAGTGGTGCAGCAGTCTTCCGGGAAACATTCTGGAGGATGCGGTGTTGTCCCATCTGCAGGCACCTCTCTGGGCTGAGGGAGGAGGTTGCTCATCTCCAGGCTGAGTTGGCCAGGATTTGTGGGATCTCCTCTTCCAACCAGGGACCACCAGTGCCACTGCCATTGCCTCAGAGGTTGCCAAGAAAGAGGAGCGGTTGGACCACAGCGGGCTCAGGGAGGGTGAAGGTGGTGGAACAGAGACGCACCCCTCCAGTTGTACCTCTCCACAATTCCTATGCCATTCTGGCAAAGTGTGGTTCCTCTATGGAGGCACCCGCAGTGGAGACCAAGGAGGATGCTGGGAACCTCCACAAAGGAGACCCACAGGAGGGTGGCATGGGACCTGCAGGGGAAGGAAACAACTCCTGGTGGGGGACTCCATTGTTAGGATGGTAGAACTGGGGGAGGAAGGGGAGAGGGAGGTAAGGTGCCTGCCTGGTGCCATGACTTGGAGGGACAAGGACCGAATCCTCAGGATTGCTGGAGCAGCTGCACAGGGGAGGGAGCTGGATGTCATTGTCCACCTAGGGACAAATGACCTGGCTAAGAAAGGGATTATAGAAGTGCAGGAATAGTTTGTGGAATTGGGAAGGGGCCTTAGACAAGTAGCACACACGGTAACCTTTTCGGAGGTGCTGCCCATCTATGGCGTAGAAGAGGCTAGGGTGTTCTGCACCATGGGATTCAATCAGTGGTTGAAAACTGGTGTGGCACTCCAGGGATTTGGCTTCATTGGGGACTGGGGTCCACCTGAGTGATGCAAGCCTCATACTGGCATGATGGGTTGCATCTGTCCAGGAGGGAACCAGGATCCCAGGTGATAGGTTTAATGCTTCATTGGCAAGCATTTAAACTAGCCAAGTGGGGAGGCACTGGAAAGGAGAAGGGAAATCCCAGCCCCCCAAAAAATCACAGGTAGGTGCGTAAACACCAACATAGAGGTGTTGATAGGGAGAAGGCAGGGGTAATGGAGAAAGTGACAAAGGCAAGAAGGACAGGATGGGGCAAAAAGGAGTAAGGCCATCAGGAAATGGAGGGTAATGAGTACCAATGCCCGTAGTCTGGGCAACAAGCTCCCCGAGCTGGTGGCCTTGATAGAAGAGGGATGCCTGGATATCATAGCAGTCACAGAAACATGGTACACAGAGAACCATGACTGGGATGTTAACATACCAGGGTACATAACCTACAGGAGAGACAGGGAGGGAGAAGAGGGGAGGAGTAGCTCTCATGTAAAGGAAGGGATAAAAGCAACTGAACAAAAGAGTAAACAGGAGGAGAGGAAGCACTGTGGGTCACCTTGGAGACTGGAAAGGGCACCACAATCCGCATACAGGGGTTGTAATGACCCCATGTCAGGGAGGGAATGGACAAGGATATGATAAAAGGTATCTTAGAATGGCAGAGAAAGGAGATACTGTTGATGGGAGGCTTGAATATGCCAGATGTTAACTGGAGCACATTTGCTGCAGCCACATCCAAGAGCATGGCCATTCTTGATGCCCTACAGGTGACAGACCTCAGACAGCTAGTTTCAGAACCCACTCATAAGGGAGCAATCTTAGACCTCATACTCTCAAACGGGGGCAGTGAGAGGATCTCAGATCTAGAAGTGGGTTGCCATCTGGGAACAAGTGACCATCAAACAGTGTGGTTCACGCTAAACTCAGCTACAGAGTCAGCCTACAAAAGTGAGGGTACTGGACTTCAGGAGGGCTGACTTTGGCAAGAGATGGGAGAGTGCCTCAGAAAAGCACTAGCAAACAGGCTAGAAGGAGGGAAGCAACAATGGGGAATCATCAAAACTGCCATCACAGAGGCAACACGCTTTGTGTGAAGCAAATAAACAAATCAAATGAAAGAAAAAGCCACTATGGTTCTCAAAAGAGGTGGCTGTGAAAGTCAGGAAGAAAAAGATAGCATTCCGGAAGTATAAGGAAACACAGAAGGAGCAGGACAGACAGCTGTACCAGTTAAGGTAAAAGGAAGCAGGGAGGGAAGTCAGAATAGCAAATGCCCAAACTGAGGAAAAGATAGCCAACTCGGTTAAGAAGGGGGATAAAACCTTTTATAGATACATCAGCGAGCGTAGAAAGACAAAGGGAGGGGATAGTGAGGCTGAATAGAATGAACGGTGGTGGGCAGAGGGGACAGTGAAAAGCAGGGATACTGAATGAATATTTCTGCTTAGTATTCACAAAAGAGAGGGGAAGTGCCTAATCCAATTAACAGAAGCACTCTTGATAGGGGGTCGATCCACTCTTTCACAGAAGAAAGGGTTCTGAAAGAACTCCTAAAACTGAAGGTGGACAAAGCAATGGGACCTGATGGAATTCATCCCAGAATTCTAAAAGAATTAAGGGGAGAACTAGTGAAACCACTGGCTACTCTTTTTAATAAATCATGGGAGGATGGTGTGGTACCTGAGGACTGGAGGAAGGTGGATGTGATTCCCCTTCACAAAAGTGGGACCAAGACAGAGGCAGGAAACTACAGACCTGTCAGTTTGACCTCTGTGGTAGGGAAAGTGATGGAGTCACTCTGAAGGAAAGAATAGTTGAGTACCTAGAGGCCAGTGGGGCACATGACCCAAGGCAGCATGGGTTCACAGCAGAAAGGTCATGTCAGACAAATCTAATAGATTTCTTTGACTGGGTGACCAAAGTAGTAGACCAGGGAGGGGCTGTGGACATGGCCTACCTAGACTTTAGCAAGGCATTTGACACAGTCCCACACAAAAGATTAATAGTCAAATTAACCAGCCTGGGAGTGGGTCCCAGGGTGGTAGCCTGGGTAAAACATTGGCTGGACAACAGGACGCAGAAGGTAATTGTAAATGGAGTCCTCTCTGAAAAAGAGGGGTTACTAGTGGGGTACCACAGGGTTCAGTATTGGGTCCAGTCTTTTATAATGTCTTCATAAGTGACATTGCAGAGGGACTGGAAGGAAAAGTATGCCTCTTTGCAGATGACACAAAGATCTGCAACAGGGTTGATACACAAGGAGGCGTGGAAAGGATGAGAAGGGACTTGGCAAGGTTGGAGGAATGGTCAGAAGTATGGCAGCTAGGATTCAATGCAAAGAAGTGCAAAATAATGCACCTGGGAAACAAGAACCCAGGGGAAGAATACACAATGGGGGGAGGTAGTAACAACAACGAAAAAGGAAAGGGACCTGGGGGTAATCATATCAGATGACCTTAAGGTTAGCAAGCAATGTGAGAAGGCAGTAGGGAGTGCTGGGGGTATACTTGGATGCATAGGGAGAGGCATAAGCAGCAGAAAACAGAAAGTTGTTATCCCTCTGTACAGACAGTTGGTGAGACCCCATCTGGAGTTCTGCGTCCAGTTCTGGAGACCCCATCTCCGCAAGGACATAGACAGGATACAGGCAGTCCAGAGGAGGGCTACTAAAATGGTGCAGGGTCTGCAAGAGAAGCTGTATGAGGAGAGACTAAAGGAGCTTAATATGTATACCCTTGAGGAAAGAAGGGGGGACATGATAGAAACTTTTAAGTACCTCAGTGGAATCAACCAAGTCCAAGAGGGTAGCATCTTTCAGAATAAGAGACATGCAAGAACAAGGGGACACAATTTAAAGATAGAAGGGGCGGTTCAGGGGCAATGTGAGGAAGTATTATTTCACAGAGAGGGTAGTGGATGCATGGAACAGCCTTCCTGAGGAGGTTGTGGGGTATAAAACTGTGGGAGAATTCAAGAATGCATGGGACAGACATAAGGCAATTCTTGTGGGGGGTAGGAAGAAATAGGCTGTTGGTTAACTAGGATCTGCGGCCTATCCTGTAGGTAGGGAAATGGGCAGACTAGATGGGCCAAGCGGTCCTTATCTGCCGTCAAAGTCAATGTTTCTATGTTCTATGTAGCATGACATACCAGCCAAAGGCAATCTTGGAAATAAGCACTGCAGGTAAGAGGGAAGGGGGTATGCAGGCAGAAAGGCCATTGTGGATGGTAGAGGGTGAGGTTAAAAGCTCTACAGGGGAGGAAGGGGAGGGATAAAAGTCAGGAAATGCCCGGGGGGAGGAAAGGGAAAGGGGGCAGGGGGGTAGTCAGGTAGAAGGGGGCTAGGTGGGGAGAGGTAGCTCCCCACAGGAATGGGATCATACAGTACAGTGGTGGTACCACTAGACACCAGGGAAACATTAATTCATTGTGGGCAGGGCAATCAGAGGGTGGGGGGGCAGGACTAGACACCAGGGCAACATTACACATATAGAGGGATGACAATGGCGGGGTACCACTAGACACCAGGGAAACAGCAGCGCATTGCTCTCATTGCAGCCCACAGCATGAGTTCCAGCTGTGGCTAGAGAAGTCAAGAAATTTCCACTGTTCTCATATAGAAAATGCATGTCAATGGCCCCTGTTGCTAAGCTGGGCACCTGGGATTTTGGGTGCTGAGAAAATGTATTTCTCACAAAGTTTTTTTTAAAAACAAACAGCAGAATCAAGCTGAATGGGTCCTGTTTAGCTAGATCAAGGTGTTTGTTTCTAAATACAAAATTTAATTGTACTGTTACTCTTTGTAAGTTTAAAACAGTACCAAGAAAATATCAGCCATCTCGAGTGTGTTTTCTTTCGCCATGGCAAGTAAATCATGGAAGCAACCACTCATAATGTGTTTTTTTATCTTTTCATGATCGATATTTCTCTGCACACAAATAGTAAATCATGACTTGTTAACACCTGCAAACTTTTTTTTATTTTTTGAACAGTCTTTTTTTTTTTTTGACTGGCCTATCTTGACATTATCCCAAAAAATCATTATAATTCAAAAATAGTGTGATATTCTTTCACTAGACCATCCAAAAGTACACCCTTGGCATAGACTCCATCATCCCTGAAAATTTCATTAAAAAAATGTTGTACCATCTGGGCTGTAAATGAGAGCAACAAAATCTGTAAGTCTAGGGAAAAAGTGATCTTTTTTCTGTTTTTAGCAGTCCATATCTCAAAAATGATACAAGATGCTGTCACAAAATTTTTCTTGTTTTGAGGCACTACCAGCTTGACCATGCGTGCCAAATTTTGGGTTATTTCATCAAAGTACAAAAAAGTTATTGTGGTGCAAAAATTGGAGTTTAACATTGAACTGCTGATTCAACCCTAACTGTAGGGGTGTTACTGCACCCCTATAATATGTCATACTGGTGCAGTAGTGCCATTATAGTTAGGGTTGAGTAAAGTGTTTCAAAGATTAAACCCACAACTTTATTTGTTTAGGACTTCTGCATGCATCACTTTTTCATGTTTCTTTAAAACTTCCTTTTGTACTCAAATGTACAGCCCTGTTTTTGTACAGCAGCCATGGTTATTGGCTTCAGATCTTGGATGCATCATCATACCTTCACATGTAGTGATGTAATGTGGTAGTTCCATAGCCTTAATATATATTGTACTGGCACTACTGTGCCAGTATAGTCAGGGTTGAGCACTGTGTTCAATGTTAAACCCAATTTTTGTACCTTAATGACATTGTTGATATTTGACAAAACAGCCCAAAATTTGGTATCTGTGGCCTGGCATGCAGTGTCTCAAAATGTGATGAGTTTCATGATGGCATCTTGTGTGGTTTCTGAGATAGGGAATGTCAAACTTCAATGAAAAAACGTTTTTTCTACTTAATACACTTTTTTTGCTGTCACCTAGAGCCTAGATAGTACAGAAATTTCTTCTAAAACTTCTAGAGTAGAAATGACCTGTGCTAAAATAGTGCCTTTTGAAGGTTATATGAAAAAAATATTTATTGGTTCCAGACTTACAAGGACTTAATTTTTTTTCTGAGCTTGCTCAGTAGGGGGTTTAAGATAACCCTCTGATATGAATGACAAATTCTCCTTTCATGAACATTTACTTTTCACAAAATTGGTGATTTATTGTTCCTGAGAAAAAAATATCCTTTATGGCAGACATCATCTAGTTTTTCTACCTGGTTAAAAAAAATGTAAAATACATAAAAATGAAGAACTGAAAAAAAACAAAACAAGAAAAAAAACACATGACTCTTGCTAAACAGGACCTGTTAAGTCACCCCAATGAGCCAGAAATACCTTTTCAGGACTTTGGCTGTCATTTTGCTGAAATTGAGAATTTATGTGTTGTGAGCCAATAATTTATGTACAGCACATTAAAGTGCAACACATAAATTTGTGACACATAAATTCATACATCGCACATTTTAGTGTTGCACTCAAGTGTACAACACTAAATGTGTGGCACAAAAATTTAATTTTTCTGTTTTACATACTTCTACACATTACACTGCCATTTTACAATATTTTAGTCCCACATTTTGAAAATACTGTTTATGTGACCCTGCCTAATGAACAAGGATGGTAGGGATTTTCAAGAACAGGACAGAAGGTGATTCTGAAGTGTAATACATAAATTTGTGGCACATAAATTTGTACATCAGACAATTTAGTGTTGCACTTAAATGTACAACACTAAAATGTGGTGCACAAAAATTCAATGTTTGTGTTTCACATGCTTTTACTCATAACACAGCTGTTTTACAATATTTTAGTCCCAAATTTTGAATATATTGTTTACATGACTCTACCTCATGAACAAGGACGGTAGGAATTTTCAAATACAGGCAAAAAGGTGATTCTGAAATGCAACAGATGAATTTGTGACACATAAATTTATATGTCACACATTTTAGTGTCCCACATTCTTTTATTCATAACTTGGCCATTTTACAACATTTTAGTCCCAGCTTTTGCATATACTGTTTACATGACCTGGTGTCATCAATAAAGATAGAGGAAATTTTTCAAGTACAGGCTGAAAGGTAATTTTGTAGTGCAACACATAAATTACAATATTTTAGTCCCAAATTTTGAATATACTCTTAACATGGTCCTACCACGTGAACAAGGATGTGGAGGTTTTCAAGCACAGGTCAAAAGGTGATTCTAAAGTACAAAACATAAATTTGCAACACATAGATTTATGTGTCACACTTTTTAGTGTGTCACATACATTTTCTTATAACTTGGCTGTTTTACAATATTTTAGTACCAAATTTCAAATATACTGTTAATATGACACTACCTCATGAAGAAGGATGGTTGGAATTTTCAAGTACAGGACAAAAGAGGATTTCAAGGCGTGACACATAAATTTGTGACACGTAAATGTATGTGTTGCATATTTTAGTGTCTCACATACTTTTATTCATAACTGGGCCATTTTACAATATTTGAGTCCAGACTTTTGAATATACTGTTTACGCAATCCTATCTCAATCCTGAACAAGGATAGTGGGAATTTTCAAGCACAGATCAAAAGGTGATTTTGAACTGCAACACAAACATTTTCAACATATAAATTTATATAATAATTGGGTCTTCCTTTTTGTCATAGGAAACCTGAGGCGTAATTTACCGTAATAAAGGAGTGTTTATTATAGCAAACACACGCACAATTTCCCTTGATCCACGCATGCGCTAGCTCCATCTCTTCCATGTCAAATACTTGCCACTTTGCCATTCCCTGGAGACTGTACCATCACTTGGACTCAGCACACGGAGGTTCATTCATTTTCACATGGGACTGGCAAGTGTAAAGTGTGTGCAACAAGGATAAAAGTACAAAATGTAACACAAGGAAAACTTTTAAATAAACATGACAGCGGACCATGCTCGAACCTTAGCGAACTGCTGCTGCACAGAAACATCCTTTTATTTTATTTAATTGCTATGGGGAAAAAGGAAGACCCAGCAATTATATAAAATAAAATATGAGATGGTGTTAAAACTTGAAATTTTCGAACACCCTTGGGGTTAGATGTTCACAAACCACTTGAACTTCACTCTCAGGGTTTATGTAGCATCTAACCCCAAGGGTGTGTGTAAACTTCTCATTACACACTCCACCCCATACTTTATTTTCTATGTGTCACACATTTTAGTATCTCACATAATTTTACTCATAACTTGGCCATTTTCCAGAATTTTAGTCCCAAATTTTGAATATACTGCTTACATGACCCTACCTCATGAACAAAGGTAGTGGGAATTTTCAAATGCATTTTTAAGTTTGATATCAAACTACAATACTAAAATTTGCAGCAAGTACATTTTAGTGTTGCACTTAAATGTGCAACACTAAAATTCCACAGACCTGATTCTAGAAGGGTTACGCATGGCACAAAGTGACTTTTTGTTAGTGAGAATGGCACAAGTATCACTTTACACCATGACTTGTGACAAGCAGTATTCTGCAAAGCAGCCTGCAACATGTTGCAGGCTGCTTGTGCCAAAGTGAACATAAGCCACCAGTTGCACCATAAACCCCCTGCGACATGGCACAAGGGGGCTTATTGCAGCAGTTGCACCCTATTCTGGAAGAGTGGCTGCTACATCCCTAATGTCAGAATTCTACAATAACCCCTGGAGGATAGCCCACCAAAGTACACTTACACCATATAACAGCTAGTGTAAGTGTAACTTGTGTCCGCCGGGGGTTGCACCACTGTGCCACTAGCCCATCCCCAGGTCATGAAGTTCGTTCCTCCAACCCTGATCCCCCATAATTGTAATTGCTCCCCCAGCACTGATTCCCCATAATTGTAAAAGACCCCTTCTCATCCCCGATCCCCTATAATCTTGGTAAGGTCCCCCTCCCAGCCCTGATCCAGTTTCTGCACCCCACAGGGGTAGTATGGCAGCTGTAAAAGTAGAATAAAAACACAAAATCTGCATCCTGTAGACCCCGATATCCCTGGTAGTCTAGTAGCCCCCACCCCTCAGTGACAGTCCACCCCATCCCCCCACCTCTCACCACTATGGCCAGCCACCAACTGAGCTCTGTATGAGTGTGTATTACTGTAAATAGTACTCACTCAGTGAATGAGCTGACATTCACTGAGCACATACTATTTACAGTAGTAGACACTCATAGCGGAGCTCAGTCAGCAGCTGGCCATGATGGTAAGATGTGGGCTTTGCCAGTCACCAGCTGTGTATGGTTCGGGGCAGAGTGGGGTGGACTGGCACTGCTGGGTGGGGGGCCACTATATTACCAGAGCTAAGGGGGATGTGTGTGTTTTTATTTCTTAGTGTGAAGGACAGATGTGACATTGGGGTTCAGCATTGGGTATCAGGGCTTGTGGGGGGTCAGATAGCCCTGTGGGGCTTATAAACATGTTGTTGATTGGGGATCAGGACTTGGGGGTGCTAGCCCTACAGGGCTTTTAAACATTTTGATTAGGAATCTGGGCTTGGAGGGGTGCTTGCCCAGCAGAGCTTTTAAAAATTCGGGATTGGGGCTTGTGGGGGGGCATACATAGCCCATAGGGACTTCATTATTGTTAATATTAGGGATTGGGGCTGGGAGGGGGTGCTTGTGCACTTGTACTGCACATTGCCACAGGCATGTGGCAATCTATTCAGGTGCACCCTTCCTTTGGCACATGTTTGCATTTGGCACAAACTGTGGTACTTAGACATGGGGACCCTGCCCAATAGAGAATCAGGTGTAGGTTTCTTGATGCAATGGCATTTGGCACAAGTTGCCTTTGGCATGACTTGCACTAGCCCTTCTAGAATCGGGCCTCATGTTTGTGTCTTACATACCTATACTCATAACTTGGCTGTTTAAGCAATAAGCCACAAGGGGGGGATTTACCATGGCTGGAGTGGTTTGCCCATGAGGTGCAGCCAAGTGGGTAAATCCTTGCCAGCCGTGGTAAATCCCCCAATAACCCACATCCTCTGAGTGGCTTATTGCGATTATACCAAAGTTAATTTTTTCACTATAATAAAATACAACTTTTAAAGAGGTGGCTTTTTTTTATTGTATTTATTCCTGTGCTGTAGATGACCACCACCCTTTGCTCAGCAACAGCCAGTGGTTATCAAAGGATTTACACGAGTGGTAAACTGCCAGTCTGACCATTTCATTGGCTGTTCACTTATGTCCATGGTATAATTTACAATATTTTACTCTCAGATTTTGAATATACTGTTTACATGACCCTGCCTCATTAATAAAGATGGTGGGGATTTTCAAGTGCAGGTGGAAAATCAATTTTGCTATCACTCTGCAAAACAACCTTTTGAGTGGGATTTAACATGTTCTAGTGACAATGTTCCTGACATAGGGTCAAAATAATTTCCATGTTGCACATTTAAGTTCAACGCTAAAGTGCATCACAAAAATTCGCAACATTAAAACTTTATATTCACACAAAAAAAATGGATTTCTTGGGTTGCACTTAAATGCAGATGGATTCATCCCTTAGCACAGGCCCCAAAGGGCCTTCTGCATCTGCATCTGCATCTGCGTACTCAGGTCCCAAAGGGGCCTGTGTGAATAAGAATGCAATTCCACTATCTTAAATAGAAAGGAAGTTCATTGCAAATACATTGTTAATAAACCAATTCATGTTTAGCATAATGCTACAAAAGTCGGGAAATGTGGCATCAGGGTTCCAAATCTAACCCCCCCCACCCCACAAGCAACAAAAGGACAAAACCATACAAGCAACTGCAGACAGCCATTATCAGGTAAGACAAACAACATGAAACTCTTTTCAAATGATACAAATGCAGTAGCACTGATTGTGGATTGGTATCTGTGGCCCTTGCACTGCAAAATATTTACATATTACATACTACATATAATATTTACATGTACATATTTATTTCTGGCTGAAATCCATAATACTCTAATCAAAACAATACTTCTGTCTGCAGAAATACAGGCCCATGCAGCCACAGATAGAAATGCAGTATACCAAAATTACAAGAGTTGTTTTGTCTCCAGAACCGCAGGCCCCTATAGGATCAGCCCTTCTGTAATTGCAGGTATTCATACATACAGTAAGACATACAGTGAAGCTTGCCAGGATGAAACCTAATTCTGCAGCATTTTGCAGCACTCTGCAGCATGCTGCAGCAGAGTCACTGTGGAAAACAATGTAATTTCAATTTGTCCCTTTTGTCATGCAGGAAACTGTGACATTCACTTCATCCCGGCAGTGTCACTTTTTCCTACATGACAAAAGGGATAAATTCCCATTGAAATTACATTGTTTACTACAGTAACTCTGCTGCAGCACACTGCAGAATGCCTTATAAGTGGGTTTCATCCTGGTCAGCTACACTGTACACACACTTCTGCAGCCACAGGTGTAAGACATACACACTGAGCTCTGGCTGAAGAAGCAGATGCCTCATGAAATCCATGATACCCAAATAGCAACACTACTTCTGTCTGCAGAAGTGCAGGCACCTCAGAGGCCTGTGTTGCTGTATCACACACACACACACACACATACACACACACACACACACTGACTTTTATTTGTAGAAATGCATGCCCCTTTGGGGCCTAAACTTATGGTACTGCATATAGAAATCTATGATACCCAAACTGCAACATTACTTTTGTCTGCAGAAATGCAGGCTCCTATAGATGTAAGACATAGACAATTACCTCTGTGTACAGAAGCACAGACTCCTGTGAAGCCTGAACTTCTGCTGCTGCATACAGAAATCCATGATACCCAAATTTCAGCACTACTTCTGTCTGCAGAAGCACATGCCCCTGTGGGGCCAGCACTTCTGCAGTCACAGGTACTTAAGAACACTATAAGATATATACACACAATTCTGGTTGTGGAAGCATAGGTCCTTGTGGGGCATATGCTTTTGCAGCCACATATGCAAATCCATGAAGGTAGCACTCATTTGTATAATCTGGAAACAGTTATATGTTGTTTGCCGTATCTGATAATGGCTGTCTGTGGTTGCTTGTGTGGTCTTGCCCTTTTGCTGATTGGGGGATTAGGGTTGGAAACCCTAACATCATTTTCCCTACTTTTGTGGCATCAAGTTGAACCCTAACTGGTGCACTAATGCAGTTATTTTTTGCAATACATACAATATATATTAACTAGAAAAAAAATGACATTGATACAGACATTAAGGTTGAAGAATGCAAAGCAAATAAAGTAGGAGAAATTAAAAAAATGTGATCTTTGGCTCTTTGGAGTCTTGGTGAAATGGTGGTGGGGTCTTCCTTGGGGTTGTTAACCATAATGCCCACCCCTCCCTCCAACCCATAGCTTCCTATCTAAACCACCAGGTACATTTCCAAGCCAGTGCATCATAGTGATACACTCTTCAATGGTAAGGAAGTATGTCTCACCACATGTTACCAATAAAATCTCTTGTAGCTTTCTTCATGCAGGGCCTTGTTGGCCCCCTGTGAAGAAAACAGATTATGTTTGACCCCATTTGCTCAGGAGAGAGAGTGGGCATTAGGGTTGACAACCTCAAGGAAGACTCCATCACTGATTCGCCAGGACTCCAGAGACCCAAAATCCAAATTTTTTTTATTTCCCTACTTTGTGTGCTATGGATTCTTCAGTCTTAATGTCTCCATTAATGTAGTTTTTTTGCAATTAATTTCCCTTCTTTTTCTAAGTAGAATCATATCCTCATTTATGAAATAAAGACAATACTGGATATACTTGTGATCCAGTGCACAGGCCCATTAGGCCTCCACAAGTATGTCAACCCCTTGTCAGGGAAGGCTCCCAGGCCCACCACAAGGTGGCATGTGTGTGCCAGAATACTGTTCTGTACTTACCCAGGCTGAGACTGGTGCTGCATATGGCAGCACATTCCCCTCAGCCTCAGCCCATTCAGCTGGCTCATGAATCTTGCACCCAAACTCAGGTTACTGACACAAGAAAACAACATGGTCCCAACTGGGCCAATGTGCATCCCTACAAATGTTACTTCATCATTTTTTGTGGCATTTTGAACCCAAAATTCCAAAATTTTCTTTTTATGACAGCCCCCAGCTAATGAACATAAGAGGTGTCATTTATAAAATACTAGGTGAAACATCATTTCATGCCACAAATGTAAAAACACATTTTGGCCAGGATTTGAACTATGACACCCACTGTGTACATGAGCCAATGTGAATAAATGTCTGTTTTGAAAATTTGATGTTAAAATGCTGAAAATTACTGAAGTTATGAGTGAGCATATAAAATTTGCAATATCCCTTCGTAGCTTTGCTGTTTAACATTTTGCCCCAAATTTTTAATGTAGTCTTCTTATGACCCTACCTCATGAACCCAGTAGGTGAAAATATTCAAATCATTGCCAAAACTTCATTTCATACCATAGTTGTGAAAACACATCTTGGCCATGATTTGAAAAATGACAACTTTCATTTTCATTAAGTGGTGTGAAAAAAATGGCTATGTTGAAAATTTAGTGTCAAAATATTGAAAATTACCAAAGTTATGAGTGAGTATTGAAAACTTTCAACATACATTTATAACTTTGCTGTTTTATAGTATTTTTACCCCAACTTTTCAACATTACATTTTTATGACCCAACGTTATGCACCCAGCAGGTGAAAATCTTCAAATCCTACCTGGACAGGAAAATAATTGAGAATTTCATCCATAATGGGTTAAGTGCATTTTTAAACACTAAGGGCCTGGCTGACTATACACAGAATGGTTTCTCAAGGAACAGATCTTGTACCACAAACTTAGATGGATTTTATGCTTTTGTCAGTAGAAATCTTGACGAACGTAGAGTGGTCAATGTGACCTTTTTAGATTTTAAAAAGGCTACTGATGTGCTACCACATTCCAGACTGGTATCAAAACCATTGAGTATGGGAGTAGATCTACCACTGGTTAGATGGATTGCTTATTGGCTCATGGATAGGAATAGATGATGAGGGTAAATGGATAATTGCCTGAGGGGAGAGCGACTAGTGGGGTCCCACAGGGCTTCATGCTGGATCCTCTGTTGTTCAATATTTTAATCAAAGGCTTACTACTAACTGGGGGGAACAGGCTAATAAAGTTCTCAGATGATACCAAATTGGGAAGACTGGTTGATAGCAACATGGGTAGGAGTAGAATGATACGGAATTTGGAACATGTTAAATGGGAAGATGCAAACCAGATGCTGCTTAACATTGAAAAATGCACTGTTATGCATTTTGGTAAAAATAATATTTTGCAGGATTACTTCATTCACAGAACCAAGCTGAAAGTAGTCAAGAGGGAGAAGGATTTAGGCACATTTGTCACCAATAACCTTAAGAATAGTTATCACTATAGTTAAGTGGTTAACAAGACTACCCACCTATATTAATTAATTGCATGAGGAGATCCTCTTTCTCAAAATCTGAATGTTGTCTGCCTTCACTCTTGCTCTGGCTGGCAATTTTTGTTGCATTCCTCCTTGGCTTTTGGGCTGTCCATTTCAATTATTTCTTAATAGTGTCTTCTTCTGGGTTTTTTTAGAACCACAGAAGAGAAGTCTTCCCCCTCAACCCAAAAGTCCAATTACAGAAACTGCACCTAAGAAATATAAGTAGCAACTCTTCTATATTATACTGACATTGTAAACCAATACTTGAATGAGATAATAAATGGGAGCATCATATATATAAAAAGCTGCACAAGAACAAGAGGACATGCAATGAAGCTGGATGGATGAAAACATTAAACAGATGTGAGGAAGCGCTTCTTCACTGGAAGAGTGGTGGATGCCTGGAACAGTCATCCACCAGCAGTTGTGGGGCAAAAACAGTAGTGGGCTTGAAGCATGCATGGACAGGCACATGGAAATCTTAATTGGGAAGCATGGGGAAGGGAGTCAAATCAGAGAAGCTTTGTGGTAACAGTATAGGAAGTATATCTCCACACTTTTGCACTAACATACATATGCCTGCAATAGAGAGAGAGGGGAAAGTAAAAGGAAAATAGATGGTGAAACACACATTTATAACACAAAGTGCATCAATCCTACATACACAGCATCACCCAAACCTTGCAAATGTCTACATTTAACTCTGTGTGTGTGTGTGTGTGGGGGGTTATAGGAGAAGAGAAAAGCTTTGAAACTTCTGGCAGCACCATGTTAGGAAATATAATACATAATTTTCAAGTCAGATAACTGCTAGGGTTGTACTTCTCACAGGGGAAGAAATAAGTATGTAAAATACATAATTTAAAATACAATATATGTTATAATATTACAGCCAAACGCTAGAAGCAGTTTGATGTTCCTGCTCCCCCTCAAAAATCTGGAAAGATTCCTCATCGTAAGACCAAGGAGATCTGTGATATGGGTAAGCATCATCATATCTAAAGTTAATGTCATCCTATTTTCTTTTCTGTTACTTTATTAACACTGCTAGCATTGATGATAGTAACATATATTCAGCTCCAGAGACAATAACGGAGTAAAGAAAAAGAGATTAAAACTTTGACAAAAAGCAGACCATCTTCCCTGTCAGACAACTGCAATCCTTTTCTCGTACTGAAACAAGCCCTCCTGGCCAGTTAACAAGGGTGCTTCAAAGAACCCACAGTCTTTCCAAAGATACTGTTCTAGTTATGGAGCCCCCTTCTGCAGAGCAAATTAGGCTTAGAACAGCTAAAATAAATGCTAACAGTTGCATGTTAACAGTGATAGACACCATCTGTTATATGAGCAAAGTGATCTCATCATGTAACTCATGCATTGCAAACAGGGCTCTAGACAACAGAAAGTTGATAACAGTTGCAGGCTGAGTGTGACTGGAACTAATTGACCATAAATAATTATTACCTTTTACCCAGGCAATCCTAGATAATTTGCAAATCAGAACAATTTTACCAACAAATGTAGATGTAAAAGTACTAATCTGGAAGAAATAAAACTGAAATATAACACAAAATACATACTTTATGTCATTAACAAATATAATTATTTCTTTCTTTCTCTTTCCAGACCATGAAGAGTAGTCCTTGTGACAGCTTATCTACATGCAAAACATATCACTGCAACAACAACAACAGCAGTTAAGGATGAGGGATCTTTCCAATAATGTAGAGAAAATGGCAGCCTCCATGTCAACCATGGCTACCCACGTGGGCAACATTGCAGCTGCTATTACAACCATGACAGTGGAAATGGGCACAATGTCCACTGCTTTGGAGGGCACTAAATGGCATATGTCTAATGTCTGTTACAGACCTGCAAGGCAGAAAGGCAAGGAACCATGCCTAGTCCCACTGCCATAGCAGCACAAATATCCGGTGCTTCTCCTTCCATCCCTCCTCTCACCCAACAACCCCTGTCACATCTAATGTACCCCAAGCAGCCTTCTCCACTAATGTAGTGGTACTTCTTCTAATATAGTGACTAAGGGCAATGAGCTCCAAACCTGGAGACCATCAGCCCCCACTTGCATACTGTGTGACCCTCAGCAAGTCACTTAACTTCCTTGTGCTCTCAGGTCACACCTAAAAACAAAGCTCCAGCTCAATGTGCCTTTTATGGTTAAACAAATTCCTGTTCCTTTCTTGTTCTTCTTCAGTCCCTTCTCCCACCCAACCCAACCCTATTCTGTCTACTGCACTCAGCCTACCCCTTCTACTCTTTCTAAACTCCCTGTACCTTTGAAATCAAAAACAACCTCTTCTCTCTTTCTAATGCTAAAAGCACCCCTACTGCAGTCTGTGCTTCCATGTGGCTACAGATGAGGACAAGCAGGGCCATCTGGACCCTGTGCCAAGTGTGAAGTCCATCAGGCTATAGAAGCACAGGGCTATGGATTTCTTTTTGAGATAGTGGAACTGTATCCTCAGGTACCTGTGTGAACAGATCTGTTGGGCTGCAGGGCCCCACATGTCCATGTTGTTACAGATGCAGATAAGCAGGGCCCTGCAGGCCGTGCACCAAGTTAGGAGTCCATCTGGATGCATAAGCCCAGAGGGCCAAGTGTTTCTGTGTGGCTACAGATGCAGACACACAGGGCCCTACACAAAATGTAGATTTCTTCATGCTATGGAAGCAGAGGTCCCTCTAGGCCTTACATGTCCGTACAGGTACAGATGCTGACATGCAGGGCCCAAATGAGGAGTCCATCTGGATGTAGAAATGCAGGGCCCTGCACTTCCATGCCAAGTGAGTAGTCCATCTACGTATGTCTGGGCCCTGTACTTCCCTGCAGCTACAAATACAGATGTGTAAGACCCTTCCTTCCTAACTTTTTTTTATATTTTGACCCCAAATTTTCAACATAGTCTTTTCATGACCTCACCTCATGAGCCAGTCTGGTGAAATTTTTCAAATCCTGCCCAAAAGGTGATTTTGCAGAATGAATGTGAAATCACCTTCAGAGATGGATTTGAAAAATGTCAACTTCCGGGTTCATTAGGTGTGTTTAAAAAATAAGCAGTTCTGAAAATGTGTGCTAAAAATCTTTTAAAATGGCCTTTTTATAAATAGAAGCTGTTTTTGCATAGAAAGGCAAAGTTCTTCTTTAGTGAGTAGATTTTCTACTTTTGTATGGTCTTACAAAAGAAAAATTATTTCATATGATGGAAATCTTCTTTTGCGACATTTTTACAAAAATCTTCTTTTGTGATAAATTCTTATTTCAGATAGAAAGGAGATCACAAAAGAAGAATCTCATACCATGAAAGAAGAAACTTTTCTTACATGATCTTCTTTTGATATGAAAGAAGATCTTGAAATAAGAAAAGTCCTCTTTTGCGAGATCCGGTTATTTTTTCCTGAGCTGACATTCTTCTTTCATGAGACTTATGAAAGAAGAATTTTGGTTCACAAAAGAAGAATCAGGAAACCTTGCTAAGTCTTTCACCTTGAATTTTAAGGTCTGTTACAAAACCATATTTTGGGGTAATTTTTCAAAAAATAAACTCAAGGGCTGAAATAAACAGGTCCTGTTTAGCTAGTTTCATATGTTTGTTTTTCTCCAGGGCATCATTTTTATGGGTTTTCAATTTTTTTTAATGAAAAACAGATAAATGAAGAATTTTTTCTCATGAAAGAAGAATTTCAGCGCACAAAAGAAGATTCCTTCAGCTCACAAAAGGCGACTGTGAACCAGAAATTCTTCTTTCCCATACTGTAGGACATATAAATGAAAGACCCCAATGAGCATGGTCATAATCAACATTTTTAATCCTTATAACTCAGGAACCAATTAATATTTTTTCACCAACCTAAACAGGGCCTCTTTCTATTGAAAACCCTTCTGCCCTGAAAATTTCAGAACAAAATTCCAAACTGTCTAGGCTGTAGGTGAGTGCAAAAAAGGCTCCTCCTCCCCCCAATTGTTTCACTGTTTGCACAATCCAGATCTCAGAATCTGGATGTCCGCCTGTCACAAAATTTGCCAAATAAAGAGACCTTGCCCCCCAGACCACACAGTTCATGCAATTTTGTTGAATGGGGCACAGCTATTAAGGTGTAAAGTTAGAGGTTAGGGGGTTAACATTAAACACCCTACTCAATTCTAACTATGGGATGAATGCCAGATAGATAGATAGATAGATAGATAGATAGATATTATTTGCAAAGAAATGCATTAATACACCAGTTAGGGTTGAAATCAATGCCACAAAAGTAGGTAAAAGTGCATTAGGGATTCCAACCCTAACTCCCCACCCTCCACCCCCAAGCAGGAAAAGGAAAAAAAAACACTAGGGTGTTGTATCTAAGGACTCTTAATGAATCAGTGGTGGGGTCTTCCTTGGGCTTGTCAACCTTAATGCTCACCACTCCCCCCAGCCTGTAGTCTCCTATTTGAAGCACAAGTTATAGCACCAAGTCAGTGCCTCATAATGATACTTTCTTGAAGAGTAGAGAAGTATATCTCAACACATGTTTCCAACAAAATGTATTGTAGCTTTCTTCATGCAGGACTGTGTGGGCCCTGCATGAAGAAAGATGTCACATCTCACCTTGTTTGCTCAAAGAATGAGGTGGGCATTAGGGTAGACAACCCCAAGGAAGACACTAACACTGATTCACCAAGACTCAGGAGAACCAGAACCTTAATGTTTTTCCCCCTTTTGCTGCTTGGGGGGTAGGGTTGGAAACCCTTACACCACATTTCCCTACTTTTGTGGTGTTAACTTGACCCTTAACTAATGCATTAACGCAGGTAGTTTTTTTCTTGCAAAGAATTTACTTTCTTTTTGAGATAGTGGAATTGTATTCTTATTAATGCAGATTCCTTTGGAACATGCATGAACAGATGCAAATGTGCAGGTCCCTCTGGACCCTGCATCAAGAGTGAATATTCTGTCCACCTTTGGAAGTGCAGGGCCCTCTGTTCAGCAATGGATGTCAAGAATTCATGGGGCTGTCTGGTGGGCTATGGAAACACAGTTCCTCTGGACCTTGCACTTCAATATGACCACAGATACAGATGCACAGGGCTAAGAGTCCATCTCTCAGCCAATGGACAGCTCCCTATGCCACACATTAGTACAGGGGTCCAAGCCTTATGGAAAAGAAGAGTTGTCTTCACCACATGGTAGCTCAGTCCCAGCGGGCAACCCTCAACCTTTCATTCCCTAGCTGGAAGGGTGTCTCATAACAGTGCCATCCTCCCACCCTTTCCCCATCCAGGTACAGTAGGTCACTGAGCTCACCCACAGACTCAGCTCACTGGCATGTGATCACAACCCATTACCCAATAGGGTCAAGAATGGCACTACACACAACGTTTCTTAATAATCAGATATATTTATTTTTAATTTTGACACCAAATTTTTAAGATAGTCATTTTAGAATTTCCCTTATGTACATGACGTGTGCCATTCATAGTATATTGGTAAAAACATCATTTCACACCAGAAATTCAGAAACACATCTCATCCGGGATTTTAAAAAAATGACACTTGTCATGTTTGTGAGATGGTGTGAAAATTGGCTATGTTGAAATGTTGGAGTCAAAATATTGACAATTAGTGACGTTTTCAGTGAACATTGAAATATTTCAATGTTCACTCATAATGTGGACATTTTACCATATTTTTAAACCAAATTTTCAACATAGCCTTTTTATTACCCCACCTTATGAACCAGGTATGTGAACATTTTCAAATCCCTGCCAAAACATAATTCTGTGCCACAGGTGCAAAAACACATTTTAGCCAGGATTTAAAAAACAACTGTTGTGTTAAAAATGTCTGTGCTGAAAATTTGGGGTTAAAATGTTGAAAATTACCAAAGTTATGGCTGAGTGTAGAAACATTTCAATGTAAGCTCATAACTTCGTTGTTTTTTAATATTTTTCTGTTGTAACTTTTTATTAGTTTTTGACAAGGAAATACACCAACATACATCCAAGTGGCCGAGGTCTATGGCAGTAAAGCTGAGTACATGTACTTAAAACATTAGACATTCCTATCCTATGGGGAAGGAGTAGGAAAAAAGAAGGGGAAGGGGTAAAAAATTTAATCTCTACAGGGGTAAGGGAAGGGAAAGGTATCAATAGGTTACCTACAAATCGGCATACGGAAAATTACAGGTAGGATCCCCATCCATTCTGGTCTACATAGTAGAAAGGAAATAGAGCTAGTATTCCACCTGTTGTTATTAGATAGCGAAAGATAGGAGTAAAAGATAGGGTTATTAGTATGGAAAAGTCAGAGAACATAAAAGAGATCTATGCATTCAATTTAACAGTGTGATGTCCTTAATTATAGCAGTGTGCAATCATTGAGATAAAGACTGTACTCACCAGAGGAATGAGCTTCAAGACAGGGTTTGCTGGACATAGACACATGAGTCAGTTCCACTGTATCTGTGCAAGTCTCTATAATCATTTTCATGGCATCAAGAGAGGAGTCGAGCTATAAGTGTGTATATGTTCTGCAATCTCCAGCTACTACCTAGAGGCAGAACAGAGGAACACAAGCAATCCCAAAGACTCAGGTTCGTAACAAAAGTGGTAGTCATATAACAATACAACCAAAAGATCATTTTGACAAAGTAAAGCCATTAAATGCGTACTATAAGACCTATGGAGAGTTTAACTTTTGTGTCTCTGTAAGAAGTACTTGGAAGGGCATATTAGAGTAAAGGGGAAATATTTAAGGGGAATAGGAACTTCAGTTCTCAGTCATCCTTACACTTAGTTAGCAAGATATTGAGCCAGCTGTATCTGCCAGGTTAAGAGGGGTAATCATCCTACACCCGCTTAGGGTGAGCATAAGTTAAATACAGGGCCCAACAGAGTCTAATTTGGAAAGTTGGTATTTTTGCAGGTGTGAGATCCTATCCAACTTACCCACTGCTGAGAGAGAAGCCAAAACTTCCATCAATGTAGGGATCATGGAGGACCTCCATTTACAAAGCAGGGCTCTCTTGGTTTGCATAGTCAAAAGAGCTCACCATTTATATTCCAGGTAAGTGAGCTTAGGAAAAGCAGTGGTAATACCCAAGAGATAAAAAAGAGGGCAGAGAGGGATTTGAAGTTTTAGTACTTTAGAAGCCATGTCACGTACTGAGTGCCATAAAGGCTGAATTAAAGGGCAGGACCATAATATGTGCAACAAGTCTCCTGACAGGGCCTGACATCTCCAGCATTTATCGGAGTCCAGGAGCTTAGCTTTGTAAAGGTTCACAGGGGTTTTATACCATGAGTGGGATATTTTATTTTGTATTAATTGAGATCTGGCATCTCCCAGCCATTTGTGTGTATCCCTCCATGCCTGATCCCAGGCATCATTGGTAATTGTAAGGTGCAACATCTTTTCCCATTTCCTTTTAGCATCTTCAGACTGAGAGGGCAGAGAGTTCCTAATGTTGGCATAAATACGTCCTGCTAGGCCTTTCATGTTTTTAATCCATGATTGTAAAACAGAAGGATTGTCTTGCGTTTGGGAGGGGGATTCAGAATAGGTCTTAAGGCTTCTCTAAGTTGTAGATACCTCCAGAATTCGGTCTGAGGGATATCCCATTTCTGCTGAAAATAGTGAAATTAATGTATTGTATTATACCTAGGATCCACAACATCTCCAATAGTGGAGATCCCCCTCATAGCCCAATTTTTCCACCAGATCCAATAGCCCCCAATAATAATGGTGAGGTTCTGCCAAAGGGGGTGTGCATAATCGTAACAGGGTCCATCTTCAATCTCCGATGCACAGCATACCAACTGGCTGTCGAAGCCTCTATTGTAGGGAGGTGAGGGGAGATTTTAAACTGCTGGGAGGTCTGGATTTGCTATTAGGGCATGCAAGTAAAAGAGAGGAGGGAAGAAACATTCTCGAGCTGTCTAACTCAATTTGGAGCCACTGGGGAGAAGTGGGCAGATGAGGGGCCAGCTATTTAGTCATCCAAGCTAAAAAAAAGCCTGACATTAGCCTTCTAGCCAAGGGAGGTTCCAGCCTCCATGCTTCCAGTGGGTCTGGAGTTTGACTCGACTGTATCTAGGTTTGGTGCCTTCCCATAGGTAGGGTCCAGTTACTTTATCGATGGCTAAGTCCCAGTTTTATGGGAGGCTAATAGGGATATGCATCAGTAAATAGAAGAGTTTTGGAGCCATGACCATATTAATCACAACAATTTTACCTGCTAAAGTTAGTCTAAGGAGCTTCCATCTATCAAACTCTGTTTTGATGGATGAAAGAAGAGGGAGGATATTAATTTGCCAAATTGTATCCAACAAGAGCGACAGTATTATCCTCAGGTAGGTTATCCCTTCTGGGGCCCAAAGAAGGTCTGATCTTTCTGCCATCTGTTGGGTACAGAATTTATTCAAGGGCATTAGCTTGGGCTTATTCTGATTTAATTTGAGACCTGAATATGCATGAAAGGACTCCAGAAGAGTCAATAAAGGGGGAATAGATCAGTGAGCATCTGCTAACGAGAGTTTTTTTTAATATTTTGAGACTAACATAGTCTTCTTGAGATGCCACCTCATGACCTCAGTAGGTAAACATATTCAAATCTCACCTGAATGGGTGATTTTACAAAGCAACTGTGAAATCTCCTTTCTGGCAAAACTTGAATAATTCCACTGCCCTTGGTCATGAGGTGGCATCCCAAAAAGGCCATGCTGAGCATTTGGTGTAAAAATATTTAAAAATGGACGAAGTTATGAATCAAAGTTCAAACCCATTTGACATTAAACCAGACTTACATTGTTTGCTTCTATCACAGTTACCCGTTCCAGCAGCAAGACGTGTCTTCAAATGCAGAGTGGATCTATGCAGTGGGACATGTTCAGTTGAGTGAGGGTGTATGGAGTGGTGGGTGCTGAGAGAGAGAGAGGTTGGGGTTAGTGTGGGGTGTGGGGGTGTCAGACTGGTGAGGGATCATTTTCTTTTCTACATGTGTAGACAAAAAGAAATCAATGAGGAATGTTTTTTGTTGTCTCAGAGCACTTTCTGACACTGGGGATTGGGCACCTCAGCATCAGGCTATTGTTCTGCAGCACTCCAGTTCTGCCATGTATACAGGTATGTGACCTGGAGGGGAGTGGGGTGAAGAGAAATGGTACTGCAGGTGGGCACCCCGTCCCACTTATTCAACATAAAATTAAACATGGGGAAGGGGGAAAGGTAGAGGGCAGTGGAAAGAAAGAAACAGTAACCATGGTGGGCACCCCAGTCTGCTAGTAATTTATAATAGTTAGCTAGATAGCTAGAGATTGATAGATAGAAACATAGCTAGACAGATAAATAGATAGATGATTGATAGATAGATAGATAGATAGATAGATAGATAGATAGATAGATAGACAGACAGATAGCCCATCTGTCATGCTGCCTTACCTTGTATCCTCACCTCCCTCCTAAAAGACCTTTTCTCTCCTTCCTGCAGATGTGTTTAATCTTTACCCCCTCACCATTTTTTAACCCTCACCAGTCTAGTATGCATGATAGCACTTCTATGTTACTTGTGCAATTGATTGTTTGAAATAAGCTTTCCTGTAATTCTGAATTATTGTAATGATTGCTATTAATTTTATTATCCTGTACTGCTGATCGTATCTCATCAATTTGTCATACTGTATTTTCTTTTTGCTGCTTGTATCCTTACTGTTTCCCCAACCCCTCATCCCCAGGATGCATCTGGAAACAAGCTTTCACTGCTTATTATGTCTTTCCTGGTGAAACTTTTAAATAAGCATTTATCAACGCTGAATGTTTGCTTGCTGCTACTGGCATTGGTAGTGCAGGAGTTAGAGAGATGTATAATAGGAATGGCAGTGAAGTATTAAACTAATGCCAACCCCCACCCTGTAGAGACTGACAGGCATTTGAGGGTGTGCCTTTGGGTTGTTGGCCATTACACTCACAATGTTCCACCTCACTCCACCCTGCAGACACCAACAGGTTTTGCGGTGTGCCTTGGGGTCTTTGGCCCTCACACTTATTCCATTCCACAAAGAAATAAGCTGAGATGGGTGCAGTAGAGGAGAATGGGGTGAATGTTAGGGCCGAAGACCCCAAGGCACACCTCAATGCCTGCCACTGGCTGCAGGGTGGGGGTGGAATGGCATGAGCATTACGGCCAACGACCCCAAGTCACACACCCGATGCCTGTCAGTCTATACAGGGTGGGGCATTATGGTTGGATACCCTAATGCCCCAGGCATTTGTTGGTATTTTCACTCCAAATTTTCAACATTGGCTTTCTGGGACCCCACCTCATGAACAGTGGCACTATCATTTTGTTACTCAGTCCTGAAAGGTGATTTCACACAGCAACTACATCATTCAGCGCCACAGGTGCAAAAACATATTTTGGGCAAGATGTTAAAAATGACAGCTGAGGAGGTGTGAAAAAATGGCAATGTTGTAAATCTGGAGTAAAAATATGAAAAATTGGTGAAGTTACATGCGTGCGTAGAAACTGTGCAATGCATGCCTGTAACACAATCATTTTTTGGAATTTTTTCACCAAAGTTTCAACACAGGCATTTTGGGACCTCCCCTCACTGTGCTTTTGTTAATCTGTGCTGAAAGTTGATTTCCCACAGTGACTACACCATTTGGCACCATAGGTGCTAAAACACATTTTGGCCAGGATGTGAAAAATGACAGCTATACTGTTCATAAGGAGGTATGAAAAAATGGCAATGTTGAAAATCTGGAGTGAAAATATAAAAAACTGGCAAAGTTATGAGCGTGCATAGAAACTGTGCAACACACACTCATAATGCAGTCATTTTTTGAAACTTTTTCACCAAATTTTCAACATGGGATTTTTGAGACCCCACCTCATGAACATTGACACTGTCATTTCGTTAATCAGTCCCAAAAGGTGATTCGGTGCAGCAACCTGAAATCACCTTTTGGGACAGAGTAACCAAATGACAGTGACAGTGTTCATGAGGTGGGGTCCCAATAACCCCATTTTGAAAATTTGGAGCCAAAACCTAAAAACGGCTGAGATATCAACCTAAGTTGAATCCCCCCCCATTGACTCCCATTATACAGCTTACTATCATTTCTGCGGTTTGCTGGTTGGCTTGGAAGAGTGAAGATGTGTCCCAGTCCATAGCAGATCGCTGCTCCTGACCTCCGGAGGTAAGTATGGGGTAAGAGTGGTGCAGAGAAGTGGGTCTGCAGAGGGAATGTGGGGGTGGGGGAAATGGGGAGATGACGAGGGACCGTTTTCTTTTTTACAGGGGAAAAAAAAGACTTTGGGGATTGTTTTCTTTATTTTACAGGTTACCAAAAATATTTAGGCACATTGGGGTGAGCTCTCAGTGTGCCACAATAGTGTGTGTGCATGGGGGGGGCCATGCCGACATGGGGATTGGGCACACCAATGTCGGCACTTGAAATATTCAGGTGTGGGGTCATCTGACACCGGGAGTGGGCATTCTGGTGTCAGAAATATAAATAAAAAATTATTTAGGCACATTGGGGTGGGCTCCCAGTGTGTCACATTAATGGGGGGAGAGGGGATACATACCAACACAGGGATTGGGCACCCCAGTGTTGGCTTTCTGGGGAGTGGGTGACAGGATGCAGGAGCTGCCACTGTGAAAAGCCACACTGTGGCTCATTTATTTATTTATTGAAATTGTTCACCAGGAAAGGTACACTGAACAAACAAGGTGCTCCACGGCAGGAGCCAACAAGAACCATAACTCTGATCATGCATATTACTGTACATTGTAATGCGCATGGCCAGAGTCTTGTCAGCTGCCAATAGACAGAAGGTACAGTATGTCTGTGTGCCTGATTGTGAGGGAGGGGAAGGTCCTGCTGCAATGAGGAAACTGTCCCTAATTGCAGGTGCAGACTTCTTTCAAGTGCAGTCCTCTCTCTCAAACTGCTGTCATAGACAGCTAGCTGATTCATTGCTGCCTGAGGAATGAGCCCCATAAAGTGTCAACTCATAACCATCCCTGATTGGGGCTGCACTTTTCTTTCAAGTGAAGACTGCTTCTCTCAAACTGCTGTTACAGACAGCTCACCGATTCATTGATGCCTGAAGAATGAGCCCCATGAAGCGTCAACTGTATTGGGCAGAAACTCACACACTTCTGACATGTTGTGCTGTCCAAGATGTTTCTTGTACATGCATGGCACGCATGCATGCAAGCAAACTTAATAAATAAACAAATAGAGAGAGATAGACAGACAGTCAGACAGACAGATAAATAGATAGATAGATAGATAGATAGACAGACAGACAGACAGACAGACAGACAGATAGATAGACAAAGCTCATTGCCCAACTCAAGCCAGCAGCATGACTCCAGCTGCAGCTTCACAGTTCAAGTCCTGCTGTTGTCATACTGAGAACATGGGTGAATGGCTTCTCTCACTAAGCTGACCACTTTAAATTTTTGGGTGCTCAGAAACATTATTTCTAGGGCAACTTTCAAAAAACAAACACCAGACTAACTAAACAAGGTCCCATTTATTTAGGTTCAGGTGTTTTTTAATACTTAATTTTTATGTATTCTCATTGATTTTTAGTTAAAAAACAAGATGGCAGCCACCATGATCAATTTTTTTTCTCACAATAATTAAATCATGAAAATAAGCACTCATAATCAGTATTTTTGTACTGATCAAGCTAGAGAGTTATCAAAACAATTAATTTTAAATCCTTATAACTCTTGAACCATATATTATTTTTTCACAAAAGCTTCAAAAGGCACTACCTTGGTACAGGTTGCTTCTACCTTGAAAGTTTCATGAAAAAACATTACACCATCTAGACTGTGCATGAAAGTAAAAAAATCATGTTAAGTATCAGCAAACTAAACACCACTTTTTTGCATTTGTTGGCATTCCATATCTCGAGAACCGAACAAGATGCCATCATGAAACTTTTCACAACTTGAGACTCTGCCATCCTACTGTAACTATGCATGTCCGATTTTGGGCTATTTCACTTAATGCCACCAAAGTTATTAAGGTGCAAAACATTAACATTAAACAGCCTACTCAACTCTAACTATAGGGGTGGTAGAATGCCCCTATAATGTATTATATGGGCTACATTAGAGTTGAGCAAGCACATTAATGTTGAACGCTGATTTGTGCACCTTAATAACTCCACCTCTGTTCAGCCACTTTGTTTGAAATTTGTTTGGCATAGAGCTGATGCCGGGATCACTGGATCCTGAACATATTGTGGCAATCAATTCTCTGGGGTCAAAGTTATAGAAGTGCAAAAGACACAAAACAAGCCAAAATTAAGACCTTTTTTTTGCCCAGCTGTAATTAAAAAACTAGGAGGATTTTATTTATATTTATTTATTTATTTATTTATTAAATTATGGTGACCAGGTAGGCCCACTGAGCCCCGAAGGTCCCTTTTTCAGGGGCGACCCAGGATAACAATACAAGATAAAATGCAGTGGAGAAAAACTTTTGATTACATAGGTTGTTCAAGCATAAGGTGGTTACAGACAGTGGTTACAGACATGGTTATCATCATGACACAGTTTTGTCTTGGTACTACTTGGCACAGTGATGTCATACCTGAAACATGCAAGTTTGACAGAGTTTGTCCCAAGGTGTGTGCTTTTGTGCTTTTTAAGCTCCTAACATGTTCAATTTTTGAGAAATGTAGGAAAAACATGTACATGCTCAGTTTAAAAATGGAACATTCTAAGGATAGCTGAATTTTGGATGCCCACACTTCTAAATTTGATAATTTGTACTGTTGTGTGAAATCTTCAAATTCTGTTGGAATTAAATTTCGTGAAATTTTTGAAAATGCACCAAATTTTGGTGAAAAAGGAATGGAGGAATTCTGTGGCAGCAAAATGTGAAATTAGTTTTTTCACAACATTTCTGCAGAATTTTATTCTGTGGATCTCATTATTTTCTGTGGAAATTGTTGTGGAATGATTTTCCACAGAAAAATGCTATTCCACACAATATTATAATGCAGATCTCGGCAGGAGGAATTCCACAGAAGAACCAGTGAAATTCTGACAGAAATTCTGCCAGCAGAATTCCACATTCTGCACAGCACTAGTTTGGTCTCTGCAAAACCATCAATTGTTTAACAGATAATCTTGCTTTACAGTCATCAAATGGGTTTGTTTGCTCCCTGGTACCCTGCGTTCTGAATTGTTGTTCTTTTCTAACAAAATGTGTCTGTTGTACTGATATAATGTCATTTCTGATTTAATCTTAGCTGTTTCCCCTGAATACTCATCCTTACCTTCTGTCTATAATGACATTAACTTGAATAACTGGCTATGAAGCTACAAATAAGTTTATTGCTTTTGCTTAGAACAGCGGTATGATACCTGCTTAAAAAAATTAGAAAGATGCAACTTGATGTCCTCCCACCTAGAGATTATAGTGTCATATAAAAACGGTACAGATTTTTTGTCCTTCATAATTATTTTAATTTCTTCTATCACCTGAGGCTGAAGTAACAAGCTACTGTTTACTGTCCAATAACCTTTCCCTGGTTTCCTCGGTGGATGAGAAGATATCTGGATTCCTATAAGGGAGTGGTCAGAGGTTTCTACTGGTCTGTTGTCAGCTCACATGATGGGTAGAGCTTGAGAGTCCAACCAGGCATCTATTCTAGTGGCAAGTGTGCCTTTAAAAAAGGTATTTGGAGAAGATGAAGATGAAGAAGCCATGGCATCCTTCAGAGTGGCTTGTCTTTTTTTTTGTTTGTTTTTTTACATCCTTTTTTCCATACCTGGCTCCCGGTCTGCCCCAGTCTTCTGCACATCCTATTATCCAGCCACTGTCTGGATTCCCCTAGCTCCCTTAGGGACCCTTGCCTTATACCCCTGTGGATTACCCCATGCGGCAGGGTGGCGGAGTGCCCCTAACTCCGCCTAGTTCAGGATCCAGTGTTCAGCGATGTCCCCCAGAGCCAGGCGCCCCCATAGGATGGCCATCAAGCCACTGTGACCGGTTGCCAATCCATTTTCCCTTGTTCTGCTTACCCCTTGCAAGTGGGGCTTGCAATGGCACCCAGGGAAGGAGTGCGCATGGGTCCACACATGCTCTTCCTGGCACCATGCCCCATCTCAGCTCCCCCATACTTGTTGCTGGTGTACCACCCCCAGCCTCAGCTAGGAGCTGATAGTGTACCGCCAACTGGAGATCAGTCCCTCAGATGCTCCATCCATCTCCACCCCCACTGACCCCCAAACGACCCGAGTCCACTCCCGAACCCAGGTTGCTGGCGTGGAGCGAGGTGTGGCATCCAGCACCTCAACCCTCAGTGCCACTGGGCCATGCAGAGTGGCTTGTTTTAATAAACAATGCAATGCAGCCTTGTCACAATAAGTTTTATTTTTCATAGGTCCAGATTGTTTTGTAGAGAGACTATTATTGAAATCACCTCCCCACAGAATTTGTCTGCTAGAAAACAAATATGGCTGAATATTTTGTAATAAGGTTATTCTAGAGGCTTTGGTCTCTGGGCCGTATACGTTTATAATCTGACCAATTAACACTTGAAACTCAAAGCTTAATATTAACATACAGCCTGGGTCTATTTCAATTAATTTCTGGACAACAACCTTGGAGTTGGTAAAACAAATCCTACCCCTGGACACTGATTCTCCCCAATTGACCAATAAGAGGCTCCGTAAAACCATTCAGAGGAAGCCTTTTGTACTTCAGCTAAAGTATGCAGTATTGTATCCTGTAACAAAAGAACATCATATTGCAAAGTTTGAAGTAATGAGAAATTAGATTTTCATTTGAAATCAGATTTTATACTATTATTATTCAAACTGGCCAACTTAAGGGATGGAAAAGTCAATGCAGAGTAGATTGGAGTTTTTTTCTTGCTGGACCTGGTAGTCCTTTTTTTATTTTTGGAACAGTTCCACTCACCTCCTATGAGACTAAATCAAGGGGGGGGGGAGGCTCACTCTGTGTAGACTGATAGGCAACATCAGAGCCTTCATCTTCCATCAACTCTCCCCAAACTTTGTAAAACTTCATAGCGATTTTCTGTAACTAATGGATTAACTGTAGCCGCTCTAGTGGTATGTTTTGCTGGAGTTCTTCACTGCTTCGATATTACATGCAAGTCCATTAAATCTTTGGCAGAACTTATAGGAGAAACCACTGCTAAAGAGAGCAAACCTTCGACCGGGTTGGGGGGGGGGCATTGCCTTCGATGGTGATACCAGAGGTGTCAAAGGGGCTGAGGTAATTTCCATGTCAGTAGCAGCGTTCATTTGAGTTATGTTACTCTCTTTTGAGGTTTCAGTACATCTGACAGCCAGTTTTTGAACTGCAAATAGGTTGTCTAGTAGGCGGCGTTGGGGGAGTCATCTGTATCATGCTTGAATGTGCACGTGTGGCTCTATTTACAGTATGTAGAAGTCCTGCTCTACATAATCAGATGCACTGTGTGCTGCCGAAGGGCAGGAAGGAAAAGAATGGTCTTCTGATAAACATAAATTGCAACTTGGAGGGATTGTGCAGTGACTTGCTGTATGGCCCAGAGCCCCGTATGATATACATTTTTCTTGATCACAGTCTGAATTCAGATGTGTGAGTGGCCCACATCTGTAACATGATCTTGGTTGTCCTGGATAAAATAATATGCCATGATCCCTACCCAAATAAAAACATTTGGGCAGATGTTAGATGCCTTATTCTGTGTGATTTAATTGAATTCTCAACTCCCCCCCCATCCAGAATCCATTGTCATCAGTAATTGCTTCTGGTGTTCCATTTACTGAGCGTTGTTTCTCTAGCCAATAAAGAATATCATTGACATTGACTCTTTCATTTCAGAAAAGGACTGTAACTGTTTTGAAAGTGGGTTTTATAATGGGAAAGGCTAGGAATGGTTTCCACAAAGGAATGTGTTTTACTGTGTAAAAAGCAGCCCAAAATTTGTCCAGAAGACTGGCAGACCAAAAACTAATATCGAAGTTTTGATCTCCTGAAGCATGTATAAAAGCATAAACTTCAGCAGTAGTGAAGTGTAGGGCTTGTATAATCAGCTCTTTCCCTACATAGTTACAATCAGGAGGTAGCTCTAACCTTCCTTTATATCAGAGCCTTACAACATATCTCCTTTTGGCCACCTCGGCAGGCTTCTGAAATAGGCTTGCATAGCTGGCTGGTCTTACTTGTGGGCTCTCAGACTCCCCCACTTAATTTGTCATATCTAACATATCATCCATATCATGTGAAAAACATTTGTACCTGATGTGGATGCCATGACTGTCTGGTTCTGTACACTCAACTCCTGTGGGAGTGCTGCTGCTAAGATGTCCTGTTGCTGAATGGACGCACCCTCTGCGACCCTTACAGTGGCTGCATCCTTCATGGAAGTTTGCTCCTGTGCAACATGTGACACATGAGCATCAAAGGGCTGAGCCACCTCTGCCTTTCTCTTCTCAGCTTGCATAGTAGTGTCTTGCTGACCTTCTGACTCGGGAGCTCTCGTTACCTCTGCCGATTCAGAATATGCTGTTCCGCAAGCAGCTTGCAGTGATCCAGGTATGGGTATTTGTGGATCAAGTATCCACTGTCCAGCAGAATAAATCCAACCAGATTTTTGCAGTGCCATCTCCGGTGTCCATTCTGCATGCTGAGCCATAAGAGGGAAAGCCTGTAAATCCTGAGAAATGGATGAAACCGCTCCAACAACAGGTACCTGTTTGGTGTTTGAATTGTCATTTACAGTGGTGGCAAAATTACTTTTTATCACTGCGCTAGAAATAGGGCTTTGTGCAAAACGTTTCTTCTTTTCTCTTCTTCTAACCTTCCTTTGTTTAATTCAAAAACTCGCTCAGCTTCAGATAACATGGCAAGCAATTAACTTTGTTTTTCCTTCAATTCTCTTTGAAGTTTGAATTCATCTTCAACACGATCCTGGATAATTTAAACATTATCTACATCCCTGGTTGTATTAACATAGGTTCTGGTTCAGAAAATGTGGGTCGCTGTGGAACACAACCTTCCCCTGCTCTGATGTCTCTGGATTGGGATGCTCCATGACTCCTGCAGAGAGACAGCGACCCCTGCCAAGAGTACAGGAATTTTCTATGGGATAAAACTGCAACAATACTCAAATTGAATATATTATACAATATATAACATCACATATTCAATGAATTCCATGACAAAATCATAATATCCCCATACCTAAGTACCTGCTAGTTAAAGAAATATATTATTGACACTAAAAACCGTAATGACATTGAGTTAATACCTCACACAATATCACCCATCCCATCAACTCATCCCACCCCACAATTCCCCCTCCGCCCATATCCCCTATTATGGAGGAAATATTTCCATACTTGATCAAGCCTACACTATCTGTCTATAAACAGAATATTAAATAGCAAAATGTTCCTAAGGTCCCACAGAGAAGATCTCTGTGGTATAGCAATACCTTATTTACCTAACTATATCTCCACTATAATCTAACTAAATAGTCATTTATAAACATATCATAGTTACAATTCATCATTCACAATCTAAAGTTTACCCCTCAATACCGTACCTAATTACCTTGTTAGCTAGACGTCCTCTTTTATATCCATTCTATGAACTGTACAATATTCATCAAAGAAAGAGACTACCTAAATACTATACCCCATTTTATTTTACCGGAAAGTTTAAGGGGGCAACTAGCCATCCCTTCCACCACACCTTAATCAAAGACTGAGGTAAGGTAGAACATTCTTTTATACAGAGGGTGCAAATTTCCTGTTCCATTTTACCCTTCATGTTCAATAGAGATATCTGTTTCTGCTGCAACACATATTGACATCCAGATTGCCTTATCACCCAATTTAATATGGCCATTATTACTCTAAGTGTACCTTTACGGTAGTCCCTCCAAGCTCTCCCTCCGTATTGCCCATAAATGAGTGTCTCGTATATCATTGTCTGAAGTTGGGGAATCCCCCATGTGCTAGCTAACAGAGCCAAAAAAAAATCTCCATATAGGGGCAGTCAAAAAATAAGTGGGGCATTGTTTCTATTGCTGCCCCACATCCCTCCCTTAAACAAGATCTATCTTGAATACTTTTATGGAAGTGATTTCCCTGAACATTAAGTCTGGAGTGGCAATTTAGCCAAAGAGAGTCCCACATCTTTGGTGGGGTTCTGGCTCTGTCAGTTGTGCAGTTACATCTGAAATCTTAATATTTTCAGGTAATGAGAAACATGGAGTCCCAAAGCATTCAGTATGCAAAATCCTATTATAAAGATTTTTCCTAGTGGAATGCAAAACTTCCATAGTGGTTACATTTCAACCCTTCAATTTTCCGCTAATTACCAGTACTGTAAATATTTAGACATACCCACAGAGGCTGCTCGAAACCGCCCCCACTGTTGGTCTCCCCACCTCTGCCAAAAGTAAGAATATCTCTCCTGAAACAAAGGTAGCCACTCCATTTGTCTCACGACTAATATGGGCAAAAAGTTGGAGCATACAAACGGGGAAAAAAAAAATATTACTGGATTTAACATATTAAGCCCCCATTTAATTGGCCAATACATGATCCTTCTTTTTATGGGGTTCAACTGACTCCTCCATATTAACTGAAACACTATGCTATATGTCTTAACCTCCAATGTTACTGGCAAGGGAAACATTTTACTGACCAACAAAAAAAGGGGAACAATAAAATGTTAAACATGTAAACCCACTTTTGTTTAGTTCTAGGATAACCCTTCCATCGACTGACTTTTTCCTCTGCTTGGATTATGGCCGCCTCCCAATTGTCATGTGCCGGCTCCATGGTTCCAAAGACAATACCCAAAATCTTTAATGGTGGATCAATCAACTGCACTCCCCCAATGTCGTGCATATCCCCCAGCTATGGATTCCCAGACTTTCACTTTTTTGTTTATTTACCCTAGATCCTGAAATCTCTGAAAAAGAGTCAACAAATTCCATAGCCCTTTCCCCGAGGTTACATCAGCAACCAAGATGGTAATAACATTGGCATAAGCCAAGGCTACCAGAAAGGTCAATGGTCTAGGTCTATGATGGGTGATATTCCATCTTCCCCATTCAGTCTCCGAAGCAGAGGCTCGAGAGAGAAATATACAGCAAGGGGCTCAAAGGGCACCCTTGCCACACACCCCTGTGAATCTTAACATGTTTCCCAATTCTACCATTCACCAATGGGCTAGAAGAAGCCCCTTTATATATATATTCTGAATCCAACAGATAAATGTCTCAGGAATCCCATAATGTATCATTACTTCATATAAATATTCATGTGGTATGCCATCAAATGCTTTAGCTTGGTCAAGTGAAAGCAAGCAACCAGATGTTTCTGAACAATCAAAGGCCTCCCTTATGGTTTTCACCAAATCCCCCATAGAACAGTGGGGGATGGCACATGCCTGGGCAGAAGAGATTACAACCTGTGCCACCTTAGTTACTGTAGTCTATTACACAGTATCTTACATAATATTTTCCAATCAACATTAATGAGGCTTATTGGTCTCCAATTCCGTAAGTCCAGCTTATCCCCTTTTTTGTACAAAAATATTAAGAGACTATCCATCAATGCAACTGGAAAAGGGATGGTCCCTGCTAAAACATTATTATATACAACCACTAGAAACTCACTTAACATATCTATAGTTTTTTTTTACAAAATTCTCCCTGCAACCCATCCGGGCCAGGTGAAACTCCATTCTGTAGTTTTGAAATAACATTATCCACTTCTGCCTTAGTAATGGGAGAGACCAGTTGTCTTTTGCCCTCCTCTAACAGTCCAGGGATATCCAACTGCTGAAAAAACTCAGTTACAGTCACTGGATTTGGTACACGACTGCCAAAAGCTTGTTCCACATAGTCATGTACTACCTGTTCTATCTCTTCTCCTGTGTGGACCACTAACCCTACATCTGTTTTAAGGCTAGCCATATATTTTGATTTAACCCATTGTGCACAGATATTATATGGATTTACATTTTGTGCCTTACCCTGGGTTCCAAATATTTGTTCGATCAACAGTTTTTGGGCTTGTTCATATTGATAATTACACATCTCTGTTTTCATTTCCTGAATATGGCCAGTGAGATCTTCTCTTGTCTCTATCGCCTGGGAGAACAACACCTGAAGCTTCTCTCTCAATTTCAAGTAGTTTAAATATTTGGTATTTGATGCTTTTTTTTGCCAAAGAACTACACAAAGACTTGATATCCTTTTTGGTGTCCTGCCACCAAAATAGCAACTTATCATAGAGCTCAAACACTGTTCTCCTAGCTTCCAACTCAGACTGAATTGCAGACCACATCTCAGCATCTTCCAGTGTGGAGACGTTGACCCTCCAGACCAAGTCGGACCTAAGTTTATTTACTGGTTCTCCTACCATTGTTTTAATAAGCCTATGGTCTGAATTTTTGAGGGAGAGACAGAGAAGGTTATCACAGGTACTCATTGAGAGGCAAACAAAAAGTCAATGCATGTTGACAACCTTCCTTTAAAAAAAGTATGGCCTGGTGCCTGACCAAGGTCAGCTGCACAGTCTTTAAGCTGCGCTTGTTTGTATAATCTGTTTAAACAATTTGTATCATTATACATTTTCTGCATAACTCCTGTTTTATCCAATAATGAAAGGATACAATTGAAATCTCCCCCAGAAAAACAGACTTTGAGGTGTATAAATACGGTTGGATCTTTTCATAAGCTCAACCCTTTGATAGTTAGTTTGAAAATTATATATATTGATTAATCGAAGATCCTGGGACCGTATCCTTGCATCCAAAATACAAACCCTAGCAGGTACCAGATCAATCAGATGTGGTACTCTGAGGTCGGGTGTCAAAATGGCAAACCCTACCCCAGAGCATGGGTCCTCCCTCAGGGACTAGAATGAAAGACCTCTGAACCAGTCCTTAGATGCTCAGTGAGCTTCCCTAAATGTGTGAATTTGAGTGTCCTATAAGAAACAGATGTCCAACCAGTGATCTTCGAGACTAGCAAAAGTGGTTTGTTTTCTTTTCTGGTTGTTTATACTATTCACATTGATGGACCCGAACATAAGGTGGAAACCCATAGTTATGTGACAGAGCCAGCCCGACCATCAATATCTTCCTCCGTTGAAGACTTTGCAGCTGCTCTTTTTTATGTTTTATTTTTTTTTTACCACTCTGTCGTCCTTTAAGGATACATCTGAGTCAGTCATATTCTCCGTTTGTGAGAGAATGAGTGAGGAAGCATCTGATTCTTCTCCATCCTATTCCAATTGTTTTGTTTTAACCAATGGTGTAAATCTATTTCTGGTACAAATGTCTTCTGCCCTCTGCAAGGTCGAAGGCCCTCCCATTTTCTGGGAAGTACTGCGAGTCACACATTTGGATTTTTGTTGCTCCCACTCAGCTGTCTGTGGGGGTGGCATTTCATTTGAACTTCTACTTCTCCTAGCTCAGCTCCAAATGTTGAATCTTGGAGTGGTTGGGAATCTTCCTTCTCAACCAAGGTATTCCCCTTCTGAAGTTGCCGTAATGTCTGAGTCCCCTGTGGCAGTGGTAGGAAACTGAATATGTCGTGCTGCTGCTGGGTTTTGATGTAAGGGTGTCAGGTGTCAAGATGGTGGTGGAGAAGTTTGTCGTAAGGTCCTTTGTGTGGATCCTGAGGGTATCTCAGAGCTGTCTAGCAGTAAGAGTGCTGTCTTCACCTTCAGAGGTTTCTTCCTCAGCATTGTGTGAAGACCATGGCCAATCTTTAAAGTTGTGATTTGTTTCTTCATATAAGTTGCATACTACTGGAGTAGGGCAGTTAATAACAACATGTCTAATTCCGCCACACAAGGAACACTTCATTTTGTCGCATACATTACTGAGATGGGTGTATGCTCCACATCAAAAGCAGGATTTCGGTTGACCAGAGTAGAAAATAAATCCCTGATCCCTCCCCAAGTAGAAGCAAGTAGGCAAGTGTTGAATCGCCCCATTCTCTTGTGGTACATGAACTGGATATGCCATCCCCCTGTCCAGAGGTCTTCAGTATCAATAATGGGGTCAGGGAGTCCAAGTACCATACATTTGGCCCATAATCAGAACAGAATGTCTGATATTGCCACCCCCTCATTTTTGAACAGCAGTTATTGTATAGTAAGCAGGTTTTGTAAGCAGAATTACAATGAAAGCACTCCACTTTTTAACACTTTGATACCTTTGCCAGAATAATTCAAGGCCAGCCGCCATTTTAAAGCTGGCGTTAAAGTTGGGATCCCCAAAGGTATGCATCAAGGCATATATTTCTTGTGCAGCAAAGCCCAGACTCTCTTTAAGCAGCGTGTGGCCAATGTAGGTGCAGTCTGGATATGTATCAAGGCCACCCTTATACTTCATGTGTACTGCATTTTGTCGTTTGGCAGACTCTGGAGTTGAATGAAAAAGTCCCGCGTATGTTCTGTTAGTAGAGGGGTGATCCCTGGCATCTGTGGGCTGAAATCTATTTTTGTTAAAGTTCTGTTCTCTTGAAGCAGATGGGTAGGGTCTCGAAGAGAGGGATACTGGTTCAGGGGGTATTGGAACCCTGGATGGACCTTTTGCTTCTACTGGAAAGCCTAGTTCCAAAGTATGCTGGTTAACATTTGGGGGCATTGGAGTCATCTTATACAGGTTGGGAAACAGCTCAGGAGAATTTGTGAGCTCCAAAGAAGAAGGAAGTTCTAAGGGGTCCACATAGTACGTGCAAGGCCTCCCGGGGAAACCCAAGGTTGACTCTTTGATTGTCGCACTCACCCTGCTGATCTAACAGCCTCAGCTACAGTCACTCCTTTGATTCAAATATTTTCATCAAAATCTGGCTTTTCTGCAGTACTATTTTGCACTTGTCCCCCTTGCGCAATATCAATAGAGTATGGCAATACATTCTCTGATCCCTGGCTTTCATTTCCATTAATTACATTTGCTTCCAGATCCCTATTTTCAATTCCCTCTGTGCTCATCTTATGATCCACCACCACCTCAGTTTCTGTTAAAATTAAAAAAATCTTTACTTCCCTGATCTGGGTGTAGATGTTCCTCTCATGTGCATCCTTCAATAGGATCAGAGCTGTCCAATGTTGCAACTGCTCCAATTACATTCATCAACTTCTCTTTTGGCAAGGGTACCTCAGGAGGTGAGAAACTTCCCCCAAGCAGCTCGGTCTCCATTGATTCTGACTCAATGTTTAAGCCACAGGCTCCCATCTATTGCTCTCGACATTCTTCCTCCTCCAATAACGCCCACCAATTCTCACTTCTGGATCGAAAATCTGTTTCATGTAACTGGCTTTCTGTCATAGACTCACGCTACACAGGAGATGCAGAACTGTAACTGTGTTTGTCTGCCATAGTATCCCGTGCTGGCTGACTTACATCCTTAGTAACATCTGTAGTAATATTTTTAGCACTGTTTTTCTCCTGTAGCTTTGTTTGGGCAGAGAAGGAGGCCATCTCCCCTGCCACATCAGCACTTCCTCCTCCTCCTGTGTCTGGCTACAAACTGGGTCCCCCTCCATCCTGTCTACAGGAAGTGACAGCACCCCTGCAGGTAGAGTAGGGGAATTTTTATTGAAAAATAGGGCTACAAACAACATATTATTAAAATGTTATACAATTCATGACGTTTCAGATAATATAACGACATAAGATTTTACAAAAGGAAAACTAACCAACAATCAGCTATATTTCAAAAAGTACTCCAAGAAAATACAAAAATAATGTCCCCAATCAACCCGTAATAATAATAGATATTAAATATTGCAAACCATACACTGACCCAAAGTACATATTTTATATAGTAATTAACCCTTTAAGGGGGTTTACCCCATGTTTCACAATTGTGCCAAAGGTGTTTACATTTTTCCTCAGGGTACCATGTGTTATCTAATTTCCACACCTTATTAGGAGATAGAGTAATATTCCTAAAAATTTCTGTGTGTGTAACCAATCTCTGCGGTGTAATTGATACTCAACAAGCTTGCCAAAGATAGTAATAATAGTAAATAAAATATAAATTGTTTCCCTGTGGTACTTTCCCCAATTTCTCATAGGGTATCCATATATTAGCATCGAATAAGGCACAGTATTGAATAGGAGTTCTCTCCATTCTTGTGCTATAAATTTCCACACTACTTTTGAAGGTTCACTGTCCGGAAACAAATGTTCCTGTGTCTCCAAAATGTGAACACAAGATTCTCTTAGGCAATATCTCTCATCCACCTGTTTGTGTTTATTGTTATTCCATACATTAAGCCTGCCATGCAAGCTTAACCATACTGTATCCCAAACAAAGGCCAGAATTATTTTTGAGGTTAACATAGAAAGGTTAAATGGAAGTGCATATTGTGGACAGACAGCCAAAGATATTTCTTCTTTTCTGTCTTGCTCTAAAATATGGAAGAACACCTCCTTCCTTGATTTTGTTTGCAAGTATTCTATAAAAATCTCCCATTCAATCATGTATCTTGAATGAACTAGGCCGTATTTTGAAACTTCAGTTATTTTGCTCAAAATCCCTGGTTTCCTCTGAGACCAGGCAGATAGGCAGATGTAAGCCATCTTAACATTACTTCTTTCCAGATTTTCAGACCAGGTTTCAGATCTCCCCCAAAATTAAAGGAATAGAAAATACTACAAAAAAAGGCAAGGGGATTTACCATGTTTAGTACTCCTTCCCCTATTGGTCTATAGGTGACTTCCCTCTTAACTGGATTTAATCATAAAGCCTGAAAAAAAAATACTGTATAATGGAGTCGTGACAGCCTGTGGAGGAGGAAAAACATGACAAAGGAACAGGAATATAGACACCAACAAAGTTTTTATAAGGACCACTCTCTTCTTTTTTGAAAGCTGATGTCCTTTCCAAGAATTGACCAATCTATTTGCACTTAACATGCCAAATTCCCAGTTCCATAAGTCCATATCTGTACCTCCAAAGCTAAGCCTAAAATCTTAATGTTCCCTTGTGTTACTGCTATGCCTGCAAATCTCCCTCCTTCTGGCTGATGACGATGACCGTGCAACACTACTCCCAAACTTTTATTATAATTTATTCTAGCTCCAGACATATTTGAATATTTAGTAACTGTATCTACCAAGTCTTGTTCCTGCGTTTCCTTATGAAGACATAGCACCAAATCATCTGCATATGCCAGTATTTTAACTGGGGGAATTGCTGGGTCTACTTGGATAGCTTTTATGCTGTTATTTTGCTCTATACTTCTGATCAGTATGTCTACACAAAAAAAGTAAAGTAGCAGGCTTAGTGGGCATCTTTGCCTAACCCCTCAGCTTACAACTATCTTACTACCTATCCAGACATTAATGTTGGAGAAAAAGAGAAGCATTTCTATACATCACTTGAATCCAAGATACAAATGTTTCTGGTATCCCATAAGCTCTTAGAGTTTCGAATAGAAACTAATGAGAAACCCTATCAAATGCTTTCTCCTGGTCCACTCCCAATATATATCCCTGCAATTCTGAGTGTTCTGCTAGGTAGAAGATTTCTCTTAATAGAATCAAATTATCATGTTGCTGCCTACTGGGAATAGTGCATGTCTGGTATGGACTAATAACTCATCCTGCTAATGATGTTAACCTATTAAGTAGTATTTTACTGAGTATCTTTAAGTCTGTGTTTAAGAGACTAAGAGGTCTCCAGTTTCTAAGATCTTCATGCTCTCCCTTTTTATACAACAAGATCAAAGAGGCCTGATTCATGGATTCTGCTAGTGTACCTTCCTTAAGCATACATATTGTATATTATTTCTAAAGCAGCGGCTATCTCATTTTCAAAAATTTTATATAATGCGGCATCTATTCCATCTGTGCCTGGAGCAGACTCAGTTTTTAGACCCTGTATGGCCTGTTTGATCTCACCTACAGAAATCTCTGTACTAAGAAAAGTTTTGTCATTTTTTGAGATTTGTGGAATATTTCCCATAACCTTGGCTTTTCCTTACATTGGCCATACAGTGGAAAAGGTGTCTCTTAAATATATATCCACTTGCTCTAATATTTCTTCTGGGATAGAGGTTACTTGGCCCAACATGGTTCTTACTTGCTTTAGGAGTCAATGTTCCACCGTACTAGAGTATTCTTTAAAAGGGTCGAAGGATCCTTTTGAATTTGATGTACCAAACCTTAACTCTTGCACAAGAGACTTGGCCCTATCATACTGTAAACTAAACATATGTTGTTTTATTTCTTTAATGTGAGAGCTATAGTTCTTTTTATGCATCTCAGTGAAGGAAATTAATGACTGAAGCTTCCCCCTCAACCTTAAATACTCATTATAAGTGTTAGTGGTTCTTAGTTTAGACTGGTACTAGAACTCTTTCCATGATTTTTTTATATCCTCCCACCAATCTGTTATTCTATCATAAAAATCTATTACTGAGAACCTTGCAACCCATTCCTTTCTCCAAGCTTTCTGAATTTTCTTTTCTTCTAGTATTGAATTATTTAATCACCAAGTATTTTTTTTTTTTGCATCGGGGGGTATCCTTCCATCTTGGTGTTACAGAAACAGACATATGATCTGTAAATTCCCATGCTGTCACTTTTGAGCCCATTATTTTTTAAATAGAGGATACAAAAATGAAATCAGTCCTTGTGGAGAGGGAACCACGGTAATATGCATTACCTCCATTAGCATGAATGGTTCTATAAGCATCTTTTAGATTTGCTTCTGCAGTAACCTGTTTGAGAGCTATAAAATCACAACATAATTTATCTGTATGTAGTCCTCTGCCTCACCATTTCAACCCACAATTAAAATCACCTGCCCAAATCAAAAGCCTGGAAGTATGAAGAAAGGGTTGGATTTGTCTAAACAAAGAAGCACATCGAACCTTCGCCTGAGGAGCATAAATGGATATTAAACAAAGTCTTTCAGTGAAGTATGTGAGGTCTAATAGCAATGCCCTCCCTGGGTCTATGTCCACTAGCCTAGATACTTTAATGTCTGTGTTGTTAGACAGAATGCCTATTCCGTCACAGGCTTCTTGACCTAAAAACCAAAATGAAGGACATTTTGTCCAGGTTTTCAAGGCCTGCTGGATCTCCAAAGCAGTTTTTATCTGTGTATCCTGGATACAAATAATGTCAGAGTGATCTTGAGCTAGTGAATTCAATACTGTGAGCATCCTAGAGTTATTATGTTTGTTATGTTTGCTTGCACGCATGTGCAGGAAACATAGTGCCATCATCCGAGTTTTCAGAGGTGTGGCAGCCCTCTTCAAATTCAGTAAGTGTGTTTGCAGGTGCGGCCGCAGTTCTGCAATTCCTGCTGGAGCTGTCTAAGACAGCAGTCGAAAATGCAGTGGAGTACAGTTGAAAAGGGGAGCTACGCTTCAGCGAGCAGCAATAAGATATCGCCTGCTCATGTGCGCTCCCCACACACACACACACACACACACACACACACACATGCATGCATACTGCATGCTCGCCCCCCCCATGCACACACTGTATAGCTGATGAGGGTGCCCAATCCCCTGTCGGCTGTGTTGTGCCCCCCCCAAACAGAGTTCCACATGCCACTCTGGATGCCTACCCCAGCTCGGCTACACATGTATAGCTGACGAGGGTGCCCAATCCTCCGTCGGCTCCACTGTCTCCCCCCCCGAGAGTACAGGGTGCCACACTGGGAGCCCACCCCAGCATGGCAACAGAAGAAGTCACTGACAGGGTGCCCAATCCCCATCAGCTCCACGCCCTGAAACAGTTGCTCTTGTGCCGCCAGAGCCCACCCCAGCATAAAACGCCCGTCATCTCGCCCTTTAATAAAAATAACCTGAAATAGAAAAACAGTCCTCGCTGTCTCTGCCCCACCAGCACCCACCCACTGCGCACCCTGCCTCCCCACACCCCCCTCACCCCATACTTACCTCTGGACTCCAGCACGACAATCTTCGGTGGACCGGGAACACGTCTGCACTCCTCAAAGCCGACTGCGAACTGAGGAAATGCCGGTAAGCTGTATAAGTGGATAGAGAGGGTTTTTTAAACTTTGCTGTATATCTCAGGCATTTTTCAGAATTTTTGCACCAAATTTTCAACATGGGGTTTTTGGGACCCCTTCTCATGAATGCTTCCACTCTCATGGCGTTAATCGGGACTGAAGGGTGATTTCGCAGTCACTGCATGAAATCACCTTTTGGGACCAAGTAACAAAATGACACTGCCACTCTTCATAAGGTGGGCTCTCAAAAAGCCTATGTTGAAAATTTGGTGGAAAAATTCCTAAAAATGACTGTTTTACGAGCGTGCATTGCACAGTTCCTACGCACGTTCGTAAGTTCGTGAATTTTCAATATTTTCACTCCATATTTCCAACATTGCCATTTTACCACACCTCCTTATGAGTAGAGAATGACAGGCATCAGGGGTGTGACTTGGGATTCTTGCCTGTAATGCTCATACCATTCCACACCCTGCAGCCAGTGTGAGGCATCGAGGTATGCCTTGGACTCTTCGGCTCCAAAGTTCACCCCATTCTCCTATACCACACACATCTCACCGTGTTTCCTGATGGAATGGGGTGCGTATAAGGGCCAAAGATCCCAAGGCACACCGTGACACTTGTCAGTGTCTACAGGGTAGGGTGTGGTGAAATGTCGTGGCCGTTATGCCTCATGACTCAAAGGCACACCCCAAGGCCTGTCACTCTCTGCAGGGTGGTGGTGGGGTTAGCTTCAGTTCAATATTTCACTGCCATTCCTATTATGCAGCTCTGTAGCTTCTACACTACCAATGCCAATGCCAGCAAGCAAACATTTGGCATTGACAAATGTTCGTTTTTAACACTGTTAACATTCTCAGTAGTGACGCTTAGAGTGCACATAATAAAGAGGCTGAGGAAAAAAGGGGAGCTGCACAATTTTTACTATATCTCCTTCTGCTAGTACATTGAGCCAGACAACTTTGAAGCCCCCATCCTATGCTTCTGATGTGATGCCCACTGACTGAGAGGTCATAGATGAAGAGTCAGAGATGGTGCCCCCTGAATCCTCATCTGATTGGTCTGTAGCCAAGGCAGCGTATGTATTACTTTTTTTTTTCAAGCATCTTTTTTATCTTTTTGTAACAGTGTCTCCAACTTTCCCTTGTGTTTAACAGTTTTCCCAGATCTATTCTGTTTTTTTGCAGTGACTTTTCTGGCAGCACATTCTGTGCCCTGTGGGGGGCACAGCCTGGGAGGGCTGCTCTGTGTTATCTAAAACAACCTTGTTCTGGGGGCTTAGTTCATTGGCTCCTACCTGAATAGAATCTGAAACAGATATAAGGCTGGGATGTTCCTCTTCTACATTCACCTGTGAAGGAGAAGAGCAGCTGGGGAACTTTGTGCTGCTGCTACTGCTACTTTCTGAGCCTGCATTTGTTGGGCCTTATTTATTATCCCATCTTGAGAAGGGCAATCCTCCTGGTTGCACTTGAACAAATTTACACATGCAGCAGTCAAGTGCCCATAGTATAAACAATGATTGCACCGAGGGGTGTCACAAACTGTGCTTAAAGGCACACGAGAACCACATTTAAAGCATGATTTGGGCTGACCTATATAAAACAAAACTCTTTCTTTTCCTAGGAAAAAGGAACTAGGCAGGTGGACAGGACCAGCGTTAGTGGTAAACAAATTAACCTTAATATTCCATCCCCCTTCCAAATCTGTTCACTATCTAAGATAGGGGAAGGTTTATCCAGAACTTCACATCTTTGTTTAAGCCAAAAAATAATATCCTCTATATGTACGCCTTCATTCCTAAATGTTACTGTAATTAATTTAACTGCTGGTTTAGTTAGAGGAATGACCAAATAAGGAATCCATAGAGGGGAATTCTTTAAAGTTTGATACTGAAACCAAAATCTATCCAAAGATGAAATTGTTTTAAAACTCAGATCAAAATTGCCATTTCCTAAATGAATCAATGCAAAAATCTCTGAGGAGAAAAAATGCACGGATCCTTTCAGCAATTTTTTTGCCACATATAGCCTGCCTGGAGGATACTCCAGACCTCCTTTAAAAATTAAGAGAAAAGCGTTCCTCCGAGGAGCAGACTCACCTTTATCCTGAAATAAATCAGACAGTTTAAACATAGGGTTGAGCCACGCTCTTCTAGAGGGATCCTGTAAAATCTCTTCTGAAGGACCCATTCTAACATTTTGCAAATCATGATTATTTTCATTACTATACACATTGTTAAATTCAGCTGCAGCGCTATTATTGTTGGAGCCCATACTTACAGGTTCACAGTTAGTTGAAGTGGTAGCTACCTTGTTTTGATACCGCTGCACATCAGGGTCTTGCGGGTCTGGAGTCCATGACCCATTGTTTTCTTGTAACCATCTGGCACGTTTTAATGCACAATCTGGTGACCAGGCATGGACAGCTGAAACAGGGTCAGAAACCATTATTTTAGCTCCTTTAACTGCATTTGTAGATGTACAAGAAATGTCCTGCTGCGATCCGTCATGTTGCCCATCCTCGTTCTGTACAAAGTGGTGCATTCCCAGTCTGGGACCATGTTTAACTTGTTTTCTGGACTGTTCCACTAATTTTTCCTTTGGCTTTAGGCACTCAGCTTCCTGCTGATGAGAACTGCCAGCCAAAATATTATTTGAAGTGGATCCTTGTTGTTTTCCTTCTGTGTCTTTGATTTTACTAGTGCTAGATGCTGAGTCACTTGTTTCCTGTGCATTTTAACAGAGATTTTTTTTGTCAGCTCTGTAAGCAGCGCTTGTCTCTTGAGCTTGCATTCTGCTTCTTGTACTATCAGTTCTCAAATTTATTTTTCTTTATCTAGAAAATCACTGCCACTTGCCTCCAGTTTTCCACTTTTCTGACTCTCAACAACCATCTCTGCCTGAGACACATCCACATCCATGTCAAAGAAATAATCAGGAATGCCTCCTTCTTCCAAACTTCCCACATTCTCCTTTTCAGCCTCTAGCTCAGTTGGGACTGAGGAGGAGGCTATCTCCCCTGTCTCAGTGTTCAGCAGCTCAACTCTTCCACCTCCACCTCCAGCATCCAGAGGAGCAGCCATCTTGGAATCAGATGGCCAAGGGTTCCCCCTACTGGTGAGTAGGGGAATTTCCCCAATGCCCTGGCCAAATTTCCCCCCATTCACTAAAATTACCACCAGCAGCTTAATCTGGTTCAAGGTCAGTTGGCATTCATTTGTATCCCACTCCCCCAGGTCATGCCAGAAAATAGGCAAAATTTGACTAGTGCACTTACCCGGGCAATGAAACCTAAATAAATAAAAAAAAGTCCCTAAAAATCTTTTTTTTTTTACTTGCACTAAAGAAAATGATCCATCCATGTCTGTTGTGCCCCATTGCTCTCCCCACTGCCATCCCCATCCCCCACCAACCCTACCCCAAGCTCCCATTCAGCACCCACCACCCTACACATGCTCCAACACCCCTTACTCACCTTAACAAAATGACATAATCCTCCTGGAACCACGACTACAAACTTGGGAAACAAGGTAAGTGCAGTAAACATATTTCCAATGTGTTCTGAACTTTTACTCAGAACTTTGTCATTTTTTCATACTTATTCGCCAAATTTTCAACATGGGCTTTTTGTAGCTCTGCAAAATCACCTTTTGGGCAGGATTTGAAAATTTTCACCCACTGGGTTCATGAGGTGGGGTCAACATTTTTTTTTTTTATCATTTAACACTTTTTCCCACCTGTAGCCACAGTCCTGCTCTACATCCAGTCGCCGCTCGTCCATTACACTGCCGACCCGGAAGCACCGCATGCCCAGCTGGCACATGCAGCTACACCTGCAAAAGGGCCCTCCCATAGCCCCCATGCCCCGTGAAGAAACCATTACTGGCACATGCCTTCCGGGCATTGTCAGCTGGTGAAACTGTGGTTATCAAGCTGCTACAGACCATGTTACTTTTCCCCCACTTATCTTTTTCCCTGATGGAAGCATGACCATGCAAGGATGTCAGCGCACTAGCATGCAGATGTTTGCCATGCTTCCCCCCCACTGGCACCCGCACAGCTGCAGTACCTCTGGGCATCCCAAGGGACTAGCAGAGCATGGTATGCATCCACCCCTTCACCCCGGGACTAGGACAGCTGTCATCGGATGCTCAATCCTAGTCCTCCCCTGCCGATCCCTGACAATCCAGGCTCATTCCCGAACCCGAGTCGCCGGCGTGGAGTGAGGTGTGGCGTCCAGCGCCTCAACCCTCAGTGCCACTGGGCTGGAGGGTCAACATTTTTTAATGCTGGCTCATAACTTTGATAATTTTCAATATTGCGACCCAAAATTTTTAACATGACCATTTTTACACCATCTCATGAATGTGACAGCTGTAATTTTTACACTTCTGCCCAAAACATTGTTTTGCACTTGATGCACAAAATGATGTTTCGGACAGTATTTTATAAATGACACCTGCCATGTTCAGAAAGGGGGTGGGGTCATAAGAAAACTATATTGATGAACTAGAGAAGTATGAAAAGAAACCAAGTCTAACCTTGCTTGCTCACGGAAGGGGGTGGGCATTAGGGATGACAATCCCAAGGAACATCCCACCACTGATTCACCAAGACTCTTGAGACCTAAAACTCTAAAGATTTTCATTTCCCTGTTTTGTGCACTTTGCGTTCTTTGATCCTAATGTCTTCATTAATGTAGTTTTTTTTTTACAATGAGTATATCTATATCTATATCTATATACATATATATATATATATATATATATATATATATATATATGTATATATACGTTAATGCAGTCATTAGGGTAAAAGAATGCAAACCTCTCAAAGTAGGAAAATGGGGGGCACCAGAGAGCTTGCTTCGAGGCAGGACACATCTTTATTTGCTCTGCTCTGTACTCGCTACAATTGCCAACTTTACTAGAATTTAGAGGCACTGAACATAATTTTAAGAAGACTCATCAACTTACTTAGCCCATTACCTAGTCAGCGATACTAAAACCAACAATTGGGCACAATAAAAATACATTGCTTCAAGCCTCCAGATCCCAGTGGCCTACTGCGTCAAATACCAAGTCGAGCGGGGGAACCAGACTGCTTCACTAAGGGCCAAAAAACCACCATGGCAGGCAATTTTGGACTCAGTACGTGCCATGGATGCCAAACTTGAAAAGATTCTCACACAGCTGGAAACTCATCAAGCCGCTGTCAACGCTTTAACATCCTCGGTGGCAGAGGCAGACAAACATTCTCTGTCGGCGCAAGCTACAGCAGCTCAGTTTACCAAAGAAAACCAACAATTGAGGGATAGAATGGAGGCAATCAAAGACACACTGCACGCAGGAAATGTTCGAGTTGTTGGACTGGCCAAAGGAGTTGAAGGGATGAACCTCCTCACTTACCTTAGACACTGCTCACTGAAAATCTAAGCCTTCCCAAGTATTTTGTTCGGTCTGAATTGTGGCAGGCCTTTTGAATTACACCTAGATTAAGGCCCTCAGATCCAGATACCCCTCACACCATGGTGGTGAAAATGGCTGGGCTGGAAATTTGGGATATATTAATCTCGGCAGCATGGGCAGCCTACTTGTTAAATGTACAAGGGCAAGATGTTAAACTTTTTCCTGATTTGTCTTTTCAGACATGCGCATGCCACAAACAATTTGATGAGGTGCACCAAAAGTTACGCCACCTGGGGATAGTTCACTCATTTCTTTTACCTGTCTGACTGAGAATAACCTACGGAGGGAAGACTGGAGATGCAGGCTGGTGGGCCGAAAAGACCGAACCTGAATTTCGAGCACAACCACCAAAGAGGATGGAGCTGGAGAGTTCAGAATCAGAAGGGGACTAAAGAAATGACTTTATTTAAGTTCTAATATTACAGCTCTTAATAAAAATTTTGAATGGTTACATCACTTTATTTTAGAGGATGGGGCGTGGTGATTTTTCAGGGAGGTGGGGATTGCTGGACTTAAGATAAGTATTACTTTTAACTTTTACAGCATATATTACCAGTCACCTCATTAATTTTCCTGAAGCACCTGCTTCTATAAGAGTGGTACATTAAATATAATAGTTCTCCTTTGAAAGTGTAATGGTGCCTGGATAGAAGTTAAAAATTAAAATTGTTATTTCTAATATATTGGCAATGTGACGGGGAGGAGAGGATGATAAGGGTTTGATTTTATGTTATTGCCAATTTGGTATATAGCTAACACAGCACTACTGGATAGTACGTATTTCTCCCTTTTGTGTTCTCCCTATGGACTCTGACCTAAGCCATGAAGTGGCTGGCATTAGCTATGGACATTTTAAGTTATGCATGGCACTGAGGTGCTTTTGTTTTTCCCTCTGCCTCCTACTGTTCCAGATTGTGAGAGTTTAAAATGTTAATTCAAATGTATCTACTGTCTCTTAATATTCTCTTGCATGAGATTACTGGCTGTATTGTTTTTGATCAAAGCAATAAACAGAAAGTACAAAAAAAAAGTAGGAAAATGAACAAACATTAGTTTTGGGTCTCAAGGGTGAGGTACTTAAAACTTTACCCTGTAGGCAGAGTGATTATGCTCTGTTTGCCCAGGGTTTGCTTCCATTTGCAATATTCAAAGGGGCCTTTTGTGTGCTCTAATAGCATTACAGCATGCAAAAAAAATAATGTATGCAGTGGGTAAAGGGAGGAGCAGGGACAGGAATACAGCAGCATAATAGAGCATTTTGCGTTGCACAAAAGGGTTAGCACAGGCCACTTTGCACAGTGCAAATACCACTGATTAAAACCCTGACTTACTCGAGGCAACCGTAGCAGCCAGTGGAATCACTGAAGCCAACATCCAAGTTCATAGTTGGGGGAACATACCTGTCCTCTGGTGTCTAGTGGTGCTCCATCCACCGAGCACCATCCCCAGTAAAGTAAAAATGTCCCTGGTGCCCAGTGGTCCCCCAACCCTAAAATCGCCATGCCCATAACTGTCAAAGTAATCCCTGGTGCCTAGTGGTTCCTCCACCCTCAATTCACCAGCTCCACAGCTGTCATAGTAATCCCTGGTGCCCAATGGTCCCCCCATCTTTTGATCACCAGCCCTGTGGCTGTCAAAGTAATTGCTTGTGCCTAGTGGTCCCTCCATCCTCCGATCACTGGCCCCATCCATAAAAAATTATTCCTTGGTATCTAGTGACTCCCCTCTGCACCATCAACACCAACAAACCCACCCTGCAACCCCCCTTACCTTACACTGACACCATGGATCCCATATGGTGACTGGCACAGCCCTTCTCTCACCTCCTCGGTCAGCTGCAGAATGGGAAAATAAGGAGCATGCAGCCAATGCACAGTATAGGGCATGCATCTTCTGTATTGCAAAGAGAGCACAGACTGTGTACTGTAAAGGGAGCATGTGGCCTGCGTACTGTACAGGGAGTGCAATCCCTACACAATACACAGGCCATGCTCCCTGTACAATACAGGGGACACACACACCCTGTACTGTACAAGGAGTGCAAGCCCTACACAATACACAGGCCATGCTCCCTGTACAATACAGGGGACACACATCCTGTACTGTACAGGGAGTGCAAGCCCTACACAATACACAGGCCATGCTCCCTGTACAATACAGGGGACACACACCCTGTACTGTACAGGGAGTGCAAGCCCTACACAATACACAGGCCATGCTCCCTGTACAATACAGGGGACACACACCCTGTACTGTACATTTGATGTGAGATCCCTATCTTTCCATATGGTGGCCAGACAAGAAGGTGAGAAGAGGGATGTGCCAGTTGCCATATGGGATATGCAGCACTGGCATAAAGTAAGGGGAGGTTGGCAGAGTGGGTTTCTTGGTGCTGGCAGTGTGGAGGGGGGCCACTAGACACAAGGAAATAATTGTTCATGGACAGGGCCAGTGATCAGAGGGCAAGGAGAACCACTAGGCACAAGGAATTACTATGACAGTTATGAGGATGGTGATCAGAGGTTGAGGGAGGATCACTAGGCACCAGGGATTACTATGACAGATGTGATCAGAGGGTGGGGGGCCACTAGGCACCAGGGATTACTATGACAGCTGAAATCAGAGGGTGTGGGTCCACTAAGCGCCAGGGAATCTGTGGATTCTATGGGACCAGGTAACTGAGGTAAGGGTGGAGACAGTCACAGGAGATAAAACCTGCCTCTTCTTCCTATGCCAATGTGCCCATAATGGGCATGCAAATGGCCCTTTAGTGCCTTGAATGCCCAATAGGCTCATTTGCATGTTGCCATCTGAAAATCGCACTGGGAGCTACTGATGCTATCGGGTCTGGTGGTGCTGTTCTTTGCACTCCTGGGGTCTATGTTGGGGCAATTCTACTTGACTTACCGCTGTGCTGACATGCCCCTATATTCAGTCAGATGGTGCCAGTGTGCTACTCAACTGAATATAGCTTCCTCAGGGTCATGGGCAATGGGCAAACACAGCTCAAAACGTTCCGTTCCCTTTGCTTATTTTTGAATGTTGGGTCCCAACAGTCTTAATGAATCAGTGGAGGGATGTTCCTTGGGGTTTTCAACCCCAATGTCTACTCCCTAGCCCATAGCCTCCTGTCTGAAGAACAAGGTACAGCTTCAAACCTGTGCCTGATAGTGGCATACTCTTTGGAGGTGGAGAAGTATGGTTGGCCACTTCTATATACACATATTTTTTTTTGGGATCCATTATGTAGTTCCCTGTAGATCTCATCAATTAAAACAATCTGCCTCTGTAATTAAGTCAACTGAAGCTGTATACCTCCCCAATTAAAGCTGTATATCTTCTCAATTAAATCTGTATATCTCTGCAATTAAACCTGTATACCACTGGGAAAAATAAAACACCTTTAAACAAGAAGTACTAAGTCCAAAGCAAGCAAATTAGGGACAATTAAGCCCAGAATTTCCACACCTATTAACACGCTCACTAAAACTCACTAAAAAGCTCCCACAACTGCATGACAAACCCTTATCCGCAGCAAAACAAACAAAAAGCAAAACAGTTACTGTCCCTTAGGGAGATGAAGACCAGGGGTCAGATGTTGGAGCATTGTTGGCAGAGGACCTGGTCCATTGAGAACAGACTGGCCTTGAGAAATTATTAAAATGACCATCAAGGGGCAATCAACAATAAGAAGGCAGAGTTCCTGTCCAGGGAGATTGCCGCTGGGAAGAAAGGACCAACTCAGCTTTTTCGTACTGTGGACAGACTGATACGTCCAGTCTGTCTACAGACAAAAAGATCATTTTCAGTCACATTGTGTGAAGAGTTTGCTTTGTTTTTCTCAGACAGGGTGTCCTCCATTCAGGCAGGGATCTCCCCAGTGGGACTTGATCTGTCTCGCAGTGGTTGGCCTGGTGGGAGCAGAGATACTTCTATTGTCTGTGGGGAGTTTCAGCTGGTAGAAGTGGCTGAGGTCGTTGAGGTGATTTCGAAGCTCCGGCCCACATGTTGTAAAAAGGATCCTGGCCTGACCTGTCTCCTAGTGGGAAGGGCCAAGGCCATTGGTCCAGTGTTCATCAAGATTGTCCAGTGTTCACTCTCAGAGGAGTGCTTTCCTCGATGCCTTGAAGGAGGTGTTGGTGAAACCTCTTCTGAAGAAACCATCACTCGACCCTGATGTCCTGGTGAATTATAGACCTATTTCCAACCTCCCATTTTTATTGAAGGTTTTTGACATAATTGTGGCACTGCAGATCAAGGTGCACCTCTTGGCCATTGACATCTATGAACCATTAAAGTCTGGTTTCAGAGCTAGGCATAGCATGGAGATGGCACCAGTTCAGGCACAAAATTATCTCGTCGGGGTGAAGGATAGAAGAGAATGGTTAATTCTCATTCTCCTCGATCTCACATCAGCTTTTGACACCATGGACCACATCATGTTTTTGGATCACCTTAGAGTGTATTGTGAACTCACCGGAACAGTTATCAGATGGTTTGAGTCCTATCTCACTGACAGATGGCAGTGAGTGCTGATGGAAATTTTCTCTTCCTCCTCGAAGCCCCAGTCATGTGGAGTTCCTCAAGGTTCAATCCTTTCACTGATGCTGTTCGTGGTGTACATGCTGCCCCTAGGGGAGCACATTAGACAATTCAGTCTGGGTTTCCATTGCTATGCAGATGATACCCAGCTGTATAAATCATTGGCCCCTGAAATTAAGGGTGCTGTTGAAGTGCTAAATAAATGCCTGGCCAAGATTCAGAACTGGATGTTCTCTGACTGGCTGAGGCTCAACCCCAACAAAATGGAGGTGGTAGTGATTGAGCCCGGTCACTGGCTTGATGGGAATGCCTCTGGTGAGGTAACAGGTTTGGTCCTAGGATCCACTCCATTGATGGCCTCCCCAGGTGAAAAATCTGGGCATCATCCTCAATGACAGGCTGACACTTGAGGATCAGGTGTTGTCTATTGTCAGAAGTGTTTTTTACTACTTGAGGAATGTGACCCAAAATAAATCTTTGACTCCGCCGGAAGACTTGACATCACTAGCACATGCCTTTGTGACTCGCAGGCTGACATACTACTGTAACAATTTATACTTTGAGGTCAATAGAGGGATCCTCTGCAGACTGCAGCTAGTGCAGAATGCAGCAGCCAGGTTCCCGACAGGCCTGCCCGGGTCCTATCATGTAATCTGCACTGGATGCCTATCAGGTGAAGAATCGTCTTGAAGGTGGGCTTGCTAACCTACAAGGCCCTATATGGCCCGGACCCTGGTTACCTCTCTGATCTCCTTACTTCAGCTAACCTGGCAGGTTCCATCTCCTCCTCCACCGAGAGCCTCCCGGAAGTTCCAAGGGCAGGCTGAACACCTTGGGAGACCACTCCTTTGAGGTGGGCTGCCTCGCCCGCTGGAACTTGCTGCCAAAATCTTTGAGGGAGGCCCCACCGGTAAAGGCATTCAAAAGAGGCCTGAAGACCTACCTTTTTAACAAAGCATTTTCAGATAGTTTTCATTGATTTTAAATAAGTTATTGAATTATTTATTTAAATTGTATTCTTATTCTGTGCTGTTGATAAACTTGCCTTTTACCTGTAATGGCACCCAGAACCTCCAGGATTGGGTGCCATATACAAATAAAAACATACTTACTTTACTTACTTACTCTCAGAAACCCACTGTCTCAAAAAAAAATGCCTAATTCCCAACAAAAACAGCAGCTATTGCTACTTCACAAAATGTAACATTCTCACCCATCTCTCATCAAACAACCATGTCTGCCAACTCTCCACATCTCTCCATAAATGCCAAGATTCCCATGCTCCTTCTGACATGTTCCTCTATGCCACACCCTCCACACTGCTGTGGCTATGTCATTCAATGTCAAACTGTCCATGCTGCTCACACACAACTCCAGCAGCTCCCAATGGCACACGTTGCTCCCCAATGCAAAATCCAACAGCTCCCAAATGAACATGCTGCTCCTGAAGGCAGACTCCACTCTCGACTGCAAACACCATTCCAGGCAGCAATCTCCAGCTGCATGCCCTTACTTGCCACAGCCTCTCCTCCTTATGTAGGAAGACCCTACACTGTGGAAAAACACTAGGGCCAAATGACTGACCTCTCAAAAAAACCCCACTACTTATGAAACAATGGGACCAAAAACAGTAAAGGCAAACCCAGCAAGGACTGCAAACACAATCTAAAGATAAACTTTGCCATCCTTATATGTCCTTATGCTGTATATAACATGAAATAAAGGATGTTTAAGCCTGGTATGCTGTTAAAGATACCAATCTTAAAAGCTAACCAGATAATAAAGCCACAAGCTTGAACGGCTCATGGTTTTATTTTCTGATTAGCCCCCTCAACAAGTACAGAATATTTCCTTGTATACCACTCTTACTCATAATTTATTCTTATTTAACTTCCAGATTGTGGGCTGTAATTTCCAAAGTGAAGTCAGATGTTTCAGGTTATAAGTATAATTTTGTCACACTAAGGTGCATTTTGAAATAATGCTTCTCAGATTTCATAGTTTATGAACATGTATTACTGTACAATAAATCAAACAGAAATTTAAGAAGTTCAAAAGACTTAAACAAAGTTTATTTCAAATACAGTACATTAAAATGTATTTATTATATAGGATTTTTAAGTCTGAAGCTTTAAAATTTCTGATTTTGAGCTCTCCTGTAATGGAGATAGTTTGCTAGATATTTATATTTTACTATATGTGTGGATTATATCGCCAATGAACTAGTATGTATGTTATTTCCCAACAACGTAAATCTGTCCTCACCATTGTTATAACTTTTCCAGCAATATCAAACTATATAAACCCACTGGGGAAGGCAGAAAGCCATGTTTCATGAATGTTTACCTTAGTTCTCTTTTCTGCTATGTAAGTTTTTATGTGATCACCAAACTGTGTTTATTCGTAAACTGAGCATGTGACCAGATCTGTTAGGATGGACCTATGGCATCTCAGTCTAGTTTGCTCTATAACATTCAGACTGTGAGTGCTGTTTTTCTGCCATTCTGATATAACTAAAATGGTTCTGGCTCAATACTGATCTATATGGGTCACACCTGTCCTGCACATTAGCTTAGATGAATGTCAGTTTATTATGTTTTACTAAGCAACTATAATGGCTATTACTCATCACTCATTATTGTCTTCAGTCTATCAACATTAATGTCAATATTTATATGAACACTTAGAGTGTCTTTTACTGGTATACCAGTGTATCCCATACTGTAGGCAATGTAGACTAGAGACTAGGTGCCAGATATTCTTTTTTTGTGTTTCTCTTGTTGTTGTTGCTAATCTGTTTCTCCCCTCCCTAGCCAGCTGTCCTTCCTGCCACTCCACCCAACCCCGTCACCCTGGCTTTCCCCAGGACTTACCTTCACCCATAGTCCCCAATGGTTTGCCCTCAATTGTAGGGTGGCTGGGAGTTCTTCTGACCCACCAGGACTGGATCGAGATCACAATAGGCACCTAAGTCACCAGGTGTGAGGTCTGTGGTGGGCAGAATTCATACTGCCAGACAAGGGTTTTTCCCTCATTTTTCCTGTCCCCTGGAAGCAAGACAGGCAAGGATGTCAAGGCAACCATCACACATTCCCACATGACATGAGCCAATGTCTGTCCCACCTCCAACCTGCTGGCCTGGGCTTCCTTTTATCCTGGCTTCTGCCAGGGGCCAGGCATGCACTGGGTAGATCCCCACCCTCCCCCATGGAGGAGAAGAGCAGTCCAGTGGATGCTTGATCCATCCTCCCTCTGGTCAATCATCTGACACTCGGGCGGCTTCCAAACCTGGGTTGTCAGCATCACAAGCAGTAGTGGTACTACAGTGCTAGCAGACTGAGGGGTCAGATATTCAAAAGTTAGCACAGGCACTAAGGAGTGTTTATAGCACTAACTGGGTTTTGTGCCTGGCTTGTAGGTGGGGTTTATTTTCAGAGACCCCCACAGCACAGACAAAATCCATTAGCACCTGAGCACTAACGTAACACTGTGCTCATGCAAATGAGGGGGTCCACCCTGAATACAGGCGCAATGGCAAATTCACTTGTTTGTGTTGGCAGTAAATGGTACCCAAAGGGGATGCTATTTACCTCCTTTGCAAACCTAGTCTTAATAGGTTGCAAGGCACTGGTGGTGGGATGATTGTACTGCAGCTGCCCATCCCACCACCCTCCGAACCCCCGTGTTGATGAAACAATGGATGCCCTGGTGTCTAGTGCCACCCCCCCACCCTCCAATCCCCCATCCAGGGACTGCTAAAGTCTGCCCTAGTATCTAGAGGTATCCCCCAGTCCCCTGACACCTATATGCTAAATCCATGGACCATCCCTGGCATCTAATGGCACCCTTACCCTCTGGATTCCCAATCTGGTCCATTCTAATAATGCCCAGGTGTCCAGTTGCACCCCCCACCCTCCAGTCACCCATTGGCTAGGGATGTGCTGGATGCGAGCTGAGCAAGTGGGGTGCTGTGACACTGCCACTGTTCAGTGGTCTGTGTGGTGACCGGTTGTCAGAGGGTACCACTGGACACCAGGGATGGGTCCGGGCACAAGAGACAGAATCTCAGGGGGTGATACCACTGGACACCAGGGAGGCAGGGAACTATCTGGGCCAGGAAACCAACAGGGGAGTTCTGCTAACCACCAGGAATTCTGCATTAGCACCTGGATGGGTGCTTAGTGGATGGGGGGATTCCACTAGCCACCAGAGAGGCAATAGATGCACCGAGAGGGGTGATCAGCAGGTGGGAGTTCCACTAGCCTCTAGAGTATTGATGAATTCACCAGGAGGGGTGATTGACAGATGCAAGGCACCACTCGACACCAGGGATAGCCCACAGATACACAGTATGGGTGACCAAGGAGGATGCCACTAGACACCAGGGCATAAGTCGGGTAACTGGGACGGGACCTCAAGGGTGAGAGGGGGTCACTCACACCAGAGACATCACCAGGATGGGTGTGCAGGGTGGCTACTGGATGTGAGGACTGTACTGTGATCACCAGGATAGGTGTTGGGGGTAGGAGAACTCCAGGACATACAAGAGCTGTACCGGGATGGGTGATCAGCGGGCAGTGGGTGACTCTGGACACCAGGAACTACAGCTGTTTGCACATGTCATGGGACTCAGAGGTTGGGGAGTGCCACTAGACATCAGGGAATATGTTACTGGCATCTAGACTGGGGTCAGAAGGTGGGGGAGTGCCTAGACACAAGGGACTCCATTATCAGAGGGGCGAGAGGTGTTCGGGGGACAGTAGGTGCCAGTCACCACCAGGATTGATGTAACAGGTAACCACAGGATGGGTGCTGACCTGCTGTCACTTGTCATGCAAATGAGCCCATAATGGGCATGTATATGGCCCCTCAGCACCTTGCATTCCCAATGAGTTCATTTGCATTCTGTGGCCAAATATCATGCTGCAGCTCCCAGTGCTATCCAGTCTGGGACACAATTCACTAACGGCTGTATGCAGCCCAGGTCCCTGTCAGGGCAACGCAAAGTAACTTTGTGCTGCACTGACATGGCTCAATATTCAGTCAGATAGCACCAGTGCACTACCCAGCTGAATGTAGCAACCGCCGAGTAGGGCACAGGAGCAAGCACAGCACAAAACTTTGCACTCTGCTATTGCATTTTTTTTAGTATCTGGCACTAGACTTGATAAATACAGTACCTAAAGGAGAAAGGCATTTTATACAAAATCTTTGGTGATAAATCTGTGAAAATCATTTGTCATCTCATACCTAGCTTCCCAGGAAACATGTTATTCTTGCTGTGGGTAAGTCAGAACTGATATCTCAGAGGTTCCATACATCATAGTGGAATGCTGAACCAATCTGAGAGCAGCTGTCACAATGCTGATGACATCACAATAGCCCAGTATAGCACTGAAGCCAGAAGTAAGAGAAATTGGCACGTTACCACAAGGAGCAGATTTTAAAGCCTTAAATAGTAAGTGGATATTGTAGAAATCAAATATGCAATGGCCTGACTCAAAACACGCTGGTCATCATCACTCTCTCATGCCTCTATCAGTCATAAGTTATTGTCCTGACCCTCACACTTGTACTGAAAATTTTGAGTGAGGCAATTGCATATCCCCTACTTAGAGTATTGCTGTTAGGAAAACAGGGAGGCAGATTTGATGGGCTATATGGTTATACTTTTTCTTACTACACGTGTGCATTTATGCCTTTACATATGTTTCAGCCAAGACAAAACACAATAAAGCACAAGCACATTTTGTTATGTTAGGACTGTTCACTGCAGTGCAGCCAAGATCTCAGCCAAAAACCAAATCAGCTCCAGAGCAAATCTGGAATTTTGCATGCTGGGAGGTAGCATACCTGACAGTCAATTTGGAAGAAGAACAGTGTATAAAATCTGTTCAAGATGCAAGGAGAGAAAAAAAAATGGCCACATTTTTGGTTTCTTTTTTATCGCTCCAAACCACACACATACACTCTAAAGCCCAAAACCCAGTGCAATGCATCATGGGTATGCAAATCCTTGTGTGAGGGGCAGTGTGAGGGGCAGGTTGACAAGGCTTCACTAAAACAAAAATTGCATTTTAAACAGGGCTTTACATCAGTTTCAGCCAAAAAAAAAAAGTGAGCATGACAAACTGGATGCAGGTTCCATACTGTGGGACTCCTTAGTACCATGCAGTCATGGTTTGGAGAGATATACAGAAACCAGTTTGTAAATGTATTTTCTGCTTGCATGTTTTATCGATCGTTCATACTGCTCTTCTTCCAAAACTGCCTCTCTGGTACTGTATGCTACCTCAAAGTGTACTAGACTGTTGATTTACACCTATGAATCTGTTTACTATGTGTCCATGAAGGACTGGTGGTAGAGCAACCACGGGTGAGATAGAAAGGAGCTTGCCACCAGTTTGACACAGGGAGCTTGATTTTCAAAGCCTGTAAGGTGCCTGCATCAAAACTTGCAGGTTTCCTGATTTTCTAATGCAGGCTACATTGAAATCACGTGCCACTGCACTGAACTGGTGCATGCCAGCCTTGCACCCGAAATGGGGGTGTGCTATGGTAGAAAGGGGCTTCTGCCACTCTGGTGCTACAATATCCACATATGTGGGATACTCATACTGCCATAATGGGTGCAAGGGTCACCAGGGGTTAGACCAGCTCAGAGCTGGTCTAACTGCCTGTGGGCCACTCAAGTGGAATGGTGCTGGGTGGTAAATGTATAGTGCTGAACCAATGTTGGTACCTCATTGGCGTTGTTCTATTACCACAGTAAGCAACATCATTCAAACATACACCACTTGCTAGAAAAATAATTCAACTAGCTACACAGTCTTCTTGGTTCAATATCTATTTGGAGTAGCCCGAATACAGAATATGGATCTTCAATTGTTCTGGCCTGTAGTCTTGCCATTTGGACACCCTTTGCATGCAGGACTGAGCATGGGTATGACTTACAATCAATTTGATGTTGAATCGTATTATGATTTTTTCTTCTTTTATAGACCTGTATTTGTCTGACATGTAACCTCTGGAGACCCATCACTTTATCTTATAATTTATTTTATACACTTTCAGGAAGTCTCGGGTTTCACTTCTTTCCCCTCCAGACTAGGGGGGGATGGGAAGAGAGGGAAGGGGAGTAGGAGGTTGATGGGGGATTATGAAGTATTGGAGTCATCTAGGTATCTGGTCTTATCATTTTACTGTTAATGGTTGTAAGGTGACGCTCATGGTATGTTCTTTGTTTTCCATGTTGTTCATGTTTTAAAATTAACTATATTCAATTAAAAAGAAGAGAAGTAATACAAAGTGAAACATCTTATGTATTTTCCTTGCTTGTTGGCGGCTATTTTGGGGTGGGGTTGATTCCATCACAGACATGTATTACAGCGTAGCCACTGTGGCATGCCAATGCCAGCACAATGTGACATGCAGATAGTCATTGTAGCCCCGTGTCTTCTGTAGCAGGGTATCATATCTGCAGTGCTGTGAAGTCTATACATATATATATATATACACATTTATATATATATATATATATATATATATATATTGTACCTGTAGCTATCTTCACATACCTCTGAGGCATTGAGACATTTGCTATGTATTCACATAGTTTTAGAGCAATTCACTGTTGCTCTGTATGCGTTTTCAATGTTTATATCATGCATACAGTAGCTTCACATTCATTTTCTTATGCTACTGACACTGTCGTGGTGGCTGAAATTGTATATTCCATTTGGTAGTGATGCCTCGATACAGATGTTGGACATCCTTTACATCTTATGTGTCTCAGGTCATATGCATTTCCAACAAGGACCACATAATCAGTTCCGTGTCAAGGATCCATCAAAAAGAAGGTATTGGGTGATATCCACACAGAGAAAACTGCCCACAGCACGACTGCACTGTGTTTAGCGCATATGCCTTTCAAGCATTAGGGGGAATTACAGTGATATGAAAGTATTGCTACTCCCTGTTGCTCACCACAAAGGAGGAAGTGTTTAGGAACACTGCTGGTTGGGTGCTCGGTCGAGCCGCGGCACGGAGTCATAATGTCACAAGATATTATGCCACGTGCATAAAGTATGCTGCTAATACAGCGTGATTTCTTGTATGTGGCATAAGTCTTTCTTTCTGTGGGGGATGGGCTCTGCCCCATGCACCCTCCCTGTTAAGGGGGTCTGTGCCCCTGAACCCAACAATTAAAATTATTAACTCTGAGGGGGGGTTACAGTAAACATCGCACAAAGTGCAAAAGGAAAAAAAATAAAAGTAACATGCTTCTGGGACTGGGAATCAAACTTGGTCCCAAATGCTCTGCTTCTGTCCCTTGCTGCCAGTGGATGATCTTGTTGAGCCATGGCAACTGCTTGGTTGGAAGCCCATCCCAACAGAGGTCTTATCCTCTGCCTGGGACACGGAAAGGGTGCAGTACCATGCACAGAACCATTCACAGTATTGCACCCTCTCGCTGTCATGTACAGCACTGTTTCTGTTTAGCACTTGTGTCGTACGCTATTAAGCTATGACATATTGGCCCGGTACCTCGAGCCACTCCCATGCTGGAGTGGCTAGAGCACCTGACCCTGCACTGAATGGGGTTGGGGAACAGGGTTTCATTCCTGACTCAGGAATCTTTTATTGTTTGTTTTTTTCTTGCCTCTAAATCCACACCTCCTTGGAGTTGATTATAATAAGTCCGGGTTGGGGGCATGGGACGAAGCCCCCACAAAACAAATGGAAAACAGCTGAGCATGTTTTTATGCTGTTTGCTGCTGTGTGGTTGTGGTGGTGTCCACAACATTATGACCCGGTGCCAACCATGCTAACACAGAAAAGGCCACTGCTAGTGTTCAGTAATTGCCATCACAGTGCAACACCGACAACACAGAATGCCTATGCAGTTATCACAACTTTGGGGAACAGGACCCCCATTCATTGTCCATTACTGGAATTTCTGCAAGCCAGCCCCTATCAACGTGTGCCAGTATGTCCACAAGCTGCAACTGAGTGAGATGCCTGACCGAATTATGACATTTGGTTTGGAGTGACAAGGGAACGGGGAGGCACACATCATTGTCAAATTCATCCTATAGGTGCTATAATAATATTTTGATCAAGTAACAGATTCTGAGTGTACTGTTGAATCCTACTGGGGCTCCAGCTTGGATTAAAAGAAGAAATTCTGGCCAGCACATACATACCATTTCTTTATATGTTTAGGTATGTGTTGCTTTCTTTCTTTCTTGTTTACAAGAGATGTGCCAAGTAGTATCAGGAGGTTGGATTGTCATTGGGCAGGGGAAGACAGCAACCTCTATCAAAAACCTCCTATGCACCACCTGTTTAGCTCACCACTCCACTTGCAGCAGACATGGAAACTTTGGCTCCATATTGTATGAAAATCTGGCGTAGGGTCCCTGGCACACCTGGCTTTGCCAAAAGTGGGGAGCTGGCACACCTTGTGCCAATCTAAGCAGTGTTTGAAAATCAGGCCCAGGTCCTGCCTTCTGTACCAAGGTAGTGGTTTAAAGGGTGAGAACAAGAAAATGTGGTGCAGGCTTCATGACGCTCTGCCTCCCTTCCCCTGGCCACACCACCACAACACCACCATCCAGGCTTCCAGGGAGGAGAAGTCTGAGGCAAGGTTCCGACTGATTTGGTTAATATCTGGTGAGGAGCGGTAGATGATGGCATCATCTGCATATAGGTGGACAGTGGCACTCCCGCAGAAGTTAGGAAGGTATTGATAAATGGCGAAAATAACATGGGGCCCAATATTGAGCCTTGTGGGACTCCATGGGAAACTGTTTTTTGTCCAGACAGGGAGCCATCCCATTTAACTTTTTGGGAACAATCAGACAGATAACTCTTCATCCAATGAAGTGCACTGTAGTCCAGACCAAGTAGATGCAGTTGTCTAAGCAGTAGCCCATGATTCACAAGGTCAATAGATATGTTTTAGAACTGTTTTTCACTTGATTTTGTGTGTGAAAGTATACTTATTTAAAAAGAAGATCCTTTATCTTGTTTGTCCTCTAAGTGGAGCTATGTTGCCAGTAGCTGGATTGTTTTTCCCATTTGCATTGGCTTCTTTCATTCCTGTCCCCCCACCTGTGTGTTCTGCTTAGGGTTTTGTAAAATTTTCTGCACTGTTAAAATATTGTATGGGCAACCTTTTCAAAGTGGAACATTTCCTGTCACCAGTCACGGTTTGAAGTTCTCGCCCCGTCGTTGCTGCTGCCACCCGCTGGCTGCCGCTGCTGTGAAATCCCTAATGGAAGATGAGATGACCTATGGAGTCAGTAGGGAGAATTTTTTTTCAGTCATGTTTAAATAGCACTGAAAAATGAAGTTACCAAGGTGGAGTGAGTGAGCATTATGAAAGGAGCCACGTCATTATGAAAGAGCCACATGCTGCTGTTCTCACTTGCTCTCCACTTTTTTATACCACAGGAAACAAAAAAGGGAATGGTTAGAAATATATTTGTAAATTGCTTTGTGACTTTTGGGGAAGGGGCACACTATTATTTGGTAGGAGGGAGTTTTTTCGTTTTGTTTTATATGGCTGTTTGCTTGGGTGAAATGAGGAGTTGAGCACAGTGAAGTGGGCTGGTGAGTGGTCCGTGAAGCTGACTGCGCTGACGGCTGTGTGATTTGTTTTACATTAGTAATGCGGTCATTTGTGTGGTGAGACTAGATCCATGGTGTTATGCCACGATAACACCACGGGTCCAGTCCCACACTGACCAATCAGAGCCCGAGATTCTTTCCTGCCATTGTATAATACTGTATAACGATTGTTGATAAAACTCTCATTGTAACATGGGTAAGGAATTTCCTACACTCTGAGCAGCCCAGAAGGTTCTGAGGCACTGTGGTTCAGGACTGTGAACTGCACTGGTTCATTTTCTTCCAGCAAAGGGATGTGGTACATTAACAAATCAATGTTTCCATTAGGGTATCAGTGGCTCAGTAGGTTGCACACTCGTCTATCAAGCTGGAAGACTGGAAGGCTGTGGGTTCTAGCTGCAGACCAGGAACTGTGGGTAAAATTCCAATACTGGCATCCACCGTAATGCAGCATGAGGGGAATGCTATACTCCTGAGGTGCCATATTATAGATGAGATGTTAAACTGGAGTCCCATCTGCTTGTTAGGGTGATTGATCAGGAGGATGTTAAGGATCCCATTGCATGTCTTGAAAAATGTATCGGAATTTGTCCTAGTCAAATTTCTCCCATTCACTAAAATACCACCAACAGCTTAACAACCTGATTCAGTATGCCAGTTTGCAACTGTATCCCACTCCCCTGGGATGAGGCTGAAAATAAACAGAATTGCCTAGCCCTCCTTTCCTGGTCAACAAAAACTAAAAAATTGTTTTCATAAAAATGTTCCTTGCAACCGTGTTAGTATAGATGAACTACCCCTCCCACGTACCATTACTTACAAAATATACATTGCCACATATTCATAACCCTCACACATGCACACGTGCCCACACAAATATGGACACCTGCTGTCTTAACTAAATATATAAAAAAGTTTTCTCATCGTTTTTTTTTTCTTATTTCTTTTAAGGCCTGTCTAAAGCAGCAGTGCTGATTTCTTGAATGTCTGCCATTGTCAAGTCTTTCCCTTGTGCACACCCTCATCCTGAGTAATGCTTGCTGCATATTCCTGCTCGATTATCAGTTGTTCTAAGTTGTAGAGATATCCCAAGTACAGCAATTTAAACACATACTGAGCTAACTTATTTTTTGTCACAGCCCTGGTCAAGGAAAAAACTACTGTCAGCGCTCTGACCACACAGCCTGCCAGTCACTCACTTCTCTCTCAACTCATAGCAAAACAGTAGCCTGAACAAAAGGAAAGTACGCACTAAACTTTTCCTCATAGCAACCATACCACAGACTAACTCTGCTCCTCCATTACATACTTGCAACATGACTCAATCTCCTTTCTTAAGGCCTTTCAAAATTCTTGCTGTGAAATGAATCATGGGGGGTATGATCATGGAGAGGGAGCATGATGAGGCTCAGAGCCCTTCTAGTATTAAACACCCACAAAGTCTGTACCACTGATCAAATGTCTGACATCTTCATTGACTGCTTTCATTTTTTTTAATTTCATGCTACTTCCTTATTTTTTAAGTGCAATAGTACACTCTAGGGTGTTGGTTCCTATTCCTGAACCACTCTTCCAGGTGGTTAAAGGCACTCAAGTGCCCTGTGCCTCAACACCCTGGAGAGGCTTACTGATTTCTCATCCTATCAAATTTGTTCTTGCTGTAGCATGTGGTCTGATTAATGAACTGCTGTGTAGTTACTGCTCACATTCTACAACCACTTTTGTGTACATGTTTAAACGATTTCATTAATTTCTTTAGTGAATATTTAATTGCTCATGATTTATAATGTAATAGACACTGTTATGGTTATGAGGGGGTTTTCTGTGCATTTTTAGGGTGCTAGAGCTTTTGATCATTGTTTCATGCATCACAGTTCTCATTACCCTATGAATGAACATGAAACCTCCCTAATAACCAGTGAACATATTAATATTTGATTTATCTATGTAAAACAGTGGACGTATTAATATGTTATTAACATTTGGTGACTGGGACAGGCATGCTTTGCCAAAGCTCATGTCATGGTGTGATCTGATGGGATGAGGTATAAAGGGAGAGGAAGACAGGACAAATAACCCAAAAATATGGAATGTGTCACAAAAAATATTAAAATTCACTTACTATGAAACAAATCAAATATAACCCAATAAGGGTACAGTAGGCTGTCACAAGGAGAGGGGTAAAGGGAGGGTGGAGCAGCATCAGTGGTGTGGTATTAAAAGCAAGGGAAAAAAGTAGCCTGAAAAGATGACGAGGCTACCTGATGCTAGTGACAGGTGCCACAGTAGGGGAGGTGCATCAAAAGAAGCTGGCTGACTGGTGCAGCAGTAGGGCTACTGCTTGGGATGTGGGTGACCCACGTTTGGGATCAAGCCTGAGTTCTTAGGGACTGGCCAAGGGTGAAGGACTGAGTGTCCTAATGGGGAGGGTGGGTGCTGTCTTCTGATACTGAACTGCCACATGGGTGACCACTGCTGGAAGTACAGCAGGATGGCTGAGGGTAGGGAGAGACTCTGCTGATATTGGGGCATTGCTATGCTTTGCATGCAAACATGTCCTCCTTGATGTCCTAGCCAGTGATGTTCTGAGGGGGGAATGAAGAAGTGAAAATGCCTTGATTCCTGAGGCATAAGACCTTGGTGACTCCAGGGCAAATGTGATGAAACTGAAGTGTGTTTGGGGTAAATCTCCCCACCCTGTCCCCATCTGGGGGCTACTGAAGCAGCCTGGAGGAAGGAGCCACACAAGGTCAGGTATGGATCACTCAGAGCACCATGAGGTCTGAGGGCTTTGGGAGTCAGAGGACCAGGGTCCTCAGAAAAAGAGTGGGAAAAAAAGTCCACCAAAAGAAGACATTAAAGAGAGGGAAGAAAGAAAGAGACATTAATTTGGAAGGAATGGGCTGTTCTAGAGGCGAGGGAGATGGACAGAGTAGGCAGATTTGTCAGCAGTAGTTTTGTAGGGAAGGATAAAAGGAGCTGACATTAGAGGAGTGAAGGGAGTAGGAAGAAGAGATGGACAGGGAGAGGATGGTAGACAAGTAGGAGGAAATGGTGTAGAGCCAGCATTTGCAAGAAAGGAAAAGCAGTGGATAAGATATTGAGACTCAAGTGGGGGAAGAGAGAAAATCAGAAAGCTAGAGTAGTGATGGTTAAGAGGTGACATGCTATGAGTTATTTGCCAAAAGGAAGGGAAAATGGGGCACAGCCTTGCAAGGGTGTATTTAGAGGCAGCACCATAACCCACATCTGTGTAGTTAAACATTGGCAGGGTCACAGAAAATAACAATATTTTTTTATCTTTCTATTTATTGGAAAGTTTTCAATACATGAACTTTACATTACATAACATACTACTATTTATTAATGTTGCAGAAACACATAACATAATACTATTGATTAATGTTGCAGACAGTGGCATTACTTAGAAATCTTGTCATACAGAATAAGTGACTAATTATTACACACCTTTATAACAGGCTTTGATAATGCATGCCTTGGTCTCCACCAAATTTGTGTAGTACTTTAAGTTTAGAAGGAACACTAGGTCAATCACATCTGTCATCTTCTGGATAATCTTGCAGTGGACCAGTAATAGCAATCACGATTGGTTGTGGTATAATGCACCAAGCTTGGGGTGGAGTTTTTTCTACATGGCATTGATATGATTGAAGACGTCAATGCAATGAGATGGATAGACAGACAGACAGCATCTCTTGATAGAGCTATATAAGGTCCTCACATACAGCCCAGTCCTTATGTTGATTGGTTAAATCAGTGATAATTATTTATGATTTTAAAAGAGCAAGTAAATTGATACTGCAAATGTTAATGCATTGTTTTGATGTTGGTTTGTGCAAAATGAATAGTAAAAAGTGTCTGACATTCCAGTTAGAGTTACAACAGAAAGGGGTTTACAAATGGTGGTGGTGGGTAAATGTGACCAGTTTTAAAGAGTAAATGGTGTAAATTTGTAAGATAACACCAAAATCAAATGCTTGGCCTATTCCAGTAGTTGTGACAAATAGACCAAGAGGGGAAATAAAAGTTAGAGGACATGACAAGCAAAACAGAGCTAGAAATATAGTGCAACTAGGACCTGCAAAGGCCTGGACACAGACCTTTTTAAATACTAATGTTAGGTCATTAGTCACAAAGGTTGATGAATTAGATGGGGTTCTGAAGTTAAATGAGGTGCAAGTTGGAGTGATTAAAGAAACATGGTGAAGCTCACATGTTCCAAGTCCTACAATATCAATCCCAGGGTATAAAACTGAAAGAAAAGATAGGGAAGGAAAGAAAGGAGGGGTCTTGGCTTGTTATATCGATGATTCACTTGAATAAAAAGAAGAATGGAATGGGAAGCTGAGGAGTTTGAAACATTGTGGGTTGAAATTTTAATGCCACGTTTTGCAGGAAATTGTAGATTACTTTGTATTTGGGGGTTTTATCACCGATCAACCAATAATTAGATAGAATTCAAGAAAAACACCTTATTTGTGGGATAAATTGTGATGGGGGATGCTAACAAAGTAGCACTAAAAAGAATAACTCAAGGATGCAATTTGAAATATGTGGTCAGAAAGGGTTCAAGAGGGAAATGTTTTGGACATTGTCTTTACGAAGTGAATGGTATGAGGAAACTGAAATGTTGCCACCTATAGGTTCATCTGATCATATAGTAGTTCTTGTAATGTCAAGTTATTTGGGTAGTTTGACACAAAGGGAGAAAATACAAATTATTAGTAGTAGAAAATGGACAAACAAGAAGAGGAAAAGGTGTCAGACAGCATTGCTAGAAAATTGGAAAACATCTGGCTGAAATGGGAATCTGGAGACGTAATGTGGAAGACTGTAGTTTATTTATTTATTTATTTGCTTTTGGTAACCGGGTAAGCAAGCTAGACAGCAAGTGTCTATTTTCAGGTGCAACCCAGGAGAATTACAAGGTATACTTAGGAGAAATACATAGTCAACATTACAACCTGGAGCAGCATACTCCAACAGTGGGATAAAACATCAGGGATTATTAAGGCGGTAGAACAAAGCAAAGGAATTACATATCAACAAACACGGAGGGTCGGATATCCAACATACAGGCCCAGGGGCAACAAGGTGGTATAAGACCTCCCCTAGGTTGAATAAGAAACAATATATCACATACCCACTAGTAAAGTGCATCACCGAGGTGGCGAGGGGGACAGAGCCTAGCTAGGGTACCATAGCAGGTAGTAGGTCGGTGGGCTGTAGGGCTGGGCATTAGGCAGCACACAGGCAGGTCACAGAAGATTTCAGGAAGCTCCAAAGGGAGGTTTTGAAGGTGGAGTGGAAGGGGGAAGCACGGACTTGTAAGGGAAGGGAGTTCCACAGCTTGGGTGCATGGGAGGTAAATGCCCTATCCCCTGTGAGGGTGCGGGTCTTGGGGACCAGGCAGATCTAGGACGCACAGGACCTAAGGTGGTAGACGGGGAGGCATGTTTCAGGGGAAGGGCGAGCGAGGCAAGAGTGGCCATTCAAATTATGTTGTCAATAAAGTCACCCGTGGTGTAGATCCGGTGTTTTTCCGGGGGGAGCCACTCCAGTCGAGAGTAGAGCGAGCATCGGTGTGTGAGACGGGAGGCCGCGAGTACAAAGTGGCAGATGTTGTTAAATGTGATGTCCCACTTTGCTAGGGCTTGAGGAAGGGACTGAGGCAAGCCAGCGACCATAGGAGAGGGTGCGTAGTAGTATCCCCTGATAGTTGGCCGGGCGGCCGGGTTCAAGGCAGTCTTAGCCCTATATGCTAGCCAAGTTTGCCATTGGTAGCATTGCATATGCTTCATGTGCCTGGAGAGGTCAAGCTGAGGTTGAGGGTGACCCAAGGTACTTAGCAGAGTCAATTGTTGGCAGGAGGAGTTGCAGGAACCATGAATTTTGAGGGGCGTTATGCAGGAGGAGAGTTTAGTCACGGTGCCAAAGAGCATGGCCTGTGTTTTCTTTAGGTTGACTGTGAGTTTGTGCCCTTCTAGCCACGCTCTGATACGAGAGAAGTCCGAATTGAGTTGGGCATTGATGCTGGTAACATCAGGAGTGCTGGCTAATAAGACCAGGTCATCCGCATACATGGTTAGGTGCCTTTCTGTGGCAACAGAGCATAAATCATTGACAAACAGGGAGAACAGGATAGGTCCGAGGACAGATCCTTGCGGTACCCCACTGTACAAGGTTAGGAGGGGTGAGAGGGTATGGTTGAAGCAGGTGAGTTGCTTCCTGCCCCCAAGGTAGCTGATGAACCAGTCAAGGGAATGGAGGGAGAAGCCAAGGGTCTGTAGTGTGGAGAGGAGGAGGGGATGATCTACACGGTCAAAGACTTTGGATAGGTCCACAAAAATAGCCCCCGTCAATTTGCCCTGGTCGGTTGCAGTCCTGATTCTGGTTGAGACTCCAGCAAGCGCCGTAGAGGTGCTGTGGCTTTTACGAAAGCCATGCTGACATGGGGAAAGGACATTGTATTCCTGGAGGTAGTGGGCAAGTTGCGACACTACAGCTTTTTCCAGAAGCTTGCAGGCAGCCGATAGTATGGCGATAGGACGATAATTGTTGATGTCCTTAGGGTCACCATTTTTCAGGATGGGGACAACCCAGGCAACTTTCCATATGTCGGGATGACCCCGAAATAAGCGAGGCATTGAATATGTGGGCTAGGTGGTAGCAATGCAAGGGCCCCCAGCTGAGAAGCCTTGGTTCCAGGCCATCCTGGCCCGCCCCCGCATGGTGAGAGAGACCGGCAAGGAGAGCCTGGATCTCACTCACAGTGATCTTTTTGAGGTAGAAGGGTGGACGGCAGGGCAGGGAGCCACAAGCATGAGCTGGGGCAGCAGACTGTGGATGGGTGGCAGCCAGCAGGTCCGTGAAGAGGCGGTTAAAAGAGGAGGCAATGGTTTGGGAGTTATTGCAGTTGGTCTCACCAGTTGTCATGTCAGTAACTTGTGCTTTGGTCGAGCCACCGACTAGATTTTTTATGTTCTACCAGAAACGTCTTGGGTCACTTGCGGTGGCAATCAGCTCTGAACTGCAGTATTGGCTTTTCGCAGTACGTATTGCCCGCTTGCAAGAGTTTCTAAGCTGTCAGTACTCCTGGAGGTCTTTTTGGTTGTGTGATGCCCTGTATTTTGTCCAGGACTTGTCACACCACTTCATAAGAGATAAGATCTCGCTGTGAAGCCATTTCATGACCGATCCTCTGACTCACCTCTTGGATAGCGGAGCATGCCTATTTTGAAGTGGGGCATATGCCACAAGGAAGAGTTCGAGGGCTACGATGGGGTCATGCGTAGCCATGACGTGGGTCCATTTAGCTCCCTGAAGGTCCTTGAGGTAGTTCGAGACTATTAGTTTTGAGTAGTCCCTCATAATTATCACTCTGCTGGGAACCTTGGGTGGGTTTCAGCCCCATATGCAGTAACCGGTGAGTGGTCCGAGATGGAGTCAGGAAGTAGTCCTGACTTACCAATTTTGTCAAGCCGGTTGCTCAGGACCCAGTCAATGAGCGTCCCCTTGTCCCCACGATAGAAGAGCCTGGTGGGTTCCGCAATGACCTGACTGAGAGAGAGGCCTGAGAGTATTGGTTCACACAACTTGGCATTTGGTCCCGGCCAGTTAAGGTTAAGGTCACCAAGTATGAGGAGCTCACTGGAGCCCACCTTCTCCTGGAGTAGGAGTGATGAGAGTCCCTGTAATCCCCCCTTGGGAGGGTTATATGTGCACACTATGTGCACCTTCTTGGTGTTACCAAGTAGGAGAAGTGAGTGGAGAAACTCACAGGGTGAGGGTCCCTGGGTTTGGTGCGACACAATGGAGATGTTTAGGTGTGCCTTATGGTAAATAAGTACTCCCCCACCTCTTTTGTTGCCAACCCTGTCAAGTCTGGCCACGCCGTAGCCCGAGAGGGAGCAAGCCGAGTCAGGGGTGCGAGGTTTGAGCCACATTTCTGTAATGCACAGGACATCAGGCTTGTAGTAGGCTGCCCAAGCAGTTAGCTCCCCATGATTTTGCAGGAGGCTGCGGATGTTCAAGTGGGCTATCTTAAACCCCTTAGCCACCCCCCAGGAAGGGGAGGGCAGAAGGAGACCGGGTGCACCGGAGGACCCAGGCTGTGGGCTGATGGGCCAGCCTGAGTGGGGGGGCATGTCTCAGAGGGTGTGCAGCCCTGACACAGCGCACTTCACAGGGACAGCAGACCCAATATAGAGTGTCAGGTAAAGTGTGGAAGCAGGGATTAGGGTTAGAGTGAGCAGGAGCGAGACTGGGAGGTCGTCTTTTGCTGGGTAGCTAGAGACTGAGGGTAAAGGGCAGTGGGAGTGAGAATCTGGAAGGTGGAGGAATCCCCTGGAGGAACAGCAGGAGTTTGCAGCTGTGAGATCTACTGGTATTTAGGAAGGAACTAACGCAAGTTGTAGTGAAAAGCCCCTTGAGGCTGAATGGTATAGCCTGCCTATGGAGAAGTGGGCTGATAGGTTTTTCAGCACCACATGACCATCGCTATAAAAGCGAGTGATGACCAAGGGTGGTGGCGGGCGGCGGGCAGCCGGTGAAGCCGGCGGGGGCTAGTGCTCCATGCTGCAGAACCAGCGGGAATGTGGCGGTGAGGAAAGGACTTGGCGCACAGGCACTCGCTGTCCCCAGGTACCGCAGTCGGAAAGTCCAGGGTGGAAAACAAAATGAGTGTAAACTTCAGGTGAAACAGAAGTCAAGGTAAGGCAGTGACTACGGCGAGTCACTGTATCAGCACTCCTTCTCCAGCTCTGGGGTATGCGGGATTACCTTCAGCAGTGAGGCTCCTCAGGCAAACGAGTTCTTGGGGTGGGGGTGGTGGAGGCCTATCTGCAGCCCTCTGCACTCCACAGGAACAGACCGGTACCTCGGCAATCCGTGAATTTGATCCAAACCTCAGTAGATTAAATTGCCCCCCCGCATACACACACACATACACAAAGAGAGGGCAACAAGCCCTGGATCACTCAATGATTCAAAACATTGACAAAAGACAGACAGGGAGCACATAAAAGAGGAGATTTAATGGAGTACAATAAACTGTGTAGCCAAGTAAATAGAAAAAAAAAAAGATTGAGGAGGAATTACTATGAAAAGATAATAGAGGATTTAAAAAACTCAGACCCCCAAAAGTAGTGGAAGAAAACAAGGGAATTCTTTGAAGAAGAGAAGCTAAAGAGACAGGTGGAAAAGTGGGCAGTGAAATGTGGTTATGAGAGTGATGATAAAGCTCAAAGATTCATCAATGATTTGAACCAAAAATTGTGTGATGTTAGCAAGCTGTTAAACCCCTTAGATAAAATATCTGCAGAGTCCCTGAATGTTCCTGAAAAGTACTTGCTTTCAGTTGAGCAGGTTGCAAAAGAAATGAAAAAGCTTAGAGTCAACAAATCTTTGGGCCCCAGCCTGGTGCCTAATTGGATACAGAAGGAAGGAGCCTCCCTGGCATTGTAATGTTTTTATTTATTTATTTTTATTCAAAGTTTATTGATTTTCAGCTTACAAACAACATACACACTTACATCATATTATCATGACCTATTACAGAAAGTAATCACCCCCTATATCCCCTCTTAACACCCCTCCACCCCATCCCTATATCCCCCTCCCCCCTGTCCCATCCACCCTCCACTTCCTTTGTCCCCAGGTGCCTAACATATATCTAATAAGATCAAACATGTTGACAAATTAATATAGTTCTTATATCAGACAAGGTGTAGCGTTCTCTTCTAAGTCTGAGTGTAAAGGACATGAAACTTCTCCCATCTTTTTTTATAGGTCCCCATGCGATTAAAGATACTAGACATTGTTTTTTCTATCTTTAGATTATTCAACAGTTCGTGCAGCCATTCTACATATGAGGGTTGTAATGAATCTTCCCAGTGTTTCAATACAATTTTCTTAACAGATAATGTAATTAAGGTAATGTGATAGTGACGATCCATCTTTGGATATCCCGTGAAATCACCAATACACAAATTTCAGGAATGAAGTACTCCTGAAGACCCAAAAGAGGGTCAGCCCTTATTTTAATGAGGTGCCAAAGGGGTGCAATTTTGTGGCATTCCCAGAAGAGATGGAATAAGGTATCATCTATTTCGTCCGGCATCTCCTTCTCTGAGATCCTGCCAGTCTGGGAGAAGGGAGCAGATGGACGGAAGGTCAGAGAAGGGGAGATAGGGGAGCTAAACACGTGGCTCAAGGACTGGTGCCAGGAAAAAGGACACAGATTTGTAGGGAACTGGCAACAGTTCTGGGAGCGAAAGTTCTTTAAATTTGATGGACTGCATCTGACTAAAGAGGAGTCAGTGCATTGGGGCAGAAGTTTGATGTCTTTGCAGAATATTTAAACTAGCAATGGGGAGAGGGTGCAGCACCCATACGTCGAATGGAAGAACCCTCCCCTCAGCTAGTGGTCAAACAGAATTCAGCGTGTTTGCCATTCATTTGCATCACCAGGTAAGAAAAAGGTTTGTCTCCCACACGATGCACAGGGGTAATGCCAAACTTCACCCAACAACTAACACACCAAAATCTGGCCAATGGAAAATCATGTACACAAATGCTCACAGCCTGGGAAATAAGATCCCAGACCTGCAGGCAATAATGTCAGAGGCTAAACTGGACATAGTAGCAATTAGTGAGACGTGGTTTACCAGTAACCACACTTGGGAGACTTCAGTACCTGGATATGTATTGTTCAGAAGAGAGCGAGGTGCAAAAAGGGGAGGGTGGCCCTGTATGTTAATGAAAATATCAAAGCTACAGAAATTCAGAATAACATAAGGAGCCAGAAGAACTGTGGGTCACCCTGAAACAGGTAATGGGACAGCCATAAGAACTGGGGTTGTCTACAGGCCCCAGACCAGAGGGAGGACATAGACACATTACTGTTAGAAGATATACAAAACATGACAGCTAAAGGGAGGTTCTGATAATGGGAGACTTCAACATGCCAGATACAGATTGGTCAATACCAGCAGGAACATCTGCCAGAACTAGACTCATAGTGGATTCCCTGCAGGGGAGGGCCTCAAACAACTGGTACAGCAACCCACAAGAGACAGGGCTATCCTAGATCTAGTACTGACTAACAAAGAAGGATCACAGATCTCCAGGTAGAAGGTCACCTGGGGCCAGTGACCATCACATGGTATGGTTCAATTTGCTACTACATCTAAATCATCCCATTCCAAGGCAAAAATATGGGACTTCAGAGGAGCTGACTTTGATAAGATGGCCAACAGAGTTAAGCTAGCCCTGGCAAAAAGAAACACAGGTGAGGAGGTACAGGCAAGTGGGCAAGCATTAAGGATACAATACTTGAAGCAACATCCCATTGTGTTAGACAGAAAAGGAAGTGCAAAGAAGAAGGAAACCACTTTGGTTCTCAAATATAGTAGCAGAAAGGTCAGAGCCAAAAGGCTGGCCTTCAGAAAATATAAGGGAACACAGCGGGATGAAGATAGGAGGCATACCAAACTGCCCTAAGGGAAGCAGGTAAGGCAGTAAGGCAGGCAAAGTCCCAAACTGAGGAAACACTAGCACTAACAGTAAAAGAAGGTGACAAGACTTTCTATAGATACATTAGTGAAAGGAGAAAGTCCAGAGGGTATTGCTAAGCTTAATGGAGAAAGGGAGCATGTGAGGAGGAGGACCCTGTAAAGGCATCTATCCTAAATAGATACTTTTGCTCAGTATTTACTGAAGAGAAGGTAGGGCAGGGCCCACAGCTCAGCATCATGGACACAGGGGAGGAGGTGAGCACTACTCCTTCACAAAAGAAAGGGTCCTACAAGAGCTTGCTAAGCTCAGGGTGGATAAGGCAATGGGACCTGATGGCATACATCCCAGGGTACTTAAGGAGCTAAAGGAGGAACTAGCAGAGCCATTAGCAGAATTGTTTAGTGAGTCTCTGAGCACAGGAGAGGTCCCAGAAGACCGGAGAAAGGCTCATGTGATCCCACTCCACAAGAGTGGTAGCAGGAGGAGGCGGGAACTACAGACCGGTCAGTCTTACCTCAGTAGTGGGCAAGATTATGGAGGCACTCCTTAAGGAAAGGATAGTGCAACACCTGGAATCCATAGGGCAGGGATCCAAGACAGCATGGGTTTACAAAGGAAGGTCCTGTCAAACTAATCTCATAGATTTCTTTGACTGGGTAACCAGAGTGGTGGACCAAGGGGAGCAGTTGATGTCGCCTACCTTGACTTCAGCAAAGCTTTGACACTGTTCCACATAGAAGATTGATAAATAAGCTAGGTAGGCTCGGGTGGGTCAGAAGTTGGTCAACTGGTGGCAAACTGGTTGACTGGCAGAAAACAGAGATGGTGGTAAATGGTATACAGTCAGAAGAGATGCAAGTCACAAGTGGGTACCTCAGGGATCAGTCCTGGGGCCAGTCCTATTCAACATCTTCATTAGTGACCTCGCAGATGGACTAGAGGTAAGGTTTGTCTGTTTGCAGATGACACCAAGATCTGCAACAGAGTAGATGATCCAGATGGGGTGGGCAGAATGAGAAGAGATCTGGATAAACTAGCAGAATGGTCAGAAGAGTGGCAACTGGGATTTAATGCAAAGAAGTGCAAAATCATGCACATAGGGAAGAGAACCCTGAAGCCACTTATAGGCTGGGAGGGAGTTGCTAGCAGTCACAAGGAAGAAAGAGACTTGGGCATCATCATCACTGATGACCTAAAATCATCCAAGCAGACCTCTAAAGCAGTAGGTGAAGGCTAAGGGGTGTTAGGGTGTATTAGTAGGGGTATCACAAGTCGTAAGAGGAGGTAATAATCCTCTGTACAAGACATTGGTTAGGCCCCATCTGGAGTACTGCGCAGTATTGAGGCCACACCTTCACAAGGACATTAACCAAATTGAGGCAGTCCAGAGAAGGGCAACAAAATGATGCAGGGACTGCATCAGAAGACATATAAGGACAGATTAACGGAGCTCAATATGTATACCCTTGAGCAAAGGAGGGAGAGAGGTGATATGATCGAGACATTTAAACACCTTAAGGGCATAAACAAGGTGAAAGAGTCTAACATGTTTAAATATAAGAAAAATAGCAGGACAAGAGGACACAGCATGTGAGATTAGAGGAGGCCGATTAAGGGGAATGTGGAGAAATTCTTTTCACAGAAGGGTGGTAGATGCATGGAATGGCTTACCACAAGAAGTGGTGGCTATGAATACAGTGCAGGGCTTCAAACAGGCATGGGATAGGCATAAGGGAGCAATACAAATGACTATGAATAGATAGGTCACTGACAGAGCAAAGGCCGATGGCACATTTATAAGGTAGAAAAAGAAATGGGCAGACTGGATGGGCCTTACGGTCCTTATCTGCCGTCAACTTCTATGTTTCTATGTTTCTATGTTAGGTACCAACATCCAATTCACATCTGTTACACAGAGGGCTTGTTGCCCGGCCCATTTTATATAATTTATATGATATCAAATACATATCGTGTAAAACTTGTAGCTGCATGATCCGTAATCTATCTTGTGTAATATACTTATGGGACTTTTCCCAAATAGTTGGCCATCTAGAAATGGAGTTGGGAAATTTGTCCACCCAATATTTTGTGATTCCCATAACTTCTGGGAAGACCCGCGGGTAGAGCAAAGCATAGATTGAGGAGACAGCATGTGGGGTGAAGGCTAGATCTCTGCAGGTATCCACCCAATCACCCTGACAGGTATACAATAAATAGCACTAGGCATAAAAAACGATACCAGCATGTGTCTGATCAGGTAAATCTTATAGGACCATTTTGAAGATAGATCAGATTTCTCAAGAATATCCTGTGTACTAAGCCAATCCAAGCCTTGAGCATGGAAATCCTGGGCTGAACAAGTCTTCCTTAATGGAACCCAATTATAAGGGATCATTTTTCCCCCTAGCAGAAAATTAGGATTTTGGAATATTGGCTGAGCAGGATCGTATATATGGGCATATCTCATTCTATTTCAAAACTGGGAGTGTGTGCGTACTGACTGGGCCAAAGATGAGTAACGCAGACTGGAGGGAAGTTTTCCCAGTTTCAAAAATGGCATGGAGAGATGGTTAACACCAGCTGAAATCACCGAATCTTGTTCTATTCTAACCCAAGTAGGTTTGTAGGTTATCCAGTCTGTTGAGCCAGGCAGGGTTTCCCATTTTAGAAACTTACTAAGATGGCTAGCCCAATAATATAGTCCAAAGTGTGGGAGTCTCAGACCCCCCAGGTTCTTAGGGGTGGCTAGTTTATGAAATGCCCTTCTCGGGGGTATTACCTTTCCAAATAAAATTGGATAAATAGGAATGGATTTTCTTAAACCAGTTCTTGGGAATCCACAGATTAAGTAAATTGTGGGGATAAAAGATTTGAGGGAGAATGTTCATTTTGATTATGTTCACTCTTCCCCAAAAAGTTAAGGGGAGGTCCCCCCAATGTTTTAGATCCTGTTGAATATGATTACTTGAGGTTTCAAGAGTCAGCTTATGCATTCGGGTCATGCTGGTGGCTAAATGTAATCCTAAAATTGTAATGTTTTTAATAAATCCCTCATAACAAGTAGACTTCTGACCCAATGGAAACAAGCTACGGTGATCCCATTACCAGAAGTCCCTACCCCCCCCCCAGGATTATAGAAAAAGATTACCAGCCAATCTCCTTAACAAGTGTAATATCTAAAATGTGTAAGGGTTTCATTACTTAGGTGGATTGTCGAAATAATATTGGAGCAACTGGATGAGAACCAGTTTGAATCCTTGAGGGGCAGTTTCACCACACTTGCCTATAAAATTCATGGATTTGTGTATGAAAGCATGAGATGAAGGTGAATTTGTAAATGTCATCCTTGTAGATTACAGAAAAGTGGTTGCTTTTATTGATCACAACATTATAATGCAGACGTTAAAGAATTTAATATCCCTTTCTGTTTAAGGCAGTGGGCGCATGATTATTTGTAAGGAAGGGTGTAGTGGACAGAGACTGATTTGAATCCGTAATAGATACTGTGTGTAGTAACATATTAACATAGTAGTTGATGGCAGATAACACTTACAGAAATATAAGTGTGCTGTGTGCAGAATGCATGTCACAAGCTTAACTGTGCAATGTTTGCATGCAGTTCACATACACAAAGTGAACATATGCGAACCAGATCTAAAAAGCAAATCAGGTTTGCATGCTGCAAGCTTGACAAGCATGCAGCAGGTAAGCTGATGTGATCTTCTAAAAATGTATTTATTTTATTTTAGTCTTTGGTAACCAGGTAAGGCCCCCTAGGCACTAGTGCCTGTTTTCAGGGGTGACCTGGAAGCACTGGGCGGCTAAGTGACTTGCTCAGAGTCACACAGTATGCAAGTGAAGGTTGTGAGAATCAAACCCAGGCCTGGTCTGCTGGATGTACCAAGCTCATTCACAGCTCATTACTCTAACCTCTAGGCTATACTGCCAGCCCCAAAATCACATCAGGTTCACGTGTTGCACACTTGAAATGAGTGCAGCAGTTAAGCTGGTATGAACATCATTTAAAAACTCCATCTGGTTCACATGCTGCACACTTGCCATGTATGCAGCAGCTAAGCTAGTGCAAGTCTCATCTAAAAAAACTGTTTCTATTTCTTATACTACTGCTAGCAATTAGAGCCATTAAAATGCATTTTTCATTATGTTCTCATTAAAATTAGGTAAACTCATTAATTCTTATCCTTTTGCAAGTTGTTTAATGGCTTTTGATTGTTGTCATTAAATCGGCATTAATTTGTAAAACATTGTTTGCTTACTGTATTAAATGCCTTAATTAAATGTCAGCCAACATCCTCTGTTCCAGATGTGAGAAGAGGGGCTCCTCTGTTCCAGATGTGAGAAGAGGGGCCTCAGTGTTGTGTTCCTGATCTTTTTGTTTTGGGCCATGCAAATCTCCTTATGCATATTTAGGGCTACAAATGTGTTTCTCCATGACTGTTTTGGCTCACTTGTTTTTCCTTTGTCATTCTGTATGGAGCATATACGCTATGCCTATGCTCAGCACTCTTTGTGCTGAGTAGGTCTTGGAAGCATGTACCATACCTCACATTTTATCACTGAAATGAAGGACATGGACACTCAAACTGAGGGACACTAATGCTCATGAGGATCAGGACACATCCTGAAACATAGAGATACAGTACCTCAGAACACAGTGGAAACCATCGTATACCATTTACTTGTACTGATATTAACATCTGAGTATGCATTTCTACCATAAAGTAGAGGTGCCATTTATGTAGAGCAGAGGGGACAGTCCCCCCATTTGTGCCTAGGTTGTTCTTATAGTGTGGAAATAGTGGCATTAAATTTGTATTTAATCTTTTGCACAGTAAAGCCCTCTGGCCTGTGTGCACTCACTCTGCAGGTGCACTCCTGACTTAACTGTGTCTGTATTGTGTTGTCCACTCTCTCTCCACCTATTAGTGGCAGCACCATCACAGGTGACATGGAGGAGCTCCAGCCAAGCAAGAGCACATGAGTCATGTGAGTGTGACATTGTCTTTTCCACTACAATACATATGCACAATACAGCCTGGAGGAGTCAGTGACCACTGAACTCTCAATAGCAGTGTTGTGGTGGCATATTTTTGTTGGTCTGTTCTTAATGAGTCTCCATCTTCTCTTGTGGCTGAAGGGAAAGAGGGTGAGCTAGAAGCTAACTCAGGACTATGCTGCCTATCTACTCTACTAGGTTTGTCTCACAAACAAAAATCAGCACAGACCCCCATGGCAGCAAGCTTGGCCTAGCAGCAGTGGTAACAACAGTATGGGTGGCCTTCATAAGCCTTGATCCATGCAGTTCAGCAGCAGCTACAGCACTAGCCAAGCAAAAAGCAAGCAACACAGGTTGGGTGGATTCGATTGGTGAGGTGACTTGGTCAAAGACCAGGTTGGGGACCTGAGATGGTCAGTTCTAGCATCCAACTTCTGGCAGAAGGATGGAGGAGTGGACTGAAAACTGGGCTGGTGGCACACTGGGCCAGGCCACAGGTTCTAACCAGATGGCTGGGTAAACAAAAAGTAATAATTTTTTTTTTACAGGGGGATTAGGGAAGTAGGAAGGACTGAAATATTGATGTGCTTTTCATGTTTCTGCACCATTGGGTGGCTTCATGACCCATATGTAATGGGTATTGAATGGAATGCAGTCATGGAAAGAAATTGAGACAAATGTTTTTTGGGAGGGGGAGTTGGAACTTCAGTCAGGAAAACACTGGATTAGTAACTGGGTGTGTTTAAGCCCAAATTTAATACACTGCTCTGGGGTATAGACAGATGAATCTTATACATTTGAATCTTTCCTGACTGCATATCACTCTTCAGTCACAACAAACAAGTTTTACCTTTTAGAGATGTTCCAGACATTCTAGAGCTTGCCACCTTGGATCTAACTAGCACTTCACCTCCATTGGTTGTTGAAATCCTGCTGCTGAAATCTTAAATGGCACCCCTGCCATAATGTCTAAATTTACAGAACATCCTCTGTGTGAGCAGCATGTTTTCCATGAGGGATGGATGAGGAGCAGAGCAGTTTTTAGGGGTAAAATGAGGGTTGTCCTTTGCATTCAGGGACAGTTGAGTGGAATGGTATGCACAGACTATTGGAGCCCCACCATAGTCAAGCTTGTGCCCCCCCCGTGAAGCTGACCTCCATATCCCCATGCTCAGGCACATTATGACAAAGGGCAAGGGAGAATGCAGGGGTGTGCACAATTGAAATGAATGTTTTTTTATTACTATGTTATACATAATTGATGGAGAGTTGGAGATTAATGCAGGCCACCGCTCAAATAACAAGGGACTTGTTAGTAGAACAGTGGCCTTCATTATTCTCCACTTCACCATCATAATGTATAAAATAGTAATAAAAAATAACTCCATTCAATTCAAAGGAGTATGACCCAACACTCTGACCCATGGACATCATCTTTTAAAGACTCCTGTCTCTGGCTCCCTAATACTCAAGTAAGAGACTCTCAACTTATATCTATACTTGGCGAGTTGTCTGTAGCAGCATGGTCACAGCTGCTACAGTGTGTGTGCATGGGGGGGGGGGACTGGCCATGTGGGTGGGTGTAGAGTTACTGCTACTTTTGTATTTGCCCCTTAAAGTATGTTTGCGTGGAAGCATTCAAAACAATGGAGATAAATAGTAGGAGTACAGACCAGACAGAAGTAATTAAGTAGTATTGTGGGTAAGTGTGTGTATTGGTGGTGGAAAGAACCACATATGTTTCCATTGTTATGTGTGCTACAGTTTAGCTGTGCAGCTGAGATGAGAAGGGGACAAGAAAATGAAAGTATAACAGTGACTATAAGTATGCCGCATGCGTGCAGATGTATTCAGATTTGTATTGAGTACAAGCAAGCCATATGTGTGCAGTCAGTATAGTGTAGTGGTTAAATGCACTGAACTGCAAACCAGGAGACTTGGCTATTTGAACACCTGGGTTTGAAACTCATCATCCCACACTTTTGTATGGTGCGATCCTGAGTAAGTCACTTAACTTTTATGTGTGCAGTTATCAGGGACCACTTGCTTTTTGCGCGCATACCACATGCATGCAATCAGTTCCAATTTAAAATTTAAATCATACTTGCAGCACACATGTCACTTCTGTAGTTTTATTTCATATAATTATTTCTGTAAAGGAAGGACCACTAGGCCCACCTAGTCTGCCCATATTCCTTGTGTGCATCAGCAGCTACTGTCCCTACTTGGTCACTGGTTTTCACCTCTCTTCCCCATATCTAGGATGAAGCACCCTGAGGGATCAAGATGGACCAGTTTTGCTTTTGATTATAATAAATAACTTGTCAACTGTGGGCCCAAGTATAAAATACATGGACAACACCATGGTTGTGGATAATTTTATGGCCAGGGTGTCTGCTCTATGTGGAGTAACTTAGAAAATATCCAGGACTGGTCTGAAGCAAGCCATAAGAAATCTGGGAATAAAAGAAAAAAAGAAATTTGATTTGTAAGATTTGGTGGGGCTCAGCTGGAAGAGTTGGAGAAGGTAATATGTTTGGGGATTATAATCCAACCGTATTTTGGTTGGAGGGAACAAGTAGAGCTAATGCACAAAAAAGCTTATTCCAGATTGTATTTCCTCACCATACTATGCACAGTAGGACTGGGTCAGTCAGCTAGACCTTATATATTATTACAGTACAGTCATCAGACAAGTACTGGAGTTTAGGAGCCCAGTTTGGCATGGAGGACTCACAATTAAAGTAACCAAAGATATAGAAAGAATTCAGATAAGAGTTGTAAGAGTAATCCTGGGGACTGAGATGTGTTGTGATGATGCCCTAAGAGAACACAAACTAAAGAAGCTAAATGAAAGGATGGATAAGATAAAGTTAAAACAGTTTGAAAAGAAAATGTTTCCCAAATCCTAAACTATTTTACATGTTGCTACCAAAAGAAAACAAGAATTATAGTCTAAGAAACCAGTGTAGGTGAAAGAAATCAAGAGTTAGGATAGAAACATACAGACATTATTTTATTATGAAGATGACTGGTGAAATGTAATTTATGGATTCTCTAAGCAGTAAAGTAGGGGTCATTGTGATTTCAGGTAGTTACCAAATACAGGAAAAACAAAAAGAATACCAGTGTGAATCAGTATACGTAATGTACAAAGTGTAAAATATGTTTTTGGGTATTTTATGCCTTTTTATTATAATTATTATGTGTAGTTTATTATGAGCATTTTCATGCTTATATGTTTTCATATGTGGTACAAATAATATAGGCACAGAAGTTACTGTATTAGGTAGAGTGTTTTCTCCCTTTATCTGATAGAAAGTTTTTTTAAATGTGTAAACTTTATTCGATTTTACAATCAGAACAGTAAATGTAACAAACATGAGCAAACAAAAAAACAATGATGACAGTTAACAGCAAGGTTAATGAAAATCAATAACAGATTTGCGCTAAACCTGAGTGCAAACAGGCAGTCAACACAGAACAAATATAAAAAGGCAGATCTAGCCGGCCCAGTGGCACTGAGAGCTGAGGCATCTGCCTTACATCACACCACTCCGGTGACCCAAGTTTGGGAGTGAGTTCAAGCTGCCAGGGGTCAGCAGGGGATGTGAGGATTGAGCATCTGGAGGATGGCTCTCCTCTCCTGGGAGGGAGGGGGGACTGATACCTGTGGCACTAGTGGCTCCTAGTGGAGACTGGGAGCACAACAGCTGAGACTTTGGGAAGGGGGGAAAGTGTCGGCGGATGTCCTGCACGTGGGTGCGGAGTGTTGGCCATCACTACATGTCCATGCCTTTGTGGGGGGGGCACACAGAACAAGTGAAAAACCCCAGGCCGCAGAAGGACAATGATGACCTCAATGGATTGGCCCACACGCCCACTGCCAAACTCAGCCTGACCAGCTTTCCCTGGTTTCTCTCTCCACTCTTGAGCCATGGCCCACTGGATTTCAGAAAGGGCAACAGGTTGGAGAAGGTGGCCCCACCTCAGGGGTTGTGGAAGCCGGGGGTTTGACTGGGGACTCTGTGAAGTGGGAGGGGAGATCCAGCACTTCATTTCCTGGTCAGGAGGGCCTCAGGCAAAGCAGTAAGGAGCTAGTTGAGTGATGTCATCTGAAGGAGATCCTGCGATCTTGTGACCAGAAAGAAAAATAATTAAACAAAAGGCAGATCTAAGAGTACAGTATCAAACAGTTAAAGTCTTGTGTTCTAAATGGCCATAGAAAATAAAAGCTTTGGTCAACGGGAGTCAGTCAGGGAGTAAAAGGAGAGTGTAGAGTGATTCCCATTTTTCCTGAGAGGACTTGGGTTTGTTCTAGAGATTAGCATTCATTTTTTCTAGGTGCAAAGTGTCAAGGATAACCATATTCCACACTTTTTAGGAGGATGTGGAATCATCTATCCATTGTTGAAATATAATTTGTTTAGCTGTTGCTGGGAATCCTGTGAACACGGCAACCATGATTGAGTGACTGCAAAAAGGGTGACTCAATCACAGCGCTAGTGTTCTGGGCTACCTGGCAGGGGTAGGTGAATACGACAACAGGATGTCTACATGTATACACATGCATCGGGGGAGGGACCACACCGCACGATGGGTGGAAGGGGAGGAAGGGTATGTGGGAGGTAGTGTGGAAGTCAGCTGCTGAGCTGGCCATGTGGCGTGGTGGGTAGGATGGTAGGATGCGGTTGGGAGGGTTCAGATCTGGGGCGGGACTACTTTTTGTGTCAGGCCAGGTTTTTATTTTTTGTAAGTTTTACACCCCCCGACATGCACCCCCCTTGAGTTGAGAATTTCTAATTAGGGGGGTGCAGCCCCCACATATCATGTAATCCCATCACCGGTTTTGAAGTCACCACAAGTGTACTTCGCTGTTATTTATTTTCAGCGATGTACACTCTCCCAAATGGCGATCACCATTCGGAGAGCACCTTCATGACATGGAACCCTGTGGCTGCTATTAGGTGATGTGGTACCTCGTAGGTTTGAGCAGAAGATGAAAACCTATCCCCAGTAAACATAGCTGAAATTATAAGACATAAAAATTATTCCAGATTTGGATAGGATATTCAAGACTTTGCTCAAACTTTTATTACTGTTTGCAATTGACATACACCTAGGATACAGAAAATGTGTTAAAAATCATTTACCTTTGGCAACAGAAAAAATTAAGAGTCAATTTAGAATAATGAGCAGAGTTTGGAAGAAAGCTAGAAAGACCTAAAGACAACAAGATTTGAGTCTTTTTTTAAAAATGGTGTAATAGGTGTTCAAAATTAATTAGATTGGTCAAAATACGATATTACAAAACAAATATCAATCAGGCAAAGGAAACAAAGAAATACTGGTACTATGTGAAACAGTTTCAAACTCAGTAAGTTCTAGGTCACAGATAAAACTGGTTGAAAATGGTACCATATAGATGATCAATTTAGGGTAGCAGAAATTTTAAAGGGGCACTGTCAGCCTTTCAGTCTAATTTTAAAGAGTAAAACCAAAGGTGTCGGGAAGAAGCCTTGCTGATGCAAAATACATATATATTATCAAAATCTCACAGAAATTCATTACGTGTAACATATTTGTAAACATTACTTTCCTGTCTGGTCCCCTCATAATGCCAGCTCTACACATCCACGAACTAGAATGGCGCATAGCCGCGACGAAGCTCGTTCGTGGCCGTATCGCTTATTTGAGTCCGGTCTGCAGAAAAGGTAGAATCTATTGCAGTTGACTACACTGAGCATCGTAAATATATTCTAATATCCAAAAGAGCACTGCAAGTTATTTTATTTTGTGTGCAAAACCTGAAACCTTTTTGCCGGACATGCGCATTGCTAGCTCTAGTAATGCGCATGACAGGAAACTCTGCTTCATTCGGTAATACGTATGACTGACAAAAAGGTTTCAGGTTTTGCACACAAAATAAAATAACTTGCAGTGCTCGTTTGGATAGAAGAATATATTTGCGCTGCTCAGTGTAGTCAACTGTAATAGATTAGACCTTTTCTGCATACTGGACTGAAATAAGTAATACAGCCATGAACGAGCTTCCTCACAGCTCCACACCATTCTAGAGGGTGGACACACAGAGCCGGCATTATGGGCTGACTGGACAGGAAAGTACAGTTTACAAGTATGTTACATGTAATGAACTTCCTTGAGATTTTGCTAATATACATGTATTTTGCACGAGCAAGGCTTCTTCCTGACACTTTTGTTTTTACACTTTAAAATTAGACTGGAAGGCTGACAGAGCCCCGTTAAACCATTATTTTACTGAGTTACCAGATCTGGGTTTGGATAATTGCAGGGTCATGGTTTCAGATAGTGCTTCAGATGATAAGGCAGGTGTTACCAGGGTGGAGAATAGGGTGGCTAACAGGACAATTCTTAGACCTTAATTTAAGTTTAAGAAAATTAATATCAGACAGGTTTTGAAAGAACTGAACAGTTTGAGAATGAATAAGGTGGGGGGGTCTAGATAGGACTGAAGCCAGATTTTTAAATATGGGTGCAGATACTGTGGCCCAGATTGTAACCTATTTGTTCAATTGGAGTTTGTGCTTGTCTACTTTTCCTGATTCTTGAAAAAATAGGGAGAATTGTCCCAATTTTCAATGGGGAGGGGAGATTCATTACCCTCAAACTATAGGCCTATTGCCTTATTGCCCATACTGTCAAAGATTTTGAAGAAGATTGTCAGTGGACAAGTTTGTCAATATTTGGAACAACATGACTTGTTGTCTGGACACTAGCATGGATTTCATGCAGGAAGGTCCGTGGACACTACTCTTGTGGATTTCAAGCAATCTCATAGCCTCATCTTTAGATGAAAGGTTGAGCATGGGGGCTATGTTTGTGGACCTCAGTAAGGCATTCCATTTGGTGAACCACCAGATTTTATTAAATAGAATGCATAAAATGGGTGTACACAAGGATCCTTTGCAATGGGTTCAGCTCCTATCTATTAAACAGAAGGCAGTGTGTTGTCCAGGGACCCATTGTGTCTGCTCCAAGGGGAGTCAGAAGAGGAGTCCCACATGCTTCGGTCTTTTGCCCACTGCTTTTTATTATCATGTAAACGATTTGCCAAATGTATTGGGAAACAGTGAGGTCCATTGTTATGCGGCTAACACCATTTTGGTCGTGTCTGTGAACAGTCGCACTGATCTAGAATATAAATTCCAGACTGATCTCCAGTCACTGTAAACGTGGTTTACTGAGTCAGATCTTTTGTTAAAAGGGAAAAAAAACACAGTGTATTTATTTTTCTCCAGGGGTGAAAAACTTATCAAACTGAAATTTGGCCATCAAATTCAAGAATGGGCATAATGTAACTAATGTAAATAGCCACAGATATCTGGGTGTCTATGTTGACGATGAATTACCATTTGCCAAACATGTAAATTCATTGGTCAAAAAGACAAATAAAAAAACTTGGTGCACTGCAAAGGGTGTCCTCATGCCTGTCAAAGGAGTCTAAAGTGAAACTAGTCAAACAACTATTAATCACAGTTTGGGAATATGGTAGTTTGTTATTCTGGAATGCCACCAGATCAGTACTAAAGAAAATTATACTGGTGTTTATACTGGGCTTAGAATGGTAGAAGGCTGTACAGCCCATTTTAACCATTCCCCACATCAATGGGACCATTTTGAACCATTCTCTGATAGCCATCCATCTAATTTAACTTTGAAGATAGGTACCAAAGTACAGCTCACTGAGGTCCAGATATTCAAAACACTGCACAGCATGTAAACCGTTTGTGCAGGATTAGCGCAGGTCCACCATATTCAAAAGGGCAAATAGCGCACACAAACAGAGGTAGTGCCAGGCAAAACCATAATGTATTCAAGGGCAAAGTGGGAAGGGTGGGAACGTGCATACAGACGCAAAGGGATATTCAAAGGGATAGCGCCACAGAAGGTCACATTGCATGACACATAGTGCAACACTGCCTACCGCCTATAAAAGCCAGGTCTTATCCCAATGCAAATCACGGGGGTGAGTGGCCAGAGCAGGAAATAAACATGGCACTATTCAGCAATGCAGTGCTGCGGCAACTAATGGTGGATGTAGTGGAGGAGGAACAGAGGGAGCAGGCATAAACAGGCTCACAACGCAGGCCAAGGAGGAGATATGCTGCACACAGGTGGCACCAGCCCAGAGTCTCCTTCGAGACCCTGACTGATAAGCACATCACTAGCCGGTACAGGATAAAGAAGGGAATGCTGAGGCAGTTATACGAACTCTTGTATGAGCAGCTGCAACCCAACACCAGATGCAGCTATGTCATGACGATGGTGGAGAAGATGACCGTAGCAATGAGCTTCCTAACCGCTGGAACAGTCCAACACCCAATGAAGGACACCATAGGGGTATGGCAGTCTGCCATCTCGCGCCTCCTGACCCATTTCCTAGATACTTTCCTGCCACATGCTGGTGAATTCATTGTATTCCACAGCACAGCAGCCGAGAGCTAAGAAACCATGCAACAATTCTATCGAGCCGAGCACCTACCTGCCGTACTTGGTACCATTGACTGCACCCATGTTCCCATCCATGCACCACCTGGCAATGGCAGTGACATATACATGAACAGGAAGGGGTATCACTCTATCAATTGCCATGTGGTGTGCGATATGACAGGGTGCATCACCAATGTCTTTGCACAGTACTCCAGCAGTTCCCATGACGCCTTCATCTGGCTCTAATCACGGCTGTGCCAGGCCTTCGAGGAGGGCAGGATACCCAGTGGGCACCTTGTCAGTGAGCATGTGCAGCCATGACATGCAAACACCACAGTGGTGGCAGGAGCAGGCATGGGTAGCCAGGGATGAGGCTGTGGCAGGGGGCAGTGGGACAACACCACAGGTGGGGCACAGCAGCAATGGGCAGAAAATAGCAACACTAACATATGCATATCTCTCCAGATGGGACAGTGCCTATCCCCTGCGACCCTGGCTGCTGACACCAGTACCCCACTCGGCTACAGTGACAGAAGAGAGGTACAATAAGGCACACATTGCAACCAGGAACATCATAGGGAGAGTCTTTGGCATACTAAAGATGCAGTTCTGTAGCAATAGACCAGTCAGGTGGTGCCAAACAGTACAGGCCTCAGAAGGTATGCTGTATTATCCTAGCCTGATGTATGCTACACAGTATGGTGCTGAACCAAGGGATACATGCACCTGGACCTGAGAAACAGTCAGACAGTGACCCAGAGCCAGAGTGATAATAGAGCAATTTGAGAGGAGAGATCCTTGTATGGCACGCAGGGCCCTGAAGCACAGGAGTGGCATCATTTGGATGCTAGCCCAGATGGAACAGTGAGTAAACTCAACTCAGACAACTAACAGGTCATGAACAGTGCCATTAATATGTACGCATACCCAGTACAGTGTAGACAGTGAACCACTCTGATGCAACACATGGTGGAAATGTTAAGAAGTGACATGGATATGTGTGTAGTGCATGTCACGCATGTGTGCATAGTGGACAGCTACGGTGAGTGCAAGTGGTGTGGGGTGGGAGGAGCCTGTAACGAGGTGTGTGTGTGGGCAGGGGACCATGTGTGTGCATATGTGTGCATATGTGTGTGTGTGTGTGTGTGTGTGTGTGTGTGTGTGTGAGACATGGGCACACAGTGCATGGAAGTGGTGCCTATCTGTGGCGACTGCCACCCCGCACACCACACATCCCTTGCGTGTGTGACACAGAGCTAGGTGTGCTCTGAGCAGATGACATTGGTGGTTGTGGCAGGATAAGATACAAGAACCACACAGAACTTAGAAATATATCCTTTTTCACTCTGTTCTCTCTCCCTAAACTCTTTTTCTAAACTATCCTTTAACTTTCATGCCAGGGTGGCCAACCTGACATTTTCTTCAACTGTACTATCCCTTTATAAAAACTCTTATCTAAGTCCCAAGCATCTGTCCATTTTGTTAAACACTCCCATATGTATAAAGAAACTGGTTTAACATATGCCTTGTGAAAGTCAGGAAGTTTGCCCATGTTGTTGAAATAGCAGCACTACTTGTTTTAAAGCCGCTTTCTAATGAGGAGCTGTGTGCATGATCGCACATTTGCGCAGAGCTGTGTGCATGATTGCACACTCACACAGGAGTTGTGTGCACAGTCATGCAGGTAGACTTGTTTTAGGAGCCCCAGCTCTGTAAAAAGATGGAAACTGTTGTGGCAAAGTGAATCACAATGCAGCGGTTGCGGTTCCTGTGAAGGAGCGATGGCAGGTTGCCATAGCAGCAGTACACGCTTCGTTTCCTTCCCACTGTAAAATAAATATCCATTTCACAAAGTAAAAAGTAAAAAAAGAAAAAAAAAAACTGGTTATTTGATAAAAGGCAGCTCGCTAAGCAGAGGAGTTGTTTCAGTGAAGTCTAATTGAAAGAGTAGCCGACGGCTGAAAAGTAAAGCCGTCGGGTTGAAAAGTAAAAGTCAAGCCTTGAGTAAGCAGTGCTAGTAAGCTAAACTGTGTTCCAGACTGTACCAACATGTGAAAGACTGTTTAATTATGAAGAATAGAACTGTTTGAGGAAGCAGATGCATTTAAAATGTTTTTACCTGCATATAGTCCTGTTAGTTTGGGAAGAACCTTCTGTAGGGATGGCAGCCCAGCAAATGGCTGCTTTTATAGAAAGGTATAGTGATGTCATTCAAAAAAGGGAGGAGTTATACAGACCCCAGTTTTATTTATTTTATTTATTCAAGAGTTTAACCAGGCAGGCATACTGAGCGGAGGACCACTCGTTTCCAGATGCGACCTGTGGGAAACATGGGGGGATAACATAAGGGAAGGAACAGTAATTACACAAACATTCTGTACAGATGAGGAGGCACTGTTATGGAGCCTATACAGTAGGTAGCTAGGGTAGACATGAACTTATATCCAGATACTAAGACCAACAGCAAGACATAACCTAGGTAGGAGAGAGTTGAGTGCCTCCATAGAATATTGAGCTAGATGAGGAGAGAGGGAGGGAGCACCAAGTGTAGCTTTACCAGCCAGATGGTTATAATATGCGATTATTTGCTGAATTAGTAGGCCAACAGGAAATTAGGGCCTCCTAGTGGGCAGGGAGGGAGCAAGAGCAAACCGAGAGGAAATGTTCTAGGAGGCGGGTGTTGAGGTGTCTGTGATTGGAGTAGTGGCGGATATCTGCTGGTAGGTCATTCCAGAGTTTTGGTATTCGGTAGCTTAATGCTGCCTGGCCCATGGAGGTGCGCATAAGAGGGATTTGGAATAGCCTAGCATCCGAGTGCCGGAGCGAGTACGCCGGGGGGAGCTGAGAAGTTAAGGATGAGGCCAGGTAAGGAGGGAGTGAATGGGACCAGTATTTAGCAGCAACTCTGGAGCAGTGGATTAGCCGGTGGTCCGCAAGTGAGGGGAGGGACAAGGAGCTGCATAGGTCGCAGTGGTGAGTCAGTTTTGGACATTCCAGTATGAAACGGCAGAAGGAGGTGGAAAGGTGTCCGTCTAGGCCAGAGTAGATGGTGAGGCAGTGCCATAGACCACATCACTGTAGTCAAAGATCGGAAGTATCATTTTTTCATGAGTTCCCGCCTGACCGTGGTGGACAGGCAGCCTTTGTTGACGTAGAGGGCCCCTAGTTTAGGATTAAGTTTTTTGTGCAAGGATTCCGCATGAGTAGAGAAATCTAGGTTTTGGTTGAGCCAAACACCTAGATATCGGAACGAGGTATAGGATTCTAAGGGTGAGAGGTCCAGGGTTTCAAAAGGGGGACACTCAGCGAACCGGGAGAGACGCGGCTTCGAACCGAAAGTTAGAGAGACAGTCTTTTTGCGTTTAGGAACAGCTGGTTTGTAGAGAGCCAGTGTTGTACAGCATTGAAGTCCTGTTGAAGTTGGTCATGAACTGTTACCATGGAGGGGCCAGTGTTGTATAATACCATATCGTCCGCGTACATTTGGATAGATGAGTGGGAGCAGGCTAGCAGGAGTTCATTAAGGAAAACGAGAATAGGATTGGGCCCAGGACTGACCCTTGAGGGACACCTGTGGTGATGGGGAGAGGGGCAGATAGGTGGGGGCCAATTTTCACCGCTTGTTGTCTGCCGCTCAAGTATGCCCGAAACCAGTTAGTGGCATGGGTGGAGAGGCCGGAAGCCTTTAGTTTATCTATAAGGAGAGTGTGTGAGACGGTATCAAAGGCTTTGGCCAGATCAATAAATATGGCCGACGCGATATGACCTTTATCCATACCTGAGAGGATATCGTTTGTTACTCTTAGTAGGGAGGTTGTGGTGGAATGAGATTTTCAGAAACTAGATTGGTATGGGGTGAAGAAAGCAGAATCAGCTAGGTGCTGGGAGAATTGAGCAAGGGCAAGTTGTTCATGTATCTTAGCCAGAGTTGGGAGGAGGGAGATGGGGCGGTAATTCCCTGGCGAGGCAGGGTCACCCCCCTTCAGTAGAGGGATGATAGTAGCCAGCTTCCAGGCGGTGGGTATTGAAGAAGTCGAGAAGGAGAGGTTGAACAATTCAGCTAACGGAGCGGCTATTGCAGGAGCTGACAGCTGGAGTAGTCTGGAGTTCAAGCCAGAAGGGCAATTGCCCTTGTTAGGGTTTAGGTTGCACAGAGCTTGGTAGACTTTGGCCGGAGTGACAGGATGGAAGGAGAAGGAGAGGTGGGAGGAGGGTGGCTGTGGGTTGGGAGAGGGAGTTCTCAGGGGTGGGAGGGGGAGACTATTTACCGGAAGCTGCACTGTTGGTAAAGTGCATGTTGAAAGCCATGGCTACTTCATATGGGTCAGTGATGGCCAGGCCTCTGATTGACAGAGCAGGGGTAGGTGGTTGGGCAGGCGGGGATAGTAGAGATTTGATGGTTTTCCAGAAGTGGGAAGGGTGGTTGTGATTTGCGAATAGAGCCGACGCAAAGTATTTCTGTTTGGCTAGGCGAATCGCCTTGGTACAGGAGTTACGGAGGGCACGGTAAGTTTGTAGGTCTTGGTAAGAACTAGTAGTTTTGTGTTTTTTTCAGGCCAGGTCCCTGGCGCGGCTTTGACATATGATATCGGCGGATATCCTTGGCAGGTGGGAACCCCTAACTCTGTTTTTTTTAGTGGCTCGTGTTGATCCCATACCCTCAGGAACATATTTTTGAAGCTGTCTAGCGCAACATCAATCGAGGGGGCCTGAGGGATGAAGGACCAGTCAGCCCTAGTCAGGTCCAGTGGGAGTGGTGTGAGAGCTAATGACTTAAAGAATCTGGCTAGCAGGGTCCGGGAGGGAGGTTTGGGGGTCTTATGCACTTTACGGACCACATAGACCATGTGGTGATCACTTAGGGAGTCAAGGAGTAGGCCTGCTCCTATCAATCTATGGGGGTGAGTGGTCAGTTATGCCCATGCACCTAATTAAGGATATTTCTGCTGGAATAGAACTGCTTTTAAAATTCTTAATGGGTTTAAGGTAGCTGGGATGCATAAGGATTTTTTTAAAGGAACCCATTCCATGTTGCACCTTCTCTTGAAAAAGAAATAAAGGTTTTAGTATTAATTGGAAGTTCACATGTTGATGAGGTCACCAAGAAACACTATAAAACCTTCCCATCAGGGGATAGTAAGTTAGTTTGTGTAACCCCCTTATAAATGGGGGTTCCCAGAAGTCTTCCAGGAGCTTGTTGGGTGCTCCAAGCTGGAGGGTGTCCAGTGGTTAAGCCGCTTTAACGGCACCGCAGTGAGTGCTGTTAGAGCCTCTATGTACTATTTCTTTAAGAGCTGCCTGCTTGCAGACTTCAGTGGCAGTGCGGGTTGGGGGGAAGTGTGCTCCCTTGCTTGAATCCCTCCTGAGCTGCGGTGCAATCACCCCATTTGGTAGTCGCTGAAAAGCGCAATGGGAGCCCATCAGACAGATGTAACTGTTTGGCTGTAATTGCTTAGAGTATTAGTGAACTTACGGTTTGTTTAACCTGCTTCCATTGCAGCTGGCCTGAGTGACTGCTGATTAAACCCAGTATCTTGCCTGCTAGAGCCCATGCTTATGCCAGAAGGGTAATGGTTCAAGTCTGGCCCTTCCATTTTGGACCTGAACTTTCGAGATGGGCCAGTGGAAGGGGGAGAACTCTACAATGGAGATCTTTTGAGCCAACCAGGATTAGGACTCATTTTGGAGCTGGCTGGCCATAGGGGATACAGCCTGTAATTCTGGGAAATTAAGTTCTGGGCTACGGTGCCCTTTTTGCACCAATAAGTAACTGGTGTCTGCAGCCCACCAATGGGATCGGGTGGCACCCAAGCTGTGAGCCCTTGCCCAAACTGCCAAGAATCAGAATCGTTGTGGCTGTGAGCGAGGAAGGAGCTCTAGGCTCCTGCACCATTGAGTTTTCCCGTGGGAAGCGCGTGTGGAAGGCCAGAAGTCAGCGGTTTCAAACGCCCACCAGTGTCGGACTAAATCCGCTAGGTAGCAGTCAGAGGAGGCTGTGCAGAAGTGTGGCTACCTACCAGGCTTACCCTGTAGAAGACTGGAGAATCTGCTCAAATCGTGCTCAGTCTGTCAGGATTCGTGAAGCTGCATCGTTTTGGCCCGGTGTATGCAGTGCAAGCGATCGGGAAGTACAGCAGCTGCCTGGTATGGTACCCCTCTGCCTTTCCATATAAATGTGTGCAGAAGTGTTCGAGTGTCAGGTTCGATCCTGCACTGGTGTGAGAGCGCTCTTTATACTGGAAGTCGTGAGTACTAAATCAGGGTCGCTCCCTGCCTATAGCTCCTAGTGAGGGCCAGGTCTGTTGGTTTCTTTACTGGCTGCCATAATTGAGCCTGTGGGCTCTTGCTAACCTTCGTAGGAATCAAATGCTCATTTCTGCATCAGGGGCCCAACCAGCTGCATCGAGGGACTAGCCTTCATTGTTTGGGTACCCAGAGAGAGTGACTAATAGGTTAGGCCTGTGCACAGTGCCCTAGATAGCTATTTTATATATTAGAGTGGTAAGCTAATTAACCTGATTTCCCCCAGTCCTTGTTATTTCCCCCTGAAATAAATCAGATTGTTTGGTTTTTGCAAAGTTATACTGGCTAACTGGTGCTTTTATGGTGAATTACTGCACAGTGATTATTGTGTAATAACCTCTCATTTTGCAGGGGGTCGCCGGAGCGAGCTGACTGGTTCACGCCTGGGGGCCAGCGTATACAGTGAAGATACTGTGACTGATTTATGTGGGCCACTAGTGGGAGGCAAGGGGGGTTGCAGTGACCCAGAGGGCAGCGACCAAGTCATACCAGACTGTCTCAACCCCGACCTCTGGGTGGAGGCACCCGCCATTGGATCCAGGCCCCTCAACCTGTCAGTAGCCATTCAGGCAGGGGTGGTAGCCCTTGGGATAGCACCCCTGGGTGTTACAAATTGGAGGCACCACTGGGATTAGGATCCCCTAGTGGACGAAGTACCTCAATATGGATAAATTAAAGGAAATGTTGGAAGGGGATATTATGGCTAAGATTAAGCTGGATCCTATTAAGACACTGGTATGTAAACTGATGGGGTGGGGTAAAGCAGAAGAGTTGGAGTCCCAGAATATTGTGTTATTACTAGATGTACCTCTGGGGATGACAAACGCTGACATTATTTCTGCAGTGGAGCATGTCAAATGTTTGGGCAAAGGTAGAGGTGAAGGGGTGTATGGCTGACCTGCTTGATCAGACCCTGCAGGTGTTACTTTTATGTAGTACAACCATTGACCCTGAGAGGGTACCCCCAGTGATCTACCCGGAAGGTGCCCAACAGGGGTGGAGGGTCATTCACATCCGGAGTGGGTTAGTCACCCCCGGGGGGTTTCCCCAGACTAATAGCTTCAAAGATAAACTGCTTAAATTGTTAGCTGTGGAGGGGAGGACTATCCAGGAGTTACTGCAGGCATTGGACCTTTCTAGTGAACCCACCCCCCGGGCTTCCCCTGGTACCTCTCCCAGGCCCCCAAGAGTTCTATTTTGGCCCCACCACCCCTAGTGGTTCCCTCTATGCAGTTAGATTCTTACCGTAGGCTAAACCATTTTTCTGGCACAATGCCAGTGCCCTCAGGGGAAGATGATTTGGAGGCATGGATGGATTATGCTACCCCCCTAGTCCAGGAGTGGTAGTGCTCTGAGGGGGAGAAATGAAAGAGACTGATGGAGAGCCTGCGGGGCCCAGTTTTGGAAGCCATTTGGTTCTTGCGGGCTACTAGCCCAGAAGCTACCGCAGCGGAGTATCTTTCTGCCTTAGAGGGAGTGTTTGGGAGTACAGAAACTGGGGAGGACTTATTATGGAAATTTAAGTCTGCCAAGCAATGGAGGAATGAGAAGTTGTCCACCTTTGTTACTAGGGTGGAAAGGGCCTTGCAGAAGGCCTATCGAAAGGAGGGAATCACAGCCACAGTCTTGAACCAGGTCAGGTTGGAACATGTTTTGAAATCTGCTAGATTTTCCAGTGTGATATTGTTAAAACTTAAGTTACATGATCAATGGGCTGCCCCGCCTGAGTATTATCAATTGATGAGGGAGATTCGAGAAGTAGAGACTGATGAGAAGGGGTGGGAACCCAATGTGGGGCTGTGAATCTGTGCCAAACCCCTGAGTCCAGTAAACCAGATGAGGCCCACCCTTCGAGGGGGCCTGATGTTTCTCCTGTATCCCCAGAGTCACAAGGAGGGTTGGGGGTGCATGCCATTTTCTCTGATCCCCGAGTAGAGAGTGAGCTGAGGGCCGAGATTAGAAATTTACGAGAGTTAGTGAGGGACTTGAAGCAAACTGCTACCCACCCTGTTGGGTTTGGGGAACCAGAGTTACCTAAAAACAAACACCTTAGCCAAGAGGAGCCCCCTCACTCCAGAATGGCCCCCAGCAGGTGAGGTATTCCCCTCCCAATAAAACCCCAGGGACCCTAAGTTTTGTTACCATTGCGGGGAGAATGGACACTTTCAGACTGAGTGCCAGTTACTGGAGAATTTAAGGAAGGTCAACAATAGGCTGATCACCTGGCACCTCAAAGCCTACACCCGACCCCCTAGGAAGAGTTTTGTGACCCAGGCCAATGCCCAAGTAACTGCCAATGTGGTGCCCCTCGAATGGTCTGATGTGGTGGGGCCTTCGATGGAGGCCCCTGTGTGAGTGAATGGGATACCTACCCAGGCTGTGTTGGACAGTGGCTCTCAGGTGACCATTATGTTCCAGGACTGGTATCAGAAACACCTGCCTGAGGTGCCATTGCAACCCTTGGATGGTCTACACGTATGGTGGCTGACTGATAAGGCCTACCCGTATTCGGGGTATATCTGGACCTGGTTGTCTTTTCCTACTTCTGTTGCTGGGGTGGATGAACAAGTGGAAACCCTGGCCCTAGTATGTCCCCCCACTGGACTGTATGATGGGGTGCCCTTGTTGATTGGGACCAATGCTCACATGTTTGGTCGATTAGCACAATTGTGTTCTGAAAAGCAGGTGTCCAGGACTGGGCAAGGTCTTAGAATACCCTCCTTGATCCAGAAGGCCTATGAGACTCAGAGAAAGGCTAGCCAGGAGGAACCTGAAGGCCCGGTGGGTGTCGTCTGGAGGAAGGACCCAGAGCCATTGCCATTAGCCCCAAATGCCCAGTGTGTTTTGCAAGGGGAAGTCCGGATTAAAAAAGATGTTAAGAATAAGATATTGATGCTGGATGCACCCGGTGAGGGAAAGTTGCCTGAAGGGCTGCTGGTTAAACCCAGTATCTTGCCTGCTAGAGCCCATGCTTATGCCAGAAGGGTAATGGTTCAAGTTCATAATGTGTCTGACAAAGAGATTCGAGTAAATAGAGGTTGCACTCTGGCTAATGTGCATTGTGCAGACACTGCAGTGCTACCCAGTAGCAAGAGTTCCGGGAAGAATGACAGAGTAACGCCCAACTTGTTTGATTTCTGTGAATCCCCGTTGCCAGCTGAATGGAAAGTGAGGATCAGTGAGAAGCTTGCCCAGAGAGACCAGGTATTTTCCCTAAAAGAATGGGACATAAGACATGTGCAAGGAGCTGAGCACCACATCCGGCTGCATGATGAAAGACCCTTTCGAGAGAGGTCCCGGCGTCTGGCCCCTGCTGACATAGATGATGTGAGATGGCACGGCATCTGCAAGAGATGCTTGCTGCTGGTGTGATGCAATAATCCAGAAGCCCCATGCTTCCCCCATTGTAGTAGTAAGGAAAAAGAATAGGGCTGTTCAGATGTGTGTGGATTACCGTACTTTAAATCGGCAGACTATCCCAGACCAGTATACCATGCCACGCATACAGGACGCCTTGGACTGTCTAAATGGCAGTATGTGGTTCTCTGTGTTAGACCTCCGCAGTGGGTACTATCAGATCCCGATGGCTCTGGAGGATCGAGAGAAGACTGCATTCATTTTCTCCCTAGGCTTCTATGAGTTCATACGGATGCCTCAAGGAATTTAAGGTGCCCCGGCTACTTTTCAGCGCCTGATGGAATGTGCCATATGGGATATGAATTTTTTCGAATGCTTGGTCTACTTAGATGATGTTATAGTGTTTGGCAGCTCTTTGGAAGAACATGAAAGTCAATTGTTTAAGGTTCTGAATCTGCTGGAAGACTTTGATCTCAAACTATCTATAGACAAGTGCCAATTCTTTCAAACCTCTGTAAAATATGTGGGCCACATAGTATCCACGGAGGGCATAGAGACTGACCCCAGCAAAGTAGAAGCTTTGACCACTTGGCCTCAACCAAAAAACTTGAAGGAGCTACAGCGGGTCCTGGGATTTTGTGGGTACTACAGACGATTTATTAAAGACTACTCTTGGGTGATCCAGCCCCTGCTTAACCTCACTCAAGGGTACCCCCCAACCCATAAAAAGTAGAAGAAGAATCTGCAATCGGGGACTGAAAAAAATTATTTCTGTCCAAATGATGTGTTTGGCGCCCGCTGGACTGCCGATTATGAGAATGCTTTCTATGACATTATATATCAACTTACTCCCCGGTGCTGGCCTACACTGACCCTGCTAAGCCATATGTTCTTCATACTGATGCCAGTCTGCAAGGCTTGGGGGCCATACTGTATCAGGAGCACCCAAACGGTCTGAGACCTGCAGCTTTTTCCAGCCGCAGCTTGACCCCTTCTGAAAAGAACTACCCCGTACACAAACTAGAGTTCCTAGCTTTGAAGTGGGCCATCGTTGACCAATTACATGACTATTTGTATGGGGCGAAGATACTGGTGAAAACTGATAATAATCCTTTGACATATGTTCAGACCTCAGCCAAACTAGATGCAACTGGTCATAGGTGGCTCTCTGCATTATCCACCTACAATTACGCTGTTGAATACAGGGCAGGCCTAAACCATATAGATGCTGATGCTCTATCCCGGAGACATGTGTCTTGAGCAGATTGGGTCCGGTTGTCAGAAGCTGACATTAGAGCCCTTTGCCAGAAATTCGACAAGGAAGAACAAGTGTCTTCTGCTGCTGTGGAATGCATGGTGGATTGCTTGGGCTCATCTGAGAACTGTATATCTACTGCGTATTGCCATTTTTCTGCATTAGACACTAGTACGCTGCCTTAGTTCAATAATGATAGTCTCCAGCTGGCCCAGTCCCGAGACCCTATGATAAACACTGTTTTAGAGGCACTGCAAGGGGGGGGAGAGATGTGTCACAACTGCGTTCCACTGATCTCAGAACTGCCCTGCTATACAAAGAAAGTTCAAAGTTGAAGCTGATCAATAAACTATTATACGAGGAGACCCTAGACAAAGAAGGGCAAGTAGACAAACAGCAACTGGTACTGCCCACTGCTTTTAGAAAGCTGGTACTGAAGTCCCTGCATGACCACATGGGACACCTTGGCCTAGACCGAACCCTTGACTTAGTGCAGACCCGATTCTACTGGCCCAAGTTGAGTGCTGACGTAGTGCAGTATGTTAAGACCTGCAGGCACTGTTTACAAAGAAAAGCCCTAACTCAGAGAGCTGCCCCCTGGTCAATATCATTACTAGCACCCCTATGGAACTGGTGTGCATTGATTTTCTGAACTTGGAACCCAATCTGAAGAACATCAGCAGCATATTGGTAGGCACTGATCATTTCACCTGATACACCCAGACTTTCCCCACTAAAGATCAGAAAGCAACCAACGTGGCTAAAGTCCTTGTTGAGAATTTCTTTGTTCACTATGGGGCCCCCCAGCGAATCCATTCCGATCAGGGAAGAGATTTCGAAAGCCATCTGATTAAAGAAATGCTATCTTTGTGGGGGGTGCAGAAGACAAAAACCACCCCATACCATCCCCAGGGCGATCCCCAACCTGAGAGATTCAATCGCACCTTGCTCGATATGTTGGGCACTTTGCACCCTAAGGAAAAATCTAGATGGAGAAAGCAGATCAGTGCCTTAGCCCATGCCTACAACTGCACCAAGAGTGATGCCACGGGGTTTTCCCCATATCGACTGATGTTTGGAAGGGAAGTCAGATTGCCAGTGGATGTTTGTTTTGGGGTCTCTCCCGATGGGGTTCGGGCAGCTAGTCATCTACAGTATGTGCATAAGCTGAAGGCCCTACTAAATCATGCCTACCAATTAGCCCAGACCATGGCTGCTAAGCAGAATTTGGCCAATAAAGAAAGATATGATAGGAAAGTGAAAGTAGTGGAATTGAAGGAAGGAGATAGAGTGCTACTGAGGAACCTGGGACTGCACGGCAAACATAAGATTGCTGACAGATGGTATCACCTCCCTCATATTGTCGTGGGAAAATTGAAAGATTTGTCTGTGTATAAGGAGCAGCTTGAGAACAATTCAAAAGATGTGAAAACTTTACACAGGAATCACCTGCTGCCCATTGGACAAATTTTGATCAAGAGTGAGCCTTACAATGATCCCCTCTCTGGGCCTATAACTAGAGCTGCAGCAAACAAAAAATCCAGAGGGGTCTATTCCTCAGAACTAAAACTCCAGAGGCTTTCTACCTCCCCCTCTGATGAAGTTGATCCTCAGTCTGTGTCTGAAGATAGTGAACATGATGTTGAGTATTACCAATCTTATGAGCTGAGTCAACTCTTAAGGAGCAATCCACTAGCTAACTCTGGGGACGAAGTTGGGCTTCCTGGACTGTCTGAGCCCCCAACTTTGCCCCTGGAGTCCGAGCTCCCCTAGGATGAAGTGGGTGGCACCCAGGGTGAAAAAGTGGGATCTTTGAGCCTGGTTGAATTATCTGGGCTGGCTGAACTGTCTGACTTTTCATAGATACATAGACAGTGTCAGCAGATAAGGGCCTATGGCCCACCCAGTCTGCCCATTTGAGCTTGTAAGTTCAGTTTATGTTTTCCTAGAAGTCTGTTGCCCCTTACCCCTGACCTCCAGAATTCCTTTATGTCTATCCCATGCATTCTTAAATCCCATGATTGTTTCAGCCCCCACCACTTCCTCTGGCAGGGTGTTCCACTTGTCCACCACCTCGCTCTGTGAAGACATTCTTCCTCATGTTTCCTCTGAATCGTCCTCCCTCCAACTTCATCCCATGCCTCTAGTCCTGGAACATCTTTTTGCTTAAAATAGTGTATTCCTGCACCCTGTTCCTCCCTGTAAGATACTTGTATGTCTGTATCATATCCCCTCTCTCCCTCCTCTCCTCTCCTCCAGGGAGTACATGTTCAGTTCCTTCAACTTGTCTTCATAGGACTAGTGATGCAATCCATGCACCATCTTTGTTGCCCTCCTCTGAACCTTCTCTACCCTGTCTATGTCCTTGCTTAGGTATGGTCTCCAGAACTATACACTGTACTCCAGGTGGGGCCTCACTAGTGTCTTGTATAGTGGAATTATGACCTCCCTTTTCCTGCTGGTGATGCCCTTGCCTATGCATCCCAGCATCCTATTTGCTTTACCTGCTGCCTTGTCACACTTTTTCCTTACCTTGAGGTCATCAGAGTTGATAACCCAAAGATCCCTTTCCTGCTTGGTGCATGCTATATCCTCTCCCCCCAACTGATATATTGTGCCAGGGTTTTTGTGCCCCATATGCATTATCTTGCACTTCTTTGCATTGAATTTCAACTGCCAAACCCCTGACCATTCTTCAAGTTTCTGCAGGTCTCTTCTCATTCTGTCTACACCCTCTGGTGTGTCTACTCTGTTACAGAGCTTTCTGTCATCAGCGAACAGTGAAATTCTGCCTTCTAGGTCCTACGCAATGTCACTGATGAAGATGTTGAATAGGACCGGTCCCAGCACTGATCCTGTGGTACCCCACTGGTCACTCTTCCCTCTGTGGTGTGACAGCCATTTACCACCACCCTCTGTGTCCTGCCACCCAGCTAGTTACCTACCCACCACACTACTGTCCTGCCCACACCCATATTCCCAGAGGGAAGTGATGTGGGGGAACCCGTTAGTGATATGCTCGAGCAAGAAGAATACTTTGAGTGCCCTGATAGCATCCTAGTAGTGCCAGAAATGTCCCTGGCTGAACCAAGTAGTGTGGGTCCTGAGATAGAGGGTCCTGCCCCTGAAAGTCTTATGGGCCCTGGGTCCTTTTCCCCTATGGAGGTTCCCCCTACTAATCTAAGTAAGGCTGAAATGGAATCAGGGCCGGTAGTAGGTTTCGATGAGACCCCTAGGCACACTGGGCAAGAAGTATGGCCTGTAGTCAGGTTGAGTTATGAGTCCCTGGGCCAGCCTGTGGATCTGCCATTACATGTAGCCCATAAAGAGGTATATGTATCCCCAAGTTCCTTGCCCAAGTTAGTCTTGGGAGAAGATTCCCAACTGCTAGTGTTACCCACTGAGTGTGGGACTACTACACCCGTTTGCTCTCAGATAGCTGATAGGAAGGGGTTACCCCTATCCAGGTGTCAGGGGCCAGAAGTAATGACCTGAGTTATAAATGAAAACAAGGTTGGCTGTGTGTGTAATGTTGTATAAGAAATCATGAACCTGTGTATTACAGTATTTAATGTGTATAACCTAAGGTCTGATGTTCTGTCAGTGTAAATTGCTTGCCTTAAAGTGATTTAAGGGTAACTACTTGGTGCAGATGCCAAGTTTTTCCAGGCCAGGAAGAGTGTAACCCCCTTATAAATGGGGGTTCCCAGAAGTCGTCCGAGAGCTTGTTGGGCGCTCCAAGCTGGAGGGTGTCTGGCGGTTAAGCTGTTTTAACGGCACCGCAGTGAGTGCTGTTAGAGCCTCTATGTACTATTTCTTTAAGAGTTGCCTGCTTGCAGGCTTCAGTGGCAGTGCAGGGGGGAATGTGTTCCCTTGCTCGAATCCCGCCTCAGCTGCGGTGCAATCGCCCATTTGGTAGTCACTGAAAAGCTCAATGGGAGCCCATCAGACAGATGTAACTGTTTGGCTGTAATTGCTTAGAGTATTAGTGAACTTATGGTTTGTTTAACCTGCTTCCATTGCAGCTGGGACTCTGTGTGTCTGGTCCTTCCATTTTGGACCTGGACTTTCGAGATGGGCCAATGGAGGGGGACTCCAAAATGGAGATCTTTTGAGCCAACCAGGATTAGGACTCATTTTGGAGCCAGCTGGCCATAGGGGATACAGCCTGTAATTCTGGGAAATGAAGTTCTGGGCTATGGTGCCCTTTTTACACCAGTGGGGACTGACTTAAGTAACTGGTGTCTGCAGCCCACCAATGGGATCGGGTGGTGCCTGAGCTATGAGCCCTTGCCCAAACTGCCAAGAATCAGAATCGTTGTGGCTGTGAGCGAGGAAGGAGCTCTGGGTTCCTGCGCCATTGAGTTTTCGTGTGGGAAGTGCGTGTGGAAGGCCAGAAGTCGGCAGTTTCAAACGCCTGCCAGTGTCAGACTAAATCCGCTAGGTAGCAGTCAGAGGAGACTATGCAGAAGCATGGCTACCTACCAGGCTCACCCTGTAGAAGACTGGAGAATCTGCTCAAATCGCACTCGGTCTGTCAGGATTCGTGAAGCTGCGTCGTTTTGGCCCGGTGTATGCAGTGCAAGCGATCGGGAAGTACAGCAACTGCCTGGTATGGTACCCCTCTGCCTTTCCATATAAATATGTGGAGAAGTGTTTGAGTGTTAGGTTCAATCCTGCGCTGGTGTGACAGCGCTCTTTATACTGGAAGTCGTGAGTACTAAATCAGGGTCACTCCCTGCCTATTGCTCCTAGTGAGGGCCAGGTCTGTTGGTTTCTTTACTGGCTGCCATAATTCAGCCTGTGGGCTCTTGCTAACCTTTGTAGGAATCAAATGCTTGTTTCTGCGTCAGGGCCCCAACTGGCTGCATCGAGGGACTAGCCTTCATTGTTTGGGTACCCAGAGAGAGTGATTAATAGGTTAGGCCTGTGCACAGTGCCCTAGATAGCTATTTTATATATTAGAGTGGTAAGCTAATTAACCTGATTTCCCCCAGTCCTTGTTATTTCCCCCTGAAATAAATCAGATTGATTGGTTTTTGCAAAGTTATACTGGCTAACTGGTGCTTTTATGGTGAATTACTGCACAGTGATTATTGTGTAATAACCTCTCATTTTGCAGGGGGTCGCCGGAGCGAGCTGACTGGTTCACGCCTGGGGACCAGCGTATACAGTGAAGACACTGTGACTGATTTGTGTGGGCCACTAGTGGGAGGCAAGGGGGGTTGCAGTGACCCAGAGGGCTGCAACCAAGTCATATCAGACTGTCTCAACCCCGACCTCTGGGTGCAGGCACCCGCCATTGAATCCAGGCCCCTCAACCTGTCAGTAGCCATTCAGGCAGGGGTGGTAGCCCTTGGGATAGCGCCCCTGGGGGTTACAATTGAGAACAGTCGGATATTGAGATAGAGTTCAAGATTGAGAGATCAAGCTGGAGTTCAGTCAGCATCTTCTGACTAGCAAAGAGTGAGGAGGTGTGAGTGTTTACACATCTGAAAAAGTATTGAAAGATATTGTATATACAGAGAAAAGCAGGAAGTTAAGAAGAGGACTTGCCTGATGTATGGATTTTGTGTTTCCGTTGGTGTGCAAGATTTAACACCTTATTATATTTCTTTTCTGTAAATATCTGGACATTTTATATCATTTTGGACAATAAAATGATAAATGCTGGAAAAAGCATTTTTTATGCACTAAAACTTTTGGCTGGTGTCTGTTAGTAGAGGTCTGTGAGTCCACAGTGGTGGGGACTGTGGAGATGTCTGAAGGATGGTACGCCTGAATCCACAATGTGCCGCAGACCCAGCCAAGGTGGGTGGTCACCCACAACTCTGTGAGTGGCCTGTAGAGGACTGGGATGTGGGTGTGGTGGAGTCTGTGCCCACTCTGCACGTACTGGATGCACACCCGTGCACACGTATGGAGCGGCCGCGCTGTGTGGTGTGTGCACTCTGCTGCCCTGCTGTGTGTGCTGCCTGCATCACCTCTGCAAGCTCACTCACAGTGGTGGTGAGGCCCCCAAAGCCACGGTCAATGGTGGCCAGCATGCACGTCATCTACTCCTCTGCCTGCTGCTCAGCACGGCCAAGGGCCAAGCCCACTGTATCCTGCAGCTATGACAGCTCATGCTGCACCTCTCTCCGAAATCCATGCAGGTCCTACTGGGCTTCCTGCTGTGATGACAGGGCAGCCTGGAGCATAGGCTGGGAACTCTGGCCATCCTGTCCCGGGGGGTGCATCACCGCCCTGGTCCTCGAATGGTAGTGGCTGCCAGTGGGCATGGTGGGGTAGCTGGGTTGGTTCCTGTGATGGCTAGACCTGCTGAGTCTGCTGCTGCAGTGGCCCGGCAGGAGTAAGTGCAGGTTGCAGGGCCTGCACCACACCCTGTGGCCAGCAGCGCATGTCCAGTGGTGTACACTGGATGACCCCTTAGCCAACAGCCCAGTGCGGTGCACCTCTGCCATGTGCCTGTGCACCCCCCACCTCCAATGCAGCTGTGTGAGAGTTCCCTGCAGGGCCCACCCAAATGCTGCCACACACAGTTCTGCTCACAGGCAGGTTGTTGTTGGGCTCTGCATCCTCCAAGCCATGGTCACTTGTCACAGTAAGGATGACCACCTGGCCACCACTAAGGTCCTCCACCTGAGCATCCTCAATTCCAATGACATCATCCAGGTGTACATCCTCCTCATTGGACGACCTGCTAGCACCCACTGCCACATGGGATCCATGGCCACATGCCAGCCAACTTTGCACAGCCACTGATGAGCCTCAGATGGCACTCATGCCTGATGTTGATGGCATCACAACTGCATCATGCTCCTCTGCCTCCTGAGCTGCTGTGCCAGGCACCTTCCGGCCCATGTCATGCTGAGCACCCAGCTCTGTGAAGGGAAACTGACAGTGTCAGTGACCAATACAGCTCATGGAAGGCCACGCCCACCACCATGACATTCACCCCCAACAGTGGTCACCCCACAGCAAGCCTGTGCACTCCCCCACAGTACTGTCCATATTAATGCTGATGATGCCTCCATGCACACAATCCCAACCACGGTGCGCATGGACTGGTAAACCAGTGCACTGGTGTACACTGTGCACTGCCAACACATGCACACCACAGAGCTGCACTCACACTGCAACCACAATGTGACCTGACCATGTGTGCATCATGCATGCACCATGACAGTGGGATGGTGAGCCACAGACCCCTGAGGTGTTATGCAGGCACTGTTGAACATATGCTGTAGACATACCTGGCCTAGGTGGTGTGAGTGGAGTCTCATACCCATCACCTTCAACACCCCCAACCACCACTGGCCTCAGTGTCGAGGCAACCAATGCCATCAATGGGTCCCAGTCATCCTGCTCAATGCTTTGTTGGCCTCCAACAGTCTGCAGCAGGTCGTTCCACCTCTTACGCACAGCATCTGTGCTATGGCCACCACCACCCACAACATTCATCTCTGCCATGATTTCAGCCCACATTCACAGCACCACTGTATCAGTGGACTCGCTCCAGCACAGCATCTGCTTCCGCTCCTTGATGGCATGGACAAGTGCCCACAGTTCATCCCCAGAGAACTTGTGCACCTGTAGTCATTCCTGTCTGGTGATGTCACCTGTGTGGGATGGAGAAAATGGCACATATTACTCACAGTGGCGTAAATTGTGTGCACAGCAGTAGCAGTACCCATAGGACATGGCACTGTACACAAATGCCATGCAATGTCTGGCCCTGCGTGCTGCAGGTCCTGTGCATGCAGACCACAACACACATTGCTAGGGTAGCTCTCACAATGCCACATGGCGATCCCAGTGTGTATTGTGCAGACAGTGCCAGTGGTACCTGTGCTGCTGCCCTGCAGCCCTGCAGCATGGGGGCCTACCATGCTGTGTGCACATGCTGACATGGACAGCACAGTCATAGACCATGCAGCGGCCCTGCATGCATACACACACGACCCAGTGCCATGCGTTGCCTGTCAGGGCCAGGGGTATAGGCAGGCATATGTGGGTGTACAAGCCTAGTCCAACAGCACCCCCACTGAGGGACACATCCCCCGCAATGGTAGGCCCAGGCACACACACAAGTGTCCTCCACCCTCTGCGATGGCGTCTACACAGTTGTGTCCCCTAGGACATGACCACCCAGAGGGCAGCCCCTCCTTTTGGCCTAAACTACCACATACACAGCACTGTAGTGTGCTAATGGCAACTGTCCAGCATATGTACTATGTCAATCCTGCAACATGGCTGTCTATATGTGTGGACAGTGTGTAGCCCAGCCTACACACATGTACTGTACTGTGGCCTGGCCAGCTTTCTGTACAGACCTGTTTGTTCCTGTTGTCTCTCCTGGGACATCCTGCTCACAGTGTATTCAGGTTTAACTTGTAATTGAATCCTCATAGTGTTTCTTAAACCATGGTCCAACATAACTTTAAACATCATTATTAAATCACCTCTAACTCTTTTGTTGCAGTGAAAACAGGCCAGTCCTGGCTGGCCTGCCAGTGCAGCGGTTGGATTTCTGCTTGCGACGCCTGCGACCCGGGTTCGGGAACAGACCCGGGTCGTTGGAAGCCCAGCCAGGGGAGAAGGATCGAGCATCCCTTGGATGGTTCTCCTTCTCCAGCTCTCCAGGGGGAGGGTGGTGTGTGCTTGGTGCACATAGCAATGCCCGGTAGAGGCTGGGCACATCACAGAAGCACCAGCGCCTTGAAGAACTCAGGGGCAGGGTGGATGCTGGCCATCATTGCATGCCCCTGCCCCTGCTTATGGGGAGAAAAAACTCTGCCTACGGCCGTCTAAGTGAAGCCCTGCCCCCAGGGCTTCAATCAGCCTCCCAGCCAGTTCTCCGACCAGGATCAGTGTTTGCGGTGCCGATAGGGGCACAGTGCCATGACCCCACCCCCTTGGGAGTAAGCCAGGGGTGAAAGGAGAATGCAGGAACTACAGGAGGTGGGAGTCTGTGACCAGGGCAGATGCCAATGGTCCATGGTGCAACAAAAAAAGTACACTAATTATAAAAAAAAACAGGCCAGTCCTACTGAATCTGTTTTCAAAACTCAATGTGTTCATTGAGCCTATCATTTCAGTAAAATTTAGCTGGATTCTTTCCATTCTATTTATCTCACCTTTCTTATAGGGGCACCATAATTGAGACTCAAAATCTAGGTGCAGTCTTACATTTTGTACAAAGGCAACATACAACCCATTGTTTTAGTTATAAAACTCCTAATGTTTTTAATCATAAAATTAGCCTTTTTTATAATTTGTGAACTGTGTTGCTTGAACTCTAATTTATTATCAGCTATTATAACAGTCTTTCTCCTGGTTGGTTACCTTCAAGTTTTTGCCATGTATTTATTTATTTGCTTTTGTTGAGGTTTAGGTTTGTGCCTCATTAGAGCTACCCAAGTGCATGACTGTGCATTTGTTAATACTGAATGGCATTTTATTTTTTGTTGACCAGTCTTCAATTTTTTTTTAGATCACGTTTCATGTTCTTTTGTTGTATTAATGTATTGACTGGCTCACCTAATTTGATGTCATCAGCAAATTTAATAATAGTATTGACAATGCCTTCATTTAGGTCAGAGACATATAAAGAAAATAGCATTGGCCCCAATACTGAGCCCTGTGGTACGCCACTAGAAACTCCTACAGGAGCTGAGCACTCACCTAATAATCTTACTGACTGCAGTCTATTTTCTAACCAGTTTTTAGTCCATCTGATCAACCTGCTGTCTAATCCCAATAAGGACATTTTTTCAATTAAACTCTTATGTGGGACTTTATTGAACACTTTTTGAAAGTCTAAATATATGACATCCATAGCTATGTTGTTATCAAGGGCCTTGTTAATTAGTTTCATTAAAGCATAAATGGTTAGTAGTGCAACCTCTCTGCTCTCCATACTCATGTTGTATATTGTCTTCTAAACTCAAAATGGCTATATTCTCCTCAATCTTTTGCTTTAAGAAGCTTTCAGCAATTTTACATAGAATTGCAATTAAACTGACAGGCCTATAGTTAGATGTATCAGACCTGTCTCATTTTTATACAATGGGTATTACTATTGCATGCTTCCAATCATACGGCACCAGCCTATAATAAATGAGGCATTGAAAATTCTACTTAGTGGATGCACAATATAACTTCCTAACCCTTAAATAGTCTAGGGCTTAAAAAATCTGGTCCTGTGGATTTATGTACCTTAAGTTTCTTTATCGTGTCTTTAATTTGTAAAATACTAAAATTCAAATCTAAGTTTGGACATATGTTCTCTTTCATATCATAATTTCCAGTATCTCTCCTCTTTCACAAATTGTTCCAAGATATTTATTAAATGTCTCAGCCATATCTTTGGGGGTGTTCATCTCATTTCCATCTTTTATCAATCGACCAATCTGATTATTAGATCTTTTTTGATTGCTTATGTAAGCATAAAAGCTTTTACTATCGTCCTTAGAATGTGCTAAACAGAATTCAACCTTATTCCTTTCTGTTCTAATAGTCTTTTTAAGTTATTTTAACAGTTTTTTGAACTGATCCTTTCTATCGGTGGTCCAGTCCCCCCAATCTCATCCTTTCAAAGGCTCTTTTCTTTAACTTGCTTAACTTCAACACCTTATTAGTACACCATGTAAGTCTCTTTCCTTTTTTATTGTACATTTTTTTTTCGGAATATAAGTCTCCTCCAGTTTTAGCAGTTTGTTTTTGAAAAGTAACCACATTTAATTAACGTTTCTACCCTCAAAATCTTTGTCCCATGCCCATTTTGACAGTGCGTATTTAATTGTATCAAAGTTTGCCTTCTTGTAGTTTCTAACAATAGTAACTCCTCTAGCTTTATATACTTGATGTTTCTTAATACAGAACTGTACTATGTTATGGTCGCTGTTACTCAAATTTTCTCTTATCCTAATTTTAGATATCATATCCTCCTTGTTAGTAATAATTAAAGCCAACACATTGTTGCCCCATTGTAGGTTTATGTACTAGTTAAGACAGACCAGCCACATTCAGCATATCTGTGAAATAATTACTAATTAAATCAGAATAAGCGGGTTTGTCCCATTTCAATTCTGGATGGTTAAAGTCACCAGAGACAATTATGTCACCTTTCTGAGCCATATATTCAAGTTTCATTCTCAATGCATGTATCCATTTCTCTGTTAGTTTTTGGGGCCCTACAGTAAAGCCCTAGGTAAAAATTTGTTCCTATTTATTCCTTCTAAAACTAGCCATAATGATTCAGAACATGACCCTCTAAGGCAATTAAAAATATTACAGTTTATATCATTTTTCATATAAATAGCCACACTTCTTCCTTTTTTATTTTGCCTGTCCTTGATGAATAGTTAGTAACCTTCTATATTTCTGATCCATTCTGCACCTGGTTCCCATGAAGTGTCCGTGATCATACAAATATTAGTGTTCTCTACTGCCAGCATTATTTCCAACTCAGATTTTTTTGTTAATATTTAAACTTCTTGCTTTTATTGACCATATTTTCAAGTCTGTAACTTTTTTCCTTGTTTTGATACCAGTATGAGTGTTTTCAACTATCCTACCTTCTTTTTCCTTCTGTGTTCTAACCCCACTCCCCTTGTTTGCTAGTTTAAAGCTCTCTCCAAAAATTTTGTTAGTGCCAATCCCAATTTTCTACTGCCTTTTTTACTGAGGTGAATACCATCTTGGCAGAAATAAATAGATTTTTCTCTAAACTCCTCCCAATGCGTAATGCATCCTACCCCTTCTTGAGTTGTCCATAACCTTAACCAATTGTTTATGTTCCTAATGTTATCCATGTTAAATTTATTTTCCCTCAGTACCAGTAGTATTTCTGACAAGTAAACCTTGCATTTAAGTCTATTTGCTTCTTCCCATATGTACTTATATTCCTGCTTAATATCTGCTTGGCTCTGGTTTCTTATGTTGTTGACCCCCAAATACAAGATTACCATAGCGTTACCATCCCTTTCTTTCACTATGTCCTTTAACATATTTTTAACTTCATGTATTTTGGCCTCTGATAAGTAACTGATTGTTACATTTTTCCTATTTGCACCTGATGTATATTTGTCTGTGTATTTCACAATAGAATTGCCTAGTATGTATACTATACCATCCTTTTTGGAGAGTTATCAGTATCCATGCTATCCAGATCTGGGTCTGTACTAGTTGCTTCATGTTCCACTGAAATCACCTCACTGTTCTTAGGAACTCCATGATTAATGAGTGTTTCTTGAGATGAGCATAATGAGTCATGGTGATGCTTGTTGCCAAAAGTTACCAGAGTCTCTGCCCCTGGGATAGATGTGGTACATGTACTTGTTCCATTTAATACTACAGGTACTTATGTATTACTTGTGGATGGAATACGGTTATCCTCCAAGATTATACTTGCTGCAACACTTGATATTTCTTTAATGTTGTTTACATCAACCTCATCCAATAAAAATAATGGCTCAAAGCCATTATGCAACTCCACAGTAGATTCCATAGCCCTTTTTCTAATCTTTTTATATTTTCTTTGTTCTTGTTCCTAGTCACCCTCTCCTGCTTGTTCCCTTGCTATTTTTCTAAAGTCCTTCCCATCCAACTCAGTGGTACATGCTTCATTGCCTTGAACAACTATCACGTCCTGTAACTCTTTATTCTGTTGCATTGAAACTATGGTCATTTCTGCTTGAAGCAGTTTAAACTTTAGCTCTTTGATTAGCTGACATTCATTATCGGTACTGTAAAAATCAAGACCTCATTGGCCACTTCCATACAGATTTTTCGGCAAATAATACATCTCAGACCCAATAGGCCCTCCTCTAATTTAACTTTGTTTTTGTCCATATTTGTAATTCAACAACTGAATTAGACAGAATCTGAAATTAACAGGCACCAGTATTATATCTGGAGCAAACTAGACTGCTCTTACCAGAGTTTTGAGCCCTCTTCCCCCTCTTTGTGAATGGTGACTGCACACTCACCCCACCCGTGCTCACCCCATTTTTACAGGGCGATCTTTATCAGCCCAGGACCCAGAAGACTTTTCCAGTCACATGCCCAGCCCTCTAGCCATAACCTTGGAACCTATACTAATTAAAATGCATTTTAAACACCACAGAAGACAGTGGTTCTGCACTTGTGGGAAGTATATAGGGGAATGGTGTTATCTATCTGTCGATTTGCTCAGTATAACCAATAGTTCTATCTCCACCTCACAGGAAGTCCAGTGGACTGTATTCCTTTACTCATACAAAACAGACTACAACCTCCAGGCTTACCTTGCAACCAGCCCACCCCACAAAATCATGCAGCATAGTAAAAGAGTGTCAGAGTGTCAATATTCTTGCCTGATCTGCCTCATAACCACAAAGGCAGTCTCGCAGCTTGAGGACACGAGTATGCACTATAGACTGACAAGATTTGCCAGTCTAAGTAAAATTGGTACTCATCATTGTGTTGTTTACTCTGCCCTAAATTGGTTAAGACCAGAGGACAAAAGAGATTACAGTTGGTTAACATGGTGTTTCAAAGTTGTTCACCCTTTGAAATATTTGGTAACAACTGAAGCCCATAGGGACAGAAGGTACCAGCTGAGGATAAATAACTGGAATTTACCTTACATACTTAAGCAATAATGCACGACAGGGTGTGTGTTGTGCTGGGATAAAGTCACACCTGGGGTGGTTGGGCATGAGGCCACAGGCCAAGTGCATCCAATAATCCCAGAGGTTATGTTATCCCAGCACAACACACACCCTGTAGTGCATTATTGCTATTATACAATGGCTCATTTGTAAAACAAGCAACACAATGATGAAAAAGTACTTTTAAAGAATTTTTTGGGTCATTTTTTGAATGGGTAGGGTTACTTTATGAAAAAGTAGTGCTGATTTAACCAGCAGGTGGTGCTGTTTATTGGTAAGTAGCTGTGCAGTTCCCATATCAACCTTTGTGAATGGTGCCACTTTTTGTTACTACGACTATTAGCTCTGTAATTATGTTGTTTTTTGTCATGGTTTTCACGTTGTGTTTTCCTGTTTGTCTTTCCATGACTCAAGTTTTCATTGTAGTTGTGCCTGAAAATCTGGATTGCCATCCCCTTGCCCCACCCAAATCTCTTACTATGTGCCACCTGGTACCGCTGTTGTTTGGATGTCCATGATGAGACTATGGTAGAATGAGGTAGGGAGGTTGTTTCTAACTATGTTTTTGTGATCCACTTAAAGAAAAGAAACAGAAAAAGAAAGAGAGTTCAATAGTGAGTAAGCAAGCATTTCAGCCACACAGTGACTGTTAAAAAAGTCACTTGCTTGCTCATTCACTGGGCTCACGCTCGGTCTGTGAACGGACCTGATGATAATCATGGGTTTTTACTAAAATTGTTTTTTTTTTAAATAGGAGAAATATACTTTGGGGGATGTATAAGGGCTGTTGGTTTTTGTTTTTGCTGGTTTCTGAGTTTTCTGTTATGACAAAGGAGTCAAGGACACTGAATGTGGGTGGGGAGGTGGAATGAGCCGAAGTGAGTTGTCAAGCAGGAAGCAGTGAAGCAGGTTGCATGCAGTGAGTTAGTTGCTTGATGTGGTCTTCTGTGTGATGGGACTAGACCTGTGATGTTGTACTGGGATAACATCACGGGTCCAGTCCCAGACTGACCAATCAGAGATCAGCATTATTTCTTGCCATTGTATAATTGTGCACAATAAATATGGGGACATGACACTACAGATGGGTATTGCTAAATCCTGGAATTCATTGCCAATTGAACTAACAGCAAAGAAGTCCCTCTACAAAATTTCAACTTGTGTTACAGAAAATCTTGAACAAAACTTGTGATTGCCTCACTCGATGATAAGACTATTTTATTCTAGCGTTTGTAGTAATTTTTACTTTTGATCATTGACATTGTTTGTTGATTCATGTAATGTGATGTTCATAATTGTATAGGGTATTTGTTGTAAATAGGGATTTCATTTGTCCCTAATGATTGTTCCTTTATAAAAATACAATTTTATTAATTCAAATAGTTGCTGTGAGAAGGCTTCGTCACATCCCACAAGGGGATCTATTTCAGTACGGATTGTATTCCACAACTGTGATGCTTTGGGACAGTCCCAAAGAATAGGTATGAGGGTGCCCCGTGTGTGTGTGTGTGTGTGTGTCCGTGTGACTCATCTTGTAGAGTTTTCCTGGTGTATAATACATGTGAGCTATTTTATAATTCATCAGTCTTAGGGCATCCATTTTAATGTACCTGTATACTGTAGGTCTGTCCACATCTGCTTTCTTGTGTCTAGGTTGTTAAGCTCTGAGAATTCACAAAGCCAGTATTAACATGTATCCATGTCCTTAGGGACAAGTGGATATTTTTTTGTATATTAGTGAAGTAGCATGTCTTTGCCTACTGTAGCTAACTGGGTTAGATCGCCCAAACTGTGAGTGCTGCCAGAGTCCAGGGGAAAGGACCTAGTGTGTGAGCTATTCCATTTTGTAACTATAGAAAGGGTAACACATCTGTGACCCGAAGGCCATTATGTAACCTCATAGTGTCAGATTTTTGTGTGTGAAACTAATGAACTTCAACCTGTCAGATTTCTGAATAGGCTGCAATTGTGTGTGCAACAAGTTAAACTAAAACAGTTGCTGTTTGTTTGAAAATGATCCATCTGAGTACAGGAAAGATTTTACCTACTAAGATACTGGTAGTTTTACTTTCATTTTTAATTTCCCCAGGCCAATAAAATCCCTTTTTTACTGCTTTTTCTTCTGGTTTCTTACCAGTGTTGTTTGTTCCTATATAAAGAACAACCACTTGATCATTCCTTCCCCTCTCAAGAACTGTGTCAGTGAACTTGTTTAAATTCTCTACTGTTAATATGTGGAACATACCATTCTTCTGATTGTTGTTATACATCTTTTTAATTGTATATGAGATCTTTCTCTTTTTTGATTGTCTGCTTGTTGTTGTAATTTTCTTCACTGTATTTTGCTCATTTTACAAAACTCAATAAAATATTCCTACACAAAAAAAAAATACTCTACTGTTACACCTGGAAAGAAGCTTACTGTTACACATTCTTTGTCTATTGTACAGACTGTCAAGCCAGTATATTTGATGATAGAGTTTACCATCACAAAGCTGTTGATTGAGCCCCATCTTGAGACCTGCTGGAATGACACAGTTTGAGTACAGCTAGCAACAGCTGCTTGTACAAGCTTTGCTTGATGTGACCTTGTGATGCTAGTGCGTGATAAAGTGTAGGGAACTGGGATGTAGTATGAGTGTTACAGTATAACCCACCCTCATTCTGCTCCTAATTCTTCTGCAATGTATCTCACACTTAAAGCACAGTAGTACCATGCAGAAGCAGCTGTTGTTGGCTTGTGACATGATGGATCACTTAATTGAAGTGTAGCACCAAGCTTTACAATAACAAAACGTTTGGCCTAATGCTTAGAGCAGGGATCAAGGCTTTTTCAAATTTAGTACTTTTCCTGGACAAATAACAAAAAAAGAACTACTTGCCCCTACAAAACTTGATAGTTTAATAAAGAGATTCAGGTAAGTTGTACTCCCCACATATGTTGCACACCACTGCTAATAATATTGGAGCCTGTTCACGATGGGTGCAGAGCAGGCATGTAAACTGCGCACAGCTCTGCACCAATGAGAGATCCATGCAGGGATTGCATTCATGATGAAGAGGTCCCTGCCTGGCTCCCTTCTGCGTCCCCACCCCCCACTTGCGGAGGTGCATGGGGACGTGGTTGCTGGGCTGAGCAGCAGCCAATCGGCTGCCCTTCCTGGGTCTGCAGTGGATCCCTTACACCGGCATAGTGCCATATTGCTGGGGGCATGTACAGTGCTTAAAATGCTGTCAGAGGGGCATGTGCTGGCCACCCACCCTGGTCCAACCTCCATCCCTGGACCACAGGGACACCTTCCTGTGGGAGTCCGATGACCCCCTGCCAGCTCCAGTGGGTCCAGCGGTGGTGATTGAGGGGGTGCATAGCTGTTATGGCTGCCCTCCAAATGCATAGCCACCAGAATCCTGTGTAAGGCACTCACACATTTCTGCATGGTGTAAAGTGCCGGAACAGCCCCCCCATGGAGACCCGAGCCCACCCATGCATGGAGTTCTGTACTCAGCCAGGGATCTGGTGAGGAGGGGGGCATGACTGCTATAGGAATGCTGTGGTGGGTGCACATGGGTGCAGGGGGGCTATGCACCTGGGTTAAGCAGTGCGTAGCTCATCCGCACCTTCGTGAATAGGCCCCATTGTGCTGGAACCATATCCCTTCAAGTTGATGACTGCATTTTGCTGCCCCAATTAAGGCACTGCAACAAGGGTGACAGTGGCAGAGGCAATCTTGATTTGAGATCACTCCTCGCTCATGTTGCCCTTTGTGCCCACACAATTTCTGCCCTTTCCAGGGCATTCCCACGCAGGATGAGGTTATCTTTAGTTTTTGGGGGTGTGGGGCCAAAAGCTGAATTTTTCCCTGGAGGGCACTTTGGTGCTGTAACTACCAGGAGACATAATGCCTGGCCCTGTAATGTCAGGTGGCATGTTGCCTGTGCTGTAACACGCATTGGCAACTTGTTTGTCACTGCAGCATGGGTGAAACTGCTGGAACTACTTTACTGCTGCAGATATGAAAAATACAGAAACAGTTACATGTCTGCAGTGTCAGCATACAACCTGAACATATACAGTGTACGTGATCTGTTCATGAGAAATGAAAACACTGCTGAAGATGACTGTTTTTGGCTATTTACTGTGTACACAGCAAATAAAGGTGAAAAAGAGAGAAATATTAATATGCACTTCAATGGTACACCTGTGACTATACAGCTGGACACTGGAACAACAGTAACAATAGTTCCAGAGACACTCTGCAAACAAAATTTGTCCAATATTCCTTTGAAGAATACCTCACTGAAACTTAAAACATAGTCAGCCTTCCCTTGGAAAAGTAAAAATGCAAGTTACATATGGAGCACAGTCGACTGCTTTGCCACTGGTTATAGGTAAGGGAGATAGGCCAGCATTTCTGGAATGGAACTGGCTTAAACATATCAGACTAACCTAATTGACTGATTTGTGAACTGTCTGGTACAGTGCTCAGGTGGTTCCATTCATTCCTCACTGGCAGGTCTGAGAGAGTGGTGTCCAGGATTAATTCCTCCAACCCATTCTCCCTGCCTTGCAGGGTGCTGCAGGGCTCTGTTTTATCACCCATGTTGTTTGCGGTGTACATGTTACCATTGGGAGACATTGTAAGGTGGTATGGGCTGAATTTTCACATGCATATGATACTCAGCTACGCATGTCCTTTGTGCCTGAACAGGATGGAGCTATCTCAACATTTAACAGATGCCTCACTGAGATCCAAGATTGGATGAGTGCCAACTGGCTGAAATTGAACCCTGACAAGACCAAGATGTTGGTTGTGGACCTGAGTCATCATGCAGAGGGACTTTTGGCTGGGTGGCCCTCTGGGTTTAGACCTGAAGGAAGTTAGCTGATGGCTTCTCATCGGGTGCAAAATCTGGGCATTATTTTTGATGAGGGGTTGATGCTTAGACACCAGGTGTTGTCTGTTGTCAAGACCTCATTCTACCATCCGAGGAATATCACCAGGATTAAGCACCTGGTCCCATCCAGTGACCTTCCAACATTGGTTCACACCTTTGCGACCTCCTGCCTTGACTGTTACAACTACCTGTACCTAGGGCTACAGGGGGTTGATATCTGTTGCTTGCAGCTGATGCAGAATGTGACTGCCAGGCTGTTAACTGGTCTATCTCAATCATGACACATCACGCCTGTGCTCCGTGGCCTGTATTGAGTGCCTATTGAGTGCCAGATCACCTTCAAGGCTGTTTTTTTGCCCTACAAAGCCCTACATGGACAAGGACTGTGTTACCTGCAAGATCTTCTTCACCCCTGCTGCCCTCCCTGCTCACTCCACTCTTTTGATGAGGGATTGCTAGAGGTTCCCAGGGTTTGTTTGAAGACCTCGGGTGCTAGGGCATTTGTGCTTGTAGCACCTACCCTGTAGAACTCCCTACCTCATCGGATAATGGAGTGCCTGACTGTGGAGAGTTTTAAATTGGCACTATAGACATATCTTTTTAATCTTGCTTTTTCTGAATTTGGATGAATTGCTGAAGTAGATCTGTATATCATTATTTATTGCTTTTTTTATTTTTTGAATTTTAAATTGCGTACAAGCGCTTTGATATCTTGGTGAATTGCACTTTTTATAAATAAAGAAAGTTGAGTTAATCAATATTTTCCAGGTGGCATAGAGTATGACTTCACAGAGTAGCACAGTAAAAGATTTTGATTAGCAATAAAGCAGTATTTGAGGAACGGTTGGGGCCCATAAAGAACTTTAAAGTAAAAATAAAATTGTGACCTGGAGCAGAAAATTTGTTTCACCAGCCATGGCCCATGCATTATGCTCTTTGTGAGGTTGTGGATAAAGAGTTAGCAAGGTCAAAAACCAGTAGTATAATTTCCAAGGTAGAGTGAAGTGGATTGGCAGCACCAGTTGTGGTAGTACCGAAATCAGACAAGTCCCTTTGCATATGTGGTGATTATAAAGTTACTATTAATCAATATATTGATGATGAGACATCCACTTCTGAATGCTGAAGACTTGGTTGTCACTCTGGCAAGTGGGATGTATTTCACAAAACTGGACTTGTCAAAACATTTTAGCAACTTGACTTGGACTTAGATTCTGAGGAGTATCTGAGTATAACCACCCACTGGGGGATTGTACAGATACCACAGACAGCCCAGTGTGGAATATCTGGGACATGTAGCGAATGCAGAAGAATTGCACCCCACTACAGAAAAGGTTACAGCCATAGAGAAAGCACCCCAGTGTACCAGTGTCACTGAATTTTGATCTTTCCTTGGATTACTGAATTATTGTGGTCAGTTTTTGGAAGGCCTGGCAACTACACTGAAACCTCTACATCAGCTACTACATAGGGATAAGCCTTGGAGGTGGTCAGGTGAATGTGATGCGGCATTCAATAAATGCAAAGAGCAACTTTCAAACAGCCAAATCTTGGTGCATTATGATACAAAAAAGCCACTGCGGTTAGCCAGTGATGCGACACCATATGGTGTGTGGGCAGAGATACCCCCTGTGACAGAGACGATGGCAAAGGAAGGCCTATTACATCTGAATCAAGGACCTTGTCTAGTAGTGAAAGGAATTATGCACAAACTGAGCAAGAGGAACTTGGGTTATTTTTGGAGTACCTAAATTTCACAAATGTCTTTCTGGTCAAAAATTGGCACTTGCTACTGATCATAAGTCTTTGATGGCCATTTTGGTCCCAAAATCATCAATACCTACACTAGCAGGATGCAAAGATGGGCATTAATTTCGCTTGCTTATCAGTACAATACTGAATATCCCAAATCAGGGAAACTCTGTAACATAAATGCCCTATCCAGGTTGCCATGCCAAGGACAGACAACTCAAGCAGAAGAGACAGAGGTTTTCTTTTTTTCCTGTGTTGGAGAATTACCTGTGTCATCAAAGGATATTGGGAATGCATAAGGATCCTGTTCTTTCAAGGGTGTCGGAATTCACACTAAATGGCTCTTCTGGTTATGTGACCAATGAGGCACTAGGTCCTCATTTTACCCAAAGAGATCAGCTGTCAACAGATCAGGTCTGTATACTGTAGGGACTGTGTGTTATTGCACCCCAGAGTTATAGGACAAGATGGCTGGAGGACTTGCACAGTGAACATCTAGGGATGTACACAATGAAGGCCAGGAGCTGCTTCTGGTGGCCAGGGCTAGATAAAGACATTCAGCAGAATGTGCAGGACTGTGAAGTGTGCATGATGGTTCAGAACATGCCACAAGTAGCACCCATTCATCTCTGGAAATGGCCCACATGAGTCTGGCAGAGAATTCATATTAATGTTGCTGAAAAAGACAAGCAGTACTTATTTATTGTGGACAGTCATTCTGAATGGCTGGAGGTGATTTTAATGTCCACAGTAACAATGGCTAACAGCATAGAAGCACAACAGAATCTGTCTGCATCATATGACCTGCCAGAGGAAGTGGTGTCCGATAAGGGGCCCCAGTTTACCTCAGCAGAATTTCAACAATTCATGAATTCCAATGGAATTAAACATACTTGTGTAACTTCCTACCATCCAGCTTCAAACAGAACTGCAGAAAAATGTGTGTAAACCCTACAAAAGGCCCTCACAAAGCAAGTACTAGGTGTAGACCAAGGCAGGGTCAAACTGTCACTGCAGCACTGGCTGGCAAACTTCCTTTTTATGTATCGAGGCACCCCACATTCAGTTAAGCGTTGTTCACGAGCTGAATTGTTCTTGAAGCATCAGCTCACAAACAAATTTACTTTGTATAGGCCAACCCTTCAGAGAACCTTTGAAATCAAGCAAGAGAGGCATAAAGTACAGCATGACAAGGATCAGAAAAATCTGCAAGAACTCAAACCTCAGGACAAGATGAAGGTACGTTGTTTCCTAGAGGGGAAAGAAAAATGGGAGTGTGGAACCATTGTAAGGAAATGTGGGCCTCTGGTTTATTTGGTTCAGATGGGCTCAAGAGAGTGCACAGTGCATGTAAACCATTTGTTACTGTCCAAAGTACAAATTTCTGAGTCTAGTGCTACATCTTCCAGGCATTGGGAGAATATAAGAGACATTACTGTAGTACCTCTAAAGCCAATAGGAAGCACACCAGATCCTATCATTGAGATAGACAAACGTTATATCCTACGGCACAACCAGAAGCAGTTGCGCCAGAACCTTCATCAAGGAGTGTTCATACTGACATGGATGTGTTGGTAACCAATGGTGGATATGAGCCTAACTTTGAAAGATGTTATCCAGTAAGAACTCTTAAATCCCCAAACTGACTGAATCTATAAAGGTCAGATTACAGAAGTTCCCAGCTATGAAGCAGAATAATCCCCTGAAGTTGTTACCAGGTCAGAGCAGTCTACCTCTACCTTGTCAGTAAAGTGAAGAATAAACAGTTTGTTCAATGCTAAATTGTTGTTCACAGTTACATTAATAAAAGTGAGAAAATTTACTACTGGAACACAGTGCTTTCAATGGTCAGGGGTAGGAGTGTTATATATTGTTCTTTATAAGGGCATCTACTATGGAAAAGCAGGGTTTACTGTGTTGTATTGCAGACTGCTAAATTTCCTGTGAACTACATAGCCCAGAATGCCTTGCATGGCTGTGAGGTGATGTCATAGTGGAGACTGGAGAGAGAGAGAGAGAGAGAGACAGAGACAGAGAGAGAGAGAGAGACAGAGAGAGAAAACAAAAGAATAAAGCAATGGTGGAAAATTGCAATCCATGTTGTCTGTTGTTTTGTATTACTCCCAGTAAATATATTACAGTTGCTATTTGTCAACTGTGTCAAGCTCAAGTTAGCAGAGGAAAAAATGCAGCCATCTAGGCACCAGTGGGCAACACACACACACACACACACACACACACACACACACACACACGCGCGCGCACGCCACACACCCCTAACATCCAGGCACGAATTATGCTGGGCTCAACACTGGAAGGAAGAAGGTCCAGGTGGTCCCTCTCCCTCAACATCATTATTAGCCAAGGCATTCAGAAGTGGCAGGAAAATAGCCTAAGTGGAGGGAGGAATGAGTGAAGAAGGCTACAAAGAGGAGAAGTCTGTGGACTGCCTAGTAGCTGTCATAGGAGCAGTGGTGGGTTGAGTACTACCACTCAGAGGCACCAAACCACAGCAAAGCCATTGCAGAAAACACCCCAAGTTACTTTTTTCATTTGAGCAGCACATGTAAATTCCCAGGAGTAAAATACTACCCCACCAGTGATGCTACCACAATGAGTCCAGCTGTTTGGTAGCCCAACACTGTGAAAAGCCCAACCTACACTGCATAGCATGTTTGAGCATCAGTCCAAATACTCACCCAATTTATCTCCCCCTGTGAACTAAATGCATCAAGAGCTGAAATGCTGACACTTGGTCTATTGCCATTCTCTTTTGTGGATAATATGGAAATTAGATGGTTGATGCTCCATGCCTGGCCCCAATGGCAGATTCTTTCAAGAACATGTTACTCTACACATGCCATTCAAGAACTGCATGGGACAGTGTCAGGCATGGTAATCCATACCCTGCAGCATTCAGCATTACCATACATACATCTGAGTATGGATCTGTGGAGCAGTGGCCAAACAGTTGGAGCTCCTATCTGTGCATTACAACACATCAGACACAGGTACTTGAGGTAGTATTTTACTCAGGGCAAGTAAGAAATTGTGCTCTGTCAAAAGCAATCCTACAGAACCTAACCCTGGCCCTCCCATTTTTTCTCCCTTAAGCTGCACTGATCATTCATGGTCCAACACTAAGGGACTCAAGATTGCGCACCTTAACGTCAGGAGCCTCCTCTGTAACTTACCTGAATTGGAAGCCTGGTTATCTGTTTATAATCCTGATATTTTATGTGTCTCTGAAACTTGGTTTAAACCCTTCATTCCTTACTCAGCTTGTTCTGTGCCAAATTACAATATACTCAGAAGTGATCATCTCTCCTCTAAGCGGGGTGGTGGCATAGAGATCTATTACAAGTCCCATCTAAATTTATTCATACTCCATTCCCCTCCACTCCCCTTACTTATTGTGAGGCTCTTCATAGGATACTACTACTAGGTGGTACCAAAAAACTCCACATTTGTGTCTACAGCCCTTCTTGAGGTGGTGTTGATGGCCTTGAAGAAATTTTTAGTAGTACTGCATCCATAACTGGAGAAAATGAGACTCTTTTGAAGGGTGACTTTAATCTAAATTGGGGGGGGTAAAATTTCCAAATCCCTTGACTTCATGTTAAGAAATTCCATGTACACCAGCTCATCGCTGACCCTACTAGACTTTCCCCTACCTCATGTATACATACAATTATTGATTGGATACTAACAAGCAGACCTGATGGTATCTCAAAGACAGGTACCTTACCTGACACCATCTCTGATCACTCCACAATTTTTTGTATGTGGTTGACCCAGGCCCCATCTCATCCTCCTAAAGTCATCTCCGTGCATGACTTCTCCAAGCTTAATCCCTTTGCTTTCTTAGCTGATCTATCTTCAATAGATTGGAGTCCACTGTACTCCTCTAGCAATGTAAACAAGGTCTTAGACTCCTTTATTGCTCACCTCTGTACTCTACAGGACTTGCATACTCCTGTAGTAACTCGGAGAATTTGTGGTTCTCCAAACAGGTGGCTCCACAAAGACATTCTAGCCCTCCTTAAGGACAGAGATAAAAGCTGGTCGAAATGTAAGGCCTCTGGCTTGCCCAATGATTTCATAAAACATAGGGCCAAAATAAATGTTTGCAGAAAAGTGATGCAAAAAGTTCCTACTGTAAACCCCTATTAAATGATGCATCAGGCAACTCCAAAAAGTTCTGGCACCATATAAAAAAATGTATTGGTGCTAAACTGATTTCCTTTACAAATGACATGGTGATTAATGGCTCAAATTGTAATAATCCTGCCACTATTGTGGATACTTTCAACTCCTACTTCACAGATATCTCCAAATACTCCCATGTAGATACCTCGCAACTGAACTCTAATTCCTTTCTGCCTTATGAAGCCCTTCATACTCTTCCCGGCTTTCACTTGCACTTGGTCTCTACAAGTGAGGTACTTAGATGTCTAAACTCCATCTCAGTCTGTAGTAGTGCTGGCTTTGATGGTCTTGAACCACGGTTACTAAAACTAGCTGCCCCCCTACTAGCTTACCCCCTTACCAGAATTTGTAGCCTATCTGTATGCTCTGGTATAGTCCCAGATATGTGGAAAATTGCCAGGGTTGTTCCTGTTTTTAAGAAAGGTGACACTAAATCTACTTCCAGCTACCACCCTATTGCTATCCTTCTAGTTCTTAGTAAGCTCCTGGAAAATATAGTATCTGTCCACACACAATCAATTATCTCCAGGACTATGGTCTCCTCTCAAACTGCCAGCATAGTTTCAGAAGTAGCCATATTACCACGGCTGCTCTACTAAAGTTTACTGATGACACCAAGGTTGCTATGGATAATGGTCAATTTGCAGCTGCTGTTTTTATCGACCTTACAAAGGCATTTGATCTTGTTGATCATTCTCTCCTCCTAACAAAAATGCCCTCCCTTGGTTTTTCCTCTGCTGCAGTTAGCTGATATCAGAACTACCTTACTGACAGGCAACAACAATTTGTTAAATTTAACTCAGCTGTATCTTCTCTCTCCACTACTAATGTGTGTGTGTGTGCCCCAAGGATCTATACTTGTCCCTCTCCTCTTTACTATTTTTATTAACGACCTGCCTCTAAATGTCTCTTCCTGTTCCTCACGGTATCCAGTGATGATAGTGACTGTGAATGAGTGACTGTCAAAAGAGCAACTCATTTACAGCACTACCCTTTTGGGCTACCCTGTAAGAGTGGCAACAGAATATGAAAGCAACAGTAGGGTTGAGCTCGAGAGGGTGTCCGGAAGAGGAGGGATAGAGAAGAAAAGGGGAGGGATAGGGAAGAGGTTTTGTGTGGGGTAGTGTGCCATGCTGCCACTGTGCTAGCCATATGGTGTGCTGGTGAGGGTGGCTAGCTTCAGTGCAGCAGGTACTAGGGCTGGGGACCGGGAAAACTTTTACTGCTGCCATTTTTTTTTTCGTTTTTTTTTTTTGTCAGACGTTCTCCTCCCTCCCCGACATGCATTCCCCAGGGTTGGCTTCATATTTAGTCAGGGGTGTGGGTGAGTGATGCCCCCTGCAAAGAGATGGTGGGGCACAGCCCCCATAAATACTATTTTAAGTTGTTGACCGTCTTGTCGCCCAGAAGTGTACATCAACAATTTGCTTTTCGGCAATGTACACTCGCTGTAACATTGATCACTGTTTTGCAATCGCTGTTATGACCTGGAACAGTTCCTCATTACTCTGTGCTAGTGACTTAGTACTTTACTCCAGCTCTGACAACCTTGCTTACCTCAGCTCCACCCTAAATGCTGACTTCCAAAAAATTCACTCCTGGCTGTCACATAATAAACTACTACTCAAAAATATTTCGGCATAACTTAGTCTCTGCTATTTGGCTGTGCCACAAGGCTAAGAACATGCACTGGGCAACTATCCATCTCCAACCTTGGTGGCACTGTTATCGATAATGTTCTCAACTTTAAATATCTTGGTGTCACACTTGATCCCTCACTTGACTTTGCTCAACACATTGCAAATGTGTGTAGGACTGCAGATTACAAACTAGGCCGTGCCTTCAAATCTAGCTATGCCTTTACACCATCTTCTAAAAAGGCTGTTCTGTGAGTACTTCTTCCTACCCTTACCTACTGTGCTGCTGTTTATGCCTGCACAGCCAAAACTCATCTCTGCACATGGGACACTGACTACAATAATATCTCTCACTTTGCGCTGTCATCACACCATCTTACCCCTGGCTGTTGGCTTTACAGAGACTTAAACTGGCTATCCCCTGATGCCTACAACTTTTGTGCCCTTGGTACTATAATGGATAAAATAGTTTGCACGGGAATATCATCCTCCCTTGCTTCACTATTGTCTCCTCTCCTCCCTTCCCCTACCCCCTTCGCTCTGGGGAACAGGCCCTACTATCTATCCCTAGGCACCTTAAGAACATGGACTCTCAAGCCTTTTCACACTCTGCCCCAACACTATGGAACTGTCTGCCAGTCTCTGTCAGACTATTCTTTTCTCATGGTCACTTCAAAAGGGAGTTTCACCACTATCTTCTGCTATCTCATCCCTGTAATTGCTTTCTTCCTACAAGAGCTTCCTACTACACCTTGACAACTCACGTTTCTACACAACGAATTTCTTGCTGCACTTATGTTTTGTCCTCCCCCTTCCCTCTCTAGTTTCTACCCCTGACCCTTTCTGCTCTTATGTTCTGTTTTTGGTGCACTTATGTCTGTCTCCTCCCATCCTGCAAATGCCTTAACTCTTTCTGTTATTCACTGTTTACTTCTACCTTCTCATGTCTTTACCTTATACATGAATTTTCATCCTCTAGTATATGTATGATGTAGTATTGCCTTCTCATTGTGATAACTTATGTTATAATGTTTGAAATCTGCCCACTGGTTATGCTAAATATGGTACTTCATACCCTTGTTCATTATGTAGCTTTTAACTACAGGTATGTCTGATATTTTACTGTATATATCCCAGTAACTCTGTATACCTATGCACCTTTAACTGCTTTGTACACAACACTTTGTAAAGTATACTTTTTACTACTTGACTATTATCGATCTCATTGCGTTTTTATGTTCTTTTTTTTGTTTTGTACTCTCCCAGGTTGTGCCTGAAAATAGAAATATGTCATGTCTAGTGTACTTACCCGGTTAACAAAAACAAATAAATAAATAACTGGGGCACAGATGCTAAAGTAATAGTTATTGAAGGCACAACCTGAGACTGGGTGTTGCTACCACCTCACATGAGAAATCAACTGAGAAAATATGCAAGACAAGAGAAAATCCCAACAAATCCATTGTAGGATGGTTTGTACCATGTGGGACTTGAAGACATGGAAGAAAGGGAGAAGGAGGAGGCTGATGAAGCAGCAGAATTGCAGGCAACAGGTATGGTTAATGCATATTTGGTGGACAACAGGCATCTTACCATTACTGATGAGCCCTTGCTGTACAGGAATGGCAGGCTCACTGATTGACCAGCAGTGACCTCAGCAGCAGTAAAATACCTGAACAGTCAACCCTCAAGTGTCAGTTCGGAGTGCATATTCAGGCCATCAGGGGCCATTGTGCAGGACAGGCATACAAATCTGTCACCAAAAAATGATGGCATCATTACATTTATTGAAATGAATGTGGGGAACATTCCATGCAACACAGTCACCTCAGCATTCCTACCACATGAACGTGGAGGTGGCGGGGAAGATGAACCTGATGACCGTGAGGTTGGAGGCGTTGGCAAATTGCTTTCTACCAAGGTGGATGAAACATTGATGGATAAAGAATTCCCATGCGGGGACAACTGCAGTCTGGGAAACTGTGAGGTTGCTTCCTTGATGAAGATGAAGCATCAAAGGCTATGTATTCAGTTCTTCCTGTCCTCCTCATCAGTTGATTCCTTTTCTTTTTGATTCACATATAATTTTTTCTTACATCACTTTGCTTTTCCCCAAGTTGGGCTGCTATTCCCTGCATCCACCTGATTACCTGCCTCTGCTATCTCTGATGTGATGCCTATAGACAATTTAGAAAATCACTGAACATAGTATAATTAAATGCAAATAAAAACATGGGCCACCACCTCCAAAGCATGCATCCAGAAACAACCCAGACTCTTAATCCAACATAAATCCCATTGGCAACCAGGGAGACCATGCCTCATCCAGCAAGCAAGACATTGCTTCCTTCTTCTCCTCTAGCCTGCTTGTGTCCTCCACTTTTGCAAACAACATGGGCCACCACCTCCACCACATGTAGAGACAAACCCAGACTCTTAATCTAGCATAAATGCTATTGCCAGGTAGATTTCCAGTCAACAACCCTCAAGGTGACCCTATAGCCAGCTAACGCCTCAAGTCATCAAGTCCACAAGTCCAGCAAGGCCTACTTCTGTATGCTGTGATGGTAAGTGACTCACTTTTTGTCACACTCACACTGGTGGTGACTCCTCACACAGGAGGGGCTTCCACTTTATTGCTTGCAAGACAAGATGGCCATCTTCAATGTGACAGTAAGTATTGTTACATGATTCTTGTTTTATTTTAAATTTTCATATTACAGGTATGCAGTGACACACTGGACAAGTGAGGAAAAACATTTCACTTTTGTCTTCACAGGTGATAGACATTGTAAGACTAGGAGTGGACAACAGGTATTCTGTGCGGTCACCACAGTGGTCAAAATGAGGAAAAATAATTTCCATTTTGTCTTTACAGGTGACAGGAATAGAAAGACTGGGAGTTGAAGTGAACAGTGGATATACCGTGGGGCCACCACAGTGGCAAAGTGAGGAGAAATAATTTCACTTTTAGCTTCACGGATGACAGGTATAGTAAGAATGGGAGAGGACAATGGATATACTGTGCAACTACCACAGTGGCCAAAGAAGGAAAAATAATTTCACATTAGTCTTTACAGGTGACAGGAATAGTAAGACTGGGCATGGAAGTGGACAACAGATATACCATGCTGCTGCAACAGTGCCCAAGTGAGGAAAAACAATGTCTCTTTTTTCCTCATAGCTGACAGGTATAGCAAGACTGTTAGTGGGCAACATATATATATATATATTATGGCCACCACAGTAGTCAAGTGAAGAAAAATAATTTCTGTTTTGTTTTCACAGGTGACAGGAATAGTAAAACTGGGCATGGAAGTGTACAATAGATTGATCACGAGACCACCACAGTGGCCAAGTGAGGAAAGATCATTTCTCTCTTGTCTTTACAGGTGGAAGCTGTGCTCTGCAGTCACCACAGTGGCTACTTGAGTAGAGTCCAAATAATTTTCTCTTGTCTTTAACAGGTTTCCTGTTCTGCTGCCTTCTACAGAAAGCAGGACTCCTCCTCCTCTATCTCCTTTGCCTGGGGCCACTTTGTGCCATTTCATGGTGTGGCCATCACCAATGTGATGGTGTGTATCCTTTCCAAAAGTTCTGCTTTTTTATTATTTTTTTTATTTTCACAGGTGCAACATGATGGGGTGAACTAGAATTTAAATAATTTCTCTCTTCCATTCACAGGCCTCTTCTCATCCTGTTATGAATGTCTGCTTGTCCAGCAAGCCAGCCACCACCATCTTCTCTGTCAGATTGTGGATGTGGTCAGTGTTGCAGCAGACATGTCAAAAAAAAACATTACTGCCACAGTTAATACTGTACCTCCTCATCTGCTGCCTACCTCTGTTAATTAGATTATCATGACCTTGCAAGCAACAGCCCTCTTCCATCTGCAACCTCGCATATAATGGCTGTGACCTGAGAAAAATTTTGTGAGTACCAGATTTTGGTATATTGTGCTTTTCACACAAAATTTTCACAAAAGTGCATTACAAAAAGGGCTGTGGTGATGGACAAACATAGTGCAACACCATGTAACAGCATGTAGCAGCATGATAAACTGATCCTGGTAGTTGATAAAAATTCTGGAAGTACTGCCATTTCTCAATCAATTTGCACTAAAATACATTACAAGAAGGGATGTGGTAGGGGACTGACACAGTGCAGAACCATGTAGCAATATGATATATTAATTCTGGTAGTTGAAAAAAATTCTGGAAGTACTGAACTTCAGCATAATGGGCCCTATTCACAAAAGCACAGAAACCACACGCAAATGTGTCGTAACACGGGAACATAGCTATGCACCCCAGCTGGCTGAAATAACATGCTGCATTCACAAAGGTGCATGCAGCAGGAGCTGTAAATGGCTGCATGCAGTGCCACATGCAGAGACTGTGGGGCATCCCAAACATACCTGTCCCCACTCCTTGATCCCACCATATATGGGCATGTGCACCACCCTGCATGGACACAAGGAAGTGAATACTGCAAAGGAGGAGTACACAACAGTGGGACATGGAGACGGAGATGCTACGTCAGTGCCAAACCCATCCTTGCAAGAGGTCAAATGCCCTGGCTGAGGATGGGCTCAGGGTCATGAAGCTGGACATTGTGGGGTACCACCAGCGCTTGGTCCTGCAATTTCACAGGCAGCCAGGTGGCAGCCATGGTCTCAGACATCCAAGGCAACTATGGGGTGCTATATGGAGTGGAGTCCATGAAGATCCTGGTGGATGTCAAGACCAGGATGTGGCTTGACATCGAGGCCACTGTCAACATGGGACACCCAGAGGCATGGACAGTTCCAGCAATCAAGCAAAAAGTGGCATGACCTATGGTCAACTGTGAAGCAAAATCTTGCCAGCATGGAACAGGCACATCACAGCACAGGTGGGGGACCACCCACACAGGTGACAACATGTAGCCCATGGAGAGGATGTTGGTCGTTACCCTCCCCGAGGTCTGCCCATGGGGAGATGGAGGACATCGACACCATGCCAGGTATGCGGGACAATGCAGGACTTACATGGTGGGAGGTATATGACTGAACCGCTTAACCAACAGTCCTGTCTTGCACCCTGAAGATCAGGAGAACACAGCCAGCACCCATGCACTGCCATCAACTGCCATGGAGGATACACAGGGGGACACAGACAAAGATGGTGCTGGTATGTGGTCCCCATCATGGTCAGCTGAACACATGCCAGTGCCTACCAATGTACCTGTAAGTAGCCAGCCAATGTTCTCTTGTCCACAGGCACAGTGCAGGAGACACAGGACATGGTGCTGGAGATGGGCACCATGGAGGATATGACTCTGAGACCATGCTGGGTATGCTGTAGGCTGCATAGGACCTGGCCCAGACAACTGACAGGAGCCAGCAAATGCCCCCCACCCTGAACCAACTCCACAGCCACCACACAGTCGACCATCCAGTGCCATGAGACAGGGCTCCAAGGAGCAGTTAACACAAACCTACAGGCACAGTCATGATAGAATGACATCCCATCCCACTCACATGACTCAGGGACATAGGGGGCCAATGTACCACCCCACAGGGACATGCAGACAGTGGGGATGAGGGACATGACCCACTGGTAGTGCAGGACAGCACCACGGTCTGTCATGCTGACTTTCTATCCCTAACTGTGGCAGATGGAACTGGACCACCTGCAGGCCCAGCGAGACAACACCGATGCCCTGCGGGGCCTGACCATGGAGGTACATTGACTGTGATGTGCCCATTAACAAATAGGGGACCTCCTGGAGCAGATAGCAAACTATCTGCTATCTGGGGCCGGCCCAGCCAGTCTGTTCCCCTGACAGAGCAGGATGTGGTGTCCCAGATGCCACCAGGTGGACACAAAGGGCCCAGGGCAGAACTACATACCACCACCCCACTGACACCGGCACACACTCCCGTTGCCATGGCACAGAGTACCAGGCCACACCTGCTGCCACCCCCAGCCCCACAGGCCCTGGGACACATGTGCAGGGCACTGACACTGAGGCATCATCCATACCAATAGGGACATAGAAGGCAGGGGCAGGCTCCACATCCCAGGAATCAAAAGTCACCTGCACACTGGGGGGACCTGGAGAACACAGGAGGAGCAGCAGGGCCTTGGGCCATCCATGGACCATAGGCCACACCTGGGAGGCAAATCGAAGGTAAAGCCACATCACTTGGGCACATGCTCCTATGCAAGTCTGGGAGGAAAGTACCAGGAGTCTGTAATGTGCTCATGAACAATGCCCCGTGGCACTTACACACTTGAACCTGCCCTGACATAGCTTCACCACACAGCCCTACACAGACACCCTTCTGGCCACCTCCCAGGATCCCACAGTACAGCCATGAATCCAGTCCCCTGGGGCAGGGACCAAACACATGAACCCTTTCCCATGAGGCGGGGCCACACACATGTACCCTGTCACCCAGGGCAGTGGCCACACCTCAGAACCCCACCCTCTGAAGCAGGAGGGCCAACAATTGCCACCACAAACCCAGGCCACTGCAGCAGGTACCCACTCTACACAACCTACAACAGCTGGACTGTGATTCAACACCCCATGACACAGACAATATCATCAGCACACACAGGATGGGACACCCATTCCCCTCCCTCATATGGACACTCAGGACATATTGACCTCATCACAGTGCCACTATGGTGCACACCCTATCTCAAGAACAACCCATGCATGAGTACATGGTATGCCGCCTGGCCAGACAGTGTCTCAGATGCTGTGGGTCATTCCCTTCCCTGTCGCCCTGTGGGACAGCACCCTGGTGACCAGGCATAGATAGCCATTTGTGAACAGCCATGCTGTGCAGCATGTTGCATGTGGTGATCACTCTGCAGGCCTTCTCAGGGTCAACATCACCATGCCACTGGTGTGGTCCAGGCAACAGAACTGCATCTTTAGCAACCGATGGTCCTCTCAACAACAGCATGTGTCCTTCTGTGCACCCCATTGTATGCCTCCTCCTCCCTGCCATGCATCATCAGGAATGGCGTCATCAGGTATGGTTGGAGTGGGTATCCGCTGTCACCTACGCATTGGGTACAGAATGGACATGTTACTGTCCCATGGCAGTGTGCACAGCTGTGTCGTGCATGTGAAATGTCCATATTCACCCAGCAGCCAACCACTGACACACCCATCTGCCACGAGGTGGTCACTCAGCCTGAATCCGTTGAACACATATGCATCATGGGTTGACCCAGGATACCTGGCACACACAGTGGTGATTACACCATCTGCATCACATACTATCTGGCAGCTGATGCCGTGAAAACCCTTCTGTTCCTGTACACCTCCTTGTCCATGGTAGGTGCTAAGATGGCCATATGGGTACAGTCCATAGCACCTAATATATTGGGCATGCAGTGCCTGGTATGGAATGACTCCTTCATGGCACAGATGTCTTTTTCAGCCATGGGGAATTGTATATGATCATACACATGTTGGAGTAAGGCATCTGTGACCTGGTGCAGGGCCCTTGGCATGGATGACTGACTAACATCTCTGACATCCCCTGTGACCCTCTGGAAGGAGTCTATGGCATAGTATGACAGGGCACATAGGACTTTGTTTTCATGGATATGGAATGTGACCCATATGCCAGGCCTGTCAGCTGCTCCTGGAGCATGTGGCAGAGCTCTGAGATTGTGTTGTGATCCAAGCAGTAACGCACAATGCACTGTCCCTCACAGAGCTGAGCCACAGTTGTATTGGGGCCTGAATGTCCTGGGCCTGTGTTGTCTCCTTGGAGCCCTTTCCGCTCCCTCTCACCCTCTCACAGGAGGACCTTCAAAAGTAGCCCAGGGCACATCCTACAAACCCAATGAGATTGCTGCAACTCTCAATATAAATGCTGCTACTCACTGTACATTTTGTCATGTACTATGTATAGCAGCTGCTGCCACAGGCACAGGTCCACCTTTAAGTGGACCGTGACACAATATGCTTGCGGGGGTCATGCACTTCATAAGGCATCACCACCAAGCATGCCATACTGCATCTTGACATGTTGGCTGCAAGTGCTCCACACTATGGGGCATGTCTGTGCCTGAGGTAAGATGGCTGGGTGGGTGGGGGGTAGCCCTGTAAACTGTGATGGGTGTCTGCATGCACATATACTGATGACTTCCGGGGGGAACCTGTGGGAGGCAACAGAGCCTGGGGAGGTGAGTGGATGTGTTCGTACCCTACTGTGTGCTACTGTCCTGTCCATGTCCCACAGATCTGAGCCTTACAGGGTACCCATGATGTGTACACCCACTACCTTTTGCACCCCCACCTGCAGTGTACACCTTGTACTGTCCACCACAGGTGTCCCTGTGTGCTGTGCCCTGTATGTTACCCCTACTGGTGGTGTCTGTGTCCAGGGTGTTTTGTGCTGAGCTGCCAACCTTTTGCTCTACCTTTGTGTCTTAGCAAGACTTCCAGGGGCAGCCAGACATCATCATCATCCTGGAGCAGCAGGCACAGCTAAATGGGGCTGCATCACTCGTGGTGGTGCCATGGTGGCACAGGGTATCCCTCGTCTTCCCATACCACCTGTCCTGGAGGGTGGACATGGTCAACATACACTACAAGGTTGGAGGGGCTATGTGGACCATCACAGAACCATTCAAGGTGTGTTGTGCCAGTGACTGTGGTGTATGTGTACCTGCTGTTGTCAGTATCACCCAGCCATGTCTCCATCACTCATGGCTGTCTTCTCACCTTTCTCTTCCAGGGGTATCATGGACCACTGCAGCACCTGGTGCTGCACCTCTGGGGATATATCAACACCAACTGTCCAGGCTTTAGCAAGGACTCTGAGGATGGGTAGGACTTGGGGGGGGCACTGTTCACTGTGATTCTGTCAGCCTGTGTGGCCCCTGTGCCGTTCAATGTGCCTTTGTCATCATTAAACACATCTGTTCTGCATACACTGGTGTCCTCATCATTTCTGGTGGCAGTGTGTGTCCGTTGTCGGGTTTGGAGGGCATTATACATCTCTGCTGGCAGCTTGCTGTACCTGGCACTGCTTGGTGGGGTGCTGGGTTGTACTTCAGGGGAGTGCACTAGCCCTGCATCCATCACTGTGGCTTGTGCCCTTAGTCATACCATTGGCATGCATTGGTGGTCCCTTCAATGAGGTGCCTGTCTAGGCCATGGGATATGTCTGTGTTCTTCATGGCACTCACCATGTGTGTTGCTGGCATGCACTGGCTCTGTCTTGAGTCCATGCATGGTCCATACCCCTGTGTTGCTGGCCAGGTCCTGGGTGGGTGCCCGCAACCATGGTTTCCTGTCTTCCGCCATACTCTGTATTCCAGGGGCACTGTCCGGGTACATGGGTGGGGTGGGAGATGGCCACCCATGCCCATGGGTGCTGGCACCTCTGTGTGGCCATCACACAGTGTTCAATGAGCCCTATGTGGTGATCCCTGATACTTCCTGATGGATGGTGTGCCATACTGTGGTTGTCATCTTCCATGTCTGTCTATTTCAATATTGTGTTGTGCTCAATGTCCTGTACATTCCCCAGTGCCAGTGTATGCCATGTCTACCATTGGGCAGCCTGTGGAGGTGTCACCCTGCATGCTGTGTGATGTTCTCACAGCAGCATCTGTCTGGTGCTGTGCTTGTGGGGCTGTGCACTCTGGTTGTTCCCTGGTACACCTTGTGTGCCTGTGTTATGCACCTGGGGTTTATGGCTACCCTCCACCCCAGGTATTGCTGCACATCCTAGTCCACAGGCCTGCATGATGTGGTGTTGATTCTGCATGTGCATAGAACACCATGCACACACTGCTACAAGGCCATGACCCCAGGCATGCACATACTATGTGTGCCACATAATTTTGCATCTGCCCTTCCTGAGCAGGGTGCACTGTCATTTATGAGTGCTGCCATGGCATAGTAAGCACAGTATACTGTTGTATACCATTGCACACTTCACTTACTCGCCGTGCATCTGTGGCCTGGCTTTGTGAATAGGCCTCACTGTGCTTAACCACAGTGCTTCACAACTAAAACAGTAGTGAGAGAAGAAGATAGGGATAGTGTAAGAACTGTACAGTTGGACAAAAAAGAGAGGAAATCAGAAATCTTTTTGTTTGTTAAAAGTAGAGAAGGTAAACCAGCCCGATGGTGCAGCGGTAGCGCTACCAGTTGCAACACTGGTCAATCTGGGTTTGGGAACAAGCCCGGGGAGTTGGAGGGCTGGCCAGGGGGAGAAGGCTCGAGTGCCTGAGGACTGCTCCTCTTCTCCAGGGAGAGAGGGGGATGGCTCAGTGTTTGACTGCCCTCAGGTAGAGGCCTGAGGTGCAGCAAGCGCCCGGCCATTGAAAAGGAGGGGGGGCATGACAGACATAGGTGGGACTCCACCTTGACATCAGGGTGCACATCATGCCTGAAGAAGAAAAAATGGAAAATGGCTTCCTGCACTCCGGGAAGATGGAGCACCAGCCCAGATCCCCAATGTCCCCTGCCAGTCCCACAGGTAGCCCAGACAAAGTAAAAGTACTCGGGGTGTACAGGCCCCACCTTGTCCCCACCTTGGGGGAAACCAAGGTTACATGGGGGGACTACCATGGGCTCCAGGCAGGAAGAAACAGGGACAGAGGCCAGGCATCTCCTGATGGGGAGGAGTGCAGGAGGAGAGGGGTGCAGTAAAAATAGAAAGTAAAAAAAAAAAATTGGAGGAGGATAGCTGACTGCAGAATTTAGATATAAGCAGTAGCCAAAATAAGAATAGAGGAGAATTAAGAAGTATTATATTTTTAGAAAAAACAGGTGATTGGCTCCATGGTGCCAAGTGAAAGGGTTTGCTCAGCACGCTGGTGACCAGGGTTCATGCCCTGAGCCCGGGTACCAGGAGTAGAGACTGGCAGGGAAGGGGTTCAGAGTGTCCATTGGATGCTTCCCACCCAGGGGGGTGGGTCTGGCCACGGCACCCTAGGGCGGATTGGCAACATGCTTGGGAGATGTGGTGCCTTGACATGCCCCCCTGTACATCCCCACCCAGGGTTTCAGTGCTCACGCATGGCAGAGAACTGTGGAGGGCAAGAGTTGAACAAGGAAAAAGGAGCTCATTGCCTGACTGGATGACAGGCGTCAGCCCCACTGCCATGAAGCCTCAGAAGACAGCCCAGACCAGCTCGGCAACACCCAGGATATGTAGAAGTGGCTGGTAAGTTACCTTCCCCCTCGGAAGAGAGGGACCCTCCAGATGAAGGGTCACATCGGGTTACCGGGGGGGTTGCAGTGGGAGATGGTGACTGGTGGCATGGGTCAGACGGAAGGTCGGGACATTGGCGCTCTGAAGAAGTGGCCGGACAGGGAAGGCTCCGCTGGGAGGAGTATAAACAGAAAATACAAAAAAAAAAAGAAATAACAGGTGAGAAATGCAGAAGATAGATAAAACAGCATATGACAGCAGGAGTGGAGAAGGGATAGGACCATGGCCTGAAGACAGTGGGTGCACTGCCCCCACAGAGTTCTGTCAGACCCACAAGGATACTCCACTGGTTGGAGGAAAACCTCCAATGTTTCCTACATTGTCACAACCTGGCAGGATAGCTTTTCTATCTCCCTGGGTGGCTGTGCCACTTTGGCATGGGTGGATGTGGGAGAATGAGGAGGATCTGAGGCTAGTCTCTCAGGTGATACCCTTAGCATCTAAGTCTGCCTGCTCTCCCAGTCCCCTCCATGACCTTCTCCATGACTGGTGCACCACATGACTGATGTTGCCTCATCCTGTGCTGCCCACCCTGTGGCTCAGAAAGACCACTATGATTGGCACCCCCCCACCCTGCTAAGCTGTTTTTGTCTGACTCCTGAGATGTTCCTCCCACTCCTAGCAGTGCCTCACCTTAAGGTGGGTGTGCTGCCCACCTGTGCCCAATTGGTTGCCCCATTTCCCATGTCCAACAATGGTAAGAAAAAATTACTTAACATAGTAATCTTGTTTCTTCCAAGGGTATCTTACTGTATTCTGACATATGCAGTATGGTCTCACCATAAGACTGCCCCAGAGCCGACATGGTTAATAGAACCTATGCTAATCATGGAATGTTAGGCTCGAGCTCGGTTTTCAAACCACTGTCCCTGGAATATATCCTGCAACCATCAGATTCTTATGGAGCATGCATAATAACAAGCTATCTAAACTATACTAATAATAATTAACTAATTAACAACATGAAACAACAAATAATCCCCTTTATTTAAAAATGTAGGCAACACTAAGACTCAAGTCACTAAGCCCAATAAAGAAACACTCACAGGTTTCAAACAGCATTGATAACTGTGTTGCAGTGCCCATAGGTTCTAGTAGGGGAGGCAGGGTGGGAGCTCATAATACAGTAAGATTCCCTTTGAAGAAACAAGATTACTATAATAAGAAATATTTTCTTCAAACCCCAGGAAATCTTACTGTATTCTGATATATGCAGACTACACAAGCAGTACCTTTGGAGGAGGGTAGTGAACCTATTTAGGAAACAGGCTCGGCAGTACTGCTGTGCCAAACCTGGCATCACACCTGACCTGGGTATCCAGGCTGTAGTGTTTGGTAAAGGTGTGAACTGTTTTCCAGGTAGCTGCTCTGCAGATTTCCAACAAAGGGATATCTCTCACACCTGCTATTGAAGCAGCTGTACCCCTTGTAGAGTGGGCCCTGAGGCCTACAGGAGGCTCTTTACCCACTTTGCTTGTAGCAGAATTGAATACAGGCAACAATCCAGTGGGCAATGGACCTCTTTGAAGCAGGTTTGCCCTTTCCCACTTCTTCATAGGTCAGGAAGAGCTGGTTCTATCCTGTCTGTGGCCCTTTGTGTGATCCAAGTAGTAGCTTATAACTATCTTGACATCAAAGCTATGCAGTCTGCATTCCCCTGAACTGGAGAGGTCAGTGAAAAAGACTGGTAAGGTGATGGACTGATTAAGGTGAATGTCTGAAACCACTTTCTTTTAGTCCTAAGGACCACCTTGTCCCTGTGGATTGCTATGTAATCTGGCTCTGTGGACAAGGCCTGGAGCTCACTGATCCTCTTGGCTGAGGTGATGGCTACCAGGAACACTGTTTTCCATGTCACATACTTAAGCTCTGCTGAGGACATGGGTTCAAACGGTGGTTGCATTAGCTGGTCAATGCATGTATTGAAGTCCCATGGAGTGGTGGGTTCCCTGTGAGGGGGATGCAAGTGCAGTAGGCCTTAGAAGAACTTTCTGAATACCTGGTTGGCAGCCAGGGATGCCCCTTTTCCAGCTGAGAGGTATGCAGAGACAACTGCTAGGTGTACCCTAAGGGTGGAAGGCCTAAGGTTAAGGGAATACAAGTGTGCCAGATAATCCAAAATGACTGATAAACCAGCGTGGCGATGGTCTGTCTGTTTCTGTTGGCACCAAATGGAAAACCTCTTCCATTTAAAGGTGTAAGTCTTTCTGGTAGAGGGTTTTCTAGGGATGCTGAGGACCTCTAGCACCCCTTCTGAGAGGTACAGCTCAGCATATTCTAAGTCCTCAAGAGCCAAGCCCTGAGTCTGAGGGACTGGAGATTGGGGTAGAGGACCCTGCCCTGAAAGGAGGTCAATAGGTTGTGCCTCATGGGTATGGATATTGACTTGGATATTGACAGGATCAGTAGCTGAGACTACCAGGGCTCCCTGGCCCAATCTGGAGCAATGAGGATCATTGTAGCTGGTTGAGCCCTGATGAGGCAATAATAACAGAAACTAAACTGGACATAGTAGCCATTAGTGAGACATAGTTTACCAGTAACCACACTTGGGAGACTTCAGTACCTGGCTATGTATTGTTCAGAAGAGACCAAGGTGCAAAAAGGGGGGGGGGTGGAGTGGCCCTTTGTGTCAATGAAAATATCAAAGCTACAGAAATTCAGAATACACATAAGGCGCTAGAAGAACTGTAGGTCACCCTGGAAACAGGAAATGGGACAGCCATACGAAATGGGGTTGTCTACAGGCCTCCAGACCAGGGGGAGGACATAGACACGTTACTGTTAAAAGATATACAAAACATGACAGCTAAAGGGGAGGGTCTAATAATGGGAGACTTTAACATGCCAGATACAGATTGGTCAATACCAGCAGGGACATCTGCCAGAACTAGACACATAGTGGATTCCCTGCAGGGGATGGCCTCAAATAACTGGTACAACAACCCACAAGAGACAGGACTATCCTAGATCTAGTACTGACTAACAGGGAAAGGATCACAGATCTCCAGGTAGAAGGTCACCTGGGTGCCAGTGACCATCACATGGTATGGTTCAATTTGGCTACTAGAACTAAATCATCCCATTCCAAGGCAAAAATATGGGACTTCAGAGGAGCTGACTTTGATAAGATGGCCAACAGAGTTAAGCTAGCCCTGGCAAAAAGAAATACAGGTGAGGGGGTACAGGCAAAGTGGGAAAGCATTAAAGATGCAGTACTTGAAGCAACATCCCATTGTGTTAGTGAGAAAAGGAAGTGCAAAAGAAGAAGGAAACCACTTTGGTTCTCAAACACGGTAGCAGAAAAGGTCAGAGGCTGGCCTTCAGGAAATATAAGGGTACGCAGCAGGATGAAAATAGGGAGGCATAAAAAAACTTCCCTAAGGGAAGCAGGGAAGACAGTAAGGCAGGCAAAGGCCCAAACCTAGGAAACACTAGCACAAACAATAAAAGAAGGTGACAAGACTTTCTATAGATACATTAGTGAAAGGAGAAAGTCCAGAGGGGGTATTGCTAAGATCAAAGGGGATAAGGGGGCTTACGAGGAGGAGGACCATGTAAAAGCATCTATCCTAAATAGATAATTCTGCTCAGTATTTACTGAAGAGAAGGTAGGGCTGAGCCCACAGCTCAGCACCATGGACACAGGGGGGAGGGAGGTATGCATTAGTCCCTTCACAAAAGAAAGGGTCCTACAAGAGCTTGATAAGCTCAGGGTGGACAAGGCAATGGTACCTGATGGCATACATCCCAGGGTACTAAAGTAGCTAAGGGTGGAACTAGCAGAGCCATTATCAGAACTGTTTAGTGAGTCTCTGAGCACAGGAGAGGTCTCAGAAGACTGGAGAAGGGCTCATGTGATCCCACTCCACAAGAGTGGTAGCAGGGAGGAGACAGGGAACTACAGACCAGTCAGTCTTACCTCAATAGTGGGCAAGATTATGGAGAATTATGGAGACACTCCTTAAGGAAAGGATAGTGCAACACCTGGAATCCATAGGAGCACAGGATCCAAGACAGCAAGGGTTTACAAAAGGAAGGTCCTGTCAAACTAATCTCATAGATTTCTTTGACTGGGTAACCAGAGTGGTGGACCAAGGGGGAGCAGTTGATGTCGCCTACCTTGACGTCAGCAAAGTTTTCGATACTGTTCCATATAGAAGATTGATTAATAAGCTGGGTAGGCTCTGGGTGGGTCAGACATTGGTCAACTGGGTGGCAAACCGGTTGACGGGCAGAAAACAGAGAGTGGTGGTAAACGGTATACAGTCAGAAGAAATGCAAGTCACAAGTGGGGTACCTCATGGATCAGTCCTGGGGCTAGTCCTCTTCAATATCTTCATCAGTGACATAGCAGATGGACTGAGGGTAAGGTTAGTCTGTTTGCAGATGACACCAAGATCTGCAACAGAGTAGATGATCCAGATGGGGTGGGCAGAATGAGAAGAGATCTGGATAAACTAGCAAAATGGTCGAAGAGTGGCAACTGGGGTTTAATCTAAGAAGTGCAAGATCATGCACATAGGGAAGAGAAACCCTGAAGCCACCTATAGGCTGAGAGGGAGTTGTTGGCAGTCACAAGGGAAGAAAGAGACTTGGACGTCATCATTACTGATGACCTGAAATTATCCAAGCAGACCACTAAAGCAGTAGGTAAGGCTAGAGGAATGTTGGGGTGTATTAGTAGGGGTATCACAAGTAGGAAGAGGGAGGTAATAATCCATCTTTACAAGACACTGGTTAGGCCCCATCTGAAGTACTGCATACAGTACTGGAGGCCACACCTTCACAAGGACATCAACCAACTTGAGGCAGTCCAGAGAAGGGCAACCAAAATGGTGCAAGGACTGCATCACAAAACATATTAGGACAGATTAATGGAGCTCAATATGTATACCCTAGAGCAAAGGAGGGAGAGAAGTGACATAATTGAAACATTCAAACACCTTAAGGGCATTAACAAGGTGAAAGAGTCTAACATGTTTTAATGTAAGAAAAATAGCAGGACAAGAGGACACAGCATGAGATTAGAGGGAGGCCGATTAAGGGGTAATGTGAGGAAGTTATTTTTCACAGAAAGGGTTGTTGATGCATGGAATGGCCTACCTCAGGAAGTGGGGGATATGAATACAGTGCAGGGCTTCAAACAGGCATGGGATAGGCATAAGGGAGCAATACAGATGAGTATGAATAGATAAGCCATTGACAGAGCAAAGGTCAATGGCACATTTATAAGGTAGGAAAAGAAATGGGCAGACTGGATGGGCCTTGCGGTCCTTATCTGCCATCAACTTCTATGTTTCTATGATCTTGTTCAGTACTCTGAGCAACAGGGGGAATGGAGGAAAGGCATATAGGAACTTTCCTGTGCAGTCCAACAGCGGTGCAACCAGAGGAACTGTGCCCACTACAGGGGGTCTGCAACAGAACTGTGTCAGCTGGTGATTGTCTGGGACTGTAAAGAGGTCCACCTCTGGGGTACCCCACCTTTTGAACACCACTTGCAGGATATGTCTGTTCAGTGACCACTCATGCTGATTCTGGTTGATTCTGCTGAGGGCATCTGCGAAGATATTGCCCTTCCCTGGGAGGTGAATTGCTGAGAGAGAGATCCCCAGGGAGTAAGCCAGATTCCACACTTTCATGGCTTCTATGCACAGGGGGGAGGACCTTGTGCCCCTTGTTTATTTATCCAGTACATTGTGGTTGTATTGTCTGTTCCGACCTGAACCACCTTGCCCTGCAGCATTGAAGCAAAGAACTGAATGCCCAGATAAACTGCATTGAGCTCCAGCAGGTTTATGTGGAGTAGAGACTTCTGCTGGAGCCAGGTACCATGTGCAGTGTGCTCCCCTAGGTGGGCACCCCATCCTAGGAAGGAGGCATCCATTGTTAAGATTGCTGATCATGGCAGTTGGAGGAAAGGTACACCTTCCTTGAGGTTGTCCTTTTCCTACCACCATTGTAGTGCTTGGAGCAGGGTTCCCATGATTGGTACCATTTTTGACAGGGAATCTCTTTTCTGACACCAGTGAGACCTGAGATGGAACTGAATGTCCCTCATTTGAAATCTTCAACCTGACACTGTTGCTTTTGATGCAGCCATGTGTTCTAACAGCTGAATAAAATGTCTTGCTGATCTGGGGCATGTAGTTGGAAGGAGTCTGCCAGCTGCAGCAGGCTGTCTGCCCTTCCCTGAGAGAGGAAGGCTCTTCCTCTCAGGGCATCTAGTTCCACCCCTATGAACTCCAGGAGTTGAACTGGTGTTAGCACTGACTTTTTCTGATTTACCAGGAAGCCCAATGTACAAACGGTATCCTGAGTGATGGTCAGTGCATCTTCGACTTGCTGAGTTGACTGGCCTACCACTAGCCAGTCATCCATGTATGGGAAAACTGTCACCCCTTGCCTCCTTAGGTGTGCTACCGCTACTGCTAGGCACTTGGTAAACACCCTTGGGGCAGAAATTAGGCTGAAAGGCATGGCCCTGAACTGGTAATGGCCTGATGGCAATCTGAACCTGAGGTACTTTCTGTGCGATTGCCTGATGTTAATATGGAAATAGGCATCTTTTAAGTCCAAAGATGCCAGCCAATCTCCCTTCCTGAGTGTAGGAATGATGGTAGCCAGAGTGATCATTTTGAACTTTGGCTTTGTCAAATGCCTGTTAAAATGTCTGAGATCCAGTATGGGTCGCCACTCCCCTGTTTTCTTTAGAGTGAGGAAGTACCTTGAGTAGAGACCCCTTCCCCTTTGGGCCAAGGAAACAGGCTCTACTGCCTTGTCCTTAGTTTTGCTACTTCCTCCTCCAACAGAACTGCTTCTAAGAGGTTGGCAGGTTTGAAAAGTATTGCCCTCTGTTTGGGCAGAACCTTGAAACTGAGTGTAAGCCCTTGACTCACTACCTTCAGGACCCACTTGCCTGAGGTGATGAATTCCCAGGCCTGGAGATCGTGAGCCAGCCTGCCCCCTACTGGAAGTGGGGAGGTGAAGCTGGCAGACCCCTCAGGGGGTCTGCTTTGTCTTTGCACTTGGCTGAGTGCTGGGGCCAGCACAGCTGCTGCCCCTTCAGCCTCTGCCTCTGAAGTACCCTCTCTGACGTTGATAGGCTGGCATTGTCTGAGTCTGGAAGAAAGGTCTGTAATGGGTTCTAACCATACCCCTTTTTTACTTCTGGAGTGTTGCTGCTTTCTCCTTTGCAGCTGCACTCTTATAAGCCACCTTGTACTCATCCATCTTCTTCATGTAAGCCTCTGTTTGCTCACCAAAGAGAGATGTGGGCCTGCAAGGAAAATCCAGTGCCTTTGTCTGGGTGTCCTGGGACAAATTAGTGGCCCTCAGCAAGCAAATCTCCTCAGAGGCACGGAGGTTGCCATTTGCCTGGCAGCAATATCACTGGCATCCACTACCATCTGAAACTGGCATTTATAAGCCTCTATGCCCCTTTTTGCAGATTTGGACAAATATGATGCCATGGGTCCAGGGCATGCCTTGGCTATCTCTAACAAAGTGTTCCATTTTAGTATCTGGACATATAAGCCATATAAGTTGCCTGTAAAATGGCCAATGAAGCCCCCAGGTGGGACTTCTTTGACATGGAGTCCATCTTTCTGGAATCTTTCTCAGGTGGGTGTGTGCCAGGGGAATACCTGCTTTGTCACATGCAGCAGCCTGCACCACACCTTCATGGCTAGGGTATCTAAAGAGGAACTCTGCTCCAGATTTGGTGACCCAGTACTTCCTGTCCATCCTCTTGTCCAGTGGAGGGATGGACGTGAGGGTCTGTAAGATCCTGGAGGCCTGTCTCTTTAGGGACTTGTGGATGGGCAACAACAGCCTTTTTGTTGCTGGCACATCCATCATCTCCATGTAATCTGGCTCCTCTTCCTTCTCTGTGGATTCCTGGGTGGAGAGGTTCAGAGATTGTGCCACTTGCTTCATAAAGGCAAAATGGGAAGAAAAATCTTCAGCTCCCTTATCAAGGGAGTCAGGGCATTGAGGGTCAGGGGAGACATCTGGTTCAAGAGGTTCCCCAAAATCCTCATCTTTCCCCTCAGTCTAAACTTCAACAAATTGCTCAAGGGAACAAGGAACCAAGGAGGAACCCAAATCCTGAAATGAGGCCTGTGAAATGAGCCACTGAACCGGAACCGCAGTACCGGTTTGCAGCGCCTGAATAATTCTTACAGCGTTAGCTGTTTCTTCTGAGGTTGGAACCAACGGACTTGTCGGTTGCGGTTCCTTAACTCAGCGTTTTTCCTTCCTTTTCTTCTTTGCAGAACTTGCCGGTTCAGAGGCAGTGTCTGCAGTTCTCTTTTTACTCGAGGAACCATCACCCTGGTCAGAGGGTTGTTCAACCGATTCCTTGGGTTTTTCCTTCTGAGAAGAGGAAGGCTTATCCGAAACTGGATCAACATCTTTTTTGGACATTTTTTCTTTCAGTCGGTTCAAACGCCTATCAAGTGTCGACTGAGGAACATTTTAAAAAATTTCACAATCTGGCTTCAGATGGTCAAACCCTAGGCAGAAAACACAAATCAAGTGAGGATCTGCTTTAGCAAACGGTTCCCCACACTCTGTACAATGTTGAAAACCTGTTGGGACGGTTCTTTTCTTATGTAGTGACACAACCAGAAGAAAACCCTAAAAAGCGGGTTTTCTGTGAGTCAGAAACCCACACAGATAAACAAACCTCTTTCCCTGATTTCTCTCTAAAAGACAATGATTCAAACAACCGGCCCAGGCAAAGTTTTAAAATGGAAATGTACCTTTTTAAGATGTAAATAAATGTTTGGTTTCCTCCCGGTTAAAAGAACCGACAAGAAACCAAAAAACTTACCAGAATAACACTAAATCTAGATTAATCTACCTTTAAACTCAAGGACAGTGCTTTAAAAATGAACAGAAATAAAATTTACTTCAAAAAAACTGAGAAAATAAAATCTTCAAGAAAGATGAAGTAGGGCTCTTTGAGGCGTCTGTACTAGGCAAGCAGAATAAAGAATCTGATGGTTGCAGGATGTATTCCAGAGACAGTGGTTTGAAAATCAAGTCTGAGCCTAACATTCAATGATTAGCATAGGTTCTGTTAACCATTTAGGCTCTGGGGCAGTCTAATGGTGAGACCATACTGCATAAGTCAGAATACAGTAAGATTTCTTGGGGTTTGAAGACGTAAAGTACATGTCACCACACTGATTTGTGGGGTCAAACTCAAAGAAGTCCCAAATGAGGGACTTATGCTGCTGTTGGGTGGAGGAGCTATATGGTCATAGACTGGTTTCTTCCTCCTCACGTGGCTTAGATGATGGTAGAACCACAAGTAGGGGGCACAGTGGTAGGTGTTTCAGGTACAGGAGCAGGGTCAACATGTAATGGTGCCACTGCCACTGCCACTACATGCTGCTGTTGGTGCTGTTGGTACTGTGCTGTAGGGGGTTGGGTTCTGCCTGTTCTCAGTGCTCCTGAAGCCAGTGGTGTCCTCTTCAGATGGATGGGATGGTGTGTCCCATCCATGGACTGCATCCCCCTCTCCTCACTGTGACACCCCCCAGTCTCCTCCTTGCTGGTCCCACTCATTTTAATTAGAAAAAATAACAGAAAAAAGAGTAAAAGAAAGAAAAAAAGACAAAAGTGATGCATATAAAGAAAATTAGACATAAACAACTAAATCCTGATAAACGTGTAAGAAAAGATAAGATGACAAACCAAAAAATGTGTAAAAGTTTTTTTATAACATTTCAGAAAGCTCAAAAAGTTGCAAATCTGACAAGGTACAATAACCCACTCAGGCTGCAAAACAAAACTGAAGATCATTCTATAGATATAGAACAGAAGCACGTGACCTGCAGATGCTTGTTTACCAGTAACCTCGATCTGAGAAAACTTCACCCAAATGTGCCCTAAAGGTAAAGTTGTAGGCAAAGTTGCCAAGCAAAGATACTAAAGGTGAATGTCCTGGTAAATTACAAAATGTCACAAATCAATTTGTTAGGGTGAAGTTGGTAGCTTCACCAGAGTATTGCAAGCCAGTTAAAACTTTGCAACATCTGCTCCTGAAATTTTATGCTGTTCATATGTATGCTTCACTTTAAGACTTTAAATATGTGAGTTTAATGTACACAACTTTTTAATATGACTAAAATACTATTTAGTATATTATATACTGTATGTGAAGACCATAGTAAAAAAATATTTTGCTGACATGTTAATTAATGAAATGTCATAGTCTTCATTATGTTATTGAAGTCCATACATACATATAGTACTTTTTCCTTATTCAAATTTTGTTGCTATATGTTAGTATGTACATACGAACACACAAACATACGAATGTGCCAGCAGAAACAGACCACCAGGTCTATCTAAGTCTGCTCGAGTGTGCAGCTAGCACCCCTAGTTTGCAGCTGCCCCACCCCCCTCCCATTTGTCATCCCGCTACCACCTCCCACCTCCCCCAACCCTCACTCTCCCCTGTTCCCTGTCCCATGCCCTTTGAAGCTGTTCACAAATTTACATGATACCACCCATTCTGGTAGGGAATTCCATTTTGCTACCACCCTCTCTGTGAAATAGTGTCTCCTCATTTCCTTCCTAAATCTTCCCCCCTCTATTCTTAGCTCATGTCCCCTTGTGACCCTCCCCCTCCTTAACTTAAAGACCCAATCTGCCCCATCCTTATTGATTTCCCTCAGATTCTTGAACATCTTTATCATGTCCCCCATCTCTTCTGTCCTCCGGGGTGTACATATTCAGGTCTTTCAGCCTGCTGTCATAATCTGTCCCTTCCATTCCACATATCATCTTTGTTGCCCTCCTCTGCACCCCCTCCAGTAGCCTGATATCACTCTTTAGGTACGGCCTCCAAAACTGCACACAACGCTCTAAGTGTGGCCTTACCAGTGACCTATAGAGGGGCAAGATCACCTCTCTTCACTTGGACAAAAAAAAAACTCGCTATGCACCCCAGCATTTTGTTCACTTTTGCAGCCACTCTCCTGCACTGGGCAGTGTTGTCCATGGTCCCTGATATCATTACCCCAGGTCCTTCTCCACCTCCTCAGTGATCCCCAGCTTAACCCCTCCCAGCCAGTATTCTCTCCTTGGGTTCTTCACCCCAAAGTGCATAACCTTACACTTCTTTGCATTGAACCCCAGCTGCCACCTCTCTGACCACTCCTCTAGCTTGCTTAGGTCCCCCTGCAGCTGCTTCCATCCCTCCTTTCCATTCACCACTGCTCCCATGTTGGTGTCGTCAGAGAACAGACTTATCTTGCTCACCACTCCATGTGCAATGTCTGATATGAAGAGCCCAAACAATACTGGCCCCAACACAGAGCCCTGTGGCACCCCACTCATCACTGGTCTAGGAGTTGAGAGCTCTTCTCTCACCGCCACCCGTTGCAGCCTCCCACTCAGCCAGCTTGTAATCCAGTTCATCATTTTTGCCCCTACCCCTACACCAGTTAGCTTCCCCCCAAGCCGCCCATGAGGCACAGAATCGAAGGCCTTGCTGAAGTCCAAGTAAAGAACATCCACTGCATGACCCTTATCCAGCTCACCTGTCACCCAGTCATAATATTGTATCAGGTTGGCTTGACAAGACTTCCCTGAAACAAACCCATGCTGCCTCACATCCTGGAGGCCATTGTCATCCAGGTACAACACCAGTCTTTCCTTTAGTATTGTCTCCATGAGTTCGCACACTATGGAGGTGAGACTTACTGGTGATAATTACCCGGTTCATCTCTTGGTCCGCTCTTGTGTAATGGTACTACATGTGCCATCCTCCAGTCCAGTGGCACACATCCTGACTCCAGTGAGGTGCTGTACAGATCCGCCAGCGGCTCTGCCAACACCTCCGCCATCTCCCTCTACACCCTGCAGTGGATACCATCTGGCTCTGGTGCCTTGTCTACCTTCAGTGCACTCAGTCCCTCTAGGACTCTGCTTGCCTCAATTGTTCCATCTGTTGCCTCCTCTCCCTCTGCCCCCACCCTCTCAGCCCATGGTGGTAGTGGTCCCCCCTTTTCCTTCTGTGAACACTGAGCAAAAGTATTCATTCAGTGCTTCTGCCTGCTCCTCACCCTTTTCTATCCACTCCCCACCCCTTTTTATGTTTGCTTGCACGTGTGTGCAAAACGCTAGTACCATCATCGAGATTTGGGTGTGTCACCTCCTCCTCAATTCAGTCAGTGTGTTGGCAGTTGCGGCCCCTGTAAGCCAATGCATGCTGGAGCTGTCTATGACAAGCTGCAAATGCAGTGGCATACAGTTCAAAGGGAGCTACGCTGAGTGAGCAGTGATAAGATATCGCCTGCTCATGCACAGCTCCCCACACACACACTCGCCCACTCAGGCGTCGCGCCCCCACCCCACACACACACACTGTATAGCCGGCGAGGGTTGCTCAATCCCGTCGGCTCGCATGCCCCCCGCCTCCCCCAAAGTTTTTCCAAATGCCATGCTGGGTGCCCACCCCAGCGTGGCAACTAATGATATAGCCGACAGGGGGTGCCCAATCTCCGTCGGCTCAGTGTCCCCCATTTCAGGTGCCAGCTGAGAGCCCACCCCAAGCGTGGCAATCGCTCTTAGGCTGACAGGGTGCCCAATACCGCTTCGGCTGAACTCCCCACCCAACCGTCCTTGTGCCGCTGGGGCCACCCAGCGTGGCAAATGATCCGATGTCGTCTTTTTTTTTTTTAACCTGTAAAGAAAACTGTCCCACGTAGTCTTCCTGGCCCCCCTCCACAACCCGCACCCACCCACTGCGCACCTTACACTCCCCACACCCCCTCACCCCATACTTACCTCCGACCTGCGCGCGACAATCTTCGTGGACCGGAACACGTCTCTGCACTCTTCAAAGCTGACCGAACTGAGGAAATGCCCGTGAGCTGTATAATGGGCTAGATAGGAGGTTTTTCAACTTTGTTGCATATCTCAGGCATTTTTTGGAATTTTGCCTAATTTTCAACATGGGGTTTTGGGACCCTTCTCATGAATGATGTCACTGTCATGGCGTATGTCGGCCCAAGGGTGATTTCGCCAGTCACTGCATGAAATCACCCTTCAGGCCTGAATAATGCCAGACAGTGATTATCATTCATGAGAAGGGTCCTAAACCCATGTTGAAAATTGTGCAAAATTCCAAAATGACTGTTTTATAGGCGATGCTATGCAGTTCTCACGAGGTCTGTGAGTTCGCGAATTTTCAATATTTTCACTCCAGATTTTCAACATTGCCATTTTACAACACCTTCTTATGAGTAGTACAGCTGTCATTTTTCACATCTCACCCAAAATGTGTTTCCGCTCATGTAGTGCACAATGGCGCAGTCGGTGTGTGAAATCAATGTACGGGACAAATTAAGAAAATCACAGTGACACTGTTCATGAGCAGAGGTCTTAAAATGGCTATGTTGAAAATTTGGTGAAAAAATTCCTAAAAATGACATTTACAAGCGTGAGTTGCGCAGTTCCTACGCCGCTCCTTAAATAAATAATTTTTCAATATTTTCCTCCAGATTTTCAACATTGCCATTTACCACCTTCTTGAGTAGTACAGCTGCCATTTTTCATCTCACCCAATATATGTTTCTGCCCATGTAGCGCACAATGGCGCAGTCGGTGTGTGAGATCAATGTACGGGACAAATTAAGAAAATCACAGTGACACTGTTCATGAGGTGAGGTGCTAAAATAGTTATGTTGAAAATTTGGTGAAAAAATTCCAAAAAATGACTGTTTTACAAGCGTGCGTTATACAGTTCCTATGCACGCTCATAAGTTCGCGAATTTTCAATATTTTCACTCCAGATTTCCAACATTGCCATTTTGCCACACCTTCTTATGAGAAGTACAGCTGTCATTTTTCACATCTCACCCAAAATGTATTTCCGTCCATGTAGCGCACAATGGTGCAGTCGGTGTGCGAAATCAATGTACGGGATAAATTAAGAAAATCACAGTGACACTGTTCATGAGCAGAGGTCTTAAAATGGCTATGTTGAAAATTTGGTGAAAAAATTCCTAAAAATTACTGTTTTCCTGATCGTTGCACATTTCCTATGCATGCTCGTAAGTTTGCAAATGTAATATTTTCACTCCAGATTTTCAACATTGCCATTTTATTACACTTCCTTATGAACAGTACAGCTGCAATTTTTCATATGTCACCCAAAATATGTTTTCGCACATGTAGCGCACAATGGTGCTGTTGGTGTCTCTGGCTTAATGTTAGAACTGATTAAGAAAATCACAGTTACACTGTTCATGAGCAGAGGTCTTAAAATGGCTATGTCAAAATTTGGTGACAAAGTCCATAAAATGACTGTTCTGGTGAGCATTACGCGAGTTTCCACGCACCCTCGTTAGTTCATGACTTTGTAATATTTTCAGTCCAGATTTTCACCAGTGGCATTTTCCACACTTCCTTATGAACAGTACAGCTGTCATTTTTCACAACATGGCTGAAGTGTGTTTTCACACTTTCAGCACAGAGATCATGGTACGCTGTGGGAAATCATTGTTCGGCACAGATAAAGGAAATCACAGTGACACTGTTCATGATCGAGGCACCAAAATGCCTGAGTTGTCAATCTGCTGTAAAATCCCCAACCTAATTATATTACAGTTGTCGTTGCACAGTTTCTATGCATGCCGTGACTTCACCCATTTTTTTTATATTTTACTACAGATTTGCAACATTGCCATTTTTATCTCCCCATGAACAGTACAGCTGTCATTTTACATCCTGTTGAATGTTTTGCACCTGTGGTGCTAAATGCCCGTAGTCACTGTGCATATAAGCAGCTTTATTCTAACAAACTGTTATTCCCCTGTTCATGAGGTGGGGTCACAAAAAAACATGTTGAAAATTTGGAGTGAAAATACCAGCGATGCCTGAGGTATGGGGTTTCCAACCGTAGCGTAACCCTGTGAGAATGACGGGCATCAGGGGTGTGACTTGGGATTCTTGCCTGTGATGCTCATACCATTCCACCCTGCAGTCAGTGAGAGGCATCGAGGTATGCCTTGGACTCTTCATTTAAACTTCACCCCATTCTCCTATATCGCACCCATCTCACCATATTTCTAATGAACAGGGTGCACATAAGGCCAAAGACCCCAGGAACACTGTGACACTTGTCCAGTGTCTGCAGGGTGGTGTGTGGTGAAATGGCGTGGCCGTTATGCCTGATGACTAAGCACACCCCAATACCTGTCACTCTCTACAGGTTGGTGTGGGGGTTAGCTTCAGTTCAATACTTCACTGCCATTCCTTTACGCGGCTCTGCTAACTTCTACACTACCACTGCCAATGCCAGCAAGCAAACATTCGGGGCATTGACAAATGCTTGTTATCCTCACTATTGTCTCTTGCCTTCCTTTTCTCCTGATTTATCTGAAAAAGTCTTTCTCCCCCAATAATTCCCTGTACTAATCTCAGCTTCTTCTGGGCCTTGGTTTCTTCACTTTTCTGGTCACCTCCCTAGACCATCTTGCATACTCATCCCTGTCCACTTCCTTTCCCATCCTTCTATACCTCTGGTGTGCCTCTCGTTTTGCTCTCACCACCTCCACTACCTCGCTGTTCAACAAGCATGGCTTTCTTCCTTTGCTCTTCTTACTCTGTGTCTTGGTGCAGACTTCTGTTGCCTCTGTAATCCCCCATTTAATATTATCCCATTTCTGCTCTGCATCCATCTCCTGCCTTATGCCCTCGAGTTTCCCTTTCAGTACTTTCTGCAACCTCCCAAAGTCTGCCCCTTAGTTTACTACCTGAGTAACTGATTTCTCTGGCTCCCCGCACATCGTGGTATTAAGCCACACTGTTTGGTGATCGCTGTCGGCTAGTGGGTCTTCCACCTTTATTTCCCTTACAGCCTCCCCATTCGACAATACCAGATCTAAAGTGTTCTTTAGCCTAGTAGGTATACTAACCAACTGTATCAGGAGACCCTCCTGGATTGCGTCCAGGAGCACTTGCTCCCTAGCACTGGAGGTGGCTGGAATGCTCGAGTCAACCCCCGGCAAGTTGAAATCCCCTACGATGACCACCTTCCATATCCTACATACCTTTCTGATTTGTCCTGCTTATTCTCGGTCAAGCTCCTCAGACTGGGACAGTGGCCTGTATACCACCCCAAACCTCAGTTTCCTATGCCTTGAGTATAGGAGCTGCAGCCACATTGCCTCTGTTCTCCTTTCTTCACCTCGTCCTTGTGCATTTGATCCGTCCCTCCATAGACTGCCACCCCGGCCTCCCTCCCTCCCTTCCTTACGGTCCTTCCTGTATACTTTGTATCCTGGAATTGCCAGATCCCAGTCCTGGTGCTCAGTTGCCCACGTTTCTGTGACAGCTGCAATATCCACCCTCCACACTGCTAAGAGTGCCTGTAGCTCAGCAGATTTGTTACCTAAGCTTCTTGCACTCGGCGAGACCACCCTCCATCCTGCCCACTTCTCTTCATTGGCCTCCATTTCCTTCCTTTTACTCCCTCCTTTTTCGGCCACCCCAAGCCCTTCCCTGCTAGCCTGGGGGGGTAGGCTGTGACTCCACTCTGTTGGATCCCTGCCTACCTGCTGTCCACTTGCCACCCCCCCATCTAGTTTAAATCCACCTTTGTCTCAATATACCTCCCCAGTCTTTGCTTTAATACCTCCTTCCCTTCCCCACTCAGGTGCAGCCTATCCCTTACAAACAGATTGCTATTATCCCAGGTACTGCACCAGCAACCCACAACCTCATATCCCTTAGTTTGACACCATTCTACCAACCATGTGTTCAACTCCCTAATCCTCTCCTTTCTCACTGTGCTTGCACAGGGTACTGGGAGCACTTCAGAGAATGCCAAAGACTCCTCAGTCTCTTTGCACAACCATCCCACTTCCTCAGTCCTCTCCTTTGTTACCTCCACTATTTCCCCCGCTAAGTCATTTGTCCCCACATGTACCACAATGTGTGGTTTCCTCCTACCCCTCCTTATGCACCTTAGGATTGCCTGTCCTGCCTTGTCTGCCTTTAATCCTGGTATGGACTTCACCCATATCTGACTGTGCCTTTCCCACTTGCTGCCCCATCTGATCCCCTTGAGTATAGAGTCCCCCAACACTAGTACACCTCCCTCCTCTTTCCTTGTGCCTGTCGCCACCACCCCCACCTAGGTTCTCATTTCTGGGGCCACTCAAGATGGTGCTTTTACAGTGTGTCCCAGTGTCTTCCCCCCTACCTTTCTCAACTGAGACTCCTCCCCCTCCTCCTGTTTGACTGCCAACCTTCCGCTTCCTCCTCACCTCTCTGAATATTATCCCTCTCCTTGTCATGCCATGTTCAGTCTCTCAACTAGTAATGCCCCTCTCTCCCTTCTCTTTGTGAGTTCTGTCCCTTGTGCAATCTCCTCCTGTGTCCTCTTTCCCATGTGTTGCTAGTACAGCAAACATGTTTCCTCCTCCCTTTGCCTTATTGTGTGTTTCCTCCTCCCTACTGCCTACTACTGCTGCTCCTCTTTTTCTAGGTCCTACTAGAGTCCACCCTTCATCAACTGGCTTCCTGTCTACTGTGCCACCTCCCCCTGACCTCTCCCTTGCCCCACTGTTCCTTCTCTATGGTGCCCCCACAGTACTCTCAGCTGTCAGCCCTCCTACTGACACAATCATCCCCTCCTTCCTCAACCTCCCCAGCTCCATGCCAAGCCATTGAACCTCTTTCTCAAGCCTCCTTAGCCTGTGGCATATTGGGCACCCTCCCAGCCTCCACAGTATGTTCATCTGCATTGCTGCCCCACAACCATTGCACCCAACAATCCTACTCATGGTCCACACTACTTATACAGCCTCTCCACACCACTCTCCCTACAGCAAGTAGAATTAACTAATACTAGCCCAGCCTCTAACAGAAATTGTTATCCTAAATGCCCTTACATGCAGTATAAGACAGCCAACTGCAGTACTAACTGGAAACCATAATCCTACTCATAAGGACTATAGATCTACTCATACATTTTATATATTTATATGTCCTTAAGACTTAGCTCATATGGCTGTTCCTTGTTTCCTCCTTTCTGGGCTCTTCTGAGGGCTCAGATCAGTTTGTAGCTCCCCAAACTCCTAACTCACAGCCTTCAAACCCAACCCCCAGTGGTATTTCAGTATTTAAGAAAGGCTGGTGGGTGGGAGAGCTTTTACAGTCACTCCAGCCACAGCAGCCTTTAATCTAAATTCTACTTTAAGCTAGATTAAAAGAAAATAAAACAATACCAAAACTTACACAAATCCTTTATACATTAACTCCCTCAACAGCAAGTAGAATTAACTAGTCCTTCTCTCCTGTAGTTTAAAAAATAATAGCAACATTTGCAGAAATCTTCTCCACAGCCAGCAAGCAGGTTTAACCAATCCTTCTTCCCTGCAGTTTGATGGCTTAGTCAGAATTTAAAGGCTTTGTGGGTGGGCAAGTCTGGGCATGTCCTGTGCAGTCACTCCAGTCACAAGCAGACTCAACCAATCCTTCTCCCCTGCAGTTTGATGGCTCAGTCAGAGTTTAAAGGCTATGTGGGTGGGCAAGTCTGGGCATGTCCTATGCACTCACTCCAGCCACAGAAGCCTTTAAGATGAATTCTACTTTAAGCTAAATTAAAAAGAAAATAAAACAATATCAACACTTACAAAAATCCTCTATACATTAACCCCCTCAACAGCAAGTAGAATTAACTAATCCTTCTCTCCTGTAGTTTTTTTTATAGTCACTCCAGCCACAGAAGCCTTTAAGCTAAATTCTACTTTAATCTAAATTAAAAAGAAAATAAAACAGTATAAAAACTTACAAAAATCCTCTATACATTAACTCACTCAACAGCAAGCAGACTTAACCAATTGGAAATGCTTTGCCTGGAGTTCAGTGGCCAAGCAGCCAGCCACTCCCACTTCCTGAGCCAAATAAGCAGTTCCTCTCAGCCTCATCATGAAGCATTTTTTCTTTGCAGCCGGAGGCTCTGTTGGTTTGTCCTCTGACCTGGCTGCCCCCCCTGCCTGCTGTTTCTGTGTGTCTCTGTTGGACTTTGGTGTTTGTTTTCCTGCTTCTGGTTTGTATCTTCCCTCCAGCTGTGTACTTCCTTGTGTTTTGTGTCTCTTGTTTTTGGGCCTTGTTCCCTGTTTTCTGTTCTGCTGTATTTTGGTTTTGTCCTTTTTTTTGGGGGGGGGCTTTGTTTCTAAGCTCCTAGCATACTGCTATTCAGAGCTCATGCTACTGCTTTCAGTTACCTACAACTGCAGTCACTGCTACTGTTTACTCCAATTACTATTGTACCCAGTGCTTGTGTTGTTACACTGTGCTCACCATGCTCAAACTACTGCAATGCAACTGCAATCATTATCTGTGTGTTTCAGCTCAACCATAGCTGCTCCATGTTGCATACTCAATTCTTTTCACCTGACACAGTTTACTCTGACCCTAGCTATGCTGCTCATTCCTGCTGTCATTCTACTTACAGCTTCATTGCACTGCCTGGCTACACCTGCTTTCAGAGCATTGTCTCCATGTTTTATTGTAGTTACAACTCTGAGGTCAGCCTACTAAGCTCCTGCTTAGGCTGTTACTATAGCTTTATTATTAAATCTTGCCTCACCACCAAAATCCTCAGAGTATTTGTCACCTTGATTTGGCTATTCATGTCTGGCTGGCTTGCTCCAATTCAGTGCTGTTTCATTGCTATATAGTATGTTATGCAGACATCTGTGCAGGTCCACCTATCGCTACTACTGCTTATTGACCTACGTACAAGTCCACGCTTGCTTACTACTCTGTTTACTGACCTACGTGCAGGTCCACGCTTGCTTACTACTCTGTTTACTGACCTACGTGCAGGTTTACACTTGCTTACGCAACTGTTGCTCCTTGCTTACACAAACCATTGCTTCATGCCTACTGCCATCCCCTCAGCTTCAACCTCTGGGATTCTGCTGCACTCAATCTGCATTTGACCTTGCAAGGTCTCAGCACTCAATGCTCATTGTGATCTTAGCACACTGTGCTCATTCAGCTCACCAGCTTTTCAGCTCTCAATCAATTTCTGGGGCATGCCAGCCATTCTATTCTGGTGCATGGTTCCTGCAGCTGACGGTCTCGCTCTGCATTTAGTCTGCATCTTGAGCATGTTCAACTTGGGCCGGGATCCTTCTCACCTGGCCCATAGCTGGGAATATCCTTGCCCCGGACTTGGCTTTAGCTGCCTGCTACATGACAGCAGCTGCTGGTGTAGAATTTAAGACTAGCAGTGAAGGGTGGAAAAAGTTACCTCCTTTGGCTCTAGTGTTCCACTATAACAGTTAGCCATTGACTTTAGCGGTTTCCCTAGCAAGGCACCTTCACCGCATTCTCCCTATGATGGCCTCTGGTTCACCTGGTTTGATTTAGGGTGGGTAGGCCAGATGAGTGCCTCAGCAGTTGTTGCTCTCCTCCTGCACCCTGGATGCACATATTGTTGCAGAGTTTTCTCGCAACCTTTCACGGCGTTCCTGCTAGAGGGTTTGAGTGAGAGCCTTCCTCCAAATTGGAATATTTTCCACCTCCCCTTAATTGGGTTTTCCAAATTGCAACTGCAGAGCCATCACTGAATAAACTATCCCAAGCCTGGAGGGAAGGTGACCTAGGCCTTGGATCCCCAGAGATTTACTCCTCATAGGGTTTTTTTTCTCTCCTCTGTTGCCTCAGGTCATAACACTTAGTTAGCATAGTTGTTTCCCCTAGTTTCTTTAGGTACATTCTGCTGTTGGATGGAGGTGGAGGATATACTGCCTTTCCCTCTCTCCTTAGGGGATCCCCTACTCTCAAAGCAAACCATCAGTATCATGCTACACAAGCCTGGGCACATGTGCCTGTCTTTTCTCTTTAAGTGAGTCCCACCAAAGACTGCTATATAGGGTACCTCCCTGCATGTCTTAAGGGACATCTAGTAAAAATATGGGCATTAGATTATGGTATATACAGCATCTAACTTATTAAGATGGGTAATAGCAACTTCACCATACAGTACATCTCCTAAGTCAAGAAGGGGCACAAGCATGGTATTTATGACCGCAAGCCTCTTGAGATAACACGTGATGCACCTTATGATGTGCCCTTAACCTTGAGCATATTTTTTTATTTCCGAAATATGGACATACTAGACTACTTGAGAGTCTAACAAGGCTCCAAGATATTTATAGCTTGTTACTTTTTCCAAAACTGCTGTGTCTTTTTCAAATTTAGGAGTTCTGAACCCCACACCTCCCCTCACTGACACAGTACAGTACTATGTCACCATACAAATGAACATTTGCTCCCAAAATCTTTTAGAAATATTTTTGATGAACAGTGAGGAGTGGGCCTAGAATTGATCCCTGAGCAACCCCATTTAAAACTGGCATAACTTTTCATCTTATCCCACTATATTCAATCAGTTGTTTTTGATCAGACAGATAACTTGCAAACCTTTTGTGTACTGTATCCTTAAAGTCCGGGCTGTATAATTTCTTTTTCAACAGAGCGTGGTCAATAGTATCCAAGGCCCTGGATAGATTAATGAAGACGGCACCAACTACACATCCTTTATCTGCTGCTAACAGTGGATATCATTGACTAGTTTTAGCACCGCAGTAGTTATGCAATGTCAGGCTCAAAATACAGATTACTTTTCATTCAATATTTTATTTTCTTCTAAAAAAATAGTCATCTGTCTAGTTACCACCAACCATTCCAGAACCTTTGACACAACCAGGAAAAAGGAAATTGATCCCTAGTTGGATAACAGCTTTAATGCCACAGCCTTAATAACAGGCATGACTTTTGCCAACTTAAATTTTTCAGAAAGAATTACAAAACTTAAGACAAAATTAACTAGGTATGTCAAATGTTTACAAATGGTTAGGGCAGCACACTTTAATGATTTGCCACTTAAGACATCAAGTTTCTCTAGATTTTTGAATTTTAAAAATGGGAAGAGCTCATCTAAAACTTCATTCACCCAAATGTCCCTGAAGATGAATAAATGCCCCAGGGTGCTGCCCCACCCCGTCATTAATTGTCCAGTCTTCAGATGGCAATACTGAATCCTCTGTGCATCAATAAGCAAGCAATAACCCACGACAGGGTATGGGATTATTGGGGATTAATCAACATCCCGGGTGCGTTGTGAGTCATGAGGCCACAGGCTGAGTGTCCTCACAACACCCGGGATGTTGATTAATCCCCCAATAATCCCATACTCTGGAGTAGGTTATTGCACTTATAACATGGGTTATGTTTAAACCACAAACAAAAATATCCAGAAAGGTGTTTTTTTTTGCTGTTTAAATAGCAAGAAAGGTCGTGTATCCTGCCACCTTGCAAAATAGTACCTAACTAATAATGCATACTGCATTCCTGTTATGCACATAGAAATGTCATACATACTGTACACTACTAAGATGATTTAAGACATTTCTTCTGCGTAACAGTGGCTGCTACATTGTATACCACATGCACTTTCTGCCCTCCCCCACACACACACTCAGATCCACATACCCTATCATGGCTTATTGCTTTATTGCATTACTAGTGTCCTAACATATCTCGCTTTACTGGTGTGCTAATACACATTGCATGTCCTGTTTGGTTATATACTGGAAAACCAGTAATTGATGTGCAAGCTTACCGTCGCACCAACCAGGCTGCTGATTTCTTAGCAGTACTCCAAAGTCACATTCCAGGAACAGGAGCTGTCAGGAAATACTTTTTTTTTTTTCCCACTTTGAATGTGTGGTTCAACAGTAAGCTCCTCTTCTACTCACTGTTTTAATCAGCTGTCAGGACGAACGCAGGTTGGTAGGCAACCATCAGTTAGGAGGCTTTCACTGACAAGGATCCAGACATATTTACAGGTCAGTGAGTTAATTCTATTCAAGTTAAGTTTATTACAGGAAATTACTCCATTGAGCAGGCTCATTCACAGGAAGGTCCTGGTAAACAATGACAATAACAAAGACATATATGTACTAAGACAGACAGATTTGCTAGTACTATTACAACAGCATAATGGGAATGGGGTGCAGGTAACAAGGGTACAGAACAATTACACTATCTAATACATAGGAGCAACTAACTATTGTGGGGAAAAACAGGATAGCATTTGATACACACATAATTCTGAACAACCACATTTGAAGGCAGAAAAAAAGACAAAGAAAAGTGCAGAGAGTTAAGTGCTATGGGTATTTTCGATGAATGGCACAGCAAGATGCTTCGGAGTGAATTTAGAGCTGAAGGGTTGTAACGGTACAGGTGAGGTCAGGGCAGGGATGGTAGTGAGGGTGGGGGCAGATGGGTGAGGGATAGTATAGGTGGCAGAAGGGTGGAGGGACAGGATAGGTAGTGGACAGTGGAGGGAAGGGTAGCTGGAGGGGGGGCAAGAGAGTTCATATAACTATTTAGGTTTTGGAGCAATGGCAAACCACTTTGAACACTTTCTTGGCCAGAGTCTTAAAGCAATTTAATGAGACAATCTCAGTTAGCCTCAATGAATTTTGCAGTTGATTCCATATTGATGGGAGTGCGAAACTGATAGCACCTCTGTCCTGTTTAGGGCACATCCTGGGGGTGCTGGGGATGCGTTCTGGGTAGTGGTGGGCGAAGTGGCCATAATTTGCTCTGCGAAGTGATTCGTGGAGTAACGTGGAATCCACAAAGTAATCCGCAATACGAAGTGAACTACTTCGCGTCATGATGAAGAACACGAAGTCCATTGAAAACCATAACTTCACGTTACTCAGCCTTCCCCTCAACCACTTCTCTACCAATTTTAATGCGAAGTGCATTGAGATCAATGTACTTCACATCACTTCTCCTTGTTATTGAGCTCCAAGGTGAATTTTGCAGTGATTCAGGGGATTGCAGATCACATGGGTTCTAGATTGTTCTGCACAGTCTCAGTTCTGGGTAGTGTGTGTAGGTAGCTGTAGTAGGCAGTTTGCTCTCAGAGCTCTCTGCAATTCAGACCCTCTAAAAGCTATTAAAGAAGCCTTTTTGAATATTTTTTTTTGCTCAAACTTTAGTGCATCGATTGTAGGAAACCCTCCTGTGTGCATATCATCGAGTGTTTATTGTTTGTGTGTGGATTTTGAATGTTAATTTAGAACATTCAGTCTGTGTACTGACAGACACTTGAAGTATGCTTTGGGGGAGGGGCATATCTGTGATGTAGGCAGATGAAACATAGAAACATAAACATAGAAGTTGACGGCCGATAAGGACTGCAAAGCCCATCCAGTCTGCTCATTTCTTTTTCTACCTTATGAATGTGCCATCAGCCTTTGCTCTGTCAATGGCCTATCTAGTCATACTCATCTGTATTGCTCCCTTATGCCTATCCCATGCCTGTTTGAAGCCCTGCACTGTATTCATATCCACCACGTCCTGAGGTAGGCCATTCTATGCATCCGCCACCCCTTCTGTAAAAATGAACTTCCTCACATTACCCCTTAATCGGCCTCCCTCTAATCTTATGCTATGTCCTCTCGTCCTGCTGTTTTTATGTTTGCTTGCACACATGTGCAAGAAACATAGTGCCATCATCTGAGTTTTCAGAGGTGTGGCAGCCCTCTTCCAATTCAGTCAGTGTGTTTGCAGGCGCAGCCACAGTTCTCCAATGGCTGCTGGAGCTGTCTATGACAGCAGTCGAAAATGCAGTGGAGTACAGTTGAAAGGGGGAGCTATGCTTCAGTGAGCAGCGATAAGATATCACCTGCTCATGCACGCTCGCCCTACACACACACACACACACACACACACACAGACATACTGCGTGCTTACCCCCCACGCACACACTGTGTAGCCGACGGGGGTGCCCAATCCCCCATCGGCTGTGCTGCACTCCCCTCCAAACAGAGTTCCACATGCCATGCTGGGTGCCCACCCCAGCATGGCTACACATCGTATAGCTGATGGGGTGTCCAACTTCCGTCAGCTCCACTGCCCACCCCCCAGAGAGAGGTGCCACGCTGGGAAACCCACCCCAGCGCAGAACAGATGCTATCGCCGACGGAGGTGCCCAATCCCACGCCGGTTCCACGCTTCTAAACAGTCTGTTTTGTGCCATGCTGGGAGCCCACCCCAGCATGGCAATGTCCCGCATCATCGCTCCTTTTAAAAAAAACAAACCCTGAAACACAAAACAGTCCCTCACTGTCTCTGCCCCCACCCGCCACTCACTGTGCACCCTGCCTCCCCGCACTCTCACCCCATACTTACCTCCGACTCCAGCGCAATGATCTTCGTGGACCGGGAACACATCTGCACTCTTCAAAGCCGACTGCAACTGAGGAAATGCCGTAAGCTGTATAATGGGATAGATAGGGTTTTTTCAACTTTGCTGCATATCTCGGGCATTTTTTGGAATTTTTGCACCAAATTTTCAACATGGGGTTCTTGGGACCCCTTCCCATGAATGCTTTCACTGTTATGGCATTAATCAGGCCCGAAGGGTGATTTCGCAGTCACTGCACGAAATCACCTTTCGGGACCGAGTAATGAAATGACACTGCCACTGTTCATAAGGTGGGCTCTCAAAAAGCCTATGGTGAAAATTTGGTGGAAAAATTCCAAAAATGAGTGTTTTACGAGCGTACGTTGTGCAGTTCCTACGCACGCTTGTAAGTTCGCGACTTTTCAATATTTTCACTCCAGATTTTCAACATTGCCATTTTACCACACCTCCTTATGAGCAGTACAGCTGTCATTTTTCATATCTTGTCCAAAACATGTTTCCACCCATGTAGCGCACAATGGCGCAGTCGGTGTGCGAAATCAATGTATGGGACACATTAAGAAAATCACAGTGACACTGTTCATGAGCAGAGGTCTTAAAATGGCTATGTTGAAAATTTGGTGACAAAAGTCCATAAAATGACTGTGTTACGAGTGAGCATTGCACAGTTTCCACGCACCCTCATAAGTTCATGACTTTGTAATATTTTCAGTCCAGATTTTCACCAGTGGCATTTTTCCACACTTCCTTATGAACAGTACAGCTGTCATTTTTCACAACATGGCTGAAATGTGTTTTCACACTTTCAGCGCAGAGATGCGTGGTCACTATGGGAAATCATTATTCAGGACAGATAAAGAAAATCACAGTGACACTGTTCATGATCGGAGGTCCCAAAATGCCTGTGTTGACAATCTGCTGCAAAAAATCCCCAGACTAATTATATTACGGATGTGTGTTGCACAGTTTCTACGCACGCTCGTGACTTCAACAGTTTTTTTAATATTTTTACTGCAGATTTGCAACATTGCCATTTTTTACACCTCCCCATGAACAGTACAGCTGTCATTTTTCACATCCTGTTTGGAATGAGTTTTTGCACCTGTGGTGCTAAATGCTGTAGTCGCTGTGCATAAGCAGCTTTCATCTAACAAACTGTTATTGCCAATGTTCATGAGGTGGGAGTTACAAAAAAACCATATTGAAAATTTGGAGTGAAAATACCAACGAATGCCTGAGGTGTTAGGGTTTCCAACCATAACGCCCCATCCTGTAGAGAATGACAGGCATCAGGGGTGTGACTTGGGATTCTTACCTGTAATGCTCATACCATTCCACACCCTGCAGCCAGTGAGAGGCATCGAGGTATGCCTTGGACATTTCGGCCCCAAAGTTCACCCCATTCTCCTACACCACAGCCATCTCGCTGTATTTCCTGATGGAATGGGGTGCGCATAAGGGCCAAAGACCCCAAGGCACACCATGACACTTGTCAATGTCTGCAGGGTAGGGTGTGGTGAAATGGCGTGACCGTTATGCCTGACGACCCAAAGGCACACCCCAATGCCTGTCATCCTCTGCATGGTGGTGGTGGGGTTGGCTTCAGTTCAATACTTCACTGCCATTCCTATTATGCAGCTCTGTAACTTCTACACTACCAATGCCAATGCCTGCAAGCAAACATTCGGCATTGACAAATACTTGTTCTTATATTGAAACATGTTAGACTCTTTCACCTTGTTAATGCCCTTAAGGTGTCTGAATGTTTCGATCATATCACCTCTCTCCCTCCTTTGCTCTAGGGTATACATATTGAGCTCCGTTAATCTGTCCTCATATGTTTTCTGATGCAGTCCCTGCACCATTTTAGTTGCCCTTCTCTGGACTGCCTCAAGTTGGTTAATGTCCTTGTGAAGGTGTGGCCTCCAGTACTGCATGCAGTAATCCAGATGGGGCCTAACCAGTGTCTTTATTACCTCCATCTTCCGACTTGTTATACCCCTACTAAAACACCCCAATATCCCACTAACATTACCTACTGCTTTAATGGTCTTCTTGAATGATTTCAGGTCATCTATGATGATGATGCCCAAGTCTCTTTGTTCCCTTGTGACTGCCAGCAACTCCCCTCCCAGCCTATAGGTGGCTTCAGGGTTTCTCTTCCCTATGTGCATGATCTTGCACTTCTTTGCATTAAACCCCAGTTGCCACTCTTCTGACCATTTTGCCAGTTTATGCAGATCTCTTCTCATTCTGCCCACCCCATCTGGACCATCTACTCTGTTGCAGATCTTGGTGTCCTCTGCAAACCTTACCCTCCAGTCAATCTGTAATGTCACTGATGAAGATATTGAAGAGGACTGGCCTCAGCACTGATCCCTGAGGTATCCCACTTGTGACATTCATCTCTTCTGACTGTATACCATTTACCACCACTCTCTGTTTTCTGCCCATCAACCAGTTTGCCACCCAGTTGACCAATGTCTGACCCACCCCAAACCTACCCAGCTTATTAATCCATCTTCTATGTTGAACAGTATCGAAAGCTTTGCTGAAGTCAAGATAGACAACATCAACTGCTCCCCCTTGGTCCACCACTCTGGTTACCCAGTCAAAGAATTCTATGAGATTAGTTTGACAGGACCTTACTGTTGTAAACCCATGCTGTCTTGGATTCTGTGCTCCTCTGGATTCCAGGTGTTGCACTATCCTTTCCTTAAGGAGTACCTCCATAATCTTGCCCACTACTGAGGTAAGACTGACTGGTCTGTAGTTCCCTGCCTCCTCCCTGCTACCACTCTTGCAGAGTGGGATCACATGAGCCCTTCTCCAGTCTTCTGGGACCGCTCCTGTGCTCAGAGACTTACTAAACAGTTCTGATAATGGCTCGCTAGTTCCACCCTTAGCTCCTTTAGTACCCTGGGATGTATGCCATCAGGTCCCATTGCCTTGTTCACCATGAGCTTAGCGAGCTCTTGTAGGACCATTTCTTTTGTGAAGGGACTAGTGCACACCTCCCTCCCCTCCCCCCCGGTGTCCATGGTGCTGAGCTGTGGGCCCTGCCCTACCTTCTCTTCAGTAAATACTGAGCAGAAGTATCTATTTAGGACAGATGCTTTTACATGGTCCTCCTCCTCACACGCTCCTTTATCCCCTTTGATCTTAGCAATACTCCCTCTGGACTTTCTCCTTTCACTAATGTATCTATAGAAGGTTTTGTCACCTTCTTTTACTGTTCGTGCTAGTGTTTCCTCAGTTTGGGCCTTTGCCTGCCTTACTGCCTTCCCTGCTTCCCTTAGGGAAGTTTGGTATGCCTCCCTATCTTCATCCTGCTGCTTTCCCTCATATTTCCTGAAGGCCAGCCATTTGGCTCTGACCTTTTCTGCTACTGTTTTGGAGAACCAAAGTGGTTTCCTTCTTCTTTGCACTTCCTTTTCTCTCTAACACAATGGGATGTTGCTTTAAGTATTGCATCCTTATTGCTTGCCCACTTTGCCTGTACCCCCTCACCTGTATTTCTTTTTGCCAGAGCTAGCTTAACTCTGTTAGCCATCTTATCAAATTCAGCTCCTCTGAAGTCCCATATTTTTGCCTTGGAATGGGATGATTTAGTTCTAGTGGGCAAATTAAACCGTACCATGTGATGGTCACTGGCCCCGAAGTGACCTTCTACCTGGAGATCTTTGATCTTTACCTGGTAGGCAGTACTAGATCTAGGATAGCCCTGTCTCTTGTGAGTTGTTGTACCAGTTATTTGAAGCCTTCCCCCTGCAGGGAATCCACTATGTGTCTAGTTCTGGCAGATGTTCCTGCTGGTATTGACCAATCTGTATCTAGCATGTTGAAGTCTCCCATTATCAGAACCTCCCCTTTAGCTGTCATGTTTTGTATGTCTTCTAACAGTAATGTGTCTATGTCCTCCTCCTGGTCTAGAGGCCTGTAGACAACCCCAGTTCTTATGGCTGTCCATTTCCTGTTTCCAGGGTGACCCACAGTTCTTATGGCTCTTTATGTGTATTCTGAATTTCTGTAGCTTTGATATTTCCATTGACATAAAGGGCCACTCCACTCCCCTATTTGCACCTCGGTCTCTTCTGAACAGTACATAGCCAGGTACTGAAGTCTCCCAAGTGTGGTTACTGGTGAACCATGTATCGCTAATGGCTACTATGTCCAGTTTAGCCTCTGTCATTATTACCTGCAGGTCTGGGATCTTGTTTCTCAGACTGTGAGCATTTGTGTACATGATTTTCCATTGGCCAGATTTTGGTGTGTTAGTTGTTGGGTGAGGTCTAGCATTTCCCCTGTGCATCATATGGGAAGCTGGACCTTTTTCCTTACCTGGTGATGCAAATGAACTACAAACATGCTGAACTCCTGTTTGATCACTAGCTGAGGGGGGAGGGGTGTTTTTCCCATTCGACATATTGGGTGCTGCACCCCTCTCCCCATTTGCTAGTTAAAATATTCTGCAAAGACGTCAAACTTCTGCCCCAATGCACTGGATCCCTCCTTAGTCGGATGCAGTCCATCGAATTTAAAGTACTTTCGCTCCCAAAACTGTTGCCTGTTACCTACAAATTTGTGCCCTTTTTCCTGGCACCAGCCCTTAAGCCACATGTTTAGCTCCCCCATCTTTCATTCTCTGACCTTCCGTCCATCTGCCCCGCTATCCCAGACCAGCAGGATCTCAGAGAAGGAGATGCCAGATGAAATGGATGATAGTTTGTCACCCAGCCTGGTCAGGTGTTCCTTGGTCTCCACAACTGACCAGCTGGCGAGATTGTTAGTCCCTATGTGTACCAGGATGTCAGTGTTTTCTCCTGCTTCCTGTACAATTTTAGCAATGCGGTCAGTGTCTCTTCATGCTGATGTACCTGGGAGACATCTGATCATTACCTCTGGCTGGAGATAGGTATCAACTCCCCGAATCATGGAGTCTCCTATGATCAGAAGTTTTTTGGATTTCCTTTTTGCTTTTTATGTTTGCTTGCACTCATGTGCAAGAAACATAGTGCCACCATACGAGTTTTCGTAGGTGTGCCTCCCCCACTTCCAATGCCCTGGTCCCTTTTGCAGGCATGGCTGCACCATGCCAATGAATGTCTGAGCTGTCTATGACAGCCGTTCAGATGCAGTGGCGTACAGTTCTGAGGAAAATACCACCACCATTAGCGGTGGTAATGTGTAGGCAATTTGCATACTGCCGACAGCAGTATGCAAATTGCCTACACCCATCGCCTTCACTGCATCTGGACCGTCACAGACAGTTCATCCTGGCCCCCCACTCACATAGCATGCTGGGAGCCCACCCCAGCATGCTCATGAGCTCCCTCCACTCGTGCACTGTATGACCGTGGGGGTGCCAATCCCCGTCAGCTCACTGCCCCCAAACAGACCTCCTAGATGCCACATGGGATCCCATCCCAGTGGCAAAAGTCAGTATGGCCGATGGGGGTGCCCAATCCTCTGTCGGCTCCACTGCCGCCCCTCCAAAATAACCTTTCAGCTGCAATGCTGGGAGCCCACCCCAGCAAAAGTCCTGTGTTGTCTTCCTGCAGAAGAAAAAAAAAGGTACCTTGTTGACTGTCTTGCTCCCTCCCCCAACCTGTGTCCACCCTCTGTGCACCCACCTCCCCACACACCCCCATACTCACCTCTGGAGCCTAGCACAATGATCTTCGGTGGACCGGGAACACGTCTGCACTCTTCAAAGGCGACCACAAATTGAAGAAATGCCAGTAAGCTGTATAATGGCATAAATTGGTTTTTTCAACTTTGGTGCATATCTTGGCCATTTTGGGGAATTTTTTCACCAAATTTTTAACGTGGGGTTCTTGGGACCCCACCTCATGAACTAAGTCACTGTCATTTTTTTTTAAACCATCTTTATTGACATTTTCTTAGACATACAGACAGACACACATTAATACCCAGGACTTCCCTGGTCCCCACTCCCAAACTGGGTAGGGCAACTATATACATTTATAACTATATACATACACAGCTGCAGTGGACACCCCTTCCATTTGTCTTAAAAATTGCTCTAACCCTTCAGTAATCATGCTTACGCATTCAAAACTCAAGATCTTATCATGAACAGCCGCCATTTGGGAATAATCCCAATCCAGTGATCTAAACTCACTACATCCATCTATCGATTGGGGTATGGTCCTGCAGCGGTGTCCCAGGGAAAGAGAGAGAATCCTCCCCCTATTAGAATCATTTGGCAGACAAAGAACTACATACATTAACGTCCTAGTTAACATTAACCAATCATAGTACACCCATTCCCTTAGCATAAAAAGGAAAACAAATAAACCCCTACTAGGGATTTATTCTTCACCAATAAGCCATTAAATTAACTACACTCAGACAGACAGATCAGTGCTCGGGGACCTTTAGCCTGAAGTGAATATATTACCTCTAAGGATCTCCACCTCCTGTCATATGTTCCTTTCTTTCCATTCCGGAGCATTTACCCCTCGATCCTGCCGAGTGCCCTCATTAAATCCTCTATCCATTGGTCATATGAGTAGATATGGTCACTTTTCCAATGCCTCAAAACAAAAGCTTTAATTAGAGCAGACATCAATGCTATATGGTATTTAATGTGCAACCCTGAGATTTGGGCCATATCCCCCAATACACAGATCTCGGGCAGGATAAATTGAGCATAGTTTAGAATGGAGTCCATATTTTGTTTAACTTGAACCCAAAGGGGGTAGATCCTAGGACAGTCCCAGAATATATGCAGTGTATCCCCTGGACTAAATCCACATCTAAAACATAGATCTGTCTGTCTAAGCCTTCTAGAACATAATTTGGAAGGGGTATAGTACATATTGGAAAATATAAAGAACTGCATGGTCCTATATTTGGGTATAGGTATATAACCAGAGCTTTTCTAGATTTCTTTCCAATCCGGCCTCAGGTGAGTATTTTTTTTTCCCAATATGCTACCCTCGCAGAGATGTTATTACTTAAGAAGTCCAACAGCACTTTATATGCGAGCGAAAGAGGTTTATGCAAGTAGTTAAGTTCCTTAAGGTTATCCTAAGTAAACGCAGTCCCCTGGGGACCTCTATTCTCTCTCAACACCTTCTGCAGCATTTTGGTAACCTGTATCCTCTTAAAAAAATTAATACCTCTACACTGAGCTGGAAAAACTACCCTATCATCTAGAATAAAATCTGCCCAGTTAAAGTTGCATAATTGAGGGGCCCAGTATTTCCTAATTATTCGACCCCCAATGGTCATATTGGGATTACCCAAGATAGGTTGGTCCCTGAAGCCCCTCTGCAGTTTTTTCTGGGACGGAGATAAAAGAGCCCACCAAGCCAAGACTGACTTATATATTGGAGTACCTTTTCCTTCCTCCGGCAAACTTTCTGGATTAATATAGAGCATTGCATCTGGGGAAATGCCCATATCCCTCAAAATTTGTCTCTCAATGTGTAACCAGGTTGGAGTATAGCCCTCTTCCTCCTGTGTCCTAGTCCACCGACCCATTATAGCTAACTGTCCGGCTACATAATATAAATGAAGGTCTGGAATTTTGAGACCCCCAAACTATAGGGAAGGCACAGTACATTATGTTTCCTCCTAGGTGGTTTAGAATTCCATAAGAAATCTGAAAGTAATTTTTGTATCTTAATAAACCAACTCTTTGGAATATTATACAGGGACAAATATATTGGATACAGAAACCTGGGCAATAGGTTCATTTTAATTAATCCGATTCTAGCCGTCAAGTTCAGGGGAATGTTATTCCACCTAATTATATCTGCTCTTGCTGCTGAAAGCACCTTATTTATATTTGCTTCCACTCCTTCCTCTGGATCAGCAGTAACCCAAATACCAACATATTTAATCCTATCCGGAGCCCAGTTCAATTGCAGAGGTTCAAAATCTGCCCTATGCTCAAATGGGGTAAGGGGGAGAACCTGAGCCTTATTCAGATTTAAGCTATAATTCGAGACCGTAGAAAATCTCTTCATAATTTCAACAGTCTTTTTAAAGCTCTTTGCTGAGTCTTGCAGGTGTAACAAAATATCATCTGCAAAAACCGAAAACTTCATCTCTCCCCTTAACAACAATCCCCCATATTTCCGGGTCTACCTGAATCGCTTTCAATAGGGGCTCCAGATATATGTTAAATAAAATTGGTGAAAGGGGACAACCCTGTCTAGTCCCATTATCAAGGCGAAATTCTTTCGATAAATAACCATTGCAGAGGACCCTAGCCGTAGGCGCAGCACAGAGATTCTTAATACCTCTAAGGAGACCCTCCGGGAAACCCATCTTCTCCATAGTAGCAAATAGAAAAGAGTGGGAGACCCTGTCAAAGGCCTTCTCGGCATCTAAAGAGATTAGCGCCATAGCTGACAGAGAGTTAGAGGCCTCACAAAGTACATGATGAAGCTTCCGCAGAGCATCGTGTGCCTCCTACCTGGCATAAATCCAACTTGGTCTTGACTAATAATTAGAGGAGCAATCTTTAGGATTCTATTAGCTAATATTTTATTTAACAGCTTAAGGTCCTGGTTCATCAAAGCAATAGGTCTATAGCTCCCTGGTAATTCTTTAGGTTTATCTGGCTTAGGGATAAGTGTAATATAAGCTTGATATAGTGGTAGATGGGGAACCCCATCCGACATAATATTAGAAAATAAATCCAACAGTAGGGGTAGGAGAGTTTGCGAATAGACTTTATAAAACTGAGCTGATAAGCCATCCGGTCCCGGAGTTTTGCCCTTAGGTAATGCATTAATCACTTCCCTGATTTCAGACTCTGATATGGGGGCCGCTAGTGTCTGAGCTTGTGCTTGGTCCAGTCTAGGCAAACTTATGCTCTCCAAAAAACCCCACAGCTCCTCCTCGCTACTAAGGGAGTCCCCTTGATAGATCTCTGCAAAGTAATCCGCAAAGGCATCCGCCATTCTCTGCGGCTCTGTTATCACTTCCCCCTGGTATTCTATTAAAGGGATCATTCGAGCTGCCTCCCACTCTTTGACTCTGTTTGCAAGAAGCTTACTAGGTATGTCCCCTTGTAAAAGATAGTTAGCTTGAAGCTTTTCAAGCCAGGCCTCCAACTTACCATAAAGATATCTGTCATTTCGTCCCTCAGATCCTTAAGTTCACTATCCACCTTCTCAGTAGAACCCTCTAAGGGGGTAAGTGAGTTAATAGCACCCCATATGAATTCCTCCCTTGCTTTTCTCATACCATTTCTCCTGGCGGTAAATCTTTGGGCTTCACCAGCATATGGTACTTTACAGGTAGGCCACACTAAATTCTTATTATGAAGTGTAGGAATTTGGGTCTGGACAATATCCCTCAAGACTTCCTCCAGTCGGGGTATCATATTGTCTTCTAAAAATAGTGATTCATCTGACCTCCATCTGAAGGGTTTCATCTGAACAGACTCCAGCACCCATGACAGCTGCACTGGAGAGTGATCGGATAAAATTCTGCTATGGGTTAGCATTTTTCTAACACCCTGCTGGGCCTCCTTGTTAACCGAAAAACAATCAATACGCGACTGAGTTTTATGTGCCCCTGAATAAAAAGCCATATTGCAGTCCCCTTGATTAAACACCCGAAAAGGGTCCATCAGTGCTGTAACCTCTAGAAATCTAGCCAAAGCCATCTGCGCCCTGGAGGGTGTTTTTTTAGATGGGGGTTTCCTATCCAGTAGATTATTAGGACACAGGTTCCAGTCACCTGCTATAATTAATGGGTGAGTTGAAAGGGTAGCTAAATCTAATTCCAGCGAGGAGAAGAAATCGGGGTTAGAGGGAGTTGGTCCATATACAGAGGCAATTGTTAATAACCTACCCATAATAGTGCCCATAACAAATACCCCCCGAGCATCCTCTCTTGCTTTAAATTGTGAAGGCACAAACGGACAACTTTTCACGATCAAGATTGCTACGTCCCCTGAAGCTTTCGCTTTCCCCTCTCCTAAAACTCGGCCCACCCAGAGTCTCTTCAAAAGAGTTAACTCTTCCTTTAACAAGTGGGTTTCCTGCAATACTGCTATTTGAGCCCCCAGCTGATATGTATACTTTAAAATCACTAACCTTTTTTTTCTCCCTCTGAGGCCTTTAACATTCCAGGATACAATGTTAATATTTATCATAGTGGCTTACCTTACCCCTTCCTATCACCACAACAAAGTCTGCCGAAATAGAATTATCTACCTTTTGGATTTTCTCTCTTCCCCACCCATGCCAAACCTTCCCCCACTTTACCATATTCCCCGATCCTCCGATCGCCCTCCTATCCAAAGTCGAAACCGAAATGAGCCAGCCCCTGAGAGCGCCCCTATGCCCGTCCAATCCCTTACTAAGAGCCAAGGGCCTCTTGTCCCCCTTGAGTGCCCCATAGGACTGGGGCTAAGTTCCCCTTTTTAAAAATTAAAGCGTCCCATTAATATACTCACTCTGCCCTAATCCTATGAACTCAAAAACAAATGGCATTAGTAGTGGTAACAAAGTGGCCCCATATACCCTAGGAACAACTGTAATTGCACGTTACCATTTTCAAATCCCCATGATTATGAGGTCCCAGTTACCATTTACATCCAAACTGCAAACAATACACAGGTTGAATAAAACGATCTACATAAACAAATGAGCATAGCATATCATGCATAATTATCGATAATTAGTTCTATCTCCTCAGCCGTATATCTCCGCTTGTCCATACCTTCTGGAGTCATAGACGAGGGCAGAAAGAAGAAAAACCCCACAACCCCCCCCCATAAACCCCATGAATCTTAAACCACAAAGTCCTCTCGAGGGGGCTGCAGGGAGTCTCTACCGGTCCATCCTGCCCCATAGATGCTTATATATGCAGGAAACATTTCTCAGCCTTGTCCGACATCTTCTTTCTCCTCACACATTCAGGGTGCAGACCTAAACAAAATTCCGGAAATTCAGCTCGCAGCCCCTCCGCGGCATCTTTCGCTGTCAGAAATCTCTGATCTCCAGACTGAAGCTTTACCATCAAGGTAGCCGGGTGTTGCATTCTGAACTTCACACCCCGCGAGATGTAACTTTTTCTTAATGTCTAAATATTCTTTCTGCTTTTCACGAATGGCAGGTGTCTGGTCCTGAAATAGCCATATAGCAGCCTCATTCCATTGCCGGTTCTTGAGTGCTTTTGCTCTGTTAAGAACATTATCTTTTTCTCTGTAATTCAAAAACCGCATGATAATAACCCTGGGGTGAGCCCCTGGTGGGGGGATCTCTCTTAAAGACCGATGTGCCCTCTCAATATTATATGCATCCCCAAATGGTGTTGGACCCAGGATCTTCAGCAATAGGCCCTGAATAAAGGCTATACAATCGGAGCCTTCTGACCGCTCTGGCAGACCTGCTAAGATCAAGTTATCTCTTCAACTGCGAGATTCCTGGTCTTCAACCCGATCTTCGAGTTTTTTCACTTGACTCCTCAAAGCCACCAATTCCTGCGTGTGGACAGAGGTTTTCTACTCCTGGGAGGCGATTCTAACCTCTACATCACCTATTTTTTGTGCCAGGGCATTCATCATCGGTTTAAACGCAGAAAAATTGGCTACCGGCCCCCGAAGGAGCATTTTAATTTCAGAAATATCATCTGAGGATGCCTGGCCTTTCTCTTCCACACCCGAGCAGTCCTCCTGGTCCTCTGGCACTGGTGAAGGGGGTTTTGGTCGCTTTGTTGCCGGCGCTCGTGCATCGAGGACTTCGGGGCTTCCACACTCCATAGCAAGCGGCCCTCAGGTGAAACGCCTATCTCACAGAAGCTCCCCAGATCAGCACAGCCTGACTCCTCGAAGGATACTGGAATCGTTTACAGGTCGGATTTAAGCTTTTCTAACCCCACGCTGAAATCGGGGATATTTAAAAACTTTGTCGGGTTTAGCAGGGCCTGGGAGCAGTGCTCAAGACGTCCTTCCTCAGCTAGCTCATCACATGATCTCCCCCAGTCACTGTCATTTTGATATTCGGTCCCGAAAGGTGATTTCGCAGTCACTGCGTGGAACCACCTTTCGGGATGGAGTAATGAAATGACAGTGTCACAGCTCATGAGGTAGGCCCCCCAAAACCCTAAGTTGAAAATTTGGTGAAAAAATTCCCCAAAATGACTGTGTTACAAGTGTGCATTGCGCAGTTCCTACGCACGCTAGTAAGTTCACAAATTTTTAATATTTTCACTCCAGATTTTCAACATTGCCATTTTACCACACCTCCTTATGGACAGTAAAACTGTCATTTTTTACATCTCACCCAAAATGTGTTTTCACTCATGTAGCGCACAATGGCGCAGTCAGTGTGTGAAATCAATGTTTGGGACAGATTAAGAAAATCACAGTGACACTGGTCATGAGCAGAAGTCTTAAAATGGCTATGTTAAAAATTTGGTGACAAAAGTCCATAAAATGACTATGTTACGAGTGAACATTGTGCAGTTTCCATGCACCCTCATAAGTTCACGAATGTGTAATATTTTCAGTCCAGATTTTCAACACTGGCATTTTTCCACACCTCCTTATGAACAGTACAGTTGTCATTTTTCACATCCTGGCCAAAATGTGTTTTCACACTTCCGGTGCAGAAATGCGTGGTCGCTGTGGGAAATCAGTGTTCGGGGCAGATTAAGAAAATCACAGTGACACTGTTCATGAGCAGAGGTACCAAAATGCCTATGTTGGCAATCTGCTGTAAAAATTCCCTAAACTAATTACATTACGGGTGTGCGTTGCGCAGTTTCTACGCACGCTCGTGACTTCACCAGTTTTTTTATATTTTTGCTGCAGATTTTCAACATTACCATTTTTACACCTCCCCATGAACAGTACAGTTGTCATTTTACGCATCCTGTTTGAAATGTGTTTTCACACCTGTGGTGCCAAATGGCGTAGTCGCTGTGCAACATCAGCTTTCGGCTAACAAACTGATATTGCCACTGTTCATAAGGTGGGGGTCATAAAAAACCCATGTTGAAAATTTGGAGTGAAAATACCAATGAACGCCTGAAGTGTTAGGGTGTCCAACCATAACGTTCCACCCTGTAGAGACTGACAGGCATCAGGGGCATGACTTGGGATTTTCGCCTGTAATGCTTATGCCATTCCACCCCCACCCACACCCTGCAGCCAGTGAGAGGCATCGAGGTGTGCCTTAGATTCTTCAGCCCCAAAGTTCACCCCATTCTCCTATACTGCACCCATCTCACCATATTTCCTGATTGAATGGGTTGAGCATAAAGCCCAAAGACCCCAAGGCACACCATGACACTTGTCGGTGTCAGCAGGGTACGGTGTGGTGAAATGGCATGGCCGTTATGCCTGAAGACCCAAAGGCAGACCCCAATGCCTGTCAGTCTCTGCAGGGTGGTGGTGGGGTTGGATTCGGTTAAATACTTCACTGCCATTCTTATTATGCATCTCTCTCACTCCTACACTACCAATGCCAGCAAGCAAACATTCAGCATTGACAAATGCTTGTTTTGTTTTGGTTCCTGTTTTGGGAGAGTTTTGTTGTGCTAGCTCCTGTGCTGCAGTGTCCTGCTCTGCAGTGTCCTCTGCCCCTTTGTTTGATATGGAGATAGAGGCAGATACTTGTCTGTAATTTTTATATGGTTTGTGGAGGTGATATGTTGGAGAGCACTGAGTGATGGGCACCCGATTTGCCCCTCCTAACCACCTGCCAACCTCCCGGACCAATTACCCTTTGCGGTCGAGGTGCTTCTGTTAGATGTTGTGGAAATGGCAGGCAGTTCTTATAATATATTTCCTCCTGAATATATAATTTGAGGAGTGCAATCTCTGCCCATGCTGCCTGGAGCTGAGTCCTTAAATCGTAGATGAACTTGGAGAAAAAGGCAGTTCTTTCTCTTTTGGTTATATTTTTCTTGTATAACTGTGTTAATGTACACACAATAATATTTTCAGTAATTCTTTATATTTTTTTGCTGATTGTTGTAGTGCAGCAGTGCATAATTTCAGTTTGTTTAAAAAACGTGGTTATATTACTGAAGTTTTCAATTTGCTGCGCATTACTTGTAGTGTATGTGTATGACCGTGTGTGCGACGCATGCCATCAAATCAGACACTTTTATTGTGCCACAGTGTAATTGCAGCAGTGTGAACTTGCTATCCACTGCACCTGTGTGATTTTGTACTGCTTTGTGGTATCTTGGTTTTGCACTGTTACTGTAACTGCAGTCACAGTGCTTCCCCTTCCCCCACCCCAACCAGCAAAAGTATTCTTTTCCAGATTGGATTGTGACTTGTGAGCACTGGTTAGTTAAGGTGTTGTTGTGACTTTGTGTCTACATCTCTTCTTGAAGCCACAGTTGTTTTGTATTGGCTTCACATCCTGCGGTCCAGACTGAAAGTTCCAAAATCTAAATTTGTTTAGAATTTTCTTGGTGATCCCCCAAAATGCCTGCAAAGAGACGTGCAAGCAAAACTGTTTCTGGCCATGGCACTGCTGCCAGTGGTAAGATTGTCTGTGGGCATGCTAGTATGCAGAAGTGCATTGCTGATGTGAGGAAAGGGATTTCTCCTTCAATGTTTTTACAGCGTAATCAGTAGCTTCATTCATGGAGGACATGATGTTGTCCCAGATGGTAGTGGTGTTACTGCAGTTGCTGGTGGTATGAGTATTGCTGCCTCAAGTTCCACTTCTGACCAGTTGACCGTGTCCAAGAATACAGTTGAGTCTAAAGCAGTGAGTGACAGTGCAGATGATAAATAATTTCAGAGCGCCTCTTTGAATTAGCGCTCATAATACCCACAGTCGGGCGGTTGGCTGTGGAGGTGAAAGGTGGCTGTGCCAGTCGCTGGCTCAGGAAGGGTGGGGTGCTGGGGTGGGCTGCCACGGCTGGGTGGGGGGGGGGAGGCCACTAGACTACCAGGAAATTACAGTTTCTTATCTATTTTATTATGATGGGGGCTGCTAGACTACCAGGGACATCAATAATAATAATAATTAAATACAGATCGGGGGGCACTAGACTACCAGGGATATGAAGAAGAAATATTAATCAAATACACATTGGGGGGAGGCATGAGACTACCAGGGATAACAAATAAAAATTTTATAATGAAAGACACATTGGGAGGGGCCACTAGACTACCAGGGATTCAGACATCATTATGTATGTTATCATGATCGGGGGGGGCGCTAGACTACCAGGGATATAGAAAACTTTTTTTTTTATTGAGATGGGGCATAACGAAGCCCCCTGAGCAAAACCCACCATCATTTCACTTTCTAGGGCACCCCTGGGCTGAGAAAATAGATGTTAAAATCTGGCCATCTTGTCCCTCGCTCTTTGTTCGTGAGCGAGCAATTTCTTTAATCACGAGCCTGCAAATTCTTTGACCGCAAGAGTCTTTGACCGTGATCGTGCATCGCGAGCGAGGGACGAGATGGCCAGATTAAAAAAACAATTTTCTCAGCCTTGGGATATCCTAGGAAGACAAATGAGGGTGGGTTTTACTCAGGGAGCTTCGTTCGGACGAACCATGGTGGTGGTTTACCGCAATTCTTTTAATTTTTTAAATTACAACAGTTTTTGTTCTTTGGTCATGACCCTGCAAATTCTTTGATTGCGAGGCTGCAAATTCTTTGATCGTGAGATTTTTTGATCGCGATCGTGCATTGCGAGCGAGGGACGAGATGGCCAGATAAAAAAATCAATTTTTTCAGCCCAGGGGTGTCCTAGGAAGACAAATGAGGGTGGGTTTTACTCAGGGGGCTTCATTCTGACGAACCATGGTGGTGGTTTATCACAACTGTTTGAATTTTTTAAATTAGAACAGTTCTTATTCTTTGTTCATGAGCCTGCAAATTCTTTAGTCGTGAGATTCTTTGATTGCCATCTTTGATCGCGAGGGGGGGACAAGATGGCCAGATTTTTTCTAACGCAATAGACAGGGAAATTTTACTAATCTTTAAGATTGAATATCTCAGAAACAGTTTGCTCTTTTTACTTGAAATTTTGAGTGGTGTTTATGGCATGTCCTGTAGCTGTGAATTATGGTGTTTATGTGTCACAGAATTTTTTTTGCGTAGATATTGCGTGACACATTTTCCCTGTTGCGGACAGTGTTTTGGATTCTGCTGGTGGCTTGAAATTGATAGGGTGCCTAGCCTTAGTGTCATGGATATAGTTTTTAGTTGTTGTGTGTGTTACATGTCAACAGGTGTGGAACTGTGCCACTCTGACGAATGAAAATGTCAAATTTTATCATGTTATATCTCAGACACGGCTTGGTCTTTTTACTTGAAATTTGGAGGATGTTGACGGCATGTCCTGTAGATGTCAATAACGGCGTTTATGTGTTGGACACTATATTTTCTGTGGACATATTGTGTGGCTCAGTTTATGTTTTGTGGATAGCGTTCTCTATTGGTTTACTAGATTTACATTTGTTTGGTGGGTGGCCTTGCTGTTGTCAATGTACTTTTTAGTCATTGGGTGTGTAATGTGGCCTGACACTTACAAGTTGGTGGGAGTCACGGGGCCCAAAGGACCCCACTCCTACCCAATGTGCGTAATGTTCTACTATTCTATTCTTTCTTAAAGTAAGGAAATTCTATAAAAATTTGCTAATGCATCAGTTAGGGTTCTTCTACAGCAGAAAAGTGAGGAATTTGCTTTAGGGTTTCCACCCCTGGACCCCACCCCAGCCCACCCCACCAATAGGCAGTGGGGTGTGCGTTGGGTCATTGGCCCTAACTCTCACCCCATTCTCCTAAACTGCACCACCTCAGCTTGTTTACACATGGAATGGGGTGAGAGTTAGGGCCATGACCCTAACACACACCCCTGATGCCTGTTGGTGGGGGGCGGGCTGGGGTGGGGTGCAAGGGGTGGGAACCCTAAAATCGAATTTCCTCACTTTTTTCGCTGTAGAAGAACCCTAACTGATGCATTAACGAAATGTTTTGCATAGAATTTATATATTTATATATATATATATATATATGTGTGTATACATACACATATATCAACTCACCAAGGGTACTATTAGTGTACACACAAATGGCACCCTTTCTGTTGCGGTGATTTCAGCACACTATGGGCAATCAACGATTCTCAGTGTCATCATTAGGGATGGTAAACTTAATGTTATCCCTCCTTCATACGGTTTTGCAAGACACTGTGCATCATCACATAGAAACATAGAATTTGATGGCAGATAAGGACCGCTTGGCCCACCTAGTCTGCCCATTTCCCTACCTAAGGGATAAGCTGCAGATCCTATTTAACCAACAGCCTACTTCCTCCTACCCCCCACTAGAATTGCCTTATGTCTGTTCCATGCATTCTTGAATTCCCCCACTATTTTTGACTCTACGACCTCCTCAGGAAGGCTGTTCCATGTATCCACAACCCTCTCTGTGAAGAAATACTTACTCACATTACCTCTGAGCCATCCTTCCTCTATCTTCAAATTGTGCCCCCTTGATTTTTCACATCTCTTTTTCTGAAAGATGCTACCCTCATGGACTTTGTTGATTCCCTTGAGGTATTTGAAAGTTTCTATCATGTCCCCCTTCCCTCCTTTCCTCAAGGCAATACATCTTTCGTTCCTTTAGTCTTTCTTCATATGTCTTCTGATGCAGACCCTGCATCATTTTGGTTGCCCTCCTCTGGACAGCCTCCACCCTGTCTATGTCTTTGCAGAGATGGGGTCTCCAGAACTGTACACAATACTCCAGATGTGGTCTTACCAACTGTCTGTACAGAGGGCCCACAACTTCCTGTTTTCTACTAGTGATGCCTCTCCCTATGCACCCCAGTATCCCCCCAGCCCTCCTTACTGCCTTCTTACATTGCTGGCTCACCTTTAGGCCATCTGATATGACTACCCCCAGGTCCCTTTCCATTTTTGTTGTTGTCAGTATCTCACCCCCCATTGTGTACTCTTCCCCTGGGTTTTTGCTTCCTAGGTGCATTACTTTGCACTTCTTTGCATTGAATCTAAGCTGCCATACATTTGACCATTCCTCCAACCTTGCCAAGTCCCTTTTCATTCTTTTCACCCTACCTTGTGTATCAACCCTGTTGCAGGTATTTGTGTCATCTGCAAAGAGACATACTTTCCCTTCCAGTCCCTCTGCAATGTCACTTATAAAGACATTAAAAAGGACCAGCTCCAGTACTGAACCCTGTGGTACCTCACTAGTAACCCTCCTTTCTTCACTGTGGACTCCATTTATTATTACCCACTGTGTCCTGTTGTCCAACCAGTGTTTTATCCAGGCTACCACCCTGGGACCCACTTCCAGGCTGGCTAATTTGTTTATTGATCTTTTGTGCAGGACTGTGTCAAATGCCTTGCTAAAGTCTAGGTAGGCCATGTCCACAGCCCCTCCCTGGACTACTGCTTTGGTCACCCAGTCAAAGAAATCAATTAGATTTGTCTGACATGACCTTCCCTCTGTGAATCCATGCTGCTTTGGGTCCTGTGCCCCACTGGCCTCTAGGTACTCAACAATTCTTTCTTTCAGAAGTGATTCCATCATTTTTCCTACCACTGAGGTCAAACTGACATCACATCATCATCCACAGTAAGGTCAATACACAGCAGAATTACATGTAATTGCAACAGCAGCAGCATTTCTTGTTATGCTCCAATTTCACTTCGTCAGCACTGGGAAATTTTCTGGACACAAGGCAGTTGCATTTCGGGGATGCACAATAATTCTGGTGACTGTGTGTGAGTACTGCGTGCATGACTGAGTACGCCATTATTCTGGGAGACTTTGCGATTCTTGTTAAGCTCCAATTTCACTTCATCAGCACTGGGGAATTTTCTGGACACAAGATAGTTGCATTTTGGGAATTCTGGTGAGTCTGGTAAATATTTTTGGAACCTCAGTAATGTTTACTTTCTGTCGTGCTATTGTGAAGTGTTTGTCAAAAAGCAGGACTGAGCAGTGCAATTATACTGTGCTAAACTGCATGTGTTCAGTCTGTGTTCTTTCATGTGTGTGGACTGCAGACACTGTCCAGCTTCTTGCAAAAAAATATATATGCTGACTTGTTGCAGTGTTTATGGTATAAAGAATAAAGATAAGAATATATAACGTATATTTCATTTGTACCATCAGCAGCAGCAGACAAAGTGATATGATATGTTTTCAGAGATCTCGGGCCAGTGTACACCTCAGTCACTCACACAGTGCACACATGACTTTGGGGAGATAATAGCACAAAAAATCATGCTTTTCAATAAACCATATCCAACAGACATAAAATATTGCTGAGGCACCCAAAATATTTTATGGTGTACAGACATTTTCAAGTCAGAATATATAACAGGTCCTGCAGTCTACCGCTGCCACACTGTGCTATACCACTGGCGCTGTGTCATGTTATGGTGTACATCAACTTGCTGCAAAACTGACACTGCCAGTCTAAACTAGAAATACATCACTTATTCCAGAACAAATAATGAAAAGAAGAAATGTGGTAGCAACAGTGTTGTGGCAGTGAATTGGACCTTATATATTTTCTGACTTTACAATGTCTGTACACCGTGAAATATTTTGGGTGCATCAGCAATACTTCATGTCTGTTGGATACGGTTTGTTGAAAAGAAGGATTTTTTGTTGCTATGCCCTCCTAACAAATAAAATATATGTTGTATATTCTTATCTTTATTCTTTATACCATAAATACTGCAACAAGTCAGCATATATATGTTTGCAAGAAGCTGGACAGTGTCTGTAGTCCACACACAGGAAAGAACACTGACTGCACACATGCAGTTTAGCATAGTATACTTGTATTGCTCAGTCCTGCTTTTCCACAAGCACTTCACGACAGAAAGTAAACATTATTGAAGTACCAAAACAGCGTACACACACTTAACAGAAGGGGGGGCAGGATACAAAGTGTCATGCATACAGAAGACAACAAAAAAAGGGCATAATTACATACAGGGGTCAGGAATGGTGGAGGAAAACATTTTATAACACAGCAGGGAGTGTGTCGGGGGCACATGGTGTGAGGGAAAAAAACTAGTGTGGGATCCCCTGGTGGTCCAGCAGCAGTTGGAGCATGGACATAATCTCCAATTGATGTCCCTCTACCCAGTCCAACTGCTGCTGGACAGCACTCACCCTCTGATTGTTCTCATCTACAGCACTTCAGAGAACTGTGAGGTCAGCCTGACTTACAGGCAGTTCTCTGGGGTCCACAGGTGCTACAGGCTCAGCTGCTAGTGGTGGGGGTGGTGCTGGTGGAGCAGCAGGTGCTGCTGTGGCCCTCCTCCTCTTAGGGCCATGCACAGATGTACCCTCTGCCACAGAAGGGCCAGCAGGTGCAGGCCTGGCCCGTTCTGTGGCAGCCTGCCACTCCACCTGGTGGTGGTTGATCATATGAATGTGCTGGCCCCCAGATGAGTCCCCCAGGGGCCACGGCACACCTCCACCTGAAAATACAGCATCTGATCATGCTTCTGCCCCCCCAACACAATCAAAAACTCCCAAACCAGGGAGGTCTGGGGAGGAACAGGCAAGGGAGAGCCAGATGCACTGGCAGCCTGGTCATGGTGCTCAGGAGGATCCACACCTGGGCCCAGGGGCACAGGCACATGCTGCTCCAGATGAACTGGAGCTGGTGGTGGTGGTGGTGGTGGTGGTTCAACTGCCTGAGGAGGAGGAGGTGCTGGTCCCTTCTGGGGGGTAACGACCAAAGATTTGGGTACGGTCCAACATGAACTGGCCATGCCACATCCCCCATGCATTTTCACTCCTCCTGTGCCATGCCTACCATGCTCTCCCAGAACTTTCCCCACCCCAGATATTCCCTCACCCTGGTCCATCGCTGTTCCACCTGCAGTCGACTGCCCTCCCTTTGTCCCAGCAATGAGTCCACACAAAAAACTCACACACAACACACACACAACACAGTCAGGCACACACACAGTCAGACAGACACAGACAAGCAACAACTTATAAACGTAAGAAAAAAATAAATTCGCAGAGAGAACAAATTAAGTAAAAAAAAGAGCCTACACAAAAGACAAAAAAATGTAGCTTTTAAAAAAGCTGTTGGGTCCCAGACATTAGCTAAATCTCCTCTGCTCTCCTCTCACAATGTCTCACACACTCCTCTCTCTCTCTCTGCACAGGAGAAAGTGAAACTATCTCCTTGGCAAGGCAATTCCTTCCTGTCTGGCTAAAGCATGTGACTTACAGTACTGTAAGCCATGTGATGTGATTGCATATTACAGCGTTGGCTTTGGACCTGGATTTGTCTTGTGACAGGCTACTAGTGTGCTGGATTATTTTGGTTCTGTTCATTTTGGGTTGGCTACCCTTCATTTCTCAGCACCACCCCACTAAGTCTTGGCTCGCAGCACGAGTGTGTGTTTTTGATGTGTGGGGGGAGGCTGCCAAATCTGAAATGCAAAGTGGGTCACTTCACATCATAATAAGGAACACGAAGTCCATTGAAAACAATGACTTTGCCTTACTTCGCGTTAAGGCGGAATGCTAACGCAAAGTAATAATGACAAGGCAAAGTGAGCATTTTCTATTGCTCACTCCGCATAGTGGAGTGACAACACGAAGTGCCTACTTCATGGGCACTTCACTGGCAAAATTAAAATTCACTGCATCTCTAGTTCTGGGGAGTTAGGGGGATGCTGAGCACAGAGAGAGAGAGAGAGAAGAAGAGAGAAAGCAGCACAAATGAACAGGACATTGACAGGGCTAGCATGCTATCAATGTTGCAACACATGTCTCTCTCCTTCCACTTTCAGGATGGGAACTCTCGTTCCAAGACACCGTCCTGCACTCATGACTGCCAAGTGGGGGACCAGCATTCATGAAATGAAAGCGCTGTGGCTCCTTCTGTATGCGCCCCCTCCCCCAACAGCAGGTGCAGTTTCCGGTGTCTTGCTTCCATGCTGTGCTCTGGGACAAACAGTGCTTCGGAGGAGTCCTTGGTGTGGGCGGTCAGACTGAAGGGACCCACGCATGTCTGTTGCTGCAGGGGTCAGTGGCAGTGGTGCTGGTGAGCGAGTGAGTGGGTGGTGAGGCAGCGAGTGAACAGGTGGATGGGGATCCGGCAAACCTCCTGATCCAGCTGGACACATGCTGAGACACAGGACACTGCAAGGCTGTTCACCGTCTGTCAAGGACTTGTGCTGTTGTCTTCCTCTCTCTCTCTTAGTCACAGGGACACCAACATGGGCACAGACCATGGCTTGCAGCTTATACATTCACCAGTTGTACAAGCCCGCTTTACCAGAGACAACAGGCAAAGGAGAAGTTTTCAGAGAGAGAGAGAGAGAGAGCGAGAGAAGGAGAGGGTCAAGAACACACCGTCTCTGATAGATTGCAATTTAGTTTCACTGCCAGTGTCTGCAGCAGCAAATTGCTCTAGCTCTGCCTCTCTCTCTCTCTCTCTCTAACCTTCTTGCTCTCTGTCCTCTATCTCCCTCTCTAGCAGACCATGCTGACACTCCCACCCCTGTCCTGATCCTACTGTGTCACTGTGTGATACTGCACACAATGCTGGACGAACATGCAGAAAGACAAATTCACCACCAGTCACCCCATCATGATTGGGGTGATTCGACCACATATCCAGCATTCCCACTCACTCAGTGGGGACTTTACATGGCTGCCACTCCACTTCTTACTCCTCTGCACATAAGGAAACCCGGTGGCACATCTCTGGAGTTGCTCCGCAGAACTGTGGATTAATGCTAACTCAATCCATGGCCTCTCAAAGCAACTCACCCAATCGGGTTGCATGTTTGTGTCAACCCATGTTATAAACCCACTCCAGTGTATGGGGTTATTTGGGATTAATCAACACCCCAGGTGCAGTGAGGACACTCGGCTTGTGGCCTTGTGCCTCACAACACACCCAGGGTGTGATTAATCTCAATAATACCTGTCGTGAGGTATTGCTTACTTAAATAACAAATAATCACGTTATCAATATTTAATGAAGGAGGTTGTTTACATCTTCCCTTTCCATTGAGTTTGCTTAAAAAGTTTCCAAAAATCCCCTGGCTGTGAGTCATCTACAGTATCCAGTTTATTCTTAAAATATTGTTTTTTAACTTTTATTATTTCAAAGATCTGTTTCTTACAATCTAAAAAAACATTCCACCTTGGATAGATCTTTTAAATATTTGCTTTTTCCAGTTACTTATCCCTTTATTTTTGTAAAATAAAAAATTGAGGTGGATACAATAGTGAGGTATTTCTTCTGGCCTTTCTAAAGTTTAATGGAACATTAAACTGAATTCCCTGTAGAAAAATAAATCCCATACCTCCTGGTGTTTAATTTAGTTTTTATTTCATATAAAACCCTTTAGGAAGAGCATGTTTTTAAAGGGTTTAGCATTGAGAACAACAAAAACTAGTGTTACAGAGTTTGGTTTACAGATGTTGATTTGAGTTACAAATGTTCAGTATGATACAATGCAATACATATAGAATAATGGCTGGGAAGGTTGTGGTAACAAGAATTTTACACACACCTGAGGTGCGGGATGCCACATAAACCCTGAGAGCGAAGCTCAAGGGGTTTATTATGGCATCCCATACTGAGGGTGTGTAAAATCTGAGTTTTACTCACCTACCCAGCCTTTATTTTATATAATTGCTGGGGAGCATTTTTTTGCCACAGCAATTATATAAAATAAAATCACAGTCCTGTTCAGCAGTGGTCCTGTCTGGCTTGCGTGAGGTCCGTGGCTGGTGAGACATATATTTTTTTATAATTTGTCAGGTTTAAATTCTAAATAGTTGTGGGGATCAAAGGTGACAGTCCATTTTGTTTATTTTTAAAAATGTTACTTAGTGCCTAGAGTAAGTGGTGGTGCAGTGTTCAGTGAGGCAGTAAGACGCCGGTTTGATAACATCACTGTCAACTGATGTTACAGCGACGGATTTATGTCAACCACAATTGTGATTGGCATCAATCCATCAGAAAACACTTTGAGTTGAAGTTGATTTAGGGAGGGGGTGCAAGACCCCTGAGAAGGCAGTGCTGGGGTCCCACGGTGACAGTACAGCGACCTGTCACTGTGTTGCTGTAATGTTGTTCACGGTAGACGTGTTGCTGTTCGATCTGCATACCATTCAGTAAGACATCAGGGAGATAGTCGGCTGGTGCATGTGCAAAGCAAGGGAAACCTAGCAGATGTTTCCTTTTATAACCAGCTGATTTTAATGGCAAATTATAACCAGTTTCCCATAGGGAAAAATGAAACCCGGTAATTATAATACAATACAATTATACTGCCATAATGTTTCTTTGGATACCTGTAAAGCAATAACATAGCAGGAGATGATGTACAGTGAAGGATATTGGTTATATTTGATAATAATTTAGCATATGATAGCATATGGTATTAATTTCAGTCATTTGCAGTGTATTTTACAAATCCTCCACAAATAACAAATAATCACATTTTCTGTTCCTATGTTTCATAGTCAATTGTTCATTGTTTTTTTAATCATAACTAAATAAGAAAGTTGTATTTCAATAACGACTAAGGGCTGGATTTTCAAGTCTTGACACAAATGGAATTCTTGATATTGAGTTGTACCTGCATCAAAATAAATGCACCAAAATATTTGATTGCTGTTAAAACATTTTGATGCATTTGTGACCATTTACTTGCTTCACAGCAAAATATTAAACCTTGCAACATGCCTTGTTGTGGTTACCTATTCTCACCAATGGCTCAGGCAGTAAACTCACTAGCCCTCATGTTATTGTGGTACAATACCTACTTAGTCGTATCTTATTCCTTACATAATTGAATCTGTGGTTTCTAGGCATATGGTTTATTATATCTGCAAAACACCTGAGTTGAAATATTTCCTTGCTGTTTATTGCAGTCCATGTAGCAGTCTGTATAATAAAATGCCAAGAAAAAAATCCCTGTGCTCTGACTGGTCAGCTGACTACTTCACCCATAATGTTATACCAACATAATTTCACAGGAAAAAGTACCAGCATACGCATAACCATATGACTGTAGAAGATCAAGCTGCATCTTTCAATTTTATCATGCTCTCAATTGTCATACCTGTCTTGGAGTTTGTCAGTATATGAGCCCCTATTGCCAACAGTAATTCTGCATTCACAATCTGACAATCCCAATGACCAAATACTTTTAAAAACTCTTAGTTTTCCCAATAAATGTAACCTATCTCTGCACTATTTCCCGTTACCTTTTCCAACCAATTCTTGTCTTAAAACTGCCTCTCCAAGCAGCCACATAGCATTCCCTCAGACTCCACTGCCATAGATATAACAAGTGTTAGTGGCTCAGCAGGTAGCACACTTGCATCTGAGGACAGGAGATCAGAAGGCTGTGGGTTCCATCCCCACACCAGGCACTTGGGTTAATATCCCAATACTGACACTGCAGTGTAGCATACATGGAGTGCTGCACTCCTGAGGTGCCATCTTTTGGATGAGATATTAAACTGAAGTCCTGTCAGCCTGTACAGGTGGGCATTAAAGATCCCATGGCACTTCTCAAAAAAGAGTAGGGGAATTTTGTTTTTATTGGATATTCAAATCACATCAAACATAATACAGAAAGGAAATCACATACAGTATCAGAAAGCAAAACAAACAGAAATCACATCATGTAATAGGTACATCAGAATCTGTAACCCAGGGAAGGTTTCTCCACACATTCCTGATATACACGTCAGTTTGATGGGACTTTTCCTTATACTATATACAATGGATATCTTTAGAGATACAACTAACTAGGTCCTCATATGAAAGTATTTTCTGCTGTAACGTAAACCAACATCTGTCATTCCAAACATGCCATTTAATAACAGAAAAAATCACAGTGAGAGTACAGGCGTCCCAGTGGGACCAGTCTCTGCCATACACCCCACAAATCAAAGTCTCATAAGAGACATTATACAATGGCAACATATCCCAACATTCAGCTAAGTAACTCCAGAAAGACTGAATAAAAGAACAGGAGAAAAATAAATGCTGCATTGATTCCAACTGCACCAGACATTGTGGTCTAGCACACATCCTATCAGTCAAAGCCTTATGCTTATGATATGCCTTGACATTTAGTTTATCATGGCAACAAAGCCACAACACATCCCAATATTTTACTGGAATCCTCTCATTGTGAAGTAGGCGCAAGAGGCATGGAACATAGGTCGGAGGACATAAAGGAAAGTACAAGGTCCAATAAAATTGGAATCACAAACCTGGGAATATAACACTTTTTTGGACTTATGGAGCACATCCCCGTATATAATACCCCAACCCTTTAGATGAACAAACAATTCCCTATAATAGGGAGGGGAATAAGGGACTGATTTAAAAATCTTCAAAGTACCAGAGACCCAACCTCCAAACCATGCACGGAGCTTGGTTTCCGACAAGGGCGTCCACCAAGTAGGTACCTGCTGACACACTGGGCGAAGATTCGCAAATAAAAAATTAATGAAAAAAAAAACAACACAGGATTGACCATATTTAAACCCCACATCTGAAACCTTTAGATATAACACATTCCACTTAAGGGGATTCAGTCTACTCCCCCAAATTGCCTGGAAAAACAAGCCATAGAGATTGGCATCCCGTTCCTATGGGGAAGGGGAGAAAAAACAAACTAACATATAAAAAAAGTGGTAAAAGGTAAGTTCTAACCAAGTATACATGTTTCAATCTTCCCATACTATGTTTATACCAAGCCGTCACCAAAGCCCTCCCCTGCCCCAATTTTATATCCCAGTTAAGGAAGTCCTGACAACCAGTATCAAAGGCAATCCCTAGGATCTGAATTGGTCCTTCTTGAACAGAAATGTCAGCAACATAAGGAGCAGCCACACCTACCCCAAGTCTCTTAACTACACATTTATCTTTATTCAAAAGTACTCCGGAGGCAGCACCATAATAAGAGCAAAAATCAAGAGCCTTAACAATGTCAGTAGAAGACTTTGAAATTAAACAAATATCATCCGTATAAGCAGTAGCAGTCCATGGCAAGCGATGTCCAGAGACACAAACAGGTGTGAAAAAATGAACATCATTCAGGAGCCTAAGTAATGGATTGATACTGAAAACAAAGAGCAATGGGCATAAGGGGTAACCTTGACGAACCCCGCGTCACACAGGAATCATGGACCCCAGGAAACCATTAACTAAAGGTTTAACAACTGCCACACCATAAATTGCCTTTAACTATGAGATGAAACCAACAGGAATGCCATAAAAATGCAAAGTAGATCATAAAAAATCATGAGCAATAGAACCGAAAGCTTTCCTCTGATCCAGGGACACCACAAACCCCTCCATACCAGGAAAAGCTCCAGATTCAAAAACGTCCCTCAACAACAGCAATTGGTCCCTAATTATTTTCCCCAGGACAGCACAAGACTGAAATCTGGAGAGGACACAGGATGCAACATGTGACAGACGACACGCCAAAATTTTCATCAAAATCTTAAAATCAACATTCAAAAGACAAATAGGCCTCCAATTACTCAAATCTTTCTTGTCACCTGTTTTATGAGGGACACAATCTCTAGTGTCATTTCCAAGGGGAAAAGTCCCCGTCTCCAACATGTAGGTATAAACACTTGCCAACTCAGAAGAAAAAAAGAGGACAATAAGCTTATAAAGTTCCACTGGAAGACCATCTTTTCCCTTAGGTAAGGCCAGAACTGTCTCCAGGACTTCAGCCGAGGACACAGCAAAAGTTAAGTTAGAAGCAGCCTCACAAGGAATGGCAGGAACATGTAATAAATGAAAAAGATGAAAAAAAAAACAGTCCAGTCAGTGTCTTTCTTCTCAAACTGTGTTCCCAAATATTGGGATACCACCCTCATAATCTTAATTTACTGCATGGCCATTACATGATCAGGGTTGCAAACAGCAGTCACTCATTTATGGGCAATCCAGTCTCTACAACTAATAAAAGGGCAAACAGTGTCCAATTTCCCCTGAGCACCAAACCGCTGTTGCATTGTAAGGAATGCCATTTGGCGCTCATGAAACTCCCTCATGAAACGTTGAACAACTTTAATCTGCTCACCAAAATCATGGTCAGTAGGTCATGCCAAACTGAATAAATGTTGTAACTGTTTCCTATGTTGCTGGTATTTCATTTTATTTTAATCTGACTTCTGTTTGCCAGTGGCCACTAGCAAACTCTGTAAATCAGATTTAAGACACTCCCACCACAAAAGAGGGTTATGAAAAAGAGTAAATAAAGTTTTTCTACCACAAACCACATACAAAATCTGATGTACTATGGAGTCGTCCCAGAGAAGTAAGGAATTAAACTGCCACACCCCTGGTCCATGAGGGAGCTCCGAGGACCCTAGCACAATTGACAATTCCTTATGGTCCGAAAATTCCACGGAAGCAACCTGAGCAGTTCTGATAGGAATTCCCTTACTGACAAAAAAGAAATCAATACGTGTCGTATGCACACCCCTCTGAACAGTAATGTACCCTGTTTATGAAACGATTTATAAGCATCAACCATATGAGCCAATTGCACCGTAGACGACAAAAACGACATATCACTAAAAAATTTCCTAGTAGTTGTACCACTCCCCCAATCCTGGACAGTAAGACTGCAATTAAAATCACCCCCGCAGATCACAGTCTGCGCAGAAAAAGAAATGGGCGTATTTGAAGAAAAGCCTCTACTCTCTCAGCCTTAGTCTGAGGGGCATAAACATTAATCAATCTATAATAAGTTCCCCAACATTTAATATCTAATATCAACACATGTCCCGGAATCAGATCTAGTAATTTAATAAGCTGAATGTTCATACAAAACAAAATTCCCACCCCAGTACAGGCACCCAAACCAAGGGACCAAAAGGAAGGCCCCTTGAACCATTCCCTTTGAACAGTGCGGACCTCAGCGGTTGAGTGTAATCTGGTATCCTGTAGAAAAATAATATCAACATTAGAAGATACCAAATGAGAACTCCCCCATTTCAGATTATTCTTAATACTATTAACATTAATAGTTAATAGACGTAATTGAGGAAACTGACACATGAAAAAAATCAAGGAGATTTATGTGCCCGTGATTTACCAGAGCCCGCCACCCTCTTTTTTTCTCCCTTTAGTAGCAGTTTTACCTTGCACAGGACCCACAGTCTGACCACCACCATCCCCTAATTCACTTGACTCAGAATCAGAGAAGGGCTCGATGCAGTGAGACTCTTCTGAGGAAATCTCAGAGTCATTTCCCATCATACCTGGGTCTTGAAAAAGAGGCTGAAACCTATTGGAGGTTTTAGTCTCCGAAATTTTATGAACTTTAGAAGCAGACTGCCTCCAACTTCTACGGCAAGTCACACATTGTTCAGATTCCACAACTGTAACAGTCAGTGGGAGGGGGAGGGGGGGCATTTCCATAAAAGAAACGGTAGTCTGTACCACCAATGTTTCCACACCAGCAGGTAACAAAAGGCACTGCAACAGGCGGCTCCAGGCCCACGAAATCCTTGGCCACTGCCTGAAAAAGAACATCCAAGCAAAACTCTGGGGGAGGGGCTAATGGAGGCAGATTAGAGGTAGGGTCACACTGGAAATCCAAGGGCCTCGCCACCTAAGGATTTGCCTGACACAACTTCACATTTTCTCGCTGGACAACTGCCACCAGTAACCGTTGTTCCTCAAGGTCACTAGTCCCAGGTTTAGCAAATGCAGCCTGGTTACAATTTTGATATGAGTGACCAGACATGCCACACAGGTTGCTACAAACATCCTCTGTACACTGGAGATACATGTGACCTAATTTCCCACAGAATGAACAGCGCACCTTGTTGCAGGCATTACTGATATAACCAGGGGCACTGCATTTGTTGCACGTTTTGGGTTGCCTGGGATAAAAGAAAACCCCACGATTCCCACTGAGAAAAAAGGAGTTCAGCGAATGTTGCAAAGACCCATCAACCTCATGCAAAAGTACCAGAACCTTCCAACCCCCTGTCCATTTATTTTCACTATCAAAAATAGCCTCAGGGTGCCCCATCACAGAACAATGCTGTTTCAGCCAAAATATTAAATCCGTCACACTCACTCCCTCATTCCGAAATAAAATAGGCAAATTCTTTTGAGCAGGCTTAGTCAAGGGAATAATGTCAAAAGGGGCCCATAAAGGTGAGTTTTTTACTTTGTGATACCTGAGCCAAAAATATTCCAACCCACAGTGCATTTTAAAGCTGACATCGAAGGAATGCTCCCCCGAGACATGTATCAATGGATATAATTCTGCAATGTTAAAATGTAGACTGTCTTTAAGCAGTATTTTACCCACATATTCCCTATCTAGAAATACCTCTAAGCCTCCCTTATAAACTAGACAGACAGCATTATGTCTTTTGGCAGGTAGGATATTTTTCTGAAAAAAAGAAGCTTAAGACCTAGAACGATGTCCACTATCACCCCCACAATTAAAATCTCCCCCCTCCGAGTCTTCTTGTAAAGGCAATGTAACAGCGGCTGCACCACGGTCACTTCCTCTGACTCTTTTGGGCACATTCAAACCCTGGTTGCCCAACACAGCCATCTGTTCAAAATTCAAAGCAAGATTAGGAGTCAATTCTAAACCAGTTCCAAGAGCAAAATCTGAGTTGTGTCCCATATCTGAGCGAGATGCACAAGAACCCGCTGGTCCCGACACAGGCAGCCCATCAATAAAGTGAACACCCGGTATACGAATGGGAGCAAACCCAGATGTCCATTGCTTGGACGAAGGTGATTTCACTCCACTGGCAGCTTTTAAAGATGTTTCCACAGATCAAGGTTCTGTAATGTCCATCTCTGAATCAGCCCATGCCTGTTGCGAGGAAGCAGTCAGTTTTTCCTTAGATGTAGCCGAAAATGAAAAGGCCGAAACCCCCTCTTGCTGTAGATTGTTAGTTTGGAAGATTACCGATGGATTCAGGGATGAGATGCCAAGCCGGTCTCCAGACACACCCCGTGATCAGAGAATTCTAGGCTGGTGCTGGCACTTGGCAACTCCCACCAGTCACCCGGAAGACACCCAGTCTACGAGGAAATAAACTAGCTGCAGTCTCCAAAACTGGCACTATGTCCACCGAAGGATCTAAATTACCAACAGAACCATCATCAGCAATCATCGGTGGTACAATAACCTCCGCAGACTGGCACTGAGACTCAGGTCCCGAGATAAGAGCAGGATTTACCATAATTGCAACATGATCCGAAACTCCTTCAGGACTCTCATCCTCCTCTAACATCCTCCAGGTGCACCTCAGCATCAAAAAAAGTATCTACTTTAGTATGATCACCAGGTAGCGGTGCAACCTGCACTCCCGACTCCTCCACGTCCTTCTCCATCACTGTTCCGACGGAGACGGACACCACGTCGGACAGCAAGTCCCCCTACCGGCAGACTAGGAGAATTTCCCCTGTGTCCTGGCCAAATTTCCTCCATTCGCTAGAAATACCACCAACAGCTTAATCTGGTTCAATTTCAATTGGTTCCATCTGTATCCCCACCCCTGGGTTGCCCCTGAAAAAGGGACATCTAGTCTCAGTGAACTTGCCCAGTCAACAAAATTCAATAATAAAATAGATATAGAGCATTTATTCACATGGCACAAACAATTAATTGCACTTCCATAACTCTTGACTGCAACTACAGCCTCTTCCTCAGTCCCTGCCACTCATAAACACTTGCTTGTCCTACCTTTTAATATTTTCCTGTCACCAGAACAATAAAAAGGTTTCTGCCTACTGTCCTCTGTAAGTACACTGGTGGAGAGGGCATTCTTTTAAAGGAAAGCAGAGCCACCAGATCCCTATTACAGCACCACATACTGGAAACAGTACACATTTAGAATTATTTTTCTAAGTGCATGTGCCTACTTATTCAAAAGAATCAATTAAAAAAAATTAAAATGTTTTTGTCTTTCATTTTTAATAAAAACAAAAAGCCATTTTTTAATAACAATAAAGTACTTCAGGGCCTTTATTATGCTGGGATACAACCACTGCTCAGGTGGTTGAAGTCATTTGGGCCAGGCCAACCCACCAGATGTGTGACACTTTGTTGTGTCTCGCTGTACAATGGACTGGTTAGACTGAACCTTGAGTATTGTGTGCAGTACTGGAGACCACACCTAAAGAGGGACATGCAGCTCCTGGAGAGGGTTCAGAGGAGGGCAACTAAGATGATATAAGGTCTAGGAGATTCGATGTATGAGGAGAGATTGGAGGAGCTCGGCCTGTTTTCATTGGAGGAGAGGAGAGACGGGGGGACATGATTGAGGTCTTCAAGTACCTCGAGGGAATAAATAGAGTAAACAAAGAGGGGATCTTTAGACTTAAGGAGGGAGGTATCACCAGAGGGCATGGTTTGAAGTTGGAAGGTGGGAGGAAAAGGGGGGAAAAGAGGAGGAGATTTTTCACCGAGAGGGTAGTGGAACCTTGGAATACGCTGTCTGGCAAGCTGATTCAAACTTCTAGGGGAGGGCTTCAAGAGGGGGTGGGACAGGTACAGAAAGGGGAAGAAACAGGGGATGGCCTGGCCCAGGGGGATGGGATATCAGATAGGGGTTTCAGAATGATGAGAGGTGGGGAGGCCTCGGTACCCAAATAGGAATCTGAGGCATGAGCAGACACAATAGACCGTAAGGCCTATTCTGCTGGCAATTAGTATGTTAGTATGTTATTGCTTAATTAGATAACTGTTTCTTAGTGCAAGGTAGACAGATGGAATAGAATGAATAGATAGATAGATAGATAGATAGATAGATAGATAGATAGATAGATAGACAGACAGATAGATGGGTAGATGGATTCACATAGAGACATGAACCAAAATTAGCACATTTACAAAATTATTTTACTTTGCCACTGTGAGAAAAGGTGGGTTATGCAAGACATCATGCTAGAGAGGAGAATTCTGTTGCTTTAGATGGTGTGTTCACAGACCTCACTGAAGAAAATGAAGAAAGAATTTAGATAAATGTGCCACTAATGAACTTTGAAACAAGTTAACAGGCATTTTGGACAGTCCTTCTCAATTCATGAGCTTTACCCAAAGAATGACTATTAAATTACCAGCTGCCCTGAAGTTATTCAAAGTGACCCATTAAAACTCAGCAGGGGACTCTTCTGGGTTAACCGCCTCTCTGTGCCTAAAATGTTTGACATATGTCACTAATAATTGCTGGTGTATCTGGTATGTCTTTTTTCCCAGCACTGTCTGCATATTCAGGCATGAACTGTATGCGGCAGCAAGCATTTTGGGTGCTCGGGGAGCAATAAATCCTGTGGGCCAGATATTCAAACTGCGCTCAAAATGTGCGCAACAGCAGGAGCAAGCTCAAATCAATTGTGCATATGCGCAACAGACGCGATATTCAAACATGGAGCAGAACAAATTGGCGCAGCAGCCAACGCTCGAATAGGCTGACTAACTGCTTATAGCACAACCAGGAAGGGGAAGCTGAGCAGTAAGGTTGCGCCATAACGCAACAAGGGCAGCCCAGCTGAGCAGTCCAGAGGTGCCATAGCGCAAGCACAGCGCCCCCAGCAGAGCAATGGAAGTGCACAACCAGGGAGGCAGGCTGGGGCCCACCGCCAGCCATGCCACACATGGGCACAGGAACACACTGCAGAACCAACAAGACACCTGCACACCCCAAGCACAGCATCACTGGGGGTGGGACGGATGATCTACTGGCCCATGGGGACAAGCCAACAAAGCACACCAGAGCCATGACGCCCCAGCACAACCACTGGCAGGCTGAGACTGCCACACACAGGGGGTTGACAACCACAGTGCACATCAGCCCCCGGTACGCACAGCACACCCTGCACCGTGACCCCAAGACACCACCCATGTGCAGTGACTGGCACTGCAGGAAACACCATGCACCCCCTGGCACACGTCAACCCAGTGCAGCAGAGAAGCATACAAGCCAGACCCACCCTGTGCACCCAGCAGTGGGTGGCAGCAGATGGCAAGACCAACAGAAAGTCACTGCCATGCTGGAGATACCTCCCCATGCACACACACGCGCACACACACACACACACACACACACACACACATATACCCAGGACCATACCACCCCAGATGGCATGCACACCACTGCGACTGAGCAACCATAGCCAGCTGCAAATCAGAGACCAACATAGTATTCATAACAAAATATAAATGTATTATAAAAATGTAAATCACAAAACAAACAACACCATAACTATTTACAAGGGGGTAGGGGTACAAGGTAGGGGTGGGCAAGGGTAGGGATGAACAACTTGGAGAGGGAAGGCAGGGTGGGAGGGATGGGTGAAGCGGGAAGGGGAATCCAGCCTAAGGCCCAGCAGGCTGGTCCTCCTCCGCCCGGTGCCGCTGTGCCTGGCCATGCCTCCTCCGCAGGCCATGGCGCTGGATGTTTCTGAGGATAGCCCAGTTGTCCAAGGACACTTGTGTCAGCTCATGCAGTTCCCGCTGTATCCTCCTGAGAACACTGAGGCCTAGGAAAATGGGAACACAGTCAATGGCTGTGATTGACCACAACCCTGAACACCACCCAACCTGCAAGCCATATAGCCCAGTGTCCCGCACCTGTGATGGCATGCACCCACCCACAGTGAACATGCACATGGCCATCACAAACAGGCGGCACCAGCTATGTGCACCACTGCACACACACACTGCCCATGTCCATCACAGCAAAAACAAGGCTGTCAAGTGATGTGGCAATGTGGTGCGATGCCAGTTACACAGCCATGTGCCCAGTGCATGCATGGACCACCAGTGATGCACACACAGACGTGCAGTGACACTGGACAGTGATGAATGTCGCCTGTGTCGTGCATGGCTGTGTTGTGCATGGCTGGTGGTCATGCCCACCCCCTCCAGCATGCAATAGCATCCATGATGTAATGATACTCACATTCTGCAAGAAGCTGTGTCTGCTGCTGCTACTGTTGCTGCTGCTGTTGTTGTGGCCCACCTCCTGCTGCACCACCGACTGGCACCGGGGCCCTGTCACGGCCCTCCTCAGCATGTGCCTGCATCCTCACAGCCCAGCCTGTGGGAGACATATGTTGAGAAAAACATCAGTGTGACTCCAAAGCTGACTGCCCCCTGCCCCAGTGAGAGTGCCTGCCCACACAGCCAGCCCCATGCATCTCACACCTGCACACACTGACACAGCCAACCATGTCAGAGCCATCACCTATGCACAGCCATCAAAACACACTCACACCCCTACAGAGAATACAGGTGCATAGACGGTACACCCACCTGGCCTAGGCACCACGCCCCTCCTGGCACGTGACTGTAGCCGCTCATGCAGCTCAGGCTCCCTCCTGTGGAGGTCACTGTATCTGTGTCGGCACTGCTCAGCAGACCGGCGCTGCCCAGTAACCCCCACCAGGTCACTGGCCACTTGCAGCCAGACCTGGGTCCTAGCCATGGTGAGGGGCACCTCACCATACAGTGCCCCATAGTGGGGCTCCACCAGGGCCACCAAGTTGGCCACCTCCACGGGGCTCCATTGCACTGCCCTCCTGCGTGCCATGCTACCAAGTTTACAGCAGGCAATATGGCACCCCACTGCACGGCAACCCCACGTGGAGATGTTGCGCAATAGACCACCATAGGTTCCAATCGCGCTGTTCGAACAGCGCCGTCAGTCCACATAGCGCTGTCACCAGACAGCGCAATAGGGTCATACACATGGCAGCCGAACAGCGCCAGGGGGCAAAGGTCGGACACCAGGTCAGGGGTCTATGACACAAGGCCACACACAGCGCCATCTGACGTATATGCATCCTGCGCGACTGACCACCTGCGTGCCAGTGCCACAGTGGACTATTGCGCAGTAGTGCCACAGCACCATATAGTGCCCAGTGCTGTAGCACCACTGGCACAATGGTGGCCATGGCCTGAATTGCCGATCGCGCACAGCATGTCATCAGCACGGCAGACACCTGCGTAAGCTACCTGGGCATGCGCAATGCAGTGTACCGCACAGTCACAGATCTGCGCTATTGGCTCAGCCGGATCAACCGTCTTGCGAAAAGTGCAATGGCGCGATATTCAGCCGACACATGCAAATCATCTGATCAGCCATTCAAAGGTGCAGTGGCATGATTTGCATCTCATTACAGTTGCTCCTCTCCTAATTTGCATGCATTGCGCTATAAAAGTGCGACAGTGGGCTGTGCTGGACAGAGTTGATTACTGCAGGTGAGAAGTGAGTTGCATGCTGTGTGATGTTCTGGACAATGGGCATGGGATAATGCTGTAGACTGCACAGTGACAGGTGTCCACTTACACCCATACAGATCACCATGACCGAGCAGAGACAACGTGAGGGTGAGGATGGTGGGTGAAGGAGGAGGCCCAACTTCACCACGGCAAAGACTGAGGCCCTCTTCCAGGCCTACCTGGTGGATGAGGCACTACTGCGTGGAAGCCGGGGCACCCCTCAGGCCCGTGCGGCTGCATGGGAGGGGGTAGCCCGGGCAGTGAACCTGCATGGAAGCCACCAGCGCTCCGTGCAGGAATGCAAGAAAAAGATTGGGACAGACCGCAGGAGGGTGAAGGAGAAGGTGGCAGCCCTCAGGGCGGCACGCGCTGGCACTGGCGGGGCCAGCCAGCGGTGGTGGAGCTGACCCAGCTGAGGACCGACTGGCTGCAACTATGCAGCGCAGTGCTATTGAGGGCATACCAGGAGGTGGATTCCAGACAGGTGGAAGCCCATCACTGCACGGTATGACATGGTGGTGGTGTTGGGGGGAGGAAGGTTGTTCACATGCACTCACATGTCCTCTCTTTCTGTTGCAGATCCTGTTCATCTTCAGGAGATGGTGGTGGTGGGACCAGGCAGTGAGGATGACCTGCTGGACATGGAGGAGGGTCCATCCACCTCTGTCACCAGCCAGCATGCACTGCACCAGCATGCACGCTGGGCTGCCCACTCTGGTGTCGGTGATTCGGGTGTGGGGGTTGCACAGCCTGTGTCTCAGCAGTCTGGCATGCAAGCATGCCATCACGCTGTGGCTGTGGCTGTAGCACGAACCTGCACCATTGATGATGCAAGGACTGCAATGGGCAGTGACATGTGTGTGTCTCATGACGGACACACAGCAGGCCATCACGTGCCCCTGGGCCTTGCTGGTTCCAACTTGTGTGCCAGCATGTTGGCACAGTCCCAGGCTGTGCCTGTCAGCACCAGTGGGGCAGCACCAGTGGCTGTGCAGGTGTCTGGCACTGTTGCGGCCACAGCAGTGGAACGAGTGGACTCTGTGGCACAGCGGTTGGAGGGGCAGCAGCAGCAGTCACCCACCAGGTATGGGGGTACAGTGTCCAGCGGTGGCACATGCCCGCTGCCCTGTGATACACCCATTCCTGGTCCTGGTGAACAGCGCCCACCCTCAAGGGGTGTTGTGCATCAGGACCTTCAACACCCTGGGGGACAGGCTGCCATTGTGGCAGAGTACCCATTGGATGAGCACACCCACCTGCTGCGGGAATCAGTACAGCAGCAGAGGCGGGTTGCAATGTCCATGGAGGCACTGTGTGTGGCTGTGGAGCGGCACAGAAGGGCGTCTGCTCTGGACCGTGCAGAGATGGTCCACATGCGGATGGATGTGACCGCCGCCATTGACAGGCTGACCCAGGCAGTGGTCTCTGTCGTGGACACATTGGGCACACAGTCAGGTGACCCTGTACCGCACACCCCACACAGTTCATGCTCCACTCCCCGTTCCCGGCGTTGTGTGACATCAGGCCTGTCGATGCCGGGTTCTGCTGTGGGCATCCCGAGCACCCCTGGTGCAGGTGTGTTCGGCATGCTGCAGACCCCTGTGCGGGCAAGGTCGTGTTCACGCAGTGGGACCCCTGGTGGTCCAACAGTGCCACCCCATGTGGCCTCTGCTTAGCCTGCCAGTGCTGTTGGGTCAGAGCGGGGCCGCCCATGCATCTGCGGTGGCCATGGGACAGTGCTACATGACTGACCTGTCTCCCAGTGCGGGCCCTGCCTGGTGCTGCCCTGTGTGCAATGTGTGTCATGGTGGGCAGTGCACTGCTGGGTGCTCTGCTCAACACGCTGACACATGGACCACCTGCACACCCTCCCAACTGTTGCCCACAGATGCTTGTGCATGATGATGCCTGCATTGTACTGTACACCAAGGTGCAAGGGTGCCCAGCATCTGACACACATACTTGGACAGTACAGGTGGTGGGGGTGGTCGGTGGTGCTGTGTGTTAGCAATGTCGGTTCTGCTGTGCTGTGCATCTGCCCATGTACGCTCTGTGCCTGGTGTGTGTGTGTCCATATGAGTGCTCACCCCTCCCTGACGGTGTGTTTGTAGGCCTGGACCCTTCCACTCCCCTGGCTGTCATGCACCCCTGGTGTGTTACCCTGTGTGCCTGTGGTTTGCGCATGGACAGTGTTGGTTGCACATGTCCCCTTGACTTACCTGTGTTGTTTATAGTGCTCCTCTGTGATGGAGTCCCAGTACAGCTGGGCCTGCCGGATCAGTCGGGGGTCCCACCATCCTGGGGGGGCTGCTCATCAACATCAACACCGGTGCCACTGGCGTCCCCATCGCTGTCCCCCTCTTCAACCTGTATGGCTATTCCACAGTCCTTGGCCATGTTGTGCAGGATGCAACAGGCCAGGAATATCCCACAGGCCTTTGGGGGGCTGTACTGTAGGGCACCGCCGGAGGTGTCTAGGCATCGGAAGCGTGCCTTGAGCATCCCAAACACCCACTCTATGATGTTGCCTGTGGCAGCATGTGCCCTCATTATAGCGTTGCTCGCGATGGGGTCATGGGGCCGGGTACGTGAGCAGCCAGGGACGGAGTGGGTACACGCTGTCACCTGTGTGGAGATAGTGGAGATCAGTGTCATGTTCAGGTCCATTTTGCCCATATCCCTGTGTGCCACTACCATGGCACCTGTGGCATTCCCACCCTTGCCCCAAGTTTGCATTCCATACATGCGTACTCACCCACGAGATGTCCTGTGGGGATGTCCCGACTCTCAAATCGATGGCACAGTGCGGACTGATGCCATATGAAGGCATCATGTGCTCCGCCAGGGTGTGGCACAGACATTGATTATTAAGCGGTGGCATCACACACCACCTGGCAGTTGACACTGGGAGTATCCCTTTCGGTTCCTATACGCTGCCCCATCGGGGCCAGGTGGCGTGCGAATGGCCACATGGGTGCAGTCTATGGCCCCTAGCACACCAGGCATACGTGCTACCCTGTGGAACTCCCGCATGTTTGCTGTACGCTCTGCTGCAGTGCTGGGGAAATGGATGTGCTCTGCAGCATGTGGCAGCAGTGCGCTGAGGAATTGGGTGAGGATGCGTGACGTGGCCGACTGTGTGATGCCTGTGGTGTCCACTGTCGGCCTCTGGAAGGTGCCCGTGGTGAGCAGGCACATGCAGGCTGTCACCTTGGTCTCCACTGACAGAGTGTGACTCCGTTGTGAGGGTGCCTGCATCACATCACTGCACAGCTCACAAAGCCACCTCAGTATTGCCCTGTTCAGGCGGTACCGGCCCACGATCTCTACATCTGTATACAGCTCATAGCTGATGTGGGCACGGTACTGCCTGTTGGGGGCGTACCGCCGATGGGCCCTTCCACGACCTTGTCCCCCTGCAACTTGCATTCTCACCCCCCTCATTACAGCTTCCATGTGGAAGCTGGCACTGTCCATCTCCCTGACTTCTGCCCCCCCAGCTGGTGTTGCTGTGTTACCCCCGCTGTCCTGACTGCTACTTCCACTGCACCGGGCACCCCCCACTGGCCTCTGCAGCCTATGGCCCACAATGCTTGCCTTGCCTGCCCTAGCCTGTCACTATCTTTCTGTCTGTCTGTCTGTCTCTCTCTCTCTCTACCACACTTGGCATCCTTGTAGCGTTCTTGCGCCGCTTCCTTGAGCCTTTTTATTTTGGTTCATTTCCGCTAGTGCACAATTTCAGGCAGTTCGGCTCTTGCGCCGTCAGTCAATGTTAATTCGCATTCAGCTCTTTATGCATGGCTCCACCCCCATCGGTTTGCACATGCCTAACTTTTGCATTGCGCTGTTGCTCAGCATGTTTTCGGTGGTGCAACTGCCTCCTGCTGAATATCGCAGAATGGCGCACTTTTGGTCTTGCGCAGGCGCAACCCTATTGCGCATGGCGCAACCCTTTTGAATATCCCACTCTGTGTGTATAAGCTCTGTGTGCAGCTTCAGCAAGTGAACCCATTTGAAGTTATGTAATTCAGACACTTTGCACTGAGTGTAAGTGTGGATGATTTGTTATGTTAAGTGCAAAATTGATGACTCTTGGCCAGAACTCCAGGATTCTCTTTTTCTCGTGCTGCCTTGTCAGGCTGAGCAATATTTTTTTTAATTGTGCTCTTCTGTATTGTTTTCATGGGGTGTGTTAATTATATACAGGTTTATAAGCAAAAAGACTACTCCAGCTGGTAATGGCTATGTGAAGACCTGTGATGTAGCCCAAAAAACCTGAGCATTGTCTTATCTATGGGCAATATCCATGCTGATACAGCAAAGGTAACACACCGTTCATTCAACAAGTCTCTAATTTAAAAACAAGTATTTTTTAAAACACTTTCATAAATTGCAATTTCCTATTTAGAAAAAAAAAAACAGTTCCATCAAAAATCTGCTCAGATCAGCTCTGCAGCAATATTTACCGACAGACAATTTTTATTACTACATTTTGGGAGCCCTCTTGTTTATGTACAGACCAGCTGTAGTGCATACCTTTTTTTCTCTTTTTGTATTTCTGCACCTCAGGGTTGACAGGTGGCTCTGGTCCCCTCTCAGAGTGCTCGTCTTCTGAGCCTGGTCATCCTGATCTAGCCCTGCCCTGGCAGTTCCCCCACAGATTACCCCCCTGTGGCGGGACTGGAAGGAGGAGTGCCGGCCCCCCCAGAGCACAATCCAGATACTGGGTGAGTCATAATCAGGTTGTAGCCAGGCCATTGTCACAAATGCACTCAGCAGGTCAGACCCTCTGCTCCCACAGTGCCAACCTCCAAGTGCAATAGTATGAACAGGTAACAGGCAGAGTAACTCTCCTGTCTGCTTTTGGGTCCAAATCACCTTTAGTCTCAAGTTCTGGGGGGATTCAAACTGTGAACTTTATGCTAGCATACCCAATATACAGGCTCAGATACGTACCCTCTTCAGGAACTGCAGTACAATCTTTCACCAGGGGCACCAAGCCAAGCTTCCAAAATGAACCCGTAAAACTCTATAAAAGACCTTAGGTATATTCTTACCTTTTCCCAGTTTAGTAACACCATCAAGCTCTCCAAAACAGCTGTCAAACTTAAACTACATATATATCACATGCAAAAAGAACTTGGAAGACACCCAGGCAGTCTTTCAAATAATAGGTACTTTACTAAAAGATAATAAAAATATGAAAAAATGTAAACACAGCACAATATATCAAAGAGCATATAATCACTTAAAAGCAAAGCAAAGAAAACTACAGACAAACTCCTACCAACATACAGTTTAGCTATTCGCTATCTAATGTAGTACCTCTTTAAGTGCTTATCAGAGCTGTGGGTCTTTCTAGAGTCCCAATATGGACTATATCTAAACAGTTCAGACACAGTATAGTCTAAACTGTGTCTCTCCACACCCCTTCTGTGAGTCATCTAGCTCCTCCTTTTAGAATATAAAAAAAATACAAATAGGATGTCCTATCAGGAGGTATATTAAATAAGGTGACATCAGCAAAACTCATTTCCCAAATTATGAGCCTTTTGATCCACCAGTTCTCTTGAAGTTTACAATCCTGCAATTCTCTCACCTAGGTGAAAGATATCTGGCAGGAATCAGCTTAATGATGTCCTGTTTATGAAGTCATAAAATGTATATTTTAGTTTCCCAGCTTCAGAGCAGCAACAGGTCATAAAACAGCCATAAAATCCAATTTCTCCAGGAAGTTAATTACATTACAGAGATCTCCTGTCAGTGTAATATATGTAGCTTCACTGAAACCTGGGAGGGGGGACACCCATGGAGCACAGGCTGTCTTATGTGAGACAATCACATACTATATTTTTTTTATTACAAATAGCATACAATAATCATAACCAGCTGGCCAAGTGTCACAGCCATTACAAAGCCTGCCTACTTTTCTGATTTTCTCCCCACCGCCTCCCCTGCCCCTACCCCTCGGGACATAGGCATGCGCATGTGGAGGCATGTGCATGTCACGTTCCTGCACTCCTGTGCCTCCATGGCTCCAGTGATGCCCTCTGGCCTCCACTAGGGGGCAGCCAAGGAGCAGGATAACAACCCTCCTATCCCCAGGAAAGGACAGCAGTGCCTTGGATGCTCAATCCTCTACCTCCCCTGTTGACCCCCCCACAACCTGAGGTCACTCCCGCCCCTGGGTTGCTGGCGCACTGCAATGTGTGGCATCCAGTGCCTCAACCCTCAGCACCACCAGGCCCACAGCTGTAGTGCATTCTTATCAGCCAGAACACCCCAGTATTGGCTTATATGGACTGCATGACCTGCAGGCTGTCTCTCTTACAGGGCCTTGGCTACCTGTCAGATCTCCTTACTCCTGCCATCCCAGCATGCTCCCTCTATTCCTCCACTGAGGGCCTGCTGGCAGTTACTGATGGTTCCAAGGACCACGCTGAAAACCTAACTGTTCATACAGGATGGCCGGCCCGGTTCTTTGGAACTCGCTGCCAAGCTCTTTGAGGGAGGCCCCTTCAGTGGAGGCTTTTAAGAGAGGCTTGAAGACTCATCTTTATAATAAAGCCTTTCCTACTGATGCATTTTAACCTTCTAAAAATGTTATTTATTTTAAATTTGTTTATTATATATTGTTTATATAATTTTGTATGTTCAGTATCATCCTGTCAAACTTTTACTGTAAGGCACCCAGAGCCTCTGAGGTTGGGCGCTAAACAAATAAACGTACTTACTTACTTATTTACTTGTGGACGAATGCTCCTGCCTTCCATTGATTATAGGCATATAGTATATGGTACAGTCTCCAAAACACATCTTGAAAAACTGGATAGCCTATAAACTGTTACTTGTTTTGTTGCATTATCCTAAACTCCCTCCTCTGCATCCACCATTGTATCATGACCATGTTGGAATGATTATCTCTTGGAAGCAAGTGATAGAAACACACAGTTCTCATTGATTGTACAGTATATACTGGCTTGGTAAACTCCCTCACTACCTAAGCAGCCAAAGCACACCATCTTCTAACCCTGCCTACTCTCTAATTCTTTCCTGTGCCAGGTCACTAAGGAACAAGTCTGCAGTGGTGGCAGAGTTTATTGCAGACTCCCTGGTGGACCTGGTGTGTATTATCCAGACCTGGTTGGGTGATAAATATGGCCCTGAGCTGGAAGCTTCTATCCTGGCATGATACTCAGTGGTGCACTGCCCAAGGAGGGACCATAGAGGGGACTGGATGGCCATCTGTTTTGAGACTCACTGTGTCCCTGGTGAGTGAAATCCAGTTTTTTGAATGGGTGTCAGTGTAGGGTGGGATGCAGGATTTTTCTAAGTGTACTGGCCTCTGGTGCATGAGAATGAATGTCTGCAGGAATTAGCAGGCTTAGTTGCTGACATGTATTTAACACCCCAGATGTTGAATCCTGGGTGATACTATGCTTGGATCAATGATGAATCCTCATAATTAGGTCAAATATTCCTCCAGCAGGTGACTCTGCTAGGCCTCACACAGACTTTTGCTGCCACAACCCACCAGCTCCCCCATGACTTGGGCCATAACTTCTCACTGGAGCTTAATGTCTTAAATATAGGGGTTGATCCAGTCAGATGGTCATGTCATCACAACATGTGTTTCCAATTCAGGGCCCCCCTGATTAAATCCAACCTCTGTAGAGATTGGTTGGTATCATTCTAAACGTAATCTTGATCCTGACATGCTCATGGCAATACCAGCTTTCTCGGGCATGATGTCAGCTGTGTGGGGGATGCTGAGATAGATACTGAGTGTTATAATATGACACTTGGGCTGCTTTGCATACCATTGCACATTGCCACTGTTCTACCACCATGGTTTAAATGAAATGTGTCCCTTGGCAAACTTTGAGGTGTGAACCTCAACTGCACTACTGTCTGAGAGGTGACCTGAGGTTCAACAACAGTGCACTTAAACAGTGTAATTTAGATGAAGCCAATGTGCATATAAAGAAATGCAACTTAGGGGACTTCACTTGAGGTGTAGATCAGACATGTAGTTGATGTGCATCACAAAATGCTAACTAGATTCGCCTAGGATAGGTGTACACCTCCACAAGATGTTTAGATGGGAAGCGGGTGTAATTGTGTGCATTTAGAAAATGGTAATTAGTTACACTGTGTATGCATTTACAGAATAGTAATTAGCTAGACCTCAGTGAGGTGTACACCTCCACCACAGATGTAGCCATGGAGTGTAGTTGAGGTGCACACATCAATATGGCCATTGTAGCTATTAACAATAACAAACTGTAAATACAGGGCAGAGATGCTATCTAAAATAAAAATTAAATAGTATTTCCTTAATTAACTAATTTTAAGCTGAACAGCTATCTTATAAAGTGGGGTCTGTTCTCATACCATTACTCCTTCACTGCTCCAACCTGATTACAGGAATCACGCACAGGAAACCTCCTAGGAATTCATGAATTTAATAGATAAATAGAGCTGTGTCTGCAAGAACAAAATTCAAACTACATGCATTCTATATGTTTGTCACTTGAAATAGTAAACCATATAAAAAGCACAGGAAATGTACCATGAAGATACAGGCCTGCATTTCCAATAAATAAATAGAAGGGAAACACATATAAAAAACACTTGCACACCCTAATAGGATTTTGGCACGTTCCTCAACATGAACAAATAGTTACAATAAGCAGGGAATTGTATCACTCTGAAATATATTTTGATAAGTCCCTGGCCAGCTAAACATGAAGAGCTTTAACAGCTGCCTGAAATTAAACTGGTAGAAACCAGGACATACTGCATGGCAGTTCAAAATTCAGACCATCAATGGTGTCCATGCAAGGCCAGAAATGATAGCTTCTCACTCAGTAACTCAAGGCAGAAGTCAAGGTGTGATCAAGGTGTATGCTGCTAAAAGTTATGTTTGTGAGGTGCGGATGTGGTGTATATGCTGTTTATTGTTAAGTTTTTAAGATGTAGTTGAGGGGCACACTGGTAAATGTAAAGTTTGTAAGGTGCAGATGAGGTGTATATCAGCATTATTTCAACAGGAATGCTAAGTCAATCACCAATCTAGGTCTTTTCAAAGCTGCTTTAAGGGCCCATATCCTCCCCTCAAGTCAATGCCAGTGTAACCAGTAACCTGTGGATCCTGCACCATGCTGCTAGGCCACGCACCCGCCCTTGGCCAGGCAGTGGAGAACCCTCACTATTTTTAGCCTACAGGCTCCTCACCTCCCTCAGTTACCATATAGTTGCACTGGACTATGAATGCATTGTATTATGCATAAGACAAGGCCTCCCTGAGGTGGCTTACTACCAAATCACATCATGCATTCCTTTAGCTACCAGTTGTATAGGTCTTAGCCGTTCTTTAGGTAAATATGTCGATAGCTCTGCCCTGTTTTAGCTACCAAATGTATAGGCATTAACCAGTGTTCATTGTACTTATACTCTGTAAGATTGCTCACCCACATTTATTCTGTGTATGTACTGTATGAATGTCTATGTTTTATTCTGATGTGGAGCCTTTGGACACGAGTCTATGACTCAAAGGGTTGTAATTCCAATTTCCTAAATAAATAAATAAGTCAAAAACAAGTGGACATGAGTGGAAGCTGGCAAGTGGAAATTCAGGACAGATGTGGGAAAGGTTTACTTTTCAGAGTGTGGTTCAGCCATGGAACAGCCTACCAGCTGAAATGTGGGTGCAAAAAACATTATTTAGTTCAAGCATCGATGGGACAGAGTTAAGGAATTAATAGCTACTCGAGGGTGTCGGTAAACAGTAAGGCAGGGAGCAAGGGGGTTCCAGAGCAAAAACCCTGTCTAGATAACTAGATCTCAGTGTAGGATAGGGTAAAATACAGCAGTCTGGATGGACCGATGTTTTTTTCTGCCAATATTGTCTGTTTCTATGTTTCTAAAAGTACAAGTTTTAAGGTACAATTGAGGTGCACAGTATTTGCAAAGTGTGTATAAGGTGCAGTTTAGGTGTACAAAGTATGCACACCTCAGACAAGGTGTACACCTCATTTCCATTAGAGCATGCGCTTCCTTGACAAGGGTGCCTTTCAATGATCCCAGAAGAGGGCCCTGAAGAGTCCCCTTCTGAAGCAATCATCTCTGGACCCCAGTGTCCTTGCAAATTATAGACCAGTTTCTAACCTCCCCTTTTACGTGATGGTCATTGAGAAAGTGGTAGTGTTGGAACTTGTGGCCTATCTGGAGGCCTTCAACATCTATAAGCCACTCCAGTCTGGTAGCAGGCCATGTCATAGCATCAAGATGGCACTTACTGACTCCTCTTGGCTAGAGATTGAGGGGATTGTTCTATTCTTTTAGTCTCCTCTGTTTGGCATCAGTCTTTCACACCACTGACTGTGGTGTATGATTAGATTACCTGAGATGCTATGGAGGGCTCACAGGTTGGGGTGTTGTAAATTTATATGTCATAGGCAAAGTGCCGTTAAAGTGCTTGCCTTATACTATGCAGAGTTTTCATAAAGTGGACAATGTGCAAAGCCCATTCATCAGAGAAAAAACATACATATAAAAGTGCATTTCACCACATCACAGAGAAACTCTCTGCATAGGGTTAAAGCCCTGTGCTTTTCAGGGATTTTTCCACACAGAGTGCTGCTTCTGTAAGTTTTTACTTCAAGTGGATTTTTCCTAACAAGGTGCTGCTTCAAGACGTTTTCTCCCCATGAAGTGCAGACTTCGTGAAATGAAAAACTCCTTGAAGTAGTGCATTTCATGGCAAAACTCCATGAATGCAGTTTTTTGACTTTGCCTACACCTACTGTAGCGGGGTTGGGATAGACAGGATAACACAACTAGGCAGAGTCGGGATTTAGTGCATAAAACACGCCCAAAGGCAGTCAGAAGGATATATGTACAGAATTCAAGAAAATCAAGAAAGTAAAACTCAGTTGAGAATAAGAAAGAAATAAACTTAGAAATAGGAACCATTGCTTTACCTCAGCAGGGTTGCATGGCTTTTCTTTCGCAGCCCAGTCAAACACTCTCTGGTGTGAGCTCACACCACTTGGAGGACTTTCTCCTACCTCCGTCAGTACAAGACTGACTCCCTATCTAACATTTCTGTCCCTAGTGGAAGCTTTTATAGCCTTTGTAATTACATCATAATTCTGAGGGGAATTCCCATTTGCTGTGGCATTACATAATGGGGAGCTTCCATAGGCCGTGATGTAACATAATTGGCAGTTTCCATATTTCATTTAGTTTAAGGGCTTGCTGGCACTTTATTTTATATTTTTGGTGAAAAGGTGAACAAGGGGACCAGAGACACCTATCCCATCACCGGGCACTTTCTCCTGACAGAGGTCACTCTGTCACACCCACTCACTGGTACTCTTTTTGGATGGTTTGAGGTCTTCCCTGTGGGCAGAGCGCAGCAGGTGGTGCTGGGTACTTTCAGTTTTGCTGTCACTTCTTTTTGCTGTGTGGTACCTCAGGGTTTAATGTTATCCTCCATGTTGTTCACCGTGTATATGTTGCCCATGGTTGAGGTCATTAGACAGTACAGCTTAAAGTTTTACTGTTATGCAGATGACACTCAGCTGTATTTGTCTTTTTCACTCAGTGAAAGAATAGCAGCCTCCTTGCTAAACAACTGCTTAGCCAAAATAAATGACTGGATGGAATCTAGCTGGTTATGGCTCAAGCCAGATAAGATGCAAAGGTTACTGGTCAAATCAGATCTCCACAGGTCTTCTGGCATGAGAATAGGAGAAAATGAGGTAAACTAACAGGTTTCATAAGCCACAGACAGAGGGTTATTTTGGACCACAAGATGATGCTAGAACATTAGGTGTCAGCTGTAATCAGAAATGGCCTTTTTTATCTGCATAGTATCACCTAGATCAAACTCTACTCGGTTATTGAAGACCTGAAGACAATGGTACATGCTGTTATCACATTTAGGCTAGACTACTGTAATGCCTTTTGCCTCAGGCTACCAGTGGGGATTTTGGGTCACTACAGTTGGTGCAGAATGCTGTATCTCAGCTGTGCACCAGAACCACCCACTCTGAGCATATCAAACCAGTGCTGCAGGAACTGCACTGGCTCTCAGGGTATTGTTGCATCAGTTTCAAGGTGGCTTTGCTCACCTAAAAAGCCATATATGATTTGGGCCTGGGCTACCTGAAGAACTCCTCATCTCATATATACCTGATCGTCCTCTCCACTTTGCCATGGATGGACATCTGAAAGTTCCACATTCTCATTTGAAACAATTTGGAGACTGGGCATTTTGAGGTTGAGGCTCTGATCTTTTAATATTCTCTGCACCAAGCTCTGAGAGACTTAGCTCCCTAGGTGGGCATTTCCAAGATGGGTTTAAAGTCAGATTTTTTTCAGTTAGGCTACCCATATGAGTATTTATGGTTTATTTTCTGACTGAGTAATGGCTTTCGTGCTTTTGGTTTATAAGTTATGCTGTTTTGGTTTTTTGACTATCTAAGCTGAGTAACTGTCCTAATTTTAATTTTGAATTGCTCTTGAATTATGAATTTGCGTCTTTTAAATGTAAGGTGCCCTGAGCCAATCGAATAGGGCACCATATAACTAAAATCTACTACTGCCACCACCACCACCACCACCACTACTACATGTTAAGGTCTCAGCAAATTCATAGGACTCGATTTTCAAAGACTGATGCATGGCTTGAGTCAAGTGTTGCTTCAAAGCTATTTTTTGACACTGTTGCACCAAATTCCTTTCCCGCAACTCCACCCAATTTTCTATTGTTGGGCACAGTTGTAACAGTTTCCTCGGTTTACAGCAGCTTGTGCCAAAGATTTGGCACAAGCTCTGTAATAAAGGGCCTCCAAATGGTGCAAGTTACAGTAGACCAGGGAAAAGCTGGTCTAACTTGAGGCATTTGGAGCTTCGGATTGAAAATCCCAATTGCTGGCCAGGAGATTGCTGCAAGCTCCGTGTGCCAAAAGATCAGCGTACTCGGGACATGCCACATTCTCGGGGCTTCAAAAATGGAGCCCAAAATCTCTAAATTCCCCAATGCAAAATGAGGGCAGGCTGAGCAACTTTCTCTACCAGGTGCCTCACATTTGAAACAACCTCCCTAGTATCATTGGCACCAGCAGTGTCCAGGTAATGAAGCACATACTGAGGCTACATTCTGCACACTTCCACTTCTGCCACAGCCGAACAATTCACTCGATTTATTTGTCTGTGTAACCCTGCATGCGCATCATCTGGATTGTCACTTGTGTTGTATTATTTAACTGTTGCTTTCTGCTATGTAGATTACTGGTTTTGTAGGCAGATCCTCTTTCTCACTGATTATTTGACAATTTCTGATTACTGCACCTTTTGCCTTTGCATTTGGACCCTGTAAACTACTGTGTCAGTATGCATTGTTCTTTGCTGTTTGTAATTATGTAGATTTACATTTCCCTTTCCTGCACCTGCTACACATATGTTTCTCCTCCTGCCTCCAGGTTGCAGCTGGAAATGAGATTGTATGTCTTCTCTCTGCTTGCCTGTCTGGGTTAAGGGAAACCTTTGCCCTCAAACTGTGTAAATTTGATCTGTTTTCATGTTCCCAGTTAACACCAGTTTTATACCTGAGAGGGATATACTGTAGGCCTTTTTTTTAGTTTATTTTTAATGTTAATAGACCAGTTCACTGGTGGAGTTACAACACTGACACTTACAATGCTGGTGATGTGGGTTAAGCGTACAAATCAAGGGCACCACATCGCCAGTATGTGAGGGAGGAGAACTGAGCACACCAAAGGATGATCTCCTTCTCTATGGAGGGAGTGTTCCTAGCCCTACTGAGAAACTGACATTTGGGTAACCACAGGTGGCTTTGTGGATGGAGCTCCACTGTGATGTGCCTTGCATGCTTGGGCTTAGTGCCCAGCAGTCAGCATCCTGGGGGAAAGCAACAAGATCAAGGAAAAACCCAGTGTGTGTGTATGTGCTGGATGACACAAGCACACAAGGTGACCCTGCACCACAGACTGCCAGTTCTGTCAGTTCTAAGGTGCATTGTGACCTGAGAGCCTGCCATATTGGGCAAGTCATTGGGAAGAAAGTGGTTAGTGGCAGAGATGGTGGTGCCAGGACTGTGATGCTGCTCAGATTTTTGAAAGGGGAGGTAGTGTTGACATTCAGGGGCGACAGTGTAAATTAAAAAAAGTGCAGTACCCTGGAACAATGAGTGCCTTCATTTTGCTGATAGTTGAAATCTCATTTGTTCATGTAATCAACATTAGCAGCAAGAACATGATGGCATAGATTGAGCTTGACTGAGACATTCACATACTCTTCATGGCATAAATAGGGTAGACAGCAGCGAGTTCTTCACAATGAGCGGTAACATGAGTACAAGGGGAAACTCCCTGAAACTGGCAGGGGCAAGATTCAGGAAGGATGTCTGGAAGTACTATTTTATAGAAAGAGTGGTGATGGAGTAGAGCAAGCTTCCAGAGGAGGGTACTGGGGCTGAAGCAGTTGGGGTGTTCAAAAGAGGTGGGACTGGCACATGGGAATGGGACAGGCACATGGGAATAGTGCAGAAGGGTGCAGATAGGGGGAGGGGTTACTGAGGATTGACTAGGGCACAGTTCCAAAATTAGACAGGCTCTGTCAGACTGGATGGGCTGCTAGGCCTTTATCTGCTGTCATTTAGTGTTTCTGTGCTTTTATGGTGGCCATTTACAACATTTATTTATATGCGGGAGGTCTAAACAACCCGCAAAGCACTCAGAAAAAACTAAGTAGAAGCAATTTACAAGAAAAACTCCTTCTCTTTCACTCATAAGAAGGTTTTGAAGCTAATTGACAGTCAAGCAGGTATTTCACACCTTTTCTGGTGCTGTACTTGTTTTATAAGCTCAAAGGGCTTGATCCAAGAATGACTGGAGACCCTTTCCACATACACAAAGGGCCATTTGCAGCTGTGGACTGCTCCCTTGACATGTCTGAGGCACTCTTGGCTATTCACTTTCATTGATGTGTGCCTCTTCTGCACCTGATCCCACTTCACTCGCCTGTCAACCTTGGTGGCCAGGTCAGGACAGGCACTTTGACTGGGATGTACATCCACGTATCCCATAGTGAGTTTTATGCTCTGAGGAGTGAATGTGAATGGTGATAGTGTCCTTGAAGCGAGCTGGGATGTTCTTGTTCTCCCTTAGTGGTGAGAGAGAGAGAGAGAGAGAGAGGGAGGGAGGAGGAGGAGAGAGAGAGAGAGAGAATACTCTATTGATTATGAATGTTTGAAATCAGATTATCAAACTACACCCACTAGGTGGTAAAGGCCATTCTTTTCCTATTTGGCTACCTGTTGTTACTTTCACCAAAATGAAGAGGCAGGAGGCATAATTCAAGAAAAGGACCAGTTTATTGAGCAATGGACCACAGGATAAGGGACAGGAGAAAAAAAGGGTCAACAACATTCAGTTCTGTCTAAAATATTTTACTAGTGCCCAGAAGCCTTATACTGTAATTCTAACCTCCTGTATGAGGAGAACTGTAGGAAGAAACTGGCTGTAACAGCTACGCTATAAGAGCATCCTATTTCTAATTCCTATAAGAGGGTGACTGTATTGCAAAACTAGCAAGATCATCAACTGGCTGTAACAGCTACGCTATAAGAGCGTCTTATGCAAAACCTTCTAACTCACTCCGAGGTGCACCTCTAGCTAAGGCCAATTACCTGGAATACTCCACACTAAGAATCACACTACATACTATAGCAAGAGTCTGTATGCATTACTGAGGGCACTTCGTGCACAGCCATACTTTCTCTGTCATCGATAAGGGGAACAGAATCAAGGAACTGGCATAACAAGGATTGAGTTGACTGGCTGGCCAGTGCGACTCTGAGGACTTTTGTGAAACTAGGGGAATGCAGAGAGGATTTCTGAACAGACCATAAGTTTCTCGGCCACACCCCACCTCTCTAGGATCACTGGAATGCAAGGGCAGGTACCAAACGTTCTTCAGCTAAGAACCCACTGAGGACCGCCAGAAATGACGCACAAAGGATCCAGCCACAGTCTGCTGGTGGACAGCTGGGTTGGAATGACCAATACAACGGCTCCCTCACCACAGCCTACTTCTGGACTGCTGAGTAAGGAAGACGATGAAAAACACCCGGTACAGACCACTTCTGGACTGCCAGTTGAAGAAGATGATGCAGACCACCATGCCACAGCCCGATTCTGGACTGCTGAGTGAAGAAGACAATGCAGACCACCCTGCTACAGCATGCTTCTGGACTGCTAGGTGAAGAAGAAAAAGATGCAGACCACCCTGCCACATCCCGCTTCTGGACTGTTGGGTGAAGGAGATGATGCAGATCACCCTGCCACAGCCCGCTTCTGGACTGCCAGGTGAAGAAGACAATGAGAGAACCCCACGGAAATCAGGAATCCAGATGAAGAAGTCTCTGGACGGTGAAAAGCAATGGAGTTCTGGGCACCAAGGCTCAATGAGCCAAGGGTGAATGTAAAATAATAAACAGAGTGTCAAAGTATGACAGAGTTCTGGGTAGCAAGGCTGGACTAGCCAAGGGCACATATAAAACAATAAACAGGGCACCAACTCAGAGAAATGGAACAGAAGATCCAGATGGCACTCTAGTGTGGATGACAGAAACAAGAAAATGGAAGGCAGATTCTGCACTGGGACAAGCTGTACACTTACATAGAAACATAGAAGTTGATAGCAGATGAGGACCACAAGGCCCATCCAGTCTTCCCATTGTTTCTATCTTATGAATGTGCCATAGGCCTTTACTCTGTCAATGGCCTATCTATTCATACTCATCTGTATTGCTCCCTTATGCTTATCCCATGCCTGTCTGAATCTCTGCACAATATTCCTATCCATCACTTTCTGTGGTAGGCCATTCCATGTATCCGCCACCCTTTCTATGAAAAAGAATGTCTTCACATTACACCTTAATCGACCTCCCTCTAATCTCATGTTGCATCCTCTTGTCCTGCTATTTTTCTTTTATTGAAACATGTTAGACTCTTTCACCTTGTTAATGCCCTTAAGATGTTTGAATGTTTCGATCATATCACCTCTCTCCCTCCTTTGCTCTAGGGCATATATATTGAGCTCCATTAATCTGTCCTCATATGTTTTCTGATGCAGTCCCTGCACCATTTTGGTTGCCCTTCTCTGGACTGCCTCCATTTTGCTAATGTCCTTGTGCAGGTGCAGCCTCCAGTACTGCATGCAGTACTCCAGATGGAGCCTAACCAGTGTCTTGTAAAGAGGGATTATTACCACACTTTAACCACTTGGGATACCCCTACTAATACACCCCAACATCCCCCCTAGCCTTACCTACTGCTTTAGTGGTCTGCTTGGATGATTTCAGGTAATCTGAGATGATGATGCTCAAGTCTCTTTATTCCTTTGTGATTGCCAGCAACTCCCCTCCCAACCTATAGGTGGCTTAAGGGTTTCACTTTCCTGTGTGCATGATCTTGCACTTCTTCGCGTTAAACCCCAGTTGCCACTCTTCTGACCATTTTTGTCAGTTTATCCAGATCTCTTCTTATTCTGCCCACCCCATCTGGATCACCTACTCTGTTGGAGATCTTGGTGTCATCTGCAAACAGACAAATCTTACCCATCTGCAATGTCACTGATGAAGATATTGAAGAGGACTGGCCCCAGGACTGATCCCTGAGGTACCCCACTTGTGACTTGTATCTCTTCTGACTGTATACCGTTTACCACCACTCTCTGTTTTCTGCCCGCCAACCAGTTTGCCACTCAGTTGACCAACTTGTGACCCACCCCAAGCCAACCCATCTTATAAATCAATCTTCTATGTGGAACAATATCGAAAGCTTTGCTGAAGTCAAGGTAGGCGACATCAACTGCACCCCTTTGGTCCACCACTCTGGTTACCCAGTGAAAGAAATCTATGAGATTAGTTTGACAGGACCTTCTTGTTGTAAACCCATGCTGTCTTGGATCCTGTGTTCCTACAGATTCCAGGTGTTGCACTATCCTTTCCTTAAGGAGTGCCTCCATAATCTTGCCCACTACTGAGGTAAGACTGACTGATCTGTAGTTCCCTGTCTCCTCCCTGCTACCACTCTTGTGGAGCGGGATCACATGAGCCCTTCTCCAGTCTTCTGGGGCCTCTTCTGTGCTCAGAAACTCACTAAACAGTTCTGATAATGGCTCTGCTAGTTCCACCCTTAGCTCCTTTAGTACCCTGGGATGCATACCATCAGGTCCCATTGCCTTGTTCACCATGAGCTTAGTGAGCTCTTGTAGGACCCTTTCTTTTGTGAAGTGACTTGTGCACACCTTCCCCCCCCACCCACCCCGTGTCCATGGTGCTGCGCTATGGGCCCTTCCCTACTTTCTCCTCAGTAAATACTGAGCAGAAGTATCTATTTAGGATAGATATTTTTCCTTGGTCCTCCTCCACACACTCCCCCTTATCCCTTTTGATCTTAGCAATACCCCCTCTGGACTTTCTCCTTTTACTAATGCATCTACAGAAAGTCTTGTCCCCTTCTTTTACTGTTCGTGCTAGTGTTTCCTCAGTTTGGGCCTTTGCCTGCCTTACTGCCTTACCTGCTTTCCTTAGGGAAGTTTGGTATGTCTCCCTATCTTCATCCCGCTGAGTTCCCTCATATTTCCTGAAGGCCAGCCTTTTGGCTCTGACCTTTTCTGCTACTGTTTTTGAGAACCAAAGTGGTTTCCTTCTTCTTTTGCACTTCCTTTTCTCCCTAACACAATGGGATGTTTCTTCAAGTATTGCATCCTTAACCCTTGCCCACTTTGCCTGTACCCTCTCACCTGTATTTCTTCTTGCCAGGTCCAGCTTAACTCTGTTGGCCATCTTATCAAAGTCAGCTCCTCTGAAGTTCCATATTTTTGCCTTGGAATGGGATGATTTAGTTCTAGTGGCCAAATTGAACCATACCATGTGATGGTCAATGGCCCCCAGGTGACCTTCTACCTGGAGATCTGTGATCCCTTCCCTGCTAGTCAGTACTAGATCTAGGATAGCGCTGTCTCTTGTGGGTTGTTATACCAGTTGTTTGAGGCCCTCCCCCCCTGCATTGAATCCACCATGTGTCTAGTTCTGGTGGATGTTCCTGCTGCTATTGGCCAATCTGTATCTGGCATGTTGAAGTCTCCCATTATCAGAACCTCCCCTTTAGCTGTCATGTTTTGTATATCTTCTAACAGTAATGTGTCTATGTCCTCCCTCTGGTCTGGAGGCCTGTAGACAACCCCAGTTTGTATGGCTGTCCCATTTCCTGTTTCTAGGGTGATCCACAGTTCTTCTGGCTCCTTATGTGTATTCTGAATTTCTGTAGCTTTGATATTTTCATTGACATAAAGGGCCACCCCCTTTTTTGTACCTCGATCTCTTTTGTACCTCGATCTCCCAAGTGTGGTTACTGATGAACCATGCCTCGCTAATGGCTACTATGTCCAGTTTAACCTCTGTCATTGTTGCGTGCAGGTCTGGAATCTTGTTTCCCAGACTGTGGGCATCTGTGTACATGATTTTCCATTGGCCAGATTTTGGTGCGTTAGTTGTTGGGCGAGGTACGGCATTTCCCCTGCATGTCATATGGGGAGCCAGACCTTTTTCCTTACCTGGTGATGCAAATGAAGTACAAACATGCTGAACTCCTGTTTGATCACTAGCTGAGGGGGAAGGGTGTTCTTCCCATTCAGTGCATCGGGTGCTGCACCTCTCTCCCCATTTGCTAGTTTAACTATTCTGCAAAGACATCAAACTTCTGTCTCAAGGCACTGACTCTCTGCTTAGTCAGATGCAGTCCATCAAATTTAAAGAACTTTCGCTCCCAAAACTGTTGCCAGTTACCTACAAATTTGTGTCATTTTTCCTGGCACCAGCCCTTGAGCCACATGTTTAGCTCCTCTATCTCCCCTTCTCTGACCTTCCGTCCATCTGCCCCCCTCTCCCAGACCAGCAGGATCTCAGAGAAGGAGATGCTGGACAAATTAGATGACAGTTTGTCTCCCAGTCTGGTCAGGTGTTATTTGGTCTCCACAACTGACCGGCTGGCGAGATCGTTAGTCCCTGTGTGTACCAGGATGTCAATGTTTTCTCCTGCTTCCTGCATGATTTTAGCAATGCGGTCAGTGTCTCTCCATGCTGATGTACCTGGGAGACATCTGACCATTATTTCCCGCTGGAGGCAGGTATCAACCCCCCAAATCATGGAGTTTCCTATGATCAGAAGAGTTTTGGATTTCCTTTTTGCTTTTTTTTTTGTTTTGGTCCCTGTTTTGCAGTGTCCTCTACCCCTTTGTTTGATTTCAGAGATAGAGGCAGATAACTGTTTGTAGTTTTTATATGGTTTGTGGAGGTGATACGTTGGAGAGCGTTGAGTGATGGGCACCCATTTTGCCCCTCCTATCCACCTGCCAACCTCCTGGAATAACTACCCTCTGTGGTTGAGGACTTTCAGTTGGATGTTGGGGAAATGACAGGCAGTTCTTATAATATATTTCCTCCTGAATATGCGATTTGAGGTGTGCAATCTCTGCCCATGCTGCCTGGAGCTGAGCCCTTAGATTTCCAATGGTCCAGCATGTAGGACAACATCCTAAATCCTGTATAACTGCCTTTTGAAAAGTGTTGCACAGTACATGCAGTTAATAATATCCATTCCAGCTGACCTGCCGAGTTTATAACCTGGTCCGAGTAATGAGAAGGAGGAACATGAAAGCAAAAGTTAGATTTTTTTTTGTTTCTTTTTTGTTTTTGTATAACTTGTTATAAGAATTTAAATTACTTGTGCCCCTGTGAGGCCACTGTGTGGATACCCCTCTGATCCTCCCCTTCCTGCTTTGCTACAGGAAATGTCACGACTGTGGAACTCTATAGCTGTGCTAGGCCTTGATTAAACCTGTGGCCTACTGGGTCTGGCTAGCTAAATCCCTTAATAAATGTGAGCTTAGATGGCTAGCTAAACCCCTTAATACCCGTGAGCTTTAATGGCTAGCTAAATCCCTTGACAAGAGAAAGGCCTACTGTGGCTGGGACCCTTTAAATACTGTGGTCCTAACTTGCCCCTTAAAATAACACATTGGGCCTGGCTTGCCCCTTTAAGCTGCTGGGCCCACTGTGGCTGGGCCCCTTTTTAATCTCTCTGGGGCTCCCTATACTGGGCACCTTTAAACTGCTGGGCCTACTGTGGCTGTGCCTGTTTTACTTTTGGGCTCACTGGCTGGGCCCTTTTCAGGCTGTGGAGGCTCCCACTGGCTAGCCCCTTTTGAGTGCTGGGCTTATATTGCTCCTGCTCTACCCCTCCACTTAAATATTCAAAACCCTTTCCAAGGGCTTCTAGGCCCTGATCACTCCTATGGGCATCGCCGCACCTGAATATTAATTTATTCAAATTCAGCCCTCAGGCTAGCCACCTCTCGACTCTTGGCCATCTTCTCAAGCTCCTTGATAGCTTAAACAATAATTTTTATTTTTATTTAAAAAAAAACTCTCTGGCAGTCAGCACCAGGTGCTGTCACTGACTTACCGCCCCAACCGGGGAGAAGCTGGAGGGAGGATATGGGCAGAGCTGCACTGTAGATAAATGCTGGCACTGGATGTGGGCAGGCAGTAGGAGGGATGACTCTGGGGCCTTGTTGCTCCTGACGCTCCCTCTGCTGACTCAAAGCTCACACAGAGATGCGGCCCCACTTGTGGGCATCACCGATGAGGTACCAAAACTTTAACCTTTATTTTTAAGTAAACGGGCACCGGATTCACATCGTGGTCAACTCTTGAAGCCGGGGGACCCCGTTGGTACACCGAAGGACCGCCGCCACACTACAGAACCACCGGACTGACTCACAGGGACAAGAGGAGGACTGCAGGTACACTCTACCTTTACTGTTACCTTCCTGCATTCTCACTCTTTCTCCTTTCTTTTAAAAATATTCTTCTTCTGGGCTTCTCTTCATCAGGGTGCTTGAGAGCACTCTCCCAACTGCTGCAGCAGCAGCAGCACTCTCCCAACTGCTGCTGCCACTGATCCTGAACAGCAACTGACTTTTTTTTTTTAAATGGCCATTACTAGCCAAAAGAACTTGCCCTAGTGTTCGGGACACCAAGTCCCTAGCAACCAGGGAGGCAAGCAGCTGAGCAGCACGAGCTGGAGGGAGGTGGCACACGCTCATGTCAGTGCTGGGCAGGCTAAAGGTAGAGAAAAACAAGCATTTGTCAATGCCGAATGTTTGCTTGCTGGCATTGGCATTGGTAGTGTAGGAGTTAGAGAGCTGCATAATAGGAATGGCAGTGAAGTATTGAACTGAAGCCAACCCCACCACCACCCTGCAGAGACTGACAGGCATTGGGGTGTGCCTTTGGGTCATCAGGCATAACGGCCACGCCATTTCACCACACCCTACTCTGCAGACACTGACAAGTATCATGGTGTGCCTTGGGGTCTTTGGCCCTTATGCTTACCCCATTCCATCAGGAAATATGGTGAGATGGGTCCTGTATAGGAAAATGGGGTGAACTTTGGGGGCCGAAGAGTCCAAGACACATATCGATGCCTCTCACTGGCTGCAGGGTGTGGAATGGTATAAGCATTACAGGAGAGAATCCCGTCACACCCCTGATGCCTGTCAATCTCTACAGGTTGGGACGTTATGGTGGGAAACCCTAATGCCTCAGGCGTTCGTTGGCATTTTCACTCCAAATTTTCAACATGGGTTTTTTGTGACCCCCACCTTATGAACAGTGGCATTATCAGTCTGCTAGCCGAAAGCTGATTTTGCACAGTGACTATGCCATTTGGCACCACAGGTGCAAAAACACATTTTGAACAGGATGTGAAAAATGACAGCTGTAGTGTTCATGGGGAGGTACAAAAAATGGCAATGTTGAAATTCTGCAGTGAAAATATTAAAAAAACTGGTGAAGTCACGAGCGTGCGTAGAAAATGTGCAACACACAGCCCTAATGCAATTAGTTTGGGGATTTTTTACAGCAGATTGTCAACACAGGGATTTTGGAACCTCCGCTCATGAACACTGTGATTGTCTTAATGTATCCCAAACAGTGATTTCCCACAGCAACCATGCATTTCTGCACTGGAAGTGCGAAAACACATTTTGGCCATGGTGTGAAAAATGACAGCTGTACTGTTCATAAGGAAGTGTGGAAAAATGCCAGTGTTGAAAATCTGAACTGAAAATATTAGAAATCCATGAAGTTACGAGGGTGCGTGAAAACTGCACATTGGTCGCTCATAACACAGTCATTTTATGGACTTTTTTCATCAAATTTTTAACATAGTCATTTTAACACCTCTGCTCATGAACAGTGTCACTGTGATTTTCTTAATCTGTCCCGAACATTGATTTTGCACACAGACTGCGCCATTGTGCGCTACATGCACAGAAACACATTTTGGACAAGATGTGAGAAATGGCAGCTGTACTGCTCATAAGGAGGTGTGGTAAAATGGCAATGTTAAAAATCTGGAGTGAAAATATTGAAAATTTGTGAACTTACGAGCATGTATAGGAACAGCCCAACACATACTCGTAAAACAGTCATTTTGGGGAATTATTTCACCAAAGTTTTAACATAGCCATTTTAACACCTCTACTCATGAACAGTGTCACTGTGATTTTCTTAATCTGTCCTGAACATTGATTTTGCACACTGACTGCACCAAATTTAATGTAATGTTATCTGTTTTCTCTTTGTTGTCACTGATAAGGACTGTACCTGGCTGTATACTGTTCAAATGTTTGTTCTCACTTCATGCTGCATCATGAAATACTCCTTAATGTTGACTCTGGTCTCTCCTGCCTGTACTCTCCCGGGTCGTGCCTGAATAAAGGCAACATTGTTGTCTAGTGTACTTACTCGGTAAACAAAAACCAAATAAATAAATTGTGTGCTACATACACGGAAACACATTTTGGGTAAGATGTGAGAAATGACAGCTGTACTGCTCATAAGGAAGTGTGGTAAAATGGCAATGTTGAAAATCTGGAGTGAACATATTGAAAATTCGAGAACTTATGAGCGTGTGTAGGAACATGCATACACATACTTAAATAAAACAGTCATTTTGGGGTGTTCCATAGAATTTTCAACATAGGGTTTTTGGGGGCCTACCTCATGAACTGTGACACTGTCATTTTGTTAATCGGTCCCGAAAGGTAATTTCATGCAGTGACTACCGCCATGACAGTGAGAGAATTCATGTGAAGGGGTCCCAAAAACCCCATGTTGAAAATTTGGTGCTAAAATTCAAAAAAATGCCTGAGATATGCATTAAAGTTGAAAAAACCCTGTTTATTGCATTATACAGTTTACTAGCATTTCCTCAGTTCGTGGTTGGCTTTGAAGAGTGCAGACATGTTCCCGGTCCACAGATGATCGTCGAGCTGGACTCCGGAGATAAGTATGGGGTGAGGGGGGGTGTGGGGAGGCAGGGTGCACAGAGGGTGGGTGCAGGTGGAGGAGCGGGGGCAGGACACTCAGTGAGGGAAGGTTTTTTCCTTTCAGTTTTTTTTTTTTTAGACTTAGACAACGCGGGACGTTTGCCATGCTGGGGTGGGCTCCCAGCGTGGCACAAGGAAGGCTGTTTGGGGGGGCCATGGAGCTGATTGGGCACCCCCGTCGGCCATACAATCTGTTGTCACACTGGGGTGGGCTCCCAGCATTGCACCCTGTACTCCCTGGGAGGGGGAAGTGGAGCCGATGAGGGATTGGGCACCCCCATCGCTTATACGATGTGTTGCCATGCTGGGGTGGGCACCCAGTGTGGCATCTGGAACTCTGGGGGGGAAGCACAGCACAGCCAATGGGGATTGGGCACCCACATTGGCTATACAGTGTGTGCGTGGGGGGCCTCAAACATGCAGTGTGCATGTGTGTGTGTGTGTGTGTGTGTGTGTGTGGAGCGCACATGAGCAGATGATATCTTATCGCTACTCACTGAAGCGTAGCTCTCCCTTTCAACTGTACGGCACTGCATTTTGGGATCATGGCACTATGTTTCTTGCACATGCGTGCAAGTAAACATAAAAATGTTTTAAATTGCAAGGATGCAGTTTACTTTTAGGGGCTCTTGCAATCCTAAAGCACCCACCCTACCACCTAACCACTGTGGCACCTATACTGGGGAGGAACTGGGGACCTCTGGGGGAACTGCTGGGAGAACCCCAGCTTTGGGGTATTACATATTCAGCCCTGCTAAAAGATACATGTCCCCATGTTTAATGTTTCTAGCTGTAAGATAATGCTATATTCTAACTTTGTTCTGTATTTTTGCTTCATTTACAGGTGACCCTTATGGAATTATTGGATTTCTTCTATCCAACGTTTTGGAGGAATACCCTTTGTTGTACATGCAGAGCTACATACAGAACCTTCAGTAGACCTGGCAGAAATGGGACTGAACATGGTGATACCTGGTAACCAAGACCATTCTATTGGGTCTCCAGGGGTATCTGTATCTATCCTTGTGTGCTCCTGCCTCTCCCATCTGCCCTCTTTGTCATCCTGATCATTGTACAGACCAGAGGGTTGAAACGTGTAAGGCTTCAGAATATTTCGGTGCACTACCTTACTAGAGTGTCCTCCCATTTCTGATTTGATTCTATATACTGGTAGTCCAGGGTATGGAATTTCAGTAATTACAAACGGTGTAGGTTCCCACCTGGTTGTAAGTTTTTGTCCTCTGGTATGAGTGTTCTTCAGTAAAACTCTGTCCCCTACGGACAAAGGTACAGTGTGTGCTTTGCGGTCATACTGTTCTTTTTGTCTCTGTTGTACATGTCCCATCTGGGTTGACACAATATCTATCAGCTGCTTTTTTGCATCGTCATTGGTGATCTTCCACCCATACTGTGGTTAGCTCCTCTGTCTTTCTGTATGTTGGCTGTACATCTAGAACCATGTCCATTGGGAGTCTTCCATGTCTGCAAAACATTATGTAATAGGACATGTAGCCTGTGGAACAGTGAACAGTATTGTTGTAAAGGTAACAAAATTCAGGAAGCAGTTCAGGCCACTTTGCTTTCTGATGCTCAGGAGTCGCTATCAACATCTCCAGTAGGGTGCGATTTGCTCGTTCACATAACCCATTCGTTTGCAGCTGATAGGGGGCTGTTCTCAGCTTCTAACTGCCATACATGGAACACATTTCTTTTAATAGCATTGATTCAAACACACCACCTTGATCAGTCAATGTTTTAGCTGGATACCCATACTGTTGAATGAAATGCTTCCAAAGTGCTTTAGCTGTAATCTGGGCTGACAAGTCTTTCAGTGGTACCACCACCATGAACTTTGTGTAGTGGTCAATGATCATTAACACATGCTGGAATCCACTTCTACTGGGTTTGATCTTTAAATGATCCAGAGCAACAATCTCCAATGGTACTTTGGTTACAGTCAGGTCCAAGGCTGCTGTTTGTTTACTATCAGTCTCTCTCTTTAGGTTGCAGACTATGCAGTTCTCGTACCATTGTCTAATATCCTCTCTCATGCTGATCCAGTAAAATCTCTCTCTCTCTCATTGTTTTCTCAGACTTTTGGTGTCCAAATGACCTAACCCACTGTGGTAGGCCTCCAGCATGGTATCTGCTTCCATCTGTGGAATGAGGATCTGAACAATCTCTCCTAGGGTTCTTGGATCTCAGGTTTTCCATACAATCTTTCCTTGCTCTAGGCTGAGGTACTCTCACTGTCTCAGCAGTTTGATCAGTTCTAGGGGCAGAGTCTTTCTTTCCTGCGTGCTTACTGTTCTTTTGGTTCTGAGTATTTCCTTGAGTTCCTGGATCAGAGCATTCTGATTCTGTAACTGTGTCCATAAATCTATTATAATGTATGGTAGAATGCTGTTATTCATAAAAATCCATACCAGCTAAAAAGTTATTATGCAGCAGTAGCTTGTTGTTATGCTGCACTGGGTACGTAGCTACTGCAGCATAACAACTTGGAACCTTTTCATGAAATGCTGTAGGCGCAAGCTGCATACTCTTTAAATAGTTGTCATAGCTGTACACAGTTGCAAGTGGCGATTTTAAAATGCAGGCACCAGATCAAAGCATGTTGGCCGCTATTTTCTCCCTGGGGCTATCCGATTGTTTTGGGGTTTTTTTTCAATCTACTACAATCGCTCTTGCCATCCGATGTAAGCCATATGAAATGTAAGTAAAAATCAATAGAAATGTTGCTGTCTTCACATTTTTGTCTCATTGTGGGGGATGGAGTAACAATTTCCTAATTTGCCAACACAGATAGGTGACCATGCTCTATAAAAGATAATGTATATTCCTCTATCTGTGACAAGTTTGAAAACCTCTTCTCAAGGTCGTCATGGTGACCGAACCTCTCGAGCCCAAACGTCACCATGACGACTTTTTGAAGAGTTTACAAACTTGTTACAGATAGAGGAATATACATTATCCTCTATCTCTCATCCACTGGCAATATTAGTGTTGTTTCTTGGCTGTGATTGATACTTTGTGGGTAATGACAACACAATTGGACTATCTTTGCAGGAAACCTAATGAATGGTGGTATTTCTAAATCTTCCAGCTCGGTCTCAGCTACTTCCTTTTCACCGTGATCAGGCAATCTGGAGAGAGCATCCATGTTACCATTAGATTTCCCTGAATGGTACTTTATTGTGAAATTAAAGTTGGCCAGCCTGGAGGCCCATTGCTGCTCCAGTGCCTGGAGTTTAGCTGTGTCGAGATGTGCCAAGGGGTTGTTATCCGTATATACGGTGAATGAAGTAGCAGTGAGGTAGTGTCGAAATTTCTCCATTACAGCCCAAATGAGTGCTAAGAACTCTAGCTTGAAGGAACTGTATCGTTCATCATTCTTTCAGAACCCTGCAATCCTCTACTCGCATAGGCAAGCACTCATTCTTTTCCTCAGTGTACTTGGGCAAGTACAGCTCCTAGGCCTTTGTTGCTAGCATCTATGTAGAGGTGGAAAGGTTTCTGATAATCTGAGTAGGCTAGTACTAGACCCCGGAGTCAGTTGAATTACCAATTATGACTGACTTACACCACATTCTGACTGATTTTTTTCAACTAGTTTAACATTTATGACTTCAACTGACTAAACAAAATTCAACTGATTCTTTTCAGTTTTCGCTACGGTGTCATTTTATTTAAGTACTTACAAAAGGGAACTTTTTGAGTGTTGATAACTACAACTTTGCATTGGGTACATTTACTTCATTTTTGCTCAAGATTCACATATAAACCTCTATTACAATTTCCTGCAGGTGCTGTGCATGCTTGGAGTTGATCCAATGTGATACATACTGTTCATTCACACTGTCTGTAGTTATCCACTGCTCACACAGTACACTCAGTAAAACAATACATAATATTTTTAGAGACAATTTTGGAACTGTCCTGGTCAAAATGATGGTCTAACCATAGTCTTGGAAATCATAGTAAAAGCCATGGATCCACTGTGTTAAAATGTTACTTCTATGTTGGAATTTTTTTACTTAAAGCACATCAGCAAAGGATAAATGTTTTAAAAATTATACAGTGGGGCTACTCCAGTGGTGGATCAAACTTTGTTTACTGCTGCCTGTGAAAACAGGGTTGCAGGCAGAACCTTTAAATCCCACATGCTGGATCAAGATGGGGCTAGAGAAATTCAAAGGTGAGGAACTGAGTAATGGCTTGTCAAGCAAAATGCCGTAATGCCAACACAATCATAGTATCGACACAGTCAAAAATAAATGCTGTGGGGAATCTCATAAAAAGGGAAGAAAAAGCATTGGCATCCTTAGTTAACAAGAAAAGGTATAGCCCTAAAAGTCATCCCTGAACATTTACTAAGGATTTCTTTAATGGAACTGGAGGCACCATTAACCAAGGAAACAGGCAAGGGAAGTATAGAAATATATTACTCCCATTTTTTTGCACGATTTACTCCCATTTTCTGATTTTAGTTTTCCTACTTGTACATTTAAAATTTGGTACATGCTGTATGCAGAATTGTCAGTATCATGTAATGCAAGCAGAGGAGATGCACTGTATCACAGAGTGGAAGCAGAAGTATGGACACAGAAAAGCATCAGTATCAACTTACGTACACTCAGTAGAGTAGACAATGTCAGGAGTTGCTCACTGTCTAGCCAGTGGCCAGAAAGGTTGATCTGATGGAAAAAATAACTTGACAAGTAATGGGTAGCAAGGGTGAAGTATTGTAACCTTCATTGCACTATTAGGTAAAGAAAGCCAGTAGCTGGCTGCAGTGCTGGGTACCAAATGGGGTTGAGATTTGGTTTATTGGGGGTTGGGCACACTTGAGACTGGTCAGTGGATGGCATACTACTATTCAGATGAAATTACTACCAGGTCATAAATGGTAGCAGCAAATATTTCAGTCTTAAAACTTATCTGGACCCCTGCCATGCTATCAACTGTACTGCACCTGCACATTTGTAATGACATTGGTGGGTAACTGTATCCTAGAAACCCAAGGCTCTCTGTGTAGCTTCCAATTATTATTAGCTACATCCTCAGAGCAGAGTTTAGTAATGAACTGATTGCAATCTACAACACCCCACCAATAGTGTAACTTTCAAAAGTGAAACTAATAATTGAATGGATTCATCTAGCCATTCTGGCACTTAGAGTATGGATTGAAATACTTTATATAATATCTCTCTCTCTCCTCCTATTGATATCCTCCATTGCTTCAGATTGTGGTCTCGCTTTTTCTCTACTTACTTTATACTCTCTTTCTCTATGCTATTTCTTCCTCTTCTCTTGTTATTCTTAATCCTCTCTATATAAGTTTTAGTAGCACACTAACGATATATACATTGTAGTAATGTACAACTATGACTATTCATATCTCCTCTTTCACCTTCTACGTCTTCTATTTTCACTTTCTATTATGTAGTGCTAAGCCTTCTTTTTCATTATAATATTGTAACTGTCTAGTTTAGATCGTTAATCCATAATTATTATACTACCATTGAATAGTCTTTTTTCCTCCTTTGTTAGATGTTATGCTACTTAGTTTATTATTTATATAATCTTATATAGTATTGTTATAGGGTATACTTGTTGTTTGTTTATCTTTTAAATACTTCAATAAAAAGATTAACTGCAAAAAAAAAAAACTAATAATTCAGAAAATATTTGCTACGTTCATTTCTGAACGATACCACTTCAATTGAGTGTCATCCTCTTTATATGGGGAAAGCCAGTACTGTGTCACATAGGATATTTCACCCACACTTAGCTAAGACCTTCCATGGATGGCCTGACTGTATGGCCTTGAATTACCATCCCTACATAGGCACTACAATATTTTTTATTTATTTTTCCCAGGAAATTATGAATATACTGTAAGATAAGTTACAAACTCACCAATCTGGAGTTTGATGAACAAAGCCCCTGGACCTTGCTTGAGCCCACAAGGAAGGGCTGAGGAGCACAGTGTTAACGGCAACATCCACAACAATGAACGACCAGGTTACAGTTCTATAAAAACAAAGTGCTTGTAAACTCAGAGTCATTACTGCAGCCAGAATAACCCCAATGTCAGTGCAACAAGCTGTAATTCCCGGGATACCTCCTAAAATCACTCCATCACTAGCATGCCACAGAACATAATAGTGCCACAATAATAGAATGCATCCAAGACACCCTTCTCCCCAGTTCACCTCTGACCCTCACCTACTTCAGTCATCTTCTGCCCCCACCTGGCAACAAGGCAAGCCTCCCATCAGCAGCTCGTCCACCCGTGCCCCACAGCGTCACCCTGACTGGACCCAATTCCAAGTAGCTGAGTTACCACAGTGCAGTAAAAGTGCAGGCATCCACCTGTGAACTGCTCAGGTGTGCATACTCCTCAGGCCAGGCCTAGACCATATTCCATGCTCCGCCACCGCTGCCCCCACTGTACTGAGTTCTAATGTTCTCCATCACTTGCGGTTGGCCCCGTGGTTGGCCTGTTGTCTGTCCTCCAGCTGTCCCTGATTAAGGGATTTAACTATAGTAGTGCGGACCAAGGAACCCCTCACATTTGTGCAAACCTGTCATCCCAGTGAACACTCCGATGGTGTTTCTCCTAACTTTACTCTTTTTCTGCCACCCTACTCACTGTCAGCTCTCACTTGCAGTGCTCATAATTCCTTTTGCTCCTCTCATATTCTACTAGAGGGGGTAGCAGGATTGGCACCGAGAGGAGCCAGAGGCACTATTCGGTTGGTGGCTGAGGTTGTAAGGAAAAAAAAGAGTGTCTGGAGGTGTTAAAGGGAAAGGGAAAGGGGAAGGAGAGGTGGGGGAAGGAACTGTCAGGTCAAGCTTACTACAAGTACTGGCTTGGAATTGTTGACTTAAGAAAAATACAACTCCACTCAACTGTGGCTGTAACTCAGAGCAACTACCTTGAATTGCAGCCCACAATTCTGACTGCTGACGACGGCTCTGGGGTCTAGCTCGTACTGGTACTGTGGTGAGCACTGCTTTAAGGTGGTCAAATGCAACTTGACGCTCTGGCATCCAGTTTACTTGACTGTGTTTATTGACTTTACTCCCTTTTGAGTGATGTAACAGTTCATATAGAGGGCTGCTTGTTTTGAGAAACCTTTCACAGATCTATGATAATAGCCAACAAATCCCAAGAATCATCTCACTTCTCTGATGGTGATAGGACAGGACCATTCCTTTACCACTTTGATTTGCTCTGGGTCTGGGGCTATCCCCTCTGTGGATACAGCATGTCCCAAATAATTTACTTCCACTTTCAGGAAATTACATTTTGAAGGCTTGATTTTTAGTCCATATTTCTTTAGGTACTTGAAAACCAGCTCCATGTGTTTTTGGTGCTCCTTGTAAGTTTTTGAATAGACTATAATATCATCCACATACAGCAGTACTGTGTCAAACTTCTCACTGCCCAAGCACTGTTCCACCAAGATCTAAAACATTCCCAGTGCATTACAAAGACCAAACAGCATCCGTGAAAACTCATACAGTCCCATTGGGGTCACAAACATGGTCTTTTCTTGGTCCTCTGGTGCCATGGGCACTTGCCAGTATCCGCTTGCTAAGTAGATTGTAGAGAAGAATACTGCCGACCTTAGTGCTGTGGGGGCATCCTCAATGCAGGGTAATGGATAGGCATCCCAGTGCGTGACTTGGTTGAGTTTGTGATAATCAATGCAAAATCATATCTGTCCACCTTTTTTCCTGACCAAAACAATTGGTGCCACCCATGGGCTGTGACTCCCTCTTATGACATTCGCCTCCAACATTTCTTTCAGTAGTTGCTTGGTCAGCTGATACAAAGCAGGGGGTATGGGTCTTAACTATTCCTGAATGGGTGGGTGATTCTCTGTAGGGATGTAGTGTCTCACATTTGTTGAGCAGCCAAAGTCTAAGGCATGATGAGAGAAGACATCAGCGTGTCTCTTTATGACTTCCAGCAGCTCCAACCCTTCTTCCTCTGTTGTCTTGGGATTTCCCATATTAATTTCTTGATCCATGATTTGGAGGTCCAACCATCGACTATATCTTCCTGTAGTGTCGTGGTAGCACTGGTCAAGCAAGACACTTCCTCTTCTTCCTCGCCTGGGGTTACGACATCTTCCCATTCAACCTTCATTAGTCGATCAATGGTCTGTCATTTATATACTGTCACTGGCTGTGTGCCATAATTCAGCAGGTGAACAGGGACCTTGCCACCATTTACTATGGCCAGGCTCCAAGCCACCACAGCTGGATCCTCCCCTTTGACCCACTCTGGTTCCACCAAGGCTGTGTAGTCTTTGCCTTGCAATACGACCTTGGCTCTGCACATCAGTATCATCTCAGCCCTAGATTTCCGCTCTACTGGCCTTTCATCCATCACTCAGACTTTTCCAGTTTCTCCTTTCTCATTAGCAAACTGCTGACGACACTGGAGCAGCTTAATTGTCCCTTACAAGGCCTGGTTCTCTCTCCATGGAATTGAACTGGTCTGTTCCTTCAGAACTTGTATCAGGTCCTCTTGCCAGTGCTGGAGCAGATTCATGCTCAAGATCACAGGTGGTAAGTTATCATCATAAAGATTAGAATCTCCTGGTTTGGGTGTTCAGTCTTTCCCAATGTAATATTCGCCTCCATATAGCCAATAATAGGAATATCCAGACCATTGCCAGCAGCCAGACTCATCCACTTCTTAGGGGGTTGGGTTAGTTGCTCTCTTGTCTAGTGCTCAAAGAAAGTCTTGCCCTGCAGTGTCGTCACTTGTGAGCCAGTGTCCAATGGGGCTTCCATCTCAATTCCATTAACTTTTATAGCGGTGGTTGGACAATTTCCGATGAATCTGGCTTGAGTTGAGTTTCTTAATGGACCTACTGTGGATTATCCCAAGGCTCAGTCCACCACCCTGGGGACTCCTTGTTTAAAGCCACAGCAGTCGTGTTCGCCTCCCGAGTGCATCTTCTCTCAATGTGGCCACTGATTCCAAACCTTCTACATATGGGGCTCCCATTCACATCAAATTGGCCAGATGGCCTTCTTCCCATATTCTTAACTGCTGGGGGTCTGGACGGATGTCACTCTGGTCCTCTAGCCATCTGGTCTCTTATTTCATGTCTCAAATCCTCCCTGGTATTCTGGAGTTCCCTCTTCATATCCTGGCACATCCATGTGGACAGTTCCATCTCTGAAGACTTCTGGGTTGGTGCAGAATCACCCATACCTTGATCTCTGTCATATCGGTAACTGTGGAACCCCTGTGGTCCTCCTGAGTGCTCTCAGGTCTGAGGCTCTTTTGATATCCGTTCAGGTCAGCTATTTGTAACTGTAGTCTGACAGCATACTGGATGTCTCATCCAACAATTCTCTGGCATTATTCCACAACACTGTTGGAGATCCAATCTGATGCTGGGACGTTCATGTCCGAACAGCTCAATGGCTTCCTCTTTGAAATTTAGAAACTGCATGTCCTGGTTCTGTTTTAACAACAGCCATAATACCCAGTGGAGAGTCTCACTTCTCACCCATTCTATAAACCTTTCTTTTAACAGTTCATCGGGTTCGTGGAGATCATGGGGATCCAACCTTTTGATTGCCTTGAGGACCTCTTGCAAGCTGAGAGCATACTCCCACAAGGTTTCACCAACTCCTTGCACCCTTAAGAAAAATTTAATTTTTAAGTCTGAGAGCATACAAGTATCAAACATCCTATGCAGTCTGTTGAAAATTTGTTCCACATGTGCCTTTTCATGTTTCAGCCAAGTACTAACTTCTCGGTGGGCTGCACTGGTGAGCTGTCCAATCAAAATTTCTACATGCTGTTGCTCAGGAATCTCGTATAATCAGAACATAGACAGCGTTTTACTTCTGAACTCTCCCAAATTGGTGGTAGATACATCTGTAGGGACCCCAGAGAACCATGGCAACCAGGGTGCACCAAAGTAATATGGCATCATAATCAAATTCAACCGTGCCCCTTCTCCAGCTCCACCTGAGGTTTCTGGCCTTCTGGATTCCATTTCTGCTAAACCATTTCCTGCTTTGGACTCCAACTAAAGTATCTTGTCAGTGATGCCATGTGAAGTAAGCCTGGATGTTCCTGTTCTCCTCTTAGTGGTGAGAGAGAGAGAGAGTGTATTTTATTGATTATGAATATTAGAAATCAGATTATCAAAGTACTTACACTAGGTGGTAAGGCAGTTCTTTTCCTATTTGGCTACCCATTGTTACTGTCACCAAAATGGAGAGGCAGGAGGCACTATCCAAGAAAAGGACTAGTTTAATGAGCAGCGGACCACAGGGTAAGTAACAGGAGAAAAGGGTGCAACAACATTCAGTGCTGTCTAAAATATTTGACTATTGCCCAGAGGCCTTAAATTGTAATTCTAACCTCCTGTACAAGAACTATAAGAAGAAATTGGCTTTAACAGCTACGCTATAAGAACGTCCTATTTCCAATCAATGTAAGAGGATGACTCTATTGCAAAACTAGCAAGATTATCAACTGGCTATAACAGCTACGCTACAAGAGCATCTTAAGCAAAACCTTCTAACTCACACCGAGGTACACCTTTATCTAAGACCTATTACATGGAGTACACCATACTATGAATCACACTACATACTGTAGCAAGAGTCTGTACATATTACTGAGGGCAGTTCATGCATGGTTGTACTTCCTCTATCATCAAGAAGAGAACAGAATCAAGGAATTGGCATAACAAGGATCAACTTGACTGGCTGGCCAGTGCAACTCTGAGGACTTTTGGGAAACTAGGGGAATGCAGAGGGGAGTTTTGAACAGACCATGAGTTTCTTGACAACATCCCACCTGTCTAGGATTGCTGGAATGCAAAGACATGTACAAAGATTTCTTCAGCTAAGAACTCACTGAGGGCCACCAGAATTGACACACAAAGAATCTGGCCACAGTCTGATGGTGGACAGCCATGCTGGAATGACCAATACAATGGCTCCCTCGCCACAGCCAGCTCCTGGACTGCTAAGGAAGACGATGCAGAACATCCAGTACAGCCTGCTGCTGCACAGCCAAGTGAAGAAGATGCTGTTTGTTTTTATATACTGCAGCTTATGTCTGTACAGCACCTTTATTTTGAAAGGTGCTTTATAAATAAAGCATTGATTGAAGATGATGCAGACCACCCTGCCACAGCCTGCTTCTGGACTACCAAGTGAAGAAGACAATGCAGATCATCCTGCCACAGTCCACTTCTGGACTGCGGGGCAAAGAAGACAATGCGAAAACCCCACAGAAATCAGGAATATGGATGAAGAAGTCTCTGGACAGTGAAGAATGATGGAGTTCTAGACACCAAGGCTGGACAAGCCAAGGGTAAATGTAAAATACTAAATAGAGCGTCAAAGTATGATAGAGTTCTGGGCACCAAGACTGGATGAGCCAAGGGCACATGTAAAACAATAAACAGGGAGTTGACTCAGAGAACTGGAATAGAAGATCTGGACAGCATTCTGGTGTGGATGACGAGAATTAGAAAATGGATGGCAGATTCTGCACCGGGCCAAGCCATACACTGGGAACTGTTAGAGGAAAACAACAAACATGACGTTGCAAAGTGCGAATACAACTCGGTTCTTTTCTTCAGGAATACTACTGCAGGCTGATTCTGGGTACACTTGTGAAATCCCTCTCCCAGGGCTGCTGGAGACTGATTCTGAAATGCACTGGTGAAATGTCTCGGAAGGATTGCTTAAGGCTGACGCAAACACAGAATTGGTGAAATGTCTCTGAAGTATTGCTGAAGACTGATTCGAACTCACACTGGGGAAATGTCTCTGAAGGATTCTGAAAACTGATTCAAACACACACTGGTACAAGATGTTGGCTTAATGTAATTAAAAGTCACAGTTCCAACAGTCAAGCACAGTATCACAGTCTCTGGATGTATAGATCACAGTAAGTGACAGGCACTTGCTTGCTTCTGTCTGGTCACCTCCTAGGTGAAGCCTTCACTAGCTGTGGACCTAATGGCAGTGGGTCTCTCTATATAAATGGGCTCTCCTGCTGCTGTGGGTACACTGGCAGCTGAATGCTAGCTGGCCTCCTTAGACTGTGGGGTACTCTAATTAGGGAAACCCCTTATAGCTGTCCTATGCCTCGATTAAACCTCTGGCCTACTAAAACTGACAAGCTTGACCTCCATAACACCTGTGGGCTTAAATGGCTAGCTAAATCCCTTGACAAGCGATAGGCCTACTGTGGTTGGGCCCCTTTAAATACTGAAATTACTTCCACACTTTAAATAACTCATTGGGCCTGGCTCGCCCCTTTAAGCTGCTGGGCCTACTGTACATGGGCCCCTTTTTAATCTCTCTGGGCCTCCCTATACTGGGCCCCTTTAAGCTGCTGGGCCTACTGTGGCTGTGCCTGTTTTACTTTTGGGCTCACTGGCTGGGCCCCTTTTAGGCTGTTGGAGCTCCCACAGGCTGGCCCCTTTTGAATGCTGGGCCTATATTGCTCCTGCTCTGCCCCCTCTTAAATATTCAAAACACTTTCTGAGGGCTTCCAGGTCCTGGCCACTCCTATGGGAGTCCCTGCGCCCGAATATTAATTTATTCAAATTCAGCCCTTAGGCTAGCCCTCCCTGTCAGCTCTCAGCCATCTTCTCAAGCACCTTGAGTGCTTAAACAATTATTTTTATTTTTATAAAAAAAAAAAAAAAAACTCTGTGATGGTCAGCACCTGGCCTGTGGTGCTTTCTCTGACTCACTGCCCCTACTGGGGGGAGAAGCTGGAGGGAGGATGCAAGCAGAACTGCACTGTAGCTGGGTGCTGGCACTGGATGTGGGCAGGAAGTAGGAGGGATGACTCTGGGGCCTTGCTGCTCTCGACGTCCCTCTGCTGACCCAATGCTCACACGGAGATGCGACCCCACTTGTGGGTGCTGCCACGGAAGGACCAAAACTTTAACTTCTTTTAAAAAATAAATGGCACCAGATACACACTGCGGTCGACTCTTGAAGCCTGGGGACCCCACTGGAACACCGAAGGACCACCTCCACACTACAGGACCGCCAGACTTACTCACAGGTACAAGATGAGAACTGCAGGTACACTCTGCCTTTTCTGTTACTGCCCTGTATCCTCACTCTTTCCCTTTTCTTTTAAAAACTATTCTTCTTCCGGGCTTCTCTTCATCAGGGTGCTTGAGAGCACTCTCCCGAGCACTGCTGCTACCGATCTCGAATAACAGCTGACCTTTTTTTTAAAATGACCATTACTAGCCAAAAGAACCCTCCCTGGTGTTTTGGTCGGCAAGTCCCTAGTGACCAGGAAGGCAAGCAGCTGCGTAGCACAAGCTGGAGGGAGGTGGCACACGCTCATGTCAGTGCTGGGCAGGCTGAAGGCAGAGGAAAAACAATGTTTTAAACTGCAAGGATGCAGTTTACTTTTAGGGGTTCCTGCAATCCTAAAGCCCCCACCCTGCCACCTAACCACTGTGGCACCTATACTGGGGGGAACCTCGGATTTCAGGGGGAACTGCTGCGGAATTGCTGGGGGAACTCCAACTTTGAGGTATTACATTCTGCACAAGTCTCTCCTGGCCCACACTGGCCATTGCTGGAGCATTTTTGGCTATGGCACAAGTAGCCTTAAACCCACTAAACAGTCTTGGTGGGCTAGGGGCCTTCAGTTTATGTTTTTTTTTTTTAACCAATATCTAATTTTGATACAGCAGTCCTTGTAGGATTGCCAATCTTCACAATCCCAAGCTCTACATGGAGCAGGCAATCCCCTCAGGAGCTGACCTGGGCATTCAGTTGGTATGCAGTATCTGGCACTACTCCACCACTTGAAACACATCTGGCACCCTTGATCACTCCATTACATGCACAGAGCAGACAGACTGAGGCCATGGATACCACCACTTGAGGGGGGGGTCATCCACTGCTATGGAGCTCTTCAACCCTAATGCGTGCCTTCAACATGTGTCTAGGCCATCTTTGTGGATAAGGCCTGAAATCAGCAGGCAGGTATACTGTAGAGACTAAAGGGTAATGTAACATCATGTTTTCTCTGCTAATGCTGCTCCCAGAAACAAACGAGTTCAATAATCATAAAAATTGGGGCACTCAGGATATACACAATACTAGTTTAGCTACTAAAACTAAACTAAAATTAAGGAGGGGGAGGTGTAGGGGGAGAAAGAGGGTAGACTAGATGGGCCGATATGGTCCTTTTCTGCCATCAAGCTTCTGTGATATGATTCTGTGATAAAGTTTATATCCCTGACAACTATAGAAACGCAGCTGACAGTGGGGAGGGACATAATGAAACATTTTATTTACCCCAGAGACATTGTGCAGCATATTACCAGAGGAGATGACAAGTGCAAATAATGTTCAGAATTTGAAGACTTGGCACAAAGGTGCAGGTGTTCTGCTTCAGGCAGACTTAATATACTGCAAGGGCTTCTTTTGCTGGCAAATTGCTACGTTACGTAAGTTCACTGGCTACCTCATGCAGAAAAGTTACTTCAGGCTATGGCTGTTAGTACTGTATAGCAGGGAAGCAAGTGCCTACTTGGACTTGCACGGCCTAAACTGGTCTCACTACACTTATGCATATTTGAGATTTATGCACACATTTCAGAAAAGTGGCCAGAGGGCATACATGTCGTACTAGAGAGTGTGTACAATACAGATCACTGTGTAAGCCCACAAAAGGGAACCACAGCATAAGCAGTTAAAAGTAGACAGCGAGTGCATGGCAACAGTAAAGAGTTATTTTGTTGTTAATATACAGTATGTCTCATGTAACTTGTTCAACAAATAGAAAAAAGCAGCTCACCTCTCATTCATGAAATTGCTTTACTTTTAATTTTAGAGGACAGCAAGCTTAGACACGAATGTTTCAATCGCATTTTACCACACAGCATGGACCAACAGTATTCTGCGCACATTTCATGTGCATTCCACCACAGTCTCTCATGGGAGAACTGAAAAGATTCCTGCTGCCTAGAACCTAAAGGTTTGTATGTTGTTTTCTTTTTATTGCCCCTTGCTTCCTCTTCTTCCAGCATCTTCTTAGATTTCTTATTTTGTTTGTGTTTGTCTGCCTAGCCGTTGTTGTACTTGTAGTGCAGAACTGCCTGTCCAGAAAAAAAAATGAACATAGGAGCGATAAAATACTAGAATTAAGACATTTGGGATATGCAGTTGTTTGACTCAAAATATGTAATTTATCTTCAAGTGTGGGGGTGGAGAGAGCAAAAGAATAACTTACAAGTTGTAAAACCTCTACCCCCAGCCCCTCACAAGAGATGATAATGTGCATATTTTGAGAGAGACCATTGGGTATTTGATTTATGCATCAGTTTACTTGTTATATTTTTTTAAATCTACTGTGGGTTTGATGATTTAACTGTTTTCCCCCCATTTTAACTGCTGGCTTCAGTGCCATGCTAGACAAATTACAATGTCATCAATATTGCAAAAGCTGTCCTTCGATTGGTTCAGTGCTCCATGGTGGTGATGATACTGAACTTTAAGGTAGCAACTGTGATTTAAGCTATATGGTATGATGGTGAGTTGGTGGTACTAGGCTTACCCCACGGTCAGGGGCGTAGTGGCACATGAGGCAAAGCCAAGTGCCTTCAGTCCCCTGACCATGGTTAAATCTATTATCACCAATGTCCCCAGAGTGCCTTATTGCTTATATAAAACTGGCCCATAGACAACTTTTAAAAAAACACTCTAAAAGCTTTCAAAGCCACAAAAAATATAACAAAATGTTGCTAAATAATGTAAAATAGTCCTTCCGCAGATGTTTTTTACCTGCCAGTCAACTGTTTTTCTTAACATTCAATACATTGTGTGATTGTTTACCATGGAATAGAAGAAATCAAAGCTCTGCAGTATTCCAGTAGTAGATTCCATCCCCCCCCCCACACACACACAGAATGGTAACATGGAATACATGAATTCAAAATTCTTTAGAGTTCCACTGGCATACATACACACACAGAGCACACACACACAGGCCTCAAGTGGAGCCAGAACCTCAATGTTAACTGTTGCCAGGTAAGGAGTAGGGAGTTCTCTGTCAAACTGGTAGAGATAGGAGGAGGGGGGGATTTTTCATGGTCATCAAAGAAACAACAGCAATGGAAACTCTGATTAGTACTTGAATTTTAAAAATTTATGTATGCATGTAGGAAGGGGCTCTTGAGTGAAAATATTAAATTATTTACTTACTTTATTTAAAGATCAAATGCATATGTGTTCTGTCATTTCCTACCTTTTGTGTCTGTAGTGCAACCAGAGGTGATGCAGAGAAACTCCATACATATTTTATAAAGGAAATCTTTAAGTATTCCACTTTTTTTTAATGTTTTCAAAATCACTGCCAGATCCCCCACATGGAAGTGCCCGCTAGCGTCTTCAGCTTGAACTTTGATCCGCAGTCATGCTGATGATGTGATTTTTGTTTTCCTGCTGGTAGTGTCCAGCCCACTAGCTCTGCTGTACTATAGAGGTGACACCTGTGGGTCTGACAGTCTCAAAGTGCCATGGTCCCCCTCCCTATCCCTGATCTCCCCATTCACTACACAGATGTCAACCCTGGTGGTCTAATGGACCACCCCCACCCCATCCCTGTATTATTAACTTGACACCTGTCCCTAGTAGTCAAGCGGACCCCCCAGCCCTGATCCCTGTATAATCAAAATGACACCCATCCATGATGGTCTAGTGGACTCTAGCCCCAATCCTCATATTATTAAACTGACACCCATCCCTGGTGTTCTAACAGACCCCCACCCCGGCAGACAGTGCTCCACCACCCCATCCCCCCGTCCCTCCCATGAGCTGGTGACCAGCCCAACCCTCATCTCTCCACCTCAGCTGGCCACCAACTGAGCTATGATAGGTCAGTCAGCAGCCAGTCATTGTAGAGAGAGGGAGGAGGGTTGTGCTGGTCACTGGCCCATGTAAGGGACAGAGGAGTGGGGTGGTGGGGCACTGCCTGCTGGGCTGGGGGCCTGCTAGACCACCAGGGATGAGTATCAGTTTACAAATATAGGGATGGGGGGTCCACTAGACCACCAGGGATGTGTTTCAATTTACTAATATGGGGATCAGGGTGGGGGGTCTGCTAGACCACCAGGGATGGGTGTTATTTTGATAATATGGGGATCATGGTGGAGGTCTGCTAGACCACCAGTGACAGGTATCAAGTTAATAATAAGGGGATGGGGCAGGGGTCTGCTAATCTGCCAGGGATGGGTGTCAATTTAATAATATGGAGATCAGGGCAGGGGGTCCACTAGACCACCAGGGACATCCTAGAGTGGTGCAAGGCCACCCTGCAGCTTGCAGCAACCCAAGCCCCCTGTCAGTCTACACTTTCCTGTGAAGACAGCAGGACAAGATTTGCATCACACTCAGATGACGTCCTGGTGCCAGCATCAGAAAAACTCGGGGGAAGCTCTGCAAACAAAATGTGGGCATCACTTGAACAAATGGAGACACACAAAGGTATGAAAAATAATTTTATTTACGAAAAAAGATCAGAGCTAAATCTATGGGGCATAGTCTCACTGTAGGAGGTATAATGACAGGCTTACAATGTTGTGCATTTGATCTTTAATGGACTGTTATTTTTAGGGGCTAATTGAAGTTTCTTATAAATGAGTGAAGGTTGCAGCCATGTTTCTGATAGAAATTATGAAGCAAGGGGCTTATGAATTCCATAAGTTGCCCTGGTTGGCAGGGACTTGTTTTTAGCCATTGGGGGTGCTCTCTTACTGTCATGGCTAGAACCAAATCATAGCCAATCGGTACACAGGGATTTCCTTGTCCATTTTATATAATGTTAAAAACAACATATTATGGGCCAGCCCGGTGGTGCTGAGGGTTGAGGTGCTGGATGCCACACCTTGCACCACGCCGATAACCCGCACTTGGGAACAAGCTCGGGTTGCCGGGGGTCAGCAAGGGAGGGAGAGGGTCAGGTGTCCGATGGACTGCTCTCCTCTCCCTGGGAGGGATGAAAGGTCATCCTGCTCCTTGGCTGCCTCATGGTGGAGGTTGGGGAGCAGCACTGGAGTTAGGGAGGCAAAAAGTGTGGCCTCTGTGGAGGTGCACACGCATTCACAGTGGTGAAGGGGGAGGGACAGAAAAACAGAAAAAGGGGGGCGACCACAGGCTATATGAAACCCTGCCTGCCAACAGGTGTCCGGCTCTGTTTCTGGATTGCCAGAAGCCCCAATCTGTACAATGAGTCCTGGGTGGGGGAATGGCAGCCCTCCCCTTCCTGGCCTGCCACAAGGAGGGGAAATCTGTGGGGAATATGGGGCTTGGCGGAACCTGGGGGAGCAGTGGATGGACATAGGTGGCAGAGCAGGGGTGAAAGTATCTGCCTGCAGTCGCCTGGAGGGGAGAAAATCATCTATGTAAAAAAATTTTTAATATAACTTAAGGTTAACAATAACAATTATCTTGTCATTTTTATCTCCACTGGTGTTGTAAAAATCATATTACGACATGGGTACTGAACATCCAGCAACATTATTGGCTTAGCCCTCTTCTTACTCATGATTATAATCCACAACATAATCACAGGTAAGAAAATGTGCCAGCCAACAGGTCGTTTATCTGTTCCTGATCTGTCTACCCTTAGATTTTGGTACCCAGACAGCAGGGCTGAAGTCGCAGTCGGTGGCAGCAGCTCTTCAGCCCAGCACGTAAAAAAGTACCAGCTGCCAACCTCTCAAAAAACTTGGTCTGGCTGTCACAGCAACCAAAACTTTTTTTTAATTTCACTCACTTCACCCACCATCTCTCTACTGTCACTGAATATCAACTTTTGAAAATACAACTAGATATCCCCACATCCCGCATCATGCCAAACAGAAGATATCAAAAACCTGTGCCTCAACAAAATCTTCCAGTTGAGACCATGGCTCTGAACATTAACTGCAAAGTCTCACTCTCTCAGTCCCTTATGAGCTCTCTCTTTCCTCCAAAATACGGCATCACTTACCTGTTGACTTACTTTCACTCAGCCTGCTATTGCCAGCTTCAGCCCTGATTTGGTGACAGCAACTTTGAGAACCATTCCCAATTCTTCACTGCTTTTCAACAGGCTGGAACAAATATTTAAAATGTAACTAGTTGGTGGTGGTGGGGGAGGGGGTGGAGGGCAGCAAAACCTGTGGACAGTAATCATCACAGCATCCTTAACCATTTTCACAGCACCACCTACTGAACTCAACGCTACCTACTGTACTGACCTATATGCACAAAAATAATACTTAGAGAGTTTCAGCTGACATGGGACAGTCAGTGTGGAAACCTCGGGAAGAGGAATAGGTGGGTTAGGGGGTAGACTTCACAGGCAGACTAGATGGATTTCATGGCCCCCTTCTGCCATCACATTCTTATGTTCTTATAAGTTGCTACCTATTGCCCCATAGTCCTACTGCCTCACAGGGTCTACCTATTCACCCTCCATCCTTCCTTAATCAGAATCACCAAGCCCTTGAATCTGTCCCACTTAACCTTTAATACCATCACAGTCCCTGTCTCTACCACCCCTTTGGCAACCCATTCTACTGGTCCACTGCTGTCTCTGTGAAGAAGAACTTCTAAACCTCCTTCTTAAACCTCTGACTTACCAGTCTCCACTCACGCCCCCTACTTACTGTATTTATTTTCCTCATTATCTATTTTGTTAACACCCCTTAGAAACTTGTACATCTCTACCATATCCCCCTCTCTTCTAGCCTCCAGCCAGTACGTGTTGAGTTCTGCCATCTTTTCCTCATACATCTTCCCTTGTTGCCCCTGGATCATCCTGATGACCCTCTGCTGTGCGGCCTACATCCTGTCCATATCCTTCTTCAGCTGTGGGTTCCAGACCCGGCACAGTACAGGGACAAGATTCCCTCTTTGCTCCTGCTTTCAAAGTCCCTTCCTATAAACATTCTCTTTGCCTTGTTGTATTCCCTGTGGCATTGCCCTGAAACTTTAGGCACTTTTACTCGCAATGTCCTGTAACGGAATGAGCGTTACAGAATCGCTGTTCCACTTCTAAAAATGTGTGTAATAGCAACCCATTTGAATGAAAGTGAGCGCTCACCCCAAAATGTGTTCTCAGCTTTAGCAGATTCGTTGTCCGCTGTGCCGTTTCAATGTACTGTGTACTTCCTCCCTTCCAGCACAAATGTTACCAGTTCAGTGCTACACTTACAACACGTTCTTCAAACAGAAATTAACATTAACTTAACAGAACAGAACATTAAAAGAAAGATAACCTCCATACAGAATTCGTTTAGGTAGGATGTTCCGTAACGAATTCTGTTTAAAACATTTACAATTGACTCTGCATGCATAACTTTGGACAAATTTCCTCATGTTTTCAGTAGAATTCTCTAGGGGAAACTCTGCCCTAAATGTTTCTGAATTGAGGTTATAGTTTTTTTAATATCATCAAGGCAGAATGGCTGTCTAAAGTTCCATTCATTGCCCATGATACCACCAGCCAACAGATGGCAGGAAACACTGCCAAAACACCGGAAGATGTCATGTGCCGAAACCAGAGTTCGGTGTACAAGCAGCATGCAGGTGCAGCTGGAGGAGCAAAACAGGACAGGAACAAAACTGAATGGCACAAGTAATTGCCGTGTAAAAGTGACTTTTGAGACTGCTGCTGATAATGATTTCTCTCCTCCTCCTCCTCTTATGTCTCTGCTGTCTTTACTCCTCCCATCCAATGCTCTCTGTGTGGATTCCTCCTGCCAGTGTGCATTATGTTCTATTTCTTGGCACTGAACTTATTTTAGACCACATTTCCAGCCTTTCCAGGTCCCTCATCATATCTCTGACACACTCCATGCTGTCCATCTGGCCACATAGCTTTGTATCATCTGCAGAGATGCACATCTTGCCCTGTACACCTTCCCCATATGTTCCTAATGGATATGTTGAATAAAATTGCTCCTAGGACCAACCCCTGTGGTACCCAACTAGTGACCCCCAGCCCCTGATTTCGTCCCATTTATCACCACTCTATGTTGTCCCCAACCAGTTCCCTATCCACCTAGTTGGTCTTTCCTCCAGTCCCAGATTCCCCAGTCTCTTTAAGAGACTCATGTGCAGACATTATTTTGCTTGAGCAGATAGCTCATTTCCCTGTTTTCACACCCGGTACTCCTGTCATTTATCAAGCTCTCACAAAGCAGGATGCAACACCCAGCCTCTCAGTTGTGTACATTTGATGATGACAAATGCTCCCAGTTGTGTCATGTCTGTCACAATCCATGTAAAAAAGCTGGGGTGAATTAATATGGCAAGAGAAATATGTGGACCTTGATGAGCTAGACAGATACATTCTGATTAACGGTCTGTGCTATGATGTCAGACTGGATTGTGTTCCTTCTAAGTGTCTGAGCAAAGGTAACCTTAAGAATAAATTACCTGGTGCAATTAGTGATCAGGTCAGCCCTAATATGAAGTCTAGAAGTCTGAGAAGAAGGGCATGAGATCAAAAACTGATTGACAATCATTCCCTGAATGTGCTTATCACATAATTGTTTAAAAGCATCATACTTCATGTGTAAGGATATAAGTTATAAGTTAAGGATACCAGAAACTCTAAGGTTAGAAGGTCAAAGGTTCCAAGAACCTTTACTAGATTTGGGGAGATGGGTATTTGTTGTAATGCCATAAGACTTTTGCACAAGCTTAGTGTTGCCACCGGAAATATGCTTGCACTCAGACTGTTCCAAAAAGGCATAAAAATGATGTAAGTCATGTCTGTAATATTAACGTGTTTGTAAATTCTATTATGTAAATATTATTTGTTGTGTCATGGATAAAATGTTAGGAGTTATACAGGATGCATCTGAAATTAGACTTCGACCCAAACAAGTACCTCCTGTTTAAAAATAAAATGTTACTGCTGCTTTTGTACTTACTTGGTTTACTTACGTTTTTAGGGGTGGTGGGAACCAAACCCTGGTCCTCAGATGTCCTCCGTTCCAGATACAGGTGCCTTAGCCACTCCACCATGGGAGCAGCTCAACAAGGTACCACACCTGTAGCTACTTCACTCCTTTCCCATCTCCACGTACAGCGACACGGGTAGCTGTAATTTCCAAACACTGTAAAACCCGTTGCTGTACATGCTTTTGTGATTTCTGCAGCGTGGTTTAGTCACGCTTTTCTTAGAATGATATACAGACCTGGTACCTCCAGGGCACAATCTAATAGAGGTAAACCAGCTTTACATACCTAGTATCTTACACATGAAAAGGGCCACACACTGTATAGTACAGTAATTCAATAAAGTGTTTCACAAACTCGCAATAATAGTTCAAACAAATTCCGTTTACCACACTGCAGGAGGTGTATAGCTACATAGAAACATAGAAACATAGAAGTTGACGGCAGATAAGGACCGCAAGGCCCATCCAGTCTGCCCATTTCTTTATCTACCTTATAAATGTGCCATCGGCCTTTGATCTGTCAGTGGCCTATCTATTCATACTCATTTGTATTGCTCTCTTATGCCTATCCCATGCCTGTTTGAAGCCCTGCGCTGTATTCATAGCCACCACTTCTTGAGGTAGGCCATTCCATGCATCCATTATCCTTTCTATGAAAAGAATTTCTCATATTCCTCTTAATCGGCCCCTCTAATCTCTCATGCTGTGTCCTCTTGTCCTGCTATTTTTCTTATATTTAAACATGTTAGACTCTTTCACCTTGTTAATGCTCCTTAAGGTGTTTGAATGCCTCGATCATATCACCTCTCTCCTCCTTTGCTCAAGGGTATAATATTGAGCTCTGTTAATCTGTCCTCATATGTCTTCTGATGCAGTCCCTGCACCATTTTGTTGCCTTCTCTGGACTGCCTCAATTTGGTTAATGTCCTTGTGAAGGTGTGGCCTCCAATACTGCACGTAGTACTCCAGATGGGGCCTAACCAGTGTCTTGTAAAGAGAGATTATTACCTCCCTCTTATGACTTGTGATACTTCTACTTAATACACCCTAACACCCCTAGCCTTACCTACTGCTTTAGGAGGTCTGCTTGATGATTTCAGGTCATCAGTGATGATGATGCCCAAGTCTCTTTCTTCCTTTGTGACTGCTAGCAACTCCACTCCCAGCCTATGGGTGGCTTCAGGGTTCTCTTCCCTATGTGCATGATCTTGCACTTCTTTGCATTAAATCCCAGTTGCCACTCTTCTGACCATTTTGCTAGTTTATCCAGATCTCTTCTCATTCTGCCCACCCCATCTGGATCATCTACTCTGTTGCAGATCTTGGTGTCATCTGCAAACAGACAAGCCTTACCCTCTAGTCCATCTGCAAGGTCACTAATGAAGATGTTGAAGAGAACTGGCCCCAGGACTGATCCCTGAGGTAAATGAAGTTCACTAACTCTTAAATTATATTTTTTATCCTTTGATAATGAGAATGTTACTCAGCCTCATAATGGATGTATGGCTTTCGCCAAGCCAAAGCTCCATGACAACCAATTGTAGTCTCTTTTCATCTGGACCAAGCCATCCCAGATCATGATATCATCTGCCCTCCTTCTCCTGTACAATTTTATTTGTTTCTCTGGCCCTACCTTTTTTCCCCACTCGCTTCCCCTTTCCAGACTTGAACCCTGTACCCACTGCATCCAAAGCAACAACCCTGTCATTAGACCATCTGAGGAGGGATCCTGTATATTTACTGGTTGGTGCCAATAATCAATGGCTGGCACAGCCTCACAAACTCCATTATTCACAAATGTGAATAACGGAGTTCCATTAACCACCTTTCTAAAAATACCTCACTCTAACTGTAGCCGAGCACCTGTGCCACAGTCTGCCCTTGCACTCCTACAGGAAAACCACCAGTGTGTGCATTATTAATTCTATATTTAGCAACCAGCCACTTGTGATACAGTAGTACCTTTGAAACTGGTAAAGCACTTACATCGTCCACTGCTCGCCGGGGAAGATGTAACATCCTGAGCAGCAACTTGACTATCACTGGTGACAAAAGGTTGTGCTATTGTCAGTGACAGTGGGTGTGAGTAGCAAGGTGATGCTGGAGGGACCCCATAGCTCATCAGTGGAGCTGTTTGTTGTGGAGCCACTGACCAATGTCTCTCTCACTCATTGATGCCATCTTGGAAAAAAAGAAACACAGAGAACAGGCATTTTAAAAGACCACCTAAAACAAGAAGATGTTTACTGAGCACCCTGAACTTACTGGCTATTGGGATATAAACACTAGAGGGCAAACTACCATGTCAGCCTCCAATAGAAGGCAGTTCTTTGGGTTGTCCATACATAATCTGCCTCCCAGAAGATCCTGTGGAAACTGTACTGGTTCCTTGCAATGTTCAATGTGGCTCTGTAAACCCAGGACTGCACCTGTCTGTAAATTTTCCAGATTTTGTTTTTTGTGCTGCTATTCAATCTGTTTTATATATAAAGTTTGTTACTGGGATATGGTAGCAGTGAGGGGTGGTTTGTGCCCTCCAAGTCTTCAGCTTTTTGCTGGCTTCTCTAGTAATTGTATTTACTATTATGCCTTTCTTGAACCAGTAACTACAAAAACTGAAACATGGGGAAGTGTGTAAATGAGGATTTTATGCGCACCCTCCATGTGCGATGCCCAGATAAACCCCTCAGGCTTTGCCCTTGGGGTTTATGGGGCATCACACACCTCAGATATGCATAAAATCCTCATTATATACACTTCCCCATGCATTATTCTATATTTTTTAACTGTAGTTATTATCATTATATTTTGTGTCTGTATTAATCCATATGTCTACCACCTCATGGCACTCTTTTAAAATAGACAATTTTGCTTTACCAATGAGTTTTTGCTTTACCCTGAAAAAAACACAGTAAATACAATTAAATAGTTTCTCATGCTTTTGAGTATCTGTACTTTGATGAAGAAACCAAACTATTCACTTGTCTGGGTTCAGTGACTTTAAAGGTAATTAAACCTTTGTTTAAAACTTACTGCTGCTTGAGAAATGTGTGTATTCTGTAAATCTTGGGCTGTGCTAAATGTACTTCAGGTTGGTCTGTGATGATGCCAACAATGCACAACAGAGGGGTGTAAATAGATGGCAAAGACCTGGGAGTGCTTCACTGTGACTGCAGGGTGGATGTCAAAATTTAATCACCCCAGATACAGTTTGAAACCTGAGTGGAAACCTGAGAAGTATACTTATGCACTGCCTGGTAATACAAACTGATGGAAGACAGATAAAGTATTTGCATGCAAGACAAAATTAATTCCTCTTGTTTTTCTTGTTCTATGGAGGGCCCTTTATCAGAAGAATTTATCTGACCTTGAAATTTGCCTAACTCAGCGATGCCGTTTACTATCAAAAACTCAGACAACCACTCGGAGAGAAATAAAAGCAAGTTAACAAAAATGTTCATCTACATTTATTTTTTTATAGCTGTTTCATTTTAAATTTTAAGCATTGTAGTCAAAAAAGATGGTACCCCACAAGGCCATGGTAGAAATGAAATGTGATGCAAAGGCACTCCTTTCCTGATATAAAAAAGTGATCTTTTAGTCAACCCAGTTACTGACTGATACCACTCCTGCTGCTGCTGCAGCTCTGGACACAAGGTGCTGTATGGGATTAGAACACAGGCCTCAGGGCCCCAAGGACTGCCTGTAAGATTTGCAGAAGTAACTGCAGATGGACAAGCATCACTGACCAGCTGCCCTAGGCATTGGTGATGGCTTGGGAACAGTTCTTCATGCTCTCCATCTCAGAGCTGGCCTTCAGCACTGCTCATACCAGTGATCAATGGGGTCCCCAATTAATTGGGTGCCCCAGCCTGAACCACTGCAAATCATTGTTTTTAAATGGTAAATGCTTTTCAATGTACTTATTTTTTTACTGTGTCCGGCCAAAACAGCATGTATGGGACATCACTGAGATAGGCCTAAATTTCAAACAGAGCATTATATATAAAATAATGTATGAATGTCAGTGTGTTATGAGATTTGTTTTATACGCCCAAGGTTTGCTATACTACATAAAGCACGAGACTGAAGCTCGAGTGGTTTGTAAAAGCATCACACACTGAAGTAGTATAAATAAATTGAGAACAACACGATGTCCATTACTTAATTTTTTATAATTACTAGTTTAAGAAAATATACATTTTGGTAAGCACAGGAGAGTGGCTTATAGGGATGAGCTCCATAATACATGTTTATGTCTTATGGAGTTTGACAGCAACTGGTTTTAGGTTTATATCAACCTCAGCCAGTAATTATAATGCTATGTGGTTGCTTGCCAAGGTTTTTCCAACCCAATCAAAATAAAGAGGCAGAATAGGTGGTGCAACCTAAAATACACAAGTCTATCACTCCACCATTAGAAACAAGGTGTTATCAGGTTGTCACGAGGGGTGAGGTGAGGATGTCACATTTTACAAGATGGGAGTAGTCAAACAAAAAGTAAGGCTATGAATCAAGATAATGTAATCACATTTTCTTAATCCCCGGGTTTTATTTTGCTGCATACCATCTCTTGCTGATTAAGCCATCTGTGACATTACAGGTCATTCCTTCCTGCCTATCTAATGATGCCACGTGCCTCAGTGCCCCCCCAAACTGGGACAATTTCTTGTCTTTCATCCAAGATCTGATATATGGACAGGTGCTGGCTGCAGAAACAGCCCAGCAGACCATTAGTGTGTGGATGTTGGATGGGTCATACATTATCCAGCAATGCCACCCCCATTTTATCCCGTAAGTCTCTTCCCTCAAATTGCTCCACCCCAGCCTTGTCTGAACCTATGATGGGGAGGGCAAGAGATCATTGGGTCACCCATAACATCCCATGCCACTTTGAATTCAGCTGTAAAAGGTGCTGGGGTGGTGGGGTGGCCATAATAGTCTCCCCAGGAGTTGGAGTGTGATCCTTGTACTTTGCTCTTTAGATTCCTCTGGTCCGTGAGTGGGAGTAAGATTCACAATGTCAATCCACATCTCTCAGGTGATAATCAGTATACACTATTTCCAGAACCACTGGGCCAGAAAAGGAGGGAAGTATTTTTTAGGAAAAGTGGTGCTCAAGGACAAGGGGCATGATAAGAAGCTGGAGGGGGTAGATTCAGGAGAGATATGAGAAAGTACTTCTTCACAGAAAGAGTGGTGGATTTCTGGAACAGTTTCCCAGCAGAGGTGGTGGGGAAAAGAACATTGGTGGGGTTCAAGCATGCATGAGACAGGCATAAGGGAATCTTAGGTAAAGGTGGGGGGGTGGGTGAATGGGTCAGAGATCAAGTAGGATCTGTAGTAATACTATAGACAGGGAAAAATGGGCAGACTAGATTAGCCAAGTGGTCCTTATCTGCTGGCAAATTCTATGTTTCTATGTTAATTACATTTCAAAACTCAAAACAATACCCAGCTTTCACAAAAATATCACTGACAACTTAATATGGTTCAGTTTCAGCAGGTTTGCATCTGTCCCCCCCCCCCCCCAACAAGGCTGAAAATACCCAGTCTTGCCTAGCCCTCTTTTCACGGTCAACAAAAAATTAACAAAAATAAATAAAATGTATTTTTAACAAGACCTCTGAAATGTGAGCTTTTCTGTAATGTACCTTAGGTAAAAAATATTCTATAATGTAACATCTTTCCAGTATGCTGCTGACTAGGGTTCTTAATTTATGTTTTTATGTTTTACTTGCCAGTTTTATGTTTTCTTGTGCAAGCACAAAACAAACATATTGGTAAAATAACAGGTTTCAGAGATGTGTCACTGTCAAGTCCAGTGCAGCTCAGACAGCAGAAGGTTTGACAGTGACAGCCCAATGATCAGTGAGGCTGATCACGACAGTGTTCTCTGTTTGTGGGGCAGAAACTTTGTGTAGTTGAAAGGAGGGAATCACTCCTATCATAGACTAGTTCAATCCTTTCATCTGCATGACATCACCTAGCAAGCAGCTAAGTGGCATCATGATCAGCTCCGAGCTCCAGCCACCGCTGCTCTGCAGAGAGGAGATGCACAAAAACAACTCCTTCCCACTGCCAAGTATCCTGTCCACCTCCCGATCCTTCCCAGTGCCCTGTCCATAGGAGAGAAAAAAAACACCCTCCAACTGGCAAGTATACCAGCCACTTTCCAATCCTTACTCCCATGTCCCATTGATTAAAACAAAACACCCTCTCACTACCAAGCATCCTGCCCACCTTCTTATCCTTCCCCCAGTGTTCCATCCATGAAAGTAAACACCCTCTCACTGCTAAGTGCCCTGCCCACCTCCCAATCCTTCTCTGTGCCCCATTCATGAAACTAAAGTAACCTCCCACTGCCAAGTATCCCATCCATCTTCTTATCCTTCACCATACCCTGTCAGTGAAAACAAAAATACCCTTTCACTACCGAGGATCCTGCCCACCTCATGATCCTTCCCTATGCCACATCCATAAAAACAAACTACCCTCCCACTGCCAAGTATCCTGCAAATCTCGTGATCCTTCATCCATGCACAGTCTGTAAACCTGTAAATGAAAGAAATTGTGCAGCAATGACTTTTGCCCCCCCATGCCCACTCCACCCACCCCAATCCCCCAGCAATCACCACCCAACACCCTATATTTACATATCCAGTCCAGTGCTGCTCCTTCTAAAATGTCCTTCTTCATCTGAGCTCCATTGGGAAGTCACTGAAAACAAGTTAAGTTCTGTTACTAGTTTTTCAATGCATTTTGAACTTTTATTCATAAATGTCAATTCTTAATATTCTTACCCCAAATTTTCAACATGACCCTTTTTAATCCCATCTCATGAACCAGGTAAGTGATATTTTTCAACACTCCCCCTCCCCCTCCCCAAAACGTGTTTTCACAGTCGCTCTGTGAAATCATGTTTCTGACATGATTTTAAAAATTTCACCTGTCTTGTTGGTGAGGTAACAAAAAGTCTATGTTGAAAATTTGTGGTCAAAATCTCAAAATCAAACAAACAAACAAGGAAACAAAAAAAGCAACAAACAACCAAGGTTATGAAACAACAATGAAATTCTTCAATGTTTACCCCTACGTTTACTACTTTTTCAGATTTTGATCCAAAGTTTCAACATAGCCTTTTATTGCCCCATGTCATGAACAAAGTGGGTGGTATTTTTCAAATACCCTCCAAAACATGTTTTCACAGTCGCTCCACAAAATCACATTTTGGTTGGGATTTGAAACATACCAATTATCTTGATCATAAGGTTGGGGCAATAAAAAGACTATATTGAAAACATGGGGTCAAAATCTTCAAAAAACAACAAAGTTATGAAGCAACATCAAAATTTTTCAATGTTTTCTCATAACTTTGCTATTTTTCTTGATTTTGTCCCCAAAGTCTAAAAATAGGCTTTTTATTTTACCCCACCTAATGAATAAGGCAGGTGTAATTTTTCTGATCCCCCTCCCCCTCTGAATCATGTTTTCACAGTCACACTATGAAATCACCCTTTGGATGGAATTTAAGAAATTCTACTTATCTTGATCATAAGGTGGGGACTTAATAAGACTATGTTGAAAATTTGGTGTAAAATCTCAAGAAATAACAGTTATGAAGAAATGTTGAAATTCTTCAGTGTTTACTCCTGGAATTGCTATTTTACCAGATCGTGACACCACCTTTTCAACATAGCAATTTTTGTACCCCATGTCATGAAAATAACATGGGTCATTTTTTTTTTTTTTCAAATTCTGCCCAAAAAGTTGTTTTATACTTGTGCCACAAAATGACATTTTGGACAGGATTTCATAAATGAGTCATTCCACCTTCATAAGGTGGTGTAATAAAAAGACTAGGTTGAACATTTGAGGTCAAGACTGAAAAACAATATTATAACCAAATGTTGGCATTTTTCAACATTTATTAATAACTTTGCAATATTTTTACTTTTTAACCCACATTTTCTAGGTATTCATGTTTTTAACCCCAATTGAATGAACAAGGCAGGTGTCATTAGCAAATCCCCCTCCAAAACCTGTTTTTATGTTCATTCCAGAAAACAATATTTTGGATTACATTTCATAAATGACTCCTGTCATGTTTATATGCTGGCCAAAAAAAAAGCCAGTATTTTGAAAATTTAAGATTGTAAGCCAAGAAAATTACAACCTTATGTGTGAACCTCTTCATTTCACAATCAGGACAATTTCACTGTTAGAACTCGTGTCATTAATTTGTTAATTATTGCCTCTCCACTATCAATGAAAAACACCTACACAGCAAACAAACAAGCAACAAGCAAGCAAACATTTGGAATTGACAAGCGCTTGTTTAATTTTGATTCTGTCACGTTTCTCTGAATCTCCACCCCTGTCTCTTTTACTGATCTACTTTAATGTTCCTACCAGGGCCACTACCTTACAGTTAAAGACAAATTGTTTTAGTACTTGTTGTACCTAAGAGTTATACTACGATGGATTTCCAGGCTTTCTTTTCTTTTGCTCCCAGGTTTCAGAATTTCTTATCCTTTGTCCATGTAAAGTAGTTCCTCACACTCTCTCTTTTCAAAGGTGCTCTGTGAAATTTCTAAAGTCTTTTGTCTGTAATTGCACTTGACTGCCGATTGAATTCCTTTGTGGATATTGCTGTACTGGTTGTATTTGGCTAGTCTATGTTCTTCTTTCTTTGTGTAGAATTTGAATATTCTATTGTTTTTTACATATTACTCTTGTGTTCAGTTGCAGTGTAGTTTGCCTGTTGACCATTACAATAATGTAATGTTTTTCTTTTCAACCTCATGGGTTGTACCTGAAAAATATGCATTTATTTGTCTAGCATGCCAATCTGGTTAACAAAAACTAAATAACTATTTTGCAGCTATCCCTGCCAAAGGAAGACTGTTGCTTCACTTACCTACCACCACAGCCCTGGGCATATGATGTTGACCTCTGCATTTAACCACCACAGTGATCCATGTGTTCATACTGAGAGAGAGGGGCTAGGGTTTTTGCCTTTGTGGTGAGTACCATTTTGTTCCCCCTCAGCTCCCATAATGGGTGCTACTATGGCAGCACAACACCTGCTCCAAATGTTAAGGTGCCGTACATTCCTACTTTTGCAATTTGGAAGCCCAGCAGTTAAAGGAGTACTACACTCAAAATTTCCCAAAACATATGGGCCCAGATATTCAAAAGAGTTGAGCCATGCGCAATAGTGTTGCGCCTGCACAAGTCCGAATTTGCACCATTCTGCGATATTCAGCAGGAGCCAGTTGCACCCCCAAAATCATGCTGAGCAACAGCGCAATGATAATGAAGGCATGCGCAACCGAAGGGGGAGGAAACATGCATAAATGACGCAGTGTGATATTCAAAGACTTTCGCAATGCTCACACTACCTGGCCATGAGGGGGCTGCATACATAAATCGCAAGGGCTATGCCAGCATCAACTGCCAGGTGGTGTGCGGTGCCAGGGGGTGCATCATCAATGTCTGTGCCACGCACCCTGGGGGAGCACACGATTCTTTCATCTGGCACCATTTGGCACTGTGCCACAGATTTGAGAGTGGGGACATCCCCACTGGACACCTAGTGGGTGAGTATGCAAACCAAATGGACAAATATAGGGCCTGGGAGGGCATGGCCAGAGGTGCCATGGGTAGTTGCCTACATGGCTTGGGGCAGGGTGATGCTGATCACCAAACTAACCTCCACCCTCTACACACAGGTGACAGTGGATACCCACTCCGTCCCTGGCTGCTCACACCCTACCGGCGGCCCACGACCCCATCACAGCAATGCTACAATGAGGCACATGCTACCACATGCAATGTCATCGAACGGGTGTTCGGATGCTGAAGGCACATTTCCATTGCCTGGACACCTCTGGCAGTGCCCTACAGTACAGCCCCTCAAAAGCCTGTGGGATATTCCTGGCCTGTTCCATCCTGCACAACATGGCCAACGAATGTGGGATAGCCATACAGGTCAAAGAGGGGGACAGCGATGGGGACGATGGGGATGCCGGTGGTGATGATGGTGATGGGCAGCTCCCCCTTGACTGACGGGACCCCCGACTGCTCTGACTGGCACAGTTGCACCGGGACACCATCATGGAGGAGCACTTCAGCCAACCCAGGTAAGTCATGGGGCCATGCGCAACCACCAGTGGCCAAGGCACAATCCACAAACACGCAGGAACCCACACTGGGGGTGCATGTTGTCGAGGGAAGTGGCAGGGCACAGAGGCACACACACAGCCAGGGATGGGTGAGGACTAACATGCCACACTGAAGGACACACACACACACACACAACGCAACAAACGTGCACAGAGGCCAGAAGGCACACCAACCCAGAACGCACACCCTAGCAACACACATGTCCACTGGCCACCACGCCCACTGCCTGTTCATGTGCGTGTGTCAGATGCTGAGCACCATTGCACTTTGGTGTACAGTGCAATGCAGGCATCATCATGCACACGTAACTGCAGACAGCAGCTGGGAGGGTGTGTAGGTGGACTGTGTGTCTGCGTGCAGGGCCGGGTACCCACCCATGCACTGCCCACTGAAACACACAATGCACACAGGGCATCACCAGACAATAGCCATGCTGGGAGACAGGTCAGTCCTGCGACACAGTGCCATCGCCACCATGGATGCATGGGCGGCCCCGCCAAGACCCACCAGCACTGGCAGGCTGACCACTGGGCTCATGGGGTGGCACTGATGGTCCCCCAGAGGTTCCACTGCATGAACATGACTGTGCCTGCACAGGAGTCTGCAGCACACTGAACATGCCTGCACCAGGAGTGCTTGAGATGCCCACAGCTGAACCCGGCGTCGACAGGGTAGGAGTCGCATGATGCCGGGAATGGGTGGTGGATAGTGCGCTGCATGGTGTCTGCGATGCATGGGCACTTGACTGTGTGCCCATTGTGGCCATGACAGCAATGAACACCTGCCCCCCAGAGGTTCCACTGCATGCCTGTCAATGGCAGCGGTCACATCCTCCTGCAAATGGTCAATCTGTGCCAGGATCCGTTCGGTGTCCCTGCTGCGATGCTCCTCTGCCCACTCCAAAGCCACACACAGTGCTTCCACAGATGTCACAAGCCGCATCTGCTGCTGGACCAATGCTCGCAGTAGGCGGGTGTGCTCGTCCAAGAGGTCATCAGCCTCCTCAGCATCCTGTCCCTCAGGGTGTGCGGGGGCCTGATGTTCAGCACCCCTTGAGGGTGGGTGCTGCGCACCAGGACCAGGTCTGGGCATGTCCACAGGCAGTGCACAGATGATGACGCTGAACCCTGTACCCCCAAGCCCAGTGGGCGACTGCTGATGCTGCCCCTCAGGCTACCGCACCCCAGGGCTCAGTGGTGCTGCCGCAGTGGCTGCAATGCTCCCACTGTCCTGAACAGACACCAGTGCTGCCCCACTGGTGCTGACAGGCACAGCCTGGGACTGTGCTGACACGCAGGCCCCCATGGTGGCACCACCCACAGCCATGGGCGCCAAATTGCCCTGCTGTGTGTCCATCCTGTGGCACACACGTGTCACTGCCCATGATGGTCGTGCCATCATCACTGGTGCTGGACTCTGCCCCGGCCACAAACACAGCATGCTGGCATTCGTGGATGCCAGCATGCTGGGACACAGGCAGGGCTTCCTCCACACCTGTCTCAACGACATCAGTGTGGACAGCCAGGCGGCCCCACTGTCGTACAGATCCACACATACCTGTGGAGGTGGATGGTCCCACCTCCGACTCCATCCAACTGTCTGCAGTGGACAGGCCCACCACCGCTGACCCATGCAGATGCTCAGGATCTGTAAGGGAAAGCAAAATCGCGTTACTGCATGTGACCTACCCTGCCCCTCCCAGACAGACCATGACTTACCATGCAGAGATGGGCCACCACCCATCTGGAAGCCACCGCCTGGAACTCCCTCTGTGGCACTTCGGTGCATGCTTGCAGCAAGCCTGTTCTCCGCTGGGGTGAGCTGTACCACCTCCAGCTGTCCTCCACCTGTTGCAGCACATGCTGCCCTGTTGGCAACCACCTTCTCCTTTACCCTCCTCCTGTCTGTGCCCATCCTCTTCTTACACTCCTGCACGAAGCGCTGGTGGCTGCCATGCAGGTTCATGGCACATGCCACCTCCTCCCATGCAGCAGCATGGGCCTGAGTGGTGCCCCGCCATCCACTGAGCAGTGGCTCCTGCTCCAGGTAGGTCTCGAAAAGGGCCTCGGTTTTGGCCTTAGTAAAATTCGGCCTCCTCCTCCTCCAACCACTGTTGTTCTCCTCTCCAAGAATGTGCTCAGTCATTATGTAGCCTGTAAGAATGGCAGTTGTTACCTGTGACTGTGCAGTCCCATGCATGTCCCTGAATCCACAGTCCACACTACCACACAGCATGCAACTCACCAATAAACTGCAGTAACCGACTATGGCCACTGCAGCACATTGTCGCACCTTTATAGCTCAATCCATGCAAATGAGGTGAGGAGCAACTTTAATTAGATGCAAATTGCAGTGCTGCACCATTGAATGGCTGATCGGATGATTTGCATATGATGGCTGAATATCGCACTGTTGCCCTTTGCGCAATTGTGTTGAACATGCTGAGCCAATGGCGCAGTTCTGAGGCATGCATAGTACACCTCACTGTGCATACCCAGGTTGCTGATGCAGGTGTCTGCCGCACTGATGACGCGCTGTGCACGGTAGGCAATGCAGGGCACGGCCACCATTGTGCCAGTGGCGCTATAGCAAAGGTCACTACATGGCGCTCTGGCAATGGGCCTTCATAGGCGCAATGGCCCAACTGCCCGATAGTCCACTGTGGCGCTGGCACACAGGCAGCCAATCCCACTACACGCATTGTCATCCGATGGTGCTGTGTGTGGCCTTGCGCCAGAGACCCTTGACCCTGTGCCCGACCTTTGCCCTCTTGGCACCATGTGTCAGGCATAGGTGCACCTCTATCGCACTGTTCGGTAACAGCGCGATAGGGAATGGCAGTGCTGTACCGCGCAGCATCTGCACATGGGGTACTGCACTGCAGAGCACCATATTGCCTACTATAGCTATTGCAATGGCACGGAGAAGAGCTGCTTCCTGGACGGCCATTGAACTTGCGAATCTGGTGGCCATAGTCAAGCCACACCATGGGCCTCTCTTTGGGGAGGCCCCCTGGATAGGGCAAGGACCCAGGTGTGGCAGGAGGTGGCCACAGCCCTTGAGGAGGCAACAGGCAGGGGCCGTAGTGCTGAGCAATGCAGGCACCGATATGGTGACCTGCAGAGGAGGGAGCCGGAGCTACTGGCCCAACTGAGGTCACGTGCCAGGAGGGGCACGGTCCCACACCAAGGTAGGGGTTCTGTCAACACACTTTTATTATCCATATGAGTCACAGTGTTGTATGTGTCCAGCACATAAGGGAGGGACCGTATGGGGTTGGCCGTGGCAGTGTTCACAGGGCTGGGGTGGTGGGTCTGGCTGGGTGGGAGGGCACACTCCTTGGGGCAGGGGGACTTTGCTTTGGGAATGCACTGATGTTCTTCTTTCCTTTTTGCCCCCATAGGCCCGGAAGAACTGTGCCAAGTGCATGCAGAGCGGAGGGGAGTGGAAGCCGCAGCCAGGCGGGCCAAGGACCAGTAACGGCCACCTGACCAGCCCGATGTGGGTGAGTGCTAGACATCCATGATTAATATTGCATGCTGTGTAACAAGGTGGGCAGTGGGGCATGGCCACCATTCATTGACATCACTGCCATGCACACCACTTGTTACAGTCAACACTGTCCAGTGGCAATGCATGTCTGGGTGTGTGTCACTGGTGGTCCATGCGTGCACCAGGTGCATGACTGTGCCACTGCCTTTGCACCACATAGCCATGTCACTAGATGGCCACGGTGGTGCTGTGCGTGACTTGGCCAGTGGGTGTGTGCAGTGTTCCACATGGCTGTATGCGCCTGGGTGGGCAGGTCCTGTGGACGTGATCACTGCAGCTGGTCACACACCATCACAGTGGTATGTCCTATGACCGTATGCCATGCACAGTGGGTGGGCCGTATGGGGTTGTGCATTCACACTTGTTGACTGTGCTCTCTTGTCCTAGGTGTGAGACATCTGAGGGAGATCAGGGACACCATGCGGGAGCTCCTGATTCTGGCCCATGAGACGGTGGCAATTCTGCAGAGGATTGATGAGTCGGGGGTTCTGCGAAGACACAGAGCCAGAGGGAGTCAGAGCCAGGACCGGTGGAGCCTCCAGTAGTCCCTTGGTCCCTGACTTCCCCAACCCCCTGGACCCACCCTCACACCCCTCCTATCCCATCCCATTTGTCCACCCCTTCCCCCTGCCCACCCCCACCTTTTTGTGTCCCCCACCACAAACCTGTATATAGTTCTTATTTATGTACATAGTTGAGTTTTCTATTTTTATAATACATTTGACTTTTATATGAATACCGTGGTGGTCTCTGATTTGCAGCGGGCTATAGGTGCTCAGCTGCAGTGGTGTGCATGGCATCAGGGGTGGTGCAGTCATGGATATGTGTGTGTGTCTGTGTGGAGGTGTCTATGGTGTGGGGGTAGATATCAGTCAGTGTCTGTTTTGTGTGTGTTCCCTGTGCACTGGATGACTGTGAGCAGTGGTCCATGGTGCATGCTCTGTGTCCATGGTGCACCCATCGGCCCGTCCATGGCCTGTGCAGTTGACCCACATGCCTGTCTATGACCTTCATGGTCTGCTGGCATGTCAGTGGTGGCATTCCCTGCAGGGTGGACACTGTACCCGTCGCTTTGCTGGGTTGCCCATGTCACTGGTGTGGTGCATGCCTGGCTCAGGTGGCACTGTGGGCAACATGGTCATTGTTCCACCTCCATGCTGTGGCTTGTGTGTGTTGCAGGGGATGTGCCCCACTGTCTGTGGCTTGTGCTCCGGGTGACTACTGGTGTGTATTAGTCCATGGTGCCTGCGCAGGGTGGTTGGCACTCCAGTGCCATGGTGGACTGCAGGTTGTGTGTACACGGCTTGCATGGGCCCACAATGGGGGCTTGGTTGCCCCACCACTGCGTCCCTGTGGTGTTGTGCCCTTGGGTATGGGTGGGTGTCTTTCCAGACCCTGTGTGCCATCTGGTGTGGTGCATGCTTCCATGCACCACTGTGGGTGTCTGTGCTGGCTGTTGTGGCCAGTGGTGGGCCGGGGTGTGTAACTGGAATACTGTGCAGAGCGCTGTACCACTGGTGGAGGTGTCAAGGACACGACTATCCCATATGGGGTAACTCTTGTGCCATCACATTGTCGGTCTCTCAGCAGTACCTCGGGGGACTGTGCATGGTGGCATTATGTCTGCCATTGTTGCATTGCCGTGTGCTGCAACCTGCTGATGGGTGCTCATGGTGGGGCTGGCTTGCATGGTTCAGTAGTGCACACAGGGTTGCATTGACACTGTGGGGGTGGTGGCATGCATGGGGTTTCCTGCTGTGGTGGTCACTGCTCTGGGGGGGTGTCTGGGGGTCACGGTGCAGGGTGTGCTGTGCACTGGGGGGGATGGTGTGGCACAGGGTGGTCTGCCCTCCTTGTGTGCCAGTCACAGCTTGCCGGTAGGTGTGATGGGGCACCATGGCTAGGCTGTGGGTTGGTTGCTTGTCTCCATGGACCAGTGGTTATTCCAGCCCTCCCCTGGTTGTGATGTGCTTGGGGTGTGGGGGGACAATGTCTGTTCTGCTGTGTGTTCCTGTGCCCATCTGTGGCATGGGTGGTGGGCCCCACCTCCCTGGTTGTGCAGTTACATTGCTCTGCAGCTGGAGGGCATCCCTGGTTGCGCTATGGCGCCTCTCGACTGCACAGCTGAACATCCCTTGTTGCACTATGGCACATCAGATCTGCTCAGCTTCCCTTCCCTAGTTGTGCTATGGTGCAGGTGGTGCGATATTCAGTCGTTGGCTGTAGGCACAATTTGGCCTGCTCATTTTTTGAATATCGCGTCTCTTGCGCATGGGCACAATAGACTTGCGCTTGCTCCTGCTATTGTGCACTTTTTGGGCACAGTTTGAATATCTGGGCCATGTTGTGCAAAGTGTTTTGATTTGTGTGTGTAGTCCTCATGTGTTCTTCCCTTTGTTTGCCATTAGCAGTTGTTTTCTGAATTTACCTGCTAGTTTTACTGTCCCTGGGGATTCAAATGTTCACATTTGGTATTGCGTTTCTTTTTCCCTCATTGCCTCATGTCCCATGTAATAATGATGTGCCCACAACCACTGATTCAGTTAGTGAAAACTGCTGCAGCAGAAATCTGTTGTGTATTGTGAAGCACACATTAAGCATGGGGCTTAATGTTAAGCTGCAACCGCTTGAAGAGCACTTAGGGCCTACATGTATCTAATTGTTGCACTGCCTGGCAGTGCCATGTACGCCTGTCAGTCAGAGAATTTGTCAGTCTGGGGCTTGTCCTTATGATGAGAACATCTGCTGTATAGAATAAACCTGCATTATTATATTTTATGCATCTGTCTAGTTATTCACATGGTCCAGATGGGATCCTGACCAGCAGCAACCAAAGGGTCTAGCAGACCACAGAGAAGGTAAGGAATCCTTTAGTGGTAGACCAAGTAACAAAATGCCACACTTGGTGAAAAATGTGGCCCTTCTTCTGTCCAGACCCCACCTCGCATGCTTGCTTCGTTGGTACCTCAAAGCCATCATCCCAGTATGCCTGCACTGCTTGAATGATTAATAACAACACAACCTGGCTGCTCAGAAAAACTTTAAACTGTGTCCTATCTTGTACAGCAGCCTGCAGCTTTCTTTCTGTTACTAGCCTAATAAAAGTACTAGTGTTCAACATTGCTGGCAAGCAGATCACTGGGTGAAGTGAACTGTTCAAAATTAAATGTGTTAAATCCAATGCCCCATGGAGCTCCACAGACTGCAACCCCCCCAAGCTCCCACCTTGTTGTATAACTCCATGAAACTTCTCCGTTGTAGCAGGCACACAACAGCCACATATTTTAACTGCAGCCACTGCCAAACAACCTCTTGCAACAGGGACTGCAGCCATAGAAAATAAAATTACAAACCTACAATCCCTGATGCTGCCTCTCAACAGGCCCACAGCAAATTGCCACTCTATGCTCCCCACCTCACATTCAGTGCCAACACTCCTGCTGAATCCCACTGTGCAGAAAGCTGCTCCAGAATGAACTGCTATAAACAAATAAACAGCAGCAAGCCTGCCTACCCTGCCGCAACTGCCTGTGGCTAGCCCTGACTCACAGCCGCTCAATGCTCCCCTCGCAGCAACAGAAAACAGCAGCCCAACCAGCGCCACGAGGACCGTGGCTCTGCTCCACAGTTGGTCCTCGGTAAAGCTTCCTGCACTTCAGGGTCTCTGCTACTTGCAGTGCCCAGCATTGCTAATCTTTGCAGCCACAAAGGAGAGATCTGATCTCCTGCTCCACAAGCCTTCTGCCTGCAAACACGGAGCACCGTACCTCCACGACTGCCACCACCGCTACATGGAGTTTGACCAGGCTCCACACAAAGCTGCACAAAGTTCTTCTCCTTCCCAACCATTACTTCTTTTTGTGCCTACACTCACACGGAATGATCCCCTACCCAATTGATCACTGCAGTCTCCTCTTGCCCCTGCAGCAACATGAAGCCTTTTTCTCCCCTTGGCTCACTCCTGCAAGGCTCTCCTGCAACTACAGTCCTCCCGATCTGCCACTGCAGCCACATGGAACCTCTGCATTCCTTCTCCTGCTCAGCCACACTTCAGAAACAGCCATATCAATAAATAAAATGGGACCAAGAGAGAGAAAAAAAAAAAAAACACTGCAGGGGCCCCTTGGAAGGGATCATTGCACTGGGGCACTATAAAAACACTAAGGTCAGCCTGGTAGGAATAAATAAAGAAACAGGGGCAGGGGAACAAGAAGGAATGAAGGGCTGTACAACAGCATAAGTGAAAAGCAGGGTACAGCAAAGATTTTTTTTTTTTTAAATAATGTGGACAGCAGCAAATGCTCCCAGAGCTCCACACTAAATCAGGAACTGAGGGCAATCAATTCAAATACATAAAGCACAGCCTGGGAGACAACAGCAAGGAGAAAATGAATCATAATAAACTGAAAGCAATCAAATAAATACAGTGATTCCCCCAGCAACTTTGCCACTCACCACCACAGATACTTCCCACCATTTTCTGCTAGGGAAGAAGAGTATCAGTGCAGCAACAGCCATTTTGGACAGTGTTGCAACAAGCACAGCAGCCTCCTGGCAAGATTCCTCCATCTTGTATACAGCAAAACAACAAGGAAGGAAGTGACCCTTAATCCTCTCTGCTGGTGGCCATCTTGTTACAGTCAGGCCAGTCAAACCCACAGGAACTGCATGTCAAAGTTCAGCGGCCATCTTATGAAGGGCACAAATTGACCTCGCTCCATTAAAATCAATGGCAATCCTACTAAAATGAATGGACACTGCAATAAATAGTTAATTTTTGCAACAAAACATTTATTTAAATAACATACAACACAGAACTGGGTGGGAATTCTTTATTAAGATGGCATTTGATGAACTTTGCTACAAAAAGTTGTACTTTTGTCTACAAAAATAATTTTTGCTCAGCACTTCATCCATGACATGATGTCCCGTCTCCTATATGATGGCAACTCTGTCTCACCTGTATGACCTTTGCTCGGTGAAACAAAGCTGATCTCAAACCACAGTGTCTGAGGACAATACAGATATGGGTGCTGGAGCATCTGGAGTTCTACCTTCACCCACCTCAAGGGTGTGGGGCTACAAAATCAAAACAATCCTCCATGACATCCAGTTGTCCATCTCAGCTCAAGGAGCACCAACTATGCAAGCAATTCAAGATGACCTGGCATACATTAAAGCTATTTCACCTCAGTCCATAGACCATACCAGCCTACAATCAGTACCTTTCTTGCCTCATGAAGATGCTGTCAACTGGCTGGAACAATTTCAAACATGGATTTCTTTCAATGGTTGGGCTGATCCCTTGCGCATCTCCAAAGCCTTGCGCTTGCTTCTGAGAAGGACTGCCATTTCATGGTTGAACGCACTTCCAGACCAAGTCAAAGTAGATACTGTCACACTGTATACAACCTTCAAAGCCCATTTTATCCAGGCATACCCACCCTGGTTATTGGAGCAACAGCTTTGGGAGCATACTATGCAACCCACTGAATCTCTTGAAGACTTCATAGTGGACATTGAGTCTTGCTGCAAACACCTGCAGAAAACAGAGAAAGATCAAGTTAGCAGACTTTCCCAGGGACTGCCTCCTCAATTTCATACCTATGTCATACAGCAAAAGTCAACTGTATGGACAGACACCATCCAAGCTGCACGGCTATCTCAAGAGTCCATTTCAGTGTTTCTGTCTGCCAGTGCTCAGGCGTCCCAAACTGACTCTCACAACTGGCTGCACTCGCCACATGTGTCCAACAGCAACAAACAATGATTGACAAGCTTATCTCAACTATCAATACCTTACACATCAGCTCAACTGCCTCCTCTGCAAATTCTAATGCTATGCAACCACCTCGACAGTGACCTGATCCACCTCCACCTTCCTGAGAGCCTGTAACCTGCCAATGGTGTAGATTCAGAGGACACACTGCAGCTGTCTGCTGAAAGTTACAGAATTACAACACGACGCAAGAGAACCAAGGACACCCACCACAGAGCAATCAACAGGATAACCGCAACTACTCCCAGGATCAGGGAAACAAGCACTGCCCAACAGATTAGGGGCTTTTGTTGGGCAGGGGAACACAACAACTGACCGCCCCTCTGACTCTCACAACTCAAACAAAATGCATCCTCCAACTGCAAACTCTGGCACACTCTCACTTCCAGGGGCAAAGGTACCTGTCATCCGATCACCTCCCTTAGCAAACTATGTACCTGTAACTATTGGAGATTGGCCCACGCATGCCTTGGCTGACACTGGAGCAGAAATATCAGTTATCAACAGCAGTATTCTAAACAACCAAGCTATTTGTCACATGTCTAATGTCTCTCCAGCCAACATAAAGTACATTATCACAGCAAGTACAGCTACAGTACCTATCACAGGCGTGGTCCATCTCCAGCTACATTTTGGCTCACAGCAAGCTGCCTTCAAGTTTTATACAGTGTCTGATCTTCAACCTGTAATAATTCTTGGCCTGGACTTCCTCAAAGCTCACAAAGCCATCCTAGACTTTGCCTCAAACAAACTGTCACTAGATCCTCGGAGGCAACTCACAGTAATAGACTCAGTCACTGTGCCTCCTCAGTCAGAAATGGTATTGATTGCCAAGATTCAAGGTGAACTACTTCTACAAGGTGCTGTTGGCATCGTCACAGGATCCCCTGCGTTTGTCTGGTCTCTTTCCAGGAAACACCTTATCAGTGGTGCATGACAGTGCATTCTTCCAAAAATGCTGCAACTTCATAGATGAGCCAGTGGTCATTTCAAAGGGTGCCAACATTGGAAAGTTTGCCTTCTTGTCTTCAGAAGACCAGCTCCATCTCATGCAAGAACCTCAGCCTGGTTCCATCAACTCTGTTCCTGACAGTACTATTGCTACCACTCAAGTTTCAGAATTACCTCTCAGTAAGAGACTGTCTTCTTCAAAGCTTTCAGAATCCCCAACAGAAAAGCAACCACTTCTGAAATTCCTGGAGAATTACTCGGATGTCTTTGTTGGTTCAGATAACAAGCTTGGATGCTGTGATATCCTGCAACACACCATCGTGGTTCAGCCCAACCAGAAACCAATCTGTCAGCGAGCCTGCAAAGTAGGACACAAACAGAAACAAGTCCTTGAGGACATAATCAAAGAGATGCTCAACCAACACATTGTTGAAGAGTCTACAAGTCCCTGGGGTGCACCTTGCCTGCTGGTGGTTAAAAAGGAAAAAGGGTATCGCTTCATGGTAGACTAAAGAAAACTCAGTGCCTGCACAGTACAGGATGTTCATCCCTTGCCTACAACCGAGGATGCCTTACAGAGTCTTGGTGCGGCCAGTCCTGCTTACTTCACCACTCAAGACCTTCAGAGTGGGTTCTATCAAGTTTCCATTGATCCAGCTTCTCATCCATACACAGCATGGTGCTGCCACTTGGGACTCTTCCAGTTCAAACGTCTGCCATTGGGTCTTCGGAACAGCCCAGCTACATTTCAACATGTTATGGAAGCTGTACTACATGGGTTGTCTTGGAAATCTTGCCTAGTCTACCTGGACAACGTGATTTTCTTCAGCAGAACTTTGCCAGAGCACCTCCAATATCTCAAAGAAGTGTTTGAATGTCTCAGACATGGCAATCTCAAACTTTGTTCAGAAAAGTGTTGTTTTGCACAGCATCAAATTCATTACCTGGGACATGTTGTTAGTTCTCAAAGTATCTCTCCAGATCCAGACAAGCTCTCAGCAGTCAAAGACCATCCAGAGCCTAACAACCTCAAAGATCTTCAAGCTTTCCTGGGCTTGTCTAGCTACTACCGAAAGTTCATTTGCAACTATGCCAAGATTGCAGCTCCACTGTAAGCCCTCACCAGAAAGGGATGTGACTATATTTGGACTTCCAAATGTAAAGAGGCCTTTGAAACCTTAAAACAAAATCTAATCTCTTCTCCAGTATTGGCCTACCCAAGGTTCGACCAACCCTTTAAGCTCTATTCAGATGCTAGTTCCTTTGCATTGGGCACTGTGCTCTGTCAAATTCAAGATGGAATGGAATGAATTGTCTCCTATGCCGGGTGCTTTCTTTCCTCAGCTGAGCAGAACTATGTCATCACAGAAAAAGAATGTCTAGCAAGGTATTTGCCATAAAGAAATTTGACTGCTACCTTCGCTACTCCTCCTTTACAGCTATCGTTGATCACTCTGCCCTCAGATGGTTATTTGGAATGAAGGAGCCAGTAGGCAGTTTTACTGGATGGATCACCGTGCTACAATCCTACAACTTTGAAATTCAGTACAGACCAGGTTGAGTTCACTCAAATGCCGATGGTGTAGGCTGGAGCTAATATTCCCTCTGCATCCTCCTTGACAGATGAAGAATCCTGCCTACAAGCTCTTCCCTTCCATGCTACTCATGTGCTTCCTGTGGACACTCCTGCAGCACCTCCAGTTGCTTTGCTGCTACCAACTAATTCTACAGAGAGACACACACATACTCAGTTACTGCAAGCAGCCAAAGACCTTCTCATCTCCTCTACTTCTGATTTGTCCCTGGCAACTGTTAAAACACAACAAAGAACTGACACTCAATTTACAGACATAATCTCCTGCTTAGAGTCTGGAACCTTACCACAACAAAAGAAACATCACCAAGATGTACTTTTCCTTTGCTTCGCAGTACTTCCTCAATGACGGCGTGCTCTTTCACATTTGGACCAAGGAAGGCAAGGGTCATCGCACGGATAGAGCTCGTGTACAGCTAGTTGTGCCAGCCTCTCTCATCCCTCAAGTTCTTCTCTCTACTCATGCCTCTCCAATTTCAGGAGGTCATAGGGGAATCCACAGAACTCTCGAAAAGACAAGGCTTCACTTCTTCTGGCCTCATATGAACAGGGACGTTGTCCAATGTGTAAAATCCTGCCAGCTCTGTTCCCAAAGAAAGCTTCCTGCCAAACTGACAAAGGCAAACATCATTCCAATGCCTGTAGCCACTGAACCATTCCAAAGAGTCAGCACTGGCATTATTGGGCCCTTACAAACATGCTCTGACTCTGGCAACAAGTACATACTTGTTTTTGTGGACTACCTAATGAAGTATTTGGAACTCATCCCCCTAAAAGACATTAAAGCCACCACTGTGGCAAGTGCCTTTCTCAACACAGTTATTTGTCATCATGGCACCCCATTGTAACTACATTCAGACAGAGGCACCAACTACCTTTCCACCATTGTTGAGCAACATGCTACCTTTTTTTTTTATTTAATTGTTTAACCAGGTATAGCACACTAAGCTGAAAGCATTTTTACAGGAGTGACCTGGGAGCACAAGGAGGTTAAGTGACTTGCTCAGGGTCACACAGTATGCAAGTGGAAGCTGTGGGATTCAAACCCAGGTCTGGTCTGATGGATGTCACCAGATTTGCAGCTCAGAGCCTTAGACCACTGCACTATACTGCCACCTTTCCACCATTGTCTGAGCAACATGCAAACTTCTTGACATAAAAAAGACACATTCCACAAATTACCATCCACAATACAAGGTCAGAGGGAAAGAATGATGTCTACCATTCTCAGCACACTCTCCAAGTATCTAGATGAGACTCATGACACCCGGGACCATTTTGTTCCCTTTGTGCAGTTGGCCTATAATACCAGCCCTTGCACCGACAGAATACACCCCATTCTTCTTAGTCCATGGATGTCACCCAAGAACTCCACTGGACAGGGATCTCTCACTGCTAGAGGTTCCTAAGTCAGCTTCTTTTTTCATTATCCCTCTGCTGGAACAGCTTGAACTTGACCAACATGTTGCAATTGCCACATTGGGCCAGAGAAAATCTGCTATGCAGAAAATGTCAACAGCCAAGTCGCATGAGCCTTCATTCTCTGTTGTGGATATTGTTTATTTGTACCAACCTGTTCTTGTTCTGGGCACCACCAAGAAACTGCTACACTGGAGTGGTCCCTTCTAAATTATAGAAAAGCTTCCTCTGGTTCACATTCGTCTGTGACACAAGTCATATGGAAAGCTGGTACACAACAAAGTCCATATAAACCGACTGAAGCATGGGTATCTGAGTAACAACCTTCCAGACAACCCAAGTCCACCCAACAATGAAGCTGTCCTTGAGCCTGCCATCCTCTTGGAAGCTGAGATCCCTCCAGACAACTTGCAACTAGTTCCTACAGATCTTCCCACTCCTGATGTTCTCCAGCCAGATTACATTTTGCCAGATGATTTCCCTGGGACATCCTCTTCTTTTCAACCTTCTTCTTCTTCTTCTCAGGACTCTCTTCTACACACCACAGTGTACCAGATTGAGAAGATCTTAAGGAAGAAGTTCACAAATGGATCCTGGACTTCCATTCAAGTGTTGTGGATTTGATAGTGAGCAGAACTCCTGGGTCACTTTTAACGACTTGACCCCATCCTGTCAGGAACTAGTGCAATCAACACATGCCTCCATTCCCACTGACCAGAAAAAGTCGACGGAGGTCTTGAACTTTTGTTACCAGACTTAGTGTGTTTTGGGACTAATTCCTTTTCTGTCTTTAACTGTTTTGCAGTAAATGTCTTGTACCTATATTGTGAAACTGTTCTGATGGTACTGCATTCTTGCATATAACACTTTTTCTCCCCCTAGGAATGTCTTTACATGGACAGTCCACCTGTTGTTCATGTTATGGAACTATTAACAAAGTTTTGGCCTGTATTCTGGGTTTCCTCCTGCTGCAACACTTCGCTCTCTTCCCTTTTCCTTCCCCTGCACTTTAGCCCTTGTGGCATGACCAAGCCTCAAGTATTATTGTGTCCCTCCCAACTTGGTGCTACTCTGATTGGTTCCCAGAGTAGTCCAGATTCTTTCCTTCTCCTTCCCTGCAGCGGTGTACTGTTTTGTGAAAGTAATGCCTTGAAATGCATGAAAATTTTTTTTGCCTTAAAACTTGCTTAAAATTACCTATTTCTTAGAAACCGTTTGTAGATTTATTGCTTGTTCGACTTGTCCTCACATTCACTGTTATGGCGATGAAGTGAAGCACACATTAAGCATGGGGCTTAATGTTAAGCTGCCGCCCCTTTAAGAGCACTTAGCACCTGCATGTATCTAATTGTTGCACTGCCTGACAGTGCCAGGTATGCCTGTCAGTCAGATAATTTGTCAGTCTGGGTCTTGTCCTTATGATGACAACATCTGCTGTACAGAATAAACCTGCATTATTATATTTTATGCATCTGTCTAGTTATTCTCATGGTCCAGACGGGGTACTCCCCAGCAGCAATCGAAGGGTCTGGCAGACCACAAAGAAGATAAGGGGTCCTTCAGTGGCAGACCAAGTAACCAAAACACTACAGTAGATATATATATATATATATATAATAGATAACCCACTTTGAGGTGTGCGGTCGCGCTCTGATATATGCACACCTTGGTGTGCGTCAACCACCTAAGGCATGCGTATATCAGAGCATGACCGCACACCTCAGAGTGGGTTATCTATCTTATAAAATGGCAAAATTGTTTTGGAGGTGAGTAAAAGTGCAGGTGTGTGGTCACGCTCTGATATACGCATGGTCATGTGATGCTCATCATCAAATAAAAGAGCAGTAATTTCCCTACCCTTTATATATAAACATATATATATATATATATATATATATTCAGATTCAGTCTGTTTGTTTTCTAGGTATGTGTCTATTGATTCATTCATTTGCTTTTGGTAACGGGTAAATGCACTAGAAAGACCTGCCTAGGTGCTCCCCTTATAGCCTCCCCGGTGGCCCACATTTTCAACCTATCCACTTACCCAGGGACTGATCCCGGATATCTGGAAGGTTGCCAGGTCGTCCCTGTCCCTAAGCAGGCCCCCAAAATCTGGACAACTACCATCCCATAGCTATCCTCTCTGCTGTCAACCAGCTCCTGGAAAAGGTGGTGCCAAACAAATCTCGAGATATATCTACTCCCATGGTCTGCTGACCCGCCCAACACGGCTTTAGTAAGGGCACAGCACTTCCACGGCTCTCATCTCAGTCTCTTCCAGCATCAGAGCTGCTATGGATCAGGAAAACTCTCAGGTGTGGTATCTATTGACTTATCCAAGGCGTTCGACCTCATTGACCCGACCTGCTTGCCTGCAGATGAGGTCCTTAGTTTGTCCCCACCACCCTAAACTGGGTCTCTGACTACCTATATGGCAGAAAACAACTAACTAAATTCAATAAAGTCCTCTCCCCCTGGCCTGTCACCTCTAGTGTCCCTCAGGGCTCCATGCTGGGTCCCCTACTCTTTTCCTGTTCATCAACAATCTCCCTGCTGTGGTCTCCAGCTGCCGTGTCATCATGTGTCACGGATGACCTGGTTCTCCTAGCCCACTCCTGTGATACAGCCACCTAAACCATCACTTATCTGAAGACCTCTGGAACATCCAGGCATGGCTCTCCAACCATAAATTGGTCTAAATCAAAACAAAACCCAGGCTATGCTCTTGGTTCCTCTGCCAAAATACAAGCCTCTTCAACTCCCTTACATATCAACTACGAAGATGGCTCCCTCTCCCTACAATGACCTCCCTCCAATATCTTGGGGTGGCGCTTGATCCCCAATTGGACCTTGGTAGTCATATCCATAATGCCTGCAGTGGGTAAACCGCAAACTGGGATGGCCTACAGGGCTGAGTACAACCTCACTCCAGCTCACTTAGCTCTTGCCAGGGAGTACTACTTCCCTCCCTCAGCTCTCGGCTCCCTCATATTTTGCTCATACTTCTAAGACCTTCCTAAGCAAGTGGAGCACAGCATTACCAACAACATCTGTCATTTGCCCTAGCCTCCGCCTCACCCCATCACTGCGAGGCTCTCTGAAAGCTTGGCTGGCTATCCCGCTCAATCACCTTAACTTTAGCACTGGGTGCCTCGTGAGTAAAGTACTTAGCTCCGGCACCCCTCCGGAACTGGCCAGGTTTCTTGCTCCTGCTGACCTCTCCCTACCTGCTTAGATCCCAGGCCCGGCCTACTAAGTATCCTACTTCCCTTCAACATGGGGACCGGAGTTTTGCTGTTCATGGCTCAGGCTCTGGAACTCCTTTCCTGAAAGAGTCCGTACTGCCTCCTCTCACAAGAGTTTCGGACCTCCCTGTGGGATCATCTTAAGGTGGCTTCTCGCTGTGAATGTCCTAAGCCTCCTTAGCCTCCCGGTGTCCACTGGTGCGGCTTCTTCCCCCTGCTCTGGCGTCACCACTCTTGCGCTATGTCCTCGTCCAAATCCCCTCCCTTGCTTGACCGGCTTGATGTTACTATGCTCATAATCCTCACCAGCCCTGTTGGTCATTGAATTTATCTCTAACTTATACCTTGCCCCAGCACTGTATCTGGGTGTACCTTCCGTAAATGTAAAAACTGTAAAATTGTCTTTCTCCTGTTTTGTACCTGAATGTATTCGTCTGAACCAATTACTGTATCAGTGTACCTGTTGTACCCTTTTGTACTCTCCCGGGTCGTTCCTGAAAATAGGCATAAAACTTGTCCAGTGTACTTACCCGGTAAACAAAAACTAAATAAATAAATAAAATTTTCAGGCATGACCCCAGAGGTCTAGGACTAGGCTGCAGGAGTAAATTAAAACTTTTTATTTCATCAAACTACACACAGCAAAAAAATCACACAATTCCCCCAGGTCATCAGTGCTATAATTAGTGAAGACTCTGGCTGTTTCATTGCAGAGTAGCACACTCAATTATCCTGCAGGTGTTTGCTATATGGCAAATGTAGCTTTCGCGTTCACTGGCTCAGGAAAGTTACTTAAACAAAATGTCCAAGATACAGCAATGGGCTTTTTAATACCATAGCCCATTTTTGTATCGTGGCGAAAGTCTTCTTAGCCAATAAATGAAAATGTAATAGTGTTCCACTTGGAAGGTAAGGGATCGTAAATTTAATCGAGGAAACATCCAGTCGATTCCTTTGACTTCCCAATGTGCCTGCCACGTCCCCGTGCTCAGACATTTTGAGATATCTGACCAAGTAGAGAATGGGAGCACATGCCATTGAAGTCTTTGGGGCCAATTTTTAAAAGAACTTTATGTATGTTTAAGTAGTCTTTGATATAAATGAAAGCCAGAGCTTAACTAATAGGGCCCCAATTAATTAGGCAAGGCAAATTTTATTTAAAAGATGCCCAATCCCAGAGGTTCTGGGCACTGTACATAAAACCAACACAACACAACATCAATAGATAAGATAATCATAAAACTACGATACAATTAAATTGAATTTAATAGGTAGGTAGGTAACATTTTTGTTCATAAGATAATGAATATGGATTACTCCACTGAGCAAAGCTCATTTACAGTGAGATCCAGAGAATCAAAAACCAGTTACACTAAATAAATAAATAAATAAATAAATTGGGACAGGTAACATGACTAGTCAGTATAGGGCAATATTTACCATGCTGAGTTGGAAAAAGCCTGCCCAAACAGGAAGGCCTCATGGCATGCCTTAAATACCTCCACCAAAGGGGCCTCCCTTATTGATGGAGAAAGCAAATTCCACAGGATGGGGCCAGTGACACTAAAAGCTCTATTACGGGCGATTTTTAACCTCTTCCTGGGAATCGCAATGAGGCCCCTTGAGGAGGAACAGAGGGAGTGGACTGATGCAGCAGGCATTAGAAGGTCCCTCAGGAAACCAGGGCCCAGGCCATATGGGGCCTTAAAGGTGAGCAAGTCCACCTTGAAGGGGATCCTCCACCTGGCCAGCAGCCAGTGCAGTTCATGCAACACCGCGGTGACATGGCAATACTTACTTTGCCCCATCTGCAACCTGGCAGCTGCGTTCTGCACTAGCTGAAGTCAGCAGAGGATACCTTCAGAGACCACGAGGTAGAGCACATTACAGTAATCAAGTCTCAACATCACAAAGGCATGCACTAAGGTAGGGAGGTCCAGGGGTGGAACCAGGGGCTTAATCCTGGTGGTATTTTTCAGATGGTAAAAGCTGGCATGAACCATGGCTGACACCTGATCCTCAAGAGTCAAACCGCTGTCCAGAATAACACACAGGTTACACAGCCTGGAGGAGGCCTTATAAGGCACAGAACCAAGGATGAGTCCTGTCTCTGCACCTGAGGCCATCCTATCACACCCTCTGTTTGACTCCACTACCAGTACCTCCATCTTATCGGGGTTCAGTTGCAACCAGCTGGAGGCCATCTAGTCATTGATTTTGGCAAGGCAGTTATTAAGCACATTAACTGCATTGGATGTCCCCAGTGCAAAAGAAAGATACAGCTGGGTAGCATCAGCATAGCAATGAAAACCCAAGCTGTATTTTCTAATGAGCCCTCCCAGGGGAAGCATGTACATGGTGAACAACATTGGTGACAAGACTGAAACCTGGGGTACTCCAGGAGACTAGGGGAGGAGGAGAAATTCCCCATCGCTACTCTTTGCCCCCTGTTTGTGAGAAAGGACTCAAACCAGAAGATGACTGTGCCAGCAAGTCCACAAAATTCCCTCAGGTGGTGAAGTAGCACACAATGTTCCACCATGTCAAAAGCTGAGGATTGAGTGAGGAGAATGAAAATTGTCCCCACTCCTCGATCTCTCACACTGAGAAGGTCATTGTGCACCCGAACGAATGCAGTTTCAATGCTGTGCCTCACCCAAAACCACGACTGGAGAGGCTCATATAGATCAAAGGCCATGACATGTCCCTCAAGCTTCAGCACGACAATCTTCTCAACAACCTTACCCAAGAATGGAAGGTTGGAGGTTGGATGGTAATTTGTCTTGACGTCAGGGTCCAGAGATGGTTTCTTCAAAAGGGGTCTCACCAATGCCTCCTTCAAGACATCTGGAAAGACTCCTTCTGAGAGGGAACACCAGACAATCAAGGCAAACACTGTGCCAATAGAGTCAACACATCCCATCAAGAAACACGTCAGCACTGGGTCCAGTTCACAATATGTGTGCCTCAACCTAGAAGCAACCCCAATGACCTCAGCCACCTCCACTGGTCTAAAGTTGCCCCGACTCAGTGGAATGCTCTCCGGGCATCTGATGTGGTCACTGTTGGCCAAAAATTGGCTCACTGGCAGAACACCTTGCCGGATGGTGGACACTGTGTCTGAGAAGAACAGAGCAAACTCTTTGCATAAAGCATCTAAAAAGGCTTTTTTTGTCTGAAGACAGGCTGGACAATTAAGCACTTGCTTTTATTTATATCAAAGACTACTTAAATATACATAAAGTTATTTTAAAAATCATCCCCATAGACTTCATGGGGTGCATCCCTGCGCTCTCCCTGATCAGACGTCACAAAGCGTTTGAGCGTGGGGGCTTGGCCAGCACATCGAGATGTGGAAGGGATTGGCTGGGTGTTTCTTCAGTTAAATTTATGATCCCTACACTTCTAGGTTGAACATTTTTAAATTTTCACTTATTTGCTAAAAAGACCGCCAGCACAGAGGTAGTGTTACCATTCACGACGCTGGTGACCTGGGTTCAGGAACGAGCCCGGGGAGCTGGAGGACCAGCTGGGGGAGGAGGCTTGAGTGCCCCAGGGACTGATTGCCTTCTCTAGTAGGAGTGGGGACCAGGGCTTGGTGCTTGTCTGACCCCTGGTGGAGGCCCAAGGTACAGCAAGCTCCAGCCACTCATAGGGGAGAGCTGAGTGACAGATGTTGGTGCTTAAGCACCTTAACATCAGGGTGCATATCATGTGGCACAAGAAAATGGGAAAATGGCTTGCAGCAGTCCTGGCAGATGGAGTGTCAGGCCCTGATCCCCAATGCCCCTACCTGTTCTGGAGAATGGCATCCTGACGAAACTCAGGAATTCGGGGTGTTCGGGCCCCACCTCGTCCTCACCTGGGGGGCAAGCCATGCCTACATGGGGGATGGACTAATCCGGGCTTCAGGTAAGATGGCGGGGACTAGTAGGCTGTAGGCGACTCCTGAAGGGAGTGGAGTGCCACAGGCAGGTGGTAATAAACTTTAAGTAAAAAAAACAAAACAAAAAGACTTTCACCATGATACAACAATGGGCTATAGTATTAGAAAGCCCTTGCTATATCTTGAAATATATTGTTGACAATCTCTGTAAAATTGCAACTCTGCTGCTGTAAAATTGACTCTAACTAGTGTTTGCTGAATCTGTGGTCACAGACGCATCACTGTCACATGGGACAAGAGGCATTCTAGGAAAAAGAAGAGCAATAAAAAATGTGAACATGGAGAGCCCCATGAGCCATAAAACTAGTAGGCAAATTTAAAAAAAACTGGAACTACACATACAAATCAAAACACTCGGCACAACATGTGGTTTTGCAAATTTTGACTGTAATACTCCTTTAAAAAACAAATGTAGTGCTACTTGAAATGTTTTCTAGTGCGAGCTATAGTTTTTATTTTATTCTTTATTTTTCACTCTGGTGAGTTCCTTCCTCCTATACACAAACCTTGAATCCCAAGCCTCCTAAAGCAGTCACCATTGGCCCTAGATACCCATAGCCTGTCCAACGTATACTGTCCTAGACATACATATTTGTGTGGGGCCAGGATAAGAGCTTTTTAGAAGTTTCAAAAGTTTTCTGTCTAGCAAAAGGGACAGGGGACCCCAGAGGTACCAATGCTGCTACTTAATGGTAGAATGGAGGGACAACATCCACCTGAGCACTGCCATTTTTTCTACCTGTTTTTATTCCCCTTTGTATAAAACAGTGGTGAGAAAAGAAAGAATGCAATTGGTCAAACCACATTTTGTGACCTGTCAGTAAGAGAAGACTTATTGTAACTGCACATCAATCAAATTAGCTGTGATTTTTTTAAAACTTGAAAGTGCCCTGGGTGTGTGGTAAAATCTGTCTCACTACACACTGAGATGTGAGTTATTGCTTACATATCTCACCTCACCGTACAGAGGCCCAACCCAAGATAGGAAACCCTTCTAACTAGTCAAAAGTGAGATGGGATGATGGTCAGCCACAAAAATCTAACTGGCACTCACTAGAACATACCACAAGACACCAATGAAAGCTAGGTCAGAGTCCTGTATTATGCTGTTGGTTGGATTCAACTTCCTCTCTCAAGAGAGCTATTCTTCCTCATAGGACTTCCTCCACTTTAAGCAGTTATGTAACATTAGAAGCCAGCCACTCTCCCTGTGGCAGGAGATGCCCAACAGATACACTTAGTAGGTCCTCTGCCACCTGCTGTGATATAACAGACTCAGGTCTTGAACTTGGGCCATCAGCATAGCAGGGTGCAATACTTATTAGGTCACTCACTGGAATGCTTTATAGTTAGTATTAATATATTTTGAAGGAGTGGTTGCAGATCACACTTTACTTAAAATGATAGATGAGATGAGAGTTTGATAAAATCACATTTGCTACATGTGCACTAATCCAGAAATCATTACAATAAAATTATAAACAACTAATTCAGAAATCATGAAAACAAAATACAACTTATTTGTAAACAAAAAAAGAGAAGTCTTCTTTAATTTTATATATGTACGCACACACACACACACACACACGTGACACCTCATCACCAAATCTTGGCAGTACCTTTTTTTATCATTCTAGATTATGTATTTCATTAGCAGCATTTTACATGTTTGTATGTTCAATGTGACTCTCATTGGCTTGTTTATTTATTTAGTTAGTTATGCATGTATGTACTGTATGTATGTATGTGTGTCTGTATGTACAGAATGTATTCATAAAACTGCAATTTGTGAACAGGAAGGGCATACTAAGCTATTACAACTTCCTTCCAGGTGAATCATGGGTGGTGGATTACATGGACCTATTTTATTTTAGTCATGATATTTGGAAAAATATCCTACTTTTCAGTAGGGGGCGCTACTGTCTGTTTGCTGTCTGGCAAAGATAGCAGATCCCAGAAGAGGAGAGGTAGATGGCATACTCGCAGATCCCAGAAGAGAAGAGGTAGGTGATGTACTGGCAGAAGAGACGACCTCCTTTCTGTGGCTGATTTAAAGAAGCTCAACCAAAGCAGTGACATGGAGGCTTTGCAGCCTGATGCCTGTATGTTGCAGGAATGTCAAGGTTTATCAGCGAAGGATTTGGACTCAGGCAGTTTTGGGATATGATATGGTATGGATTTGGACATGGAGGGGAATAAGTTAGCGGATGCTCTGGCAAAATGGAAATGTACCTCATGGAACTGTTAGCCACGTAGGAAGTACAATTCATGCATGAGAGGAACAAACTGCAGGGATCCTGTGTTTAGACATACTGTGCATCAGAACAGCCTGTAAAGCTATCAGCAGACAATCTGACAGCATCAGAGTTGGAGACAGCTTCTGGATCAGCCCCAACCACTGCATCAGTCAGCAAATATTTGGGCATCAGCAGAGGCAGATCTTTCAGGGATAGCAGCCACATGGATGACTACTACATCAGAGCTGTGGATGCCAGTAATGGCATTTTATTTTACTTATTTAGTTAGTTTTTATTGACTGGGTAAGTGCACTAGACAAATTCTACCTATTTTCAGGCACGACCCAGGGAAGGGGGATACAGATGAATGCAGACTGACCTTGAACCAGATTAAGCTGCTGGTGGTATTTTTAGTGAATGGGGGGAAATTTGCCCAGGACACCAGGGAAATTCCCCTACTTTTTTTGAGAAGTGCCATGGGATCTTTAACATCCACCTGAACTACCACCAGAACAGGCAGATGGGACCTTGGTTTACTGTCTCATCCGAAAGACGGCACCTCAGGAGTGCAGCACCCACCTCATGCTGCACTACAATGTCAGTATTGGAATTTAACCCAAGTGCCTGGTGTGGGGATAGAACCTATAGCCTTCTGATCTCCTGGCCACAGAGGCAAGTGTGCTACCTGCTGAGCCACTGACACTATTGCGGGCTTGCTGTGTGAAGTCCTGGGATGGGACAATATAGCTTACAGAGTAAGAAGAAGAGGATGAGCAAACTAACACAGGGAATGAGGTAAGAGGCAAATTTCTTACCAAAGAAGAGATATTGATGGAAATAGGGAATCACAGAGGGTAGACAAGCAGCTGGTAACTAGCCCAAGTGAGAACTGAGCAGATAAGACCATGCCCAAGGTTACTGAAGCACATGTGATTTCTCCTCCCCATACCTGAGCCCATTCATAATAAAATTTATCCCATCCCTGGTGGTCTAGTGGCCCCCCCCAGCCCCAATCTCCTTTTATTAATATTAAGTATGTCCCTGGTGGTCTAGATGACCCCCCCAGCCCTGATCCCCTTTTATTAATATTAAGCATGTCTCTGGTTGTCTAGCAGAACCTCCCAGCCCCGATCCCTTTTTATTAATATTATGCACCTCCATGGTGGTCTAGCATACCCCCCCAGCCCTGATCTCCTTTTATTAATATTAGGCACAACCCTGGTGGTCTTACAGACCCCCCCCCAGCCCCAATCCCCTTTTATTAATATTAATCATGTTCCTGGTGGTCTAGTAGACCCCACAGCCTGATCTGCCCATATAATAATAAATAGCATTCCCTGGTGGTCTAGGGTCCAAGTGGACCCCCACCCTGGAAAGCAGTGCTCACCATCACTCCCCATCCCATCCCAGGCTGGTAACCGCACAGCCCTCCACTCTCCACCATGGCCAGCAGCTTACTGAGCTGTCAGTGAACACATACTATAATACAGTATGTTCATTGACAGCTCAGTCTGTAGCTGGCTGGTGGAGGGCAGAGACTGTGCCAGTTGCTGCCCAGGGGTGGGATGGGGAGTGGGGTGGTGGGCACCGCTCTGTCTGTTTGAGGGGTGGGGCACTTAGACACCCAGGAATGTTATCAATATTTTATGGGCAGATCAGAGTGGGAGGGGCTGCTAGACCACCAGAGACATGATTAATATTAATAAAAGGGATCAGGTCGGGGGTATGCTAGACCACCAGGACATGATTAATATTAATAAAGGATATCAGGGATGGGGGCTCTGCTAGACCACCAGGGATGGGATAAATGTTATTATGAAGGGGATCGCGACTGGGGGGACCGCTAGATCAGGGCTGGGGGGGTCTGCTAAACCACCAGGGATGGGATAACTTTTATTACAAAAGGAATTGCAGCTGATTGTGGGACTGCTAGTCACCAGAGACATGCTTATATTAATAAATGAGGACATGGGCTGGAGGGTCCACTAGACCACCAGGGATGGGATAAATTTTATTACAAAGGGAATTGGGGCTGGGGGGGCCCTAGCCACTAGGGACATGCCTAAAATTATTAAAAGGGGATCAAGGCTTGGGGGGGTATACTAGACCACCAGGGACATGATTAATATTAATAAAGGAGATCAGGGATGGGGGGTCCACTAGACCACCAGGGATGGGATAAATTTCATTACAAAGGGGATTGCAGCTGAGTGGGGGACCACTAGCCACCAGAGACATGCTTAATCTTAATAAATGGGAATTGGGGCTGGGGGGTCCACTAGACCACGAAGGATGTGATTAACATTAATAAAAAGGGATCAGGGTTGAGGGGCTGCTAGTCCAGCGAGGATGGGATCAATTTTATTATGAAGGGGATTGGGGCTGGGGGGACCGCTAGCACTAGGGACATGCTTTATATTAATAAAAGGGAATTGGGGTTGGGAGGGTCCACTAGATCACCAGAGACATGCTTAATATTAATAAAAGGGTATCGGGGTGGGGGCATCTGAAAGACCACCGGGAACAGGATAAATTTTATTATGAAGGGGATCAGGGCTGGGGAGAGACTGCTAGCCACCAGAGACGTCCTGGGGTGCATGTCCACCTTGCAGCTTGTGGCACACCATCCAGATGCGCTGACTGTTTGGTACACAGCCACAGTTGCTGCAAGTTGTGGTACTTTGCCGCCAGACCCTACCCGACAGAGAATCAGGCGCAGGGTCCCTGGCGCACCAGCAATCGGTGCAAGCTGCCATTGCCGTGGCTTGCACTGAGTTTTAAGAATTGGGCCCCAGGTCTCTAAAGAATAAAACAGCCATTATGGAGGCTTTCATCATGGATTCCTTGGCATATCTGGCATGCATCATGGAGACTTGACCAAGGGATGACTCAGGTCTTGTACTTAAGGCACCCATTCTGTTGGGTTTTTCTATGGTGCATTGTCCTAGTCAATAGTGTGGGGGAGCATAGTAGCCATCTGTTTTAGATCCACATTGGGACTGACAGCATACCCCATGGGAGGAACCAGGTAATTTGAATGTGTGGTGGTGAAAGGTGGGCTGGGTACAAGTTGCAAGATCATACTCGCATATTGTCCACCAGGGAAAGGGCACATATTCTTTCAGGAACTTGAGTGTTCCATGGACGACCTGGTAGTTGAGCAACCCCAAATCCTTGTTTTGGGTGACTTTAATTCCTGGGTCAGTGATGAAACATCTGTCTCAATGACTGAGAAGGATGTGGTGGTGCATTTGGAACAACATCTGGAGAAAATTGACTTCTATGAGCCTTTCCAGTCTGGTTTCCAGCCTTGCTATAGTATGGAAACAGCTCTGGTCAAGGTGCACCATGACTTCCACCTAGCAAGGGATAGCGAACATTATTCCATCTTGGTTCTGCCTGATCTTTCTTCAGTTTTTGACCTGGTGGACCATGGGGTGCTGGTGGCTCATCTGGGGCACTAGGCAGGACTCGCAGGGTCAATGCTATGGTGGTTTGAGTCCTACTTATCTGCCAGGGTGCAGCAGGTGGCACTTGGCTCTTTCATCTTGAGCAGTGCTGCACTCTGTTTTGGCATGCCTCAGGGGTCTGTCCTGGCTCCTAGGTTGGTTGCTGTATATATGTTGTCATTGGGGGAGATCATTAGACATTGTGGTTTGGGTTTTCACTGCAATGCTGATGATGCTCTGTTACATGTGTCTTGTGCTCCTAATGACAGGGCAGTTTTCTTGGAAATGAGCTAGTGCCTTAGGGATATTCAGGATAGGATGGCAGCCAACGGGCTTAGACTGAATCTTTCGAAGACACAGGTGCTACTGGTGAAGTTGGACTGGTTTGATCCACCAGCAATGAGTATCAGCACTATTCTACCTTCCTTAGATGGCATTGCAGTGGAAGCTGTAGACAGGGTGAGGAATCTGGGGGTCACTGTAGATCAAGTTGACACTAGAACACCAGCTGTTGACTGCTGTACACAGTGGCTTTTTCTGTCTTCATAACATCTCCTGGATCAAACCCTTTCTGGATCCGACTGACCTGGCAATGCTTGTGCATGTCCTATTCTCATCAAGACTGGACTACTGTAACACTCTGTTTCTTGCGCTATCTGTGAGATTGTTGTGTTGCTTGCAGCTGGTGCAGAAAGCGGCAGCCTGGCTGGTGGCTGGGACTGCTCAGTTTGAGCATATAATGCCAGTTCTCCATGTTCTGCACTGGCTGCCAGTGTGGTGGTGCATCAACTTCAGGGTGTGCTTGATAACTTACAAGGCCCTGCATCGACTGGCTCTGGGCTACCTGAAAGACCTCCTGACCCCATACACTCCTGGTCATCAGTTTCAGTCAGTGGATGCAGGCTTCTTGCTCTTTCCTCAAGCTCGCTTGAAATCTTCTGGGGATAGAGCATTTGATGTAGCTCTCCTGATCCTCTGGAACACCCTTCCCTTAGTGGTAAGAACTTCTGCATCCCTGGCCTCATTTAAGTCATGTCTGAAGACACATCTGTTTGATATGAGCTTTGAACCTAGTGCTGCTCTTTGAATTCTACTGATTAAATTCTACTATTTTTAATTTATAATTTTATTGCTATGATCTAAATGTATTGTCTTATTTTGAGGCGCCCAAAGATCTCAGGAATGGGTGCCATTTACATAAAATTTTCGTGCCTTGACTACCATAAATAATACCTATGATACACTCAGATGTAATTTATGCCTAGAATATGGCCATGTAAGTGCACACTGCCCAAACACGTTTGGGTGCCATTGATTTGTGTGGTGCTAGGTAATGACCCTGGACCTTTCACAACCGAGAGGGTGATCTGTCCAGGAGAGGTTGGAAGCTCAGGGTCAACAGCAAGGATCAGCAAAAGGTGCACAAAGTGTCCCCTCCTCCCTAAGTGTGAAGGGCCAGTCTGCCTGAGGAGTCAGCCATGGGAGTTATCTGGCAGCCGGTGACTCTGTGTGCTTATAAGTAAATAACAACAACAAAAAAAAAACTGTGACTACTGTCTTGGGATCTTTTTATATGTTGCCTCTTTTTACTTGCTAAATAGTTACTTTTAAAGTGTTGACTTTAATGTATTGTTTTGGCCTGGCTACTTAGTATTAAGATGGTTAATCATGCTGCTGCCAACAAATTCTTGGCTCCCTATAATTTTCCTCACATTGGGACAAAACTCTTTCTTGGTGGCCCCTACATGTTGGTTTATGAATGCTGATGTCTTTCTCTCCATATGTTGTTTAGTGGGTAGAGTATACAATTACATTTAATGCTGTCTGGCTACTCCTATTCTGGGTGGCTTATGAAAACTGAGTAATGTGAGTGCAGGATGTTGAGCTACAAAACAAAATGTCTTCCTGTTAACTAGGGGTGTGCGAGTAAATGAAAGTGTCCCTGCACTTGCTCACATAGTAAAACAGCAGATCGCATCATCAACTGTTCTGTTGTGCGAGCAACCATGGGAACACTTTCAGTCACTAGAAGGTGGCCGTCCATGGAGGAGGACGGGTTGTGTTGATCACCTTTGTTGTCACGCATGGGGGCCTTCTGTTAAAAGAAAATGTGGGTGCTGGGGGGAGGAGGGGGAGTTAGGGGCTGCTGGGGTGGGTGGGGGAAGCCTACTTTGTATGAATGAAAAGTTCTAAAGATGAGATGGCGGATGGCTGTTGAGGCAGGTGGGCTATACAGTCACCCACTGTGTGTGTTTTTTTTTTTTTTTTTGCTTAAAACATAAAACTGTAGGTGCCGAGAGGAAGAGGAGGGTGACACTGGGCTTGAAGCAGAAGTTCAGGGGATGGGGTTGTATTTTAAAAGATTGGGCTGGGGAGGAAGGTGGAGGGCTGTTCCTTTTACTTTTTTTCTCACAGGTACACAAAAACAAATACAAATACGAATATCGAATTTCTGAATATTTGGGGCCATCTAACATGAATATTTGACCAAATATTCAAAATAAGGTATTCACATACTCCTGCTATTAACTCACCTATAGTATTGCAAGATATTTGTATTTCACTGACTCAGGATCATTACATTGGCTTTATAGCTTTGCTGGTTTGATCTGTGGACTATTATTTGTAGCTTATAATGTACCCAATATGAATCCTTGCGAACCTGTCTTAATAGAGCACTCTGATTTTTTTACCATGTCTAATTTAGTTGGCAGTCAGCAATTCAGATGTGTTCCTTGGTATTTTCTCATTTCTAAATTATTGGTCCGAATTATATTGTTCCTGAAAAGACTTTACTGGAAGTGTATTTCTGCATTTTCACTCAAGAAGTTGTATTACCTGGTCCTTCAGGCCCTTTCCCTTATTCTTGTTGCAGCTGAAGTTGAACCAAATCCTGGCCCTGAGAAATCTCTCCGGCATTCCCTTGCCCCTCCCCCACCCACCCCGGCTTAGTACTAAGTGCCTTAAGCTAGTCCATCTAAATACATATTTTTTGTAAAGATATTTGATTGAGGTACTGCAGAAATCACATAGCATACATACATACATACATACTAGAATGCATTTCAGAGAGACAATACAATCAGCATACACAGTATAGTAATAATGACAATTACAATTAATAATATGCATCTTAATTCATAGCATTGCACTTCTAACAAACTCAGAACTTAAGGTCCTGGATATTCAAATTGCGCTAGGCTGTGGCACAAGCCTGGGCGCAGCTCAACTTTGTTGCTCACGGGTGTGGCCAGGGCAATATTCAATGGAGCTGTGCTATGGCACAACTGCTTTGAATATCGCACCCTGGCCACCCCCACTGTGCATGGCGCAGTGGCACTGTGCCAGCGCAAGTGGTCAGAGTGGAGCATGGAGATGCAGTGGCACAAGTGCCATTGCGCCATGCACAGCACCTGTGATATTCAAACGGGAACATGCAAATGGGGCCATAATTTATGCAAGGTGCACAGGGGGCCATTTGCATCTCATTACAGCCCCATGTGCATACCATTAGCATGCAGGTGCGCCGATCCCGGCGACTTGCCTGGTGCCTGCCAGGCAACCGTCCGGACAGCGCCCTGCAGCCCGATCGGGAAGTCCGGTAAGTGAAAAAAAGCGCTATATCCTGGTGGTCCAGTGGACCTCTATGTGCCCGATCGCGGGCATCATTCACCCCCAAGTCCGATATCCTGGTGATCTAGTGTACCCCCACCCACCCACTGAGCCCCACCACCCGCTCCCCACTTCAGCGGTGACGGCAGCACTACTGCCTGCCACCCCACGCCCGCCGACGGCAACTCAGTAAGACTACATGCCCATTGGTTCAGAGCATGAGCCAATGGGCGTGCAGCCATATCATACTAGTCGGTCAGATATGCGAATGGATCATATCTGGATTGATTCAAATATGTGAGCTGCATGCCATTGTACCATGCTCTGAACCAAGGGGCGTGCAGCCCTACCGAGCTGTCGGTCGGTGGGCAGCGGGCAGCAGGTGAGGGGGGTGCTGCCACCACGCCCGGCTGAAGGGGAGAGCGGGGTGGGGCTCAGTGGGCGGGTGGGGTGGAAGTACACTAGATCACCAGGACATCGGACTTGGGGAGGTGAATGATGCCTGTGATCGGGCTCCATGCGGTCCACTGGACCACCAGGGCTATCGAACTTGGGGGGTGAATTCAGTGATGCCCACGATCTGGGCATGGGGGGCACTGCCAGGTGCGGCAGGAACAAGTGATGGCCACCCATAGGTGGCAGCTGCTGTGTTGCGCCCTGCAATGCGGCAGCTCACCTGTGGGTGGCCTTCACTTGTTCTTTTTTTTTGCGGATGCATGACTCTGCACAGCCCGGGCTGAATATCGGGCTGTGCAGGTTATGCATGGGCATGCCCCCCCCACCTGTGCCTACATACATTACTGATGCGCTCCGACGCATCGGGATTTGTGCGGTGCACTTTTCCCTTTTAAATATCGCACTAGTTAGATTAGTTGTGCATGGCGCAACACTGTTGTGCCATGCGCAACCCTTTTGAATATCTGGGCCAAGATCTTTAAGTGTACTATAAACTTTTAAAGTTAAATTTGAATAGAATCAAAAGATACAAAATAGTAATAGGCCTTAGGGTCATGACTTTTTATTATTTGAGAATGAATTGTGCCAAGTCATACATCTGTCACCAGCAGCTACACTGGGACTTTGTTGTCTGCTATCACTGCTGCTAATGTGTCCCATATTGCATTAAAGTACTGACCCTGGCTTTTTGCACTGTAATGACAGTTTTCCATTTTCATACAGAAAAGCATATTAGAGAACCTCTGAGCCAATGTAGGGGGAGATGAGCTCATGCAATTTTGCGCAACTGTTTTTCTGGCGTTAATCAGACCTATGTCCCATAGCTTACTGTGGGGTCCTGTCCTCACATATGAGGACTGAGACTCTACAATACCGAACATGCAAACTGAAGGAGAGAAGGGCCGTTAACGATGTAAAACCCTCTCCATAACCCTATGAATTTCTCTCTAAAATGGTGCCACTCTCTCACAGCCTAGTGCCATGTGTATAAAATCAGCATCCTCTACTAAACATTTAGGACATTGTGGGATAAAGGAAGACCTATAGCTACGCAGATGTAGGTGCATGGTATGTTCTATGTAGGAAGTTGTACTGTATTCTTCTCAGCCTGTTAAAGCTGGAGCAAGCCTGTGCATACTAAATAGCACATTCCCAAGACTCAGGGTCAAGGGTAAGACCCAGCTCTTCATTCCAGTGCTCCTTCACCCTATTCTGTGGACCAGGAGCTGCCTTCAGCAACAGCCTTTACACAGCAGTTCATGGCTTTGAGCTAGACTGTGGACATAAAAGAATTTCCTCATAGGAGATGTCTGGATATGGCACTTGGATAAGTAGTGTCTAATACAAAGGTAAGCAAAAAACTCACCAGTTTGTAGGGAGAACTGCTCTCTGGCTGTGGACAAGGATTTCAACATCCCACCTTCGTACAGGTAACCCACCAAGTTCAGCCACTTCTTACTCCATCTTAATAGGGTCTGATGCATGGGAATGTTGTATCCCCCCATTCTCCTGCAAATGGTCATTAGACCAGCTCCAGAGAATAAGCCCTTGGGGTGCTTGATATATTTATAGATGCCAAGCCATATTCTGGTAAGTTGTTGAGTGTAAGGTTTGGCTTTCTGTATTACAGACAATTCTGCTAGGCCGTGTAACAAATATCCCCACAGTAATCCCATACTGTCATACTCACCCTACAGCTACAACCAATCAGAAGTATGTTCCTGATTTTCTTCAGCAAGGAGTGCAAGCTGCGCAGCCCAATAATAAAATTGAGTTAGGTAGTGATAGACCCCCACATTTCATAGACATTTGCAATTTATTTCTCGCAATCCTAGCCTTTCTACATGCCCATATAAATTGTGTGAGGATTTTTTTTATTTTATTCTTTTGGTAACCAGGTAAGGCCTACTCGGCACAAGTGCCTGTTTTCAGGAGCAACCTGGGAGCACTGGGGTGGTTAAGTGACTTGCTCAGAATCATCTGATTAGGTTTTCAAACTATGCTGCCCTGGACAAACAAGCCTTTCTATTTGACCTCTCTTGTGTTGACTGGTCTAACATGTATACCGCAACCAATGTTGATACTGCCCTCAATTCATTTCTGACTGAATTTGGCAACATCCAAAAGAAGCACCTCCCTACAGTCAAAAGGAGGGTAAGGGGCCAGCATTCGAGGTGGCAGAAAAAAGACCTGCTTCAAAAGTTAAAAGTTAGAGACAATCAATGGAAAAAGTACAAACAAACTGGACTGCAGTCAGATCTCATTCTGTATAAACAATACAGAAATGACTGTAAAGATGCATCAGGCAGGCCAAAAGTAAATACTGCCAAAACCTGCTGATTAATTCTTCCAATGACCCTCGCAAGTTTTGGGGTCACATTAAGTCCTTCTTAGGTTCTGCTAAAGATGTCACTCCCTCAGATATGGTCCTACATGGTGTACACTGTAATGATTCTACTACCATTGCAAATGCTTTTAACCAACAATTTTCTGACTTATCTGCCTACACAGCTTCCCTCCCATCACAATCCTCTGCTTCACAGTTTAACCCCACAGCATCTGAAGGACCCCCAAACTTAACCAACCCCTTCTATTTCAGGGAAGTGTCTATGCATCAGGTCCTAAAGCTGCTCAGGTCACTCTCTGAAAACACCAGTACTGGCTCAGATGGCCTAGAACCAAGACTACTAAAAATGGCTTCTTACTACATCTCTGGCCCCCTGGCACACATCTTCACCCTATCTCTCTCCAATGGCATTGTCCCTGAAGTCTGGAAGGCAGCCAGAGTCACTCCTGTATTTAAGAAAGGCAGTAAAAATGACATCAAATTACCGGCCTATTGCTATTTTGTCTGTTCTGAATAAAATCCTGGAAAAAGTAGTATCCATGCAAATCACTGAATACCTTGAGAAATTCAATTTACTAAGCTCAGCTTAACATGGTTTTAGAAAGCATCACAGCACCATGACAGCACTTGCAAAATTCACTTCAGATATTGTTACCAATATGGATAGAGGAAAGTTAACAGGGCAGTCTTCATTGACTTAACAAAGCTTTCGATCTGGTTGACCATTCTCTGCTACTATCCGCCCTCAGTACCTTGGGCTTCTCTCCCCAGTCACTACCTGGTTCAAAAGCTACCTCTCAACAGAACACAAGCTGTTAAGTTTAATTCATCCATGTCAGACAGTGCTGTTATCAACATTGGGGTCCCTCAGGGGTCTATACTTGCCCTCTTCTATTCTCATTATTCGTCAATAAACTTCCTGAGCTGGTCACCACAGGTCACTCACTTCTTTATGCGGATGACCTGGTAATTTATTATCACTCTGATAAGGTCCTGGATCTAAATGCTGCCCTCACTGCAGATTTTGTGCTGTACAACACTGGTTGAACTCTCAACGCCTGGTTTTAAATACAAATAAAACAAAAATTATGATGTTTGGCTCCAATCACAAGCTTAGATCCTGTCCTCTGACCATCTCTGTCTCTGATATCGATGGGGACCCTATAGAAACTGTCACTTCCTTCGCTACCTTGGCATCCACCTGGATCAAACCTTGGACCTGAAAGCACATATACAGGAAACCTGCAAGTCAATTAACTGCAAATTGGGGGCTGTCTACAGAACCAAATACCTGCTCACCCCTGCTGCTAAATTGGCGATAGCCAGAGGCATTCTATTGCCAACCCTTACATATGGGTGTCCCATCCTGTCCTTGGCCACCAAATCTTCACTGCAACTATGGGATATTACCTTCAATAATGTGTGCAGGTATGCAACCAAAGCACCTCGGCTGCAGCATCATTGTCTCTTATATCAGGACCTTGGTTGGCTCCCTCCTTCCTCTACCAGGCAGTACTACTTGTACAATTTAGTTGATTCCATCCTAAGGACGTCCAAGCCTGCTATCCTGTCTGATCTCCTCAGGCCGGCCATTCCCACAAGGAATCTTAGATCGGCTGATCAGACCTTACTATCCATCCCTTTTGTCGGACTAAAAGGGCATGGGCTCCTTCCATCATGCTGCCCCCACCTATGGAACCTACTACCTCAGGATCTAAGAGATGTCTCCACTCTGTGACCTTTAAGAGCAAACTCAGGACTTTCCTCACTACTATGGACAAATGTGTTTGCTTTGACCCTACCTGATCCGCTGCATTTGTACTGTTTCCTCATTGCTAGCACTTTTGCCTGTCCAAATGGGTGTTCTATACTGTGCCTTGTAATTAATGTTTTATTTTGTGCCTTGTAATTAATGTTGCCTTAACCTGTTTCTTTATAAGCCCTAATGTTAGCTGTTGACAATTGTAAGAGCTATTCTACTCCATGACATTCTTATCTTCACTTCACAGCCTCTCCTCACTTAACCCCTGCTGCTGTCTCCCCTTCTTCTGTTATATCCTCTTCCCCCTTTTGCCACTCCCCACCAAACTCACCTTTACCTGTTCCTACCTCATCCGCCCCTCCTTGGTCCCACCCTCCTGGCTGTGCTTAGTTACCTCTCTCCACCTACTACCACCTACTCCCACCGTCTACCGACCCCCCCTTCCCTGCCCTGCTGTCTCTTGGTTCCACTGGCTCGGCTTGACTTTGACACTTTTGCCGCTATTGCCGTAACTCCTCCACCTCTATCCCCCTCTCGCAGCATACTCACTCGCCCTGCCTTCTCGGTTCCCACCAGCCGGCTGTATTTTCCCTACACTCCTACCGCTGTTGCCGTCTACTGCCACTCCCCCTACCACCCTCTCTTCGCCTGCCGTCTTTCGGCTCCATAGGCCCGGCCGCCAGGTTGGTACCTCACCCCGCTGTTGCCGTATCTGATGGCACCTCCTTTCCACTTAATCTCTCCCTCCCATCCTTTTGCCAGTTTTCCCTTCCTTGTGTCTTTTCTACTGATGCCTATCCTCTCTTATTTTCTGCCTTCTACTATTCACATTTTTGAGTATGTTCCATGATCAAGTGCTAAAGTATATTTTTGTTTACTAATGTATGTTACATTGCCATATGTATTTCTCTCTGCATTTTTTGTACTCGTTGTCTTAATAATCTGGCTGTACTCTTTGTGTGTTGTAATTGTACCTCCCGGGTCGTGCCTGAAAACAGTCACTTGCTGACTAGCGCACTTACCCGGTTAACAAAAACTAAATAAATAAATAAATAAAATACAGTACACAAGTGGGGGTTGTGGGAATCAAACCCATCTCTGCTGGATGTACCAAGCTTATTTACAGCTCATTACTATAACCTCTAGGCTATACTGCCAGGATGACACCAAGAGATTTGAAGAATTTTCTCTAGCACCAGCATAGGCACATTTTGGAAGAGATATAGAACCTTGGGAAGGATATTCATTTTAAGGGTGTTGATGCACCCAATTAAACTGAAGGGGAGGCTCGTCAATGTCTCACACTCTTGACATATAGAAGCCAACAATCAGCCATAATTTTCTTGAAACAGTGCCAGGCCAGGCTTTGAAATAAAAATTCCTAAATATTACAACATTCATATTCAGCGGATTATTTACTAAATGAGTATGCAGCCCAGGGCCCACTGGCACTGCCTCACTTTCTGACCAGTTGATTTTATGACTGGAGATTTTGCTATACTCGTTCGGTAGATGTGTACCCTTGGTAAGCCCACCTCTGAGTTATCATGAAATATTAGATCATCTGCAAAAAGTGACAATTTATAGTTACTATTCCCAGTCTGAAACCCCATCATATACTCATCTGCGCATATTGCCACTGCAAGAGTTCAAGGGATAACATATACAACAGTGGTGAAAGGGGACAGCCCTGCTGTGTGCCTTTGATGAGTGGGTAGTAACTGGATGATTTGCCATTGACCACGATCTACCCTGTAGGGTTTTGGTATAATGCCAATACCCACTTAATCAGATTATTGCCCAGTCCAAATTTCTTGAGCACAGCAAACATATAACCCCACTCCACACAGTCATATGCCTTCTCTACATCTAGGGCCAAGACAGCCGCCACACTTCCCTTATGGGTCTTAAACCCCATCACCAGAGTATGTTAAGGGCTTTATGCACATTATGTTTGCTCTGTCGACCTTGGATAAATCCTGCCTGGTCAGGATGTATAATTCCAGGTGAGACCTCTTCTAGCCTTTGAGCTAATACCCTTGCTATTATCTTGTAGTTGGCTGTAAGTAGTGAAATGGGTTTATATGATCCATACTGTTTAGGATCTTTACCAGGTTTGGGCAAGACAGTTATTATTATGGGCCATGTAGAGGGGGGTAGTACTCCAGTCATCAGGCTTTCCTGAATCATATCAAACAGTGGCTCCTGTAAGTCTGTACTAAAAACTTTATAAAAGTCAATAGGGAATTCATTCGGCCTGGTGCCTTTCCTCCCTTAAGATGTCGTATAGCCCCAAGTACTTTTTCCCATGAGACTTCTTTATCAAGTTTGGTACTTTGCTGTAAAGTTACATTGGGAAGCAGGGCCTAATCCAAAAAAGGCTTGGTATCAGCCTTGGATTCATATAGAACTCACAAAAACACTCCCCTATGTCACCATCAGTGTGCCTGTCTACTCTATCTGATCCTGTTATGCTATTCACATTTTTGACACTTTCTTTGCATTTTAGCTGCCACACAAGCAATTTTCCACAGCGTCCCCTTTGAAATAGTTAGTGGCTTGATTTAGAATTCGATTACGTTCAATTTTAGAATTAGTTAGCCAATTATGATCCCACTTTAGCTTTTGTAATTGGTGATATAGCATGGGTGTAGGGTGCTCCATGTGTTGTTTTTCAGTTTGGGTTATGTGCCTCTCCAGGCCAGTCAAACGTTAGTTCTCGGTCTTCCTGCTGTGACTAGAATAAGAAATAATGACCCCCATCAGGAAGGCTTTTAAGGCTTCCTAACTTGTAATACTTGAGGTCTGTCCCTTTTGATTAATCTGAAAATATGCAAGTATCTGCTTTGCTATATAGGAAATAAAGTCGGGTTGCTTAAGTAATATGGGGGTCTAGTTTCCAGGTTCTTCGGAAAGTCATGACTCCCAAATCCTGAAGGGCAACTAGCACTAGAGCGTGGTCTGTAATAATGATGGGTTAATGCTAAGCTGACTGTTAAGATGTAAGCAGGCTCTGTGATATCAAGATAGCATCAAGTCTGGCATAATGTGAGGCTGAATGGGAGTAGTAGGTGTACTCCCTGTCATCCAGGTGGGAGTACCTCCAGGCATCTGCTGTACTAGGGAGCAGTCTTGCATCAAATGTGAAAGTGCTTTTGCATTGCCAGACAGGGGTACTACAGTTGGAGAGGATCTGTCCAGGACAGTATCGCTAACACAATTATAGTTGCCACAGACTAGCCAAGATCCCTCAAAGTCTACCATTTGTACTGAGGGCTTGTGAAAAAATTCAGGGCAATTAATATTTTGTCCATATGCAGACCCAATGGCAAGCTTCAGTCCAGTATTAAGGTGCACCTGTATTAAAACATAACTACCCCCCGATCCACATATGTTTTTTTAACCACCCCCTGAAAAGCGTTGCCATAGCCAAATTGCCGCTCCCCTAGCCTTCAATGTGAAATATGCACCAAACCATTCCCCTCCCGTTTTTAGCCATATGGGCTCCCTCTTTCTCTGTCATATGTGTTTCCTGTAAACATACCACATCAGACTTCATAGCCCTAATCCTAGTTAGCACTCTTCTTTGCTTGATGTGCGATTTTAAGCCATTGATGTTCCATGACCTCATCTGCAGGACATTATCAACCATTGTCATATCCTGTCTAAATCAACTGAACAAGCCACTTCTTCAAGCAGTACAACTAATGCAGTGATAGTCCGTCAGTACTTTTTTCAACATATAGATAAACATATTAAAGGTTTTGTAACAGATTAGCAATAACATTACCATTAAATCCCCTCCTCCCAACTATCACTTGTAGACAACTGAGTATAGCTCAACACATTCATTATTGAAAAGGCAATGAAAAAAAGAACAATGTAGTATCTTATTTCCCACCCACTCCCTCCTAAACAAATATCCCCAGCTTGAGACAATCAAGTTCTCATTTTCTTCATCCCTAGTCTTAACATAGTAATAAGTAACAACAGAAACCTTTGCCTGTAGCCCCATGCTAGAAACCTTCCTCCCTCCTTCCTCTTTTCTCCCTTAAACAGCACTTTTACAGTGCAGCATCCCACTTGTTCTGTGGTGGAGAACTAGGTATGGACTGTGCACCTTTTGTAACATCATCTTATCCATATATATATAAAGTATGGTTGCACCAAAAAAAAAAAAGACTTTTACAGGGGCCAGTGATTCCCCCCTTCCACACAAGAAAAGGAAATCCATAGTTCCCATTACACTAATAAGTACTCTCATGGCCAGATATCAAATCCTGGGAGCCAATTGGCAAGCAATGTGAGCCTGGATGCTTCCAAGGAATACCGTTGGGGGCAAAAATTGAGGAATAGGGAGGATCAGTTAATTCACCCCCGCATTACACATAATTGTCCCCCTTCTTCCCATTTACGCAGTTAGAGTGCTAACTACCCCCCTTTTATGAGATCTTGCTAAAAAAACAATACAGCATTTGCCGTAAATTAACAATTCCCAATTGAAGCAACGAAAAGCCCATTTGGGCAGTGAGCCAATTACTGGCCAGTCCAGAAAAGGTTATAGGAAATTCTGTCAGTGGATTATGTTAAAAATGTCATAATGTGTTCCTTGCATCATCTAAGTTTTCAGTCCCCCCAATCTGGCACACCACATTGTACGACTAACACGTGCTGTTGCATTCAAATCTCTGTGTCTCAAACTGAACCCTAACTTTTTAGGGAGACTATCATAGATAATTTACAGGTAGCATGTTGGAATACTTCCAATAGTATGTATTAAGGAGATTAGTTGACAATACAATAGCTACATTATAAGTTATTTGATGAAATGTATAAAATTGTATGAGTAAAAACCTTAATAAAGTACTGTGTGTATAAAAAAAAACCTCACATGAGCAAAATGGTAGTAATCTTGTAAGCTCCATCGGTGTGTGCCAGTATCATTAAATCCATAGACCATTTATATGTAGATTGAACCCCCCCCCATTGGTACCTGCCGCCCCAGTGGCAGTCAAAGGAGAGGAAGTGGGGGGACTCAAGCATAGGGTCCAGGCATTGTAAAATCCCCAGGTGTATAGATGTGCTTGCCTCACATGAATGTGAATGTTTTTAACTATTTGTCGTTTTTGTTTCTGTATTCATGTTGTTTGCTTTATACTGTATTACATGTTTGGGTTGGAACTGAAAATGGGCTTGTTCCAATGTCCTTACCCGATTAACAAAATAAAAATAAACAGACAAATGATCTTTTTTTTTATTTTAGTCTTTGGTAACCAGGTAAGGCCCACTAGGCACAAGTGCCTGTTTTCAGGGGCGACCTGGGAGCACTGGGTGGTTAAATGATTTGCTCAGAGTCACACAGTATGCAAGTGGAGGTTGTGAGAATCAAACTCAGGTCTGGTCTGCTGGATGTATCAAGCTCGTTCACACCTCGTTCCTCTGACCTCTAGGCTATACTGCCAGCCCATTATCCATAATCAGACAGCTTCACCCTCATAAACTGACCATTGAATGTTCCTGACTGAATTTATGTTAAATCCCAGTTAACTGAAGTGGAAAAGCCCAGCAAACGGTGATCTCTCTGTACGCCGTGACTATTGTTAGCAGCACCTGGATGAATTGCTGCACATTTGAGGAGGAAGCTTCTCTGTGGAATCAAACCAGTGCTATGGGGTTTCATAGAGAGCGGCACAAGTCTCAAAGGCCATCCCACATTGGTAAAGATTTTATAATGATTATTTATATTGTACCTGGGGCATTGGCTAACACAACATTTGACAGAATGGTCTGAGATCCATACAGCACATTCCAATGGGGATAGCGGTAGTCAGTAGGAGGTTGCGGCTCCTCGGTGTGTCTGGCCTGACTTCAGCTAGCTGGCGATAGAGGATGTTGTGATGATCATCCAGACTATGCAGCCGATGTGCTGTAGTTTGGACCCAGGGCCAACTCGCCTCCTAGTGAGCCGTGTTGAGGTCATTGGCCCAGTCCTAGCTGAGGTTGTCTGGTGTTCGTTAGTCAGGTGTGTTTCCGGATACCCTGAAGGAGGTGGGGGTGACACCTCTCCTTAAGAAATCCTCTCACAACCCAGACTGTCTCGTGAACTACAGGCCTATCTCTAACCTTTTCTTCGTGGGTAAGGTTATTGAGAAGGTGGTCACGCTGCAGCTGGAGGATCACCTTACCATCCACGATATCTACGATCCTCTCCAATCTGGATTCCGGAAAAGGCATAGTACTGAGATGGCCCTTGTTTGGGTCCTCAACGATCTCCTGACAGCAAGAGATTGTTGGAGCCATTCCATCTTGGTTCTTCTCGATCTCTCTGTGGTATTTGACACCGTGGACCATGATGTGTTGCCGGAGCACCTGTGGCTGCTCTGTAGACTATCTGGTATGGTCCTCAGATGGTTTCAATCTTACCTCACTGACAGGTTTCAGAGAGTTGTTTCGGGGATTTATTCCTCTGACAAATTCTCGCTGTCATGTGGGATACCACAGGGCTCGGTGATAGCACCCATATTGTTTGTGGTACACTTGCTGCCATTGGGGAACATTGTAAGCAGTATGGGCTGAGTTTTCACTGCTATGCAAATGACACTCAGCTCTACCTGTCCTTTGTGCCCGAAAAGGTGGGAGCTATCTCGAGTTTTAACAACTGACTTTCTGAGATACAGGACTGGATGAGTGCTAACTGGCTGAGGTTGAACCCGGATAAAACCTAAGTTTTGGTGGTGGACCCGGGTCACTGGTAGAGGGGTCATCAGCTAGGTCACCTTCTGGGATTTGGCTCGGTGGCTGCCAGCTGATGACCTCTGAACGGGTGCTTGATTTGGATGTTATTCTTGATGAAGGCCTGACACTTAAGTTTCGAATATCGTCAGTTGTTAAGACGGCTTTTTACCATCCAAGGAATATCACCTGGATTAAGCACTTTGTTCCGCCCTATGACCTTCCAATGTTGGTCTGAGCTTTTGTGACCTCCTGCCTTGACTACTATACTTCCCTGTACCTTGGGCTACTGGGGATTGATCTCTGCTGCTTGCAGCTAGTGCAGAATGCGGCAGTTGGGCTGTTGACAGGGCTACCTCAGGCTTTCCATGTCATGCCTGTGCTACGCGGCCTGCACTGGTTGCCTATTCAGTGGTGGATCACCTTTGAGGTGGGCTTGCTAACCTATAATGACCCTGCATGGACAGGGACCGTGTTATCTGCAAGACCTTCTTCACCCCTACTGCCCCCGGCCCCCTCCACTCCACTCCACCAATGAGGGATTGCTAGAGATGCCCCTGGGTTTATTTGAAGACTTCTGGAGCCCGAGCTTTTGAATTCATGGCCCCCACCCTGTGGAATTCTCTATCTCATCAGATAAGAGAGTGCCCAACGGTGGAGAACTTTAAAGCTGCTTTAAAAATACATCTGTTTCAGCTTGCTTTCCTGGATTATGAATAAGTGTTACTGATATTTTTAAGTATTTATTGTTTTAGTTATATTTCATGATTTTGTGTGCTAGCACCATGGTTCCTGTGAGAATGGCACTATTTTACAAATAAAGTTTGCTTTGCTTTGCTTTGCTAGAAGATACTTAAAGTCCATGCCTGCCCCAGTAGTGATGGTATACAATCAATGAAATGTCAAGCCCCCCCCAACTCCAAGTCACTACTGCTAGTACAGTAAGAGCCATCAGCCATGTGGCAGCATCTCAGGGACAAGCACTTCATTGCCGTGCCAAACATTTCAAACTTGTGCCTGTACTTTTGCCTGTCCATATTTTACTAACTTAAGCATTGTTGGTGCCAAGACCTGTTGAGGATACAAAGTTTAATAGCAAGGCAGCTCAGCATGGAACAATCTATGGGGATTTAACTTTAGTAGACATTGTGCCAGTAATGCAGGGAGAAGGGCAACTCATGGCAGGCAAGTCGCTATGGGGTTTCCATCTTATACTCCATGAGTTTTTACCAATGATCTCCCATCCTGAATCGGTCAGATGGCAGTATTGTATAGATTTTGTGTGTGCCATTTCCACACCACAAAAGTACATATTAGCAGACCATTTAACTTGTGGCTTCAGGTATACTACAATCAGAGGCAATGGCATACTGAAATAACATCACTTCTTAGACAGTGGACCTGGCATTCTGACATTTACAACAAAATAGACAGTGTCATGCCACGCTGTCTCCACGGTCTCAGAAGCAAGGAATCACAGCACCACAAAAACCCAACTGACACTCCTGCAACACCCCTGGTACTTAGTCACTTACATTTTAACCTCATATAGTACACCCCTGGTACTAGTCACTTACAGTTTAACTTCATACAGTACCTCATTTAGCTGGTTGAACTGCTTGGCTAAGTGTAAGGCCCTCTTGTGCTGCCTCCATGGTGCAGACATAACTCTCAGAGTTTTTAGGTTTTTGTAAAGAATTTGAGTGGTTGCCCCAGATAATGGGAGGGCTTTAAGCCCGAGGTTCGATAGGCAGAGCAACAACGTCACTCCCCCATCGGGCTTAAAAGGTCACATATCTGGGCCTTGCCAGGATTAATTTTTCATTGTGGCTGGAGGCACCACTCTTCCTCGCATCCCTCCCTGTCTTCCGTTTGGGCTGTTGCCTGGGTTTCCTCAGCTGCCTCCGGCTTGCTCTCATTTCCCTCTTTCACCTTCAGTTCCTGCACGGTGGCCATCTCTTGGCGGTCGTGAGTACTGTGTGAACTCTGATATAGCATGACCCGGCTTCTTGGCCATACTTGATCTGTACAGCCTGTGTTTCTGCTGCTCCCTGGGTCTGCTGCCTTCCCCGATTCTCAGAGCTTCGCTCCATTACTTCATCTTGCTGGCATTTCCTGCTCCATTCCGACCCTGGTAGCGGGGCTGCATACCTCATGTCTGCCCCTCCTCGTAGCTTTCTCTGCCCCATCCCTCGACCCTCACCATCTCTTTCATCCCATTGTGCTAGCTCCCTCTCTTTGATCTTTGACCGCTCATCCTCCCCGTCTCCTCTCTGCCATTTTTTCAGCTTCCTGCTCATTTCCCTACTTTTCCTGTTTCATTGCTGCCCTCGCTTCTGCTGTTCACATTCCCGGCACCATAAGTATGGAGGAGAAGGAGGGGAGCAGCTGTCCATCTACAGTTCTCTGGCTAGCAATCCCCCCCCATGTCTTGATCTATGTCTGACACTAAACCACTCATCCTTTTAGCTCCTGGTCCTACCAGCCATACCACAGCCTGCACCAGCCCCCGACCTGGCTTCTTAACGGTGTGTACCACACCGTAGTATCAAACCTTGTTGTGCTCATGTTGGGGATTGTACCTGCAGAATTTTCGGCGGAGGCTGTGAGCGGGGCTAGCCTGCCTTTCACAAGACAGGGGGCTTGCTGTAGCTTGCTATGGGCCGGAGGATCTCGCTGGGTAGAACTGTTGTCCTTTGTTCTCCCTCTTGATGCTCTAGTTTCACTCTATGCAGCACAGTTTCCTACTTGGTGCTGCTCATCCTGCCCGGACTCTGTACTAAGTTTCTTTGCTACCTTTTGTGTCCGTGTGTGTTTCTCTCTATATTAAAAAGTGTAGCAATTCATTTGGTTTGTTCCCCCTATTTTTCCTACTTCCCACAAATTGCCCTGATTGGAGTCAGATGACACCGGATTTCAATTGGTGCATTACTCTTCGGGCTCATTGTCCTACATTGTTATTACTGAGTGGACCTTGTTCTAATTCAAGTTCATACAGATTATGCATTGTTTTTCCCCATTTTGATTACTGTGCGATTTCAGCATGTGGACTTTGAGGCATGTTCTTCCACAAAAAAAAAAAAAAGGACCCTTTCTTCTATGATCATATTATGTCTGCAATTTGTGCACCCTGTATGGTCCTAGATGGTTTCTTTTCCTGCTTTCTTTAGGGATTCTGGGCTTGACCCATGTCTACTCAATACTCTCCTTATTCACTACTTCAGGTCCTGCAATCTCAGAACTACGCTAGGCTAGGCCCCTTGTGTCATGTGGTCTTCCTCTCTGCTCTCCTCACTCACTTAGTATGCCTTGGCATGGTTCACTGCCAGGTCTTGCTCCATCGCTGACCACTCGGTATGCCTCAGCGGGCTTCGTCTGGCCTGCTCTCGATATTTCTTTTTGGGCATACCTATCCTTAATCATATGCTCTGGTTGACTCCGTCCAGCCTCATCCAATTCACCCTACTGCAGTTCTCATCCCATGCAGGCTGGGTCCTATGCTACCCCATTGACCTCCCTACCTTCCTTCATCCTTTCATACTTCACTTTCCCATACCATCCTCCATGGCTTCAATCCATCATCGTACCTCACCCATTCTTATTTTGCCTTCATTGGCCTAACGCCTAGTCTCATCCCAGCCATCAAGGATTCTCTCCACTCATGGCTTCACTCCTCATAGTACATCTTACGATTTTGCGCCTCTTGATTGCTCGTCCTGAGTGTACCCTGGTTCACCTACCTTCTGGTTCCAGACATGCCTTCTTGGCCTCATGTCTACCTCCTTTTGAGGATCCTTCTTACCCCTGCTACCTTGAATTGACTCGATATCCAATGCCTTCTTGGCCTCAGAGTCTACCTCCTTTCGAGGATCCTACTTACTCACATCGCTCTATCGAGCAGACTACCTTCGTACAAGTTCATTTTCAAGTTCATTCCTGCCTCCTCTTATTCATCTTCCATACTGGCCATCAAGAATTCACTCCAATCGAGGCCTGTAATCAATATTTCTTTTGGGCGTACCTATCATGACTCCTGTGCTCGATCCTATCATGACTCCTATGCCATCTCATGGACCTGCAGTCATCCTACCACATGTATCTGGTTCACAACTCCAGCCATCATTCACTCATCCTTACTTCAAGGTTTGTCTCTTTACATCGCCTACTCGGGCATTCCCATCATTATATCCTATGCTCATCGACTCAGACCTCAGGGTCTAATCGTTCGCATCGCATAATCAAACATGCCCTATCAGCCTCAGCATTTACCTACTCACATTGCTCAATCAAGCATTCCTATCCTTGGGTCTTATCCTACCTCATCGACCTGCTGCCCTCCTGCGGCGCTCATCATCATCAGTCTTCATCGCTGCTTCATGTTCCTTCTTTGATCAGTGCTTTCTTTTGGGTTTTCCTCCCTACTCATATCCATCGTCATCCTCCCTACTTATATCCCTCATTAATGAATCATTCTTTTTACCAACATACGTCCTCAAATCAAATGTCATCAGCCTGGAGGGAAGGCGACCTAGGCCTTGGATCCCCAGAGGTTTCCTCTTCAAAGGGTTTTTTTCCTCTCCTCCATGCCAGTGGTCATAATATTAGTTAGAGTTAGTGTTTGTTCAGGTTAGTTAGTTAGGTTCCATTGCTGGATGGAGGTGGATGGTGGCCCAGCTTTCCCCTCACTCCTTAGGAAGTCAGCCCTTATCTTCTCAGGATTCATTCATCATCCTCGCCTCTTAGAAGCTCAACATCTTTGGCTATTCTTTTTGGGCATCTTTCTAACTTACCTTTAGTCGATGCATTCATTCTCACGGCACCTGTAGGGTGGAACCCTCCTCTAGGGATCTTTGCATCATACCCTACAGGGTGGTATATCCCATGGATAGAGAGGCAGAAAGCCACAAAGCAAATCAAGTTACACAAGCATCATCTCATATTATCTCATCCAGTTACGTAAGCACATCGAATTGGAGGGCTTTAAGCCTGAGGTTCAATGGACGGAGCAACAACGTCACTCCCCCGTCGGGCTTAAAAGGTCACATATCCTGAGCCTTGCCAGGATTTATTTTTCGTTGCCCACCATCCACCCCTCCTCTTCCTCCAGCGCCTCGTCTCTCTTACCAGTGGCATCTTCCTAACCTACCTTTAGCCGATGCATTCATTCTCGCAGCACCTATGGGGGGGGAACCCTCCTCTAAGGTTTCTTGTATCATACCCCTACAGGGTGGTATATCCCATGGATAGAGAGGCAGAAAGCCACAAAACAAATCAAGTTACACAAGCATCATCTCATATCACCTCATCCGGGTGCGTAAGCACATCGAAGTAATCTTCAAATTAATAGGATAGAGTAAGGAATATTCCCATCCAAGGGTGCACAGAGTGTATTTGAGACCCAAAAACCTTTGCCTCTGAAATTGTAGATCATGGCTAAAATCTTGAAACACAAGAACTTGGTACCCTGTATTTCCAAAGGGCCATTCACTTGGACTGCCTGCAGAACTTTTTTTTTGCTAGGGTATCTGAGGTATTTAATTAAATAGTGCCTGGCTTTTTCTCCTTGTCTTGGTTTTGGTCCCGTTCTGTGAGACCATTTGATTTCGTAGTTTGCCGCCTCCAGTTCAACTCCCAACTTCTCTGTAAGCCATCACTGAACCATTTTTCCTCCCTCCTGCCCTTAAAAATGTTCTGGCAAGCTAATAAGGTGAATATTTGATTGCCAGCCTCTATTGTCTTGATCCTCAGCCCGCTTTGTTAAAGCACTCATTTGTTCTTTTAATGTTTTGTGGTCCCGTGTCAATTCTGTGACCAAGTCTTCCAGTTCTCTGATATGGGCTTCTGCTTCATCTAGCCTTTCGGTATGTGATGTTAAAGTTTCAGCAAACCCAGTAGCCATGGATTGAATATGTGTAATTTGGGCTGTGAGGTTCTCAAATCACACCTCGACTTCTTGCTGAAGATTTAATATAAGAGCAATCACTGACTTATTTGTATTGCCTTTTTCTTTCTCCTTGTACTTTCCCACCTTGGGTGCCATGCTCGTGGATCAATTTTGAGATTCACCAGGTTGTGGAGGAGTCTTCACAATCAGCTCAAAATCAATAGTTAACTGGCATTTTAAAGATTTTCCTGATGTCATTAGCTGTGTGCTGAGTTTTCAATAAAAAATAAATGGCCGGCACAAGAAAAAATTAGGTTTTAGCTGCTTTTAGTGTGGTGCAAACAAGAGCCCATTTAATGCCCATCCACCACTGTTGGCTCCCAAGCCATATCCCGTCCATCTAGCCCATCTAAATATTAGAAGCTTCTGTCCCAACTTGATGAACTTGCAGCCTGGGTTACACATTACCAACCTGATATGCTGTGGGTACAGAAATATGGTTAAAGCAGGCCTTTCCTGACAGTCACTGCTCATTACCAGGCTATAATCTTATTTGATGTGATCGCACTACCTCAAAAAAAGGTGAAGCTATATTGATCAACTATAAACCATGCTTCAATGTCTCCACCACTACTCACCATCCCCCTAACCCCCTCCCTTGAACATTGCCACAGTTTGCTTACACTTGATAATGCCAAAACGCTTCATATTTTCTGCATCTACTGTATATTCCACCAACAGGAAGTATGAATATAATCCCTTCTCTGGTTCACTCATTCAAACTGTGCTTGCTTCCATCCAGACTGGCTCCCAAACTGCTCGGCATAACCAGCACCAGCCATAAACACAATCACCCCGTCCCTTATATAACAAGGTATGTCAAAATATACATACATACATAAATAAGTAAATAAATAAAACATAAATGAAGTTTCAGGTTTCTTTTTTTTCCCCATTTTTCTCAACACTACCTCTAAGGCTCCAAATCGGGTTGCCGTCATTAACTGTATTGGCTATCTTTTACAGCAACCATCTTGCTCCGACAAACACAGAAATGCCATCTTTCGTCAGTGCAGCCACACTTTCAAAACAAACTGGTACTTCTAAACATAGAAACATAGAATTTGATGGCAGATAAGGACCACTTGGCCCACCCAGTCTGCCCATTTCCCTACCTAATGGATAAGCTGCAGATCCTAGTTAACCAGCAGCCTACTTTTTCCTACCCCAACCCCCTAGAATTGCCTTATGACTGTCCCATGCATGCTTGAATTCCACCACTGTTTTTGACTCCACAACCTCCTCCGGAAGGCCATTCCATGCATCCACAACCTCTCTGTGAAAAATACTTCTCACATTACCTCTGAGCTGCCTCCCCATCTTCAAATTGTGCCCTTGTTCTTGCACACTCTTTTCTGAAGATGCTACCCTCTTGGACTTTGTTGATTCCTTGAGGTACTTGAAAGTTTCTATCATGTCCCCTCTCCCTCCTTTCCTCGAGGCTATACATATTAAGCTCCTTAAGTCTCTTTTCATATGTCTTCCGGTGCAGACCCTGCAACATTTTAGTCGCCCTCCTCTGGACAGCTTCCATCCTGTCTATATCTTTGCGGAGATTGGGTCTCCAGAACCGCACACAGTACTCCAGATGGGGTCTCACCAGCTGTCTGTACAGAGGGATAACAACTTCCTGTTTTCTACTGGTGATGCCTCTGTCTATGCATCCCAGTATCCCCCCAGCCCTCCTTACGGCCCTCTCACATTGCTTGCCCATCTTTAGGTCATCTGATATGACTACCCCCAGGTTCCTTTCCATTTTTGTTGTTGTTAGTATCTCACCCCCCATTGTGTATTCTTCCCCTGGGTTTTTGCTTCCCAGGTGCATTACCTTGCACTTCTTAGCATTGAATCTAAGCTGCCATACATTTGACCATTCCTCTAACCTTGCCAAGTCCTTCTCATCCTTTCCACCCCACCTTGTGCATCAACTCTGTTGCAGATCTTTGTGTCATCTGCAAAGAGACAAACTTTTCCTTCAGTCCCTCTGCAATGTAACATAAAGACATTGAAGAGGACCGGTCTAATACTGAACCCTGCAGTACCCCACTAGTAATCCCCTTTCTTCAGTGGACTCCATTTACTATTACCCTCTGTGTCCTATTCTCCAGCCAATTCTTTACCCAGGCTATGGTCTTGGGACCCACTCCCAGGCTGGCTAACTTGTATATTAATCTTTTGTGAGGGACTGTGTCAAAAGCCTTGCTAAAGTCTAGGTAGACCATGTCCACAGCCCCTCTCTGATCTACTACTTTGGTCACCGAGTCAAAGAACTCTATTAGATTCATCTGGCATGACCTTCCTGCTGTGAATCCATGCTGCTTTGGGTCCTGTGACCCTCTGGCCTCTAGGTACTCGACAATTCTTTCCTTCTGCTATTTTACTTTTACTTCAACAACTCTCCCGATCCCTGCTCGCTAAAGCATCTGCCATATTGCCCGATATTTTTCTGCTTTCCCACTGCAACCACCAATGAACTCACATGTTGCAACACCAGCACTGTAGTCATGACAGTATGTTCATGGCAATCGCCATAGCAATGGCGATTACACACTGCTGAAAGACACTTTTCTGACCCCAAAAAACACACATTTTTTATAAATAAAAAACAAATAAAAAACAGCTAAACTAAAAACCCACATTCACAAGGTCCTTCCCTATTGCATAAATGTAATATATAGTGAGAACCTGTGTAATATATCATTTATCTGCACTCAGGCAGTTTGACCTGTCACCAGCTCTTGTGGCTTACGCCATTTGTGAGGTTACCTGAGGTCAAACTACCCTTGTGCAGATAAATGATGTATCTCATAGGTTCCCATTGTATATCCATTATTTATTACTGGTCTCCTATTTGTTACTTTTAGTAATATATGGAACACATCAAACATTTCATCACATGATACCACTGATCTAATGTCAGAACTATAGTATTATGAATTTCTGATGTCAGAGCTTTCCGAAGCTATAAGTGATCACTTGCCAGTATTTTGTGTTTGGAGTGCTAAGATACTAAAAGATCCCCTTAGAACTATTCTTTTTAGAAAGTATTCAAGTTTTGATCCTAAAAATTCAGTTTTGTGGTGTCTCGCACTGACTGGTCCTTTCTGTATGAGCCCACAGATGTAAATTCAGCTGCTACATTCTTTACCGCAATACTATTTATCTGCAGGATAGATTTGCCCCATCACTAGAAGAAGGGTTCAAGGTCCAGTCTCCAAATGGCAGATTATAATCTCCATTCTCCTTTCCAAGCTGTTAGAAAAGAGACAAAAAATGTGTCTTATTCAAGGCCTCCTCCTCTAATGCAGACGGGACTGAATATAGGTTACTTAGAAAGGAATATAAAAGAGAAATCAGACATAACAAAAGCATCCATTGTAAGCAGCTTTTTGGCTCCACTGCCCACAATCCATGGCTTTTCTGGAAGTCCATCAAACAAATGCTGGGCCTAAAATGTGATCGTTCATTCCTTGACATGGTCCTCAGTGATGTAAATTGTAACAGTAACTCCATCAGACCTAAAGCCTTCAACCACTATTTCTCAGATCTCCCCTCTTATACCAAGGTCTTCCCTACTCATTCTCGGCCACTGTCTAGTAGTGATTCCCTGACTGACTGCACTGCCCCCTCTACACAACTTCTTTTTACTTAAAATGGACTGAAACTGCTGAAGTTCATAGGCTCCTTAAGCAAGTACCAGAGTCCAAATCAGCAGGCTCACATGGCATTGAGACTAAATTTCTCAGGATTGCTGCATATGAGCTTGCCTCCCCATAGCCAGATTGTTTAACTTATCCCTGTCAACAGGTGTAGTATCTGAATTGTCAGCAACTATGGGCCCATTACCATCCTTCCTGTCTTGAACAAACTACTAGAAAAAAAATGTCGCCTCACAGGTTAACAGTTATCTATCTTCCATGAATTCACAAAGGACATAGTACTACCACTACCTTACTTACACTCAAGAACAGTGTTGCCTCAGCCATTTACAGTGGTATTCTTACATGTGCAGTCTTTACAGATCTATAAAAGGCCTTTGATCTAGTGGTGGATCACTCTGCTTTAAGCTAACTGGGATGTGTATCTCGTCTACTGCTCTCCCATGGTTTCTAAGCTACCTAACAAATCTCCAAGGGTGAAATTTGACTCCTCTCTCTTGAAACTTGCCCTATCTTCTGTAGGAGGTCTTCAAGGATCTATTTTAGGTCCTCTTTTGTTTGTCCCATTGCTTTGCCATCCTTTACACTGATTATCTGGTCCCCCACTCTAGTTTGAATGATATTGATATCATCAATCTATGTTCATCCATGGACCTTCAGACTATACATAAGTGGCTGACTGTTGCTCCTGAACATGACCAAAACACAAGCCATGCTATTTGGTATGACCCCTAGGTTGAGGCACTGTTCATTCCCCCACATACTGCTTATCATGATAGAGAACTAGTCCCCATTGTCACCTTCTTCATCTACCTTGGTGACACCCTGGACCCCTCAATCGATTTCTCACCCCATGTGATGGATGTCCTTAAATCTGTTAATTCTATGGTGGGTGTCTCATACAAAGTTAGTCATAACATTATTCACCAAGCCTGACTGGCCACTGATCAAGGGATGTTGCTCCCCAAGCTCATCTTTAGCACCCTGGTCTTTTCATCTGCTTCCATATCTACCCTTCATAGGTGGGATATCATTTATAATAATATGTGCCATTTTGCACTTTCATCTTATCGACTCACCTATCATTGCTCCCTGTATGCCAAACATGGTTGGCTTCCCCCATCTTTTCTGTGTGACCATTCATTTGGAGGTGTTATCTTTAGTGCTCCCTCAAAGCACCATCCATTATCTCTGACTTCACTCCTTCAGTGTGCTCAAAAGACATACCCACCAAGATTTTGTGAGCATGTCCCATAGTCCCCAACTTCAGTACAATGATTAGGAAATCTTCCTTTGCTTATGCCGCTTTTAGGTTGTGGAACTCAGTACCTGCTGAAATTCGCTCATGCCCTATGGTGACCTAGTTCCATAGTAGGTTCCTTGAGCATCTTCTTAAGCTAGCAAATTTTTCTTGCCCTTAGGGTTTCACTGTTTCATGTTGCAGATCATGTTAGTTTTTGACCTATGTAATTTGTAGTGCAATACAATAATATGTGCTTTGTGCTACATTTTAAGTGTTATGTATTATGCTTGTAATCCCCTCCTCAGGAGGGGGCTTATCTGACTGCTGACTGCCACCATCCCGAGGTCCCTGCAGTTCTATTCTTGCTGACAGTTCCCTCCTGCTCAACCACACATGTGATGGTGGGAGAGAAAGCATAGCAGCTCAAATGTTTTCAGCGCCTCCTGCACCTTTCCTTTAAGTAGACGTGCCAGTACTACTGTAATGCTGGTCTCTTAATCTGGGCAAAAGGGATGGGGAACAAAACAGGACACCACTTCCTCAGTGCCTCCTGTACCACTGACTGCTGCTGATAGCTCAGAGCAAGACCGCATATCAAGGGGACTCCTCCCCAGTGCTTCCCACTCACCTTACCCTGCCAGCACACTGACTCCAGACTTATGACCCATTAACTGAAAATGACACACCCAGATGGCAGCCCAGATGGACTGGAATTAAACCTAGGGGGTCAGCACACTCTTGAGGGGGGCAACAAAATAAATAAAAGAGTTTGGAGCACAAGACTCTGTCAGAGCATGGGGTCATTCATCTTTGTTCCCCTTTACTCCACCAGCCAACCAATCAGAGGATTGGGTTGCCCAGCAAGAAGCCAAGAGAATTATGGGAGGATGATGACATCAGGGAGCCTCTCGAATGGACTGGCGGCTATGAAGGTTGATCAGAGGACAAGACAGGGCAGCAGTATTGAAGGACAGCCCTACAAGCCCAATGGGACACTGAATTGGGGAAAAGTAGCTTCTGGGCTCTCGAAGAGCTTGTGGCAGTATATAAGAGACACTGCGGTGTTCCGACCTGCTGCTGGGGGAAACCAAGCAAGAGGTCCAGCTGGGCCAAATATCCTGCGAGCCCTCACAAGGGTTCATCTTGCAAAACCACTGTAAACCTTATCCTGGGCTTAAACTGTTCAGAAACTGAGCCAGGGAAAGGCACCTGTTTAGAGAAAGCTGTGAAATTGCACCAGACGAGCATCGATCAAAAGCAACGACAGAGAGGGTGAGTCTGTGTGGCATTGCTGCAGATCAAAGCTGCTGAGCTGTACAAAGTGGAGACAGTGAATTGTATCCTAACCGGGTTGCCTTGGAGTCAGGTAAGTGGCCTGCTAGCCCTTATCTAGTGGGGTTGAGTTGGGAACAGGGAGCCACAGGGTGCATTCCCTGAGTTCATGAATACTCACTATATGGAGAGGAGTCAGACCATGGAGGTCACTCCTGGTGTCTGGGCTCCTTGGGAACTGGGAAGCTACAGCATAGTGCTCCAGTGACTGAAGGCTGAGCCAGAAATTAAAACAAGGGAAAAAGCAACACCCCTACATATCGCTTGCTGATGAAGCCTTACAGCACTACATGGGGTGTTTGCTGTCCAGTGATAAATGTGTTTCATTAAACAAGTTCAGAGTCATCCTGCTCATGGTGTGCCCTTTTGTTCTTGTTCTATGTTTTATGGTCTGACAAGTAAAAGCAGCACCTTTATCTGCGCTGTGTGCATGGTTTTGTTTGCCAACTGATTTAGCTACGCCAGAAGGGCTGTGTCCTGAGAGGTGTGAGCCAGAAGGGCTGTGCTGCTGTACAATGTCTGAGTGAATTCAAAGTGCTTCATTCCCAAGCCACTGGGAACTTGTTCCTGAATGCTGCCCAACCTGCTGCTGAGTGCTGTACCCTGCTTCAACTGAGCTGGTGCATCCATGGGTCATGTGAGTGCTGGTGCTACTGGCTGGGGTCTTTTGTACTTTCTAGTTTTGATTACGATTACTTCATTTGGATTAAAAGTTAGTTTCCAAGCATTTTCCATTTGGATTTCAAGTTCTTTAAATTGGATTAGCACACTATGGCCTCTTGGGAGATTAAACTGCAGGCTTGCTAATTTTCATCAAGTTCACCTCAAAAAGAACCCAGGCAGCATAGCTACCAGGCCTGCGAAGGGACTCTGGTGTAATTTCTGGGAACCCAGAGTCACTGGTTCTTGTGTCCTCCTTGAAAGCATAGTTTTCTTACTGGTACAAACTGAAGAGTATACCACACCCTGTGTATTACAATTTATCCTTTTGTGTCCCTTGATTGGGTGGGTGCTTTACAGACTATGGGATCTGAGATGGTGGTAGTGACCCACAGTGCAGTGGCTCCTAGGGGGTATTGCTACAGGGTGGGAGTACTCAAGGTGATTTGCAACTGTATAACCCCCTCTTTTCCTCCAGCTTCCAGGCCTGTGTTCTTAAATAAAAGCACTGTTCATTTTTTTTTAATTTTACTACTGTGTGTGTACCCAGTTTGCATAACCTGCTTGTAGGAGAAAAAATAACAACAACAAATGTGCTGCAGGTGATACCTTTTATTGGACTAACAAAACTGACTGACTGACTGTGACTGACCTGACCTGAAGAAAAGAGTATTACCTCTCAAAAGCTAGTCTCAGAAATAATTTTTTTTGTCTAATAAGAGGTATCACCTGCAACATATTTCTTGTTTTTTTTTTCTACATTGTCGACTGGACTAACATGATTACCACATTTCTATTTCACCGGAGGAGAAAGAATGAACCCAATACCCACAACCTTGTGGGCCCTCTACAGTCACCTGGCAGGGGTGAGACCGCAGACACGATGACCCAGGGATCACATGTTTATGCATTCTTGTTGTGCCGTTCTAGTTATCTGTATCTGTTAAATGACTATGTATTAACTGCACACATCTCTTTTGTACATACCATATGTACCCCCCACCAGATGGGGCTCACCTTGCTTTTTCTCCTTGGACACCACTCTGCCCCCAACCTCCAGTTCCCACCATTCTCAGCCCTTTGGTGCACTTCTTCTGGCCCCAGTAATGCTGTTCTATTTATTTATTCAATCTCAGATTACATTACCTTTGAGTACAAGATGCTCATTTACAAAGGTTCCACGTCAGTGGGGAGGGTTGAACAAACATACAGAGGAGGTAATACAAAGACTTGGTTTAAAAATAGTAAAGTACATACTTTAATTATCTAGAATTAATAAGTTTAGTAGTGGAGAAGAAAGGAGCGAGGGGGTAATAAGAGAGGAGAAGAAGAAGAAGAAGAAGAAGAAGAAGAAGAAGAAGATGAAAAGTGGTAAGCAGCCAGAAGGCCTTGTCAGTAGGAGTAGAAAGAGTGGCGGGTGTGGGTAGTAGGTACGTAAGAGGGGATGTGTTGGGGGTGGGAGAGTGGGGGGGTAGGAGGATATATGGTAGCAAGGGTTGGAAAGGTAAAGCTTCGGGGTGGAAAAGAGGGCACTGGAGTGCACACAGGTGGTAGTATCATTAGGTGAAGCAGCCGCAGGAACTATTTGTCGTAAGATGCTGATAGAGCCTGTGCTTGAAAGGACCTAATCTTGGTATGGATAGGATTTCATTGGGAAGTGCGTTGAACTCGAGTGGAGCTCTGTAAGTGAGCAAGCAAATTTATTGTTTAGCAATTAGCTGTTACAATAATACATCACAAATACAACACACATTAATAAAAAAGAAAAAAGTTTAAAACTATTCAAGTACCATCCTATTGCACATTCATGATTATAAATAATTATGGGGCTTGTTTCTACTACTAAATATAAGTAGAGCACCAATTTGTCTGCCATTAAATTAAACAATACAACATTTTTCCTGTCTGCTTATAGTGATCATAGATTTTACTTCAATCACACTGTTATAAACATTCTTTTCTTTACTTTACTAATTGTGTTAAAATATCCTGCTAACTTCTGGACAGTGAATATATCCACAGTATGGATAAGTATACTCCTGAGAGTTCCCTGATCAATTTGATATGAAGATTGCATAAATGTATTAAGCCAAAATAATCTCTCCTTTGAATAATGTGTGCATTTCCAAAGAACGTGTTCGAAATCTTCTCTATTGCCTTCAGTACAGTCACAGTTTTCAGAACTATCATAATTCTTATTATATCTTCTCTTTAAGACACTGCTGTCAAATTGTTCAAACTTACGTCTTGAGAAAACTGATCTTAAATGTTTATCCACTAATATGTATAAGTAGGGCTTAAAGCCAAAATGCAAATTATTTTTACTAAATCAGCGTGAGTATTTTGATTCTGAAATGCAGGTTAGATCTTGAGTTTTCCAGTAATTAATTATTTTTCTCCCAATATATTTTTTATATTGAGGACCCAATGCTACTCCCTTATCTACACACCTTTTTAGATTCAAAGGAGAATGCTTCTTCAGCAAATTCATAACTAGGGTGAACCAAAATAGCTCTGTAAGTGAATGGTCACTGCCCTTGAGATGTCCTGCACCTAGGAATCTTCAGAGATTGATGGGCTGAGCTTCGAGTGTGCTAGGAGCTGGAATGAGGGCTAAGGAGGTTTGCAGTTCCAGGGGGCAAAAGATCGAGAAGTGCTTTTTTAGCTAACAAGTATGTTTGGTACTGTATCCTTCCGTTTAGTCGAAGCCACCCAGATTGGGCATAATAGGTCGCATGTGTGGGTGAGGCATGCAGCATCGGTGAGGAGTCTGCACACCTTATTTAGTACAATGGATATTCTACAGAGTGAAGAAGTAGCAGCAGCACCATAGATAACCAAGCCATAGTCAACAGTAGGTAAGACAGAGCTGATAATTGCAGTTTTGAGGGCTTCAGGTGTCAAGCAGTGTTTATGTCTGTAGAGCAGACCAGTCTTCATGTTGACAGCCTGGGTAACATTGTCGATGTGCGGAGCATAAGAAAGTGAGCTATCCAGGGTTACTCCCAGATACTTAAAGTGTAGGATTTGTTTCAGAGGTACTCCCACATAGTTTCGGATTGTAAGTGGTTGAGATTCATGCTTGCTATGGGTGCCACTGAACAGCATAACTTTAGTTTTTTGTAGTTCATGATCAATATGTGAGTGTTGAACCAGTCCTCAGCTTCTACAAAACTAGGCTGTAGTTGACGTTCCAGTTGCAGTGGGTCAGGGTTACTAGTAAAGATGACAGCATTGTCCACATACAGTAACATCTATTGGTGGCAGGCTTGTGGTAGATTGTTCAGGAAGATGCGGAAAAATAAAGGCCCTAAAATAGAGCCCTGCAGTACACCTGAGCAGACAGGCAGTTTGATTGAGGTAACATTTGCAATTTTCACCTGTTGGGATTGGCCATCCAGGTAACTCCTGAACCAATCTAACATGTCAGAGGTGAGACCTATGGAAGCAAGTTGCTGAAGAAGAAGAGTTTGGTGAACAGTGTCAAAGGCCTTTGTAAGGTCTATGAAGGCTGCTCCCACTAAATTGCCTTTGTTGAGAGATTGATGGATGTAGCCAGGGAATTTCAATAGTGCCATTGTGGTGCTATGACCTTTTCAGAATCTGCATTGCTGCTGGCATTGGATTGTGTATTTTTCAAGGTAATCCATTAATTGGTCTGCAACTATGCACTTGAAAGCCTTGGATAATGGCAGGGGTATAGATATGGACCTATAATTTGCATGTAGAGCCTAGTCTCCGCTCTTGTGCATGGGTGTCACCAGGGCAGACTTCCATATTTTTGGGAATTGGGCCAGCTTCAGTGAAAGGTTAAGAATCTTAGTTAAGGGATTTAGTAGCTCATCTAGTGTGAGAGCAACAATTTTAAAATCCAGCGAATCTTCACTGAATTTAGACTTCCCAAGCACTTTGCACAGGTATTTCTTGGCTGTTAACAAAGAGACCTTCCTAAAGTAAAAGGGGAGATAAATTATAGTCCTCTCCTTAGTACTGATTGTAGGGGGAGGGGTGGAATCTTAAAAAAAATCCAGGGGGAGGACACTGCTCAGGTCCGTGAAAGTGTAGTTAAAAGCATTTGCTATGGTAAATGGGTGCAAAGTAGGAGTGCCATCAATGTTTAGCATTGAGGGTGAGATTTTTGATACTTTGCCAGTGACATCTTTAATGTTGTTCTAGAAATTCTTACTGTCCCCACAAGAATTTGTAAGTGCTTCCCGATGGAATTTGGCTTTCACATTGCAGATTGCCCCTGTGCATTCATTCCTGACTTTTTTATATTCCTGCATGTCTGCCTGTCTGTCCATTTCTCTTACTCAGTGCCAGAGGTGATCCCTGTGTTTCATCCTGGAGACAAGCTCAGGGGTTATCCAGGAGTTTGAGGTGCCATAAACTTTCATATTTTTGTAGGGAGCATGTATGTCACAAACAGTATTGAAGTGCTTAATGAGATGGTCCAAGGCTAGGCTGATATCTTTAGTAGTGTCCAGTAATGACCAGTCTATATTACTCAGGTGCAGTTTGAGGGGGTCAAGGTGCCCACGTTTCAGCACCTTGCAATATATTGTCTGAGGGGGTGGCTTGTGTAATTTGTTTTTCCAGCTGCAGGTAATGGGGGAGTGATCACTTAGTGTGTCTGGGTGCACTGTCACGTCTGAAATATGGTCTAGTCAGTTAGAGAGGATCCAGTCAAGGAGGGTACTTGTTCCTATTCTGTAATTTGTCCTGGTGGGTGAGGGAATGAGTTGTGAGAAATGAAGTGCAGAGACAGAGTCCTTGAAAGTGCCGATGGCAGGAGACAGCCAATTGATGTTGAGATTACCGAAAACTATGATTTCAGAGTGTGGTTTCAGGTTACGGATGTAGTCCATGATGCTGTGAAAGCCAATCAAGTGTTCTTTGGGAGGGACATAGATGGATAAGATCGTGAGGGCCTTATTATGGGCATCAAGGAGAACTTTAATTGCAGGTGCCTGGGTGGCACATCCAAGGTTGGTCATGGGTAAGGTAAAGCCCTTAAGTGTCTCTTTGAGATATATGGCACAGCCACCACCATGCTTAGTTAGCCTGTTCTGTTGGAAAATAGTGTATCCTGGTATGTTGACTGCAGTGTCAGGAATCTTCGGGGAGAGCCATGACTCAGCCACAGATAATATACCAGGGTTGTGCTGGTTGATCCAGACTTTGCGATACAGGGACTGGAGAAGCATAATATAAAGAATTGAATCGCTCATTCTGGTGAGCTAGTGAATCACAGGGCCGCAGCTCATTCTTAAATGTGTGAGCTGGTGGGGTGCACATGTGTGGAAGCAGTGCTATGGTGCTTGAAATTGCAAAGCCAGTCATGTGGCTCTTCAGTGGTCCCCTCTGTGTGCCCAGTACCCAGGGAGGCTAATCAGGGTCCAGGGACACACGGGAGGGGTGAGAAACTTGGGGCTGAGCTTTTGAGAATAGTGAATGGGTGCCTGCCCCTTTAAAGCAGCCAAGGTTGCTATGTGAATGAACTGCTCTGCCTGTTGCCTGGGGGCATAGTATAACAAATGGTATGACAGACAGGGGGAAGTGTTTTAATTTTCAACTCAGCCACTTGATAGCAGGAGAGAGGTAGACCTAACTAGCCATGGGGGTCATTAACTTTGAAAGCCCTGCAGGACTTTACACAATGAACTTGAAACTGGAACTGTATATTAACTTTTTTGTTAACAGCCATATTTGTCACCTTTGACCCTAAGCCAGCCAGTCAGCAACTGAGGAGCCCTAAGGACCTGCAGTTATGGATCCTAGGAAATTGTTATGGGCAATGTTCTTGGCACCCAAACAGACAATCAATCAGGGATCAGGAGAACATAATGTTTACTAATTTTCAAGATGGACAGCTGTGTTCAACCAATCAGAGGCTGCCTTTCTTCTTTGAGACTCCTGGGACAGATACAGCTTGGGCCAGTCTGGCTGAAGCTCTCTGTGAGTCAGAAGGGCTTGGACTGTGTTGGAGGGAAACATTTGGAAGTCTGCTTAAGGCTTTCACAGTTAAACTCCCAGAGACTGTCCTAAAGCTCTGTATCACTTGAAAAGCCAGAGTGTGTATCTGAAGAGCATTTGCAACTAAGGCTGTGCAGCACCAGAGAAAAGTCCGCAGCCTGTGAGGGATGTTGAACTGTGTTCATGTTGACAGCCTGAAAGTTTCCTGGGTTCAAGCAGCCAGAGTCAGCAGGATCCTGCAGGAAATTCCCATCATCTGGGGAAAGACAGTTTGAAAAGAGAATGCTGATTTGTGGTTTGAAGCTGCAAATTTGAAAACTGTCTAGAGACTGTTTGCCACTCCTAGCCCTAGGGAGTGAGCTGGATGTTCCCAGAGGAATTCTCTACTGCCAGCAAGGGCAGTCTGGGGAGTCAAACCAGCAGGGCTACTGCTGGATGCTGCTCATTGTCTTGCCTGGAGGCGTATTGATCCAGGTCCCTAGTACTACCCTGTTCCAACAATTGATACAACCTGCCAGAAGATAACAAGCTGCATGCAAGGTGACAAGCTGTAAAACCCTGTCATAGCAAACAAGCTGCAAACCTGCATGCACAGCTCAAGTCCCCCCGGCTCGATTGACTGCACCTGTGGCCATTGCTAGGCCCTGCCAGAACTGTGATACAGAACTGTGAGTAACTGCAGGGCCTGCTCTGCCCCTGTGGAATATTCAATTGTTCAGAGCTTAGTTCCGAAATTAAAGATTCAAGTTAAGTGCATCAACACTAGCCAACCCGTGGCAATGTACAGGCCTGCACCACTGTCTGGGTACCAAGAGAGAGACTCTAGGGCACTGGTACCAGTAAACTAACTTTTAGTGCCCATATCAACTGCCCTGTCAACAAGCTAAAAGTCAGGCTGGGATTCTTCTTCAGGAACAGATCCCTATTTACACTCGACTGCAGAAGAAGACTGGTCCAGGCCACATTCCTACCACTCCTTGACTACGGGGATATCATTTACAATTGCAGTGCACCAACTCACACTCGCAAACTTGATGTCCTGTACCATCGTACATTACGTTTCATATTAAATGCTCTGGCCAGGACACACCATTATACCCTCTACTCTTCTTTGAACTGGACCTCACTCTCAACCAGGCATATGTTCCATATTGGGCAGTGGACTCTAAAACTGCTGATGGGCAAGTTACCTCAGTACATATGCTCCCTAGTGCACAAGTCTCACAATGTGTATGCACTGCGCACCTCAGACTTTGTGCTCCTAGACGTTCCCAGGACACATACTAATCAGGGCAGATCTGCCATTAATTTTGTCCTCCCATCTATATGAAACTAGCTCCAAAAAAAACCATGAAGCTAACTGAGATAGTCATGTTAAATTGCTTGATGTCCCTAGCCAAGAAAGCATTTGAAGTGGTCTGCCTATGCCTTTCATGCTAAGCTAATATATGAATCCTCACCATCCCTTCTGTTTGTCACCCTATTCCTGTCTACCCACCAACCACTCAGCCTATCCTCTCACCCATCTGCCCCACCCACCCCTTTATTCCTACCCCAACCCCTCTCGTTACCCATTCTGCCTCCTAGCATCTCTTCCCTTCCTCCCTCTACCTTCCTGTCTCCCTACCCCTCCTCCCCTACCCCAGTCACCTCCCTCCCTAGACCCCGTTCCTGCACCCCATCTCTGTGCACAATATTTTTGTCCTGCTGAACCTACCACCCTCCCCTTCCCCACCTCCTGTCTCCCTACCCCTCCTACCTCTACCCCAGTCACCACCCTCCCCTAGACCCCCCTCCCTGTGCCTCCATCTCAGTGCACAATATTTCTGTCCTTCTGAACCTGCCACTCTCCTCTGCGATGCCATCTATAGCCCCACATTTTTCCTTTTTCCTTTTTTCCTTTTCCTTCTGCCCCCAGTGAAGACTTGTCTCACTCCATGTGTATCATCTATGTGCACATTAGTGAAGTTAGTCTTTTGTATGTAATGTAGCAGTTATTTTCAACAATCCAAGTTGTACCTTATCATTGCCATTGCTGTTTACTTGTGCTATCCAAATCTGTTTTGTATAAGATCATGTATGTCATTGTACTGTTTGAAATTTCCAGGACCTCCTTGTGAATGAACTTGCTCAATGGAGTCATTCCTGTAATAATAAACTTGAACTTGAAACTTGAACTTGGGGAGGTGGGCTATGCTCATGTGCTGCTGTTTTGGGGTGGGCACTGTTATTGATATTGATTATGGGTTTACCAGTTCATTCAAAATTAAATTTGCTCTTTATATCTGCATTCCCCTTTCCCCATTAATATTAATAAATATTTTACTGTTGTTGGTCAAAACTGTCAGTGAGCATATTATTATCTATAGTCGTTAACTGAATACACATTAAAGTACTGCAGTCTGTCACCAGATTATTAGCTATAGTCATTATTTGTATGCAGTATAAAGTACCGCACTATTTAATTTCTATTTTGGAAAGAACCCCCCCCATTACCATCAGAACAGATCCCAGGCCTTCAACCTGGTTGGACCCCAACAGGCAGGGGTGGCAGCCAGTTGTTACATGGTGCCCGGGTTATATCTTTGGAGGCACCGCTGGGATCTCCTGTTTACCAGTCACTCCCCACATGGAGGTTTTTGATCATGAAGACAGTTCTATGCCCCCCAAACCTTGAGTTGTTGCTGACCCTATGGCCTATAACAGAATAATTTAGTGGTATGAAGGTGAGTATCGCGATCCTCAAAAATCCCTTCTGCTCTAGGGTGCCCACCCAAAATACACAAGGGGACAATGAAAGAAGCCCTATCCATAGTCAAGTACCTAGGCTGAGTTGTTGTCCGAGGGTGGGTAATGGACTTTTCCACAAATACATTAACTGTGTTAGCTGAGTGCCGAAATGCCACTGATGCCAATTGGATGGCTGATGTATTGATTCCAGAATGCTCTAGTGCAGGCATGGACTATAGTAACTCAGGCTAATGTGATTTCCAAAATGGAGGCCCCAGTCTGGCACAAGAAACTAAAGCAGAAGCTTTTATCAAGTAGTTATAGGCTGAAGGAAAGATGCTGAGGAAGCTCTAAAAGTACTTTATATTCCAGGGTGCAACCCTCCACAGGATGAGGAGACTAGTCCTAGTTATCAAACCCCCCCCCCCAGAGTCTTAGTGCAGGTTAAAAATGCCCATATTCAGTGGCACTAATCCTCACATGTTTAGTCATCTGACTCAGCTGTGCCAGGACAGGGAGGCCAAGCAGAAAGGAAAAGTGTTGCGTTTGTAAGCCCTAAAGCAAAAGGCCTATCAGTGACAACTTCAGATTCTAGCTCAAACTCAAGATGACCCTATGGGTGCAGTCTGGCATTGTAATGCTGAAGAACTTGTGCTGCCCCTTAACACTGAGTGCAATATCAGTGGTGTGGTAAGCCTGAAGAAAGATGTGAAAAAACAAATACTGATGCTTGATGCTCCTAAAGAACATGGATTGTCTACAGGACTATTGGTAAAGCCCAGTATGTTGCCAGTAAGAGCTCATGCTCATGCCAAATGAGTTACCATCCAGGTAAAAAATGTGACAGACAGAGACACTGTCATCAGGAAAGGACATACTTTGACTTGACTGTACTGTGCAGATATGGCAGTGCAACCTGCTCCCACCATGGATGGCACCCAACCTGGCATTGGCCCAGAACTGTTTTATTTTAGTGACTGTCCTATTCCAGAGGTGTGGAAGACCCATATCAGCCACAAAATATCTAAAAGAACTAAAGTGTTTTCACTCCATGCATGGGATGTGGGATGTGCAACTGGAGAACAGCACCATATCAGACTTAAAGATGAACGCCCTTTCTGGGAGCGGTCCTGCAGGTTGGTACCCACAGACACTGATGGCATGAGAAGACATTGACAAGAGTTATTGGCTGCTGGCATTATGCAAGAATTAAGAAGTCCATGTGCTTCACCAATTGCGGTAGTGCACAAGAAGAATGGAGTTATGGGCATTTGTGTGGATTACAGGACTGTCAACAAATGGAAAATTGCTGACTAATATACCATGCCCAGAATTCAAGATGCCATTGATTGTCTTAATGGAAGCAAGTGGTTTTCCATGCTATATCTAAGAAGTGGATATTATCAAATATCCATGGCTCCCCTAGACAGAGAAGAAACAGCATTTATATATCCTCTCAGATTCTACAAATTTGTAAGAATGCATCAGGGTATTTCAGGTACTGCAGCCGCCTTTCAGCACCTAATGGAGAGAGCTGTCAAAGACATGAACCTGTTAGAGAGCTTTGTGTACCTTGATGACATCACTGTGTTTAGGAAGACCTTGGAGGAGTATGAGACCCACTTGCTGAAAGTTTTAGACCATTTGGAAGAATTTGGACTCAATTTTCCATTGATAAGTGTCAATTTTTCCAGACTTCAGTTAAATATGTGGGACATACAGTATTGGTTCAAGGCATGCAGACTGATCCCAATAAAGTTGAGGCATTAACCACCTGGCCCAAACCAAAGAACTTAAAGGTCTTACAATGATTTTTGGGGTTCTGTGGCTATTACAGAAGATTTGTCAATGATTACACTTGAGTGGCGAGACCACTACTGAACTTAACACAAGGTTACACGCCCAACAATAAAGGCAAGAGACCAAAGACACCTGATGTTACCACTGAGCTTAAACAGTATTTCATGCCATCAGAACCTTTTAGCTAGAGGTGAACCAAAGACTGTGACAAAGCCTTTGATGAAACAATATACTGACTGACTCATACACCAGCTCTAGCATATGCCAATCCCCAAAAGCCCTATGTCCTGCATACAGATGCCAACTGCAATGTTTCTGGGGTGGTTCCTTATCAGTTACCATGAGGTACTGCACCTGGTTGCCTTTGTAAGCTGAAGTCTAAATAGTGCTGAAAAGAAATATCCTCTGCACAAGTTAGAATTTCTCACTTTGAAGTGGGCCATTGTGGACCAGTTCCATGAGTATCCTTAGGGGACACACATCACTGTTAGAACTGACAATAACCCTTTAATGTATGTGCAAACCACTGCAAAACTTGATGCAGCAGGATGCAGGTGACTGTCAGCCTTGTCCACCTATGACTACTGTGTTGAATACCGGCCTGGTCTCAACCATATTGATGTGGATGTGCTGTCTTGACACCCAGTGGTATTTTCTGCTGACAACCAAGCCTGGGTATGAATCTCAGAACAGACTGTGATGGCATTGTGTAAAAAAATTAACACAGGTGAGCAGTCAACCACAGAAACCATCCCTTGTCTGGTGGATAGTATTGGTGTTTCTGGCAATTGTATTCCAACTGCCTGCTGCAATTTACCTACCTTGGCCTTGAAATCATTGACCCAAATGACCAACTAAAACTTGCAGAGAGAGCAAAAGTTAGATTCAAGTATATGTGACATACTAGGCACCCTGCAGAAAGTGGGTGATGCTACTCAAATAATTACCAGTGATCCAAATGCCAAGTTGTTGCTAAGAGAGTGGTCAAAACTTAAAGACAATTTATTGTACAGGGAGGTTCAAGACCCACAAGGAACCCCTCTTGTGTAGCCAGTGCTACTCTCAAAATTCAAGAGAATTGTTCTTCTAGCTGTCCATGATGACATGGACCACCTGGAGAGTAAGCGTACAATAGATTTGGCTTGCACCCAGTTCTTCCGGCCTCATGTGGAACATGATATTGAGCAATACTGCAAAAACTGCAGCCAATGTATTCAAAGAAAAGCATTGCCACAGAAGGCTACCTCTCTTGTTAATATTGTGACCCATGGAACTTGTATGCATTGACTTTTTAAGCCTGGAACTGGACTCAAAGAATGTGGCAAACATTCTTGTAGTCAAAGACCATGCTCCCTCTCCCTCTCTCTTGATATGCTCAAGCTAATTCTACTAAGGACCAAAAAGCATCCATGTTTCCAAGACCCTTGTAGTAAAGTTTTTCATCCACCACAGAGCTCCCGAAAGAATCCATTCTGACCAGGGAAGGGATTTTGAGAGCCACTTGATAAAATTACTAAAGTCTCTGTGGGGTATCACCAAATCTAAAACAACCCCATAACACCCTCAAGATCACCCTCAGCCTGAGAGGTTCAACAGAACTCTTTTGGATATGCTGGGTACCCTGAACCTAAAAGATAAAAGCAAATGGAGTCAGCAAGTGAGTACTACGGTTCATGCATATAATTGCCCCAAGAATGATGCTACTGGATTTTCCCGGTACAGTTTAATGTTTGGCCGAGAAGCAAGGTTACCAGTAGGCATTTGCTTCGGCCTCTCTGCTGATGGGGCCAAGACAAAGACTTACCTTCAATATGTGCAGATGTTAAAAGAACAGTTAAATTCAGCCTACAAGCTGGCTGCTGAAGACATGGCCAAAAGAAACAAAGCAAAAGGAAAGATACGATAAGCGAGTCAAGGCCCATGAATTGTTACCTGGTGACCATGTATTACTGAGGAATTTGGGAATTCCTGGAAAATACAAGATCACTGACAGATGGGGCAGCACTCCCTATGTTGCTGAGAATGTACAAGACATGCCTGTATACAAAATCCATCCTGAAGGAGAAACAAGTGGGTACCAAACTACCCACCACAACCACTTACTGCCTATTGGACAGATGGTCCCTAAACCAGGAAGAGAAATAGCAGAACCCCCAAAGCTCCAGTAACAAGATCTGCTGTGCAGTGACAACCAATTAAGCAAAGGGCCAAACAATCAGCAGCTGTCCCAGTAAAGCCTGAGGAGCAAGCAGAACAACACAATTCAGATACTGAGACAGAGGGAGCAGTAATTTATTACCCAGCCAATTACTATCCCACAACAAAACTTGCTCAACTGTTTCAAGGGACACTTGCAACAAAGAGCAATGAGTCTGATACTGTATGCCCACCACAGAGCTTCCAACAATATTAGTGAACATTGAACCACCAACTGACAATGTTCCCTTGGATGATGGGCCAGAATCTGAGGAAGTGCCAGAGAAAGAAGGTGGACACCCTGTAAAACCTGAACCTTTAGAGTCTCAACTTGTAGATCCTGAACCTTAAGAGGTGGAATCTATAGAGCCTGAACCTGCTAAGCCAAACTAGTAGAGACAGAGGAAACACATGCAGTGCCAGAGGAAGTTGTGGCACCCACTTTACTTGAGGATGCTTCATTAGTGAACAATGAACCGGCAGTCATGGCCTCGAATGCTAAAGAAGTGCAAGTGTCATTGCGATACTCTGAAAGAACTGTAAAGCCTTTGTCAAAGCTCACTTATGACTCTCCAGACATGCCAACGGATTTGCCTATACACATAGTCCACAAAGGCATATTGAGTATGTCATCACAAGGTCTGCTCCCAGAATTATCTGCCCACCTTTATGCCAAGCCACCCAGGGTGGGTAAAGCTAAAAAGAGTAAAAGTGGAGGTTGAAACCTTTATTTATTGTATTACTCCAAAATTGCCAGATGATTGTATTCACAAAGTTCTTATGTTTATGGTGCACCATCTAATGTCATGACAGCTGTCAAAAACCTGAAAAGCTTTTCAGTATTTGCCTTGTTATTGTGTAGATAGTGTGCCATTGTCTAGTCCAGAATGTATCTGATTGCTTTTGTTAGCTAGGAATCATTTGTCTATATAGACATGTTAAAATGTTGGTTAAACTGCTATGGTTAATGTTTATTTGCACCAGGTCCCTAGCGATGGTCTTGGCACAGACGTCAAGTGTTTAGGCAGGGAAGAGTGCAACCTTACCTTGCAGTTTCTCCTTGGCAGCTGCTCTGCCCCTGACCTCCAGTTCTATGATGGACTACCCACTACTGTATTAACCTCTGGCCACAGATGAGACCATTCCACCCATAGATAGGTAACATCAAGGATTCTTTGCTCCTTCCCCTGTGACAAACCTTTCCCAGTTGGGTACTATCTATGTACAGTACCTTACCTCCCCACCTGGAGTAGCTAAGAGCTGTCAAGAGTAGGGAATGCTGCACCGGACTGACCTGGAGCCCTGCAGGAATGTGAGACACTGGTACTGCAAACAAGGAATCTGACACTTGGGTTATTGAGCAAACAGGTAAACGTTTACTGAAACTGTGGAAGAAATCTTGGTAATCACAGCCAAGAATGACACAGTTCAAATTCAAAATTAAATGACAATTCAAACACATAAATCAGAATTACTGTATACTCTATATTGATCCCAGCAGGGCACCTCCACCCCACTAATCAACTTGTAGTTATCCCTGGAGACTGCAAGCACTAGTCACGCACCAGCCCCCCAGATATCACACTGTCCCAGGATAAGCACCCATCTAGGCCTTAATTCCTGAGCTTTATTCATTTTAGAACTAAGTAGTGCAGTGACTACTGGATCTACCCCTGAGCAGTCAGTCCACTGACCCCTTCTGCCAGAAACCCTCCCTGGTATCTAATTTCTGCGTACAGTCTATATAGAACTAAGGAATACAGTAACTACTGGGCCATACCTCCTAGCAGTCAGTCCACTGACCCCTTCTGCCAGATACCCTCTCTAGTATCCAATTACTGTTACCTAGCACTAGGCCTTACCTAAGACCCCAATGCCATATACTTCACTTGCTTTAAGGGCATACAGTGACTACTAGGCCTTATCTACCTCAGTCAGCCCACTAACCCCTTCTGCCAGATACCCACCCAGGTATCCAATTACTACGAACATACAAGAACTGCACCAGAAAAAGACCTTTTGGTCTATCGAGTCTGCTTGATTTTGCAGCTAGCAGCCCTATTCTGCAGCTACCCCTCCCTCCTTATCACCCTCCCTTGACCCTCCCTCTTGCCCTGTCCCTGCCCCTCTTGAAGCAGCTCACTGTTCTACAGGCTACCACCTCCGCTGATAACACGGTCCACTCTGCCACCATCCTCTCAGTAAAAAAGTGTCTTCTCATTTCCCTCCTGAGTGTTCCTCCCTCCAAACTCATGCCATGGCCTCGAGAATCCCTCCCCACCCTTATTTTGAATAGTCTTTCTGTACCAGTCTTTTTTATTCCTCTCATGTATTTGAAGGACTAGATCATATCCCCCCCGTCCCTCCTCTCCTCCAGTGTGTACATGTTCAACTCTCACAGCCTACTTTTGTATAGTAAGTCCCCCAGACTCTGGATTATCTTTATTGCTCTGCACTGCTCCCCTTCCAATAATTTAATGTCCCTCTTCACGTACAGGTGCCAGTACTGCACGCAGTACTCCAGGTGAGGTTTACTCAATTACTGTACTGTATTTCTATACTCTAGCCCATAAAAATCTGTTGACATCTGACACATTCATTACTGTAAAAACATTTTAAATAGGCAGTGGCATTAACATGTTGCATACTGGTACATTAAAAGTTGTGACAGAATTCCCCCTCAGTCCCTTCAGGTTCAGTCCATCACATTAACAAAAAGTCTCTTAAATTCAGAAGGATTGAGGTAAATTCTCTGTAAAACAATGTCACTGTGCTTTTAAAATAGTCTCCAAACTGTATCAGCAAGGTTTGTACTATACAACACTCCTTTGGATTTGCTCAAGAAATTCTGTTCTTGAAGTTGTTGTAGCTTGGTATAGTTGGAGGGCCCCCTTTGAGTCAGCAATTTGATGATATTGTGAGGAGAAGCAATGATTTCTTCAGGTTTGCAGCTTATCTTCTTCTGTGAGGAAAACTTGTCATACAGGATCATCAGGCACTTGAAGCAACAGGCTTTCTATTCTTTACCCTGTTCTCATGTACTGCCCTATCTGGCCCTATTCTGGGATACAGGTGATCCCCTAATCCTACACTTGTATTTAAATTGAACTGTCTTTGTCAGGTTCTTTCTCTGCATCAGGCTTCCTCAGGCGGGACACCTCTTTAGCAGGGGTACCTTCCTTCTTGGTTTCTCTCCCTGCTTTCACTGACTACACACTCACTGAGCAGCTTTTTACAGGTAAAAACTCATTAGCATATTTAAATTAGTGGTCACTGAGTGGACACTGACCTGTCCAGAGGTTCAGCACCAATCAAAATCCTCCCTGCAGTAGCATAAGCCACAAAATAATTCTCAGATTTGAAGCTCAACTGCCCCTGTGAACATTCTAAGGCTTCTCCCTTTTTATATAACTTGAAGTCTGAATTTGTTCTGTACACAATAGCCTCTTGGAAAGCAGAGTAGCTAAGACTAACATTCTTTTATCAGTAAAATGCAAACATAATCACTTCTATGCACTTTTCTATTCTTTTTTCTGACAAAATAGTCATTTCCCCTTTAACTGTGCTGACCACAACAGTTTTGTTTTTTTCACTCAGAAATTACATATTCATTTTCCCATGCTAAGCCCCACCTCTAGTGTAACTGCCTGCATGGATTTTCTTCACTCAGGACCCACTCTCCCTTAAAAGGTTAGCAACTCCTCTATTTTACATTTTAGCTTCTCAAATCTATTTTTCCTGTGTGTAGGACACTCTGCTGTATGTGTTGCGAAGTTTGGTTCAGTTCTTTAAAAAATCAGCTTGGCAACATGATGCTGAGCATGACAAATGTATTGTGGATTAATTAGCTTAACTCTGACAGTATCTGCATTCAAAGTACTCTGTTTTTGCTTGTGTGCACTTATTAAACTTTTCAACATTTGAGTGTTGTGTCCAGGACTCCTTTAGCTCCCACAGGCCTTTTATTTTATTTATTTATTTAATTAATTAATTTATAAGTATTTTGAATGCATGTGAAGCCGTGAGCTCCCCGTACTTCAATCACACCCTTTTATGCCCATAATGGCTCCATTTGAGCTCCTATACACAGTGGCCCAGATATTCAAACTGCGCCCAAAAAGTGCACAATAGCAGGAGCAAGCACAAGTCCATTGCGCCCATTTGCAAGAGGCACGATATTCAAAAACGGAGCAGACCAAACTGCACCTATAGCCGACGACTGAATAACGCATCACCTGTGCCATAGCACAACTAGGGAGGGGAAGCTGAGCAGATCTGATGCGCCATAGCGCAACAAGGAATGTTCAGCTGAGCAGTCCAGAGGCGCCATAGTGCAACCAAGGACACCCCCCAGCAGCAGAGCAATGCAACTGCACAACCAGGGAGGTAGGGGCCCATCACCCATGCCACAGATGGGCACACGAACACACAGCAGAACAGACATCGTCCCCCCACACTCCATGCACTGCACAACTGGGGGGAGGACTGGAATAACCACCGGCCCATGGAGACAAGCAACCAACCCACAGCTGGGCCATGGTGCCCCATCACACCCCGCAAGCTGTGACTGGCACACAAGGAGGGCTGACCACCCCATGCCATACCATCCCCCCAATGCAGAGCACACCCTGCACCGTGACCCCTAGACACCCTGCCCAGGAGCAGTGACCACCACTGCAGGAAACCCCATGCATGCCACCACCCCCACTGTGACACTGCAACCCTGTGCACCACAGAAACATGCAAGGCAGCCCCACCACGAGCACCCATCAGCGGGTGGCAGCACACAGCGATGCAACAACAGCATACACAGTGCCACCATGCACAGTGCCCCCGAGGTACTGCTGAGAGACCAACCATGCGTCGGCAGATGAGGTACCCCACATGGGACAGGGCTTGCCCTGGACACCACCACCAGTGGTACAGCACCCTGCACAGTATCCCAATCACACACCCCGACCCAGCACTGGCCACAACAGCCAGCACAGACACCCACAGTGGTGTGTGGAAGCATGCACCACACTGGATGCCACACAGTGCATAGACAGACACACACCCATACCCAAGGGCACAACAACACAGGGACGCAGTGGCGGGGCAGCAAGCCCCTAGCGTGGGCCCATGTAAACTGTGTACACACAACCTGCAGTCCTCCATGGCACTAGAGTGCCAGCCACCCTACGCAGGCACTGTGGACCTGTACACCACCAGCATTTCCCGGAGCACAAGTCACAGACAGTGGTGCACATCCCCTGCAACACACACAAGGCACAGTATGGAGGTGGGACAACAACTGTGGAGGCCACAGTGTCACCCGAGGCAGACATGCACCACACCAGTGATAGGAGGCAACCCAGCAGTGTGATGGGTACAGTGGCTGCCTTGCATGGACTGCCACCACTGACATGCTAGCGGACCGTGCAGGTCACAGACATGCATGTGTGTCAGCTGCACAGGCCATGAATTGGCTGATAGGGGCACCATGGACACAGAGCATGCACCATGGACCACTGCACACAGTCATCCAGTGCACAGGGAACAACACACACACCACAGACACTGACTGATAGCTACCCCCACACCATAGTCACCTCCACATGGACACACACACATACCCATGACCGCACCACCCCTGACGCCATGCACACCACTGCAGCTGAGCACCTATAGCCCACTGCAAATCAGAGACCACCACAGTATTCATATCAAAAGAACTGTATTGAAACAACATATAAAAGTTAACTATTTACAAAATATATACAAGGTGGGGGAGGGCCACAAACAAGGTGGGGGTGGGTAAGGGGCAGGGGTGGACAAATGGAACAGGAAAGGAGGGGTGTGAGGGTGGGACCAGGTGGGTAGGGGATTTCAGGGGCAGAGGGACTTCTAGTGGGAGCGCTGCTCCCCATTCTGGCTCCGTCTCTGTCGGTGCCTCTGCAGGACCCCGGTGTCATCGATCCTGCGGAGGATGTTGAGCGACACCCTTGCCACCTGCAGGATCTCCTGAAGTGCATCCCTGATCTCTCAGAGCTGGCGTGTACCTAGGACAAGGGAGCACAGTCAATAAGTGTGAATGCACAGCCCCATACAGCCCACCCACTGTGCATGGTATACGACCGTGGGACATACCTCTGTGATGGTGTGTGACCACCCACAGTGATCACGTCCACATGACCTGCCCACCCAGGTGCATACAGCCATGCGTAACGCTGCACACACCCACTGGCCAAGTCATGCACAGCACCACCGTGGCCGTTTAGTGACATGGCTATGTGGTGCAAAGGCAGTGGCACAGCCATGTACCTGGTGCATGCATGGACCACCATCGACGCACTCCCAGACATGCATTGCCACTGGTCAGTGTTGACTGTAACAAGTTGCGTGCATGGCAGTGGAGTCGATGGATGATGGCCATGCCCCGCTGCCCACCCTGTTACACAGCATGCAATAGTAATCATGGAGGTATGGCACTCACCATCATCGGGCCGGTACATTGGGCGGTGTGGACCCTCGCCCCGCCTGGCTTCCCTCTGTTCTTCATTCTGGCGCAGATCACGGGCAAGGCGCCAATCCTCCAGGCCTGTGGTGCAAACATGGAGAGAGGAACATCAGTACAATCCCGTAGCAAAGCCCCCCTGCCCCCAGGTGTGTGCCCTCCCACCCAGCCAGACCCACCCACCCCACACCCTGATAACACCACCAGAGCCAACCCCAGACGGTCCCTCCCCCATGTGCTGGACACATACAACTGTGATACCCATATGGAAGATAAAAGTGTGTTAACGTAACACCTACCTGGCCGTGGCACTGTGCCCCTCCTGGCACGTGCCCACATGTGGGCTAGCAGCTCCGGCTCCTTCCGCCGCAGGTCCCCATACCTGTGGCAGCACTGCTCTGTGCTTCTCCCCCATCCAGTGGCCTCCTCGAGTGCAGTGGCCACCTCCTCCCACACCTGGCTCCTGGACCTGTCCAGGGGTGCCTCCCCAAACAAAGGCCCATGGTGTGGCTCCACAATGGCCACTAGGTTGGCCAGCTCTATTTGTGACCACTGAGCAGCCCTCCTGCACACCATGCTCTCTGCTCGATCTGCAATTATGGCACTCTGCAGCACGGCTCCCCACGTGCAGATGCTGCGCGGCACAGTGCTGCCATTCCCTATCGCGCTGTCACTGAGCAGCACGATAGAGGTGCACCCATGCCTGATGCATGGCACCTAGGGGGCAAAGGTCGGGCATAGGGTCAAGGGTCTCTGGCGCATGGACATGCACAGTGCCATGGGAACCCAATGCATGTAGCACGATTGGCTGCCTGTGTGCTACTGCCAGTAGCGGCCTACCGCACAGTTGTCCCAGTGCATCTATGATGGCCCAGTGCCACAGCGCCATGTAGGTGACCATCGCTATAGCACCACTGGCACAATGGTGGCCGTGCCCTGCATTGCTTACCATGCACAGCACATCAGCAGCACGGCAGATGCCTGCATCAGCAACCTGGGTGAGGTGTGTACTACGCATGTCACAGAACTGCGCCATTGGCTCAGCACGTTCAACACAATTGCACAAAGCGCAAAAGCGTGATATTCAGCCGTCATATGCAAATCATCTAATCAGCCATTCAATGGCACAGCACTGCAATTTGCATCAACTTAAAGCTGTGCCTCGCCTTATTTGCATGGGTTGCGCTATAAAAGTGCGACATTGGGCTGCAGTGGCCATAGTCGGTTACTGCAGTTTATTGGTGAGTTGCATGCTGTTTGGGAGTGTGGACTGTGGATTTAGGGACATGCATGGGACTGCACAGTCACAGGTAACAACTGCCATTCTTACAGGCTAAATAATGACCGAGCAAGTTGTGGGAGAGGAGGAACACAGTGGTGGGAGGAGGAGGAGGAGGCCTAATTTTACCAAGGTCGAGACCGAAGCCCTGTTTGAGGCCTACCTGGATCAGGAGCCGCTTCTCAGCGGCCGGCAGGGAACACCTCAAGCCCCTGCTGCTGCATGGGAGGAGGTGGCATTTGCTGTGAACCTGCATGGCAGCCACCAGCGCTCCATGCAGGAGTGCAAGAAAAAGATGGGCACAGACAGGAGGAGGATAAAGGAGAAGGTGGCTGCCATCAGGGCAGCACGAGCTGCAACAGGTGGGGGACAGCCGGAGGTGGTACACCTGACCCCACAGGAGGAGAGGATTACTGGAAGCATGCAGTGTAGTGCCATTGAGGGTGTTCTGGGTGATGGCTTCCAGACAGGTGGTGGCCTGTCACTGCATGGTAAGTCAGGGTCTGTCTATGGGGGGGCAGGGTAGGTCACATGTAATAACGTGACATTGCTTTCCCTTACAGATCCTGAGCGTCTGCATGGGTCAGCGGTGGTGGCCATGTCCACTGAGGAAAGTCAGCTGGAGATGGAGGAGGGCCCATCCACCTCCACAGGTATATGTGGCTCAGTGTGACAGTGGGGCCACCTGGCTGTCCACACTGATGTTGTTGTAACGGGTGTGGAGGAAGCCCTGCCTGTGTCCCAGCATGCCGGCATCCACGGATGCCAGCATGCTGTGCCTGGGGCCGGTGCCGAGTCCATCACCGATGATGATGTCGCTAAAGGCATGAGCAGTGACATGTGTGTGCCACGGGATGGCCACACAGCAGGACACATCACGGCCATGGCTGTGGGTGGTGCTGCCGTGAAGGCCTGCGTGTCAGCAGAGTCCCAGCCTGTGCCTATCAGCACCAGTGGGGCAGCACTGGTCTTTCTTCAGGACAGTGGGACTGTTGCGGTCACTGCGGCAGCACCACTGAGCCCTGGGGAGTGGCAGCCAGATGTGCAGCATCAGCAGTCGGCCAATGGGTTTGGGGGTACAGGGTCCAGTGGTGGCATCTGTGCACTGCCTGTGGACATGCCCAGACCTGGTCCTGGTGCGCAGCGCCCACCCTCAAGGGGTGCTGAGCATCAGGGCCGCACACTTCCTGAGGGACAGGATGCTGAGGAGACAGATGACCTCTTGGACGAGCACACCTGCCTACTGCAAGCATCAGTCTAGCAGCAGATGCAGCTTGTGACGTCGGTGGATGCACTGCGTGCGGCTCTGGAGTGGGCAGAGGAGCACTGCTGCAGAGACACTGCTCTGATCCTGGCAGGGATGGACCGGTTGCAGGAGGATGTGACCGCTGCCATTGACAGGCATGCACAGGCATTCACCGCTGTCATGGCCACAATGGGCACACAGTCATGTGCCCATGCATCATGGACACCATGCAGTGCACTGTCCACCCCCCCATTCCTGGCGTCATGCGACACCCTCCCTGTCGACACTGGGTTCAGCTGTGGGCATCCTGAGCACACCTGGTGCAGGCATGTTCAGTGTGCTGCAAACCCCTGCGTGAGCACGGTCGCGTTCACACAGTGGAACCCCTGGGGGACCATCGGTGCCACCCCATGAGGCCAGTGGTCGGCCTGTCAGTGTTGGCGGGTCTCAGCGGGGCCGCCCACGCATCCGTGGTGGCCGGGGCACTGTGTCGCATGACTGACCTGTCTCCCAACACGGCTACTGTCTGGTGCTGCCCTGTGTGCATTGTGTCTTTCAGTGGGCAGTGCATGGGTGGTTACCCGGCCCTGCACGTGGCCACACAGTCCATCTGCACACCCTCCCGGCTGCTGTCCGCAGTTGCGTGTGCATGATGATGTTTCGCATTGGCGCTGTACACCAATGTGCAATGGTGCTCAGCATCTGACACACGCATGTGGACAGGCAGTGGGCGTGGTGGTCTGTGGATATGTGTGTGGCTAGGGGTAGCGTTCTGGGTCGGTGTGCCTCCTGCCCTTTGTGCAAGTTTGGTGCATTGTGTGTGTGTGTGTGTGTGTGAGTGTGTGTGTGTCCATCCGTGTGGCATGTTAGTCCTCATCCATCCCTGGTTGTGTGTGTGGTTCCATGCCCTGCCACTTCCCTTGATGGCATGCACCCCTGGTGTGTGTCCATGCGTGTTTGTGGGTTGTGCCTTAGCCACTGTTGGCTGCACATGGCCCCATGACTTACCTGGGTTGGCTGAAGTGCTCCTCCGTGATGGTGTCCCGGTGCAGCTGTGTCAGCCGGAGCAGTCGGGGGTCCTGTCGGCCAAGGGGGGGTTGCCCATCACCATCATCACTGGCGTCCTCATCATCCCCATCGCTGTCCCCCTCTTTGACCTGTACAGCTATCCCACATTCATTGGCCATGTTGTGCAGGATGCAACCAGCCAGGAATAGCCCGCAGGCCTTTGAGGGGCTGTACTGTAGGGCACCGCCGGAGGTGTACAGGCAACGGAAATGTGTCTTCAGCATCCCGAACACCCGCTCGATGACATTACATGTGATGGTGTATACCTCATTGTAGCATTGCTGCGATGGGGTTGCGGGCGACCGGTAGGGTGTGATCAGCCAGGGACGGAGTGGGTATCCACTGTCACCTGTGTGTAGAGGGTGGAAGTTAGTTTGGTGATCAGCATAACCCTGCCCCGGGCCATGTAGGCCACTACCCATGTCACGTCTGGCCATGCCCCCCCAAGCCCTATGATTGTCCATGTGGTTTGCATACTCACCCACTAGGTGTCCAGTGGGGCTCTCCCCACTCTCGAATCTGTGGCACAGTGCCGACTGGTGCCAGATGAAGGCATTGTGTGCTCCCCCAGGGTGCGTGGCACAGACATTGATTATGCGCCCCCTGGCATTGCACACCACCTGGCACTTGATGCTGGCATAGCCCTTGCAATTGATGTATACGGCCCCCTCGGGGCCAGGTGGTGTGCGTATGACCACATTTGTGCAGTCTATTGCCCCTAGCACACCAGGCATACGTGCTACCCTGTGGAACTCCTGTATGTTTGCTGTGCACTCCGCCGGTGTGCTGGGGAAATGGATGTACTCCGCAGCATGTAGCAGTAGTGCTCTGAGGATTTGGGTGAGGTGGCGTGACTTGGCCAACTGGGTTATGCCTGTGGTGTCCCCAGTTGGTCTCTGGAAGGTACTCATGGTGAGCAAGCACATGCAAGCTGTCACTTTTGTCTCCACTGACAGGGCATGGCTCCGTCGTGTGGGTGCCTGCATCACATCACTGCACAGCTCACAGAGCCGCCTCAGAATTCCCCAATTCAGGCGGTACCGGCCATCAATCTCGGTATCACTGTACAGCTCAAAGCTGGTGTGGGCTCGGTACTGCCTGTTGGGGGCATAACGCCGACGGGCCCTTCCACGGCCATGCCCCCCTGCTGCCCACCTTCTCACTCCCCTCATAACGGCCTCCATCTGGAAGGTGGCACTGGCCATGTCCCTGGCTTGTGTTCACCCCCTCCGGCAGCTATTACTGTATTCCCCCCGCTGTCCTCACTGCTACTTCCCCTGCACCGGGAACACCTGCCTTTGGTGGCCTCTGTGCTGTGTGGCACTTCCCCCTTCTGCACTTGCTGTGGCTCCCCACACCTTCCCTGTGCCTCTGTGTTCAGGGTGCCCTTTCCCTGGCCTGCCCTGTGTGTCCCTCCTGCCTTATCTGTGTGGCTAGAGTTCTGCCTCATGTGCCTTCCCTGTAGCGTTCTTGCGCCTCTCCCTTGCTCCTTTTTATTTTGGCTCATTTCCGCTATGGCACAACTTCCACTTGCTCCCCCATTGCGCATGGAGCAAGTTGTTGAATATCGCACTGCACCATTTATGCATGGTTCCTCCCCCTTCAGTTGCACATGCCTACATTATCATTGCGCTGTTGCTCAGCGTGATTTGGGGGGTGCAACTGCCTCCTGCTGAATATCGCAGAATTGCGCAATTTCGGACTTGTGCAGGTGCAACCCTATTGCGCATGGCTCAACTCTTTTGAATATCTGGGCCAGTGTGTGCATTTACTTGCTGTGAGAGGGCTTCCAGAGCCACAATTCCAGATTGTACTTCCTCTGAGTAGTTATTATTTCAGTAAAAATCAGTCCCTAAATTCATTATTCCCTGGCACGTTTCACCTGCCAACTATAGATAGGGAATTTATTTATCTGCTTGATCCTGCCTTGAGAGGAACACATCATGCGTCTACCTCTTGGCTATTGGAGAAGCAGGAGTGTCCTCTTAGGCCAGAAGCCTAGCTTCTGACCGGCTGCAGAGTGAGGCAGCCACCCGAGAGAGCAGTCCAAGGATTTCTGACTGAGTGAGGAGTGCTCTGCTGTGGGACCGATGCTTGGTCTCTCATTTTCCCTCTCACTCAGTTTTTGGCACCTGTAGCACCCACAGCTGCCATTCTGCATTCACTATTTTAACCACAGAGCAGTATTTTATCACAGTAGTGAATGAAAAAACATTAAATAACAACTTTACTATAAAAATTACCACAGGCAACTCAGGCATACCAGATTTCATACTGGACTACCAGGGTTTGTGTGAATAGCCAGGGCGATCAGTTACTAGCCCACTGGCCACCAATATTACCTTTTTACGATTTTACTATTAACTACTATATTTTTAAACAAAAACAATGCCAATCTCAATAACTATATGTAAAACTGTGCATGGGTATGAAACAGCAGGGCCAGGATTCTTTTCCGCTTCCCCCCTGTGCTGCATCCTACTGTCTTTAATAATGATATGCTCACTTTGTTTTTTGTAACCAATCTTATTTAAAACTGCTAATATCTTATGTGGTACAACTATGGATTCTGAATCTAGTCCTTTTATCACTGCAGGGGCCACCCTACATTTATCTGCCAGCTCCTACCTACTCTGGGTCATGAACCTGTGTCCTTGATTAATTATTTTTTAAATACAGTAAAACTACTAGGTTGTCTCTATTCTCTTGGTAGAACAGTCTCTCTAAGCTGTTACAGTTCCCTCCAGTCCCAGTCCTTTGGGGCACTCCTTTCAGCCCTCAGTAATGCTATTTTGGGTAGGGGACCAGAGGAAAGTGATGTAAAGAATTAAATTACCCGGTATCCTGTGATATGCACTAGTCGCAAGTGGGCATTACCAAAATGGTGACCCACTTGCGGTACATACCCACAGGGCAAGGAAGTAGGGAGGGTGCCCGGATGGGAGGGGTTCACAAATGGTGACGGGATGTCACTATACATACATGCGCATGGGGGGGAGCGAGCATGCTGAGCGAGGGGCGGGAGGGTTTGTCAGGGGTGGTGCCATGGTGAGCTGCCAAGCTAGCTCCATGGCATGGTGGGTGGGTACTAAGCTGGGGCAGCCAGGATGCTGGGTTTGGTCCAGGCGCAGGTATGTTTTCTTGCGCTTGGCCCGAGTAGTTCTTTTTTTATTTTTGCACACTTTTGCACTCCCCTGGAGTTGAGAATCCTTAAGTAGGGGGTGCGGGGGCAGCCATCCATATGACATAAAAAACAACAGAGTCCTGTGCACTGTTATCTATTTCATCAGTGGTATACATTGCCGAAATTGAATTTCTGCAATGTACGCTCAACATAATGACGATCGCCTTTAGGTGATCGCCCTTATGACATAGAACCAAATCACCCATTCTTGTGAGCTAGTGGAGTACACTGCCATGCAACTTGTTCTTGAATGTGCAAGCTGGTGGGATGCACATGCACAGAAGCAGTGCTATGGCACTTGGAATTGCAAAGCCACTTATGTGGCTCTTCAGGGGTCCCTTCCAAAAAACCCACTCCTGGAGGCCAGGTTCACTGAGCTCACAGTGCCCACTCCTAAGTACAATACATGTCAGGGAGGGGGAATAGAAATACCCTTCTCATGTCCTCACAGAGTGCTTACTGAGTGCACAACTGAACACCCACCATGAGGTCCCAGGGTTCCCTCTTTACTCTGGATAAGGGTGCACTACTAGTCTTGAGTCTTGTAGCTAAATGAGAACTCTTTCCGGTTGTTGCACAAAGGGGGAAAGATCCAGGCATTACGATCTCTTTGGGTTAGCTTCTTAACCCTGATTTTTTCTTCTCCCACAGGGCATGCAATAAGCTGCAAATCCTCACAGACTCTTCCCTGAGACTTTTGTATTCTCCTTTTCTTTTCCCAGATTTCCCTTTACAGATCCTTGTTTGAGTGGTAGCTTATGGTAGCACCCATTAGCAATAACAATTTGTACACAGATTATTAATACATGTCCCACGATCATGCACAATATAAAAATCTCGCTCAGGCATGTTTCTTAAACACAAATGATTTTACTAAATACTTAATTATCATACATTTATAACTAATATATTTAGACATTTGGTCGCAGACTAACACAAATAAAAGTGGGCATGTACAGGAAAAATGCACTATGACTTTTATCTAATTTCTACCTTACGTTCGTAGTGAATTGAAGACCAGAAGAATAAGTGAAGTCTGAAAACTCCTTTCCTTCCTTTTTAGCCACTGACTTTCAGTATCTGCTGGCAGTTTGTTCTGTATGTCTTGTCAGGTAGTGGGTCCATTGAAATGCTCCAGGAAAATGAGAGTTTGCTTCTGATTCAAAGCACCTTAAATAGTCTGCCAAAATCCCTGGTCTGGTCCTAACCTTTAGGCCAGTAGATATCACTCTTGCATTTTCACAAAGTTTTAAGAAATTAATCTATTTTTTTTTATTTAGGTTCTTATATCACCACTTTCTGGCACATTAATAACATTTTAGTACTGGTGCATTTGATGTCCTACTGCCCTACAATATCCTTGTAAGACAATTCACACCAGCCTGTCAGGAATGGCTATTTCCCAGATCTTGGTTCCCAGGCATTCTGCCTTTGAAGTGCAACAGTTTATCTCCTGACTTTTTTATTACCTCTGCTTCCCTCAGTTAAGTTTACAAGGCAATTCTACCCATGTTGGAGTGTAATTAACTTCATGGCAAGCAGCTGGTTCTTAGGTCACACAGGATATCAGACATGTTGAAGAATCCATTCTCTCTATATGACCCCTTTTCTTTTTTTTCAATTCAATAAACTTTATTACATTTTAATTTAACATAAACAACCCAAAGATTGGTAACACTTGGGTACTCAGAAGGGTCACCCCATATTACAACAAAATATGGTCTAATACAATGGAATTGTTCTAAGCAGTAATCATAAAATGAAGAAGAAGACTCCGTAATAGCTTTAAGACAATAAGAGTGAATTCCCTCTCATCACTTATGGCCCCTTTTCTTAACACTGTCATTTTCTTGTGGCATTTAACATACACAAAATCACATAAAAATATATATAACAGAAATATATCTGCAAATAATGACTGACAGTGGCTAGCTTGCCACAGTCCCCTCCATGTGCCTGGTACCCAGGGAAGCTAATCAGGGTCTGAGGACACACATGAGGGAGGGGAGAATCTTGGGGCTGTGTTTTTTACAGTGGTGAATGGTTGCCTCCCCCTTTAAAGCAGCCAAGGCTGCTATGTGAATGAACTGCTCTGCCTATCACCTGGGGGCATAGTGTAATGACAGGCAGGGGAAAGTTTTTAAATTTTTAACTCTGCCACCGGACATCAGAGGAGAGGTGGCCCTAACTAGCCATGGAGGTCATTAACTTTGAAGGCCCTGCAGGACTTTACACAATGAACTTGAAACTGGGACAATATATTAACTGTTTTGTCAGCAGCCATATTTGTCACCTTTGACCCCAAGCCAGTCAGCAAGCAAGGAGCCCTGAGGACCTGCAGCTATGGTACCTTGGAAAGAGCTTTGGACAATGTTCTTGGCAGCACCCAAGAAGGCAACCAATCAAGCATCGAGAGGACTTAATGTTTATTAATTTTCAAGATGGACAGCTGTGTTCAACTAGTCAGAGGCTGCCATTCTTCCTTGAGACCCCAGGGACAGTTACAGCTTGGGGCAGTCTGGCTGAAGTCCTCTGTGAGTCAAGAGGGCTTGGACTGTGTTAGAGGGAAAAGTTTGGAAGTCTACCTAAGGCCTTTACAGCCAAACTCCTGGAGACTGATCTAAAGCTCTCTAACACTTAGAAAGCCAGAATATGTATCTGAAGAGCATTTGCAACTAAGACTATGCAGCACCAGAGAAAAGCCTGTGGTCTGTGAGGAATGTTGAACTGTGTTCACACTAAGAGCCTGAAAGCTTCCTGGATTCAGACAGCCAGAGTCATCAGGCTCCTGCAGTAAATTCCAATCATCTGGAGGAAGCAAGTTTGAAAAAAGGAAGCTGCTTTGTGGTTTGAAGCTGCAAATTTGAAAACTGCCTAGAGACTGTTTGCCACTCTTAGCCCTAGGAAGTGAGTGGGATGTTCCCAGAGGTAGTCATTACCGCCAGCAAGGGCAGTCTGGGGAGTCAGACCAGTAGTGCTACTGCTGGATGCTGCTCATTATCTCCCCTGGAGGCAATGTTGGTCCTGGTCCCCAGTACTACCCTGTTCCAACAACTGATCCAGCCTGCCAGAAGGTAACAAACTGCTCACAAGGTGATAAGCTGTAAAACCCTGTCCCAACAAACAAGTTGCAAACCTGCATGCACAGCTCAAGGCCCCCCCAGCTCAATCGACTGCACCTGTGACCATTGCCAGACCCTACCAGAACTGTGCTACAGAACCGTGAGTAATTGCAGAGCCTGCTCTGCACCTGGGGAGTATTCAATTTGTTCAGAGCTTAGTTCCCAAATTAAAGATTCAAGTTAAGTGCACCAACACCGGCCAACACATGGTAACGTACAGGCCTTCATCACAGTCTGGGTACTCAGATAGACTCTAGGGACACTAGTACCAGTGGGGAGGTGGGTTATGCTCATGTGTTGCTGTTTAGGGGTAGGCACTGTTGTTATTATTGTGTATGGGTTTATCAGTTCATCCAAAATTGCAATTTCTATTTATATCTGCATTCCCATTCCTCTTTCCCCTGTTAATAAATATTTAGCTGCTATTGGTCAAAACTGTCAGTGTGCATATTATTAGCTATAGTCATTAATTGCATGCCAAGTAAAGCACTACAATCTATGAGCATATTATTCGCTATAGTCATTAATTGTATGCACAGTAAAGTACTGCAGCTGTTTATAGTATTCCATGTGTGGAGTGACTTGAAGGGGAGGTGGGTAGGTACAGCATCCCATGGGGTAGCACTATGCAAACATCTGGCCCACTAAAATTTACTCTGGATGGAGGCACTGTGCTATGTAATTTCTATTTGGGAAAGAACCCCCCATTACCATCAGAACAGAGCCCAGGCCTCTCAACCTGGTTGGATCCCAACAGGCAGGAGTAGTAGCCCATTGTTACATGGTGCCCGGCTTACACATCTATCGTACTGACTGTTATCAGTTTTGTTTGTAACCTCCCAGGTTGTGCCTGATAATAGACATTTCATTGTCTAGTGCATTTACCTGGTAAATAAAAAAGAACTAAATAAGTGCCATGGGAACTTTAACTTCTGCAGGGACAGTAACTAGAGATGGGCAAATGGGACATCACTTTATTGTCTCATCCCCATGATAGCACCTCAGCAATGCAGTACCACCTTTGTACTGCACTACAGTGTCAGTTATGGGTATTATCCCAAGTACCTAGTGTGGGACTAGAACCCACAATCATCCAATGTTCCAGCCCCCTAGAAGAGCACGCAGCCTACTGAGCAACTGACTGGATTGTGACTTGTGAGAGTGCCTCAGTTATGAGTTCTAGAGGAAAGAATCAGTTGAAGATTCTGACATTGAAGGGACACCAGAGGACAAAACATAAATTGTCTGAGGGGAACAGAACCTAATGGGACAGGAGCTGATTGTGTACATAAACCAACTCCATGCAACTGTGTGTGTGTGTGTGTGTGTGTGTGTAGGGTAGATCATTCCTCCATTGTTTGCACTTCTGCTGTTGCTTTTCCAGTTATAATAGAACGTCTGTCTTGTAGTATAAACAGATAAAGGGCCTGATCCACATACCAGCTAGTAATATATGATTTGTGCATTGCTGGCCAATGTAACTCTACCTCTGATGCTGCTCTGCATGCAATTATCTCTACAGCCACAGGCTAAACTGAAAAGCTCAAGATGTCCCTGATGTCATCTCAACCCTGAAATGGAGACACATGCTGAAAGGTGTTTCGTTGCCTATATATAATTTTATATGTTCACCATACACGTATGCTTGCTGAGAACATCTTGGTATGACAGTGATTTTTGAGAGGTGTGACACTGTCCATCCAATGCAGAGCAGTCTTGAAGGGGCATGTCAGTGCCACACCAATCATCAGCCAGGCTGACCATGACAAATTTTTGGCTTGCTGGACAGAGATGTCCTATATTTGAAAAGAAAAAGCCGACCCAATCATGATTCCATTTTTTACTTTGATGTACACTGCCCAGCAAGCTGACCAGTCATGATCAGCCTGATGAGGAATGTAAAACATCCCTGAAGAGCCCCCACGTTGTTGCAGACATCAGCTGTAACACAGAAAACTGTCCATCGATGTCTGTTGCTGGTGCCCCGTAACTGTCCCTGAAACCTGACCCTCCATCTCAGCAACCACCACCCCACACCCACCCACAAACATAACACTGACACCAAGGGTTCCAAGTCCCCCAGTGTTGCCACCTCATAAGCAAACCCCTGCAGTCCTTGTGGGTATACCACACTGCTCCCAATGCTCAGTCATATGTCTGTTGTTGCTGCCACCCCTGTAATTGTTCCACCCACCAGACCCTCACTCTCAGCACCCACTATCCCCCACACACCCCCTACAATAACACTGACACTGGGGGTGCCCAATCCACCACTGTCACCACCTAGTAAGCAAAACTCCTGCAGTCGCTGTGGGTGTACCATGCTGCTGCCATTGTGTGGTCACATGTTAATTGCTGCCACCCCTGTGATTGTCCCGCCAACCTGAGACCCCCCCTACAAACATAACACTGACACTGTGGCTGTCATCTTTTTTCCTTTTTCTTAAACCTGTAAAAAAGAAAATGGTCCATTGATGTCTGCTGTGCTGTTAGCCCCTCCCCCCGACCTGACCCTCCCACTCAGCACCCACCTGCCCCCAAGCCCTTACTTACCCACCAGGGTCTGCTACTGTAATCCTCTGTGGACCACAGATGCAGCTTCACTCTTCAAAGTCAGACCATGAACTGAGGAAATCAGGTATGTGGTTCAATGTATTTTAATAGACTTTTGAACTTAGTAGCATAACTTGGCCATTTTTTAATATGTTTGCCACAAATTTTCAACATGCCTTTTTGGGGAACCCACCTCATGAACAATTGCAGTGAAAGTATGCAAATCTGTCCTGAAAGGTGATTTTGTGATCACTGCATGAAATACCCTTTCGGGCAGGAGTTGGAAATTTTCTCTGCCTTTGTTCATGAGGCAGGGTGATAAGAAGGCGATGTTGAAAATTTGGCATAACAATATTAACAAGCATTTGCCAATGCCAAATGTTTGCTTGCTGATATTAGCATTGGACGTGCAGGAGTTAGACAGATGCAGAACAGGAGTGGCAGTGAAGTATTGAACTCACGCCAATCCCACCTCCACCCTGCAGAGATGGACAGGCATTGGGGAGTGCCTGTGGGTTGTTGCCTATAATACGCATGGCATTTCACCTCACCCTGTCCTGTAGACACCAACAAGTGTTGAGGTGTGCCTTGGGGTGTTTGGCTTCACAGTCACCCCATTTCATAAGGACATACGCTGAAATGGGTGCAGTACAGGAGAACTGGGTGAAGTCTGGGGCTAAAGAGTGAAAGGCACACCTCGATGCCTGTCACTGGCTTCAGGGTGGGGGTGGGATGGCACGAGCATCACAGATGGTGATCCAAAGTTACACCTCTGATGCCTGTCAGTCTGTACAGGATGTGACGTTATGGTTAGAAACCCTAACACCCCGGGCATGTGTTGGTATTTGCACTAATTTTCAACATGGCCTTTTTGTGACCCCCACCTCATGAAAGCATTTGAGACCTCTTCTCATGAACAGTGACAGCGTGATTTTGTTAATGTGTCCCAAACTTTGAGTTCCCACAGAGACCATGCCGTTCTGCGCCAGATGTGCGAAAACACAGATCGGGCAGGATGTGAAGAATGACAGCTCTACCACCCATAGAGAGGTTTGCAGAGATGGCAATGTTGAAAATCTGTAGTGAAAATATTAAAAATGCTCGAAGTTCTGAGCATACGTGGAAACTGTGCAACACATGCTTGTACTGCAGTCATTTAGTGGAATTATTTCACCAAATTTTCAACATAGGCATTTTGTGACCTCTGCTCATGAACACTGTCACTATGATTTTCTTAATCTGTCAGAAACATTAATTTCCCACAGTGACCACACCATTGTGCACCACATGTGCAAATGCATATTTCGGGCAGGATATGAAAAAATTACAGCTGTACTGTTCATAAGGAGGTGTGGCAAAATGCCAATGTTGAAAATCTGGAGTGAAAATATTACAAATTTGCGCACTTCCGAGCATACATGGAAACTGTGCAACACACGCTTGTAACACAGTCATTTTATGGACTTTTGTCACCAGATTTTCAACATAGGCATTTTAGGTCCTCTGTTCGTGAACAGCATCACTATGATTTTCTTAATGTGTCCCGAAAACTGATTTCCCACAGCAATCGAGCTATTCTGCACTGGAAGTGCAAAAACACATTTCGGCCAAGATGTGAAAAATGACAGCTGTGCTGTTCATAAGGAGGTGTGGAAAAATGCCAATGTTGAAAATCTGGGAGTGAAAATATTACAAATTCATGAAGTTATGAGCATGCGTGGAAACTATGCAACACATGTTTGTAACACGATCATTTTATGGACTTTCATCACCAGATTTTCAACATAGACATTTTAGGACCTCTGCTCATGAACAGTGTCACTGTGATTTTCTTAATGTGTCCCAAACACTGATTTCTGACAGTGACTGTGCTATTCTGTGCCAGAAGTGTGAAACCACAGTTCAGTCAGGATGTGAAAAATGACAGCTATACTGTTCATAAGTAGGTGTGGAAAATGCCAATGTTGAAAATCTGGAGTGAAAATATTACAAATTCGCAATGATACGAGCATGTATGGAAACTGCGCAACGCACGCTTGTAAAACAGTCATGTTTTGGATTTTTTCCACTAAATTTGCAACATAGCCTTTTTGAGAGCCCACCTCATGAACTTTGGCAGTGTCATTTCGTTACTCAGTCCCAAAAGGTGATTCCGTGCAGTGACAACAAAATCATCTTTTGAGACCGAATAACGCCATGACAGTGGCTGAATTCATGAGGAGGCATCCCAATAACCCTATGTTGAAAATGTGGTGCCAAAACTCCCCAAAATGCCTGAGATATGCTCCAAAGTTGAAAAAACCCTATTTATGCCGTTATACAGCATATCGACATTTCTTCAGTTCGTGGTCAGCTTTGAAGAGTGCAGACGTGTTCCTGGTTCACGGAAGATTGTCGTGCTGGGCTCCAAAGGTAAGTATGGGGTGAGGGGGGTGTGTGCGGGAGGCAGGGTGTGCAAAGGTTGGGCGTGGGTTTGGGGAGGGGCCACTGAACTCAATGAGGGACCGTTTTCTGTTTTTCAGGTTTAAAAAAAAAAAAAGACATTGCAGGATGTTTTGTTTTTTACAGGGACATTTGGCACGCTGGGGTGCGCTCCCAGGGTGCCACCTGAGTGTTGTTTTTGGGGGGGCTGTAGCTGACAGAGGATTGGGCACTCCCGTTGGCACATATGGGGGGGAGAGCCAAGGGGAATTGGGCACCCCCTTTGAACACACAATAACAAATTGCCGGGGGGGGCATTATGCCGACGGGGAGTGGGCTTCCCCATCAGCAAATTGAACTGGGAAGAGGGGATAGAAGCCAATGGGGACTGGGCCCCCCATCAGCAAAGAAAGACTATTGGGGGGTGCATGATGTCAAGAGGGATTGGGCACCCCCTTGGCACACAACAAATGGGGGAGGGGTTACAGTATGCCAAAGGGGAGTGGGCTCCCCCATCTGCAAATGAACTGGGTCGGGAATGGCAAGGTACCACCCTGCAATGGGCTCCCTCACTGCAGCAGCAGATTTGTTTCAAGGTGGTGGCATGCTGGCTGAACTAGTGTCAGCAGCAGCATGCCACCACATTGGGGAAAGAGGGCCAAGCCTCAAAAGGCACTGGGGCCATTGGCCCCCACAGTGCCGCACCTCCAAACCCCTACTTCTCTCCTAAGCTGTGATGAAATGTTTCTTGTGCATGAGTGCAAGCAAACACAAAAAACAACAAGTTTATGAGTCTACATTGCTTTTTGCGAATGCAGGCTTGTAACTTTGATAATTTTCAATCATTTTACCCCAAATTTTCAATATAGCCATTTTTTTACAGCACCTCATGAATGTGACAGATGTAATTTTTAAAATCCTGGCCAAAATGTGCTTTTGTTTCATGAAAAGTGATTTCACAGTCCCTACACAAAATCACCTTTCAGGCAGAAATTGAAAATTTTCTCTATATTTGTTCATGAGGTGGTGTCATAAGAAGGCTATGTTGACAATTTGGGGCAAAAATATCAAAACACAACAAATTTATGAATGCAGGCTCCTAACGTTTGTCATACATAATCCACAAAGTGCATCAATATGCATCTAGTACCCCAAGGCTTCTATACCAGTGCGAACATCAGGCATTGACACATGTTTGTTATAGTATATGGGTTTTATTGTACATGATTAATAAAACAGTGGGCTGCAGTGCTTGTGTTCTCAATAAAAACAAGGGGAAAATGGCTCAAAATCTAAAAAGCAATGCATGAATGGCAGATATATGTTTTGGGTGAGGGTGGGGCAGGGAAGCTTCATGAGGAGAGACTGTTGGGACAAACTTCAAAGGGAAAAGTTGTAGTATATTAGTGATGTCACTATTTCACTACAGCTTTTTGTGACCTTTGAACTGTACTACAGCAACTTTTGGTGACATTTTAACTGTTCTACAACAAGAAAATTGTGTGCGTAGAAAACTATACACAATAGGGGCTAACCATACACTATAAATATATGCCCGATTTTGGAAGAGCTGCTAGATCATGCACAATTCCCCGATCCCCAGCTGTGGAAAACTCCGGGTATGCCAGGGACCCTGTGGCCAATTTCAGTACAAATGGGGTCCCTGGGCCAAAATCCCAAGAGTTGTTGCAGTCAGACTGTTGTGGCAAAGATTTGGCCCTCTAGAGGGGTTTGACGGAAGGTCCTGCCAAGCTCCTCCTTGCCCAGCACAATGCCAGTTAAGACTGTGATGTTGGGGGGCTGAAGGAAGCCCGAGAGGTCATGGGACAGGGCAGAGGGACCTGTGGGGGTGCCATAGTGGGTGGCACAGGCATGGCAGCAGTGGCACAGATAGCACCAGGCAGATGTGCCCTTGGCAGCTGGACAGAGCAGCTAGGATCAGGTACCACCCGGTAGTCAAGCACTGGCCATGTCCCAGACCCCCAGTTGCCACCATCCCTGGCACCTGTCCCAGAGGATACACAGTGCCTGGCAGTGTAGTCAGGCACCAGCATGGCTCCATGCAGTGGGCTGTTCAACAGGATAATGTCACAGTGCCTAGGGTACTTCTCTGTCCACTGGCTGCACATAGTCTCCTGTAGCCATTGCTACTGCTGCATGTCGGGGACTGTGTAAGCTCTTGGACAGGTGTCAGGGTTCATTGAACCTGGGGTCTGGGACAGGGTCTGTGCTTGACTACCGGGGAGTACCTGGTCCAGCTCTGTCCAACTGTCCAGGGTACCTCCTCCCGGTGCCACCTGTGTACTCTGCCACTGCTGCCATGTCCCTGCTGCCCACTATGGCACCCCCACAGGTCCCTCTGCCATAACCTTTCAGGCTCCCCTCCCCCGACTCAGCTCCCTTCAGGTCTTAGCGCAGGGCCATTAGACCAGATCATGGCTGGCCTAACCTCAGTCCCTTCTTGCAGTCGCAGTGGGGCTTCCAAAATCCCAAATAAGGGGATGCTGCAGCACTGCCATGGTGCAAGCCCCCTTATGACCTGGCACACCAGCACTTCTGGTTCAGGGGTGGCACTGAGATGCTTCAGCACAGGGCATCCTGATTTCGATGCAGCCTGCATTCAACAATCAGGATTGCTGTAACATTTGATGCAAGGACTCACTTGCATCAAATCCTTTTGGCAGAGGCACCCTGCACCAAAGTCAGCCATTTGAAAACTGTCCCCATATTGTTTAGCCTTTTAATTAGAAAGGAGAAGTAATCTGTGTACATCTGCTGCATTCACTGCTTTCAGACATGTATCATAGACTGCAAACCGTATGTGTTACCTCAGTCAACGCTCAGTCCTCCCTTAATGAAATAGGTTGGTTTTCATTGACAGTGTTCACTTTCCTGGAAAACAATTCTATTTGCATAGAAACGAACATGTGCTCCCACTGTTTTAGTTTTCTTGATCTAGTCTTCTATTACACTGCCAATGAATAAGTGGAACAGCTTTTTCACCCTGAGGCAAACAGAATTGCATACCAGTTTTTGAAAATAGTCACTTGTTACTTTTATTTCTGAATTAGTTTTTCTTTTTTCTTCTATCAGTCACACGATAGTACTCCTGACATACCTGAGTGGGATGTGTACTGCAGAAGAGCACTTCACCTGGAGGCCAACATATCTTTTTTATTTATTTATTTATTGAAGAGTTTTACCAGGAAGGCATGCTGAATGAAGACCGCTCGATTCCAGATGCGTCCTGGGGGAGGGCAGCAGGAATGTATACAATTCAATAAACACACAGGAAATACAGAGCAGTAAGCAGATACACAAGGCAGCTACAATACATTTTGCTACAGGGCCAATATCCCAAAAGGTTACACAGTGGATGGAATACCAGAGTAATAGGCAGGAGAGTGACCACTACAACGCTTAATAGAGACCAAAAGGTGTCTAGCGTACTTTTACATATAATAACTATTTTGAGAGGCCCTGGAAGCCCCATGAGAATGGATGGGTATGGTAGGAAGGGAATGAGCTGGGTGCATGTGCAGGTGGGGAAGAAGTGTGCATTGAGGAAATGGTTTAAATGTTGGCTGCTGTCTATGTGCCGAATTTCGGCTGGTAAGGTGTTCCACAGTTTGGGCATATGGAAGCTGAAGGCAGCTTGTCCTTTATATGAGAACATGCATGGGATGAAAAAGAGCCTGGAGTCTGAGGCCCTGAGTGCGTATGCAGTGGGGGGCTGGACAGAGAGGGCCAACTGGAGGTATGAGGGGAGGGATTGTGCCCAGAATTTAGCTGTGACCCTGGCACAGTGGGTCTGTCTGCTATCCTGTAGAGACGTCAGGTCAAGTGACTTATAGAGGATGCAGTGATGTGTCGAGGGTGGGCAGTCTAGGGCAAAATGGCAGAAGGAATGGTAGAGGTAATCTATCCTGGCTAAGGTTGACTTAGTGGCCGTGCTGTAGACTACGTCCCCGTAGTCAAATATCGGGAGGATCATTTTCTGTATGATTGCTTTGCGGGACGATAAAGGTAGGCAGGCCCTGTTGCAATATACAGCGCACAGTTTGGGATGTAGTTTTTTGTGCATTGAGTCGATATGAACAGAAAAGTCGAGGTGCTGGTCAAGCCATACCCTGAGGTATCTGAAGGAGGTACAATCCTCTAGGGGGGACCTGTCAGTGGTGTGGAAAAAGGGGGCTGAGGAGAGGCAGGAGAGCCTTTTCTGTGTTCCAAAAGTTAGTGAGAGAGTTTTCTTTGGATTGAGGAAAAGCTGGTTTGTTCAAAACCAAAGCTGGAAAGCACTGAAATCCTCCTGGAGTCTTTCGGCAGTAACAGAGGTGGATGGACCCGATGCAGACATTACCATGTCATCAGCGTACATGTGGATGAGTGAGTGTGTGCTAGCTAAGGGCAGGTCATTTAGAAAAATGGAGAACAATAATGGGCCAAGGACCTAGCCTTGAGGGACCACGGAGGTGACAGGGAGAGAGACAGAGGTGCAGGAGCCAATTTTTACTGTTTGTGACCTTCCTGCCAGATAGGATTGGAACCAGCTGGTGGCTGCTCCTGACAGACTGGCGCGGGAGAGTTTGGACAGCAAAAGGGAGTGGGAGATGGTATCAAAGGCTTTGGCAAGGTAGATGAAAATGGCTGAGGTGGTGTGCCCTTGTTCCATACCAGTGAGGATAGCATCTGTGAGCCTTAGGAGTGAGGTGATGGTGGAGTGCGATTTCCTAAATCCAGACTGGTATGGTGTGAAGAAAGAGGAGTTGAGAAAGGGGGCAAGTTGGGAGAGTACAAGGTGCTCCTGTAGTTTAGCTAGGATGGGGAGTAGGGATATAGGGCGGTAGTTACCCAGCGAGGAGGGTTCCCCGCCTTTAGGGAGTGGGATGATGGTGGCTCGCTTCCGGTCAGATGGGATTTCAGTAAGTGAGAAAGAGAGATTGAATAGATCTGCCAGTGGTGCGGCGATGGCAGGGGCAGACAGGTGAAGCATTTTTGAGTCCAGCCCTGAGGGGCATTTACCTTTGGAAGGGTTGAGAGCCTGCAGGGCTTTAAACACTTTGTTGGGAGTAACTGGACGAAAGGTGAAACTGAAGGCCGAGGTGGTGAGCGGAAGGTAGGGGGTGAACTAGAGGGTGGGGAGGAGGGAAGGAGGTTAGAGAGACGATAACACAGCTGGCAAAAAAGGTGTTGAAAACTGCAACCACTGCACCAGGATTAGTGACGATGGAGCCTTCAACATTCAGGGCTGGAGTGCAGGGTTGGGTAGGGGGGAGAAAAGTAAGTTGATTGTTTTCCAGAATTTAGCTGGGTGGTTTATATTGGTGTGGAAAGAGACCTTGAAGTAGTTTGCTTTGGCGTGGCGTAGTAGCGTAGTGCAGGAATTACGGAGTGCTCAGTAAAGTTGGTGAGCCACCAGGGTGCCGGTAGTCTTATATGATTTCCAGGCCTGATCCCTGACATGGTGCAGTTCCTCTTCTTACTTAATCCGCTTTGTGGCCTCACTCACTGTGACATCATAACTTAGAATGAGAGGCTGTATGACATATTAAACAAGCATTTGTCAATGCTGAATGTTTGCTTGCTGGCATTAGCATTGGAAATGCAGGAGTTAGACAGATGTAAAGTAGGAATGGCAGTGAAGTATTGAACTTCATGCCAACCCCACCTACAACCTGCAGAGATGGACAGGCATTGGGGTATGCATTTGGGTTGTCGCCCATAATGTTCATGCCATTTCAACTCACCCTATCCTTCAAACACCAATATGTGTTGAGGTGTGCCTTGGAGTGTTCGGCTTTACAGTCACCTCACTCCATAAGGACATATGCTGAAATGGGTGCAATATAGGAGAATGGGGTAAACTCTGGGGCTGAAGAGTCCAAGGCACACCTCGATGCCTGTCACTAGCTGCAGGGTGGGGGTTGGGGTGGAACAGCATGAGCATTACAGTCAACAATCCAAAGGCACACCCCTGTTGCCTGTCAGTCTGTACAGGGTGGGACGTTATGGTTAGAAACCCTAATGCCCCAGGCATTTGCTGGTATTTGCACTACAAATTTTCAACATGGCCTTTTTGTGATCTCCACCTCATGAGAGCATTTGGGACCTCTTCTCATGAACAGTGGCACTGTGATTTTGTCAATGTGTCCTGAACTTTGAGTTCCCACAGCGACCATGCCATTGTGTGCCAGATGTACGAAAACACAGATCGGGCAGGATGTGAAGAATGACAGCTGCACCATTCATAGAGAGGTGTGAAGAGATGGCAATGTTGAAAATCTGTAGTGAAAATATTAAAAATGCTCGAACTTCAGAGCGTACATGGAAACTGCGCAACACATGCATGTAACAGTCATTTAGTGGAATTATTTCACCAAATTTTCAGCATAAGCATTTTGTGCCCTCTGCTCATGAACATTGTCCCTATGATTTTCTTAATCTATACTGAACTTTGATTTCATTAGCATCTCAAGGCTTATTCTGCATGCCAGATGTGTAAATGCATACTTCAGGCAGGATGTGAAAAATGACAGCTGTACTGTTCATAAGGAGGTCTGAAAAAATGCCAGTGTTGAAAATCTGGAGTTAAAGTACTACAGATTTGTGAAGTTATGAAGGTGCGTGGAAATTGCACAATGCACACTTGTAACAGTTATTTTATGGATGTTTGTCACCAAATTTTCAACATAGACATTTTAAGACCTCTGCTCATGAACACAGTCACTGTGATTTTACATATGAACATACATACGAGCATACTAACACATGAATCTGCCAGCAGAACAGACCAATCGGTCTATCTAAGTCTGCCTGAGTGTGCAGCTAGCACCGTAGATTGCAGCTGCCCCAGCCTCCTCCCCCTCAGTTCCTCCCACGCTTGTCCCAGCCCTTGCCCCCTGACTCTTCCTCTTGCTTTATTCCACTCCTTCTTAAAGTTATTGACTGTCCTACATGTTACCACCCCCTCTGGCAGCGCATTCCAACTAGACACCACCCTCTCAGTGAAGTAGTGCCTCCTCATTTCCATCCTGACACGTCCCTCTTCCAACCTTAGTCCGTGCCCCCTCATCTCACTTCCACTCCTCAGTTTAAACACCCCCTCAGTGCTAGGTTTATTTACCCCATCAGGTATTTAAACACTTCAATCATACTCCCCATCCCTCCTCTCCTCTCCTCCGGTGTATACATGTTCAGCTACTTCAGCCTAACTTCATATTCCTTTCCTTCCATCCCCTTTAACATTTTTGTTGCCCTCCTTTGCACCCCCTCCAGTAACTTTATATCTCTTCTCAGGTATGGCCTCCAGTATTGCACACAGTACTCAACGTGCAGTCTGACCAATGATCTGTAGAGAGATAGGATCACATCCCTGTGTCTGGATAAGAACCCCCTTGCGATGTACCCCAACATCCTGTTTGCCTTCGCTGCTGCTCTTCTGCACTGGGCTAAGTTGTTCATGCTCCCAGTTACCAACACCCCTAGGTCCTTCTCCTCCTCTTCTGTGATCTCCAACCTCACCCCCAAACCAATAATCCCTCTTCTGGTTCTTAGCCCTAAAGTGCATCACCTTACACTTCTTTGTGTTGAATCCTAGCTGTCACTTCACCGACCATATCTCTAGTTTGGTTAGGTCCCCCTGCAGCTTTTCCCATATGTCTTCTTTGTCCACCACTGCCCCCAATTTGGTATCATTTGCGAACAGACTAACCCTGCTCCCCACTCCGTGTGCTATATTGGAGATAAAGAACCCAAATAGCACCGAGCCCAGCACTGACCCCTGCGGCACCCTGCTTGTCACTGCTGTAGGTGCTGAGAGCTCCCCTCCACCACCACTCTCTGCACCCTCCTCTGTAATTTGTTTCCACCCCCACTGCCATCAGCTTCCCCCCAGTCTCCCTTGAGGCACTGTATCAAAGGCCTTACAGAAGTCCAAGTACAGGACATGTACTGCATGGCCGCTGTCCAACTCCCTTGTCACCCAGTCATAATACTCTATTAGGTTGGTTTGACAAGACCTCCCTGAGATGAACCCTTGTTTCTGGCCATCTTAGAGGCCATTACTGTCTAGGAATGCCATCAGCCTCTGCTTCAGTATCGCCTCCATAAGCTTACCCACTATGGACGTGAGACTAACTGTCCAATAATTTCCTGGCTCCTCCCTAGGCTGTCTCTTGTGTATGGGCACCACATGGGCCACCCTCCAGTCCTGGGGCACACACTCCATTTCCGGGGAGGTGTTGAATAGGTCTGCCAGTGGCTCAGCCAACAGCTCCACCATCTCCCTCAGCAGCCTGGGGTGGATGCCATCAGGACCTGGTGCCTTGCCACCCTTACGGCCCTCAGCCCCTCTAGCACCCTACTCCCTGTGATCAATTTGTCCATCAACCCCCCTTTTCCCACCCCCCTAGCCCATGCTGGTAGTGGACCATCCCTCCCCTTAGTGAAAACAGAGTAGAAGTACTCATTTAGAATTTCCACTTGCTCCTCCCCCTTTTCTACCCAATCCACTACCTGCCTTATCCTCACAATATGTTCCTTGCACTTCCTCTTTTCCCTGACATACATAAAAAAGTTCTTTTCCTCTCCCTTTATGCCTTGTGCTAACTTTAATTCCCTGGAGGCCTTAGCCTTTTTCACCCTCCTAGCTACCTGCCTTGACCAACTCCCGCAAGCCTTCTTGTCCTCTCCCTTCCCTGTTCTCCTGTACTACCGGGATGCAGCCCTCTATGCCCTCACCCCTTGCAGCAATTCATTGTTCAGCCAGCATGGTTTCTTGGCTCTGCCCTTCTTACTCCTGGCCATGGTGCAGGCTACCATGGCCTCTGTTAGCCCAGTCTCTATGACTCCCCACTTTTGTTCTGCATTCATCCCCGGCTTTATATCCTGGAGTCTCCTTCACAGTATTGCTCCCATCCTCCCAAAGTCCACCCTACTGAAGTCCACCACCTTAGTGCCTGTGCCTTCTGTCTCCCTGCCCAGCATGTGAACAAGCCACACTGTTTGTTGGTCACTACCCGCTAAAGGGTCCTCCACCCCTACCTCCCTCACCACCTCCCCATTTGCCAGTACTAGGTAGGGAGTGCTACCAAGCCTTGTAGGCCCACTTGCCAGTTATGTCAGAAAGCCATCCTGGAATGCATCAAGGAGCACCTGCTCCCTGGTACTGCTAGTGGCCGGGGTGCACTAGTCAACCCCTGGTATGTTAAAATGCCCCACTATCACAACACTCCTCCTTCTACACACCCTCCTTATCTGCTCTGCCAACTCCCCATCCAGTTCCCTGGATTGGGCTGGTGGTCTGTATACCACTCCCAGCCTCAGATTTCTGCACTTGGAGTCCAGGAGTTGCACCCAAAGTGCCTCTGTCCTCTCCTCTTCTCCCTCATCCCTTATACATTTGATCCCTTCCCTCACATATAGTGCAACCATCCCCCCTTCCAACCCCCCGGTCCCTGCTGTATATCCTATAACCTGGGATTGCCAAGTCCCAATCATGGTACTCTGTGGCCCAAGTCTCTGTCACTGCAGCAATGTCCACCTTTCCCTCTGAAAAGAGCACCTGAAGCTCTGCAATTTTGTTCCCCAGGCTTCTTGCGTTGAGAGAGACCACCTTCCAGACATAATCCTCCTTCTCCTCACTCTTCTCCTTGGCCTGTGTCCCCCCTCCTGGTAGTCTGCACCCTTTCTCCTCATTATTCTTACCGGGTGGTGGTGCCTTCTGTATTACACTCAGAGCACTCTGCCTGCCCCCTCCCAGGGTTACTATGCCTCCGCCTTTACCTATATCTAGGGGGGTGAGCTCATTAGGCTCCTCTGTCCAGACCTTTTGACCAATCTCAGTCTTTTGGCCACCCCCCCAACTAGTTTAAATCCACCTTAGTAGAGATATAACCCTCTAATCCCACCTTTAATACTCCCTTCCCCTCCCTGCTCAAGTGCAGCCTGTCCCCCGTGTACAAGTCACTATTCCCCCAGACCTACACCAGTTAGTCACTAACCCATAATTTTTGGTGTGGCACTAATCCCTCAGTCACTCGTTGAACTCCTCGATCCTACCCTTCCTCCCCATGCTTGCACATGGTACTGGGAGTACCTCCGAGAATGCCACTGACTCCCCCACCCCATCATACTGCCTGCCCAACTCCTAGAACCTCCCCCTCACTACTTCCACAGTCTCCCCCGCCAAGTCATTTGTACCCATGTACAACACTAAATGAGGTTTCTTCCTCCCCGTCGCTGCACATTTGAGCAGTGTCTGTCCTGCTCCTCCTGCAGTCATCCCAGGGATAGCTTCAACCCAAATATGGCTGTGCCTCACCCATCTCACCCCTTTAGTATAGAATCCTCCAGGATGAGTACCCCTGTCCCTTACCCCCTTTCCTTCTAATGCCCCTTCCACCACCCCAGTATTCATTCTTCCCTACCCCTTACCCCTGCCAGCTGTACCCTCTATGACTTCTATATCTGCATCCCCTAATTCTGCCTCACCATTTTTCTCTGCCTTATTCCTCCCATCCCTCTTGAACCCCTTCCCAGCCTGACTACTTCCTACTGGGCTTTCCATGTTGACCTCCCTTCCTTCCCTGCTGATTTACAACCCCTTTCCTATCCCCATTGTTGTCGATTTAGAGCCCCCATTCCCTTTGACCCCGATAGTGATGTCCCTCCCATCCTTCCCCCTTCCTGTAGCCTTCTCTCCTCCAGTCATCCCTCTCCTTCCTTACTAGCTCCCCTTCTACCCTTTTGTCCTCGCTATCTTATCCCCTACCTGTTGCCATCCCTCTCATGTCCCACTTGTCCTCCCCCCTTCAGTATGTTCCTGCTCCCCCTCTCCCCATAGCAGAGGCTCCATCTATTCCTAGTCGATACCTCTCCTACATCTCTTCCCTTATAGGTTCCCCCTCCACTTGTTCCTCTCCGTGCCCCTTGTTCCACCCCGGTCCCTCCCTCCCTACCCGGCCATTTGCTTTCTCCCTGCTATTCCTCGTGGTCTCTTCCTCCCCATCAGCAGCCCCCATCACCTAGGGTTCCCCTTCCCTTCTCCTCTCTTTTCTACTAGTGCCTCAGATACTGGGGTTGGTTTCAGTCCCTAGTTGTTCATCCCCATCCCTTTTGCCATTTCCTATTCCCCCCCAGACAGGATGCCTACCATACTCATCTGCCCTGCCACTTAGACTCCTTCCTAACCTCCACAGTTCCTCCTTCAAACTAGCCAGTTGCCTATGGACCATACACCCCCCATCCTCCAAGCCCAGTCCAGGATCATGGCTGACCCACACCCTGTACACCCCACCACCCTTCCAAAGATGCCCACCCTGTTGACATGTGGCATCTGACCCATTTTGGGTCCCATCTTATGTTACGGGCTCTTAATCATGGTTTCTGTTTCCTACCACAACTGTTAGGGCCCTGTTTACTCAAATTCCTTTTCCCCCCCACACTAGTCCCCCTACTGCCCCCTTGCTGACTGGGTTAATTCAGTCTCAAATTTCATCCATTAGATATTGTATTATTGTAGCAATCCTAAAGCCTCTTTGTTCGTTTTTCACCCCTCAGCTACCATACTTTTTTGTTCTCAGCACTCATAGTTTCACTTAGCCAAGTTAGAAATCGTATTGCACTCCAAGTATTACTCAGCTCAGTTAGAAAATTAAACAGAACAAATAAATATGTATTATTACAGCAATCCTAACAGTATAGCTCAGTACTTAGCTCAGTTAGAGAAATAAACAGAACAACTAAATCTGTATTATTACAGCAATCCTAAAAGTATCCAGTTATTGCTTTGTCTCCACCTCAGAGACCCCGCTGTAATATAGGACCACACAAAACCCTGGGCGGTTGGGTGGGCAACTCTAAAGTCCTGACAGAGCTCCGTTGAGCTCACTTACTCCCCCTTTCTCACTTGCTCGTTCTGTTTCTCCCGGTGCTGCAGGCTGCCCTTTTGTACTGGGCTCCCACCTGCATTGGCGCCTTTTTCTGCCCACAAAGAAATCTGCAGCAGTCCCAACAGAGCTCCATTGAGCTCACTCACTCCCCCTTTCTCACTCGCTTGTTCTTAATCTGTCCCAAACACTGATTTCCCACTGTGACCGCGCTATTCTGCTCCGGAAGGGCGAAAACACATTTCAGCTATGATGTTTAAAATGACAGCTGTACTGTTCATAAGGAGGCGTGGAAAAATGACAATGTTGAAAATCTGGAGTGAAAATATTACAAATTCTTGAAATTACCTGCATGCTTGGAAACTGCACAACGCATGCTCGTAAAACAGTCATTTTTTGCACCAAATTTTCAACATAGGCTTTTTGAGAGCCCACCTCACGAACAGTGGCACTGTTGTTTTGTTAATCGGTCCTGAAAGGTGATTCTGCGCAGTGACCATGAAATCACCTTTTGGGACCAAAAAACACAGTGACAGTGATTGAATTCATGAGGAGGGGTCCCAATAACCGCATGTTAAAAATTTGGTGCCAAAATTCCAAAAAATGCCTGAGATATGCACCAAAGTTGAAAAAACCCTATTTATGCCATTATACAGCTTACCGGCATTTCTTCAGTTCGTGGTCAGCTTTGAAGAGTGCAGACATGTTCCTGGTCCACCGGAGATCATCGCACCGGGCTCTGGAGGTAAGGATGGGGTGAGGGGGGTGTGAGGAGGGGGGCACGCAGAGGGTGGGCGAGGGTTGGGGAGGGGCACCGGACATATCGAGGGATCATTTTCTCATTTTACAGGTAAAAAACAAAACAAAAGACAATGCAGATCACTTTTCTTCTTTCGCAGTTGTGTTTGGTACACTGGGGTGGGCTTCCAGTGTGCCATCTGCATTTGTGGGAAGGGGGACTAAAGCCAATAGGGACTGGACCCCCTGCCGACACAGAAATGGGTGTGGGGGGCACATGATGCTGAGGAGGATTGAGCACCACCTTGGCACACAACACAAATTGGGGGGTGGGGACATTATGCCAATGAGGAGTGGGCTCCCCCATCAGCAAATGATGTGGGTCAGGGGTATGCTGACAGGGGGATTGGGCACCCCCATTGGCTTTCCGCTGTGAGGTGGCCACATAGAGCCGCCATGTTCCTGATAATGTTACACCAGGCAAGGTACTGCCCTGCAATGATGGGTCGCTCTGTCATTGCAGCAGAATTGCTGATGCTGCAATGATGAGGCGGCCCCTCATTGCAGCAGCCAAATCGTTTCAAGTTGGTGGCACTTCTGCAGAACCAGTGTCATCAGGACACTAAGCTTGCATTGTGTGCACACTGCCAAGCCCACAAATGCAGTGCTGTCATTGGCCGCCACACTGTCACACCTCCACAACCCGCTTCTCTCCTAAACCGCCGCATGTTTCTTGTGCAAGCAAACATAAAAATGGATTTGAAAAACCATGAAACCTGACTGACTGAGGGCCATCTTTCACCCACGCTGTTATCTCAGCACAACAGCACTGGATAAAGATCCAGCAGCCTCTTCACAATAAAATCAGTACTAACCACACATCCCTAACTGCCATCACAAACATGGCTGCCACCTTAAAAACTTCAGCGAGGCCCTAAAAATAAAACTGCCTTAAGCCAGTTTCAGTGGCACAGTAGGTAGCACCCCCCCCACTCTGAGGCTGGAAGAGCAGATGCCCATGGGTTCTAGCCCCACACCAAGTACTCGTGATAATATCCATAACTGACAATGTAATGCAATATGAGGAGGGGGGGTGCTGCACATTTGAGGTGCTATCCTTTGGCAGAGATGTTAAACCAAGGTCCCTTCTACACAACTCCTGTCATTGTCCAGATTGAAGTGAAAGATCCCATAACACTTACTGAGGAAGAGTAGGAGAATTTCCACAGTGTCCTGGCCAATATTCCCCCATCAATAAAACAAGCCCATATAATTCACCCCCAGGACTCACATGGAAACAAGCTATCTCAGCTTAGTGTTCCTTTCCTGATCAAAAATTGTAAATCGTTAAAAACATTAAAACATATAAGTTAAAAGTTATTTGCCTAATAATCCTCTTCCTAACTTGCATACAATTAAAAATGAGTTGCCACAGTACTTACAGTTTTCATTTTTAGTGCTTCTTTGCTGGCCACAAAAAAAATCCCCCTGCTATCCTTACCTGCTTACCAGGGAAATCTCTGTTGTTTAAAGCAGCATTGTGATGAACAGTGCATTTATAATTGGGATATTTACTGACCTTTTTGTCTGAACAAGCAGTGCACCCGGTACCCATTTTGTGTAGAGAGCTAATGTATAATACACAAAATATGTTCATTTTTCAGTAAAATTCACTATTAATTTGCATGAAAAAAGTGCTGCTCACTATATTTGTTTTCATTCCTATTTTACCCATAATGCACATGTGCTCTTTTGTTGGGTTTTTAAGTGCATGGCCCTGAATACTCAGCAGGAAACGAGAAAGTTAAATAATGTCTTTCTTGCGGGCACAGTGAAGCAGTTTGATTTCACAATTCAGCTTGAACATCGCACAATAATGTAGCAAATCATATACAATAGGCCACTAGGGCAAAGCAAAATGAGCAGAGACTGGAGAAAAGCAAAGCAGGAGGGAGGGAGAAGGCAGTCCGGCCGGGGGCAACTGCGGAGGGGAGAGGGCCGGGTGACGGGAAGCAGGGAGAGAAAAATCAGTTCTATGCTTCCAACATTGCCGAATCCTTTGGAACAGAGTTCCACAGCATTTTGTTTTTATTTTTTAAAATATTGGAAGCCACTCTGTATCCCCCCGAAGCTGCTGTCGAGAAAACAGAGGCCACTGCTTGGAGCAGCTATGGACCAATATGGTGGGCTGTCCTATCTCTCCTCTTGCTTCTCTTCCTCCTCAGGTATAGCCCAGACTAGCAGCAGTGAACGAAAGGGAGACCGGGATCTACAGGTGGCTTCTGGAAACCTATATTGATCCACCCTTCAGGCTAGAGAATTAAATAGCCAATCTCTCACTCTGCTGTAGTTAACATACAGTGCACTGCAAGCAAGACTTTGTGTCACAGAGAAAGTCTACGGCCGCTATTACTCCACAGCAAATAATAATATGCCAGTACAGTCCCCAATCCATGCCAGAACACCAAAACCCAAAGTCCTGCTGCTGCTGGAAAAAGGCAACTTGCTCAAACCATGCAGGAAAGAACTGGCAACTGGAAAAAAATGGCCCATGCTTCCAGCTCCTTATATTTTTATTGGGCTGACTGGGAAAGGAGGACTAGGCAGTTCTGCCCATTATCAGCTGGGGGCAGGACAGGGTGAAACCAGTTGACTTTGAACCACAGTTTCCAGTGTGGATGGAGTAATCTGTGTTTTGTCAGCAGCAGCAGCAGCAGGACTCTTTTGGATTATTAGGCCTTTTCTTGGATTATGCTGGTACCCTGGAGCCACTGTATGACCATGTTGAACCACTCAACCTGTCTGCTGCTGAGGTCTCGTCTCTTAATGTAAGCACTGCATTGACATATTATTTGATGTGTTCTTTATTTTGAGCTCATTCTTGTGAGTGCTCTGAAGTGTGTGTGGCTTTGGTTGTTGCTTTTTTTGTGCCATTGTTAAAGCAAAGTATGCGAGTATCCTGAACATGCAGAGGAAACAGCAACAACAAAACAATACATTGTGGGAAATCAGAGATGTGTTATGGTTATCATATCAAATCTTTACCATTATACCCTCTGATTTCAAATGGTGATCCTGGTGAGGGTCTGTGCTGGTTTGCAGGTTGTATAAGCCTGTAAAAGGTAAAAAACACTATATATATTACAATGGGGAAATCCTAATCAGCTGGAACAGACTTAACATTTTTATTACAAACAAATTATTAAAAAAACTGTTCATAGTACTCCTGCTTCAACCTGCTACAGATACAACAGAAGCCTTGGTTCCATCTGGGGCTTTCTGTTGTGTGAGTGAGAGGGTAAAAATTCCTCCAGTAGAACTGAGCAGAGATTTTAATTCTTGTATTCCATCCATCCATTGTAAACGTTCCACCTAGTGAGTGTAGGAAACAGAGAACAAAAACAAGGTGGAGAAAAGGGAGGAAATGGTATATTGAAGAAGGAGGAAAGATGAGGAAACAGGTAAATGGTGTGAGTTTGGGAAAATAGATGGTTTAAGGCCTAATTTAAAAAAAAAAGTGTATTTAGCTGTACATTATTTAAGCAATAAGGCGCAACAGGACGTTTGTAGTACTAGGTTCCCCCACGGTCAGGGGCATAGTGAGGCACCAGGCAAAGTCGAGTGCCTTCAGCCCCCTGACCGTGGGGAAAACCTAGTATCATGAATGCCCGCAGAGTGCCGTATTGCTTTTATAAAATGGACCCACAGGCAACAGTTGAAAAACAAACACTCTAAAAGTTTTCAAAGCCACAAAATATATAATAAAATGTTGCAAAATAATGTAAAACAGTCCCTTTACAGAGGTTTTTTACCTGTCAGTCATCTGTCTTTCTTCACATTCAATGCACTGTGTGATTGTTTACCATGGAATCGAAGAATTCAGAGCTCTGCATTATTCCAGTAGTAGAATGCTCCCCCAGCATACACACACACACACACACGCTACACACCATGCGCACATACACACTACATTAATTCAAAATTCTTCAGAGTTCTAATTGACATATACAGATACACACACAAGCCTCAACTGAGCCAAAACCTCAGTTTTATTGGTTGCCAGGTAAGGAGCAGGAAGTTCTCTGGAAACCTGGTAGGAGTAGGAGGGGTATTTTTCATGGTCATCAAAGAAACACCAGCAATGGAAACTCCGAATAGTACTTGATTTTTTTACTTTTGTATGCATGTAAGGAGGGGTTCTTGAGTGAAAAAAAACATTTAATTATTTACTTACTTTGTTTAATTCAATGAACTTTTATTTTAGGACCTAGCTGAAGTTCTTTTTATATATGAGTAAAGGCTGGAAATTAGGAAATGGTTTAACATTATATTTTTTAACCCCCCCCCCGAAAAAAATCTTAGACCCATTTCATAATCACAGATATAAAATGGGCAAGGAAATCCCTGTGTCCTGATTGGCTGAGACTTGGTTCTAGGCATTGCCTTCAGAGAGCACTACCAATGGTTAAATACAAGTCACTGGCAACCTGAGCAACTCACAAGTCACATACAGAATTCATAGGCCACTTACTTCCTGATTTCCATCACAAACATGGCTGCAACCTTTACTCATATATAAAAACCTTCAACTGGGCTCTAAAAATAAAAATCCCTTAACTTAAATAAAGTAAGTGAATAATGTAATGTTATTTTCACTCAAAAGTCCCTCCTTACACACATACACAAATATTTTAAAAAATCAAGTATTATTCAGAGCTTCCATTCCTGGTATTTCTTTAATGGCCATAAAAATGTCCCCTCATATCCCAACCAGTTTGCCAGAGAACTCTCTGTTTCTTACCTGAAAAGAAAAAAAAATGAGATTCTGGTTTCACCTGAGGCCTGTGTGTGTATGCTAGTGGAAGTCTGAAGAATTTTGAATTCATGTATTCCGTGTTGCCATTCCGTCTGTGTGTGTGTGTGGGGGGGCATTCTACTACTGAAATAATGCAGAGCTTTGAATTCTCCTGTTCCATGGTAAACAATCACACAACGTATTGAATGTGAAAAAAGACAGATGACTGAGAGGTGAACAAAATTTGTGGAGGAACTATTTGACATAATTTAGCAACATTTTATTATATTTTTTGTGACTGAAAACTTTTACAGTGTTCATTTTTTAAAAGTTGCCTATGGCCCATTTTATATAAGCAATAAGGCACTTCAGGGATGTTGGTTGTATTGGGCTACCCCATGATTAGGGGTTGAAGATAATTGGCTTTGCCTTGTGCCTTACAACTAGGGTTGGGAGAACTCAGTGAAGTTCTGACCCTTATTAAATAAGAACCAGAACATGATGAAGTTTTGATTTGTTCTGATTAGTTCTGATTTATCAACAAACATTTGAAAAAATGCAAAGAAATGCATAAAAGTGGCAAAAGTCCGTCATATTTGGCACAGAGGCCCAAAGGGAATAATTTAATTGATTATTTGAATAAAAATTAATGTAAAACTGCTAAATAAAAAGGCAATCACTCATTACTAGCCCCTTCATGGCTGGCCTATAATGGTGGAGTGGCATATCCTGCTCAGGTCCGTTACATGAGTATGCTAGGAGAGATGGAGAGAGATGGAGAGTGAGAGAGAGAGAGAGAGAGAGAGAGAGATAGAGACAGACAGACAGATGCAAATACCTATGTCATAGCACCACCAAGCACTGCAAGCACTACCAGGCAGCTAAGGTTTTATTTTTTTTTATTAATGGTGCTGTGTTGGTATTATTTTGATGGATGTTCCAGTCGGAGCTGAACAGGCTAAAGAAATGGCCATGAATGATCAAATAAGCAGCACTAGGAGAGCCCACCCACCCTACCCATGTGAATAATGTAACTGCTTCACATGCCCTTGTGTACTGTGGTATATGGTACACTATCTGGTCCAAGAGGTGGTAATATTTCTAGTACTACGACTACTTCTACTGAATCTGATCAACATGCTGAATCCTTAAAGAAGAAAAATGAAAGACATAGTGATCACCACCAGCCAGGCAGGCAGCCAGTCACACATCGCCTCGGTCAAGTGCAGTGCAGTCATAAAAAAGTTTGCCACTGCCACCTGAAGACCTGATGACAGACACAACACAGTTACATCCTTCCTAGTTCCACAATTGCTGCTAGCCACTGCCAAGTAATTTAAGTTCCTCCACCTCTTTTTTCACCCCTTTCCAGTCGGGTTTAAGGAAAAACCACTCAACTACCACCTCACTTCTTCAGCTCACAGACTCCATCCTAACCAGGATGGACAATGGCCAAATTACCGCTGCCATTTTTGTTGACCTGGCCAAGTCCTTCAACACTGTCTCTCACTCCCTTCTCCTTGACTCACTCCTGGCAGCTGGCCTATCTCCCTCCACCACAAACTGGTTCAAGACTTACCTTATTGGCAGAACCCAATCAGTTAAGATCTTGGACATCACTTCCCCTTCCCTCCCAGTTAGCATTGGAGTCTCTCGGAGCTCTGTATTAGGGCCCTCCTATTCTTCATCTTCTTAAATGACCTTCCCTCTGTTTGCTCCACATCCTCCGCTATACATATGTATGCTGATGATACAGTCCTGTATACATCTAGCTCCTGTCCTGATGAGGTTACAATCAGCTTACAGCATGACTTCGACAAGGTTCAACTCTGGTTTGCTGACCATCAACTTTTCCTAAATGCCAAGAAGACTGTCTTAATGACCTTTGGCACAAGGCAGAGACTGTCTAGGCTTCCCTCCCTACCCACTTTCCACACCCTTAATGGGACTTTACTTGAGAACACATCTTCCTTCAGGTACTTAGGTGTTTGGTTGGACCAACACCTAAACTTCTTTGAGTTTATTGACGCCATCCAGGAAAAACTGTGCCCCAAGCTTGGTGCTCTATTCAGGAACCATAGTTGCATCCCTCCTATGGCTAGGTGTGAACTTGTTCAGAAGATGACACTGCCCATTTTTGACTACTGTGATGTAGTCTATGGTGCTGCCACTAAGTCCTCCCTGGCCAGACTGGACACCCTTTTCAATTTCTTCTGCTGCGTTGCCCTGGATGCCCCCCCCCTCGCACCCATCACTGCAATCTTTATCATGCCCCTGTTCTTCCCATCTCTTACAAATAGGTGACTCTCCCACTGTGCTAAATACAATTCCAAGCACTGTTTGGGAGAGCTCACTTACTACCTCACCTCCTTCTTTGTAGCACCCCCACCCTCCCATTCCCTTAGATCAACCAGCTCCCATACCCTGGTTATCCCCCACAGATCCACCCAAATCAGCCAATACAGTTACTCTTGCCACTTCCCAAAAATTTGGAATTCCTTCCCCCCTCAAATCCGGCACTCATCCTTCACCTACTCAATCAGCTCTGCTCTTAAATAATTACCTTGCACCTAGCTGCTCCTGCCATGTCCCTCCCTAATTCCCTCCGCTAAGTCCTGGACAAACCCTAGCCCTTTACAGTCACCTTGATATTACCCTGTGCGCACGTGCGCGCGCGCGCACACACACACACACACAATTTTCTAGCCTTCCTCCCCTTCCTCCAAATTGCTCCCCCTTACTGGCCTCCCTTAATCTCTTGCAGAATGTAAAGGACTCCAGATGCTCTCCATGGGTCCATCTCCTACCCGCAAGGGGCTTATATCTCTCATCTACTCCCTTCCCCCACCATCCTAAAGGGGTCTCTCTGAGACATTGCCATATCCCCTTCTCTCTAGTCCCCCAGTCCCCTTGCAGGGTTCCTCACATTCTGAGGGGGGTCTCCAGGGACACGACTCTTCCCCTTCCCACCTCATCCCTCCCTCCCCTTTCCAACTTTTCTTTCACATAAGCACTTGTTTACTTATTAACCCAGCACTTATTATTGCCCATTCCTTCTACATATTATGTGCAACAACGTCTTCTTGACCTATCCTAACATGTATTCTGACCTGTATTATTTTGTATGTACTATTATGTTGTTCTTATTTATTAATTTGTACAATTGTGCTTATCTGTATTCTGTCTTGTATTCTCCCGGGTCGTGCCTGAAAATAGGCAGGATTGTTGCCTACTGCACTTACCCGGTTACCAAAAGCTAATAAATAAATAAACACTGTTGTAACACTGTAACACCTGCCTTATAACTGTATGTTAATGTTGATCTTGTAACTTGAATGTTTACTGTCTCATTCCTATTTTACCCCTCCCCCCAGGTCGCACTGGGAGACAAGTGACTTGTTGCTCAGTGTCCTTTCCAGGTGGAACATTTCAATAAATAAATAAATAAAATATAGTACTATAATAATCTCAGCCCAGTTACTGTAAGTGAGATGTAATCAGGCTAGCATACTATGCACACAAAAACAATAAAGAAATTATATAAATTTTCAATTTGGTAGCATTTGTTTCTGTGAAGTATTCACAGCCAAATATGAGGGACATGAGAAATATACAAAGAGTATTCATTTTCTGGGTTTCAAGCATCTGCTAAGCCATGCACTGTATGAAAATTAAAACAGTGCAGTCAGGATCAGTTGCTGAGGGCAAAAAAGTGACAAGGAGTAATAGTAAGGACTGGAGTAAGGACAAAAAGTGATAACTAGTAGTTGTGACTCATGAGGACAAAAAGTGATAGTAGTAGTAGTAACTAGTCAGCTGTACCCTACCTTCCAGATCAAATAGTTGTACCAGATACCACCAAGTACTGTAAGTTTGTGACATGAAATGCAATTGCTTGCTGTATTTGGACTCTGAACCCACTGATGTTATTATTTTTTTCTATTCTGTGCTGCTCACGTGATCATTCAAGTAATAGTGGCCTGGCCTAGTCCATCCTGACCAGACTTGTTGCAATTAATTGCTACCTCATGTAGTACACCCTATTCACAAAAGATGTTCACCGGAGGCACAATCTCTTTAAAAGTTTTGTGGATAGGGCCTGTTCAGAGCAGTCAATGTATGTTTTATTCAGGTATTATATTTGAAATTAAAGTGAAGAATGTTGACTTTGAGAAATGTGAAGTGCTTAGCATTTTCTGATGTCAAACAGGATTTTGTGTCAGTAATGACGTTACCAGCTGAACTAAACAATCATTCTGAACAGACGCTAGTCAGAAGGCAATTCATGTACTTCATTGCAATGTTTACTAAAGCAGGCCACATATTTTGTTTGGAGTTTCAGTATTTCAAAGGATCAACATTCCAGCTGATATTGGGCTCTGCCAGGTACATTTCAATAATGGTCTGTGCTGAGGCTGTGTTACAAGAGGTAGATGAGGAAGAAGTTACAATTACATTTTCTAAGTGACACCAGAGACATGAAGCTGAACCAAATGACTGTGGGACAGTGCTATGCTTGGCGGGTGGTAAAGAGAAGAGAAGATTCGGCTGCAATGGCTGAGAAGGAAGAAGGAGAAAATGCCACAGCAGTAGACCATGTGATGCTGTGCTGCTGTGTCATGAAGAAAATTCTGAATGTGGTGCTGCTGCTGTACTCTGTTCCATGACAGCATGCACCTTATCACTTATTTCTTGTTTATCTCGAAAAAAGTGTCATCGTCATTCAACACTTGCTTCAATTTGTATCATGGATCCACGATTGTTGCTTTAATGAAGTAATCAGAATGAAGCGTTTTACATAGTTTGTCATCTTCTTCAACTTTTTTGATGATATGTCTCATTAGATCATGTTGCATTCTGGGGGGCAACCTGCATGTGTCAGCAGCACCACTGGCAGCCTGTGTGATCATGGAACTGTCTTGCTTCTCTAAATTTTCCCGAATCAGAGTCAGTCTGAATTTAATATTTTTTATTAGGGGTATCACCTGGCTGAGAGTTGATGTTTTTGCATTAACCTCCCTGGTTATTTCCTCAAATGGCTTGAGCAGAAAAATTAGAAACTCCAGCATGGCCGACTGTGGTGGAGTAATATAGATATCGATATCGCAAATTTTATTTTCTAAAGTGTTGACAGCTTTCTTGTGTTCCAGCAGCCTTTGGAAAATATAAAAGGTCAAATTCCATCGAGTAGAAATGTCTTGGATCAGTCTGTGCAAAAGTAAACTGTGCTCCTGCTGTATTTTTTCAAACAAGTGATGGGCTTTGCTTGAGTGACTGAAATGAGTGCATATTCATTTAGCAGTGCTAACAAGAGCCTTAATCTCCCTGTTGTCATTGAGAAAACCATGAACTATTAAATTTAAGCAATGCTCAAAGCAGCGGATGTGAACAAAGCCCCTCCCCCAAGACCTTCCTTATGTTGAACCCATTATCTGCAACTATAAAGCCTATTGACAGTCATTGTGAAGTGAACCATTGCGGTATTGGTTTTTGAAGCTCTTCATTGATGTTGTACGTGGTATGTTCAGATGGAAAATAAAACATTCTTAGTACAGCAAACTGCAAAGATGAAACTTTAGACGCAAAAGAATCACTTTTTGGGGTTTGATTTTGTTTTCCCTTTTCAGGCTGATTGCTGTCTTTTGCAGTGTCACTGCCTACCTGAGAATTAGAATGCACCTCATCAACATTTTGATCCATTTTTTTAATATTCTAACCTGTAACAAAAGATCCCTCTAACTAACATGATGTCCTTCTGATGACTCCCAGCCACAGGCCAGGGACAAATTTACTGTCATGACTTGTGACTGTACACAGCACACCGACAGCACAGTAGTCCACCACCACTTCCTTCCATGATTACCGGACTGACTCCTACAATACAGTTAGTTACTGTTAAGTGACCAAATTCAGCAACTGTTAAGTGTGCCTCAGAATTTGAATTGGAGATGCAGACACGTCTGGTGCATAGCCGCACACAGCACAGAACTGCACTGGGGCCTGGTTAATGCTTATACGTAATGCAACACGATATTCTATAAAACTAATGATAATAAGGAGGAATAAAGGGAAAAAAGATGGCGGCCACGCTGGGCTGCCGTCTGTGAGCTCTTGATTTTGGCTCGAACTTTTTTATAATTTTGTTATAATTGTATCGTTTTTATTGTTTCATATTATTTCATATCGTTTTATCATTTTATCATTTGGTCTTTAGTTCTAATGCTATATTGCCACTCATCATTGCAGTCGTTATAATTTATTATCACTGTTCTGCTGCTCAGCTGTTTGGAAAACTGAGTCGGTTTTTGACAAACCTAAAGAGAGACTGGAGTAACTGGAGAGACTTGCCTGAGTTGAGTCCTGGTCTGCTGGCGTGTGGTTTTGCTGTTGGCTGCTTGTTGTGAGTGGTGTGAAGGGTGCTGGCTTTCAATCTGCGCCGTGGAGGATTCGGTCACTGGCAGCCTGGAGGCTCAGCAGCTGCTCTGCGTGGTGTAAGAATTAGGAGGAACGGTCAGTGGTGGAGTATCGACGGAGTACCAGTTTCGACTCGGGGGAAAAAACTCAGCTGGACCGTAGGAGAAGAAGTTGCCGGCTCCATATTGCGATTGGACCTGCTGGAATAAGGAAGTGTTTGCGGGATAACAGGCAGTGAAAATTGCTGATTAATTTCTTTTCAATCTGAGTGTTCTGATTCCCTGGTCCAGAAAGAGAAACGGGTTTCTCTGCCTCCGGAGGGTGGTGGGGTTAACTCTGCTCCTAGGTGAGACAGGGGCACCACCGGAGGGTGGTTCAGCCTGCCTCACTGCAGCGAGGGTCGGGTGGAGTTGGAACTTGCAGTGGAGGTACATTTGGTGTTTTCTGCTTGTTGCCTGTAGGACTCTGGTATTTGGACACTGGGAAATCTAAATATTTGGATGGAAGCTGGAACTGTGTAGACCGTGGTGTGGACTGCTGAACTGGTGAAGTATATTTGAACTCTTTTTTTTTTTGCTATTGCCAGCGTGTGATAATTACTGGGAAATGATTGAGAAGACTAAAACTGAGTTCATTCATAACTATTTCAGTCTCGTGAGAGGAGACTGATTAAAGTTTGGGCCATGCTAAGTGGTGAGAGCACATAAGTGTGGACATAAAAAGACCGTGAACTCCTGTTTTGTGTCTGCTCTGGGTAAATGAGGGTATTGGTTTTAGGATTACGGGAATTTTAAACTTACAAGCCAATTTCTAAGTTAGGGGGTTTTGTATAGGTGGAAAGCTCCTTCCCTCGCAGTGGTGAGAGCACTGTGGGTGGGGGTAGATGGATAAAGCATTCTGATAAATTTAATGCACAAATCTTGACACATTGTTAGGGTATAATTTTGTTTTATTTGTTTGTAATTGTTGTATTTATATTTTGATATTTGAGTGCTGTGTTTTAGTTTTATTTAGAATTTTGTTATTTATATAAGTTTGTGGGGTTTATTATTGTTGATCGTGGTGTTAACTATGTGCTGGAGTAAAAATAGGACAGTCGGGTATTATTCCCCCTCTAGGCTCAGGGATCTTTGTCCCTTCTCCTGCCCCCCCCCCGTCACCAGGAGTCTATAAAAGGTGTAGGGCTCTGGGGATTGTGAGGGGGAGGAGGAGGGTTGGAGCTGGGCCTGGGGAGGGAATGGAAAGGAGCGGGTGGATAGGGATAGTGAGGTCAAGGGGATGCCCTGGGGTGAAATGGGCATGGGAAAGGGGTTCTCCCTGTCTGGTGCCCATACCCAAGGGTTCTGATCATGATCAGCAGGTAAGGTGGTCATCTTCGGAGGCTCATCCTACTCGGGCGATGTTGTGCAATGCTAGGTCTATTAAAAACAAGACGGCCATTATAGCCGATCTTATTGGGTCAGCTGACCTGGTGTGCATCACCGAGACCTGGCTGGATGAAAATGCTGGGCCAGTTTTAGCAGCAGCAGTTCCGGCCGGGTACTCGGTGATACACCTCCCGAGGCAGGATCGTAGGGACGGGGGTGTTGCCATTTGTTTTAAGTCAGAATTGGGCCTGGTGGAGGTACCGTTGGGAGTCACCAGATCCTTTGAGTGTGTTCTGGGCGAGGGTGTGGGGTGCAGGATACTTCTCGTATACCATCCACCAGGTGATGGGAATGTTTTCCTGCAGGAAGTCGCAGACTTCATTGTCGACCTGACATTGGGATCCCCCAGATGGTTGATTCTGGGAGACTTCAATGCCTGGGTCGATGATGAACTCTCACATTTTGGTCAAGACTTCCTCCAGTTGATGATATCACTGGGCTTCACACAGGTTGTTTCCTCCTCGACCCATATTGGTGGACACTCATTGGACCTGGTGTTCCTTCTGGGGATGGGGATATCCAATTTGGTGGTGGAACCACTCGGATGGTCCGACCATCACTCCATTAGGTTCAATTTTGAGGCCACCCCTATTAGGTCAGCCCCTTAGGAGATGGTCCGGTACCGCCCTTTAAGGGGTGTGTCCCCGGATGACCTGACGGCGGTACTGGACCTATCGGGCCTACCGATAGATTGCTGGGATCCTGGTGACCTAGTACATGCCTATAATAAGGCGGTGACAGGGGCCCTGGACTCTATTGCACCTGTTCATGTTCGTCCTCTCACTCTTCGCCCCAGGTCTCCATGGTTTGATGAGACCATGAGGGAGTTGAGGAGGGTTGGACGAAGGCTGGAGAGGCGTTGGCGGAAGTCTGGTCTGGATGATGACAAACTTAGTTTGATGGACCATTATATGGTCTATCAATCCGCAATCTCTGGTAAGAAGGCAGAATTCCTGTCCAGAGAGATAGCGGCTGCATGGAATAGACCAGCTCAGCTCTTTCAGACTGTGGACAGGCTGTGCAATCCAGTCTGTCTTCAGCCCAGAAGAGCCTTTTCTCCAGAACGGTGTGAGGAGTTTGCTGTCTTCTTTGCAGATAAGGTTGCCAAAATCAGATCAGAAGTCTGCTCTTCCCTCTCCAATGGGCGCCGTGATGGTCGGCAGGAGATGTTGAACACTCAGTTTACATGGTCTGACTTCAGCCTCCCCACAATCGATGATATTGTGACGGTTATCCGAGCGTTGCGACCAACCAACTGTGATTTGGACCCTGGCCCCACACGCCTTTTAGTGGATTGTGTGGATAAAATCGGCCTAGTCCTGGCTTTGATAGTCTGGAAGTCTTTGGAGAGGGGGATCTTTCCAGATCCCCTTAAAGAGGCTATAGTTGAGCCTCTTTTAAAGAAGTCCTCCTAGACCCAGACTGTCTAGCAAATTACAGACCAGTCTCTAACTTACCCTTTGTGGGTAAAGTTATTGAGAAGGTGGTCGCAGTGCAGTTGGATGATCATCTGACCAACAACAATATCTACGACTCTCTCCAGTCCGGATTTAGGAAAAGGCATAGTACCGAGACAGCACTTGTTTGGGTACTAAATGACCTCCTAATAGCGAGAGATCATAGGACCCGTTCTATCTTTGTACTTCTCGATCTCTCTGCAGCATTTGACACTGTTGACCATGGTGTGCTGTTAGAGTGTCTGCGGTCCATCTGTGGATTATCTGATATGGTCCTCAGGTGGTTTCGATCTTACCTTGAGGGTAGGACTCAGAGGGTGGTGTCGGGAATTTTTTCCTCGGCATCAGTCTCCCTATCCTGCGGGTACTGCAGGGTTCTCTTCTAGCGCCTATGTTGTTTGCGGTGTATATGCTGCCGTTGGGAGCGATTATAAGATGATACGGTCTGGGTTTTCATTGCTATGTTGATGATACCCAGCTGTATATGTCTTTTGTGCCCGGCCAGGATGCTGCCTTGTCGGTATTTAATAACTGCCTTGCAGAAATCCAAGACTGGATGTATGGAAGTTGGTTGAGGTTAAACCCTGAGAACACTGAGGTGTTGGTCGTGGACAAGGGTCGCTGTGAGGCGGGTTTGCTGGATGGATCGTCCTCAGGCTTATGGCTTGGGGGCATTCAGCTGACGACCTCAGATCAGGTGCAGAATTTTGGCGTAATAATTGACGACCACTTGACGCTTAAATCTCAGGTGTCAGCGGTGGTCAAAACTTCCTTTTTCTATCTGAGGAACATCACCAGGGTGAAGCACCTGGTTCCTCCAGAGGATCTTCCAACGTTGATCCACGCTTTTCGTTACCTCCCACCTTGACTATTGCAACTCCCTGTATCTAGGGCTATCGGGGGTTGAACTTCGCCGTCTGCAGCTAGTGTAGAATGTGGTGGCCAGGTTATTGACTGGATCTTCTAGATCCAGTCTTATAATGCCTGTGCTCCACGGACTGCACTGGCTGCCAGTGTTTTGGCGAATCACCTTCAAGGTCGGTTTGCTGACCTATAAGGCCCTACATGACCAGGGGCCTACTTACCTGAAAGAGCTCCTTTGCTCTTACTGTCCTTCCCGCCCCCCCGATCCACTGACGAGGGATTGCTAGAGATTCCCAGGGTTCGTTTGAAAACTTCAGGGGCTAGATCATTTAGTTTTATGGCCCCGACCCTGTGGAATTCTCTACCTCATCAGGTGCAAAATAGCCCGACTGTCCTAAGCTTTAAAGGAGCTCTGAAGACCCACCTTTTTAGTATAGCTTTTAATGATTTATAATAGTTTTAAACCTTGTTTATTTATTGTTGTATGAAATTGTACAGGCGCTTTGGTTTGAGAAAAGCGTTTTTTAAAAATAAAGTTTTTATTGATTGATTGATTGATAATGGGGAATGAGTGGTGATGATGATGATGACACTGTGTATACAGTACTTGTACTTTACTTGTGTTGTACTGTAAACAGCCTGCTACAAGTCACAAATCAGATTTTTCCCCTGGGTCACCCACAGCCCGCTGCACAGGTGCATCAACTTGTATGTTGTTTGTCTGAACAGTATTTTTTTTTAATACATGAAATCATGAATGAACGTTAAAATTGCTGCCCTGATGCCCTTGCCTTGTACACACAGCCACACCGAAGCCAGGAAAAAAAACTTTATTTGGGATTTCTGGGACTGTTACATTTTTCGTGGGCCGTCCTGCAGTCCCCGCCCCTCCCGGATGTCACAAGTCAAAGATTTACTTTGCTGCTGTGCTGCCCTTGCCCTGTACACACAGCCACACTGAAGCCAGGAAAAAAAAATTATTTGGGATTTCTGGGACTGTTACGTTTATCGTGGGCCACCCTGCAGTCTCTTTCTCTTCCCTCTGGACACCACAAGTTATAGATTTATTTTACCATTCTGTTGCCCTTGCCCTAAACACACAGCCACACTGAAGCCAGGAAAAAAAATTATTCAGAATTTCTGGAACTGTTACATTTAGTGTGGGCCCCCCTGTAGTGTCTCTCTCTCTCTCTGTCTTCCCCCTCTGGATGTCACTAGTCAAAGATTTATTTTGCCATCCTGTTACCCTTGCCCTGTACCCATAGCCACACTAAAGTCAGGAAAAATATTTGGGATTTTATGTAACTAAAATTTCTCTTGGATCCCCAGTAGTCTCTCCCTCTCTCTCTCTCTCCTCTGGATCAAGAATAGCACAAGTCAAAGATTTTGCCAGCCTGTCCTTTCTCATATACACAGTTAGCTACACTGTTGAAGGCCAAGGAAATGAAAAAAACTTTCATTTGGGATTTTCTGTAACTGTAAAATCTCTCTTGGGCCCCCAGTAGTCTCTCCCTCTCTCCTCTGGATATGGAATGGCACAAGTCAAATATTTTTCCTGCCTGCCCTTTCTCATGTACACAGCTACACTGACTAAGGCCAAGAAAAGAAAAAAAACTTTCATTTGGGATTTTTTGTAACTGTAAAATCTCTGTGGGTCCACAGCAGTCTCTCCCTCTCTCCTCTGAATCTGGAATGGCACAAGTCAAATATTTTGCCATCCTGACCTTTCTCATATGCACACTGCTACACTGTCTAAGGCCAAGAAAAGAAAAGAAAAAAAACTTTCTTTGGGGGATTTTTTGTAACTGTAAAATCTCACTTGGGTCCCCAGTAGTCTCCCCCTCTTCCCTCTGGAATGGCACAAGTCAAAGATTTTGCTAGCCTCCCCTTGCTCATACATACAGTCACACAGTACTGCCACACCGCCTTAGTTTGCAATTTGCATCCCCCTGGCAGTCACCCAGGTCACCACTATCTCCCCAGTCCCGAGTCCCAACTCGCCGACCCACCTTCACCACCCCGATGATCAATTTCTCTCCCCTCTTTCTCTCTGCTCCTAATTTCTTCTCTTCCCACCCTCTGGCTCATATATTTCTGCGTTTTTGTTGCATTTTGGGGTTTTGGCACTTTTGTTTGGTGACTCTCTCTGCTGGCTGCCTGGCTCTGCTGATGCAGCTCCTCTCCTCACTCCTTCTCATTTAGGGCTGCATTGCACACTGAGCATGGTTATATGCTGTGAGTGCATCACATAACCTTCTGTTGCCTGACTGGATGCCGTAGGCCGCCTGTATGTGCCAACACCATCCCCATGGCAACAGACAACAAAGTCTTAGAAATGGCATCTCCACAGACTCAGAACTGGACTTCTACAGCGAAGTCATTATTAATCCGGGGCCATGGATTGCAGGTTCGATCCAGGGGTCTGGATCTCCTGCGGAACAGTCCACCCACCCCTACTTACAATGCCCCTAGTACAACCAATGCCCTGTTGTGCCTTATTGCTTAAAAATACACTCCAAGGTGTGCTTTGTGATGGTATAATGTCATTTCATGGGTGGATGAAGGCACTCAGTGATTCCTTGGGTCTCCTGAGGTGTGTTGTTATCACACCACAACGCACACATTATCATGTCTTACTGCTTAAGTATTATGTCACCTAACTTGCTGCCAGTCAGACAGTTGGGATACTACATGACATTTCATGAGGCTAATCAGCAATGAAGAGCACTTAAATATGTCAGAAGCCAGATAAATTAACATCGTATACATAATACCCTCTACTGCCGAGCAAACATTTTTTAACTAGCAAAAAATAAAATACTACAGAAATAAAAACAATGGGGCTTGATTACTTTTTTAAAAAAGGCTTTATTTACCACACTTTCTCTTCGAATGTGTTATGCTGCTACAAAGAGCAACCAAAGCATTCTCTTTCTCACTCATTTTACTGCTAATGACCTTTTTTGGCATATCTAATCAAATACACAGGTTGTGGTTATTCAGTGTATTTTAGCTCAGTTTTTGCTTCTTATATGTCCATTTCAGAAACAAATTCTCTGCCCGAACTCATTCCATTCGGCCTCCTTTGCATACCAGTGTCTCTTCCAGCTCTGCATGCCTCACATAATGTCTCCTATATACTGTATTAACATATTTACTCAAGGCACAAAATAAATACAAAAATGAAATAAATAAATTACCCACGGGGTGATAAACTCCAGCAAAATATCAGCTTGTTGGCAAAAGTATTTTTGGCACTGTCACAGTGTGAGTTTGCTCCTCCATCTGATGAATCTTGTTCACCATGCCCCACCGTCCATCCCTTGTTGCATGCATTGCTTTAGCCCCTTACTAGTTATCCAGTGTTTTGCTACAATGACCAGAAAAGACAGTGGATATTCTGGCACCTTAGGCAGTTATCCTGGGAAAGGCAAATACGAAAGATTCTGTGGTAAATTATGTTTCAAATAAGAGAAATTCATGAACGATGCCTTATCAGTCCACAGAAGTATGCTGCCCCAGAGACAGAACTTTATGCAAACTTCAGACTGTGGAATACAAGTTCAAACTCTGCACTGTGGTCACACTCCCCTACAGATTTAACATCAGATACAAAATGGGCAAGGAAATCCCTGTGTCTTGATTGGCTGAGACTTGCTTCTAGCCATGACAGTAAGAGAGAACCACTGATGGCTAAAAACAAGTCCCTGCCAACCAGGGCAACTCACAGAATTCATAAGCTACTTGCTTCCTAATTTCCATCACAAATATGGCTGCATCCTTTATTCATATAAACAAACTTCAACTAGGCCCTAAAAATAAAAGTCTATTAAATAAAATAAAGTAAGAAAATAATTTAATGTTATTTTCACTCAAGAGCCACTTCCCTACACACAGAGTTACCATTGCTGGTGTTTCTTTGATGACCATGACCAATCTCCCTCCTAGCTCTACCAGTTTGTCACAGAACTCTCTGCTCCTCACCTGGCAACGTAGAGGACTGTGAATGAGCAGTCATACACAAAAAGGCTATTCTTGTATCTAGAAGTTTCCTTGGTAACAGAAGACCTTGAGAGCACAGCTTGAGAGGTCCTCTGTTACAAAGGAATCCTCACGATACAAGAATAGCCTTGTTTGTGTATGACTGCTCATACACAATCTTTTGTAGTCAATGGGCAATCAATACAATTTAAGCTGACTGCAAAAAAAAAAAACAGACATGATACATAAAGATTCCAAATAATTCATTTTTTGCCAGCTAAGATGCCGAATGAAATTTACAATGACAGTACTATCATCTGTCAGCACTAAACAGTATTTCATATACACACAAGGAAAGAAATGCCTTTGCAGTAAAATTAAACTTCTTTTTAACTTTTGAGAAAATGTTTTTAAATGCTACTTAATGAACTTATTTCAGTAACAAGAACGATTTTATCTTAAAATAGTCCAGGCTTAAGTTATAATACTATTGGAGATGCCCACAAGTCACAATTTTCTTCGCTGACAGTGTCTGAGTGGTCAGCGTGTCTGGCAGTGTGACTAGTGACATCTGTTATCAAAAACTGAGTACCAGTGTGCAGCGTGTCTCCCAAGGCAATTAGCCACTACTGCAAGATCTACAAACAAAAAGCAAAAAAAAAAAATTACACGGCAGCCATGTCTCGAGGCCTTTACGGCTCGAGAAAGCATTCAATCTTGTTGTGCTATAGTGGTGATGTACTGAGTGCAGCACAACAAGATTTTTACGTCACTACTGCAGCACAACAAGCTCATTCCAGTAATGGGTTTTGGTGGAGACCGATGTTCCACCATACACTATAGATAAAATTGATGTTCTGGTTCCAGTTGAGGCCTGTTCATGTGTGTGTGTGTGTGTGTGTGTGTGTGTATGCCAGTGGAACTCTGAAGAATTTTGAATTCATGTATTCCATGTTACCATTCCGTGTGTTGGGGGGGGAGCATTCTACTACTGGAATAATGCAAAGCAAAGCTTTGAATTTTCCTATTCCATGGTAAACAATCACATAATGTATTGAATGTGAAGAAAGTTAAATGACTGACAGGTGAAAAACATCGGACTATTTTACATTACTTAGCAACATTTTATAATATTTTTTGTAGCTTTGAAAACTTTTAGAGTGTTCATTTTTTAACAGTTGCCTATGGGCCCATTTTATTTCACTAATAAGGCACTCCAGGGACATTGGTGGTACTAGTTTTCCCCCATGGTCAGGGCTCTAAAATCATTCGGCTTTGTCTCATACCTCACTACACACCTGACCATGGGGAAAACCTAATACCACTAATTCCCTGTCATGTCTTATTGCTTCTATATGTTTCTCCACTTGAAGATAGCAGTCACCCTGAAGTCATCCACTGTCTTCTGGTCTCCTATTTCTACATTTCATTACAAACGTTTTTGTTTTATGTTTTAAAGTTAGTTTCTGATTAGTCTGCATCAGTTAGGGTGTTTTAGTCGATACTTTTGTCATTTTTAGTGGTTCTCTGGTTTTCAATTGGTTTCAAGGAACCAGAGAAGGCAACTTCATATCGTAGTTCCTGACTGAGGAAACCAACTGCATTTTGCATAAAAAATATAGGTGAATTATGTTTTTATATATTTTAAAAGTGTTTTTTCATGTTTTCTAATTCATAGAATTTTATTTTTTTGATTTTGTGTCTAGGAACTGAATATTGATTTTTACAGGTCCCATTAGTGTTGGACATGATTGATAGCCCTAAAAATAAAACAGGGCACACAGGTTTTAAAACTGGTATAATGTGTTTCCAGCTCCTGGCAAAGGCAGACTACCATGAGCTTTGTCTAAGTGCCGGAGTCCAGATCACATATTTCTAAACTGTGAACTTTGCAAAATGATTTGTCCTTCAACCCAAAAGAAAAGGGCTTAAAAAGGAAAGCGTTTATGGCCTCTCAGTCTGCCTCCATGTCACCAAAATGCAATAAAGCTTGAGAGGGAGCTCCGAATGATTGTGGAAAACATGCGTCAGAGGGTTCTTCTCATAAGCAGCAATCCCTGTCAAAGGGACAGATAAGAAAGATAAAGCTGCTCAGCCACTGGAAAGACTTGGAAAAGATGGGAAAGGCATCAGGGTGTTCAATAGGAGAACCCTAATTCCAGTGAAGGTAAAAAATACAAATAAAAGAGCCTCAGAGCAGGTGCTGGAACCAGTGTCTGCAAAAAAAAAAAAACAGAAAGAAAAGCATATCCCAGCTACTCTTCCTATTAAGGAAAAGGAGAAGGCAATGGAAAGGAATCAAATGCCCTCAACACAGAAACTTAGAAACACAGAATGTGATGGCAGATGGGGACCATATGATCCAGCTAATCTGCCCATTTATTCAGACCCACTCCTATTTAGCCTCCCACTTGAGTATTCCACTATGTCTGTACCGGGCCAGTTTAAAGTCCCTAACCGACTTTGCACCCATGACCCACGGTGGTAGGCTGTTACATGGATCCTCCACCCTTTCCATGAAGAAGAACTTCCACACATTGATCCTGAACCTATCTCCTTTCAGCATGTCATGTCCCCTAGTCCTGTTGATGCTGCTGAAATGGAAAAGCTCTTGTACCTACCTGAACTTTGTTAATACCTTTAAGGTATTCTAAAGTTATCTATCATATCCCCCATCCCTACACTGCTCTAGGGAGTACAAAGTGAGTTCTTTCAATCTCGCCTCATACGGCTCCTAATGCAAACCCTGCACCATCTCGCCCTCCTTTGTACTGTCTCCAACTGGTCTATGTCCCTCTTGAGGTGTGGCCTCGAGAACTGGACACAATGTTCTATGTTAGGCCTTTCCATGAACCGGAACAGTGGCAAAATCACCTCCCATCTCCTGCTGGTGATGCCCCTCCCTATACATCCTGCCTTCTCGCATTGCCTGCCCACTTTTAAGTCATCTGAGATGATGACCCCGAAATCACACTCCTGTTATGTAGCCATCAGCTTTTCACCTCCTAGAAAGTATTCATTCTCTGGTTTCCGTCTCCCAAGATGCATGACCTTACATTTTTTTGCATTAAATTTCAGTTGCCAGTGTCCTGACCATTCTTCCAGTTTCCTCAGGTTGGTCTACATTTTTTGAGCCCCTTCAGGTGTATCTACCCTGTTGCAGAGCTTAGTGTTGTCTGCAAGCTGGCACACCTTCCCCTCCAGCCCATCAGTGATATCACTGATAAACTCATAGAACAGGATTGGTCCCAGCACCAATCCCTGCGGTACACCACTAGTCAACTTTCCCTCATCTGACAACGTGCCATTGACCAGCACCCTCTGCGTTCTCCCATTTAACCAGTTTTCATCCCAGACTGCTACCTTATGCCCAAACCCCATGTGCTCCAGCTTATTTATCAGGCTTCTGTGTGGGATAGAGTTGGAGGCCTTGCCAAAGTCCAGGTAGACCTCATCTACCGCACCCCCCTAATCTACTGTTTTAGGAACCCAGTCGAAGAACTCAACCAAGTTTGTCTGGCAGGATCTCCCCTTCGTGAAGCTATGCTGCTTTGCGTCTAATTGATCACTTTCTTCTAGGAATGCCAATATCCTCTTGATTATTAGGGATTCCATTACCTTTCCCACTACCGGGGTGAAGCTGACTGAACGATAATTACATGCCTCCTCCCTTCTCCCACTCTTGTGGAGCGGTGCCACTGTAGCCCTTCTCCAATCCTCAGGAACTTTCCCACTCTCCAGCGACTTGTTGAAGAACTCTGCCAGAGCTGCTGCCAGCTCCTTCCCAAGTTCTTTTAGTATTCTTGGGTGTATGCTATCTAGACCCATTGCTTTCTCCACCTTTAATTTATTTAGCTCCTCCAAGACTCTTATATCTGTGAAGGGACTCATATCTACTTCTTTAATAGGGTTTTCTTTTTATGGCTGTGGGTGGAGCCTACAGCCATTTTGCTTTGTCTGGCTTAAAGAGCAACTCTGCACTTCAGCATGTGTTTTTATAAATATATTGTTTCAGCTGTTACAATTTACTAGAGAAATACAGTTTTTTCATTTTCAATGTTCCTTTCCATGATTTACAGCACATGTTGGTAGCCCGTCTAAAAAGTCTGTCTAGGAAACATTTGAAAACATTTGCCTCTCTCCTGTTAACCTCTCAATGCTTTTGTTTATGACATCATAGTACTCACCATGACAACAGACTGTGATGTCACAAACAGCAACTGTGTGGTTAGCAGGGGAGAGTCAGATATATTTTAAAAGCCTCGATGAAATAAGAACTGCATTATCTGCAATATTTAGTAAAATAGCAGCACAGGAAAGTAACAGAAATAACTAGAAAACAATAAAGTTAAAACACAATTGGTGTAAATATTTTGTTTTAAAGTTTTTTTTTAATTGTAATAGAGAGTTGCTATTTAAAATGACCGATTGTGGCACCTTCCATTGGACTTTTGGAAGTATCCTTCCAAAAGTCTAACAGAGCTTATAACACTCCACCACGGTTGTCCTCTATGGAGTAACAGCTGCACTATTTTGGCTGTTACTTCTGCATTCCAGAACAAGAACTGTGCAAGTATGCCTCGCGTGCATGTGCAGTTCTGCTGGCGCCACCATCATGTAAATGGCATATTGTCTTTTACCGCAATTACGCATGCTTGAATGCCCCACATGCAAAGTTGCGTCACCATCACCATCTTGGAGATGGCACCTGGTGGCACTCGCTCCTCAGAGCTTTGCAAGCTTGCCACAGCCATACTGACTTTGGCTATATCTTGTTTGCATAGTGTTGGCCCATTGCTGTTTTTTTTTCCTGCATGAAGACAGAGCAGAAGTACGCATTTAATACCTCCACTTTTTCCCTGTCTTCCTCAGCATGATTTCCATTCCCTTTAGCTAGCCTTACAATTCCTCCTCTGCCTTTTCTCTTGTCCCTGATGATTCTGTACAAGGTTTTGTCTCCCTTCTTGACTCCCTGCACTATCCTCTCTTCTGTTTGGGCCTTTGCTATCCTTATTGCTTTCCCAGTTTCCTTCAGTTTTTTCTTTATGCTTCTTTATCACAGAATCTTCTTGAATCTTTTTACTTTAACAACCCTTTGACTCACCTGGGCTGCTCCAGGGCCCTCGGTTGTACTAGGAACACATCTACGAGGGTCCTGGCCTCGGTTCTGCAACTGGACTGTCTGTTGGCCTCCAGGTGCCTCCACCTGGGACAGTGGCAGATAATACCTGTGGAAAACTTGCAGGTTACCACCCCCAAGAAAATAACAGTATTTGCCCCCTAGTGCACTTCCCCACTCAATAACAATCTCCCCCACATACAGAAACTGAGATACGCAGATTTACCACCACTAGAATTAACATGCAAACAATATTAAGATTTACCTGGGGAAGGGGAGAAAGAATGTAAATTGCAACAAAACCTTTTTAAACTTTTATAAACAACCCCATAAAGTCCCTCTGCTTCCCACCTTAGGGTATACCCGAACTGTCTCTGTCGTGGTGGGTACTGCACCAGCCCAGTGATGCAGGCCCGCGATCTTGTGATGGGGCTCAATTAACTTTTAAACACTTTCAACAACTGACTTTAACTTTGTTCAACTTTGGAATTCCACACAGTTCTTTAGGGGAGCTGCCCCTTGCAATCTAACTAGCTAGCTACTGAAGCTCCGCAAAGCCACAGCTTGGGGTACTCACAGTTTTGAAGTCCAATCAAAGGCAATGCAGCAGATCAAGTGACAGACACACGGTACCATGGGGGGTTCCTGATGATGCAGATGCAATGCAGAAGCACTGTAGAACAGGAAGTAGTTGATCTTCACCTGCCCGGCCTTTTTGGCTTCACCCAATGGCCTTTATTGACTGACTTCACTCAGGCAGGCCTCTCGTTGTCCAATGCTGCAGGTCATCTCTCCCTTCTTCGAGCTAGGGATGCCTGAAACTTTGCTCCCTAGACCCATCCATGGAACACTGAGCAAGCAAACTGCTTCTGGGCTTTCCTTCAGTCATTTTATCCAGTCCCTTACACTTCTTGTCCTTTTCTATGGCAGACTGGCTTTCTCTTAGTTACTGGCCACCAGCCCTCTTTAACTCTCCCCTTGCTAGAAGAAGCACTCATAGAATACTCCTCCAAGGAGAGAACTCTCAGTCTCTGAAGCAAGGGTTCTTTCAGCTGGAAAATTCAAACAGCCTTGAGCAAGTCTCTCAGCTCCAAATTCAAACAGCCTTGAGCAAGTCTCTCAGCTCCAAATTCAAACAGCATTGAACAAGTCTCTCAGTTCCAAATTCAAGCAGCAATGAACAAGCCTCTCAGCTCCTATTACAACTTTCAGCTCACCTTTCTCTCTCTGCAGAAACTCTGGCACTGAGACATCTTCAGCTACTTCCAAAATCTGTTTTTCTTTCTGGTTGCAAACTCTGTGCTTGCTCTATACTATAGTTTTCAGTATATTTTGATCCTTTAGGCTTTGGGGCCTGAGCACATTTATGGGGCTGTGAAACCCACCCAGCTATACTGCACCTACCTCTTTAGTTAGACCTCCCATTTTTGGGAGCTGCCAATTCTATTTACAGACTTTCTCCAGCCCTTCGCTTATTGGCCATTACAGTCCTGGGCTTTCCAGTGCCTTTTAGCCTTTATCCAGCAGCCCTTGTGTCCTGTAGTCCTGTAGGGGCTGCCATCTTGGAGTATGTTAATCCCAAAATGATACAGTCCTTAAATACAAATACATAGGCCCTTAAAAAGTTTGAAAACAGTTTTCTCCTAAACTGGATACTTTCCAGTTACTGTTTCACTTGGCCCTTGGCTCCCATGCCTTCCCTGGTGCCAGGGATATCACTTAATAGTGGCTAAATTTCCCACACACAAAAAGAGCCATTGTTCTTTTAAATTTTCCCCCTGATGGTCGCGTATGCTCAGTGGAGCTCAGCTCGCCATGCCTTTTGTTTACATTTTCATATGGGACTCATGCCACCTCTGGGACCCCACAGCAACCTTCCCCAATACCTGGAGGTGCAAAATACATCCCTGGAGCTCAGCCCCATCTACACAGGGGGTCGAGACATACAGGCAGGCCACTTGCAGCCACAGAGGCAATCAGAGGAACGCTGGGTCCAGAGCCTGCTTAAAGCCACTGTAGGAATGCTGCTATGAGATCTAGGGGGCCATAGTCCTACAAATGTAAGCACATTTGGGGACTTACAATACCTTTTGAAGGCTTTTCTCTTCTTACTTTGGTTGTTATCTCCTTTGGGAACCAAAGTTACCTGCATCCCTCCAGCACTCAGACTCTCATACCAGCTTCAAGCACAATCTATGCAATCATCTCTTAGCCTTAAACCTTTGCACTTGTTTCTTCCCTCCATGATACACCCCTCCCTGTTCATCTGTTCCCAGCCCAGTCTCTAAGCAAACTCCCTTGGCACTTATTCATCTGTCCTAAGCTTTACACAACTAAACTCAAACACCCCTCCATTTTGACACCTAGTGATCCCTCTGACTTTACCCCTCACGCAATCATCTGCTACACCAGTCCTTCTGCCCTACTGCTGTGCCTCGTCTCTACTTGTAACATTGAAAGTATTATTTAGGTAATACCCTCTGAAATATATATGTATTATAAGTTTCTTGGGTAGAACCAAGTTTGGTCGACAGTGACAATGCCGACCTCCCCCCACAGCAATGGCACAATACCAACGCAGGTATCATGCCACCTGTTCTCAAGGTGTTTTCTGTGGGGGGCTGCGCCCCCCACATCCCCCATGCAGGGGGCTCTGCCCCTCCTGCACCCCCTGGACTTTAGGATTCCAACTCCAGGTTGGAGTTGGTCCAGGGAGACGGCGGAACACTGGGGGAAGGCGAAACACGGAAAAAGGACCATCACCGCGAAGTCGCCATAATGGTCTTTTTTCCTGTTTCGCCGTCAGGGTGTCGATGAAAAGTGGTGCACTATTTTCTTGTTCATCTGAGCTTCTCAAACTATGTTACTGTTTTCTCACTGTACCTGAAAGCTGACTTGACTGCTCACATTTACTTTTTAAATACTGCTGTCCTGTGATAACTTGCCTTTACCTACTTATACAGTACCTTGAATGTACTGTATGCTCCAGGTATACTGTGATTGTATATTATCTCTGTACCATTATATGTTATCTTTCTGTAATTTGCCTATGTTACCTTGTACCTTCCAGTGTCGTGCCTGAAAATAGGCATTTCTGATGTCATCATCTAGTGCACTTACCTGGTAATCAAAACAAATAAATTAATTAATTAATAAATGAAGTGGATATCTTCTCTTTTTTGTCTTGCTAACTTGCTGGGTGCACTGTGATGTGACTAGGATAATTGCTTCTTTTAGTCTGGCCCAGCACTCTTCCATACCCCCTTTTGACCTATAGTCTAGGGTATTTTTCAGATAGACTCTCATCTGAGCAAAATCTGCTTTCCTAAAATCAAGGACCTTTAGTTTAGAATAACTGGAGTCCTCAAAAATTGTTAACTTTGAACCATACAATGCGATGGTCAATAGATTCCAGATGGTTCGCTACTTCGAAGTCCGAGACCCTGTTACTATTTGTAAGTACTAGGTCCAAGACAGCCTCCTCTGTTGTGGGTGTGTTCACCAGCTGATTTAGGCCTGTTCCCCCCCACCAACCTTAGTGCCACTAAGAATTCCCAGCTCCTTTCTGATGCAGCTGTGTAGGAGCTTCAATTCACATTGGGTAGATTAAAGTCCCTGATTAGCAGTAACTCCCCTTTGTCGGACATCCTTAGTATGGATTCCAGGATTTCCTTGTCCTTCTCTCCTTCTTGTGCTGGGAGTCTGTAGATCACTCCTACCTGGATGGGTTCTTTGATTCTGGTTCCAGTTGTGATCCACAGAATCTCAGCCTCCCCCTGTGCCCTGTGCATCTCTGTTGTCTTTATTCCTGCCTTTACAGAAATTGCCACCCCCCACTCCCTTTCTCCCTTTCTGGTCTGTCCTGTATAAGTTGTACCCTAGGATAGCCATATCCCAATTGTGACTATCTTTGAACCTATTTGCAGCTACAGCAACCCAGTCCTGATCTGCCTCTGCTATTGTGGCAGTGAGGTCTGGGATCTTATTTGCCAGACTGCACACATTTATACACATTGCTTTCCATGCCCAGTTTTCTCCCCGTTTGTTTGGTTGTCCTTTCCCATGTGTTTACCCTTCTTACCTTCCTTACACGCTTTAATGGACCCAACATGCAATAGATGTTTCTTGTCCTTTGTGATGCTGTCCCCCATGATGCTCTGTAGATGCACTGCTAGCTGATGGGGAGAGGCAACCAGTTCCCCGTAGTTTGTTTCTGGTGTTGTTGCCACACCTCCCCACCCTCCAGTTTAGACACTGCAGAGGTATGGGAGGTTTCCAGGCCTGTAAGGAAATGAGAAACTTGTTTTTTGTGCCTGCCTCCCTCCACAGGCTCCAGCTCCAGACCACTTGCCTATAGAATAGGGGGACATTATATTATGAATAGAAGGAGGAAGGCAAACCCTTAGATCCCGATGGTTCCTCTGAACAGGAGTTTGGTTTACCTCCTAGGGCTACAGACAATTACACCTCTTACTCCTCAGTCATCAAACAAATGGTGAACACCCTCGACATCCTCTGTCATGAAGCAGAGGAGGGGGGGGAGTGGAGTTCATGGACATGATGAGAATAGCCCCTATAGTACAAGAGACAACTGGTCCTTATCCACAAATCTCTAAAAAAAGGCCACATCAAAAACCATGTCAGCACCTAACTCAGTGGATGGCATTGCTAAAAAATCTGAGCAAAAAGCACCAAGTGGACAGACTAGGTGTAGAATATCTGTATGTCCACCCTCATCATGAATGAGTGAGAAGGCCATGGTAGCTCCATCTGCACAGCCTCCTGAAAAGAACTCCAGGAAACTGGATACAGTGGCCAAAAAGTGTACACAACAGTTCCCCTGCCCCTAAGACATGTAGCTTATTTGGCCTATACAGCTCAGTAGAAGAAAGCACTGTGGAATGCAGTTCTGGTTCTAATCAATAAAACAAATGGTGAGGTGACATAGGACATACTGTACAGTATATGCAACAGCAAAGTCAGCCCTAGATGCTACTAAATGTAGAATAGTGCATGGGGAACAGTTTACAACAGGGCTATTTTCTCACTGAGTTGGCACTATGATGACAGATTACCTCGAGAGTGCAGCTCGAGAGGTAATCCGTCGTCATAGTGCCAACGAGGTGAAAGATGCCCTGTTGTCAACTGTTCCCCCATGCACTTTTCTTTATAGTGTATGGTGGAACGTCGTTTTTTGGGAGAAAAAAAAATCACTACAGCATGTTTCTGCTTCAAAACATTTTTACCGGGTTACTAGAAGGAAAAAAAGAACTTTACATTTTTAATGTTTTCACTCTTGACATTTTAACTGTTTAAGAACTTTACATTTTGAACGTTTTAATGCTAAACATTAGTACTGCCGCCGACATTGCTGCTTTCGCTATGTGTCCTGTATATGGAGTGAGCCCTAACTGTCAAATGCTGCTTGAGGACACAGTGTGTGACGTTCGCAGTGCAGTAGAAAAAATCGTTCTGCTGCACTGCGAACATCACTAGTGTGTGACTACAAGGTTTCGACAACGATGGATTTCGGTAGAGAACGACATTCCACCATACACTATATACCAGTTTTGCATGGTGGTAGACACCAAAGACTCTGCATCAAGTGTCTTGGCTCATGCAGTGGCACTGAGGAGGTTTGCCTGGCTAGGGGCTACCATCCTTACGTAGGATACTAAGACTAAATTCACTGACTTCCTCTTTGAGGGAATTTCATTTGATGTAAGAACAGAGGTGTACATGAAAAAAGTTTTGAATACAAAGCTGCATTTAAAAATTCAGCTGAGAACAAAAAGGCCTCCACTTCCTATAGGCCTTAGGGAAGAGAAGGCAGGGGCATTGGTTACCACCCCAGACCCTATGTTGTCTATCAGTACCAGCCACAGAGAGGTACTACAGAGGGAGAGGCAGAAGGGGCTCAAGATGTGCTGCAGCACCAGCCCCTAAGTCACAACTTAAACAAAATCCCTGCAAGTTTGCCCAGGTTGTCAGTCAGCCATTGCCAGAGGGAGCCAGGCTGACCTACTATGTCCAAGAATGGGAAGAAATTACCACAGACAAGTGGGTCCTGTAAGCAGTGGGTCAGGGATTGTCATTTCAGTTCCAAAGGTTTACAAAAAACTGCAGAGACCAAAAAACTCTCTAGCGCACTCACCTGTAGAAAGAATTCTGCTGTAAGTGGAAATAAAGAAACTTCTTCAAGTAATAGCAGTAGAAAAGGTTTCTGCCTCACACTGAGGAAAGGCTTCTTTTCAAGATGCTTCCTGATCAGAGGAGTAACTATGTATACCTCCTGTACGTACATGCATGCACAAAAATAACTTTTCTTTCTGAGTTGCATTGCATGTTATGCCCAGGCAGAGAGTGGGGGGCAGAGAAACTGTTGCACAGTATTCACTCACACAAATGACAGCTAATACAGTATGTTGCCACTGCCTGCTAGTCAACTGCTGCCCATCCAATCAGGGAGCAAGAACCAGTGCAACAGTCACTGAGAAAAATACACAGTCTCAGCTCCTTCTTGTGTATGCACCAGCCAGGCACATTCACACATGTACACATGTGACTGAGTGTGGCTGACTGGCATGGCTGACTCCTGTTGTGGCTGTGAATTCAACCAAGTTTGTTTTCACTGTATCTTTGCCAGTTCAAAAAACAACTGCAGCTGTGCCAGTGAGGGAGATGAGGATTTGTGATTGCCTCCCCAAGGTAGGACCGTTTTTATAAAAACAAATTTATTTTATTTATTTATTTAAACTTTGGTAACTGGGAAAGGCACAGTGAGCCAGGGCTAGTTTCCTCAAATAATTGCACCCACCCCCAATAGATGGAGTGGACCAGGTTTTCATTGCTAGGCCAGGTTTTCTGTGCTTTATTTATTTATTTTTTTCAGTCTTTGGTAACTGGGTAAGGCCCACTAGGTACAAGTGCCTGTTTTCAGGGGTGACCTGGGAGCACTGGGCAGTTAAGTGACTTGCTTAGAGTCACACAGTATGCAAGCGAAGGTTGTGAGAATCAAACTCAGGTCTGGTCTGCTGGATATACCAAGCTGGTTCACACCTCATTCCTCTAATCTCAAGGCTATACTGCTACACTTGGCGTTTGAGTCTGTGGAACTGAGCCACTCTGTGCCTTGTCCCGGTCCAGGTAGGGTGTGTTGCTCTGCAGCATGTATGTGTGCAGTTTTGTTACCCCAGCCAGCCCCTAGCATCATGTTTCTAATAGTTGTGAGTCCAGTCCATTCTAATAGTTGTGAGTCCAGTCCATTCTCAACCTTACCCTAGGTACTGCAGGCTGCCTAAGTTAAGTTTTGCCAGGCAGGTAGTCAGTGCTTTGCTGCTCTTCTGAAGTGAATTCATGATGCTGCTGGTGTGGTGCTGTGGACACTGTAGTGCCAGGGCTAAATTGGGGGTTGGGGGGATCACAGGAACTCAGTTCCACTTCTTCTGACACCTTTCTCCATTCAATAATATGGATAGCTGCACCTCCAAGGGATAGCAGTTCCACCTCATACAAATGTAGAGATTAAAGTTCCACCTCCTTAATATTTCCAGTTTAATCACTGCTTTCTGGGGCTTAGGATCAACTGCCTGGGCTCAGGGGAGGGATGGGACTGGATAACTGGGAGCAGCCTGCTGTGCTGGGAAAGGGATAGGGTTTGGGTGCAACTTGCTGGGCTTTGAGAGGGGGACTTGGGGCAGGTGGATAGCTAACTAACACACAAAACCCAGGAGAACTAATTTTCAGTAAACACAATGCATTTCTTCTTCATTTACTTTCTCACATCTGATATGTAGGCTTTAAAACTGGGAACACTGAAATCATGCACAGCATCACAGCACTTTGGGGCTTTTTAAAATGCACTCAGCAATATAAATAAAACATATGTTCAAGCTGCCATATGGCATATCCCTTTGCACACATAGAAATATATTTTGTTTTCAAAACTCACGGCCAGACCATACTGCTACAAAGTGTTGTGCAAACTTTAGTTGAAAGACAGTGGAGAGTATGGAAGATACTGGACCTATAGATGATACTGTATATGCAAAAACCTTCTACCTGTTTTGACTCTTCCTTAAGTTTATATCAGGAGATAACAAACCTAAATGCCCACCAAATATAACTACAGCTCCTAATAATGGAATGACTACTGTCTGCACTAATTTAAAACAGCAATGCAGAAGCAATTGATTACCATTGTAACACTTGACTTCTACTTAGTATCAAACTTCTACATAAAGCAGTTGCATAAATACATTTATTTCAACATTCCACTAAGAAGCACAAGACTGATTACAAATGCTAAAATTCTGATTCAACAGAAACAATTTAAACATTATAAATCATGTACACAACATTTTCAATGCAAGAGGACTTTACCATTGCATTCTTTGACACTTATTATGCTGTGGGAGGTGTTATTATTCTGCTTGAGCTTCAGATATGTTCATTCGTTTCCAGGTTCATGCTGTCAGTTTGCTAAATCCCCTCTTTTTGTCGAAGGAGACTACACCAATCACAGCACTCCCTGTGACAGCAAAAATACATATCATTACTAATTCCAATACTTAAAGTAAATTTCCGATCAAAGGGAGCTATTCACCACTTGACTAACAAGGGCCTTGTTAGTTGAGTGGTGCCTTTCATTAATCGCTAAAAACCATTCATGAGCTGAAAAACAGAAGGCACATCAAACCCCATTCATTTCAATGGGGCGTGCCTCCGCACTCTTCCTGGTGACGCATCATTACATGCATGAGCACGGGGGCGTGTCAGCAGGACCGGGAGACTCAGAAATGATCGGATAGCCCATCCATAAATGAAAGTTACAAAGGATATAACTAAGGTATGGGCTACTATTTTTACTTCAATCCTGACTAGAATAACTAACGTTGAGGGCAGCTACCACAGTATGTGAGTGGTAGCTGCCCTCAGCTAAGTTGGAAAATCTCTTTAAAAACAATCACATACAATACATAGTGACACCAATCACATATAGTTGTTAGAAAAATATGTACAGAACTGCACCCAGATCCCACTGATTTTATACTTTTTCATTATATCTCATGCCATGTTCTTCTGTGGAACTACTCTTTTTACATAAGGAAAATATCTAATTCATCTGCTTTTTAAATAATGCACATAAGCAATGTCTATCACATTCCTTACTCTACTCATTTTCAATTAGACATACTGTAACAACCCCCCAGTACAGTAGGGGGAATGGTTATTTTTTAGTAGGAAGAAAACGGCACTGAGCACCAGGTAAAGTGCAGTATTACAAACTTTATTAAATAAGTACTGAATTAAAAGACTTACTGCTAGTAGTCATAGCAGGCCATTCAGAAGGTGAGTGTACCCAGCAACAAAGACCTCCCCCAACAGTCTTTTAATTCCTACCGGCTCATAATGTTGCACGCTTAATAGTGTACGACATTATGGCTAACCCGGTACAGCGTAGTCTGTAAGTGCTACTGGTACAACACTGCATATACTGCTGCATGCGGTATTGCACCAGTAGCGCTTTCCCAGGCAGAGGATAAGACCTCTGCTGGGAGCAGGTTCTGTCTAGCAGTTGCTGTGGCTCACAGGACTTATACAAAGCAATAGGAACCCAGGCGCTGCATCTGGGACTGGGTTTAATTCCCGGTCCCAGAATCTTTTATTTTTTCACATCTTGTGCACTCCCAGAGTTGAACCCCTTCCCCCCGTAGTTGAGAATCTTTAGCGGGGGGTTCGGGGGTGCAGCCCCCCATAACGGGGGTGTGGTGGGCAGCGCCACCCACAGAAAAAAGATTTATGCCTCATGGCAGAAATCACACTATATTGGCAGTGCAATTTTGCCATGCTGCATAATGTCTTGTGACATTATGACCCCGTGCCCTTTTAATTCAGTATTTATTTAACAAAGATTGTAATACTGCACTTTACTTAATGCACAGTGCCGGTTTCTTCCTGCTACATTACATCTGTTAGACTAGGCATGAGCAGTCTGAGTGGAGCCGTAGTTTGTTTGCTTGGAAATGCTTGTTTCCAGATATTGGCCAGTGGGGAAGTGATGTCTTAACATTCTTTTCTGTGGGTGTAGTCACTGTGGGAGGAGCTACATGTAGTCTGAAAACAAGGGATCAGATTTTCAATGGGTGGTGCAGGGATTGCCTCAAGCCCTGTGCCATTACATGTAGTGAACCAAATGGATTTGCCTCAAGTGTGACTGATTTTAGTAGGTCAGACACAGTTGCAACAGTTTACATGATTTATGGTAGCTTATGCCAAATATTTGGCACATGCACCGTAAAAAGGGTCCTTGAGATTGCCGCAAGCTAGACCACAAAAAACTTGGTCTAACTTGTGGCAATTGCAGCACAAGATGTAAAATCCCATTAGATTGCCAAAAGCCCAGTGCACCATATCTTTGGTGCACCCAGGGCTTGTGGCAATCAAGACACTTTTAAAATCTGGCCCCAGGTGTCCTCATGGTAGTACTCAATTATTAGAAGTCTTTGGAGGCATTTGCAGTTGGCCCTGCAGGCAACATCAATGATCGAGATTCTCTTGCCTCACAGGCACACTTTGTGGCATGGATGAGGGGCCAGGTGGTCCACCCTTGGTATTAGTGCCAGCTAAGGGGTATTAGTAGGCACTGCCAGAAGAGTGCTGAGGTGACAGAGATTACTTCTGTGTACTTGGCAAGCATAGACACTCATTAGTACCCACCAAGTGGCTGACTGAAGGACTTGAGCCAGGGGCACAGAAGTCATTTCGAGTTATAGTCCCACCTGGAAGTATGGGTGTCAGTCACTGTCAGAGCCCTGAGAGTGGCATGAGGTCCCAAACACTTTGTTAAAGCAAGAGTTTTAGAGTGTCACTGAACAGAACCCTGGAAACCATGAGGAAGGGGCCTTAGGCACCTGAAATGGATCCTGAATTGCCAAGAATTGTGTGAGAAGACTAGGGATGTTGTTCATAGTTTGGGGGATCAGTACTACCGCTGGGAGGGTGTTAGAACACCAGACTGGGTTTCCTTTTAAGGGACACTCCTTGCTGATTTTCAGACCTGTTGTGAGTTTCATCTAAGATCATCGTGTTGGGGTGACCCTACAGATATGCCCGAGCTGAAGCCTTTGAGCACTCACAGACATCAGTGAAGCAGATCCTGCCAGAGGGTCCTCCTAATCCTCCAGGTTGAACTTGACTGCTTGGATAAAATAAAATATTTAATTTTGGCATGTACACTGTTTTCTACTGTGATCTTTGGAGTGCAGGATTCATGTAGTTACTGTTTCACTTGGGCTGGCCATTCCTTCCTGGCACCCCAGGTATTTCCAGAGCCACACTGCACCTATGTTGCCTTAGCAAACACTGGAAAGCAACTTAAGAGTGTGGGTTGTAGGGTTCCCCTTGCAATGCACTGAGGCATGGTGTGAGCCATGGTTTACAAGCTAAACAGGCATTCATTAGTGACAGAGAATCAGGAAGTCTGGTCAGGGAGGTGCCAACCCCAACAGCCTCCTTGAACTTACAGAAAACTCATTCTGTGCTGTAATGGTGACCTGACAGTGTACTGCTAAAGAAACTAAGTGAAGTTTCCATGGCTTAAAGCAGCACCCTGCTTAATGATATAAAGTGCCAGAAGTGACGTTGAGAGAGGAAGCTAGGAACTAGCACACAAGGGGAACTGAACTCCTGGGCACGCTGCCCGAGAAGTATGGAGAGGCCATCTGTAGACACTTTGGCCAAATGAAAAGAAAAGGACGTAGAGTGTCAGACAACATTATGAGAGTTGAAACTGCTGTGTATATGGTTAACAGGTGCTGCAGCTGATATCTGTACACAGCTGGCATGCTGTTTAGCCAAGACATTTGGAGTGGAGATGGTTACCCATGAAAGCATGTTAGGCATTTTGTGTGGTGATGATCACCCATGAAACCTGCGTATAGAAATGCATTGCTTTTGACCTAATGAACTGAGCTTGTTGGACCTGAGTCTGTTTTGTGCAAATGAATTTTGACATATCCCCATGAGTAAAGAGTCAGGAGTTTGAAGTCTTGCATCTGTGTGTTTGTTCAACAACCTAAGGTGCCCAAGTCCTGCCAACACATATACCAGCCATCAGTCCAAAAACTGCAAATAAAAGCAACCCATAAAGTTTATTGCAAGTGGTCCTCAGCAAGCAGAACACTGTATACCCCTAGACAGAGACATTCCCTGGGCAATGCCCACCCCCAACCTGGGAAGAGCAATATATTGGTCACCATATCACCTAAAGGAGAGTTGCAATACAGTTATTATTCACCTAGCATTCCTAAACTAATAAACTGCATGCATATTCAAGCTTATATTATGGTATAAATTGTATAATACTACAGAATGCATGGCAAGAGTTAGTGATCAAGCCCACTTTTTTTACTCACTCAAGTAGCCCACTAGTAATGATCACTTAAATTATCACCAAATAAAATAACACTGTAAAAGTAAATTAGATTGTATGCACAACATAGATAAATATACTCAATGGGCATTATGCATGGTCCAGCTTGGTACTTGCCAGCAAAGGCATGTACCAGGTCATCCGGCTGCTTGCCATTAACCCAGCCTCAGACCAATGCATGTGGTTGGCATTCACAACCCCTCAGCAACCCCACCCTTTATGGCAGTGCAGAGGAAAAGGGGATAACCTGGGGAGCAGAGTCAGCTGGGACACTGGGACTCAAATCAACTCTTTGGCCACAACTGCCATATTCTGTATATACTGCATCATAACAAAACAACAGAAAAGAAGCACCTGTTGGTCAAGGGGCTCCCAACCCTCCACTACCAGAAGGGGTGCTGATTAGGGCTGGGAGAACTCAGTGAAGTTCTGACCTTTATTAAATAAGAATTTGAACATGGTGAAGTTCTTATTTGTTCTGGTTTATTGACAAATACTTGAAAAAATGGGAAAAAATGCATTAAAGTGGCCAAAGTCGGTCACATTTGACACAGAGGCCAAAAGGAAATAATTTAGTGGATTATTTAATGTAAAACTGCTAAATAAAAAAGCAATCACACTTCTACCCCCTTCATGGCTGGCCTATAACGGTGGGCTGGCATATCCTGCTCAGTCCATGACATGAGTGTGCTGGGAGAGACAGAGAGAAAGAGAAAGAGAGAGTGACAGACAGATGCAAATGCCTATCATAGCACCACCAAGCACTGAAGGCACTGCCAGGCAGCTAAGATTTTTTTTATTAATGGTGCTATGTGGGTATTATTTTGATGGATGTTCCAGTCAGAGATGAGCAAGCCAAAGAAATGAATATGAATGATCAAATGCAGTGCACATGCTGGTGCAACCCAGCACTGTGACGCACAGGAGGGCTCAAAGTTGAGCCCTGGAAAAGAAGGAGCTAGTCCCAGCCACCACAGGCAGGCTGCTGAATTGCACGGCGCAACACAGCAGCCACCAGCCGTGGGTGGCCACCTGCCCACCCAGAACACCGTTGCCGGGCACACATACCCCCCAGTGGTCCAATGGACACCCACCCACCCCATTCGCCCGATCGTGGGCTGTTGTAAAAACAAAGATATCCCTGGTGATCTAGTGGTAACCCCCTCTGTTGCCCAATCGTTGTAATAATAGAGAATACCTGTTGGTCTAGCAGTAACCCCCCACTTCACCCGATCATGGGCTGCTGTGAAAAGAAAGAGTTACCTGGTGGTCCAGTGGTACCCTCCCACCACCACTCACAGTGGTTGCCCACCACCAGCACCCCATCATTGTCGGTGACACCTTACCAGCATGCAGCCTGGCCGCCCAACGAATGACAGTGTATAGTCGCGATCTGTACATCTATAGGTCCATTGCGTGACCATCGGGTATGCAGACCATATTACTACACAGGCCCGATATGTGAATGAACACATTCATTCACATATTGGCCCTATGTAGTACAGTATGGTCTGCATGCCCATTGGTCCATGCAGTGGACCAATAGGCGTACAGATTGTACTGTATGCTGTCATTCAGCGGGTGGCCGGGCAGCATACGGGCAGAGTGCTGCCTCCCGCTGATGACGGGGGGGTGCTGGGTGGTTGGGGACCTCTGTGGGTGAGGAGTGGGGGTAACACTGGATCACCAGGTAACTCTTTCTTTTCACAGTAGCCCACGATCGGGCGAAGGGGGGGAGCTACCACTAGACCACTAGGGGTTCTCTATTATTACAACAGCCCACGATCGGGCAAGGGGAGGTTGCTGCTAGACCACTAGGGAATTCACTATTTGCACAGTGGCCCACAATCAGGTGAACGGGGGGAGGGTTACCGCTAGACCACCAGAATTGTCAGTTCCCTTTATGTTGGCCCGTGATCGGGTATGGGGGTTGCTGCTAGACCACCAGGGAGTGGTATGTCGGTTACAGATGCCCATGATTGGGTGTACGGGAGTGGGGGGGCTGCAATAGCAGAACATTGTGTCGATCCCCGATGGCTGCAGCATGGCAGGGCACCACGCACAATTCGCAAGGGATCAGCGCATTGCATGCAAATGGAGCCATAATGACATGCAAATGGCCCCATTTGCACCTTGCATGCATTATGGCCTCATTTGCATGCCCCAGGCTGAATATCATGGGTGATGCACCTAGCACAACTGCACTTGTGCTGGCGCATCCTCCTGCTCGGTTTCTTTGTCTTACCCTGGCGCAGTGCCACTGCACTATGCACAGTGTATGTGCCCTCTGTGCCATGTTCAATGGTGCTGGGCCATGGTGCAGCACAGTTGAATATCACCTGGTCCTTGTCCTGGCGCAGCCCTGTTGCGCTGTGCCCAGGCTTGCACCATTGCCTGGCGTGGTCTGAATATCTGGGCCTGTGTATGTTTTATTCAGGTATCATATTTGAAATTAAACTGAGGAATGCTGACTTTGAGAAATGTGAGGTGCTCTGCATTTTCTGGTGTCAAACAGGATCACGTATCAGTAATGATGTTACCAGCTGAACTAGACAATTGTTCTGAACACACGCTAGTCAAAGGGCAAATCATGTACTTCATTGCAATGTTTACTAAAGCAGGCCACATATTTTGTTTGGATTTCCAGTATTTCAGAGGATCAGCGTTCTAGCTGATATTGGCCTCTGCCAGCTACATTTCAACAATGGTCTGTGCTGATGCTGTGTTACAAGAGGCAAGTGAAGAAGATGTTACATTTACATCTTCTAAGTGACTCCAGAGACATGAAGCTGAACCAAGTGACTGTGGGACAGTGCTATGCTTAGCTGGTGATGAAGAAGAAGAAGATTTGGCTGCAGTGGCTGTGGAGGAAGAGGGAGAAAATGCTGCAATAGTAGAAGATGAGCCATCTGATGCTGTGCTGTGTCATGAAGAAGATTCTGAATGTGGTGCTGCTGTTCCATGACAGCACACACCTCGTCAATTATTTCTTGTTTGTTTATCTTGAGATAACTGTCATCATCATCACTCAATAGTTGCTTCGATTTGAATTGTGGGTCCAAGATTGTTGCTTTAATGTACTAATCAGAATGAAGCATGTTACATAGTTTGTCAACTTCTTCAACTTTTTTGATCATACGTCTCATAAGATTTTGTTGTATTCTGGGGGGCAACCTGCATGTGTCAGCAGCACCACTGGCAGCCTGTGTGATCATGGAACTGTCTTGCTTCTCTAACTTTTCCCTAATCGGATTCAATCTGAATTTTTAAATTTTTATTATTTGTATCACCTGGCTGAGAATTGCTGTGTTTGCACTAACCTCCCTGGTGATTTCCTCAAATGGCAGGAGCAGGAAAATTAGAAACTGCAGCATGGCCCACTATGGTGGAGTAATATAGACGTCTGCATCACCAATTTTATTTTCTAAGGTACTGCCTGACAGCTTTCTTTTGTTCCAGCAGCCTTTGGAACATATAAAAGGTACATTTCCATCGAGTAGAAATGTCTTGGATCAGTCTGTGCAAAGGTAAACTGTGCTCCTGCTGTATTTTTTTCAAACACGTCAAGGGCTTTGCTTGAGTGACTGAAATGAGTGCATATTCTTTCAGCAGTGCTAACAAGAGCCTTAATCTCCCTGTTGTTAGTGAGAAAACTATGAACTATTAAATTTAAACAATGCGCAAAGCAGCGGATGTGAACCAAGCCCCTATCCTCCAAGGCTTTCCTTATGTTGGACCCAGTATCTGCAACTATAAAGTCAACTGACAGTTCCTGTGAAGTGAACCATTGCTGTATTGGTTTTTGGAGCTCTTCATTGATGTTGCATGAGATATGTTCAGATGGAAAATAAAACATTCTTAGAACAGCAAACTGCGATGCTTCACTGTCCCCAGTCCCATGTGAATTATCGAAACATGCCCAATGTGCATGATAGAAATGAAGGGTTCAGACTGACAGCTTGTCCAGATATCAGTTGTGAGATGCACCAGCCTCCCAACAGCATTCCACAAGATGTGTCTTAATTTTTTACATACAATATCGTAAAGATCTGGAATCCCTGTTGTCAAGAAGTATTTCTGTGATGGTATACTATATTGAGGTTTGAGGTACTCAAGCAGCCACCTGAATCCTAGTTCAACAGCAATTATTTCTAAAAATGTTAGGGTTATTTTAACAGCAACAGGGTGAGTTGAGGCACATTTGGCTTTACGCTCATATGTTTCTGAGATGGTAAGCTTTCTTCTTGAAGGAGGAGGAGGGCTTCTGAACACAAGGTCACTTTCAGTAACAGTTGGAAGAGTCCTTTGAATGGCAGGAAGTGGTGGTGGAGGTGTTTCAGTAGTGCTGCGTGGGCTGCCACTGCATTCATCTATGGGAGTTACCCCTGAGTGCAGTGACCTATCACTGTCCCTTTCTCTTCAAGACTCACAACTGGACTTCTCAGTAATGTTATGACATCTGTCTAGGTGCATTTTCAGTGTTGAAGTTCCCAATGCTCCTTTATTTTTACCTCTGCTGATTGGCCATTTACAAATAGCGAATGCTGCTACCAACTCATTGGAAGCACTAATGGAGAAGTATGACCAAACAAAAGATGATATTTTTTCAGTTTTTTTCCCAGGAAGGCACAGCACCTCTGTCACCTTTTCAGGCCCCCCCCCCTATTTTTCTTGGGCCTGTTTCTCTTGTGGTTTATTCCCACTGCCCCCTCCACAACCAAAACATTTCTGCCTTTTTCTTCCTCATCTGCAATCTCCATCCTATCCAGTAAACCTCGCACTGCGTGATCATTCTCTTTATCTTTATTATTACCCTTGTTGGGTTCAACCTCAGAAGAATTGGATGAGGTACTGGCAGTAGCATAGTATGCAATTGCTCCATACCATTAGGTACCTCTGTGGGTGGTACCCACCATGCCTTTAGTTTTTTTAACTACATAACTTTTATTTTTACTTGGGACTGATGATCCGAGACATTCATCTTTTTTGGATTCAAGCATTCGCTTCGAGGATGAAACCTTAGACATGAAAAAAATCACTTTTTGGGGTTTGATTTTGTTTTTCCTTTTCAGGCTGATTGCTGTCTTTTGCAGTGTCACTGCCTACCTGAGAAATAGAATGCACCTCATCAACACTTTGATCCATTTTTTATAAGTATTCTGACTTGTAACAAAAGATCCCTCTAACTAACGTGATGTCCTTCTGATGACTCCCACCCATAGGCCAAGGACAAATTTACTGTTGTGACTCATGAATGTACAGAGCACACCGACAGCACAGCAGTCCATCACCACTTCCTTCCAAGATTACCAGACTGACTCCTTCAATACAGTTATTTACTGTTAAGTGACCAAATTCAGCAACTGTTGAGTGTGCCTCAGAATTTGTATTGGAGATGCAGACACATCTGGTGCATAGCCACATGCAGCACAGTCCCACACTGGGGGTTGGTTAATGCTTATACATAATGTAAAGCTATATACTATAAAACTAATGATAATAAGGAGGAATAATGGGGAATGAATGATGATGATAACACTGTGTATACAGTACTTGTACTTTACTTGTATTGTACTGTAAACAGCCTGCTACAAATCACAAAGTCAGATTATTCCTTGGGTCACCCACAGCCAGCAGTATAGGCGCATCAACTTGTATGTTATTTGTCTGAACAGTATTTTAACACATGAAATCATGCATGAACGTTAACAAGTGATCATGATTCATGATTGGATGACACAGGTCAAAGATTTATTTTGCCACCTGCTGCTCTTGCCTTTTATGCACAGCCACACTGAAGTCAGGAAAGATTTTTTTATCTGGGATTTCTGGGACTATTATATCATTGTGGGCTACCCTGCAGTCTCTCATTCTCTCTCACTCTCTCTCTCTCTCTCTCTCCCTCATGTCACAAGTCAAAGATTTATTTTGCCACCCTACTGCCCTTGTCCTGTACCCACAGCCACACTGAAACTAGGAAAAAAAATTTGGGATTTTATGTAACTATACAATTTCTCTTGGACCCCCAGTAGTTTCTCCCTCTCTCCTCTGGATCTGGAATGGCACAAGTCAAATATTTTGCCAGCCTGCCCTTTCTCATGTACACACTGCTACACTGTCTGAGGCCAAGAATAGAAAAAAAAAACTTTCATTTGGGATTTTCTGTAACTGTAAAATCTCTCTTGGGCCCCCAGTAGTCTCTCCCTCTCTCCTCTGGATCTGGAATGGCACAAGTCAAAGATTTTGCCAGCCTTCCCTTGCTCATACATACAGTGACACAGTACTACCACACTGCCTTAGTTTGCATCCACCCCTGCAGCCACCAGGTCACCACTATCTCCCCAGTCCCTACTCCTCGACCCTTCACCCCCGATGATCAGTTTCTCTCCCCCTCCTTTCTCTCACACTCCCTAATTTCTTCTCTTCCCTCCACTCCAGCTCATTTGTTTCTGGCATTTTTGGGGGGTTTTGGTGCTTTTGTTTGGTGACTTTCTCTGCTGGCTGCCTGGCTCTGCTGAGCGCTGCTCTTGCTCCTCCAGTCTTCCTCACTCATCTGGGGCTATGTTGTGCACTCTGCATGGTTATATACTGTGAGTGCATCACGTGAAGTTCTATTGCCTGATTGGATGCCTCCAGCTGCCTTTATGTGCCGGCGGCATCCCCATGGCAACAGACAACAAAATTGCAGAAATGGCATCTCCACGAACCTGGGACTGGACTTCAATGGTGAAGTCCATATTTATCCAGGTCCGTGGATTGCAGGTTCGATCCAGGGATCTGGATCTCCTGTGGAACACTCCGCCCAGCCTTTGTGCTGATTGTGGCCAGTGGTCAAATGTTGCAGCTGTTCTTTCCCCAAAAGATCACACATTGGGAGTCACAAAGCACTTATGACTCCTTTAATGTGGTGTGCCCCATTGTGTACCCAAAGCATGAGTATCCTGCTTGGTGAATTAGTGCCCAGTGCGGCCACACTTCTGTGATGGCCCCCACCCTTGAGTGGCTACAGACGTGCATGGGAACTGGTGTGGTTGGATGTTCACATATTTTTGTGGATCCAAAACTAGATTTAGGAATCCACACGTGTCCACAGAACACACAGGAACAGTTTAAGGGGCCACTGACCAACATGGGTTTGTAATAATAATGTTGATCTACAATCTAAAGAAATACATTCATATCCAAACAATCGTTCAGTTTCCTGGGGGAGGACATGTCCATCATGATTAGCCAAAAAGAGTTACACTGTTAAGAGTTTTCTGGCAAGATTCCCCTCTGTTCAGTTTACAGTCACCCTCTCAAAGGGATATGTCATATGGCAATCTAAAGATGTCCTTTATTCATATTACTCAGTGTGATTTAAAAAGCCAGAAGGGCTGTGCTAATATGGTGGACAGTCAGTTTTTTGAAGGGGCACTGTGAACCCCTCTTGAGCCTTCAAAGTGTCCCCTGTTTAAATAATACATTACATAGATACATAGACAGTGTGGGCAGATAAGGGCCTATGGCCCACTCAGTCTGCCCATTTGAGCTTGTAAGTTCACTTTATGTTTTTCTAGAAGTCTGTTGCCCCTTACCCCGACCTCCAGGATTCCCTTATGTCTATCCCATGCATTCTTAAATCCCATGATTGGTTCAGCTTTCACCACTTCCTCTGGCAGGGTGTTCCACTTGTCCACCACCCTTTCTGTGAAGAAATTCTTCCTCATGTTTCCTCTGAATCACTCTCCCTCCAACTTCATCCCATGACCTCTAGTCCTGGAACATCTTTTTCGCTGAAAAATAGTGTATTACTGCACCCTGTTCCTCTCTGTAACATACTTGTATGTCTCTATCATATCCCCTCTCTCCCTTCTCTCCTCCAGAGAGTACATATTCAAGCCCTTCAGCCTGTCCTCATATGACTTGTGATGCAATCCCTGTACCATCTTTGTTGCCTTCCTCTGAACCTTTTCCACTCTATATCCTTACGTAGGTAAGGTCTCCAGAAGTGTACACTGTACTTCAGGTGGGGCCCCACTAGTGTCTTGTATAGAAGAATTATGACCTCCCTTTTCCTGCTGGTGATGCCTCTGCCTATGCATCCCAGAATCCTATTTGCTTTACCTGCTGCCTTGTCACACTGTTTCCCTACCTTGAGATCATCAGAGATGATAACCCCAAGGTCCCATTCCTGCTTGGTGCATGCTATATCCTCACCCCCCAACTGATATGTTGTTTCAGGGTTTTTGTGCCCCTTATGCATTATTTTGTACTTCTATGTATTGAATTTCAACTGTCAAACCCTTGAAATATTTTTCCTTCAGACTGGAATCGAACCAGTGACCTAAGGATTACAGCAGTTGCACCCTCTACAGTCCTCCACTCTATCAACTGAGCTACTGAAGGAATCCCAAAGTTATTGGCACAGATACTCAGAAATACACCAAAGTCCGGTGCATGTCTGGCACAGCACAAATCCAATGCGCCATGATGCAACAGAAGCAATATTCAGAAGTTGTGCAGGCCAAACTACACCAGCGCAACCTGGCTGAATATGGCACAGAAAGAGATGCCCCAGCACAACTGTGGGAACAGAGCAGCAGAGCAACAGAGGGGGGCATGACACAGAGAACAGACCCAGAGACAGAGCCAGGGAAGCACAGCGACAGGCCACAGGAGGCCTCCACCAGTAGGGCACAGCAGGGCGCACACAGGCACCCAGACACCCCTCCCCAGAACACAACAGTGTCACAGATAGAAGGCAACAGGAAGTGCCAATGGCCAACGGAGGGCCACCAAGGGAGCCCGCCCCATAGGATGCTGGCCGTGCCCCCCTCCCAGACCATAGCAGGCCACACCCAGGACCATGCAGCCAAGCACACATACACACATGCCACACAGGTACACAGGAAGCCCACACAGTAGGCACTAAACATGCCAGGAGGCAGGTAGCATGGCAGACCACATGGGATAGGCTGCACAATGCCAAGCAGGAACCCCAACACAGTGTGTGACCAGTACCCAACCAATGACCATGGCCGTGTGCCACCACCACGAACACACCTGCAATATACCCCTGATAGCCACCCCATGGGCACCCCAAGGCACAGCAGCCAACCGAGTGGAAGGACACCACCACGGTGGGACACACCACAGCACACAGCAGTGAACCACAGAAGTACAACACGCACCCCAACACATGCACACAACAATGACAGACACTGGGCCACTGCAGCATGGCTCCTCATGCCACCTGCAAAGCAGACACTGAAACAGGTAGGTAGATCAAAAAATATATATTTACAAGAACAAGGAGGTGGGAAAGTGTAGGTAAAGTGAGGGAAATGGACAGGGAACAGGGACTGTACAGTGGGAAGGGGGACTGCCGGGGGTGGCACAGCAGGGGAAACAGGGGAAAGCTGGGGCCAAACTAATAGAGACCACAGTCTGCCAAGCCTTGGCATACCAACTGCCTCTGCTCCACCAGCAACAGGCACCAAACTTGAAAGACTGCCTCCATGGTAGTCGAGGTGATCAAGATCAACTGCCAGAGCAGTCTGCCGTACAAAGGCCTCCTAGGTCTCTGTTGGACACCTATAACAAGGGACATGATAGGTGATCAATGCAATGTCCCAAAGAACCATGCCCACCCACAGTCTGCAATGGGCAGTGGGAACATACACCCCTGGAGGGCCCGTACCGGCCACCCACAGGGGGGTGGGCCAACACCTGCCAGCACCTTGGCGCACCATGACATTGTACAGAGGTGGTCCCCACCGCACAATGGCCACCCAACTGCGCAATGGCAGTCACATGGCACAGTGCGCCAACAGCACCACAGCAACAACAGTGGCAGCCAGGCGTACACCCACCCCACCAACAGTTGGCACACGTGTCCAATGGATGCACCACAGTGGCATGCACCACACACAGTGTGACACACGCAGCTGCCATGGCACATGGCACAGTCAGCCATGCCTGCACCCACTCCCCCACCACCTCCCATGTAAAAGTGCAAAGGACCATGACAGTGCCTACCTTCCCTCTGCGGCCCTGCCAGCACTGGTCCCACTCCTCCGTGGCCTGTCATGGCCCGGTGTGCTGCTGCCCATGCCTGGCATTGATCCTCAGGTCCTGGGAATGTAAAGAAGACAGGTACACATCAGGAATCATCCACAACAGCTGCCCACCACCCCCCACCCTGTGCACAGGGTGAGTCCCTGCCCGACACGTCCTGCACAGTTGCATCGCAATGCAAGAGGTGGCTGGCAATGCAACTCCGTGATGTGCATGATGACAGTGTACCCCTCTGCAGGGCATGCCAGGAAGCCTAGCCAACACCACAGTTCAGCACCAGGGCACACATGCAATATGAGCTGACTTACCTGGCTGTGGCACAGCCCCTCACCTGACACATGCCTGAAGCCTCCTCAGGCACTCTGGGTCCCGCCGCATCAGGTCACCGTAATGGTGGTGGCATTGCTTCTCTGTTCTGGCCACCTGAGTCCTCTGCTGCAGCCTGGCAGAAATCCCATGCCAAACTGTGACCCTTGCCTGCTGCAAGGGCACCTGGCCAAATAGTTGGGGGGCATGGGGCTGGACACAGGCCACCAGGTTAACAAGCTCCACCTGGGACCAGTTAGGTGCATGATGGACACATCCCTGTGCCATTTCACCCACTGCGATCTCGGGAACCAAAATGGTGGCAGGAGGCAGACGTGTCCACAACATGCGCCAGATGCGTGATATGAGGGAACATGCACAGTGCCCGCCCATCGCACAGTGCCAGAGATGGGCAGAGTGGGCATGGCTTAGTGGGGTCACCAGGTTAGGGGCATGACTCAGGGGTCAGTGGTCTCTTCAGGGGTCGCCCGCGATTGAATAGTGCACATGTGTGCAATAGGGCACAGTACACCATGCACAAACATGAATGTGGCAGGCCTAGTTTGACTTGCACTATGCCACTGCATTGTGCTTTCGGCACGTGGTGCATGACTGACACCATGATACCGTTAGGTACATGCGTACTGCAGGCCTGCATAGTGTGTATGCATGCACATTGCACCGTGACTTGTTCCAGTGTAATCTCATTACACACGGTGCAAAATTGTGATATTCAGAAACCACATGCAAATTAGCTCATTAGCCAATGCGTGGTGCACTAGGTGCATTAGCATGTCATTACTTCTGCACCAAACCTCATTTGCCTGCGTTGCGCCTTATAAGCACCACGGAACAGAGCAGGCCATGGACCGTTATTGTATCCTTTCCAGGTAAGTTGCACATGCCGCTGCAGCTCACTGAGAGCAGACAGGACAGCAGGGTGGGACAGACCAGGGAGGTGCTGCCACTGGCACACTGTGCTGTCCATGTCCACAGGAAATGAAATGTCAGAACATGAGGAGGGTGTGGAGTGTGGGCCTGCTCGGAAGTGCAGATCTAATTTCACTGAAGCAAAAGCAGAGGCCCTGTTCAATGCATACCTGGACAGGAAGCCCATGTTGAGTGGTGCTATGGGCACACCACTGGCCAGGGCTGGGGCCTGGGAGGAGATGGTGGCATACATCAACCAGCATGGCAGCCACCAGCGGTCAGCACAGGAGTGCTGGAAGAAGGTGGGCATGGACAAGAAACACATTAAAGAGAAGGTGACAGCCATTCATGTGTCCCAGAATGCCACTGGTGGGGGGTCAGTGGATGCGCCAACACTCACGGCATAGGAGGAGTTGGTGGCAGTCACAATGCACCACAGCACGGTGGATCGTGTGCCTTGAGGTGGTTTTCAGACAGGTGGCAGACCATCACTGCATGGTAAGTATGTCAGCCATGCACAGCTGGTGGCACAGAGGGTGTGTACATGGGCATGCTGGCATGCATGCAGCCGGCATGCATGTCATGTGCATGCCATGCTGCAGGACACATGCAATGGCAGTGTAGGGGGGGCACATGTGGGCATTGTAGCACTGACATGCCTTTTTCCTCTTGCAGCACCAGCACACTTCCATGCAGATGATGGGGCGCTGGCAGCAGCAGTAGATGCTGGTACGGGCACGGAGGACCAGCCGTCCACCTCTACCAGGATCCAGGGGCCAAACAGGGTGCACGCCAGCACCATGGTGCAGGTGGAGGTCCTGGACCTGGGGTCACATGAGGCCCTGGATGTGATCCTCCAGAATGCCAGCCATGGCATCCTGTGTGTGGACACAGAGATCAGGGTGGGGTCCAACTCTGATGAGGACTACACTGAGCTCCTGGACAGCATGGGTGACATTGTGGCTATGTCACCCCTGCTGGAAGCTGTCACAGGCACCATGCCTAGTGCTCTGCTAGTGGAGAACAACTGCCTGCCACCACTGCAGGTGCAGCAGTGTGCTCTGCCATGGCTGTGCCCTGTGGTGATAGTGGTGATGTGGCCGCGCAGGTGCTGGGCAGTGTATAGCAGCTGGATGGGTGACGGCAGCAGGCTGTGGGTGCCACTGGGCAGCCAGATGAAGGGTCCACTGCTGGTGAACCTGCAATGACCATTCTACCCGAAGACCCCACTGTGCAGCATCCCCCAGAGGTGGGGGCTGTGCAGCATGGCCGGTCACCACATGAGGATTGGTGTCCCGCGTGGGAGCCCCAGGATGCCAACCCGCTGGCTAAGCACACCCATTTGCTACTGGTATCCATTCAGCAACAGGTGCTGCTTGCCACTGGGGTACATGCACTGCATGCGGAGGTGCGCCAATTAGCCAACAAGCAGCAGGAGGGAGCAATCTACAGATCCTGGTGGAGATGCAACACACGCAGGAGGCCACGACTGCATCTCTGGATCACACTGCCACTGTGATCATGGATGGCTTTGTGCTGCTGGCTGCCACAGGGCTTGGCCATGCACAGATGACCCCATGCAGTGTGCTGTCCACCCCAAGAACCTGGCATCGGGTGACCCCAGCACAGTCGATGCCATGCTCTGATGTAGGCATCCCAGGTATGCCCTGGGCTGGCCTGTTTGGGTGCCTTCACACCCCCAAGCAGACACGGTCGTGGTCCCATGGTTCAACCCCTGGGGGGCTGTTGCTCACCCCTCCATGGCTGATGCGCAGCCTGTGGCTGTCGATCAGCCCAGGTGTGGCTGTCCCGTGGCTGTGGTGGCCATGGTTCCGTGCAGTGGACCTAATGTGCAGGCTGCCCCACCTGCAGTCTGCAGCTGCTGCCTGTGCACATATGGGCAGAGTGTGTGTGTGTGTGTGTGTGCCTACCACTGGTGTGGTGCCTGTGTGTCATGCCACATGCTGCCTGTGTGCATGCTTGCGCAGCTGCTGGACCATGTGGCATGGGCGTGATGACAGACGTCTAGCACTGGTTGTAGCTGTGCACCAAAGCAATGCATCTGATCCATACCACATACTAATGCCTGTGTGTGTGGGTGCATATGTGTGTGTGTGTGTGTTGTTGTGTATCGTTGTGTGCCACTGACACCCCTACCCCTTCATCATGCCTCTGTGTGCATGCCCGGTGCCATGCACGCCCGTGCATGTGTGCTGAACCTGTTTGTGTGGTCCATGCATGTGTATCGCACCACCTACCTGTGTGCACCATAGTGCTCCTGTGCAATAGTGTCCCGGTGTTGTCACACCTGCTGTTGCAGCTGGGGATCCCTCCACCCAGAAGGTGGCTGTCCACCACCCTCCAGCCCATTGCCTCCGTTGTCCTCACTACTGTCACCCTCATCAGCCTCGACAGCTATTACACGGTCAATGACCATGTTGTCCAGTATGCAGAAGGCCAGGAATTGGCCACAGGTTTTCAAGGGGCTGTACTGTAGGGCACCACCTGACCTGTCAAGGCAATGGAAACATGCTTTTAGCATGCCAAAGACACACTTAATGGTACTGCATATGCTGGCAAGTGTCTTGTTGTAGCATTCCTCTGCTGGGGACGACAGGCGCTGGTAGGGGGTGAGTAGCCAGGGCCTCAGTGGATAAGCACTGTTCCCTGTGTGGATAATGACATGGTTAGCCCTCTGCTGTTCTATGCTGCACCCCTTGCCTGTCCCTGGTACCCACACCAACATGCACACCCTGCCCTCCCCCATCCCAAGGTCTGCTCTGCCCATCGCCCCTTGCCAGTGCCATACTCACCCACTAGGTGGCCCATGGGGATGTCTCCACATTCAAACCTGTGGCACAGTGCACAGCTGTGTCAGATGAATATATCATGTGCACTCCCAGGGTGTGTGGCACAGACATTGGTAATGCACCCCTTGGCATCACACACCACCTGGCAGTTGACACTTGGGCTCCCTTTCCTGTTTATGTATGCCACACCCTCGAGGCCAGGTGGCATGCGGATGGCCATGTGGGTGCAGTCAATGGCCCCAATCACACCAGGCATACCTGCAGCCCTGTGGAAGTCCTGCATGGTTGCTGTATGCTCCACCTGTGTGCTGGGGAAATGGATGACTTCTGAAGCACATGGCAGCAGAGTGTTGAGGAGCTGTGTGAAGAGGCAGGAAGTGGCTGACTGGGTTATGCCTGTGGTGTCCCCTGTTGGTCTCTGGAAGGTGCCCGTGGTTAGCAGGCACATGACGGCTGTCAACTTCATCTCTATGAACATAGCATGGCTCCATCTGGTGGGTGCCTGCATCTCCTCACTGCTCCACTCACAGAATTCCCGAAGGTGATGCAGGCATGGCCACATCACTGTTCCTCCTGTCCCCTCACACCCCCCATTTTGGCCTCCATCATGAAGGGCGCACTATACATGGCCCTTGCTGTCCAATGTTCCCCAGGGTGGTTGGCTGCTGCTGGCTGTGTTCCACCCTGGTGCACTGCCTGGCAGTGTGTCTGTCTGTCTCTCTCACTCTCTCTGCCCCTCTCACCTTCACCAATACCACCTCTGTCCCTCTCCCTTTGTGTCTGCCTTGGTCTGTCTCTCTTTCTTTCTTTCTTTCTTTCTTTCTTTCTTTCTTTCTTTCTTTCTTTCTTTCTCTCTCACACTCTCTCTCTCTCTCTCTCATTCCCTTTTGCCTGGTGTAAGTGCTGTCTTGGTGTTTGCACCCCATATTTATAGGAACAAGTCTGCTTGGAGCAACTTTGATTTGCTCCACACTTGCACCATGGTTTCACAGTTGAATATACCACTGCGCTGGATATTCATGGGAACACCCCCTGCACTTGCAACTGCATTCATTATAGTTGTGCATTGGCACAATGGGTTTTTCGCTACGCAATGGCTACCACTGAATATGGCTCCTTGGCACAAGTCCACACTTGCTGCAGTGCAACTTGGCACAACTGCTTTGAATATCCGGGCCATTATGTTCTATAATTGTTCACCTTCTGCAAAATTTGCATATGTAGTTGATTGCTATGTATCTAGCTCCTTTTTCTTAACAAAAGTGAAAAACTCTCTGCACTTCATTTTAGTGTTACTCCCCAAGCTTGCTTGTTCAGTCACTGATCTACTCCTACTGAATCATTTCTGAACATATAGGCCACCCACCACACTGTGTACCCACTCACAATACAGAAGGAGAAGATTAGGGGTGTGCCAGTACCTTTAATACTTTCTGACTACTCATATGTGGCACCCCAGGCACTTGGCTACTTATTACCTATTATTCAATGGGGCGCCAACATTAAACAAAGAAAAGGAATTATCTCACCCATCAGCTATAACGCTCATGCCATTTTACCTCACCCTACCCTATAGACACTGACAAGCATCGTGGTGTGCTTTGGGGTCTTTGGGTATTATACTTACCCCATTCCATAAGGAAATAAGCCGAGATGGGTGCAGTGTAGGAGAATGGGGTAAACTTTGGGGCTGAACACTCCAAGGCACACCTCAATGCCTGTCACTGACTGCAGAAGGGGGGTGGGGGTGGAATGACATGAACATTATGGCTGATGATCCCAAGTCACACCCCTGATGCCTGTCAGTCTGTACAGGGTGGGGTGTTACAGTTGGAAACCCTAATGCCATAGGCATGTGTTGGTATTTTCACTCCAAATTTTTGACATGGATTTTTAGTGACCCCACCTCATGAAGAGTGGCACTATCAGTTTGTTGGCTGAAAGGTGGTTTTGTACAGTGGCTATGCCATTTGGTGACACAGGTCCAAAAACACATTTTGGGCAGTATGTAAAAAATGAGAACTGTATTGTTCATGAGGAGGTATAAAAAAATAGCAACGTTGAAAATCTGGAGTGAAAATATGAAAAATTGGCGAAGTCATGAGCATGCATAGAAACTGTGCAACACTTGTCCATAACCCAATTATGTTGGGGATTTTTTTTTAACCACATTTTCAACATAGGCATTTTGGCTCCCTTTAAGAACAGTGGCACTGTGGTTTTGTTAATTTGTCCCAAAAGTTAATTTCCCACAGCGACCATGCCATTGTGCGCTACAGGTGCGAAAACCCATTTTGGGCAGGATGTGAAAAATGACAGCTGTACTGTTCATAAGGAGGTGTGAAAAAATGCCAGTGTTGAAAATGTGGCATGAAAATATTGCAAATTTGCGAATTTACAAGGGTGCATGGGAACTGCTAAATGCATGCTTGTAACAGTCATTTTACAGACTTTCGTCACCAGATTTTCAACATAGGCATTTTAGGACCTTTGCTCATGAATAGTGTCACCATCATTTCCTCAAACTGTCCCAAAACTGATTTTGTGCAGTGACTGTGCTATTTTGTGCTGCATGCATGTTCATAAGGAGGTGTGGAAAAATGCCAATTTTGAAAATCTGGCATGAAAATATTACAAATTCACGAAGTTACGAGCATGCGTGGAACTGGCAATGCACGCTCATAAAACAACCATTTTGGGGATTTTGTCCACAAAATTTGCAACGTAGGCTTTTTGAGAGCCCCCCTCATGAACAGTGGCACTGTTGTTTCATTAATCGGTCCTGAAAGGTGATTCCACGCAGTGACTGCGAAATCACCTTTTGGGACCCAATAATGCCATGACAGTGACTGAATTCATGAGGAGGGGTCCCAATAAACCTATATCGAAAATTTGGTGGCAACATTCCCAAAAATGCCTGAGATATGCACCAAAGTTGAAAAAAACCCTGTTTATGCCATTATGCAGTTTACCAGCATTTCTTCAGTTCGCAGTCAGTTTTCGAAGCGTGCAGACGTGTTCCCGGTCCACCGAAGGTCATCGCACCAGACTCCAGAGGTGAGTATGGGGTGAGGTGGGGTGTGGGGAGGCAGAGTACGCAGAGGGTGGGTACGGGTTGGGGAGAGAGCAGGAGACCATGATGGACCATTTTATGTTTTACAGGTGAAAGAAAAGGGACTATCACAGGACTTTTTTTTTCAGGGACATTTGGCATGCTGGTGTGGGCTCCCAGTGTGCCACCTGATTATTTTGGGGGCTGTAGCGGCGAGTTGGGCACCCGGTCGGCACATCAAAGGGGCAAGAGCTGAGGGGATTGGGCACCCCCTCAGCACACAACAGGAGGGGGGCACATTATGCCGATGGAGAGTGAGCTCCCCCATTGGAAAAATAATCAGGGAAGTGGAGACTGCAGCTGATGGGGATTGGGCCCACCATCGGCAAAGAAAGACTGTTGGGAGGGAGAGCATGATGCCGAGAGGGATTGGGCACCCCCTCAGCACACACTTGGGTGGTCATTATGCCAACAGGGAGTGGGCTCCCCCATCAGCAAATGAAGTGGGTTGGGGCATGCCACAGAGGGATTGGGCACCCCTGAAATCAGGCGCCGGCAGTCAGTGCTGCCATGTTTACATCAGGAGGTGAGTTATTGTGCTGCTGCAATGAGAAGCTTGCTTCTCACTGCAGCGGACCTTTTCTTACATGTGGTGGCCACATTCTGAATTGCTGGTGTGGTGCCTGCATGCTGGCTGATTGGGGAATGAGGGACACACCTACTGATGCATCCTCTGCATTCGCCTACAGTGACTGCACCTCCAAATCTGCTACTACTGCAATATGATGACTTGTACGCAAGCGCGAGCCAACATAAAAATGAAACTGATGACACAGAGCTTGACAGAAATGAAGAGAACACAGGTAGGCAAATTACTTGGGCAGTCAAAGTTTTCACAGACCGATTGACGGAAAAAAAATCTCATTGTGGACTTTACAAACAGTTTTAAAGAAAGCCCAAATGCCATCCTAAAATAATTATATACCACTCTAAAAAACAGTAGGGGGAAATGTTCGGAGTACCTTCATCTGGATCACTGAGGGGAGGTATAATTCACTGCTAGAACAACCCCCACTCAAATGCAGCTTTAACCTCAGTAAGGATACTGAATTTAACAATTCACGTAATGTTTTTGTTAGTATCTAAAAAAAGCTCAAACACCAAGGAAAAGATAAAGCTGCACATCATCCAGCTATAGCAATGGCAAATTAAAAACAAGCATTTGTAAATGCCAGATGTTCGCAGCTGGCATTGATGTTGTACTAGGTTTAGGAGCAGATATCCCCATGCCAGAAGACTAATATGGGCTGGGCTTGGGATGGGCTGGGCATGGGGGGGACCCTTATTTTTGGGGCAGCAACAGACTGTCATTTAAATCAGAAGTGGCATGCATAAGGCTGAACCTGATCTAGATAGTGGGGGAATGTAGACTAGCAATTTTTGCACTAACCACTGAGCCACTTAACTTCACTTTCTAATTGCTGTGACATACACACACACACACACACACACACACACTAATACATATACACTTATATGCCTATATATTCCAGTGAGTATAACATAACAGTGTTCCATCCATACACATTTACAGATTAAAAGAAAAGACATCAAGGGATCGTTTTCTTCTTTTCAGGCTCTGAGGGACATCAGAGGGTGAGAAGTTGCCACTAGACACCTCAGTTAAATAACCAATTACATGCAGAAGGCTGAACCTGATCTACATAGTGGGGAAATGTAGACTAGCGCTTTTTGCACTAACCAAGGAGCATCCTAACTGCACTTTCTAATTATTGTGATACACACATGCTAATACAAATATACACACACATGCAGTATAACATAGCAATGCACTGTCTGCACATATGGAGCATTGCCACACACACACACACATACACACACACACACGCACACACACTAACACACATACAGTGCCTTATATGGGGTACACCATTCTAACATTGAAGTTTTGACATTGACTCCCCGACATGGAAACCCAGATGCTGGCGGACTTTGCATCGATGGGGAGATTTTTCATCGATGGGAGATAAGCACCTAACTCCACTGTCTGTGTGATGTGGAGTTAGATATTTAAAGTAGGGAGAAACATAGGCACATCCCCCCACATTTGGGGTTCTGGGGGACACAGCACCCCCTGCATTGATACAGTTAAGTGTGACGGTCCGTGTCGGCATGTTGCGGGTCATTGTTGGGACGTATCAGCGATGTCAGCCTGATTGCGTCGATGTTGAAGATTGCGGTGAAATTTCCATTGCTGTGGCTTGGTGGAACCATTATATGGTATTTATTTACTTATACATCTAAGCTTAACTTTTATTGTATTTGGATAAGCACTGTGTTTTGCCCTAATTCATTGTACTAATCTACTGCATGACTAGGTAACTAAGGTAGGACCAGGGAGGTGCAGTGGATGTGGCCTATCTGGACTTCAGAAAGGTCTGTGGGTGGAGAACTGGTTGAATGACAGGAGTCAGAGGGTTGTGGTAAACAGGGAGTACTCTGGAGAGGGAGAGGTGATGAGCAGGGTGCTGCAGAGGTTGGTGTTGGGGCTGGGCCTCTTCAATGTTTTTGTTGGGGACAATGCAGAGGGACTGGAGGGGAAGGCATTTCTCTTCACAGAGGATACAAAGGTATACAATAGGGTAGACATGCCAGGGGATGTTGAAAAAATGATGGAAAACCTTAAAAAACTGGAGAGCCGGCATGGTGGTACTGAGGGTTGAGCTGCTGGATGCCGTACCTAATGTTACACCAGTAACCCAGATTCAGGAGTGAACCTGGGTCATCAAAAACCACCTAGTGTTGAGGGAAGTAGCAGGATTGAGCAGCCACAAGGCAGTTCTCCTCTCCCGAGGAGGGATCCTGTCACCCCCTACAGTCCAACTGCCCCCAGGTGGAGGCCTGAGGGTAGCACAGGCAGGTGGCAAGCAGAAGGAGGGCACTGTGGAACCACAGCATGTGCGGGTCTCTACAGGTGCTCGCACAGCCGCAGCATGGAGAGTTGGGTGAAAATGGGAAAAAAACAGGGACATAAACACAATAAAAAAACTGGAGAAATGGTCTGAAAAATGGCAGCTGGGATTCAGTGCAAGGAAATGCAGGATCATGCAGATAGGACACAAGAACCCAAGGACAAAGTACAAACTATGTGGGGAGGAACTGAAAGTCACAAGGCAGGAAAGGGACTTGGGAGTTATCATCATGCAGAACCTAAGATAAACTAGGCAGTGTGATAAGGTGGCTGTAAAGGCTAGCCCGATGCTCAGATACACAGGGAGGGGTATCAGGAGTATAAAAAGGAAGGTCATCTTGGCCCTGTATAAGACACTCACGCGACTGCACCTGAAATACTGCATCCAGTTCTGGAGGCCCCATCTGTGAAAAAACATAGACAAGGTGGAGGTGGTTTAGTGGAGAGCAACTACAATGGCACAGGGCATATAGGATAAGACCTATGAAGAAAGACTATCCACAACAATATTTAAAATATTTATTTCATTTGGGTAAAGCATTTAAACTATGTTAAATATTGAATTTTTACAGGATATGCCAATTGAGATTCGATGTATGATATACCGACTCTCAACTGGCATATCCTGTAAAATATCACTTACAGTGTGATCATGCTTTTACCTATTACTTCTAATGAATTTGCACAATGCAGATCTGCTGAGAGGCAGTTTCAATGTTGTCTTCCTTTTACACATTTTTACAATGTGTTTTCCTAGAATATGCCTGCTGATTGCTATATATTTAACCTGAATAGTTCACAGCAGACTTGGCATCTTATTTTCAGTGAGGGTGTACATCTGCACAATATTATACTGCATTGCACAAAATCAGAACATGCTGAAAACAATATTTTACATCTGGACTATGCTACCCTGAATATTACATTATAAAAATGGTAAAATCATGACCCCACTGAAAACAAGATATTGCATCTACTCTGGGACATCTTGAGTAAATACAGTGTAAAAATGTGTAGAATGAAGATCCTTATGAGAATGAGATGTAGCATCTCCCCTGTGCTATTCAGAATAAAAATAAAGGATAAGAAATATTTAAAGGAACTCTACTGTGAACTGAACTTCTTTGTGTTCCACATAACGAAGACTGACATAAACAAACAGTTTCTTTATTGTTTTATAGCATATTATATTTATTTTTGAATGTTGTGGCCATGAGGATGGTGTGTACAGTATGTGAGTGTGTGTTTGCTGTAGCTCAATATAAATATTATTTCCCCAAAACATATAGTAAAAATGCCTACTGATTGCTATATATTTAGCCTGGATAGTTCACAAAAGATTTGGCATATGCCTGAGACACCTATTATCAGATAGTGTCTTCAGAGATTAAAAAAAAAAACAGTGTAAATCTTTTTAGGAGATTTCTTGCTGGAAAAGGATGACATTTATGAGGTATGAATCTCTTGAAAGAGAATACCTGCTCAACTGAAGCTAGTAGCAAGAAAATGTTTAAATGCTAAGTATTTA